>CM070693.1:19475000-20762500 GCA_036346265.1 Melocanna baccifera
AAGACAGGCTATCTATTGTTAAGATCACCAAGGTTATCACAGCGATAAGGCGAGGCGAGACGCCTGACTACCTTCACATCTTTTAGGCGAGTATGGCGTGCGGTGAGGCGACGCCATACTCACATCCTAACATTTTATAGCAGCAAATTTGTTGAACATAGAGTGTGACTATTATAACTATGTAACAAAGCAAGTAAACATGAATAATGATGCAGCTAGAAAACATAGCAAGTAGAGCATGAATAATAATACTGCATAATAATGGTGCAGCTAGTAAACATGAATAATGGTGCAGCTAGTAAACATGAATAATACTGCATAGCAAGTTAACAAGTAACAACATAATTGAGATTTGAGAACATGTGTAAGTGTCAGCATTGAACAATCAACAAGTAAAGCAACATCTAACAATCAACTTTAATAGGAATATCTAACAAATAGAGCAACTGTAAATATCAAATTTTTTGGCATACTTTAACTAATCAACTTCATTCATTTTTTTGATTCAGTGCTGGAGTGCTGCAATAAAAAGGCTCGGAGCCTCGAACCGCTCGGTGTTGGATCGGTCTTGAGCAATGAAAGAATAGAAAGGTCGGCGGCGGCGGATGCAAACCTGGAGGCTGGAGCGTGGGGGCCTAGAGGGAGGCGGCGGCGTGGAGGCCTGGAGGGAGGCGGCGGCGTGGAGGCTTGGAGGTCGTCGCGGCGGCAGATGCAAACCTGGAGGCTGGAGAGTGGGGGCCTAGAGGGAGGCGGCGGCGTGGAGGCCTGGAGGTCGGCGCGGTGTGGAGGCCTGGAGGGAGGAGGCGGCGTGGAGGCCTGGAGGTCGGCGCGGCGTGGAGGCCTGGAGGTCGGCGCGGCGTGGAGGCCTGGAGGGAGGAGGCGGCGTGGAGGCCTGGAGGTCGGCGCGGCGTGGAGGCCTGGAGGTCGGCGCGGCGTGGAGGTCTAGAGGGAGGCAGCGGCGTGGAGGCCCGAGGTCGCCGCCTTGGAAGAGGGAGGCGGCGGCGTGGAGGCCCGAGGTCGCCGCCTTGGAAGAGGGAGGCAGCGGTGTGGAGGCCCGAGGTCGCCGCGAGGTCGCCGGGAGATCGTCCGCAGTCGTCGCCGCGCCGGACTCCCCTCGCCCCCCCTCTCGTATGTAAAGACCCCTCTCTATCTCTCGCGCGCGTCGCCCCTTTTTTCTCCCGCGCTCCCTCTCTCTCGCGCGCACGTTGCCCCTTATTCTCCCGCGTTCCCTCTCTCGCGCGCGCATTGCCCCTTATTCTCCCGCGCTCCCTCTCTCTCGCGCGCGCGTCGCCCCTTCATTTTCCCGCCGCTGCACCGTATGGCGCCCGCCTTGCTCCCGCGACGCGGAGTCTTAGCCATGGCGACGACTAGGCGACGCCTTCCCGTTCGAGGCGGACGCCACACGCATCCGAGGCGAGTCGACGGCCGTGGCGACAGCTCCAGACCGCTCCGACGCCAAAGCGACGATTAGGCGACGCCTTAACAACCTTGAAGATCACTCTAGCATTATGTCTCTTGATGTAAAACAAATTATGCACATATGAAGCCCATTAATCCCAGAAGAAATAAGAGAGAAATAGTTTATCACTTACATTGCAACCTAATGGCTTTGGGCATCCTTCAAAAAACATCATGGTCTTCAGCATTTTCTTAGTCATATTACCCAAAGTCACAGAATGTTCAACATATTTGTCAACATGAAACAACTCACAGTAACCAAGCTTCTGAGATGGTATGAGATCAATAGAAGGAACTATTTGAGCACCTGTGCAACGAGCTATACGCTGCAAGAGGGGTTGCTTGATATTTAAAACCAGTTATATGTTCTTTTCTAGAAGCAAATCTTGAGCATAGCGAGAAACTGTATTCTCAACCAAAAGCAGGTTAGGTTTTTGAGCTACAATCTTCGCAACTGCCATTTTAAGGTGATCAGTTTCCTGTATATCAGGGAAAACGTACATATAAGATCAATGGGAGCTTAAGATTGCATACAAGAAACATGAGAAGGTTCATGAACCTGCTGGAGCAACGTGTCAATACTTGACAGCTGATTCGTAACTCGATGGTACTCAAGAGCTCCTGCAAGTAGAAGGAGACGAGATTTTTCTATTCTTGAAGTAATGCGCCTATGAGCAACATTCTTCTTACAGACTACTCCTTTTACAACAGTGCTGAAAAGAAATAGAGACAGGATTCATATAATATGTAAAGTATTAAGGTTCGATGTAGTATGAAAGCCAATACTATCTTATGCTAGTTGATGGTTAAACAGTATGAACAAGATTTATATTGGTTGGATGCAGACCCCAAGAGGGGAAAAACATTTACAGGACAGGCTTCATGAGGCGCCACGTTAATGAGGATCACAATTGTAGCTAGCTCAATTTATTGTATGAACTGTAAAAAAGATCAATCACCTTTCCCTGCGGTCTCCACACGCTAAGCACTTAACCTTGACATATCCACCAGGATCCATGCCACCACCTTGGCTTGTGTCTGGTCTGAGGAAATTTGCAGCTTCCCATGATACCGAAGTAACAATCTCCAACCAACCCATGTCATCACCATCATGTAATGAAATATTCCCCAGCTGTTGTGCTAACAATATGAATGGTGATAGTTGACTTGGTACTGAACAGACTCGCCTCAGACAGGGAAGGGCTGAGCACCGGCAACACCTGCTTGACAGTAGCAACTTTCTCTTGCTCCCATTGCTTGAAGCAAACGTTGCAGACACGAATCCTGTCCCCCTCATTGACATTACTGTCAGGGACTCAGGGCTACTTGAAACTGGGATGGAATTTTCTGTGCACTTGCCACAGAAAATGCGCCCGCAACGACGACAATGATGCCTGCGGTTGAATATGGTGAACTGTGCGTCAGTCATAATAGACTCGGCAACTGTGGTCGGGCATCCAGAAGTCCCTTGAGACATTGTCTGGGTTGGACTGACGTGGCAGCCATGATGTCAAAAGCTTAACTACATCAGCAAAAGTTTTATCTAAGGCCTCCATGGGTGGCTGCAATGATACCACTGCAAAGAAATCCTCATACTTGCATCCTCGTTTGCTGCAACAGAAATGTCACAATAAAGTAAGACACCAGTCAAAAAAGAGTGTCATTCTAGAATGCGTGCAGTCAAACTATTTTAAATTCAGCCAACAATATCTTTCTGAATTTTAAGATTGCCCTGTACGAAAATTACCCAAAAAAAAGTGATCGTATTTCTACGAGCAACTAGATTTTTGTCACTGAACAGACAGAAGAAGCATAACAGAACTATAGGTTCTGTAATTCATCTACATACTGCCAATCTAACATGTTAATTTAGCTACAATCTAAAAATATCAATACCAAGTCGCCTAAAGCTACATATCTTTCCTAAATCCAAAAGCATAAAAGAAATCAATGATATCTAAATGACAAAGAACAATACTATAAGCCCTAAAAAATCTATAAATTTCAGTTTCAAATATCTGATTCGCTCAGATAAAGCGCTAACAAGCTACAAATAACACGCCTCTCTGCACTTAATCTAAGAAACCACTCTGAATTTGGTCTTCCATTGCAACGGCTATACAGAATCAATAATGTCGCCAAGGGCTATACCTCAAAAGGCCCCAAAACCGATCAGACCGAGCACCACCCAAACCGCCGCCCACATTGCATCGATATCCACGAAGCGCCACTCAGAGAACCAAGATCGAGCAGGTGACGCGTGCCGCCGCCGCTACCACCACCACCACGGAGGGGGCAAGAACTACTCCGCGCCAACAGCCCAACGACCCCTATAAGCCAAGAAAGGCTGTTCTCAGCATCCCATATCGTTCCCCGCGCCCGTGTCGCAGCGAGGTGGCGGTGCAGTGGGGACCTCGTGTTGCGGCGGTGGCGGAGCCGAGCGCCGGTAGGAGAATCCGAGCGAAAGGGAGCCGAAAGATCGCAGCTTTTGGTCGCGAATCAGCGGAGGAGAGGAAGGGATCAGGGAACGACGAACTTGGAGGGGGGAGAGAAGAGAGAGGAGTTTGTTACTATTTTTATTTTTCTGTTTTTTTGTATTTTTGTGGTTTTTGTTGTTGGGATGGCCGTGAGAATGACAAAGGAAGTTGCGGAGGGCCCACAAGACGCTCCTCGGGAGGCTCGTTTGGCTGTTCTCTCGGTTTCCATTTGTGGTTTCGTTGAAAGAAACTTCAAATTTCTCCCCCTGCTACTAGTAAGGGCCGCTGCAGCTCATGACAAGCAAAGTGAGCTGCAAGGAGGCCACCTCCCCATAACACGTCCCCTGTAGCTTGAACCTGTACCACCACATTCTGACCTAACATTCGCTGCAAGATCCGTTCGAAGGAGAGACATCGCTCTTTTGCTGGTGCGGGGATATGTATAAGTTTTTCAAGTCCAAGCAGTGGCTGAGTCTGAGCATGAGTTACTGGGGTTGCCCTAACTATGTCTAGAACTACTCTGACCGACATTGGGACATAGGGCGGTACCGCCAGACGATAAGGACCAGTTACAGTATATTCTCCTAGCATTCTCTTTGAAAGCACGTACTAACTACCTCTCCAATCTATCCGTAGTCTCCGGATCCACTATATGTGTTCCGCAAATGGATCGACAAAGAGATCCACCCACACAACCAGCGACATCTCACCTACGAGGAGTGGGATGCTAAGATGGACCACAAGAGGAGGGAGGAGTGGCAGCACAATGAAGAGTATAGGGAGCATTTCCGATGGGAGACGCAAACTCATCTAAAAGCATGCAGATGTAGAAAGCGCGAGAGAAGGTGCGAAGGACGGCGAAGGCCAGGGTGACCGACGAGGACTACAACGTTGAACTCAGAATGAAAGGCAAATGGCCCCAGTCCACGCAATAGATCAGGTAATTTCGTAGTAGCCCCTAGTCCCACCCGTCGTATTTTTCATATCTCCTAAAGGCTTGTATTCTTACATAGTCTGGATGCTTATGTCTCTCTGTACCGTAATAGTAGCGAGATTAACAAAACTTGAAAGATTTATGTAACGCATAAAGTAATAGTTTTGGGGCTATCTATTCCTTGCGTAATTGAAAAAGTTAACTATAAAACCTAACTCAAATGACTGCCCAAAGCGACAGGGCGACATAAGTGCAGATGAGGGAGGTCGCATGGTGGCCTAGTCTCTTAGTAGTATCTCTCACCTAGAATACTCATGTTGTACTAAATTTTCACATTCCAAGCCACATGAAATTATAAAACCCTAATTTCGAAAACTCGAAATCCAATTTTTCGAGACATAAACCTTTGATTTTTGAGATAATTTCTGAACATGCAAAAGTTAGGAAAATTTACACAATCAAGTGCACTATACAAGAATCCTTCAAAAAAATTCACAATTTTTAAAGCTTATTTGCTATATTAAAAAATTCTGACAAATTGTCTATTTAAATGAATTCTTGAGTGAAATTAGGAATGGATAAAATTACAAAAAATTACACAACTATGTTAGGATGCTCTATGTAAAATTTTGTAATTTTTTGAGTTCATTTTCTATATCTAAAAAATCAAAGAAGAAGTGCACCTAAATAAAATCCCTAATTTGGATTAGATTAGCGCTAATTACTGTACTAATCACCTGGTGCATGGTGGTCGTGCACCCTTCATGCTGCCACATGACTGCCATGTGCCAGAGGCCATGTGTCACCCCCTGGGGCTAGCGCACGGCTATCGTGCGGTAGATGCGCCATTTTTTGCAAATTCCACATGACGACGGCCATTCTTGTTGTTAGACTATGTGGTTAGGTCTAGAATATTTGTGATGATGAATAATTGATAATAGCTCATCGATGTTATTTGAGGTTGTGGTGTGTGTGGACTCATGTCGGTCAGTTGAAAAGAAATTATGCCGAGAAAATATGTTGCTTTGGTCTTTGCATATGCAAAATAACTCAGAGGCGATCGTGGTCTATGGTAATGTGAAAAACCCATGTTACATAAGCGTTTTGGGTCCCTTATTTAGAATTAGAAAAGAACTCATGGTCTTAAGGATAATATCACGGTGTGTGCCTTAGACTATAAATAGAGATGGGGTTAGCGGCTAACCTGAAGGTTAATAGAACGGCTTAAAGTCAGCTTCTGTTTCTGGTTTCTGTTTTTTTTTCACTATTCAGTAATTTCATTTTTTCTGGTTTTTTTAGATTTTTTTGGGCTTTTTTTGTATTTTCTTTTTCTTTCTGTATTCCTTTGCATTATCTGTGATGGCTAACATGTTGCTTTTGGTAGGGGATTCCACTGCACCTACTGCAACAAGGATTGATATATGGAGCAATTCTGCTACAGAAAGAAGGATGTACGTTGAGGTGGCCATCCCCTAAAGGGCACTAGAGCATCCCCCTTTAAGAGGAGCTCTTCTGGTGCATCTGACATTCAGGAGATTCTCACACTGCTGCGTTGCATGACTGCCTTTGCACTGTCCGGTTCTACTGGTTTTGCTGCATAGTCTTCTAGTGAGAGACCACCTTCTCCTTCTCCTTCTCCTTCTCCTTTCTCAAATATATCATCGTGAATTCTTGACTCTGATGCTTCCTTTCATATGACATCTGATTCAATCAGTCTTCTATTAGTTCTCTAGCTATTTCTATCACTATTCAAACAACAGATGGTATCTATCTTTCTGTTACATGACGAGATACTCTTTCCAAATTTTGTTTTCATATTCTTATTGTTTCTCATGTTCCAAAACTAACTATACAGCTCATATCTGCCGGTCAGCTCACTGATCATGATTGTCGTGTTATTCTCGATTTTGATTCTTGTTATGTTCAGGACCATCACACATGGACTCTGGTTGATACTGGCCCTCGTTGCCATGACTCACGGTGCCTCTAAGGGCTTGACTGGATTCATCTTCCTTTTGCTGCCCCTGCTAATCTTACCGTCTCCACCACCGCTTCCGCATCTGATGTATTCTCCACTACATCTTTTGCTCAGTGGAATCATCATTTGGGACATCTTTGTGGGCCGCGTCTATCTTCATTAGCTCTCGTGGTTTTTTAGGTTTGTGTCTAGTGATGTTTCTCTCAATTATTAGGGTTGTAAGCTTGGCAAATAGCTTTAACTCCTCTATCTTTCTAGTGAGTCAGTGTCACAGCGTCATTTTGATTTTGTTCATTCTGATGTATGGGGTCTGACTCCTTTTGTTTCGAAAGGAAGTCATCGATATTATATAATTTTTATTGATGATTTTTCTCAGCACACATAGATATACTTTATGTCATCTCATAGTGAGGTTCTATCCATCTACAAAAATTTTACCACTATGATCCGTACTCAGTTTGACTTTTATTCATGTTTTTCGTGCTGATTTCGCCAGGGAGTACTTCTCACGAGTCCTTCGTGGTTTTCTTGCCAAGCTAGGCACTCAGTTTTTTTGTTCTGGTGCTCATGTCCATAATGGTGTGGTTGAATGAAAGTATCGTCATCTTCTTAAGACAAGCCATACTCTTATGCTTGTTTCTACTGCTCATATTCAACCTTTTTTGGCTCTTCATGGTGGGATCTTAGTTGAGCGTCTCTGTGACAAGACTCCTAATTATTCTAGTCTTCGCCTCTTTGGGTGTGTGTTATATTCTTCTTGCACATTATGAGCGCACCATGTCGATCACTCAGTTCGTGGAGTTCATTTTTCTGGGCTATAACACTGAGCATAAGGGATATCATTGTTGGAATCCTGTAAGTCAACAGATGTAGATTTCTCAGGACGTTACATTAATGAGTCTCGTCCTTTCTACTCTCATCCTTCTCCTTCCACCACTCCAGCATCTTTCATCGAACCAATTTCCTTCCTGACTTTTTCTACCACCCCAATAGTCACCACACCTCCACTATAGCAAATGGGTCTATAAAGTTAAAACCCGTTCTGATAGTTCTCTTGAGCGCTACAAGACTCGTCTCATGACACGTGATTTTCACTAGGAGTATGATCGTGATTATGAGAGACTTTTGCTCATATGACTCACATGACCACTGTTCGTACTCTTCTTACTGTGGCACTTGTTCAGGCATGGTCTATCTCTCAGATTGATGTCAAAAATACCTTTCTCAATTATGAGTTACGTGAGGAGGTTTATATGCTGCCACCACCAGAGTATTTTGTTCCTGAAGGTATGGTTTGTCACTTTCGTCGATCTCTTTACGGTCTCAAGCAAGCTCCTCATGCATGGTTTGATATTTCTCTTCTATTGTCACTGCGGCTGGTTTCTCTACCTATGCTCATGATCCTACTTTTTTTATTCACACTTTACCTTATGGTCAGATGTTTCTTGTTTTATAGGTTGATGATATGATTATTATCCGAGATGATTATTAGTATATCACTTTTGTCAAGGAGCGTCTTAATGAGCAGTTTTTCATGTTTGATCTGGGTCCTCTTCACTATTTTTTTAGGATTGAAGTTATCTCTACGCCTGAGAGTTCATATCTATCTTAAGAAAAGTATATTCAGGATCTTCTCTTATTAATCAGCGCACAGCTGAGACTCCTATGAAAGATCCTCATAATGCTACATTTGTTGATTATCATCACATTTAACCACATTTCATATTATTAAGATAAACTTTGAACAAAACAAGAAATAAAATTATAGATCACCAATTCCACCAAGCTCTCCTCTAAACCAGCTAAAATAGACATTATTTGACCCAAACTAGACAGTTCCCAGCCAAGTAATCGGCTACTATGTTAAGTTGCAATAGTACACTGGTATGAGATCAGGCCAGGAACTATTGTGGCCACAGACTCAGATATCCTTGTGTCTTTGCAAATAGAAATTGCTATTAAGTAAATCCTACAAGAAAGAAAAAGCGATGCATGGAACATTTCTTATTTGCTTTATCCATCATAAAACATACAACACGTGTTATCATGCAGATTATAGAATTCTGGAGAGAGGCAGCTATCATTTCAAAACTTCACCAACCAAATATTATGGAATTTTACAGGATTCTAAACAATGGACCTAGGGGATAATTAGCTGCTGTAAAAAAATTCATGGTCAATGGATCCCTCAAGAAAGTCCTCCTTCAGAAAGACAAACATCTTGATTGGCGCACACGGATAATTCTTGCAATGGATGTAGCCATTGGAATGGAATAATTGCATTCCAAGGATAGTGTCCACTTGATATGAAATGTGATAACTTGCTAGTGAATATTATGGATCCCTCTCGTCCCATATGCAAGGTATGTCACAATTTCAGTAGCATAAATTTTGATTCATTTTAGCTTCTCGATGCAAATAGAAACAAGATGATATGAACTGTGAAGGATGAAATTTTGCATATGGGGGGCATAACAGAGAAATGATGACTACATGTTGCTGATTTTGGTTTATTGAAGATGAAACAAGCCACCCTAGTTTTTGGTGGAATGAGAGGAACTCTTCCATGCATGGCCCTAGCATTGCTGACAATGACCAGCACTAAAGTATCCGAGAAGGTACTATTTTGAGTCTTCTTGATGATTGGAAGTGTGAAGGTGTTGTGTATGTTTTTCGATTTCACTTGCCACTTAAGCAGAAAGATATGTGGTCTTGCAAAGATGAAAAAATTTCGCCCCCTAAATTTACCCAAAGAGACCTTATAACATAATATGATTTTTCGTGCCTCATGGTGTACGAATGTTGAAATTATCAGTTTGCTTCGCTTTTACAAGACGACAACCATAAATTATGCCCATACATAAACACACACAAATACTAAATCACACTTATGAGAGTAAAATGGAGCAACACTCAATTTCTTTATTCAATCATTGGTATATATACATGGAGGATACAAACCCTAATCCTATTGGGCATATTGGGCCATATAGCCTATTGGACAAACTCAATGTGGATAAGAAGGACTGGAAACATGGAGTTTAAGTAGATATAGATGATAATCTTGAGTTTAGTACTTGGTGAAGAAATAAGCAACTTGGAGCTCAGAAGGCACATATTAGAGAGCAATGGTCGATTGCTGACAGTGATTCCGTGTAAACAATGCATCTACACCAATATGTTTAGCCAACTTATGTTTCACTAGATCATTAGCAATCTAGCACTAGTATTGTTACAAAGAATAGGTGTAGGAGCATCACATGGGACACCAAGATCAGCTAGCAGCCAACGAAGCCAAATGATCTCCGATGTAGTAGTAATAAGAGCTCGTAGCTTAGCCTCAGCACTAGAGCGTGATACTGCAGACTGTTTCTTGGACTTCCATGCTATCAGAGATGTCCCAAGAAAGATGCAATAACCACTGATAGATTGGTGATTAATGAGATCACTCGTCTAGGTCAAGTCAGAGTAAGCATGAAACTAAAGCTGACTTGACTACGCATAGAAGAGGCGATGAGAAGTAGTCCCCCTCAAGTAACGTAAAATATGAAGCAGATGATCGTAGTGAGTTGAAGTAAGAGTACTAACAAATTGATTGAGCACATGAACAATATGAGCAATATCCGGTCTTGTAACTGTAAGATAAACTAGATTGCCAACAAAATGATGATAGCGAGAAGGATCATCAAGCAAGATGCCATCAATTGGTTAAAGTTGGAGATGAAGCTCCATAGGAGTAATAGCAATTCTTGTATCAGTCAATCTTGAGCAAGCAATGAGATCATGAACGTATCAACATTGAGATAGATAGTAACCCACATTTGTACAAGTGACATCAATCCCGAGAAAATAGCTAAAAGATCCCAGGTCAGACATCATAAACTGCTCAGCAAGACATTGCTTGACAAAAGCAACATACTCTATATCATCTTCAGTGATTAGCATGTTATTCACATAAAGCAAAAGTAGAGTGCGGCCATGCTGAGATGCATGAACAAAAAAGGTAGGAACATGATCACTAGGACAGAAACCTACATCACGAACTACTGAGCTAAATCGCTCAAACCAGGAATGAGGTGCTTGCTTGAGACCATAAAGAGCACGTCAAAGGTGACAAACATGTCCTGTGGGAGCTTCAACTCTTGGTGGTGGCTGCATATAAACCTCTTCATATAGATCACCATGTAGAAAAGCAATTTTTACATCCATTTAAGAATAGTTTAGGAACGAATGGCAACCACAAACAATTAAAGTGTGAACTGTGGTCATGTGAGCCACAGGCACAAAAGTCTCATCATAATCACGTCTATGTGTCTGCTAAAAACCACGAGCCACAAGACGAGCCTTGTAGCACTCCACTGAACCATCTGATTTTGTCTTAACCTTGTATACCCACTTATATGTGATAGGAACAACTTGTGCAGGTAATGGAACAAGTTCCCAAGTGCTAGTGTGCTCCAAAGCTGCAAGCTCCTTAGACATAGCCAACTACCAATCAGGAATACTAGCTACCTCTTGATAGGTAGTAGGCTCGTATACAACACAAGTAGTGGGAAAACCAAAACGATCAGGAGTAGTAATAGTAGTACGATCACAAAGGTCATATCAGGATGTTCGTGCAGGCGGTAGATCATCAAAAGGAGCATTTGTGGTACTAGACGGAATATCAGAGGGAATAGGAGTGGAAGAGTGAGAACCCACAAAAACTCTAGATCGACAACTATAGTGAAAAAGGAAGGGAGATATGTCTAAAGCAGAAGGTATGGTAGGAGCTGGAGGGGGAGATGACACAATAGAAGACTCTAATTGAGGAGTTGAATCAACTAAAGGAATAGGAGAAAGATATAGAAAAGAAATAGACTCTGTAGAGCATGGAGTTTGAGCAGTAGGAGAGTAGAAAAGGGACAATTTTTATCAAAAGCGACATCATGAGATATGCGAATACGACATGTAGAGGAATCATAGCAATGATAGCCCTTATGCTCAAGGCTATATCCAAGAAAAACACACTTTATGGGTTGAGCCGTCAGTTTGGTGCGTTCTTTAGGAGTAAGTAAAATATAGCAAACGCAACCAAAGACACGAAGATCATAGCTCAGAGGGGATCCAAACAAGACCTCTCCTGAGCATTTGCCCTGAAGGTGAGAGGAGGGTTGAAGGTTGATGAGATAAACAACTGTAGAGACAACCTCTGCCCAAAAATGAGAAGGAACAAAGGATGCAATTAAGAGAGTCTGAGCAGTCTTAATTATGTGACGATGCTTGCGTTCAGCAACACTATTTTGAGCATAAGCACCAGGGCAGGAGAGCTGAAGAAGAGTACCTTCAGAAGACAAAATATGACGAAAAGCAGTGGACAAATACTCTCCCCCAGAATCAGAACGAAAGATACGAATGGTAGAAGAAAACTAAGTGTGAATCATCTTAGCAAAGGACTGATATATAGACAACAATTGAGTGCGATGCTTCATGAAATAGATCCAGGTGTAACATAATGATCATCAATAAAAATTACATAGTACTTATGACCACCTTTGGATACAAAAGGAGCAGGTCCCCAGACATCAGAATGGACCAAATCAAAAGAATGACTAGATCTAGAATCACTAGAGGGATATGGAAGTTATACCTGTTTGCCAAGTTTACAACCTTTAACAGTCATAACTGGTATCAATAGGAACATGACCTAGGACACCATGATGAACTAAGTAGATAGATGTGACCCACATAGATGACCTAATTAATGATGCCATTAGGAAAAAGTAGCAGTGGAAGCCGACACTAAAGCAAATGATGACAACAAAGCAATGGATGATGTAGATAAAGAAAAACTCAGTTGATCTAGAATGCAGAGTTCTCGAGAATCTTTATGGCGATGGCTAGTATCAACGAGAGTTCAAGTCTGATGATCCCACATAAAGCACGAAAAATCATCAAAATTAACAAAGAGATTCATATCAGTGAGCTGACCAACAGACAATAAATTCATAGAGAGTTGAGGTACAAGAAAGACTTCTAGAACAACACGTTGTGAAGTGAAAATAGTGTCTTGATGAGTAACAATAGGTAGTGCCATCAGCTGTTTGAACCTAAGTTACATCTGTGACAGGTCTGCATGATGCTAGCTGGGAGCTATCAGCAGTCGTATGAAAAGAGGCCCCTGAATCTAATATCTAAGGAAGAGTAGTACCTAATGCAGAGAGGGATACAACAGATCCACCTAACTGAGGTTGAGGCTTAGCAGTAATGAGCCTTGTAGAGCTAGCAGAAGTAGCAATAGTAGCCGTGTCAATAGAAGAGGCATTAGCAGACAGTATGAGGTACAGACATAGCAAGTGACCAAAGACGAGTCTCCTCAGCAATCAGAACACTGAGAGCTTCAGCCATAGTAGGTAATGTAGAACGACCAAGAAGCTGAGCTAGAATGGGCTCAAACTCTGAACGAAGCCTCATCACAAAATCAAACATGAGATTTTGCTGATTATACTTTTACTTGGCTGCACAAGCCCTACATCCAGAGTGAGCTGAGGGCACCATAGAGTCCAGCTGACTCGAAAGACGTGTGAAAACACTGTAGAATTCTTCTATAGTCACGTCTTGCTGCTATTGGAGATTCTAAAGACTCTAGCGAAGAGCCTCACTACTCTGTTGGTAGCGCTGCTGAAAATACTCCCACATTTTTCTAGCTGAGGGAAGATCAATGAAGCTCATCCAAAGAGATATCTTCGCACTCATGCATAGGATGTCCATCACATGATCATCAGCAATCCTCCAGGCTTGAGCAGCTAATGGATCTACCACATGAAGATCAAGGGGTCCTTCAATGTGGTGAGAGGCAAGACCGATCAATCTGAGAAGCATACAAACAGACGATTCCCCTTCACGATAATTCTGACCATTAAGTTTGATATCTAAGGCCAAAAGAGCACCGCTACCAAGAAATGGATCAATAGTAGCCATAATATAAAGTAGAGATGCTAAATAGTGGCAATCAATAGTATAAATAGAAATAGGATGATCCCTTCTAGATACAGACCCAGAGGACAAAGCCTCAAAAGACAAAGCCACAATGCAATAATCACAATCGCAGGCAGCGTCTTCGACAAGCTAGATAGAGGCTGGACAAACAACAACCTGTCGGCAGGCAAGCTCGACAAGCGAGCGGGCAACCACAAAGACAGATGGACGAGCACCGCCCCAAATACCATGACCACACCACCAACTGATGGATGAGTGCCGCCACAAACACCACAACCACCGATAGACGAGCGCCGCCCCAAACACCACCACCTCCCCGCCTAAGAGCGCACACAACAGCAACCAAACTCACTATCGAATAGACTTGGGTGGCACCGGCAGAGGGTCATGGATCCCGCCGGGTCTGGTGCGGCATGGGCGGAGAAGACCAGATCAGGCTGGATCCGGAAGGAGAGAAGCCGGCGGTGACCAAATCCAGTCGAGGTCGACAGCAATGGCGCGGTCGGGCTCGATGGCGATGGCGGTCGAGATGCCCAAGCGTGGACATGGACGACCGACGTAGGTGCGGGTCCAGCGGTACCAGCAGCAGCCAAGCGTAGGTGTGGTTAGGCGCAACTGAGAGTTCGACAGTATAAGCAACAGCCAGAGATGGGCCCATCCGCAGCTTCAGGAGATGACGGTGACAGTTGAAATGCAGCAGCTGGAGATGCAGACAACGGCAGTAAGACGTAGCAGCCGGAGATGCGGATGGCGGCAGTCAGACGATCCTGTCCGAAGCAGAATCGCGAGCACTCGCCGGAGATGTCACCAGTGACAGATTCACCGGCAGAAATCAGCAACGGAAGGAGCATAATGGCTCTGATACCATGTGAGTAAAATGGAACAAAACTCAATTTCTTTATTCAATCATCAGTGTGTGTGTGTGTATGTGCGTATATAAAGGTATTAACAAAATACGCTAAAAACTATGGACTTTCTTGCATTTTTTATGTGGTTCACATTGGAGTATCTTATAATTAGTACACGAGTATATCTAAGGTGATAAAGGAGTATTTTAAATTTGTTTAGGTGGTATATTAGAGTTGGATGTAATTACACCTAGGTGTAAAAGATATTTTTTCTATATATATATGGAGGATACAAATCCTACTCCTATTGGACCATATACAACATATACCTAACAACCTAAACAATTCATGAAAACTTGAAAGTGTAGAAACTATAGCATACTCACAAGCAATTCATAAAAAATTCGAAATGTACCATGGAAAAGAAAATAACTGCGATGCCTAACTTATGTTTTTCTATTTTCTAGCCTCAAATGCACCATTTTTATGCTAACACAGGTTGATGTCTATTCTTTTGGTGTTGTAATGTGGGAAATTCTCACTGGTGAGGATCCATATGATGGCATGCACTATGGAGGAGTCATAGGTATGCATATAGGAAGATCATCACTCTACAATAGGAATCTCATCTTATGAGTTGTTCATAGCATGCTCAATGTATGAATGCACTGCAGGTCCCAAAATTTGCATGGTTGTGCCATCTGGGACCCTAAGGCCCCGCTCAGCTTCGCTGGTGTCTGCGATGGGCAGCAGACGCTAGCGATTTTTTCACTGTTGTTTTTTTTTCTATTTTATTTATTTTTATTTTTTTGGTTTTTTTGTGTTTTCTTTTTTTCTTTATTCCTTTGTATTGTTCGTGATAGGCTAACATGTTTTTTCTATTTTTAATTTTTTAAAAATTTAATTATACCCAATAAGCTAACTCAACTACAGTAAAAAAATCAGCCAGTTACAGTAAAAAATCCATAAGCCATCGCTATTCCGAATGCTACCTAAATTTGAGAACTATACATTTAGGCCTCTAAACTTTTGTAAGTTAGGACAAGTCCAAACCTGACTTAAATTAGCAATTAACGATGGTAGGGCACTTTGAACTTATTTAAGTTAAAATTTGACAAAATTCTTGCTAAGAAATATTAATGGAAGCTAGTAAAAGATGCCCAAAGATCTATGAGAACTTCATTTAAATCCAAATGCATCAATTATCCATTGATTTCACATGATGACCACGAAAGTCAAACAGCAATTTATAGTGAACCAAAATGTCATATCATCTCTAGTTACCAATGTTATGGCGTGGCACAAAAGCGACGCGCGAATAGTACTCGCACAGGGTACTATAGCACTGCTCCATATTTAAGTAGTTTGATAGCATTGACAGCATATCGCGAATTAAGAATATAATAACTAGTTTCTATATTATTTGGATTTATTTCCTTTTAAATTTATTCCATGTATCTTTACTATTATAAAAAAAGGAGTTGGTAGTTGGTACGACCTCCCTTCTCTCTTCTCAGCCATCCGATTTGATTTAGACCATTCGTCTCTCCTCTTCTCTCTCAGGATACAACCGCCCACCTCCTCCACTTTTCCCATCTCCTCGCGTATTCTGGCCACCTTTCTCTCTCTGTCGCATGCTCTCTAATGTTTTAATGTGTGAAGTTGGCCAAGCAGTAAGTTCTGTCTCATTATTTTTATGACTCCGTTGCAACGCACGGGTCTCTAACTAGTTAATAATAAGTTTTCTATTATTAGAAATTAATTTTCTTAATACAGGGATATGTTTCTTAGGAGTTAAGTTTAGACATCTCTATAAAAAGGACAACATTGTACCTATTATCATTAAGCAATTAAAAATCAAACAAGTATCTAATCTCACTCTTCTTCTAAAATCAAGCCTTAGATCCTCTCTACCATGTCAGGGAAAAGTTTTGCCGGTAGCTAGATGAAGGCAAGCATCCTACTCTCGGTCCTCAGACCCGTACCAACCACAACACCAATTAGGGTATGGACCTGCCTTGACTCACTTATACAAGTTTTGAGACCTAAATGTGTACATCTAAAGTTTAGGGATCCAAGTGATAAAACCATACAAGTTTAAGGGCCTATGGTGCACTTTATGCAACTACAAAGTTTGAAATTTGGTATATGCACTTGCTGTCTTACTACAGAGATCAATAGTAGTCATGTTATCACTAAGGAAGCCATCGGTGCACATAGCAACAAAGAAATATTAACTTCAAGCACCTTTCTATGTATATGATCAGAAATGACAAAGCTCAGGAAGGCATTGAAACTAGTATAACAAAACCAGTGCTAACTGGCTAGTAACCACCGGCAACCAGGGCAACGGTTACCGGTGAAAACCAGGGCAGAAGTCCACAACTCAATCAAAAACTATTACAATAACAATGGCAATAAGGACCACCTTGGTCTTACTGTTTTCGCTAAAAAAAAAAGTGCCAATAACTTCTGATTTCACTCGCATGATTTCAGGAAACAACTGCTTCCAAGTCTTCAGAACTATGATCAGTATGGTTCTTCTATTCACGTCAGCATGGTAGAACACAACATCATGTCCACCTGAAAAACTAACAACCTACGTCGAGCATATCAGGATCCCATGCAAAAGCAAGATGATGGCATTCTTCACACAAGCTTGAACATCATGTCAAGACTACAAATATACAGGGATTACTCTTCATTTTCCAATTTTAACCGGTCCTTGGAATGTGACAAAGAGCTGCGTGTGGTGGCAGCAGGCAATTTTGATGCATTTAGATGAATGAACTCCACAACTAGGAAGTAATATTCGAATGTTATGCATTACTAGTAAGGTGCTCGTGCGTTGCAACGAAAAACTAAATAAAATTGATGCATACTATGAAGCATCTTTTCAACAAATTTGCTTTCTTGGTATAGAGCCGGCAGATTACTCTCATTCTTCACAATAGCAGCGAAGTGACCACCTGCTGCCGGAGAGCCGAACCCTTCGTAACTCAATGGTGCGGCGACCTCCTCGCTGATCATGCTCGAGCTATCGGCGTCGCTGCTCGCTTCCTCTGGTAGTGTGGCATGGCCAAATTGCCTTTAGCAACGTTACATAGTCAGGTCATGAAGTATACCAATTATTATTAAATATGATCAACGACATCAATATATGTTTCAGTGCTGATAACATTGCAACTTTGCATTCCTCTAGAAAAATATATTCATTGCAAGGACAGTTTAATAAGCAAGCTGTTGGTATGAACAGTCAATACACGGCAGTATGGTAGTTTGGCAATCTACTGCCTGCCTACCACCTAATGCATATAACCAAAATGAAGCTTCTAGAGAATAGCACATGTAAGATGGTAAATTAGGTTATTTAAATTAACTTTGTCTGAATTTGCTTGTAGCTTTTTACATCTCCATACTGATATACATGAACTGGATATTTATGTATATGTGAATATGTAGACTATTATATACTGACTAAGGAATCAATAAATGTGGAACAATTATAATGCATAGATGATCACAGTTGAGGCTGATGTGCCTAAGGCTTGTTCCTAGAGGGGGAAAATACCTTTTGTAAGCAAATTGGAGTTCCATGGAAGACACCCTCTAATTTGTTCCCAGCTTCTGAAAACTTCAATTGATGGTTTGCAAGTACATGTGAATCAATATGTAACAAATGAATTATAGCTACATATAGCTGTATAAAGATCATTGAGACCAGATTAATTAGTGCTTAACACACACATTTGGTATGGTATTGAGTGGTTGCAGCAGAGCATGGTGTAAGCTTTCTTGTCTGAAGCTACCTTTTTCCATCCTATGACGCGTAATCGCAGTGATCTTCACGATTCATAAACACACGTTAATGTTGCTGCCAGTGGTTGCCATCAATTTCTGAAGGCTGGCCGGATGGTTACTGTTGTTGCTAGAGCTTGATCTGTACATCTGATCATTTTTAAGGAAAAATTGTGAAGCCAAAAAATGTGAAGATCACAATGATATTACAATAATCGAATCAGACCATCACAAAAAAGTTAACACAAAAATAAAACCAGAGGAAAAGAGGCTACTCGACTCTCGAACCATGACCTCATAGACCTCCCCGCTCCCCTCTCCCCACCCCGCGCGCCGCCTCTTCCCCTCCCTCCCACTCCGCTCCTTTCTGATTAGGAAGATAGCAATTTCTAGTTGGTACTTTCTGCAAAGATGCATTAGATTTTCTTATGTGTGAAAACTAAAACTGAAAAATATAATGAGCATTTGGATGTGCAGATATAGATTATAAATTGAAAAGATTGATTTGGAGTAAACATCTTACAATGCTTAAACTTCTCAATTTCAAAGGCTAATCCCTTCATGTACATAGTCATCAATCATCATTTCATCATTTCCACTTTCCAGTATATGTTCATTAGAAGCATGGAGAAAATCTTGCATTCTCATGTAGCAATATTATACACACGCAACAATCAACATTAATGTCTGTAATCTTCAACAATCAACATTATACACAAGCAAAAGCAATAGCTATTTGTGAAGCACACCTTAATGTGGCAGGGAGGCGGGAGCGGTGGGGGAGCAGTGACGGGGAGCGGCGGAAGCAGCGGGGGACCAGCGGTGGATCTCCAGGCTACTACGGTCGTGGGTGTCTTCGATTTCATCAACCGTGTGGACCAGCTCGGCGACGCCATCTAAGAGGTGGTGGCGCGAGGAGAGGAGGCCGTCCAGAGGGTGGAGGAGGTAGTGGGGTTCCTAGGACGGACTAAGGCGCCGGCCGCATGCGAGGCCGACCGAGGCGGCAGAGGGGATCCGCCTCCCGTCGCCGGATCCGCCAGACACCGCTCCGCCTCCAACCGGCGCCCTCCGAGCCAGATCCGGCCGCCGCCGCCTTGCCCCACCCGGATCCGAGCACCTCCGCGCTGGATCTCGCCGAGCTTGCTCGCGTCGGACCGCCTCCGCCTCCGATATGCTAGATGATATGGGCGGCGGGGAGGGCAAGGGGAGGCGGGGAGAGCGAGGGGAGGCGGATCGGGTGGCGGGGAGAGCGAGGGGAGGCGGATCGGGCGGCGAGGCGGCGGCGCGGGGCGGGGAGGAGGAGGAGGCGGCGCGGGGGAGAGCGAAGGGAGGCGGGGCAGGCGGGGGGAGAGCGAGGAGGCGGGGGAGCGAGGGGCGAGCGAGGTGGGGAGAGAGCGAAGGGAAGCGGGAGAGGGAGGAGGACGGCGGGGCGGCTGGGAGGGGGCGACGGGGCGGGGGGAGGAGGTAGCGCGGGGGGGAGGAGGGGAGGCCGGAGAGGGAAGGGGAGGAGGCGGCGGCGGGTGGAGGAGGGGGAGGAGGGGAGGCCGGGAGAGGGAGGGGGAGGAGGCGGCGGCGGGTGGAGTGGGAGGAGGGGTGCGGCGGGGGAGAGCGAGGGGGGCGGGGGGAGGCCAGGAGGGGGAGGGGGCAGCGGGGGGAGGGCGGCGGGGGGAGAGCGAGGGGGAGGGGAGGAGGGCGGCGCCGGGGGGGTGGGAAGAGGGGAGGCCGAGAGGGGGAGGGGAGGAGGGGGGCGGTGGTTGGAGGGTTTTAGGGTTGGCGGGGAGGGGGATGGGAGGGAAGATTCGACGGTCTAGATTGGATAGAGGTTTCGGCAACCAACAACTCCTTCTTTTTAAGTAGTAAAGATGTCTGAGTTATCGTCATAACGGACTAAAGTAGCAGCTTCTCTAATCTTTAGGACATTTGCAACGCCACAGCGACACAATGCCCTTTTGGCTCTTCCTGGCTCCTGAGTTTTGAAACAAACTATAGCTACATCCTACATTCGCTTTGGCTTGCTGGCACACTGGACCTGAAATTGCATCTTGAAGCAAAGAAGGCCAATTTACTTGGAGTTTATGATAATGCATGTGTTGCTTGGAATTTGAGCAGAAGTTAGGCCAGATCATGATTCATGCTTAGTGTCACATTTTTTTTTTTACTTTTCCTCAGCGAGTCGAAGCTTAATGATTATGAAGAGTGCAGTGAACATTTATACTTTTATTTCTACTCTTAGCAACCAGAAGTAGGCACGATATATACCGCAAACAAATTTAGACAAGAGAAAATCTATCCACATCCTCTGCTGTGACTTGGGTCTCTTGAAATATAGTGCAAAATAAGTTTGGGGTCGGCGGTTGCACCGGTGTTACCTAGACGCGGTGGTCGGGGCGGCGAGGGCGGGCATCTGGTGGCGCCAAGAAAGCCAAAGCTCCGGGAAGCTGTGGGTCAGGAGCGTAGGCGGCGACGTCAGTGTTGGCATTCATTGGAAAAGCACCTCCAATTCACATGTATCTCCCCCTAAATCAGAATCGCGCAATATTGATCCAACGGACCGCCATCTCAAGGAAAAGCAAGACGATGCCACGATTGCATACATTACATATTGTGTGGATTAGATACAGCTTACAAATGTCCAGTACAATATTAAGATTCATGGACTTGTGCTGGCTCATGGATTATAGTAACCGCCACCAGGGCACGACAGGAGTGTGGACTGACTGCACCAGCCTAAATCATGTCTCCCATGTTCACCAACCAATCTTAGTTTACGCATGCGGCTGTCAAATACGAGGCCAATTAAGCATGTTCTTGACAATATGCTACTCACTTTGCAAATATGTATGTTCTTGACAATCAAGTATGTCTGAACAAGTATGCAGCAAAAAATGGCATACTCCTGTTTGCCTTTCAAAAGGAACCTACTTTTTATTTATGCAAAAGACAAGCCGGCAGTCTGTCAAAACTGCCACATGAAGAAGGCATATCCTGCCCACATCCACAAACTTCTCTATATATCCAGCTCTTACTCCAAAGATTTAGACTGGCTATTACGCCATCTGGCAATGCCAGACTTGAAGTACAGCAATAATTGATGAGTTATATTCACAGAAATTAGTATCCTGACCAAGTCATCACAACAGATGGCGAAAAAGAAAAAGAGGAGAAACGATCTGTCTCATATATAGCTATGATATGTTAAAAAAGAATGGGACGTGAAAGAAAAGTCCTCTCCGAATGCAGCTGCCGTTCGTCTATTGCTCGGGAATCAGCTTCAGGATAAGCGAAGCAAATTTCACTGCCCCACACAGCATCATCCGCAAGAGACGGGTCAAAATCCATCTGTGATCCATGTATCAAGAGACACATGTCTCCTGAGCCTGAATGAACTCCACATTGATGCTGGCGGCAGCATATCTTGCTGGATGCGGCCCTCCTCTCGACCAATCAACCCATGTGATGGTCCTGTTGGCACTGAGGGATCCATGGAACAGATGAAGGCAAGTCGGTATGTGATGCTCATCTGGGTAGCAAGATGGTCTGCAATGCTTCCGGAAGATGGACTGAGGGGTGTCGATGTTGTAGGACTCAGCAAAGCTATGCTCAGAGCTTATGAGGTACTCATGGACGGTTGGGAAGTTGAACACCGGAATGCAGCTCTCTGAGAGCAGAACGAAACGCTCGTTCGAGAAATCCAACAAGGCATTGCCGGGAAGTGATGAGAGAGGCACTGCTGGGACCAGAGCACTCACGCGTGCAGAGAATCAAAGTGGAATCGCCTCATCAGCATTCAGCCGAGCACACAGGCCAAAGATGTGCACCCTGGACACGCTTCGCCTCTCGAATGCTGATGAGGTGATTCGTCGTTGCTTCCCCACATCAACCTTGACAGCCATTGACTTGACTTGATATCGACATAAGAGGCCTCAGAAACTACTGCGAAACACCCATGCGCATATTCGCTAGCAGCTTACATGCAAATATTGTAAGCATATTTGCTCAGAAACTACTCGATCTAACCAAGGAGCTTATCTTTGCTAGCAGCTTATGCAGAAGAGTAGCACGCACAATAGCGAGCCAGTTGAGAGATCTAACTAGCTAGAGACGGCGGCGATGGTGGTGAGCGCTTCAGTGGGGGTGATGAAACCCCTCCTCGCCAAGCTCACCACGCTCATGGGGGATGAGTACAAGAAGCTCAAGGACGTGCGCAAGGAGGTGGACTTCCTCGTCTTGGAGCTCAGAGACATGGATGCTTTCCTTGAGAAGACGGCGGATGCCGACGAACTCGATCCGCTGGCGAAGAACTGGAGGAACGATGTGAGGGAGATGGCCTATGACATAGAGGACTGCATCGACGACTTTATTCATCATCTTGGTCAAGCTGATGGCAAGCTGGGGTTCCTTCAAAAAGCTTCTAGCTATATAAAGACTCTGAAGGATCGTCACCGGATAGCCAATGACGTGAAGAAGGTGAAGGCTCGTGTGATCCAAGCAAGTGAGCGTCGAACAAGGTACAAACTAGACGAGTGCACCACTAATTCTAGCTCTGTCGATGTTGATCCTCGGTTGCCAGCACTCTACAAGGAGTCGGCTAGCTTTGTTGGTATCGACGGCCCAAGAGAAGAGCTTATCGAGTGGGCAACGGATGAAGAGCAGCAACTGAAGGTGATGTCCGTAGCGGGATTCGGAGGTTTGGGCAAATCCACACTTGCCAACGAGGTGTATCGTAAGATTGGGGGGCACTTCAATTGCAAGGCGTTTGTATCTGTTTCTCTGAGACCAGACATGACAAGGCTTTTCAACTCCTTACTATCACAGCTTGGGCTACAGCGATCTCCTCATGCTTGCGATGTGAAAGACCTCATTGACAACGTCAGAGAATACCTACAACATAAAAGGTGCCTACTCGATTTCAACAAGTGAATCTTCTAAATGTTTGCCCATATTCCATTTGATGCTGCATGCTGTTTTTCGTTCACCATTTAAAATAGAGAGAACAAAGTGAACCAGAATGGAAATTGGATCACCATTTTATCTAATCAATTTTATTGAACATAACTGCTACGTTTTCGTTCTGCTCTAATTTCTAAGCCCTCCTTCCCTGTACAATGTTCCCATTTCTTTGGTTAGATTATAAAAGTAACATGCTATAACGCCCCCATTTCTAGAGACGCTAGTAACCTGCAACAGCCCAGGATAATACAGTTGCAGTGTACCAAACAAGAATGAGCATCATTACAATACAGGCTTACACACAAGATCCAAAATTTATTACAAAAATAAGGCTTATCAACCTAGTTTTGAGTGCAGCGGGCAACAAGCCTGAAATTAATTTACATTACAGCAAAAACACCATAGGCGTACTTGAGCGAAGCTAAGACCTAAACCACTGATTGTCAAAGAAGATCGGTTCTTCTGGATCCTCTTTGAAAGCTTGCTCTTCGTAATTGTTATTGTTCTAGCAAGTAATTAGTACAACCGTATCCAACAAGTCACAAAGGTAAACCCTAATTTACTAATTGCATAAATTATCAATGGACGGGAGTATACTGGTTTTATTATTAAGAGTGGATGCAGTTTTATTTGTAAACAATTTTAAAACATAAAACAACAAAACTGCTTAAAAGTTAAGGGGGTTTCAACTATTGCTTTTCCAAGTTACACAATTTAAAGTACAAGAAATCTACCTATGCCTTGTTGCTAGAATCACCCATCAAACACAGCTCCATTAACCGAGAGCACGACATATTCGAATACTATTTAGTTTTCACTCTGTAGAGTTGCTCAGCTTTACCCACAAGATTTCTCAAACTCTCACTATCACACGGTAGGCACGCTTCAACTAGCGTACGACTGAGCTAAGAAAACAGGGGTTTTCACTGCTCAATTCTCTATGTAGCATCTACCTGATAGGTTCTTGACCTCACTAAATTGAGTATCTATGGGCCAATTTGGAACACAACTGCCCATATTTGTGAGGACCTATCGTTATTAAGCACGGTGTTACCACACCTATATCACATTTCAATACTCCTGTAGGGGTTCAATCAAATTCAGCAGCTACCAGACCAAGATTGATTGGTCAATACTTGTGGTGCCCTTTACTCAGTATACGGTTCTAGTCCTTACTTTTCTTCCTGAGATTGCCAACCATAATTAGTACCCAGTATACAACTACACTGCTACCTACCTGTTGCAGCCTCCATCCTAGAGTAAGGTCGTGGACTTGGGCCACCTCGTGGCTTTTCACAACTTCCGCCTTACTCTAGAACTTTTTAAATAAATATACTGGCAAACCGCCAAGTCACTTAGTAATACAAAATTTTAAATGAGCCTACCTATAATTATTTATACTACAAATAAATATTACTAAGGTTGTTAAGGTGAATATGGCCTTCAAATTAGTACAGGATAATTTTTAAGTGGTAGGACGTAACTAATTAACAAGTCATTCTAAATATTTATTTTAATCAAATAATTTGAGACAAATAATATTAATGCAAATACTATAATTAAATAATTTGAACTTTTATGGGATTCAACATGATCAAGGACTTGTAACTTGCTTTGCTACTCGGTGACTTCGACTATTTCGAAAACTTCTGCGCCTTGATCTGATCCTTGCACCGATGCCTCGGAAAACTCGGGAGCTAGCGCAAACACAAAAAATAACATGAGCCCATGCTTAAGTCTAATCAAGCTAGGAAAAATAAATAAAATAAACAAGAATAAAATACAATAAAAACCAAATGGAGTTGGTTTGAATTTTTAGGATCTTGGTATGGTGGAACGGATGCCGGAAATGGGTTCGAGGCGTCGAAACGGTTCAAACAGGGGTATTTATGTAATTTTGGCTCAGATGAACAGTGATTGCTACAATACAACACAGTAACGGGTGGCCTGGTCGCTATAGTGCACAGCCCACGCGAGAAATCGGTCGAGCGGCCCACGCGTGCTCGCACTCAACGGCGGCCGTCGGATGACGCACGGATAGACAGGATAGTGCTGCGTCAACGCTCGGAGGTCGTCGTCTACCTCCAGCGAGCCAACGGCGGGGAAAGTAGGGGACACACCCCTGCCGCAATTTGGCTCTGGTGGTGGACTTCCACGGCAAAGGGTGGCACTGGGGGTTTCTTGGAGTGCGGGGAATCCATTTTTGGGCTTTGGGCGACGAGAGCATAAGCGGTGATGGCTAGTGGCAGGAGAAAGGCGGTGGCTTGGGGTTACTCCGGTGATGGTCTGGTGAGCTCGGGAGCGATTTAACCATCTACGGGGAATGAGCTTCACAGAGGTGGAGTTGGTTTGGGTTGGGAGTGCCTCAGGCGAGTTGTCCACGGGCGCGGTGAACCGGTCGAAGAGGGCTCATAGCGCCAGGCCAAAGGAGAAATGCTCTTGGAGGATTGACTTCGGCAACTTGTTTGCGGTGCCCTGAGGATGCTTTGGCCGAATGCAATTGGATTTTCATTGAGGGAGGAAGAAGATTGCCTTTAGGGCTCGGTGGGCTCAAGAGACGGCGGCAGAGGAGCCGAGGTGAGGGAGAGCTCGATTGGGCGGTTCTGGGGTGAGAGTAGGAGTGGTGTGAGGCTTCCGGTGAAAGCGATTGAGCTTTAAGAGCGGCTGGAGGCGGTGAGAACAGTAGAGCCGATCGGGCAAAGCCGACGCATGGAGGAGGGAGGAGGCGGGAGCTCTACCAGGGGCGTGGGTGAGCAGGCGAGGTGGTGCACGGCCTCTGCAGAGTTTGGCAGGCGGTGACTGTTAGTGATATGCCCTAGAGGCAACATGGAGATGTTGTATATATCACATACTATGTTTATGATACATTACTTTGTTCCTTGGAATAGACATCATCATTATTGATCAATGAGTATGTGATTTATTCATGAGACTCTTAAATACTAAGATGTTGCTATTTCCGAATGATCCCTGGTCGTATATCATATGAGGAACAAATATGATTCAAAGACAAAGATCAGCATATGTATTGATTGATGATCATGTCTCATGGATCATGGTATGGTGATACCAAATCAATAATATGGACATGTGTTAGTGAACATATATTGATAGACTCGCCATGAGACATCGCAGAGATTCCATGTGTCATCGCTTGGTCTCAAGTAGTGTTTATGTAGAGTCCTTAGACTTGAGGTCATCATGGTTCCCAACATGAGTAGTAGCTTATTTTGGGACTACTAATCACTACTCCGTGAATCGGGTAGTCATAAAAGTAGTCTTCGGGTTTGCCATGAAACATGTAGTGGGATGTGAATGATCAAGATAGAATTTGCCCCTCCTTATGGGAGAGATATCTCTGGGCCCCTCGATGTAATGGATTATGAAAGTGCATGGCCATGCCAAGGTGATTGAGGAGTCAATCACGAGTTTATAATTCATCACGGAATCGAGAGAGTGATTGAGCTATTAAGAGGATGACACAGTCTCGCCTTGAGCTCAATCTATATCGTGAGGCAAAGGGATTCGTACATGAGAGGACATTACAGTTCAAATGATATGATCTTTACATATACTTTGGGGTTAATATGTCTTACTAGAGACCGCTATTAACATGGTAACCGGAAAGGTGTTTCCGGGTCACGACCAAGTATACGTGAACCTACAGGGTCGCACACTTAACGGGTTGGAACACTAATTCGAATATGATTCGGATATGGGCTCAATTCGGATAGAGATCCGAATAGACTCCTATTGGGCCTCGGTCCACGAGGCCCATGTGAGGAGGTCTATATATATGGAGGCGAGGCGGAGGGATGTGTGCTGTAACATCTAGCAAAACCCTAGCCGCCACCTCCCGAGCCAAACCCTAGCCGCTCACGAGTGCTAGTACACTCGCGATCGGCGCCCACCCGGACGTGTGGATACCGGTGGAGGCGCCGCTCGTTGCGATCTTGATCGGCGTGCGTGGAGAGAGACGATCTGTCGGGACGATCGGCTACTTCCACTACTACCTCGACGCGCGTGATTGGATCGGTTTCAATTCTTCTTCACGCACAAGCGCGTCTAAGTGGTAACGATCCATGATCCTTCCTTAGCATGATGTTCTTGGGTGCGCGGTAGAAAAGTTTTGTTTTCTCGCTCCGTAGCCTACGCGTATTCCTTTAGTGGTATCGAGCCATCTTGCTTAGTTTGCATCTGGATCGCGCATATGTTGATATGCGATAGTAGTAGATTGGATCTATTACGCCTAAATCAGTAGCACGGGTTGATGAGATCAATCGGTCATAAGGGGTTGAAATAGGTATGAGTTGATAGCATCATAAGGCCAAAAAGATTAGTTCGTGCTCTTCTTTGATGTACGCGCGACTTGCCCCTACCTACCGGAATCACCATCGGGCTAATCACAAGCGCACAATCGATGATCGAGCCAACAGATCGAGGTCTTGTGTTGTGGTCTCCTCAAGTATACCGATCGCGATGATCAATATGATTGATCTAATGAAAATTGAGACATTTTGAATGGCTCGAATTTGGGTTGATTTGATTGGCTCGATAAGATTTTCATAGCGATTTCATAGATGCGATCTATGTAATTGTGAGGTTTGTGGCGCTGCCTCGAACCCGCGAGGCGGCTCCTCCTCGACCCCGCTCACGACCGCCAGCGGGACCGCCGTGTATCCCCTTGTATAGCGCCTTGGGTTCACATCGTTAGGTAGAATGCGATTCTACGCCTAACTTGTTTTTGCAGAGAATGATGTGAATAGTATGGCCCTATAGCTTATTTGAATGTATGAGATGTATGTGATGCATGTAACATTCTGCTCATGGCTGCGTGTCATGATTATTTCAGCTATTGTTAGCTGTATATATTGTATTTAACGACTGCGTGTCGACCTTAATGCTTGAATCTATCTTTGTAATCTTCAATTTCTAGCTATTATAGGTAGTAGCCTAGTTTTGAGGTTACAAGCTTTTAAGCATGGTGGCCTAAAGTAGTGATGTGGAGGATGGAGATCGTCTACACCTACTTGGAGATGGATATCACCAATTTTGGGCTATACTACTTCACAGTTAAATGTGTTTATCTATGATGTTATCTATCTTATTCTTATGCAATGATATATGTGATATGTTGCTTTGGTAGGATAGAATCCTCTTAAAATTAGGTGTTAATGCCCTTCCATATGTTGCACTAAAGATAATGATCACCGCATGGTAGGTCTACCAAAGTAGAGTGCCATCGGTTATCATCATCATTTGGGGTAGATGTCTGACATCTACATGCGAAGCATTTGGTTTATTTAACAAGGTTATCAAAATAGTTTTGGACCTTGGGGCATAGATTGGGGCCGAGGCATACTAATGTCACCCAAAGTAGAGTCACATAGGGATGTGATTAGCAAAGTGTTGCTTACCCATGTCACTAGTTTTCTAGCCGTGATGCCAAAGCTCACTAGGAATTAGTGAAATGAGGATCTTTACCCACTATGTAACTTAGAGGGAGTTTTTGTTGCAAAACTCATAGTGGGAGTCTTTTGCTAAATAGTTTAATAAAAGATGAACATAAACATAGTGCTAAACTTTGCATATTCTTGTGTTGTAGATCATGTCACTAACGCCGCATCCAAGATTTTTAATTTGCGATCTGTTCTTGAGAAAGAAAAACTCAATGGAACAAACTTTTGGATTGGTATCGCAACTTGAGAATTGTTCTCAAGCAAGAGCGCAAGGAGTATGTCCTTGAGTCTCCTTACCCCAAGACTTGCTCGATAATGCTACTCGTGGCTGCACGGAGAGCTTATGAGAAGCACACGAATGATTGCCTTGATGTGAGCTGTCTCATGCTTGCCACAATGTCCTCTCGAGTTTGAAGCAATATGAGAACACGATGCCTACAATATCATTGTGAGGCTACGTGGTATGTTTGAGAACCAAGCAAGGGTGAGAGGTTCAATACTTCAAAGTCTTTATTTGCGTGCGGGCTTGCGAAGGGAATCCGTCAACCCTCATGTGATTAAGATGATTGGTTACATTGAGAGTCCGGAAAAGCTTGGTTTTCCCTTAGCCAAGAGTTAGCTATCGATGTGATTCTCCGCCGCTCCCGAGCTTTGAGCCATTCATAATGAACTTTCACATGAACAATCTTGACAAGACCTCGGCCGAGTTGCATGGGATGCTAAAATCTGCGAGGAAAGCATTAAGAAAAGCAGCAATCATGTGATGATGATGCAGAAGGCAAGGGCAAGCCCTATGTCAAGAAAATCGCGGTCAAAAGAAAGAAAGCTCCGATGCGATCGCGAGCGGTTCTAAGGCCAAGAAAGACAAGAAAGGCGATGCTCATCCGATGCGATTGTTACTATCGTAAGCAATCGTGACATTGGAAAAGGAACGCCCAAAGTACTTGGAGGATCTTGAGAAGAAGAAGGGAAGTATGACTTCCACCCGGTATAAATGTTATAGAAATCAATCTTGCTACTTCTTCCACTAATTCTTGGGTATTTGATACCGGATCGGTTGCTCACATCGCAAATCGTTGCGGGGGCTAATAAGAAGTAGAAGTTTGAGGAGGAGCGAAGTGGATCTTGGCGCTGGCAATGGAGCAAAAGTTGTCGCGGTAGCTGTTGGCACCATGCCATTGTCTTTACCTTCGGGATTAGTTTTGGAATTGAATAATTGTTATTGTGTTCCATCTCTTTCAAAGAACATTATTTACGCTTCATGTTTGCAAGCGTAAGGTTATGACTTTAAATCTATGGACAATGGTTGTTCTCTTTATTTCAAAGATATGTTCTATTGTCATACTCCATTGGTGAATGGGTTATACGTTCTTACTCTTGAAGGGTCACCGGTCTATAACATTAATGCAAAGAGGCAACGTCCAATGATTTGAATCCCACGCTTATTTGGCATCGCCGCTAGGTCACATAAATGAGAAACGCATGCGAAGCTCCATAGAGATGGTATTCGCACTCATTTGATTTTGAATCATTAGAGACATGCGAATCTTGTTTACTTGGCAAGATGACAAAGGCACCTTTCACCGGTCAAGGTGAACGGGCAAATGACTTATTGGCACTCGTACATACCGATGTATGTGGACCAATGAGCTTAACGACCAGAGGTGGTTTTCGTGATTTCATAACTTTTATCGATGACTTTAGTAGATATGGGTATATCTACCGATGAAGCATAAGTCCGAATCCTTTGAAAAGTTCAAAGAATTCCAAAATGAAGTGCAAAATCATTTAGGCAAGACAATCAAGTTTCTACGATCCGATCGTGGAGGCGAGTATTTGAGCCATGAGTTTGGCAATCATCTAAAGGATTGTGGAATTGTTCCACAATTGACTCCGCCAGAACACCTCAATGGAATGGGGTATCGAACGAGAAATCGCACCTTATTATATATGGTGCGCTCCATGATGAGCCAAAGTGATCTTCCGTTGTCTTTTTGGGGTACGCTCTTGAAACAACCGCGTTCACACTAAACAGGTTCCATCAAAATCGAGAGAAAAGACACCATATGAGATGTGGACAGACAACGCCCTAGCTTGTCTTTTCTTAAGATTTGGGGATGTAAGGCTTATGTAAAACGTTTACAATCTGATAAGCTCACTCCTAAATCTGATAAATGCTTCTTTATCGGGTATCCTAAGGAAACAAAAGGATATTACTTTTATAATCGAGGAGAAGGCAAAGTGTTTGTCGCCTCAAGCATGGTGTCTTCTTAGAGAAAGAGTTTCTCTCAAGAAGGGATAGTGGGAGCACAGTGCAACTTGAAGAAATTCAAGAAACACCGATAACGTTTCAGCTCCTACGAACCACAACAGATGAACAAACTGTTGAAGAACTCGTTGTGGACACACCAGCACCACGTAGGTCAGAAAGGTCACGTCGTGCACCTGAGAGGTACATGTTCTTGACTACTCAACAACGGGACATATTGTTGTTAAACAACGATGAGCCTAAGACCTATGAAGAAGCAATGGTGGGACCAGACTCTGAGAAATGGCTTGAAGCCATGAGATCCGAAATTGAATCCATGCACAGTAATCAAGTTTGGAACTTGGTTGATCCACCTGATGGTGTTAAAACCATTGAATGCAAATGGGTTTTCAAGAAAAGATAGACATAGATGGAAATGTTCACATCTATAAAGCGCGATTAGGCCAAAGGTTTCAAACAAATTCAAGGTATTGATTATGATGAAACTTTTTCGCCCGTCGCAATGCTAAAGTCTATTCGGATCATTCTAACGATTGCTGCATATTTCGACTATGAAATATGGCAAATGGATGTCAAAACAGCTTTCCTTAATGGAAATCTGAGTGAGGATGTGTACATGACACAGCCCACAGGTTTTGTCGATCCGCAATCCGTTGGAAAGATATGCAAGCTTCAAAGATCCATTTATGGATTAAAGCAGGCATCTCGGAGTTGGAACATTCGTTTTGATGAAGTAATCAAAGGGTTTGGTTTCATCAAGAACGAAGAAGAGCCTTGTGTTTACAAAAAGACTAGTGGGAGCGCACTCGTATTTCTGGTCTTATATGTGGATGACATATTACTGATCGGAAATGACATTCCTTTGCTCGAATCTGTTAAGTCTTCATTAAAAAATAGTTTCTCTATGAAAGATTTAGGAGAGGCAGCATATATTCTGGGCATCAAGATCTATAGAGATAGATCAAAAAGGCTAATTGGATTAAGCCAAGATATGTACATTGACAAGGTGTTGAAAAGGTTCAACATGCATGATTCCAAGAAAGGTTTTCTACCTATGTCACATGGTATAAATCTTAGCAAGAATCAGTGTCCTAGTACACCTGATGAGCGGGATAAAATGAATACGATTCCATATGCTTCGGCTATTGGGTCCATTATGTATGCCATGCTTTGTACACGTCCAGATGTTTCGTATGCTTTAAGTGCTACGAGTAGATACCAGTCAGATCCAGGTGAAAGTCACTGGATTGCCGTAAAGAACATCTTGAAGTACTTGAGAAGAACTAAAGATGTGTTCCTTGTCTATGGAGGTGAGGAAGAGCTCGTTGTAAATGGTTACACCGATGCTAGCTTCCAAACTGACAAAGATGATTTTAGATCGCAATCTGGATTTGTGTTCTGCCTGAATGGCGGTGCGGTAAGCTGGAAGAGTTCCAAGCGTGAGACGGTTGCTTGATTCTACAACGTAAGCCGAGTACATAGCAGCTTCAAGGCGCCAAAGAGGCTGTTTGGATTAAGAAATTTATTTCTGAGCTTGATGTGATGGCTAGTGCGTCCAGCCCAATGGACCTCTACTGTGACAATAGTGGGGCCATTGCACAAGCCAAGGAGCCTAGATCGCACCAGAAGTCCAAGCACATTTTACGGCGATTTCATCTCATCCACGAGATAGTGGAGAGAGGCGATGTTAAGATATGCAAAGTACAAACGGATTTGAACATTGCGATCCGTTGACAAAGCCGCTTCCCACCAAAGCATGAGGCTCACACTAGGGCAATGGGTATTAGATACCTACATGGTTGACTCTAGTGCAAGTGGGAGATCATTAGTGATATGCCCTAGAGGCAACATGGAGATGTTGTATATATCACATACTATGTTTATGATACATTACTTTGTTCCTTGGAATAGACATCATCATTATTGATCAATGAGTATGTGACTTATTCATGAGACTCTTAAATACTAAGATGTTGCTATTTCGAATGATCCTGGTCGTATATCATATGAGGAACAAATATGATTCAAAGACAAAGATCAGCATATGTATTGATTGATGATCATGTCTCATGGATCATGGTATGGTGATACCAAATCAATAATATGGACATGTGTTAGTGAACATATATTGATAGACTCGCCATGAGACAACTGCGAGATTCCATGTGTCATCGCTTGGTCTCAAGTAGTGTTTATGTAGAGTCCTTAGACTTGAGGTCATCATGGTTCCCAACATGAGTAGTAGCTTATTTTGGGACTACTAATCACTACTCCGTGAATCGGGTAGTCATAAAAGTAGTCTTCGGGTTTGCCATGAAACATGTAGTGGGATGTGAATGATCAAGATAGAATTTGCCCCTCCTTATGGGAGAGATATCTCTGGCCTCGATGTAATGGATTATGAAAGTGCATGGCCATGCCAAGGTGATTGAGGAGTCAATCACGAGTTTATAATCCATCACGGAATCGAGAGAGTGATTGAGCTATTAAGAGGATGACACAGGTCTCGCCTTGAGCTCAATCTATATCGTGAGGCAAAGAGATTCGTACATGAGAGGACATTACAGTTCAAATGATATGATCTTTACATATACTTTGGGGTTAATATGTCTTACTAGAGACCGCTATTAACATGGTAACCGGAAAGGTGTTTCCGGGTCACGACCAAGTATACGTGAACCTACAGGGTCGCACGCTTAACGGGTTGGAACACTAATTCGAATATGATTCGGATATGGGCTCAATTCGGATAGAGATCCGAATAGACTCCTATTGGGCCTCGGTCCACGAGGCCCATGTGAGGAGGTCTATATATATATGGAGGCGAGGGGCGGAGGGGATGTGTGCCTGTTAACATCTAGCAAAACCCTAGCCGCCACCTCCCGAGCCAAACCCTAGCTGCTCACGAGTGCTAGTACACTCGCGATCGGCGCCCACCCGGGACGTGTGGATACCGGTGGAGGCGCTGCTCGTTGCGATCTTGATCGGCGTGCGTGGAGGAGACGATCTGTTCGGGACGATCGGCTACTTCCACTACTACCTCGGCGCGTGATTGGATCGGTTTCAATTCTTCTTCATTGCGCTGCGCGTCTAAGTGGTAACGATCCATGATCCTTCCTTAGCATGATGTTCTTGGGTGCGCGGTAGAAAAGTTTTGTTTTCTGCTTCCGTAGCCTACGCGTATTCCTTTAGTGACAGCATCGGAGTACAACGGGAGCGTGCAAGCGGTCGATCGGGGAGAGGAGCTATGGCAGGAGAGCTTGGTCAAGCAGCGTGTTGCGCGAGGGAGGAGAAGAGTGACTGACGGGTGGGGCCGCAAGGACAGGAGCTAGCAGAGAGGTGTGAACACTGGGGCGGGGCGACGGCGTGCGGACGCGTGGGCGCAGCACAGGGAGGCGGCCGACGAAGGCGGCTTCCCAGGAGGCGCCAGCACTGGGAGGAGGCGGGAAGCTAAGGGAAGGGTTTAATCCAAGGATTAGAGTTTGATTAGGAGGGATTTAGGAGGATTAAGGAATTCAAACAAACTTCAAAGAAAATTCAAATTCTGTTTGAATTTTTGAGGTGTTTCACATGCCTAGTTGATATAATCAGAATAACATATGCTAATGTGGTCTTGTAAGATTCATAAATTCTCTTAGTCGGAGTTTGCTTTGTTTTTTTTATCTACGCAGAATTCATTGGAAAGTAAGGACGGTTTCATTTGCAGTGTAGCTTATGCTCTATGTGAAATGATTTCACAGGTACTTCGTCATAGTGGATGATTTGTGGGATGTGCTAGCATGGGATATTATTAGATGTGTTTTTCCAGAAAATAATTGAAGTAGCAGAGTAATAATAACCACACGCAATGAGGATGTGGCCAGGTCATGTTCTGACAATGGGTGCATATATAAGATGAAGCCCCTCAGCCACTCAAACTCAAGAAGATTGTTCTTCAATAGAATTTTCAGATCTGAAGATGCCTGCCCTTCTCAATTCAAAGAAGCTTCAGGTGAAATTTTGAAGAAGTGTGGAGGTTTACCACTTGCAATTATCACTATATCTGGCCTTCTAGCTAGTCAACCAACAAGGCTAAAGGAACAGTGGGAGTACATACGGAACTCTTTGGGATCTCAGTTTGCAACAAATCCCACTCTGGAAGGGATGAGACAGATCTTAAACCTTAGCTACAAGAATCTTCCTTCTCATCTCAAAACATGTTTGCTCTATTTTGCTATATATCCAGAGGACCATGAGATTTGGAAGCATGAATTGGTTGCACGGTGGATCGCTGAAGGTTTTGTGAGCACTCTGCATGGTCGAGATTTGGTGGATGTTGCAGAAAGCTATTTTAACGAGCTTATCAATAGGAGCTTGATTCAACCGAAATACACACTCGGTAATAGTGAGGTTTTTTCTTGTGGAGTACATGATATGATGCTTGATTTGATCCTAAGCAGGTGCGCAGAAGATGATTTTATTAATGTCGTGTATGATCCACAATGCATGCAAGGACTACGTGACAAGGTCCGTCGCCTATCCCTGAACTTGAATGATGCAGAAGATGGCATGATACCAATCACCACTACAAACTTGTCGTAAGTCCGATCACTTGCACTTTTCAGAAAATCCCCATGCATCCCTCCTCGTTTGTTGGATTTCAAGTTTCTTCGAGTGCTAGGATTTGAATTTTCAGGTTCTTTCGAAAGGGAGAGCACACTAGACCTCACCGGCATTACCAGATTATTTCAACTCAAGTATTTAAAGATTTCGGCAGCAAGACCTTATATGTGGGACTCCGAGTACTCGATACAGTTACCAACTCAGATTCAGGGGCTACAACATTTGGAGACACTGGATATATTCTGGACACGGGTCGTTGGCATTCCGATAGATATCGTTGATTTACCCCGCTTAATGCATCTAATTGTTCCAAGTGGTACAAGGCTACCTGACAGGATAGGCAACATGGAATCCCTGCTATCTCTATGGGGTTTTGACATGACAAAGAGCTCACTAGAGAGTATCAAGGGCCTGGGCGAGCTAAAAAACCTGAGATCAATGGAGCTTTTTTTTGATGGAAGGGTGACAAGAGCATGCATGGATGCTTTACGCTCTTCCATTGGAAAGCTCCGGAACCTCAGACAGCTGGCAGTAGTGTGTGGAACTCCTCGTAGTTACCTTGAGAGACTTGAGCTACTAGCATTGAGTTTCTCCAGGGTTCCCGGGTGGTTTGGTGATCTCCATAACCTCTTCTCCCTGAGCCTTACGGTTAGGGAGGTGCTGAAGGATGATGTTCGTCTTCTTGGAGACCTGCCCTCGCTCAGCCGCCTCTACTTGCTCATCCCACAGGTAACCGCAGAAAGGATTGTGATCTCCGGCATAGGATTCCCAGTCCTCGAGCGTTTCATTTTTGGATGCAACTGGATGTCATACCTGACCTTCACGGTAGGGGCCATGCCCAGTCTCCATTTCCTCTTTTTACAACTCTTCTTGGACACATGGGACCATGGTACGCCAGTTGGCATGGAGCACCTGCTAGCTGTAAAGAACATCTATCTATCCACAGAAACATCTGAAAATACGACGCCATCGGAAAGAGAAGCTGCCGAAACTGCCTTCAGGAATGCGGCCCAACTGCATCCAACTAGTCCTGCATTTGATTTATCTATCAGAGTTATTAATCTTGCATGTCATGAACGAGTGCAAACTGTGCACGATACTTGTGTGGAAGCTGCATGCATGTAGTTGTCCTGGTCGCATGCGCGTAGAAAGATTGGAGTTAGTTGCGTGGTTACTTTGTTGAGTTAGTCGCATGCATGTAGTTGTCTAGGTCGCCGCATGAACGTGGCGCGATCGAGTTCGATCGGGTGAAGAAAATTACCTGCACGACACATTAGTTCCCCTTTCAATGTGAGCAGCCCAACAATTTCAATGTAAGCAGCCCAACAATGATCGAACGGGCCACGATCGCAGATTTTCTTCGCGATCCAAATCTGGGAGGGCGCAAAATGATAATAAAGAACAGCCGCCGCCACCAACACGCCGTCTCCCCCGGCCCGCTCCAGCGTTCTGGGGATATTTTGAGTAGCACACAGACTGCAGGGACGGATCCGATGTATAAGAATTGAAGTCACGGGATCGTAATGAAATTTTCTAAATTCTATAAAAAATTACTGTTTATTACTGTTTATCAGTAGAGATGATCTTATAGTATAATATAGATAACATCAATAGTTTTCTCGCCTAGATCCGCCTCTTCTGAGGCCACCTCCGTGTAACCCGAAATGGAGGAAACTGATGGAGCAATGCTGGTCAACTGAAATTGAGCGACGACCTTCCTTCACTGAAGTTGCAACCCGTCTTCGTGCCATGCTAGAAGCAAGGAAATTAAAATGAATCACTGAGTTATTTTGCATGAATATCACCCTCAGTCTGTATATCTATCCTTTCTGTACATGATGCAAACATGAATATTTGTTCTTATATTTAGTTCAGTATGCAACTGTTCAACTCCAGTGCCCCCAAAGTTTAACTATGACTGGCAGGTTTTGATTTGGTCTCCCCATCTTAAACTTGCATGCCCCTGCATTGTTACTGAACCTCTAGATATTTGGCTATCTGTGCACTTTTTCTCGAAAATGCAGAAGAATTGCTATCTGTACACTTTAGTGTAGTTACTTTGAAGTTATCTTAGAGAAACCCATAATAGAAGTTCCACTTATATCATGATTGCTTCATTTACTTGAAAGGGCCTCCCAGTGAAAAGTATCTTAGAGCCAGCCGTATTGGCACTTGGTAGCACACACTACACAGTGCGCTATCGTTACAGGTGCATCATACATGCGGCATAATGTCAGAAACCCATAAGAATGTGTTATATCATAGAGCTCACATGTGTTGGCTGATATGAGGTCACATCTGGGTTATCCTCGCATCTCTTCAACCCTCGTAATTTCACATTTGCACTGCAAGCATGGTTTAGAAATGCTATCCGTCAGACAGTTGACTGAACTTTGCCACCATTGCTTAACCAAAGCCGAAGATACATTGCGCAACCAATCAATTTGGAGTAAAATTTTCCATGAGGTCCTTCGGTTGTGATAGCAAGACCTACCACAAATGGCAGATATATTTCTAGTCTGGTTAATCCCTTGACGCAGACAGGTTGTTCTGAATTATCATATTGGATAAGGTGCTGATGGTTATTCAACCAGACAACATTACAATCAACCGCACAAGATATCCTAGACGTGAGCTTCAAAATGAGTGCCTCTAGACTGTATAAATTACAGGAACTGGTCTGACAGTAGGTGATAACAAGACACCAAAACGGCTGCAGAAACTTAGCAAGCTGCTTAATACAATTAAATTAAGTCTGCCATAGGATTAATGCTAGAATTAGCCATTTTCAAGTTAGCATTTAGCACAGATCCATGAATCAAACCATAACATACATGGAGACTTTCACATAAACGATAACCAGGTTACCCATGGCTTTTGGAGATAGAACATTTCTTTATAATGTAGTCGATTGTGTAAATATTATGAAGATTACATATAAAATTACAGAGTTGTTATCCAGTGCAAAGGGTGATTAGGTGAAGAGTCGACAGAAATCCTCTTAGGAAAGAACCATCCAGATTTTGCTCGTCTCAGTCCTGTGACTCCTGTCCTTCCCTATTCTAAGGCAGCAGCAGCAGCAACTGTAGTCGCGGCATCATCTTGATGGCATCTCTGCCTGATGATGATGTCCTCTCATCCTCATTCCTCATCCCAACTTTTTTGGGTTAAACTTCTCCTTGGCCAAAATGAGAGGTCGAAATTGCAGACTTTAAATTTGAGATTTACTGGCATCCTCATTTTGTAAGTTCATCTTGGATTCTTCGTTCTATTCAAGCTAAGAGTTTCGATGCTCTGACTGCTATATGGTCTCCAAAATAAATGACAATTATGCCGGCATTAGATTTGTCCAGCTAATAGAAAAGAATTCTAGAATTCATCCCCGAAAACCATGCTAGATGAAGATGATGGGACCAATCAGAGAAAAATGCGGCTCATCACCATCCGGTAGCGGCAACTGCATACCTAGATTGGGGAACGAGATAATTGAAGAGAACAAAATCTGGATCATTCTTTTTGATCGGAGGACTCCCAAGTGACTTTGCACCTAGTTGCAAATAACCACCCTTCACACTGGATAGTGGACAGCAGCACATAGTTGTACTGGCTTCCATGGTGCATCAGTAGAAATTAGCTGCATTTCTACTGATGAAATGGCAAATACACCAAGCCAAACAAGACAAGTTTTTTACTGAGACGTCTAAGAGTGGTTCTTAGTGGGATTCTACAGAATATAATCATATGCAGAAATACAATGAAAGGCTGTTTTAAGCAAAAGAAATCAAAGGAATAGAAAAGAATACTCTGTTAATGCAAGAAGATGGAGAAATCTTGGTAGTTGATACCTTGATTGTGCCTGGGGTCATTTATGTATAGTTTCTGAGCATGCATTTGTGCCTGGGGTCATTTATGTATAGTTTCTGAGCATGCATTTGGCAGTGAATGCTCTTACTTTTGCCCCATTGAGCCATGCTTGGTCGTCAGTGTCCACAAAGGTGCATCAGGATTGAACCTTGCTTGATGCCTTGATTGCTCAGTTTCCACAAGGACACCTCAGTATTCTCCACAAGTGTGCATCGGGCTCATTGAATTACTGCTTCTTTCGGTTGCTGCAAGCCACGGACTTGTTTATAATAACTTTTAGAACTGTTTTTCTACAATAAATGGATTTCTGTAGTACCTAGCTTTCAAACAGAATATCTTTTCAAGACGAAGTCTACTAGTCGATTGTAGTACACACTGTAGCGGCTTCATTTATATCGGACAAAATCGCACATAAGTGCCTATCTTTACAAGCTTTTCTACGAGATGTTATTATTCATAAGCTAAATCCAAAAACCAATATGAATGGGCCCTCATTCTTGTGGCAGCCAAGGCCCAAGAGTGTGAGCTCCAGAAAAGGCAACATATACGTAATAACCCATGCAATCTAATGCATATAGCCAAATAAGCATGCAAAACCAGTTTTGTCCAGACAGTAACCACTAACCAGCACTTACTAGCTATCCTGGCACAGACCATTTTAGGAGTAGGATATAAATGAAAATAGAACTATACATAATAAGCCATGCAATCTTATGCAAATAGCCAAATAAGCATGCAACACCAGTTTTTTCCCCAGATAGTAACCACTAACCAGCACTTACTAGCAATCCTGGCACAGACCATTTTAGGGGTAGGACACAGATGATATCAGAATTGCAATTCCATTTTTTATTTTTTAAAAAAAATTGTCCAGAAACTGAGTACTGATAAGCCATTAACCATGTAATTTTCATTCCAATTCTCAACATAAAATTTAACTGGTACATTGCTGGTTCTGAAGCCTGATATGAATCAAGGGGCCTACGGACCTCAGTGCGTGTCGAAACTGGTCACAAGCCACTGGCAGAAACTAGTTTATTTGTAAAAATTGGAGCAATTTCGGATGCTGTCAAATAACAAGTAAAACTATGCAAGAAACATTACCTTTCTTCAGCCTCATATGCACAGGATAAGGGATCAAACTGATTGCTTTGAGCACAAAATAACAAATATTGATAGATATTTGATGTTGAATGCAATTATACATATCAGGATGAGCCCAAGATAACAAATATTGATAGATATTTGATGTTGAATGCAATTATTCATATTAGGATGCATTTTGAATATAACCATAAAAAATGTTATCAACCTCCGCATGTTTTACCAAAAATAAGATTGAGAGGTAAACATTATGTAGACATTCAAAATACTTGAAAACAAACAGCTGCTAAGAACCTCCTCCATATGCCCAGACATTACTGCCGCTCATAATTTGGTTAACACTAGGAGAGATAAAGCAAACCTCTCCGAACAATGCTTCCCTGAAAACAAGGACAAAAGAATATACTTTTTGGCAACAAATATTATTACTAATAATGAGGTCTATAATATACCAGTTACAGCCTGAAATAGTTTGGTGATGGAGTACCAACACAAACCCCCATAATGGTAACAGCTGGCAGAAACTAAGCAATGAAACAGACAAAATAGCAAGAATTTTCATTCTCACACAGCTAAAGAGATCTAAACTATACTTCTACATCACTACAAAAGGTAAGCTCTAGAGTACGATTAGCTCCTTTGAAGTCAAAATGTCACTTTACAGCCCGTAAGGCATCTTTTGGAACCCCTTCTAATATATGCCATGATGCTTCATATGCTTCGATAACAAAATTAATGGCAATGGAATAAGAATGGTGGGAAACTAAACACCGTCAATTGATTTGCAATGTGCATGTTTAGTTCCCAAAATGGGAGATATCATATAATTGGATAAAAGATGGCCTTCCTGAATAGAAAGGCCAGAATAGCATACGAGAAAAAAAATGTTAACCAGTATCAGCTATTCCATGTTTTGATACAACTATAAAATAGTGCATGCCTTCATATTTTCATGACATACACTATCGCAATGTCTGTTCACTCACATTATCAGTAGCATTGTTGCGATGACATGATACATGATCAGATACGATACAAAATGATTTAGGAATGGCTAGCATTGGCATTTATACCACTGGAAATAATCTGTTTACCATTTGTCACATTCTGAGATAGCATGCACTTTGCCATCTAAATTTGCAAGATGCTCTATATAAGTAACAATGCTATAGCTAGACACAACATATACACATTTAGGGTGTCTTTGGCATTGCGGTGGATTCCTGAAAGCATTTTCCATTTTTCTAGTTTTGGATATATCAACTAATTTTCAACCTCTTTCTTAGAACTGTAACAGAACATTTTTACTTTTTTCCATTTTTCTATTTTTGGATATATCAACTCATTTTCAACCTCTTTCTTAGAACTGTAACAGAACACTTTTACTAGAATTGGCCAACATTCTATGTAACAAAGCAGATTCTACAGCACAGCATAGGCCAAAGTGACCCTTAATCCTACAACTAATGTTACCTGATCATAACTGATATTCCATAGTACAACCTTTGCTTAACCAAGAAAGACCCACTCAACTGACTAGGCAGTCAGCTTGGTGTGACAAGGCTGTGAGAGAACATAGCAGGTGCATGGTACTGGGGAGGTTTAGAATGAAGATGCTCAACCAGAGTAACACCTTTTAGAGTAGTAGAAGGTTGCATATTCACAAGATAAGCAGGCGTAGAAACAGCCTCAACCCAAATTTGAGGTGTTCCATGGGAGGCAAGGAGAAGGGTACGCACAATCTCAATCAAATGGCAGTTCTTGCGCTCGGCTATGCCATTCTGAACATGAGCCAAGACTGAAAAATGGTGCCTTGCTCAAAGAGGAACAACTGAAAAGCAATCGATCGATACTTGTTAGCAAAATCACAGCGGAAACCTCGAATAGGAGAATCAAACTGAGTGTGAATCATGGTGGCCAAGGAATGATAAATGGAAAAAAAATGACCACGATGAGACATAAAATAAACCTATGTAAAACGACAATAATCATCAATGAAGATCGCATAATACTTATGACCACCTTTGGAACAAAAGGGAGCAAGACCCCAATACATCACAGTGAATCAAGTCCAAATGACGTGAGGAAATGAAGTCACAAAAACCATACAGGAATTGTAGCTATTTGCCAAGCTTACAACCTCGATAGGTCATGGAAGTGTCAACGGTGACATGACCAAGAACACCCTGCCTCACAAGAGATGATAGGCGACCCACACAGATGTCCTAAGTGATGATGCCACTACACAAAGCTGGTGGAGATGGTGGTAGCAAAGGCACTGTCAATAGGCGATGAAGGAGCAACGAAAGTGGATGGAAGGTGGATTCAGTCAAGGATTTATTGGCCCTGATGACCTCTACGGTGGCGTACAGTACCAACTATTGTCCAGCCCGACAATCCTGAACAAACCAAAAAATGAGTGTCAAAACCAAAACGACAACCATGATCAAAATGAGCTGGGTAACAGATAGAAGTTGTATGGCAAGTTGAGGAACATGAGACATCAGGAACTGAAAAGTGAGTTGAAAGGGTGTATTTATAGGTGACAGGCATAGGAGTGCCACCAGCAGTCTGAACAGAGAGAGGAATATCAGGAGGTCCTACAGAAGTAAGTGAAGCATAGGTTGGTGTAACATGGAAAGAGGCACCAAAATTAAGAACACAAAGATTACCTGGTGAAGACTGAGCCAACCTAACAGATCCCGACATGCCCTGGTGAGTGGTCATGGCTGAAGTTCTTACAATAGTTGCACTGAACACCTGTAGTCGAGGAAGCAACAACAAGGGCCTAGTAGTTGCACTAAACACCTGTAGTCGAGAAAGCAGCAACAGGGGCCTGTCGGAGCTGGTGTAGGAGTAGCTGGAATGGTCATAGTCGCAACAGCCACAGGTGCAGCTAGGACAGCCAGCAAGGGCTGCTTAGATGTGCTATGAAGCATAAGCTCCCTCAGCGTGAATGGCAGCAAGGGCCTCAACCATGGTCGGTCGAGAATAGCAACTCAACAACTGAACCCTGACAGGCTCGAACTGCGGGCGAAGGTGCATGACTAAGTTGTAAAGCTGATGCTTATCATTGTGTGCTCGCTGAGTCTCATGACAAGCACAAACTCAACAAGGAGGGTCTTGGGAGTCAAGTTGGTGCCAGAGAGAAGTAAATTCGCTGAAGTACCTAAAACTGCTGCAGTAGACTGCTCGGCTGGCAATGCTGGTGCTCCCACATCTGCTAAGCTGTCAAACTATGGACAAGGTAGGCCATGACACGAGCTTCAGCACCACGCCAACTAATAGGCCTTAGCAACCTCATAAAGAGATGGCTGAGGAGCATGAGGACAAATGGGAACCGAAGGATAGGACCTCTGTCTCACCCGTGATGTGCTCCCAAAGACACTAGCCATTTAGAGTGGCATGCGTGAGCGATGCCCAGTTGCCCACTCCCTATAGTTGGTCCCATCCAACTTGATATTGAACGGGGGAATCATATCTCCATGGCCTGCTGAAGCAGTGGCTGACAACAAGATGAGGAAGACCAGGCAGAGATGGTTTTAAGGAGCAGCAATTTCCAACGGTGCTGGCCAATGTTATTAAGGTGTCGCTTAGGCGTCGCCTAAGCGACGCTTTGGCGTCGAGGCGGTCTGGGGTGGTCGCCATGGCCGTCGACACGCCTTACAGGTGTGCGGCATCCGCCTTAGGGTGTATGGCGCCGACTAATCGTAGCCATACTGCTCTGCATCGCCTCAGGAAGCAAGGCGGGCGACTCATTTGCGGTCCGCGCGGGAGTATGGAGAGTGGGAGAGGGCGGGAGGCTTTGGTGGGAAACTGAGTGAATAGAGAGGGAGAGAGCAAGAAAGAGAGGCAAATAGGAGCGAGAGAGTGGGAACGAGCCAGGCAGACAAAAACCTAACCGGCTGACAGCCGCCTAGTCGATTTCGGCCGTCTGGCGCTGGTGCCTCCGTTGTAGTCTCTTCCTCCACCCCTCTGCCAGGCACAGTGGCGCGGCATAGCGCCGCAGGCCGCAGACCGCTAGCCCCTCAATCCATCGTCGCCGTCCACAGCAATCAGCAGCGCAACAAATTTGCTGCCATAAAAGGTTAGAATGTGAGTATGGCGTCGCCTCGCCACACGCCATACTCGCCTAAAAGGTGTGAAGGTAGTCAAGCGCCTCACCTCGACTTATCGCCATGATAACCTTGGTGCTGGCCAAAATCAGCGACCATGGCTCAAAGGAAGTGGCTACTTAGGGCAACGATGGCGGTTGCTATATAGGGTGACGGTAGCAACCGATGCAGTGGGGAGCTCCAAATACAGAGGGCGATAGCCCGACAATGCAATGGCTTGATGGTGGCGGCACAGTGGCCAACCTGAGAGGATACAACAACCTTAGGCTGGATCTGGCACAAAGACAAGAGGAGGCGGCATGGCTACGATCTAGGAGACTAGGACGTGCCGGCAGTGGATGGCCGGGCCCTAGCTCTGATACCATGTTACAATAGAGCCCAAATCAAGTGAAGAGACGCAAAAGGGAATATATATATATATATATATATATATATATATATATATATATATATATATATATATATATATATATATGAGCACAAGTGCAGGAAATATGCAAGAAAGACCCTATACAAGAGACTAATAGCAATGCATATACAACATACACAATTTGCACAAACCCATCATATAAGGTCCAGCCAACATATTAACCCAAAAGTCACCTCCCACTGGATCGAACTTGTCAATGTAAGTAGCATTTAAGCTAACAAGAAGGTAAGCCAACCGTTTGATCTTAACTTGAGCTTATTTAGGTGAGAAACCTAATTTTTACAACACCAAACATGCCCTTACTTAATGGTAGTTCACATTGTGGCCATCATATTCTCTCTTGGATAATTGACTAAATTTACCAACTCCTTTATGCCAATGTAAAAAAAATAAAGGAATATTTAACAAATAGTTCCCGCTTTATTTTCAGCTCAAACAAACACAAGCCATGAAAATTTTCCCACTTCTTGTCCTTCTCTACAGTATCAACAATGCCACGTATTCAAGTCATACAGACCAAAGGACAACTGTATTTGCCATAACTTCAAATTTTGCCCACTAAAACAACTATGAATTTATTTTCTTTCCTGTTTCAATACTGCCCATTGCCCAAGCATATTGCAGCTGGGACTTGTCCAACTCAATCCATACCAGACAAGCTTTCAGCATTAAATATGCAAAATGCCTACTTTGAAGTCACATTAACTTTTTTTAACACATACAATCTATGGATGCTATTGAAATAGGACACATGGACTGAACTACTATTTAGATCAGCATCTCCAGATGAGAAACATTAGCTCCACTCAAGAAAAAACATATCTCAACACTGACCTTAATTAGCCTAAAAGCTTTCACTGAGAAACTGCCACACGAGCTTCTCATTAGTACTCCACCCATCTAGAGTTACTTAATAGTATAGTTATCACAACAAAATTCATGTCAGAGTACCCAAAATTACAACAGAAGCAGCTGACTCCTGAATGACTAGCCCCATACTAATCCTTGTGTGAAAGGTAATGGTCAAAAGCAATAGAAGCTAGGAAACTATAGAAACTAGCAAATGTCAACAAAAATCTGCTTCAAAATGGCAGGTCAACAAAGGCATCATAGAATCAGCATAAACTGCCTTAATCAGCATTCAGAAGTTGCCTTTGCCTCCTCCATTGTTTCTGTCATCTCATGAAGAAGTTCTTTAGAAATAGCAGCTGGGTCTAGCTCATAGCTATCTTTAGGCACATTTGGAGCTTCTTCCCCTGACATCCTATAAAAGGGCACCTGATGTGAAAACCGAAACATCTCTTCTTTTGGAATCCTCTTGGTGACATTCAGGTCCTGATGACGCTGAAAAACTGTTCGAAATCCAGCAACCTTAACCAAGGGAATGACAGAGATGCCATGATCTTCATCATAATCATCCAGTACCTCAACCACATCATAGACATGTAGCACATCATCTGGGGTATCTTCATTCCAGTCAGGGGACCAATTTCGATACACAGCCCAGATGTCACCTTTCTGTGGATAAATTTTTATCATCCCACGTGGACCTTTCTCCCATTTAATCTGGTGAGAGAACATGTTGAGTACATCACAGGTTTCATATCTACAAATCCTGAAATCACCACATGTCTTTGTGAAGCCAGAAGAAACCCAATTCAAAGACCCAAATTCACTATTCGTCCTTGATGTGAGAAAGCTTATTTTGAGCTTAAATGGTTTCAAGGAGAGAACTTTCTGAATAAATGCATAATAACGAGGCATACCATCTTCATCATCATACGAAGCCCAGATTTGATCACTCTCGAAAGATTCCTCAGTGCGATCCTTATCAAAATCATGGAAATCAGGATCAGGAACACTATAAAACAAAGGGTCATCATCTTCATTTTCAGCATCTGTGTTATTACCAGAACCATTCTCCTCTGGATAAACACAAACATCTTTATTGGCAGTCGAATCATCTGATGCAAGAGTTTCATTATCCTCAACATTTTCTTTAACAACATGTTTCTTGCTCACTTTTCCATTAGCAGCAGATGTTTTACTTTTTATCTCCTTTAGCTTGTCCCTCAAATCGCTCTTCATTTTTTCCATCAAAATACCCCTAACATTCAACTGAGTGAAGGTCTTGGTTAAGCTGATGCGAGTAGGTGGTCTGGGTTTCCAGTTGGCTCCACTATTAACACCTTGAAACTCGTAGGCTCCACTGTTGGTAGAAAATGATTTAATTCCACATGGCACTCTAAAATAATTGGCCGCTGGACCTGATACAATGGACGAAGAACCAACACCAGCATCGTTACCCATAGTTCTCTTCTTTCCAGATGCAACATCACCTGTTCCAAGGTTAACATTCTCTGACATATTTGCTTGCCTTTTTAGAGGATTGTACTTCCTCCGAAGAGCCTCTTCCCTTCTTGCTGCTGCTTGTGCCTCCTCCCTCTCTCTCTTAACTTTCTCGTATGTCTGATGAACCACGTTAGCAGCTTGAGCAGCAGCAGCAGATGATGCAGTAGCACTAGCTGCACCAGCTGTCCTTGAGAATGGACCCCACTGGAAATTTCTACTAGTGCTTGCATTTTGATTTGCACCACTGATGTTCGAATCCTGTACTGCATGAACATTCTCAGTTGGTGGCATTGACACCTCTTTTGCTAGGAACGGCTCACGGCAGCTAGGGCAGAGAAGATTGTGATTTAGATACACTCTGAGGTATTCATAATTCATCTTGCATTTGTTGCATGATGTCCAAAATGTAGGTGGCTTTGCCGGAGGTTGAGCAGGAGCAGGAGCAGGATGGGGAGGGGGTGGAGGCGGGTGCTGGCGCACTGCAGATGTTGCTGATCCTGCCTTTTGCTTGCTTGCTTTTGCCTTGGAAGTAGCAGAATTGGCTGCAAAATTATAGAAGCCATTAGCTGCACCAGGAGCTGCACTTGCTTTATTTGATTGAGATGTCGTCTGTTGGAATACCATTGATTTCCTCTTTTTGTCATACAATGTTCTCTTGGTTTTGTCAGACAGCACAGTCCATGCGTCTTTGACAATCTGGAAAGCACCCTCAGCACCCACTGACTTGTTCTTGTCGGGATGGAGCTGAAGAGCCAACTTCCTGTACTGCTTCTTCAAAGTCTCATCATCTGCCGATGTGTCCACAGAAAGGATAGAGTACCAGTCCTTCTCCCCAGCAACCTTCACCTCTGAAACAAGATAGATATCCAAGGTGGTAATCATCTGAACAATACCTTCAAGCCCAGGAAAGAGAGCCTGGGCCTTGAGGGCAAACTTCTTGGCCCCCTGAAGGTCCTTGGATTCGAACTTCCTCTCTGCAATCTCCTTCGCCCTAAGGGCCTCATCCTTGTTGCACTCCATTTTGTCGCTTCTCAAAAAGTACAAACAGCCACGCCCTCAAAACGGATTCGCAAAATATTGCCTTGGAGTCCCTCAACGTTTTCTGCCAATCAGCACCGAGCGCGTGACCATCCAAGAACGTTCCAAGTCCTACCCAAAAGGAAACAAATGTTACCTAATATCGTAAAGGGTACACAACCAATTGCACATACAGAAATTTATTATAAATACAACCATATCCAGCATGACTGGAGAACTAAAACACACCCATGGCGCGCAACGGTCAACCCGCCAAGATACGAACGATACAAGACCAATTGCAGATACAGAAACTTAGTATAAATACAACCATCCCCAGCATGACTGGAATTATAACTAAACAGAACTATGATAGGAGAACTAAAACACTCCCGTGGCACGCAACGGTCAACCCGCCAAGCTATGAAGGATACAAGATCAATTGTAGATACAGAAACTTAGTATAAATACAACCATCCCCAACATGACTGGAATTATAACTACACAGAACTACGACTGGAGAACTAAACACACCGTGGTGCGCAACATCGACCTGCCAAGATATGAACCAAACAATTGTAGATACAGAAACTCAGTACAAATGCAACCATCCCCAGCATGACGGGAATTATAACTAAACAGAACTTAAACACACTCCTAGCGCGCAACTGGCGAATTCGAGTGTTAGTTATCACGCTCCAGACACGGGCGGACTTAACGCGGGGGCATGGGGGTTCAATCAGTTGAACCCCCAAATTTTTCTGCGTAAACTTGCCGCTTTCAGTAGTATTAGTTCAGGGCACCTTGGATAGTCCTATCTGAATGGGATGGGGTCAACTGGGATCGATCTTGAAAAAGAAAGATCCGGCTGGATTTGATTGTCCACAGCAAAGCAAAGAGCAGAGCAGAACGAACAACAATCCAAGCAAACTAGGGGGCTTCCTTACCAGCAAAAGAAGGAATCGCGTCCTGATGGATCTTCAGTTCTTCACTCCACGCCAGTCCAGTAGAGGGGAGGAGGAAGCAGCCAGCGACTCGCACCCGTGAGGTGAATTTGGGATGAGAAGGCAGGAGAAACAAACGGCGGGCGGTGCTGCCTCGTGCTCGTCGACACAGGCGGCGGCGGCTCCGGCGGAGAGGGACACGGATTCGGGAATGGTGATTCTCCCCGGACCTGCAAAAAAATCATGGGAGTGGAGATGAGTCCCTTAATTCAGCTTTTCTGTGTTCCTCGGCGTTAACTAGGGGGAGAGAGAGAGACATATACCGGAGCAAGAGGCTGAAGCCAAGATGATGGCGATGATCTAGGGAAGAGGAATGGGCGACATTTTCCTTTTTTTAAGGGCACCCATGGATTTTTAAGGAGAAGCCCTAACTTGACCAGCGAGAACACTTAACTCAATGGGTTGGTTGGTTTCTAACCAGGGTTGAATTGGGGAGGATGGGTGGGGGTGGGGGTGGGGTTGAGGTGGGGTGAGAGTGGGGCGAAATGTAACTCGTATGTGGTCTGAGATGTGAAATAGAGATAAATGGGCTATAATTAATAGGAGTAGATTTAGATCTAGAGCTCAAAGCCCATATAAGCTCCTTTGAGAAATAGTGATAAAAAATTAGAGGTTTAAATGGCCTAACTCAGCAAATGTTGGTCCAACTCGAGGTTTAGCTATTTCTTGACTCTGTCCTTATAGATTAAAATAGAGACACGTTGGACAAATGTGGACCGTTCAATTTAATATGTTTGGTTACATAGTTTCATTTCCCCTTTCTAGATATTGCTTGCATTTATTTGATAGTATGAGCTTGTGTAATATTCCCTTGTCACCAACCTAGCTAAGCGGAAACATCGATGGGTTGCATTTCTGTGTAACAAGGACTAGTTCACAGCTTACTGAAGAGGGTGATTAAAAGTGTATATTAAGGGTATTAGGGTATATTAAGGTGGATTAAAAATCAATAATGTGAAACAAAGGTTATTGGAGTATACTTAGACCAATTAAAAACATATTTTCATTCTAACTCATGCATCCAATATCTCGAATTCAACAAACTAAAATAGCTTTTCAACTTAGATATCAAGCAACCAAACTAACGAATATTTCTTCTATCACCTCAACAAGTCTTAGCTTGTATGCCTTATTGCTTCTTTAGCTAGGCTATAAGGATAATATAACAAACACACCCTAGGAGGTTTGTTGGGAATATTTTTTATTAGTACAATAAATGTGAAAGAAAAAAGCAAGTTATTAAGTATTTCTGAGGTGGTGTATTATTATTTATAACAATAGTTATTAACCTTCATAGATTTCTGACACCAAAACTATTAAAGGTTAAACAATTGTATAATTTAAAGTCCCAATCTATCCTTAACATTGTGTGTGTGTCAAATCTAGCATAAGAAGATACAAATGCTGAAATTCATCATTAGTTATTTTTATTCAAAATCTATAAAACCCAAAAGATGTAAAGATATATACTTGATAGGTATAGCATGATGGGAATAATCTCAAAGATAGATGTCAGCTATGTCTTTACTAAAAGGCGATTTCTATCATTGTCAAATATATGTATTCTATTTAAATTAAATATTTCTAATGTATTGCAAGTTCTATTCAAATAAATGTTATGGTTTTTCAGTGTTAGAAATGCTCACATTGACCTATATAGGCTACAACTAACGAGGTTAGTGGAATGTTAGTGGCATATCTTATTCATAAAATTGTGAGATGATTTTGAGCTTTATTGCAGTTTTGATGTTCATGCAAGATCTCTAGATAAGACATTTAAAATTATTATTAATTTCATATTAACACAAGCGAATGCATAGAAACATCGATCGAACCATATAAAATCCTTAAATCATACATGGATTAGGTATTTTATTATAAATAAAATCTTATATTTTATGTTAACAATACATGACTTAGTTGTCATCATATCAACCAAGTAATATATTAGTCATTTGAGTTTCCTTTATATGTTTCATATTCATCATTTTCTCTTCATCCATAGATGCCACATACGTAGAATCTATATTACACGAAACTAAATAAGTACCGGAACATATTTTTAATTTTTCTCTTTTTTTAGATTATCTTATCAAGTAATGTATATAGGGAACATATCCAGTAAAATAAGGCTTAATGTACAACCCACGCAACACGTAAGATGATCCGTCTAATCTACCCTCGCCAACCAAGATAGAGGCGGGATGGAACCCAACCCACTTATGATGTTTTTGCAGAGCCCCCATCCCCGGCGCCTAGCTTCGTGTTGGAAAAACCTCCCTCCCACAACTCTCTTCCTGAGCCCTACCTATGTGGTGGCAACGGCGAGTAAGGCGAAATCCGCCACATGTGAGCGGTGGAGACAGGGTGACGGGTTTGAAGGCCGGTTAGCCGAGGAGGGCGCAGTAGCTGAGAGGAGGAACCAATGGCGTCGTGGCATCAGGCTATTTAGATCTAGATGCCACCACTTCGTCTCCTAGGGCCCTCAGTGGGTAACTTTTAGGAGTATGTAGAGGTTTCTACAAAAAAAAAATCATAAATGGGCTAGGTTCCATCCCGTCTCGATCCTGGCCATCGAGGGCAGATCATCTTGCGTGTTTCATATGTTGCACAATAAAACTTATTTCACTAGATATGTTCCCATATATGTGTGTGTAATTATTTTTTCCAACTATGACCGGATGAAACTTCAAACATATCAAAAGTCAATGATGAATGCATAGCACCTAAAACACAAAACATTTTCCCGAGTCTAAACAATCTTTAAAATCATGCGGTACTAAATCAAACAGCTATGACATTTCTTGTGAAACAAACTAAATATAATTTAAAATAGATGAACTTGCTCAGTTGCTCCAACCAATCTTGTAAAAGAACCAAATTGCAAGAAAAAAAATGACTATAAGGTAGGTAGGTACTCATACTGACCTTGATCAATTCAACTACTTTTCGAGATTTGACTTTGGGCTAAGTAGAGACCAAGGGCGAGAGGTGCAACTCGAAGAAGGAAGCAGCCGCGCAGTTCGGTGGATCTCTCTCTATTGGCCTTCTTTTATTCTGGCAAGCGGTGGGAGTAATTGTGCGCGAGAAGTGCGGGTAATTTGCCCTCGCACGAGAGTGAAAAATGATTCTCTGTGTACATTAAGATTGGCTAATTTGCCCGCACGTGACAGTGAAAAATAACTCCCTGTGTACAACAGAATTGATTGGCCTTTTAGACAACTCACATGAAAACATATTTTTTTTTGGCAAAGTAAACAAGCATATAACCTTTTTATTCGATACGCTTAGCTTGGTGAAAACAAGAAGGCAAGATTCTAAACATGCCCTTATCTGAGCCTACATCTCCTATATTTTAATTCTCCCCTTTTCATTTTTTAGTTTTTAATTTTTTTGTTCATTTTTTTTATGTTTTGTTGAAATATCTTTTCCATTCTTTGATCCAAAAGTTTGCCTTCACCTCCCTTTTCTTTTCGCCATGTTTTCGTTCACTTTTATTCTTTAACACAGTTAGTTTAGTTTTTTTTTTTTTTTGGTAAACCTTAGCTTCATTTAACTCCATGGATCACCACCAACACAATCTGAGTTAAGAAACTTAAAAATGAAAGGAGGAGGAACACTAAACCAAGAAATAAAAAACTGGTCCTTGCAGCTGGCTTTAGCTATCTTATGAGCGACTTCATTAGCCGACCGCCGAAAAAACGCGATCCTGTGATCTCCAAAATGGCGTAGCCTCTTCGTGATCACTTCTATATATGCGTGGACCAAAGACCGAACGGTCCGGACTTTCTTCCTGCAGTTTCTTGCAGACCATCAAACCATCCGTTTCCAGCACAAGTCTTGTGACGCCCAGCTCCACCACCCTGCTACGATGCCATGGATTTTCGACAACTCTGGATCTGCTACAGTGGTTAAAAAAATGGCCTGCTCTGGCTAGGAACAATCCATGGTGATCCCCTTAGGACCACACCGACACCACCATTGTTGGCCTGAAAACCCCTGACCCGCCACCATTCATCTTTGCTGTAAATCTCACCGAGCTTACACATCGCATCACCATGTCCTTCCAATTCTTTGAACAGCCCAGCTTGAGCAAAACCTACCCCAAGAAATCAGACAGAATCTCCTTCCCCTCCAAGAAGTTCCAGAAAGCACGACTCATTGCCCCTCGTAATAACGGCCAGTGCCGTTGGTAAAACATGGCCGACAGACCATTTGGAATAGGGCCGCCTCTACCTCCCCCTCTGAGATCGCTCTAGTCAGTGAAGAATTCACTCTATTAGTGACAAAAGGCCAGTGCCATCTCCCTCATCTCCTCATCGGTAGTACAGCAGCTGCCATCCTCCCCCCTCAAGGCACACACACACTGTTCTTCCTCTTCTGATACGATGCTCGAGTCTAAAAATATTTAGTATTGCGATCACCTGCTTTTCAGCCACTCTTGCCTCGAGCGTTGATGGTACATAATCTCCTCCCTTTCAAACAACTCCTGTAAGCGCTTTTCAATCAAGTGAGCCTTCGAATGGTCCCTCGAGGATAGAGCTGCAGACCGGGCCTCCCCTAATTGCACTCGAAGCTTCGTAATTTCCTTCCTCACTGACCCAAAAACATCAAAACTCCGTGTTTTCAGCTGCCCCGAAACCTCCTTTAACCTCTGCCAAATGCCTCAGGCATTGTCCTCACCGACTGCACTGCCCTCCCAGGCCCTTCCTACTACTTCCTCATACTCCTCATGCCGAGACCACATCTCCTCATAGCGAAGCCCTCTAGAGATTTGAGGATTAGCCATACTTGTATTCAGCTCCAATTTAATCAGCAGAGCCATGTGATCCGACTCCTCAGTTGGGATATGATGTAGCGAAATGGACTGGAAAATCTAGTGCAAACTAGATGTTAAACCATGTGGATGGTCGTGAATAAAGTGATGGTGAATAATTAATATTTGAACTGCTTTCGATTTTGCATTTGTGAAAGTTTCGGCCGACTGCAGTCAAGTGGTTTTTGCCTTCTCCGAGTGATGTTTGTTCTGCTGCAAGTGATTTTGAGTCCGAGCGGTTTTTGGCTACGTCGAGTAGTTTCAGATCGGGTAAGTGGCATTGGACGGCTGTCGAGTAGAGACGGAGATGGAGCAACGCTCCATTTCAAGGATGTTTGGATCAGTCCGATCGGCTAAGTGACATCAAATGGTTTTTGAGTAACATCAAAGCATCAGACGGTTTTTGAGTGGCATCGGAGGATCCAATGACTTCGACCACGTTCGACTTCGACCGCATTCAACTTCGACTATATTCTACTTCGACCATGTTGGTTTCGACCACGTAGGTACAATACCTGTCATGGTTGTAGCTACAGTACTTTTTCATAGTTGTAGCTACAGTACTTTGCGATCGATGGTCGTAGACTTTGTGATCGTTAGTCATAGACTTTGCAGTCGATGGTCATAGACTTTGTGTTCAATACTTGCAGACTTTATGATCGGAGGAATAGTACTTGAAGGGCTCGATACTTAGTAGTCAAAAGATCTTGTTACTCGGTGGTCGTTGCTTCAGTACCAAGGGGTACTTGGTAATCAGAATGATTTGATACTCGGTAGTTAATACTTGACAGTCATGGTTTTGTAATCGTGGTTAGAGATGGGTTGTCGTAGGTATTGCGATTGGTTGTCGGAGGTTTGCAGTATATGATCGGTACTCAGTAGTTAGTACTTGATGGTTTTGTTGTTGGTAGTGATGCATGTTATTCCCAAGTATTTTTTTAGCAAAGCAATGGGATTTCCTGAGTACTTGTGGTTTTTAAGTACTTGATGAACTAGTGGTCGTATTAAGTGGTCTTAGGTTGAGTTTTCGACAGCAGTGGAATTAGTGATCATAATAAGTTATCTAAGAGTGTTTTCTAGTTAGTGATGAGTTGTGTGGTTGTGGATAACTTAATTGTTGATTGTGGACATTCTGGTTGGTGGTAGTTGAAGGTTTGATTCTTGTCCATGGATAAACAAGGGTGCGTTTGGTTTGTGTGTGCTGATGACGGTCAAGTTGTGAAGAACTTGTACCGAAAAATTATTTTTTTGGTCTTTGCATGTGCAGCTGGGCATGGAGACAATCATAGTCAATGATAAGGAGTACCGGGACTAGGATAGGGAGATCTAAGGTCCAGACTGTTGAGGATATCATGCATAATGGTCGGACTCATGCTGGAGCACGTGGAGATTAAAGATGGTGATTTGTGGAGGAGATACGAGAGATGTGATCTTGAAGGCTTCGATACAGAAGGTGATAATTCGTGGAGAAGATACGGGAGGTGTAATTCCGGAGATTTCGACATGGAAGTTGATGAGACGTGATGAAGATACGGGAGGAGCAATTCTGGAGACTTTGTCATATGATAAAGATTGGAAACATTATGGAAGGAGTCCATAACGGGAAGTGTTAGAGATTGAGTAAAATCCATGTTTGGAAGGATTTCGGGTCTCTTGATTTTCGGAAAAGATAGGATTTCGCGTTCGTGTTTGAGTCAGATATGATTTATAGCACTAGCATATAAGAGCAGGTAGAAACTAAAGGTTGGATGGGGCTTTATGGATGCCTTTGGTGCTAGGATTCTTAGGGGTGCTTGTGAGGGTGTTTTATAAATCTATAGAAATCTAGCAATAAAGAACATTTTGAATCAATCTAGATTCATGGTGTGTTGAGGATTTCTGGCAATTGCTGAAATAAGCAATGTTGAGCATCGAGTTCTCGTTTGAGCGGTCGAAGATATCAAGCGACTGAAGCTTACGAACTGAGGATGTCTTCGACCATACGCAAAGACGATCGTAGCAAGCAATCGAACGAGCTGTCGTACTTGACATACGATAATTGAGATTGTTTTCTTCAAGTTTGAGATTTGTTTTCCAGGTGTAAAGAAGCGGAGGCAATCATTCATCCCCTTCTGATTGTACCATAAGATCCTACACTAGATGAACATGTAGCTCTATCAAGCCTAACTTGAACATTCTCTAGACCCTCTCTTCTATTGTCCCAAGTAAAAGGATAACCAGAAAATCCCAGATCCTGCAATTCACATCCATCCAGGCAGTCCCAAAACGCCTCATTTGAGATTCACTCCTCTCTTTCTGCCCCAGATGTTCCTCTCTTTTGGTGACTTCATTGAAATCACCCGCACATAACTAACTAGGGGAGATCATCTTATGCCTTCAGATATCTAAACACATGCCAAGTTTTCTCCCTTAGGTCTGACCTCGGTTCACAATATAAACCAGTAAAATGCCAAGCATGAATGCCATCTTTTATTTTAGCATCAATGTAAAATTGACATAAAGGGTGCATCGAAACAACCAACTCATTTCTCCACCACAACGCCAAACCACCACTTCAACCCTGGCAATTAACTGAAATGCCATTCGAGAAATCCAAACTCCACCTCAATTTTGCTGGCTGGTTGTGCTAGCTACTGCGAGACAAGCGTTCCATCACTTGTTGGTTGCCAACTGCATATCCAAAAATGTCGTCTCCAGCAACTTCAATAACATAAGAGGGCAAAAATGACTTTTCACCCACACTAAGTGTTACTTTTCATAACATGTGCTCTTTTGGCGATGTCATTTTGAAGGTAGCGATGTTATTTCTTTGAAATTCTTGTTTGGAGTGTACTAATGAAATGACCGGGATTTTTGTCAAACTTTAACTAGCACTTACTTAATTTATCATCCGTATACAAGTAATCAATAGCATTATCTTGTAAATGCAAACTACAGTTAACCTCACAAAGAAGATAAATAAAATTCATAAAAGTCCATGTCATACAAATTGGTTCACAAATATAGTACCTCCTGACAACACAAGTATAATTACTTTACAAAGGGGGAAAAATACTCAGATTACAATCCTGATAAAATACATGGATAATAAAATACAAGAGACAAAATACATTTTGACCCTACAAAAAAGACAACAAAACAAATAAGAGTTAAGTGTTAGTAAAGTGATGTCAGACTCAACCTTTCTTAAAGTATCTGTTCTTTTAGCTCACTGTGATATGAAGACCGTTTGGTGTCAATCGGCACCTCTCCCTAATGTGGAGTTCATCATCCGACGAAATCACAAATAAGCCAGCTTCAAAATCACCATCAGATAGCCACAAATCCAATATTATACCTTTGGAAAGCCAACCAGTTGCAAGAGAAACACACAAGGCCACAAGGATAGGCAAAGAAGCCATTAGAGGTATAATTAGAAGTAGTTTTAGTAATAGTATGTTATTAGGAAATCTATGTTTAGCAAGAGTATGAAGTTTCCTTTGTTAGAGGCACCTGTTCTATAAAGGTAGCCAACGATTGATTGAGCAGAGGCAATAAAGAATCTCCAGTTTAGTCTTCGCCTGATCAGAGCTTCATCAGCCGCAAGGACAAGCTTTGCTGGCGTTGAGGACGATCTCGCCTTATCGTTTTACTGTTGCCCTTTCCTTAGCCATAACAGCAGGAAATTTGATCTGAAAGCGACTTAACAAAATAAGATACATAATCGGTCAATATAGAGTAAATATTTATTCATATCATCATATGCAATGGAAGCTAAATGCATTGTCAGACAACAGTAGCATGACAACCGCCCACATTGAGCCAATGTTACGCCAGCAAGTAAAAATTATGTGGACAGCTGAAGTGAAAGGCAACAACAGATAATGACTAATTATTAATGGTTAGAAACACAGCAACTGAGAATCTGAAAGATCCTCGCAAGAGAGAGAGAGAGAGAGAGAGAGAGAGAGAGAGTTTGAAAGTATTTCTGAAACAGTGCGTGTCTCCTAGATATCGGTCATTGCAAAATTATTGGAACTTGTCCAATATCAAAGTGTGTAATATCTGCAAAACAAAAAATTATGGCCATATCGAGCCAACATTGCTGCTGCAAATGAGGATAATGTGGACTTGGGAAAGTGTAGTTACTAATGATGAGAAGCTAACCAGTCGGGAATTTTGATAGAATTTATGGGCTTATAAAATTTGTTAATGCAGAATCACAGGAAAGGGAAGGAAATTGCATGATAGAAAATGTGCACACGTCCTGCTGAAGGCAAATTGTAGTAAAAAAACAACAGCTAAGGAGAACAACTGAACAGGATATAATAAATTGTAAACTGCAATATACTTATTTGGCCGTTTTTCAGGGCTAGACCTATAAGGCACCGCTTATTTCGGCTCCAACTTATATCTTCTGGTTTATTTTTTACTATTCCTAAATTTCATCTTTTTCTAGCTTTTTGGTTTTTTGGAGGCTTTTTTATCTTTTCTTTTTTTTCATGTTCGTTTGCATTGTTCGTAATGGGCTAATCTATTTTTTTATTTTATTTTTTTAAAATTTAGTTATACCAAATAAGTCACCATCAGCTACAGTGCAATTTCGGCCAACTATAATGCAATTTCAGTCATAAGTCAGCTTATTTCAGCCCAACCGAGCGGCCCTGAATAGGGAACGCTACCTAGCATAGGATAAATTCAATTTTGCATTGGAGCCAACAGAACATTCGGTTGGTGCTGGATATTTCATAAAATTGTACTGGTGTTGCAATAAATGGTTGAACAAGATAATCTCTTTTCAAGTTCAACCTTATTTAGTAAGCCCGAAGGAACTGTTCTCTTCTTCAAGTTTCTGCCATACTGACCATACAAAGAATATGAAACAAAATAAGCAGCATGACTTCACAACTCTAATGGATACATCTAGATGCTTGGTATTCAAGAAACATAGTATAACAGAAGTTGTGCTCAGAGAACATTTTGTAATTTTCATTTGTCCTGAACTGTTCCTATTCCTATAAGTAACTGTTCCTATTCCTATAAGTATCAACGATCAATAGGATAAAACATGTACAAGGCTACAAGCATCTGGTACTGAGTTAATGGCGTAGTCCAAATTTGTATAGAGAGAAATTGCACATTTGTATTGAGCTACACGGCCACGGCATGGGTGCCCTCCGGCTGCCTTGTTTCGGTGCTGTCGTGAAGGCAGCTCCACCTCCGCGGTTGGCTCAACCACTCTCTCTCGGTCAGCGCAATGCCTTGCAGGACCAAACTCAGGGCATCCTTCCCACTCTCCTCCTCCAGAGCGCAAGGAATGAATCCAAATCCAACAGCACAGGCACGTGGAAGCAGCAGCGCGCGCGCGAGCGATGGTGTCACGGACGCCCACGAAGCTGTCGTCGCCGAGGACCGTCACCGGCAGCCCCGTGTCACCGTCGTCGGTGGCCAGGCGCCGCGAGGCCCTTCGCGGGGGCCACCACAGGTCCGCCACGAAGTGGCGCAGGAGCCCTCTCAGGTCCATTGCCGCGGCACCCGAAATGCCAGCCGTCAGGTCCAAGTCTCCAGCGAGTCCCTCGCCTGAGCTCGCGTCTGGACGACCCTCCCCACACCTTCTTCCAAGGTAGCCACTGCCAGGCAGGGTAAGGTTGTAAGAGCCAAAGCGCCGGCCAATCCGAAGGCCAAGGTAGAGGAGGAAGAGAAGCGGGGCAAGAGTGGTGGCCCTATCTCTTCAGCGAGGTGTAGGAGTCCTCCTCCGCCGCCAGTCGGCCCGGAGCTGGCGAGGACGTGGTGTTCATGGATCACTGCCAACTCTGGTGAGTTCTTGACTCTTCTATTCTATCCCCTTTTCACTCCCAATATGTATGATACAAATTTGAGCAAGCTATTGAAGAAATTGCCATTTCTTGGTACAATAGTACTAGCGGTAATTAATGCCTAAGTTTTGGATGATACATTCGTTTCTTCAGAACCCCTTTATCACGCATTCCATGACAAAGAACGGGGAATTTCGGTTCATGATGGCCGAAAGCTATTCGAGCTCCTTACCCAAGGACAAGAAGATCCAGATTATTGTTCTGATGAATTATTGTAAATTTTATGGAGTGGTCAAGTAATTTTGTAAATATTATATTTTATCTGAATTAGTTTTGTGCAGAAATTAAGGATTTTTGCGATTGAGTCATAGATTAAGTTAGGGTGACCTTTGAGTTGGGATGACCTAGGTCATTGTATTAAGGTTGTATTATACATGATTTAACTGACGTGAATCAAGTTGTAAAGAACTTGTGCCCGAAAATGATTTCTTTATCTTTGAATGTGCAGGATCGTTTGGAGTCAACTATGCTCAACGCATGAGGATCAAGATTATACTCATAGAGGAGCTGCGACTTAGAACAATTGAGTATGCCGAGTGAGATGGTGAGCTCAAGCATAACACGAGAAACTCAGGAAATGTTGAACATAAGTTTAAACGGTGGGATTGCACCTGTGGCTTAGATGATCCAAGTAAACCGTAGTTCGGTGGAACCAAGATGAGAGAAACTTGATGATGTGTGGCAAATGATGGTGATGACCGGGTCAACAAAGCATATTTTGGTAATTTGGCTAAAATATCGGAAACTACTTTAGATCAAAACCGCGGTGCATGAGTAGCTCTTGGAGAGCGGTCTAGGTAAGATGTAGTTTGATTAAGATGGATCAAGTTTAAGGATTTAACGGATTCGAACTTATATACTTTGAAAAGCGTGCATAAGTGAATATATGTGAGTAAAATTCATGTGTGGGATTAATTGGTTTCTTCCATTATGCTAAGTGGATAATATCTACTAAGGGTTAATGTGGCTGGCTAGCACATCTATAAAAGGGGTTGAGATGGAGACATGTGGTTAACCATCCAATCCATCTCTCTTGTGTTTTTATGTTTTCGGATTACGATTTGAGAGTTGAGTGTCTGGTGTACTCTCTATCCTCCAAGATGGAGTGCTTGCAAAACTTTCATACTCAAGCAGCAAAAAAATCAATCTTTGATTATCTCCATGTCTATTTCTTGTCTTAATTGATTTCCTCTTGATTTGGTTGGTTTTTCCTCTCTTCTCACCCCTTTTCTTATTCTTGCTGTGCTAAAGACGTATAAGAAATAGGGGTAATCTCAGAAAACCAATCTCCACCTATCTAGATACTTTAATAGCAAGTTCATCAAGAAACTTGGTTTTTGCATATTTTTAATATTCCGAATGATTTCATGATCTAAGGGTTTTGACTTGATTTTGTCAATGTTCTAACTTGCTGTGATATGTGGGAATATATCTAGAATCAACTTGTCTATCATCCACCTATGAACAAGTTGTATTCACCATTTTAGGTTTTTGATCAGTTTTGGTGCAATCTGTCTTAAAACTGAAAAGGTCTCAACTTTGGGAATATTTTTCACGATTGTTTTTTGGAATAGATTCACGATATCCAATAGAAAATCTCCACAAATTTTTATGTTATTTGAATCTAAAAATCAAAAGTTACATGGATTTTTTATTCGTGAAATAGTGCTAAAGTTTCTATTCATCCCCTTATTTTACTGATTTTATTTTGACCACATTGATTTTTGACCACTCATTGGTCTTCGACCACTCTGGTATTATTTTGACTACGCTGGTCTTCGATCACTCACTGGTATTTGACTACTCTGGTCTTCTTTCGACCACATTGGTCTTCAACCGCTCACTAGTCTTTGACCAACTGGTCTTGTTCAACCACAGTGGTCTTCAACCACTCTGGTTGTGTTCGACCACACTGGTCTTTTCTCGACCATACTGGTCTTGGACGACTTCACTGGTTTTTCTTTATCAAATAAGTCTCTGTTGATTTATTCTTTACTCTTGATCTTCATAGTTTCTCATAGCTATTGGAGTAAAGATTAGAAAATACTTTTAGAAAAATTTGAGGCACCATTCACGCACTCTTTTGTTGCCATCTTCGGTCATACTAGTGGTATCAGAGCCCGGTTAGCTCTTCTCATATATCTTAATCAGTCTAGGAGCCATGGTAACAGACAATTATTCTACCAAGCCTTCTATCTTCGATGCGGTCAACTATCTCTTTTAGAAAAGTAGGATGGAGTCTCACATTTTTGCTCAAGGTTATGCGTTTCGGAATAAGGTTAAGACTCGGTTTATTGTTCCTGTTGATGAGAACATTACGGTTATGAATACGTTAGATGTTAAGGTAAATACTAAGGTAAGGAATATCATCATTCAGAGTCTTAGTAGAAATAAGTTTGATCACATTTCTCATCTCTCATCAGCATACGATATCTGGGTGACTTTTGATGCATACTATAAAGGCACCACCGAGATCAAGACTATCCGATAGGACCAGTATAAGAGGGAGTATAACAAATTCGAGATGCTTGTTGGTAAATCCTTAATTGAATGCTTTGGCAAATTTCATAAGATTTTGAGCAACTTCTGAGCTGTTGGTCTTGCATACTCACTTAGATAACGCTCATCAGATGCTTTCTGTCCCGGACTTCAGAGTTTGAGAGATGAAAGTGATCACCATTAAGGACACGGCTGATCTGTCGACCTTGAGTTTTGATGCATTGTACTCTCGCTTCAAGACTCATGAGATCGATGTTGTCTCTCGCAAGATGAAGTCATAGTCGATGGTCTTGGTCACTAATCCCACATCAGCTTCTAGATCATCTTCTGATGGTGTCTTTGGTTTCTCTTTAGCTGCTTTGTGCGAGATGAGTGATGATCAGTTGGAGAAGTTTTCAGAGAGTGAGTTAGCCCTTTTAGCCAGAAAGTTCTCACACGCATACAAAAGGGTTAGAGAGACAAAGAGAGGTGGTCCAATGATCTGCTTCTAGTGTGGTGGCCTTAACCACATCGAGCAAACTGCCTCAAGCTAAAGAAAGACAAGAACAACTATGGTGGTTCAAGCAAAAATGAGTACACCAATAAGAACAGCAACAAGAAGCCGTCAGCTTGTGATCAAGGCAAGAATGATTAGCTTAATGATGCTTTTCTGAAACTAAAAAATTTCTATGCTAGGGCTAGAGCTAGTTGTAGTGAGTTAGAGAAGGAGATAGAGATATTGTCACAAGAGTTTGATTCAATTAGATTTGTTTCCTCCTATGATAATTGGGATGTTTGTTCTTCTTTGCTTGGAGATATGGAGAAACTAAGGACCTCACATGACAGTGTAATATCTAAGCTTGACTTGTTTAAGATGAAGAATGTTAGTCTGTTAGATGAATTAGAGATGGCTAGAGTTATTCCTCTTCAGTCTAATTCTATTAAGACTATAGTCTACACCTCACGTGAGGATAAGGACAACACTTTTAGAGATCTGTATACCTTTCTCCTTGGTATGCCTGAAATTTGTGATAGCTATGTCAACTTGAAGAATAATTTAAAGAAGGCAGATCTAAAAATTACTAAAATACATGCTGCTTTGATTGAGCTTGTTGCTTCTTGTGCCAACTATCATAATTTGACTACTGAACTTAAATCTATATCTAAGCATCTTAGGACATGTGTAATCATAATAAGAAAATAACTCAATATGAATCTAAGACTCATGTTAGCTCACCATGTAATAATTATGAAAAATTAAAATCTGAATTGATTGCTTTGGATGAAAAATATGTGAAGCTAACTAAGAACCTACTAGAGAAACCACAATCTGTTTGCTTGTTCTATGCTGAAGTAGAAGAGAAAATGAAGGGTATACAAGAGACTTTTAAGAAGGGATACATGGCTCAAATGGCTAGGGTTAGGACTGTCCCGTATATGTCTTGCAAAACCCTCAAGCTTGAGACGGCCGTGCATAAAGAGAGATATGTACGTACTATTCGATCTTCTCCTTTTGGTTCTTCATCTTCTTCTTCCCAATGTTCCTCTTGTGCTTTCTTTTTTCAGGAGTGTGAGTATCTTATAAACATTCTTCAAAGATTTGTCAGAGGCCAGAAAAAACTCAATCTTATTCTGGACAAATCCAAGATTTACAAGTTCAACCAATGTCTAGAATATAATTTTTTAGAGGATGTGAGGAAACATCCACCTACAGTTGTTAGAGTTGTAGCAGGAGGTGTGATCGAGGTTACGTATGAGTATAAGAAGATAATGTTTAAATCTGCAGACTTTGTCTAGGGGATTTCTAATAGTAAGGTTGTGCCTTTTGCTGCTTCCTCTCAGAGGATGAAGTATCATTGCACATTTTGTCAAAAAGATGGATATTTAGTTGAGTTCTACTTTAGGCATGCCAAGATTGCGTGTCAAGACCATGTTTGTGCTCTTAGGGATATTCAGGGTCAGTTCTAAACTCAGAGTACTCCTAAGACCAACACGAGTTCTAGAGTTGTAGATAGCTCTCCTGACTTACATGGTTTTAGGTAGTGTCAAGGACTTGGATTTTAAGCTTCTTCTGGTTTTGGTTCTCGAGTTGCTTCTAGATAGGGTTTGCATTATCCTAAGGATAGACATCGTTTTCCCTATCAAGGTAGCTATCTGTGGCGTGAGGTTTGAGTTATGTTCGCAGACTTTCTAATTCTGTGAGAAGTGTCTTGCGTAGTATTGCTAGATGTCAGTTTTTTGTTTCTTTGACTGGATCTTCTCCTCCCGTGCGACTCAGTACTGGGTTGCTAGATCTGTTCTTATTTACCTTAGTACTGAGCCACCGATGTCTACTTCTCACTGATTCAGGTTCGTCGGGTTGGGAAGAAAGATGTTTGGCTTATGGACTCTGGATGTTCTCATCATATGACCGGAGATTCACGTTGGTTCTCTTCCCTAGTCTGAGCTCCAAGTGATGAGTCTATCGCCTTTAGAGACACTTTGTCAAGTCAAGTCGTCGCTAAACGTACTATGCGCATTAATAATTCTTTCATTCTTAATGATATATACTTAGTGAGTAAGCGGCGATATAATTTTCTATCTGTTTTTTAGCATACCCATAATGATTTCACATTAATTTTAAGAAAAATGCTTGTAAAATCATTGATTCTTCGGGAAATTTAGTTTGCGGGATTTCTAGGTTTGGGGGGATCTTTCATGCTAATTTTGTTAAGTCTTCTGGTGATTCTCTTTGGTGCTTAGTTACTTCTGAGTCCCATGATCTCTCCATTTGCATAGGAGATTTGGTCACATTAGTTTTAATCACTTGACTCGAGTTAGTAGCCACAACCTCATTCGTGATTTGCCTAAGCTTAAAATAATCAAAAACTTTGTTTGTGCTCCTTGCCGACATGGCAAGATGGTTGCTACTTCTTGTCCTCCGGTCACTGTGACTGTGACTGACGTACGAAGACAACTTCTTCATATGGATACTGTTGGTCCAGCTAGAGTGTGGTCGGCTGGTGAAAAGTGGTGCATTCTTGCTGTCGTTAATGACTTCTTGAGGTTATCTTGGGTATTTTTCTTAGCCTCGAAGGAGGATACTTTCAGTTATTTTTTAGGTCTGTTCAATAGATTGTCTGTTGAACTCACTGGTGCCTTACGAGACATTCGCAGTGACAATGGACGGAGTTCAAGAAGTCTTACTTTGAGAGATTCTATGATGAGACAGGTGTAGATCAGTTCTCTTTTCCATACGTCTCTCAGCAAAATGACATTGTAGAGAGGCTAGATGAGTATGGTATATCTAGAAAGTTTTGGACTGAGGCTATAGCTACTGCTTACCATGTTTTGAATAGAGTTTATCTTAGGACACACTTGCATCGTAATTCTTATGAGTCAAGGTATGGACGAAAGCCTAATGTCTCACATTTTTTGTGTTTTTGGTTGCAAGTATTTTATTATAAAGTCTAGAAACCTGGATAAGTTTGAGGTTCACTCATCTGATGTTATCCTTTTGGTTTACTCGACTTCTTCACAAGGTTATAGGGTTTGAAACTGCGAGACGAATATGATAATATAGACATGTGAAGTTACTTTAAATGAGGCTGGTCCTGGTACTAGGCCCGATATCTTAGGTCTAGTTATGCAGTCTGAAACCATATTTCTAGATGATGAGGATGATGGAGATGAAGGTTCTTTACTTGATCCAGTCCCATCTATCCCTGAGGTGCCTGCTTCTACCATTGCGCCTCAGGGAGATCAGCCCCTATCTTCTAGCTCTTTTGAAGCTTGTGGCTCTACTCCTACCTTCACAGCTCATGAGGTAGAATCCACTTCTTCATCACATTCAGAACCTCCCTGACATATTCAGCATCATCATCCTTCTGAGTAGATCATAGGTGATCTTTTTGATGTGTCACGCGCTCAAAATCTGGCTTGTCTTATTTCTATATACACTCTGCCTTTGTCACCATATTTGAGCTCAAAGATGTTGGTCATGCTCTATCTCATGAGTCCTGGGTCAATTCTATGCATATAGAGTTAGAGAATTTTGAGAGTAACATGGTCTGATTGCTTGTTGAGCCTCCCTAGTGGTCATAATGTCATAGGAACCAAGTGGGTCTTTAAGAACAAACAGAGTGAGGATGGAGTAGTCAGTCGGAATAAGGCTAGATTGGTAGCTCAGGATTTTTCCCAGGTTAAGGTTTTATACTTTGAGGAGGCCCTCGCCCCTGTTACTAGGCTAGAGGCCATTAGGATTTTGTTTGCATTTGTAGTGTCTAAGGGCTTCAACCTATACTAGATGAATATCAATAATGCCTTCCTTAAGAGGTATATTGAGGAAGAGATTTATGTTAGACAGCCTTCAGATTTCAAGAACTCCAAATACCTGAACCATGTCTTTAAGATTTTCAAAGCCATGTATGGACTTAAGTAAGCCCCTAAAACTTGGTATGAGAGGTTTAAGCCCTATCTTTTGAGTTATATGTTTGAGATGGGTAAGGTGATAAGACTTTATTCATTCGTAGACATAGCAATAACTTTCTACTCGTCCAGATATGTGGATGATATTATCTTTGGTAGCCCTTCTTAGGCACTTGTTTTTCAGTTTTCTGATGTCTTGAGCACAGAGTTTGAGATAAGAATGATGGATAAGTTAAACTTCTTCCTCAGTTTTCAGATCAAGTAGACTCAGAAGGGTATTTTTTTGCATCAAGGCAGGTATACTCGAGACCTCCTAAGACACTTTAACATGAGGGATGGCAAGCCAGTGTTGACTCCGATGGTGACCTCGACCATACTGATCCCGATGAGGATGGCAAGTCTATATAGTAGAAAGAGTACCACGGCATGATTGGCTCTCTCCTGTATCTCACTACTTCAAGGCCAAACATACACTTCGTCGTGTGTCTGTGCGCTCAATTTAAGGCTTCTCCTCTCGTCTCTCACTGTTAGACGGTGAAGCACATTTTCAGGTACCTTCGAGCTACTCTGGATTATGGTATCTGGTACTCTTCTGCTTCCTATCTTTCCCTTATAGCTTACTTCGACGCAAACTTTGTTGGCTGTAGAATAGAAAGGAAAAGCACTTTTGGCACTTACCAATTAATTGGCACTTCTCTTATTTTATGGTCTTCTATGAAGCAATCTAGTGTTGCACAGTCCACCACAGAGGCCGAGTATGTTACAACCGCTAGTTGCTGTAGTCGGGTGTTTTGGATGGTTTCGACCTTACGAGACTTTGGGTTAGCCATTGAAAGTGTTCCACTATTTTGTGATAACACTTCTACCACTAATATTGCTAAAAACCCAGTACAACACTTTATAACCAAGAAGATAGATATTCGGTATCATTTTCTTAGAGTATCTTTCACTTATAGCTTACTCCGACGCAGACCTTGTTGGCTGTAGAATAGAAAGGAAGAACACTTCTGGTACTTACCAATTAATTGGCACTTCTCTTATTTTTGGTCTTCTAGGAAGCAATCTAGTGTTGCACAGTCCACCACAGAGGCCGAGTATGTTACAACCGCTAGTTGCTATAGTCGGGTGCTTTGGATGGTTTCGACCTTATGGGACTTTGGGTTAGCTATTGAAAGTCTTCCACTTTTTTGTGATAACACTTCTACCACTAATATTGCCAAAAACCCAGTACAACACTTTATAACCAAAAAGATAGATATTCGGTATCATTTTCTTAGAGATCATGTAGAGAAGGGTAACATAGTGTTTCAGTTTGTTGAGAATGACCACCAGTTAACTGATATTTTTATCAAGCCTTTAGATAGCTTAAGATTCATGACTTTGCAAGGAGAGCTTGGGGTGATTTGTCCTTATGGCATAATCTAAAGGGGAGTATCATGTACTTTCTGTATCATATGCTTATTTACTTTCTTTTGTACCATGTTTATGAGTACTTTTAGGTTTGTTTTTCTAGTATAGACTAGAGTTGTTATCATTCTATGTTGTTTAGATTTCTTTCTCATCTTGTGATTTTAGGATGCTGCTTATTAGTTGCTTCTCTTTTCACTAGGTTGAGTTCACTCACTTCTTTTAGGTCTAGTAGGGTTTGGGCCCCCTAGGTAGACAGGGAACGTGTTTACTCTCTTGGGTAGACAGATATGTTCTTCTTGCACTCTATGAGCGCACCAAGCTGACCGCTCAGTCCGTGGAGTGCGTTTTTCTGGCTATACGCTGAGCACAAAGGATATTGTTGTTGGGATCCTGTTGGCTGACGGATACGGATTTCTTGGGATGTTACTTTTGATGAGTTTCATTCTTCTCCTTCCTCTATTTCAGTATCTCTTGTCGAGCCACTTTTTTCCTGATTTTTCTTTCCACCCCTATAGTCACCACTCCTCCACCATGCCCTTTAGTCTTTTCGATGCCCCCTTCACAGTCGACGCCTTCTTCGCCACTGGCACCCTCTTCAGAGATTACTTCTGATCTTGTTCCTTCTTATCCTCTCTACTATACTCATCATCTGTGAGTTGAGAATTCTTCTTATGTGCCCTCTTCTTCTGATGGATCATCATCTTCGACATCTCCTCCTCGATATGCTCTTCATGATCGCCAGTCTATTCTGCCTCTTGTGCACTTGGGTTTTGGTGCCGCTGCTATTACCGAAACGACTTCTTATTATGATGCTGCTATTCATCAGGAGTGACAGCAACGACGGCAAAGAAAATCACTGTCCTTGAGTATATTGGCACACGGAATCTTGTTCCTCATTCTGCACGTGTTACTCCTATCACGTGCAAGTAGGTCATTAAGGTTAAGACCAATTCTGATGGTTACAAGGCTCGTCTTTATAGCATGTGGTTTTTAGTAGGAGCATGGTCGTAACTATGATAAGATTTTTGCTCATGTCGCTCACATGACCACTGTTCACACTCTTCTTACTGTAGTCTCTGTTCAACAGTGGTCTATCTCTCAGTTGGATATTAAGAATATATTTCTCAATGTCGAGTTGTGTGAGGAGATCTACATGCAACCGCCCCTAGGTATTCTGTTCTTGATGGAATGATTTATCGCCTTCGCCGATATCTTTATGGCCTCAAGCAAGCTGCTCGAGTCTAGTTTGATTGTTTTTCTTTTGTTGTCACTGTAACTGGTTTTTCTACTAATACTTATAATCCTGCTCTTTTTATTCATACTATGCCTCGTAGTCAGACGCTTCTTCTTTTATATGTTAATGATATAATCATTATTAAAGATAATTCTCAGTACATCACTTTTGTTAAGGAGCATCTTCATGAGCAGTTCTCATGTCAGATCTGGATCCTCTTCGCTTCTTTCTTGGTATTGAGGTTATTTCTACCCTTGAGGGCTTCTATCTGTCCTAAGAAAAGTATATCTAAGATCTTCTTAATTGTACCTCTCTTATTGATCAGCGCACTACTGAGATTTCTACAGAGCTTAATGTTTATCTTCGTTCTACTGATGGTAAGCTTCTTACTGATCCTACCCTCTATTGGTATCTTGTTGGGAGCCTTGTTAATCTTGGTGTCCTCATCCTGATATTTCGTACTATATGTATATCTTAAGTCAGTTTATTTCTGCTCCTACTTAGCTCCATTATAGTCATCTTCTTCGTGTTTTGTAATACCTTCGTGGAATTATCTCTCATTGTCTCTTTTTTCTCGCTCCAGTTCTTTACAGCTCCATGCATATTCTAATGCCACCGGGGCTAGTGATCTCTCTGATCGTCGATCTCTCTCTGCCTATTATGTTTTATTGATGGTTCTCTCATCGCTTGAAAGACTAAGAAGCAGACAACAGTTTCTCGTTCAAGTGGTGAGGCTGAGTTGCGAGCTATGGCTTTGTTAACTACGGAGATTACTTGGTTACGGTGGTTACTTGAGGATTTTGGTGTTTCTATTTCTGCACCGACTCCTCTTTTATCTAACAGTGCAGGTGTTATTAGCATTGCTAAAGATCCAGTAAAGCATGAGTTTACAAAGCATATTGATGTGATACTTCCTATATACGGACACAGTTGTAGAACCAAGTTATTACTCTTCAATATATGCTTTTAGAGTTTCAGTTGACAAATTTCTTCACAAAGACATAGACCAGAGCCCAGCATAGCATTTATCTCTCCAAGCTTCATATTGTTGATCCAACATAAGTTTAAGTGAATATTAGATGTATATAATACCTGCGTATTTTTTCTGTTGTATAAGGTGTTATCTGCATATACGTTATACTTATACATATATATATATATATATATATATATATATATATATATATATATATACTGGTCCATTTACCTCATAGTGAATTCAAGCGGTATTCATAACAATACGAACAACGTGCAGGCACCGTATTCTGTAGATCAACTGTGTAATATAGAAGCATCAACCTAATACCTAACATCCTGCAGTTGGCATGTTTTGTTCTGCTATATGCTTTCTTGTCACCGCCTTTACTTGTTACACCTCTCCCTTTCGCTATCTGAACTAGATAGAATCCTGAACATCCACATGTTACTCTGTCTGTTAACCGATATCACTGTGTAAGGTCGCATCCTTTACTTTTCAGTCATAAACCTGCTCTGCTGTTTCTTCTTTCTTTGCTTTCGCCTTCACTTGGACTACCTATATGTTCCTACAATGATGCATCTATCAAATAACTACATCAACGTTGTTGGGCACGCTTATCTCTACATAACATGCCAGTATTCCAATCACTAGCACAGCCTACAGCTACTTGCTTAGCCCACGAACACGAATGCTGCTTGTATGATAGTACAACGATACTGTTATCATCTGTATTGTTTACAGCTGCTTCTTTAAACTCCCAACGAAAACTTGTATCTTCTGCATTCTTACGTACGAATTCATGTTGTCAGCAAATATCTTAACCCGTTCTTCGTATTTTCCCAGCCAACTCTCAGACCCTTACACACCCTCCTATCAACCATGTCAGTAATCCTCTTCTTCATACGCATGGTTAGGTTCTCACCCTGTTCTTTATCACTCCAATTCACATCATCAGTCTCAAGCTTACCGAGTTTCTTCAGCTTACCAATCATCACCCAAGCAGCGCTGTCTTCTACATTACCCTTGTCGATGGCGGCATACCCATTAGCACGAACGGTGTCCCTTTGATCGACAGAACCACCAGCAGCGAAGCTCACGGTGTCCTCCATCCAGATCGCCTGCTCACCGTTCCCCACACACGCCTAACCTAACCACGCAACTGGCTTCTACACACATCCACAGCACAGGCGCGCCGACACAGCTTTAGAATGACCAACGACCGTACTAACCGGCACGCAGTGTAGTGCGCTATTCATTCTAGTAAGATAGATCAATAGAGGCTTTGGCATTAAGGAATAAATCGGTGAGTTTGTTAAGGATGTAGAGTTTGTATTCTATTTTTTATATGTCTTATCTCTATATGATATATTCTTTTTGTATTTTTTTTATATATTGCTCATTATGCCTCTTTAATACACACACATAATTTTCATAACATGGTATCAGAACCAAGATAGAGTTAGGGTTTACCTTTCCTAGCCTCCGCTCATCTCTGCTGACCCCGGAAGGATTTCTCCGCTCCCGGGAGTGGCTACCTCTCTGGTCGTCGACGCCTCCTGCGCGCTACCGCCTCCCGTCGCCTAGCCCAGATCTGGATCAGGTCGCTGTCGGCTTCTCCGTCAACTCAGATTCGCCGCCGCCATCAACTCAAATGCGGATCAGGTCGTTGCCGGCTCATGCTCGTTGCCTCCTCTTTCAGATTCGGCCACGCTCCTGGGGTAGCCACCTCATCTTCGGCCGCCGCCGCCCTCGGGTAGCCTATCTTGAATCAAGCCTCCTCTACCCTCGATCCGGTGGCCTCTAGCTCTCCACGTCCAAATCCGACCGCCTTCCTCCTCCGTGGCGGCCGCTGCTTCCCCGTTCACGCGCGCCTGGGCACCACCCGCTCGGCGAGATCGCCGGCAGTGCAGGAGGAGTCCTGCCTCGGCTGCCGCATGCTCACGAGCCACCGCGCAGCTCGGGCCTCTGCCGCCGTAGCCGCCTCGGCCGCCCGAGCTAGATCCGTGCAGTCTACGCCGGATCCCGCCACGCACGGCTCTGGGGAGTCGCCTCCGCCGCGCTCAGTGGCGAGGGCGGCTCCTATGTGGTGGTGGACACGCAGGAGGCCGGGATCCAGTTGGTGCACGCTCTGTTGGCATGCGCAGAAGCCATGCAGCAGGAGAACTTGACGGCGGTGGAGGCGTTGGTGAAACAGATCCCCGTTCTCACTGCGTCCTAGGGCAGCCCCATGCGCAAGGTTGCCTTCTACTTCAGCGAGGCGCTCGCCCGTCATGTCTATCGCTTCCGCCTGACGCGGGACAGCTCCCTCCTCGATGCCGCCTTGGTAGACCTCCTCCACACTCACTTTTACGAGTACTGCTCCCCCACCTTATCGAGAGGTGAGATGTGAGGGGAGAGGGGAGGAGTAAGGTGGGAGGAAAGGAGGGAGTGGGGAGTGTGGAGATAGAAGATGACCGAGGAGTGAAGAGGTCGTGGGGGAGCATCAAAGCTTTGCTAGAATTCGCTGTCTTGCTTTTTGTCTTTTTTATTTTGTGTCTTTCTTTGCGTTATCCCAAAGTCCATTACTATCTCTCTTTTGTTCGTCTAAATCGTACGAGTCCATAAATTTCTGTGTCAGTTTGTCGATTGCTTTGCTAGCCTCAGTCTATCCTCTAGGATTTAGTGTGGTCCTTCGCATGACAGCAACCGCTACTCTTCTCTCTGAGCCGCGTGCAGGTCACAGAAGTCGTTATGATGCTGCCGCTTCTTTTTGAGCTGCCGCTCCAAGCTTTTAAGGTCATTGTACTTTTTTCTGCACTACGCTTCTATTGCACTTTTTGTGCATTACGCCGCTGCTGTCTTGTGCTTCGATCTGCTTTATATGCTACCACCATATTTTATGGGCCACCGCATGATCTCGGATGGAGATCTTCTGATTTTGACGCAATTTTCAAGAGCCACATGCTACAATGACGTTTACAAGACTTAGATTTTGAATTTTTTCTATTTTAATGTCAATTCTTTTAAATACAATAATATTGCATATACTTTGCATTTGATAAGTGTTAAGGATATAGAGTTTGTATTCTATTCCTTATGTACCTTATCTCTATATGGTATATTCCTCTTGTACTCTCTATATATATTGTCCATTGGACCTCTTCAATACACACGCAATATTTATAAAATCATCATCTTGAAAGAGACTTTGTAGTCTGCTGAAGAAAAAAGCCATGCACTTTTACCATTTAGTTAGATAAACCAGACATAATTTTTACTCTGAAAGATAAAGACAATATAAATAAGAGAGGTGTTTCAATGCTTTTCTCAATAGTGATTTGCATAATTTTTAAAGCATGACGAATGGTGGATAGATGTTACTTATCTCTTCCTTTGTTTTGAGATTAGTGCTACTTTTATTAGAGAGGAAAGCATTGAAGCACTGCTCAATAAGTAAAATGAGATCCTCTTCAGTGAAAACTGAAGACAGTAGCAAGAAAACTCTCCTTTGAATCCTTTATTGCAGCTTATGACAAAAAAAAGGTGCTAGTCCAGGATTAAGGCTTATCCTGATAGGAAAAAGATATCAATGGTTATGCTGCATTGCATGTGACATGGTGTCATATTTCAGCACGGTAGAAAGCCAAAAAAGGCTTGACTTGTTGCAGCATGATGCTTAAACAAGAACTTATCTTGTTGCAGGTTTCGTCAAAAAGAACTTATCTACGCATCTAGCAAAATCTTACATAGGTTTGACTTGTTGACTTTATACACTTCGTCTTTCTTCTAGGTAGCTTCGAGCGCGGGACGACCTTCTGGAGGCGGCGTGGAAGGGGGCTATTGGCAGGCACTAACCCCAGCGGGAGGTGGGAGGCCGTGCGCCAACTCTAACCGCGTCCTGCCTGCATCTCAGCCACCCGAGCAGCATCAGACGGCCACGGTTTGGCATTTGCACATCTCCACTCGAACGGCTATTCGCACTCCATGTTACCAAAAAGTAGTTCTTATGGATCAAATAAAAAGTAGTTACTAGCATGGACCACTAAGAAAGTTACCAGTGTGTGGTTTCTCATTTTCTCCATTGTATAGGGGTGATCAGAATAGCGATGGTTTTTGATTTTTAGTTGAAAAAACACTGTAGCTGAGTTAGTGGATAGTGTAGTGAGTAGTAAAAAAAAGCTAAAGTTAGAAGCTGAAACCGAAAAAAACCGAAACGATCAGGACCTAAATCGAGTAGTACTGTGCGTCCCACCATGTTGGTGCCAGTGTTGCTGTTTTATCAAAATCTATCATGTTTGGAACAAACAAATCTGACGAGTCAGGAGTTGGAACTTAAGTCAGTAAGACGGAAGTAACTGAGGTGTTAGTGTGTTACTGACGTCATGATACTAAGAGCCAGATTGTTAGAGGGAGAGCAATACAAGTGAGGCAAGATACAGATGCTATACACGAGCATTTCGGAGGCAGATATTCTCTTGGAAACAGGGAAGGATGCTACTGTTATTTCAGAAACGGCACCAAGGCCGTTCTATTATTCATAGGTAACATCCAAGAAGAAAGAGAGCGCCAACCAAATTCCTCTCGACTCACCCGAAACTACCAACTTCCTCTCGCATCAATCGAGAAAGAGCAATGCCTAAGAAACGCAAACGCATTTTCAAATCTCTCTCCGTCTCTGAACCAAGAACAGAAGCAAAAAAAAAAAAGAAAGAAAGAACTCCAACGCTCCCTTCTCTCACGTCTCAGCCGAGATATCGACCAGATCATTTGTTCGAGGGCTCTCCATCGACAGCCAATGGAACAGTGCTAGCCATCGTGCGGTACTTGAGGGCGTACAGCATCTCGAGGTAGCGCCGGGTCTCGCGCCTCTCGAGGTTGGAGACGTACTTCCAGAATCCGTAAACACCGGTGAGGGTCATCAGCCTCTCAGAGTAGAGCTTCCAGGTGTACCTGAATCAAAGATGTTAGTAGAGCACAGCAACAAAAAGAGAACAAAATCCGAAACAGAGATCACTGGATGTGCTGCATACTTCTCCTCGATACGCTGGAGCCCGCCCTGGGAGATCTTGGTCCAGTGGCCGGGGTCTTGCTGGCACTTCTCAAAGAACTCGACGAGCAGCGCCGAGGCCTTGTCACCCTGGTAAGGGTCAATGTGGAAGCCGGACACACCGTGCACGATGATCTCAGCCGGACCACCGTAGGCAGTCGCAAATGTCGGGAGACCGCAGGTCATGGACTCAACCACGGTGAGCCCAAAAGCCTCGTAGAAAGCAGGCTGGAGCAGACACACAAGAGGCATGTGAGAAATAGGTAAATCTACAACACAACAATGATGCTTTGGCGACATGAGAAAGCAACATTTGATTACCTGCACGAAAGCACCCTGGGTGTCGCAAATGTAGCGGTAGAGCTCACCGTTGCGGACACGGTTCATCTGAGCAGAGATCCAGCGGATGTGGCCATTCAGGTTGTATTGCTCAATGAGGTCAAACATCTTCTGGAACTCAGCCTGTTCCTCCTTGTCCTTGGATGGATTGCCATGGTCACCACAGACAACCACAAGGTTAACCAGCTCTTGCAGGCGAGGATTCCGGCCATACAGCTCAACCAGACCAGTCAAGTTCTTTACACGGTCAAGACGAGCCATCGAGAAGATAATTGGCTTGTTCCTGTCCTTCAGCACAAACCTGCAAGAGGTATTATAGTCAGATAACGAGCAAGGCATGCATCACACCAACGCAGCTCAAGCTAAGTAAGAACCAATTCTTACTTGTGCTCATTGTTGTCAACATCACTGTAGAGCAACTCCTCAATCTCTGGGTGGAGGGAGGTGAGCCTCTTGTGTGACTCGGTGTAAGGGAAGTAGATGGACAAGTCCGCACCAGGTGAGACAATGTTAAACTTGGGGTCAAAAACATCGATACCATGGACAACACGGTACAGGCCAGGCATTGTGAATGCCATGTGAGACTCGTACTGACCAACGGTGTCCTTGCTGAAAAAAACAGAAAATGACATTAGATCATGGAAAGATGATTGTATTCTACCACTAAAATCAGCAAAAGTTTGGCTGTAAAGAAATATTACTTTCCGGCAATCTCTTGGAAGGTACTGGTGATGATGAAGTCAGCGTGGTTCATGGCAATCAAGTCAGTGGTAAACTGGCATGAGAAGTGGTAGTGGTCCTCAAACTTCTTCCAGTAGAGGTCGGAATTGGGGTACTTGGTTTTCTCAAGCGCATGGGCAATGGTACACTGCAAATCAAGAAACAAGGTATCATGAGCAACGAGCAGTGCGTGGTAAAAATACTCCCAACCAAAGTAGCTAGAATTCGTACATGAGTAACACCCATCTTGTGTGCAAGCAAGCACGCAACAAGGTTTCCATCACTGTAGTTTCCGATGATCAGGTCGGGGTTGGCCTGGAGCTCTCCAGCAATCTCGTGTGCCACATCCTGGTAGAAATGGGAAAGACTCGATAAGATGGCTCATCTTTAACAAACGAATTACCAAGGAGATAATGCTTGTGAGGCTAGGTATCTACATCAGTGAAAGTCTCCAGGTACGGCCAGACTTCAAAACGTGAGATCCATTTGCGAACAATTCCATTTTCGGTTCTGAACGGCACACGAAGGATGTGGGTGTGTTCGGTGCCGAGGACCTTCTCAAGACGCTGACCACAGGTGGTGCCGGTTGCATCAGGGAGCAGCCTGGTGACCTGCGCATGACCAAACAAGGTTCACAGTCGTATTGCTATAGCTGACAAAGTTTTTCTTTATCATATCAGGTATCACACTTACAATAAGAATCCGTGGTGTGATGTTGAGACCTTGCTGCTTGATCCTCAGCAGCATCTCATTCTCCATAGCACGGACTTGATCCAAAATGTAGACAACCTTTAGGTAATCCAAACACAAAGATTGATGAGAACAAGTTCAGTTATGTAAGCATATGTACCCATGTCAAAACTGTGGAAGGATTTTACCTGCCCTCCGGTGTCAGGGTACCCCAAGACATTGGCTTGGGCAAAGTAGCCATGCGGGGAGAGGATGACAACATTGAACACCATTGGGATTGTTCCAAGGAACTTCTCCAGGGTGGACGGATCAGGGGCCTCAAGAAGGTCCAAGAGGAGGTGGATGGTCTCCTGCGCACGCTTCGCGCAATCCCCCCAACCCTTCTCCAGACCAAGTTCCTGGAATCTGTATTGCTCCAATAAAAACAGTAAATATCTTCAGTGGTTACTTGTCAAAACAAACTCAAGAGTTAGATAATGACGTAGCAAATAATCAGTACCTGTGGTGGAAGTCCGAGTACGAGGTGTCTGCTGAAAGACCAGACAGATGCTCCTCAGCCTTCCTCAGAGCACCTTGGAGAGCACTGAGACTGCGGATTCTGTCGTTCAACATCATAGTCTGCAGGAAACATACGAGTTTACATACGTCTTCTGCCAAGTGAAAAATTATAATGAAGACTGAGGAAACAAATAAAGTATCGGCTTACCATGCCCTTGTAGTTGTGCGCGCGAAGGAAGTTGAGCAAGGGGTACATGCTCTCCTTATCATGGAAGAGCTTTGATGACAGGTGCCTGTTGAGGAACTGCACACCGTTGCCAATGGACTTCGACAGAGAAGGACGAGGAAAGGAGGCATTGAACGGCTCAAAGTCCAGCTCAAGAACAAAGTTGTTGTTGGTGCTGAAATACACACATCGAAAGTATTACAAAGTTTTTATGTATCAACAAAAGTAAAAGAACCAGGGTTTCAGCATGATCAGTTAATATCCCAATTCTCAACTGCAGATTTATACCTTCCTTCCACAAGCTGCTCCTTGAACTGCAAGTACTCAGGGACTCTCAGCTCCTCAACAGCGAGCTCGCTCACATTGACCCTCACATACTCCCAGACACCAGGCCTCGGGCGGATGGCAAGGGCAACCCATGGGGGGATAACGATCGCCTCCTGTATGATAAAACAACGCAAATGATTAGACCAAGAGCAAAAGTTAAAATGGAAATGGAATGCTGTAGTCCAATGAGATCTGAATCTCATGCAAACCTGTGCTGCCCTCAGGACATCCTCAAAGGCGCCATCCTTCAGCTTCTCACGCTCTGCCTCAGGGATTGCATTGTTGTACTCAGCGATGATCTGGTGGGGCTGCAGCATTCCCTTTCCAAGGTTGACCAGCCTGCACAAGGCATTATCGCATCACATAAGATCAAGCCAGATCTATCAACTCGGCCTATGTTATTTGGAGAAGTAGTTTAGCAATTCATCATATGGAACATAATTCAGAAGTCACTCGTAGCCTGTCTAGGAACATACGAGTCTGTTTGAGCATTGAGGTGAATTAGAAACTCCATTGTTTTAGTATGTTTAAGCATAGAGGTGAATAAAAAATTCCTTGTAACTAAACTAAACGAAATTTCATCAGATCCAGTCAGATCTATGCACTTAAGATAAATAGATCCTGTCAGATCTAGCCATATACACTGATTAAGTACATCACATTCCAGAAACCGTAGTATCAACTATCAAGTGCAGAATTCAATCGTTCTATTCAGTTGCACTGTATTGGATCTAAACATGCACGTGTAGTCAGATCTACTAGCAGTTTACAGCACTACAAAAGCACATGGTGTATCATCATCAGTATTCGGTACTAGGTTTCTACAAAATCTAAATATACATTTTGTTCAGGAATCTTAACTAGGAATGAATGCGCGCAATTCAGCATATGCGCCACACCAGGCCAGATCTAACCATTTCTGGAGCAAAGATCTATAAGAGTCACATGTGACATCATCGCCCAGAGATCTACAGGCTACATCGTTAACTAACCAAACCCACACCAAGAGCAAAAATGCAGAGACTATTTTTTAGTAACAAACTAGAAATGCGTAAACTAATCTACAGAGTAAGGAAATCGAAGCGAACCTCGTGAAGACGGCAACGAGCTCATTGGGGTGCGCGGAGAGGGAATCGCCGATGCGCTCCCTGACGCTGTGGAGGCGGCTCAGGACACGGTCGCCGGCAGCTTCCCCCATTGCTATTCTCTTCTTGGATCCTCAAGCCTGAACAACAAGAATGGAAGCTTCAATTCTCTTTGGTACAAAGAAGAAAATCATTCAGATCCAGTGACACAAGCAGTGCAAAAAAAAAGTCCGAGCGCGCAATCCTAACCCCCACACACACACACAAAGTCAATCCATAAACCCAACCAAAATCCGGTCTTGCCGGCCACACCTTTGACATGTTAGAAAGAAACACTGGAAAATTGCAAGAAAACAGCACGACCTACTGCTGCAACATTTGACAAACATGCAGAGAACCAAGTGAACGCAACTCAACAAAAAAATGCAAGAAAACTAGAAATAATCGATGCTACGAACTAGAGGAGGATTGAGAGGCATACAAAAATCAATGGAGAAGGGAGGATTTCGAGGACCAAGGAATTGTGGAAGGGGGAAGGAAGTGTGTATCTATACAGATCTGAGTAGAGAAACCAACAAAACAATCCGATGGTTTTTCAGGGAAAAAAGATTTTTAGCGTCTTGCTCCAGGGCATCAGCAATGGCTTGACAAGGTAATTAATTTATGCTTACCAGAGATAATTAAGCAAAAAAAGATAATAAGAGAGATGATCTCTAATGTTAATCATGGTCATTGACACAAGAACCCAAAACTGTCGGGGAGTCCCGAGACAGGAGCACATGCAGAGAAACGGATAAGACAATAACTTGTCAGAGAGCAAGCAAGAGAATTCATCAAAAAATACTTTAAAAATCGAGGCAAAAAAGAAACAAACATGAAGCCTGACTGGATCTAGCATTCTGTCCACTCCATGAATGTTAAAAATTAAAAGAAAAGAAACCTTAAACCCAGAGCATGAGACTCGCTAAACCCCAGATCCAGAAGCAACGCCATCTTTCCTCTGCAGACAAGCAGGATCTCCACTAGATCTCCCCAAGTGGATGTTGACCCAGGATGTTAAACCCCAAATATTCACCAGATCTCACACCACGATGCTACACCCTAGTGCAAGAACCATCAAAAGAACAATTTTTTTTGTTGGTGCAAGAAATTGCATTCAGAGGCAGCACCTCCCCCTAAAGATTTCCACACCTCCGGTCTGGATTCGAGCAAGAACCCGACTAACGGCATCGCCAGGTTCAGGAAAAAATTTTGGCATGACCCCTCCCGGATCACTCGCAAGAGCGTCCAAAAAACAAAGCAGGGTTCAGTTCCTACTTCCTACCGGCAGGCAGCATCATATTCGGACATGCATGAGCGTCACACTGCCGGCAGCGTTTCACGGCGGCGACGGTTCCATGAACGCCGGGAACAGAGCGTTTGTTCAAGAGCGCACACAGACGTAGAAAGAAAGAACTCCATTGGTGGAGATAGATTCCTTTACCGTAAGAAGAAGAAGAAAGCGGAAGGCAAGGACGCTGCCTTCCAAAGAATCAACCCAAGAAACTAAGTAAACGCAAAATAAAATGGACGGGGTGAACGGGAATGGGGTGGATTGGTGCGAGGAGAGCCATGCCCCGGGCCCCTATTTATACACGGATTGGGCTCGGGATCGGTGGGCTCCCCCGCCACCCTCCCCCTCCCTCGCCGATAGAAAAATGGCGGAAAAAAGACATGGGAAGAGATACACGGTCCGTTGTTTTTTTACATTTTTTTAGTTATCTTTTTTAATAATTATTATTTATTAAATTAATAAATTATAGCTAAAAGATATAGGATCTGTTCTTTTTGGCTGTGGCTGATGACTTTTGGCTGCAGCTGATAGCTTTTTAGCTGTTTGTGATAGAGATTGCGGAAAGAGAGATACTCACTTACGATTTTTGATGGTACAAATATTAGTTTTTTAACGTGTACTACAATTAACTTTAGACCCTATCTTAAAAAAATACTCCGTTTAAAAGTTAGTTACTATAGTAAAAAACAAAAGTGATTTTTAGAAGCTATAAAGAATATACCCATAAGCTGCATGCGAAAAGAGAGATCGATGAATTAGTAGTACTGCATTTTGCTCTGCTTTACTTTCTTGACGGCTGTGGATTGATTTCTTTGCATGCATGGTTGTATGGAGCAGGGTACGGCCGTATCAATTAGCTTTAATTTTGCTCTGTTTTTAGCAAGGTTCGTTCATAATTTTTTTAGTGTTACGCTTTAAAAGATGACAATGTTGTATGCGGAACAAGTTATTAAGTAAATATAGTTATAGATGACAATGTGCTCCAAAGTATTATTGACTATAATGCCCTTCTCCCGCTGCTGCTTAATTGCTTACATGGGGATCAATTTTTCTTTGTTCTTTTTGAACGGGGAACTTTTCTTTGTTCGGCTATGCTGTATCTTTTTAAATCATCCATTTGGGTTTTACTTTGTGATTGATTTTTCCTAGAAATTGACATGGGTTTTATTTTGCGGGTGAGAAGTTGACATGATTTTATCCAACATAAAACTAATGAGAACCACAACTCAATTACAATTTGAGTACCTCGGATTAATCCGCCTGATGTTTTTTCAATCATCAACATACTTAGTCATAGTTTTTAAGGGGCATTCGGAATAGCGATGGTTTCTGGCTTCTCGCTAAAATTTTACTGTAGCTAGTTTATTTTTTACTGTATCTGAGTTGACTTATTATGCATAATTAAATTTAAAAAATATAAAAATAAAAGCAACATATTAACCTAGAGCAGATAATGTAAAGAAATACGAGAAAAAAATAAAACCAAAAAAAGACAAAAAAGACAAAAGGCAAAAGAGCGATAGTGAAAAAAACAAACGTCAAACGTGATCGTCCAAAAAAAGCTACGCTGAGCACTGCTCTAGATCATTATAAACCGTAAATGCAGTACAAATCCTATGATATATAAATTCTTTCTACGATCTATTGAATGCAACACACTGTATATAAATCTATTCTATATGCTGAATTCGGTGGCTCGCAAAACTGGCCACGGCCGCCCCTAGGGCGGTATACGGAAACAGACGGAGCACATCAGCTCGGGAAACCAGCGGTAAAGGGGATTCCCGCTGTTTTTTGGACGCATGGGAATGGGATTATGCTACGCACACCCTCCATTTTCCACACCGGCGAGAAATGCATCCCAGGCAGGTCAGGGCAGGTCAGGGCAGGGCAGGCAGCTTTTCCGTGCTCGAGGGGACAGGGCCCCTGCCAACGGACGAGAAATATGCTGCTGCTGTAGAGATAGTGTTGGATAAGTATAATATTTTGTCTTTTAAGATTATTTTTAGATTCTATTTATTTCGGATTTATTTTTTTATTTTTAGTTATTATTCACTAATTTTTCCTTTTACTAACTTTTGAATTTTTTCTTTTTCTGTATTTATTTGTATTATTCATGATGGACTAACTTGTATTTTTTATTTTTATTTTTAAATTTAATTACATCAAAAAAGTTACATATAACTACAATACAAAATAAATCAACTTCAGTGAAAAAACATAAGCTACAAAAAAAAAGTCAAATTGAACAACCCTTTTACTTTACCTAAAGACAGCACTAAAGACAACATATCTAATAGTAAATCATTTCTCTAACTATTTTATAATATTTTCATTATAACTTCTTGTCTTACATCCTTTTACTATTTACTTTGGTTTGTGGGTTAAGTTATCTTTTGTATAAGAGACATCACATTATTTCTTCTTATCTTCTCTCTCCTTCACATAGAATTTTTCTAATTTAATTTAACTAATAGATAGCTGAGATGGCATTGTTAGATATGTCCTTATTGTTGCGTCTGATGCTCTTTAGGCCCCGCTCAACGACACGATGGCTACACGTTGAGCGGTGGTGTTCGGCGGTAAGAACATTGTGCATTTTTTGTTTTTTTGTTTTTTAATTTTTTATGTTTTATTTTTTCGTATTCCTTTGTATTGTTCGTGATAGGTTAATATATCGTTTTTATTTTTATAATTTTTTTAAATTTAATTATGTCCAATAAGCCAACTCAGGTATAGTAAAAAAATCAGCCAGCTACAGTAAAATTTCAGTTAGAAATAAAAAATCATCGCTATTCTAAATACCCCTTAATCCTGGTGCAAATATTTATATGAATAAACTGAATACCATAAACTACTTTAAAAAACACTCTAAATAAGCCGCTACGGAAAGCTGAAAAAAACTATCACCTATATTTTGTTCAAAGAACGGGATCTATATAATAAGTACCGTTCGTGCCTCTAGTATTTTCTTTTGCTTTACTTTTTACTATTTTACCCGGATGGGAGGGATGATGAGACAGAGAGATGTTTGGGAGGTAGATCGCATCCGGGTTTTTGCTTGGGTTGGAAGCAAAGGAGGGGGGCTCCTTTTGCAGGTGGATCTACTCGGGATCCAACCCGATTATTTACCTTATTTTGAAGGTTTTTACTTCGACTTTTTGGATGATGGAAAAGTTTAGGGCACCGATCGTCTGATTGTTTTATGGCACTATTTATTAGCTAAAATGTGTTAGGATATGCAATACTTAATTGTTTCTTCAGTGTACTAATGCTGCACCTAAATGTCCCTTTATTACCTCAGCTTGTTTAGAAACAAATTTACATTTCTCTTTCTAAATTTGAAAACACAATCTTCTCATACTTGCATTTGCATTTGCATTTATTCTGGTTTGCCCATAGGTCATATGTGCGTGTATTTTGTCTTATCATTATTCAAGCATTAGGGGGCGCTCGTTTTAGCGATGGCTTTAGTTTCGATCAAATTTCATCAGAATGGCTTTTTTTATCAGAATGATTTGGTTTTTTGGGCATAATTAATTTTAAAAAATGTAAAAATAGAAAAAACATGTTAACCTATTAGGGACAATACAAAGAAACACGGGAAAAAAGAAAATACAAAAAAGCCTAAAATATCTAAAAAATTCAGAAAAAGACGAAATAGTGAATAGTGAAAAAACAGAAGCTAGAACTAGAAGCTGAAAAAAAACCAAAACGAGCGAGGCTTAAACCTCAGCGTCAGTCCTTCTGGCATTGACATGTTCATCCTCAGCGTCTTTCATACCAACACCGAGAAAAAGGGGGCTATTTTAGAATTAGTTTCCATCATAGGCTATTCTTGGAAATAGAAATGAAAAGACGGAAAAAAAGAAAAAAAATCCAAGATATGTAGAAGTGAAGAACATCCAACAACAGGACCCGGATCCAATAAAAAAATCCAAACGTTAGGTACTGGCGTACTGCCGACTGGATTGGATTGTGGCAGTGCTGAGCTGGCATGCACGAGGGGGCGCAGGGGCCCACCTTCCAGGCACGTGCTCCGTCTCACGGCCTGACGCATTGCCGGATCTCATCTAGGAAATTAACCCTGTGCCCCTGTGGTATAATGTGGCCAGCCACTTGGCCCTGTTCTCCTTTACAACTGCAGCAATATTTTTCCCTTTTTCTAAGAGGACCATAAATTATTCTGTCATCCGGTTTGGAGATCATGTTTTGTGCTGCCTCCTGCAATTATTTTTCTAATTAGTTCTCAAGAATGTGAGTTATAGAGACAAATATGTCCTATCAACCATAAAATTTCTTTACCTACACAAGGGTTTGTACATGTTATTCTCAAATATATTCCTCTAGCGAATTCTCTTCTCCAAATAATTTGGGTACAAGAAGACTTGCAATAAAACTAACAATTTTTTTTTTGGTTTTCGTAGTTACATATTGAGTCCAACACATTCGTGTTATTTACATATTGTTTGTTTAGCTTTATAGGAAAAAGGGGGGAAATCACAAACTATTTTGTAGTGTTGTCTGTTAACATATAAAAGAAATCAAAATACCACCCCACGAGCACATTCTTATACTAGTACCCAACTTTAAGATCATGAGTGGTATCAATGTCACTTTCTTATGTAGGGTTTTTATTGTAGTGGTTGTTAATTTTTTGTGAATTAAAAATAAAAATAGTAAAAAGTTCAAAAAAATTGAAAAACACCACTAAATCTCTTAAGACAATGCAAAGAAATAAGGAGAAAAAAAAAACTAAAAAAATAAATTTTAGAAGTTAAAAAACTGAATCCGTTTGAAGTGGGATCTAATAGCTTTATATCTCTCGTACGAGTTGTGTTTATACGAGCAATGCTAGACACACCGTCAATGCTCGGGAATTCTCAACCCCATCTCTGTTGGCCACATTTGGGATAAGTAGCCGTGGGCATGCTAAAGAACCGAAGCTACACGGCATAGAAGATCAGGATCTACCAGAATATCCACCAGGTTTCTAACTGTCTCTTCATATTAGCTTCTGTTAAAAAAATTAATATAAATATTTAGCTTTTTAAAACACCTTTCTTACTTCTCTCACTCATATCTCGCTATAGGTATAAGGCAGAGGGTCATAAACATATTACATAACCTACTCATCTCACACGTATCTCTCGCTTGTTTTTTCTACCGCTCGTCCTGTTTTTCTAAAAGCTACTATCTAAACCACTACTATTTACTTTCAATAAAAAAAACTATTTGCAGCCAATATAAAGCAGATCCTAGAACTGGCGTTTTCGATGCCTCCATTTCTTTATTTCTTCATCCAGGCAGGCTGGCCGGATGGATGGATTCTGCCGTGGTGGTAGGAGAACACTGCTGCGTAGCACACAGTCGCAGGAATGAATCGTTGACCAATCCGTGGTTTTGATTTACGTAACACACGGCTTTTCTTTTCCAATTCAACGACGACGAATGCTATTCCCACACCTGGAGCGCACACGGATTTCCTTTGTTGGGCAATCGGCGGATTTAGGGGGTGATCGGAATAGCGATGGCTTTTAGCTTTTAGATGAAAAACATCAGAATTTGGTGAAAAAACATCAGAATGAGTTAGTGGATAGTGTAGTGAATAGTGAAAAAAAAGCTGAAGCTAGAAACTGAAACCGAAAAAAGCCGAAATGAGCGGGGCCTTAGTTGGACAAATTGCTTTTCATTGGATATAATAAAACCTGACAGACACATGTGCAGATGTGCGTATGTAGCTGTATTTCTAAATTTATAAATAGAAAAGTTGTCGCCCAGATAGACCGATAGCCGCGTAGCATCGTGGTACTGGATCATCGCTCGTTCTCGTTGGAAGATATGCTAGCTACTCGGAGTAGAATACATGCATGCATTTCTTGGAGAACAAGATGCGATCCATGGAAAAGTGAGTAGAGGTCTGCCTACGTTGTGTGGATGTGCATACAATCTACCAATGTTTAATTCTCTTACTCGGCGTTTGTGTCCACCGATTTTAGGAATACACATATACGTACGCAGCGCTATGTGAGGCCTTCTGCATATTGGATAAAATTTCAATGTGTAGAGCACGGCTGTGTGGTGTAAGTGTGGTACGTATAAAATATGTACAAACAGAGAAAGAAGCGGCGCTTTCTAGATAAATGACACAAACTGAAGCAACGAAGAAACATCACTATTATGCGGGCACCCATACCATCCGCCTATAATTCAGACCAGATTGCCCGCCTATACCATCCGCATATAATACAGATCAGATTAAGGGTCTGTTCATATTAACTTCTAAAGCTATTTTTTTTATAGTATCTATCTTTTAAACGGAATGTCTTTTTAAGATATGATCTACTAGTTAGTTGTGGTACACACTGTAATGATTTCATTTATATCGGTCAAAATCGCACGTGAGTTTCTCTTTCCGTACGACTCTCTACAAGCTATTACTATTCATAAACTCAGCTAAAAGCCATCATCAAAAGTGTAGGATTGAGAATAGCGACTAGATGAGGTAAATAGTGCACATCAAATTCCCCCAAGTATTCTTCGAATATTCACTTAAATAGTTATGAAAAGCTATAAAGATCAAGAAGACAAAAATCCGGAAAATTGCACTGCTTTAGTGATTTTAGGCGTATGAACAATAAACACATCACATGAACATCGCAGTTTTCAACACTATTTTAAATTCAAAAATCGATGAAACTTTTAATCCATAACTCCAAATGAGTTAAAACTTGAACTAAGGCAAGGTCATAATCTTAAAAACTATCCCAATCAAATATCAAGAAAGAATTTAAGAAAATTAGAATATATTAGCTCTTGAACCTCGGCTATACCAAAACAGGGCTAAAACTATAAATTGATTCAACTCTCAAACCAAAATACCAAATCACTTGAAATTTGTATACACCTTCTCTAGGATTTCAGGAATATAATTACATCAATGATCAAGTAAAGCGTTGCCAAAATTCTGACCTTTTCCTTTTGAAGGAAAGTTACACCAAAATTGAGTAAAAGAGTAAAATCTCGATATGCTCTTCCTCATGGGTTCTTGATAATCGAGATGATATTCGATGGGTTCTCACATAACATAGCATACTATATCACAGTACGAACTCAAATCAAAACGCCCACAACAGCAAAACCCCAAAAATCACCCTCCCTTAAGCCAAAACCGGTCAAACACAAGAAGTTGCAAATAACAAGTACCTAGATGGATAAGATATAGTTTCCAAGAGTATTTTCATCACGTACACGTCTTTAATACACAGCAAGATCAAGAGAAGAAGAAAAAACCAAAAATTAATCTAAATCAAGATTTCATCACTTGAGCATATGGCAAATACTTGGACGAATTTTAATCTCTATTAATACTTAGAGGCGAAAGTTTACAGCCACTCTCTAGCTATACACAATACCTAAGGATGATAAAAAAAAATTCAACCACAAGAGCCTCTCACATCTCTTACAAGATTCTCTATATAAACTCTAACTCTCCTCTCAAAGGCTTGGACTAAGCTCTCCAAAAATTTAACCTAGCATCTCTCTCCTTCCTTATATATGGAGTCTCACAAGAAAAATCCTAACTAGTATATCTAGTTGGGTTTTACCACTTACATAGACTAATCTATTAATCCAACACCATATCAGGTTTCACACTTACACCTGTACGTTTATCAAAACACTCACACCTATTAACCCATTAGTGAATTATCACTTGATTCACTCCATATTTTTAGCACATATAAGATCTAAACCATTTAGCCCAACGTTGTGGTTTTGCACACCGTCACTTTTTCGGTATTGGACAATTTACCAAAATACCCCTCTAGCGTCTTCTACAAAGCTTCCGACTTTCTTTGCCACGAAGCATCATCCATGCTTCACTATCTTCCATATAACCCTAATGACTTACCACTAAGCCTCTCACACATTTGGATACCACCGAACCTTCCTCGCTTACAAACGACTCAAGTCACTTTGCGCATTATATGCTTCTCTTCGCACATGACGGCACCCCACTTCCTTAACCTCTCTGGACTCAGCTCCTTCCTGAGCTTCCGGATCCAACTTGTCGTTGCCCATCATGTCCACCATCGGTAACTCCACCTCTGATTTCTTGTCGCCTTGGCTTGTAATCACCTCGCAAGTCTCGGTCATTTTCAGTGGTTTCTTGATCATCTAGACCTCGGCTCCTCCTGGACGTAGTCTCGATCCCTTGACTGCTTTGAATTTAAACTCTCCTAACTTAGTCCCGGTCCCATCTTCCTCACCATAACGTAGTTCCGAAGTTCTATAACCAATAAAAATAAACAAACTGTCACATAGCACTGAATAATACATAAAGCTATCAATTGACACAATTAATCTATACAATGCACCATATAGAATGTATACAACCAAATCACTTATCTTAAATCTAGAATCAAACAATAAACTTGTGTGCACACAAATAATAACACCCATATTGTGCCCCCACTCAAACAACTTAGCTCAAACAAACGCACATTACAACATCTTCTCAGTCGGTCAGACCGTCAACCAAAGGCTGGTCTGACCACAGTTTTCCATAGCCGTTTTGATCGTCAGCCCTAGATCAGTTAGACCATTAACAACACAAAGTAACTGAATCAAGGGACAGAAGGTGGGAACGCGTGTGCTTCACTCTTCCAGTACCTCACCGTGGTGAGAATTACGATCCCCATGTGGGTTTAGTGATCCAGTTGAGGGTGGTTACTTGGAGCATCCAAAGTGACACTTCAGATCTCGATCGAGCCCCCTGTACTCCCCAATTAGTACAGCCTTCGACAAACAATGTTGCAAAACATCTGCATCAACCGAGCTGTATCGATTGGGATCGTGGTTTATTATCCCTGCTTTTCGTTCAGTTCTTCTTTTCACGGATTTTATCTTCTACTATATATATTTTTTACATCATTTCGTTCTTTATATCCCAAAATTTTAAAAAATAAGATCATTTCAACCACACACTTAATCAGTTTATAATGTTTCGTCTTACAGCCTCCCATTCAATATTATACATAACAATGCGCAGAATATATGAAATACTTGAAAAGTATTCACACTGAAGTGGTGTGCACGAGTACACCTAGCATGAGTCTACGTGTTATGATATTACTAGTAAGGTGCCTGTGTGTTGAACGAAAAACTAAATAAAATTGATGCATACTATGAAGCATCTTTTCAACAAATTTGCTTTCTTGGTATAGAACCGGCAGATTACTCTCATTCTTCACAATAGCAGCGAAGTGACCACTTCATCACGGAGCCGAACCCTTCAGAACTCAATGGTGCGCGACCTCCTCGATCATGCTCGAGCTATCGGCGCCGCTCACTTCCTCTGGTAGTGTGGTATGGCCAAATTGCCTTTAGCAACGTTACATAGTCAGGTCATGAAGTGTACCAATTATTATTAAATATGATCAAAGGCATCAATATATGTTTCAGTGCTGATAACATTGCAACTTTGCATTCCTCTAGAAAAATATATTCATTGCAAGGACGGTTTAATAAGCAAGTCGTTGGTATGAATAAATCAATACACGCCAAGATGGTAGTTTGGCAATCACGCTTTCACACCACCTAATGCATATAACCAAAATGAAGCTTCTAGAGAATAGCACATGTAAGATGGTAAGTTAGGTTATTTAAATTAACTTTGTCTGAATTTGCTTGTAGCTTTTTACATCTCCATACTGATATACATGAACTGGATATTTATATATATGTGAATATGTAGACTACTATATACTGACTAAGGAATCAATAAATGTGGAACAATTATAATGCATAGATGATCACAATTGAGGCTGATGTGCCTAAGGCTTGTTCCTAGAGGGGGAAAATACCTTTTGTAAGCAAATTGGAGTTCCATGGAAGACACCCTCTAATTTGTTCCCACTTCAAAACTTCAATTGATGGTCCAAAGTACATGTGAATCAATATGTAACAAATGAATTATAGCTACATATAGCTGTATAAAGATCATTGAGACCAGATTAATTAGTGCTTAACACACACATTTGGTATGGTATTGAGTGGCTGCAGCAGAGCATGGTGTAAGCTTTCTTGTCTGAAGCTACCTTTTCCCATCCTATGACGCGTAATCGCAGTGATCTTCACGATTCATAAACACACGTTTGTTAATGTTGCTGCCAGTGGTTGCCATCAATTTCTGAAGGCTGGCCGGATGGTTACTGTTGTTGCTAGAGCTTGATCTGTACATCTGATCATTTTTAAGGAAAAATTGTGAAGCCAAAAAATGTGAAGATCACAATGATACTACAATAATCGAATTAGACCATCACAAAAAAGTTAACACAAAAATACAACCAGAGGAAAAGAGGCTACTCGACTCTCAAACCATGACCTCACAGACCTCCCTGCTCCCCTCTCCCCACCCCGCGCGCCGCCTCTTCCCCTCCCTCCCACTCCGCTCCTTTCTGATTAGGAAGATAGCAATTTCTAGTTGGTACTTTCGGCAGCATGTATTATATTTTCTTATGTGCTGAAAACTAAAACTGAAAATATAATGAGCATTTGGATGTGCAGATATAGATTATAAATTGAAAAGATTGATTTGGAATAAATATCTTACAATGCTTAAACTTCTCAATTTCAAAGGCTAATCCCTTCATGTACATAGTCATCAATCATCATTTCATCATTTCCACTTTCCAGTATATGTTCATTAGAAGCATGGAGAAAATCTTGCATTCTCATGTAGCAATATTATACACAAGCAACAATCAACATTAATGTCTGTAATCTTCAACAATCAACATTATACACAAGCAAAAGCAATAGCTATTTGTGAAGCACACCTTAATGTGGCGGGGAGGCGGGAGCGGTGGGGGAGCAGCGACGGGGAGCAGCGGAAGCAGCGGGGGACCAGCGGCGGATCTCCAGGCTACTACGGTCGTGGGCGTCTTCGATTTCATCAACCGTGTGGACCAGCTCGGCGACGCCATCTAGGAGGTGGTGGCGCGAGGGGAGGAGGCCGTCCGGAGGGTGGAGGAGGTAGTGGGGTTCCTAGGACGGACCAAGGCGGCCGGCCACATGCGGAGGCTGACTGAGGCGGCAGAGGGGATCCGACCTCCCGTCGCCGGATCCGCGCCGCCCACCGCTCCGCCTCAGATCCGGCGCCTCGGTGCCGATCCGACGGCGCCGCCCTTGCCCCACCCGGATCCGAGCACCTCCGCTGGATCTCGCCGAGCTTCGCTGCGTCGGACCGCCTCCGCCTCCAATATGCTAGATGATATGGGCGGCGGGGAGGGCAAGGGGAGACGGGGAGAGCGACGGGAGGCGGGCGCGCGGGGTGGGTGGAGAAGGAGGCGGGGCAAAGCGGCGGGGAGAGCGAGAGGCGGGGAGTGAGGGCAAGCGAGGTGGGGAGAGAGCGAAGGGAAGCGGGGAGAGGGAGGAGAACGGCGGGGCGGCTGGGGGGGGGCGGAGGGGAGGAGGTAGCGGCGGGAGGAGGGGGAGGAGGGGAGGCCGGGAGAGGGAAGGGGAGGAGGCGGGCGGGGAGGAGGAGGGGAGGAGGGGAGGCCGGGAGAGGGAGGGGGAGGAGGCGACGGCGGGTGGAGGGGGAGGGGGAGGAGGGGTGCGGCGGGGGAGAGCGAGGGGGGCGGGGGGAGGCCAGGAGGGGGAGGGGCGGCGGGGGGAGAGGGAGGGGGAGGGGGAGGAGGGCGACGCCAGGGGGGTGGGAAGAGGGGAGGCCGAGAGGGGGAGGGGAGGAGGGGGGACGGTTGGAGGGTTTTAGGGTTGGCCGGGAGGGGGATGGGAGAGAAGATTCGACGGTCTAGATTGGATAGATGCTTCGGCAACCACCAACTCCTTCTTTTTAAGTAGTAAAGATATTTACTGGGTTTCCTTTTGTTTTTAATTTTTATTTAGGTTTGATACAACAACTTCACCATTGTTAACGTGTATGTCATAAAATTTAATCAATTAATTAATATTTGTCCGATATGGTGGTTTTTTTTTTCTAATACTATATGGTTATTGATTTTAATGTAGCACCGATTAAGTGGGAGTTGTTTCAATATTACCAAAATAAATTAACTAAACTAATGATACTATGTACACTATGTAGTCATCAAGATTGTATAATGTGGATCTAAACCCTCCTATTTTTCTTTATGGAATCATTACCCTTCAAATAGGGATTCTCTATTCATAGAGATTCTCTATTACAAGATAGATGCTGACGAGTGCAAAAATATTAGGGGGCGTTCGGAATAGCGATGGCTTCTGATTAAAATTTCACTGTAGCTAGCTTATTTTTACTGTAGCTGAGTTGACTTATTGGGCATAACTAAATTTAAAAAAATGTAAAAATAAAAGCGGTTTGCTAACGTATCACAGACAATACAAAGGAATACGGAAAAAAACAAAACACAAAAATTAAAAAAAACGAATACAAATAAAAGTGCTACAGTACCCTAATCGCTACCGCCAGTCGCCAACGCCAAAAAAAAACTGTCGTGAGCGCTGCCTTACGTTGTGGAACATATGCCAAAAAGAAAAATAAGAGAACCCATATCAAACACATACGGGTGCAAGTAATAAACTAAACTATTATGAATAACTGCAATGGTGAACCAGAATAATCCTGCTCTATCTAAATATAGTACATGTTCCTATTAACTTTTATTTGAAGAAGTTAGAAGTTAATATGAGCATCTGATTTTTTGAAATAGTTTTTGCACTCCTCATGCTCCAATTTCACTTTAAAGATAAGACAGGGGTTTAGGACGTATCACGCATCCCACTCTTCTCGCGCGCATATGTCTCTCTCTTATTTTTCCTACCGCTTATCCCCTTTTTTAAAAAAAAGTCACTACTATTCATTTTCAGCTTAAAACCATCAGCCATAGACAACATAAACATGCCCGTAATGAGATTTTATGCGACTAAAGAAGGGTGACAATGATGTTATCCTAATTGTATCACTAGTAGTTTATTTCGCACTTGCTTTATGTGAAGACATCCAAGTTTAATTATAAGGAGAGAACTACCGCCTTTTGCCATTGAGAAAAGGATGGAGCTATTATTTTGTACGTACACATACAAAAACACACTATAGAATATATATGCATTACCTTATCCATGCTGAAGTCACCTTACATGCTTGCCTCCTAGCGATTTTCTTTGTGTATTTAAGGTGGTGCTCCAAAGGGTAGGGGGTGGGAAACGGTAACGGATAATCCATTTTATTCGATATTTGTATCCTAGAAAATACGAATATGGTAAGAAAATCCGTATTCGAAAATGTTCGTATTTATATTCGATAATATTCGTATATGTATTTGAAAATATTCGTATTCGAGACTATTCGATTTGTTTTCTATGCGTATCGGCTGGTAACTAGAAAAACCGAAAAAATCGGCCAAATTTCAAGTGTCAAAATTTGAATTTGAAACCGGTAACCAGAAAAATCGGTCAGTTACGACATTCGTAGGAGGATATTCGTATTCGACTGAATTAAGTACATATTTGATTCAAATTCATGTTTGTATTCGAGAATGTTCGAATTTGTATTCATATTCATTTTAAAAATATGGATTTGTATTCGTATTTGAGACTATTCAATCATATCCGATCTGTTTTCATCCCTACCAAAGGGGTCATAAACCAACTCAACTACAGTAAAAAATAAATCTGCTATAGTAAAAAAACATATAAACCAACGCCAAACTAAGCGCTACGTATTACATTAAACTGTGCGCACAGACAAATTGCCAGCTACCACATTTAACAAAAATTCAGAAACACATTTTGATTGAGTATATGCAATATTTGGTATGTATCTGAAAGTACAGCAAACGTATCATCACAAGTCAATCTAGCTATGACACAACACATGATATTTTCGACAGCTACAAATTGGAGTATAATGTGCACAAGAATGTAATGGTATCAACTACAACTAGCAATCAGGAACCATATCTTGGTGTTGTGATAGAGTTGTAGTTGTACGAGGGGTTCAAATCTTGATACCTTTCTTTACACACACACACACACACACACACACACACACACACACACACACACACACACATATATATATATATATATATATATATATATATATATATATATATATATATAGGTGTGTTTCAATAGGAATTTTATGAGGTTCATAAATTTATTCTTAGCCTTCATCTATTTTAAGCATAAGAATTTTATAAGGTTTACATATTTATCTCTGACCTCTATCTATTTAGGCATATGCTAAAAAGATGCCCCCGCTGGTGTGTGCATGTACACTTAAAAAAAACCAACCAGAAGGCAAAGGGCCCCATTAAATTACTAATAAAGGAAGGTAGACCCATTCATCTAAAAATACATAATGAGAGGGACCGGTGGATATATTTTTCACTTGACTGTTAGCACTCAAAGTCCTAGCTGCACCACTAATCACGAGTACAATATTGCTGCTTTACATGTGCAGATCATTTCCTTAGCTTTAATCTCAAGAAACCAATTGAGAAAAAAAAATCTTTTGGCCTCAAGGGGCCCAGCCATGATTGAATTATAGCTCATTTGCATCTAACTTAAACCCCATTGCCCTCAAACCACCAACCAATTGGCCACTAGATCTAAAAAGGAGGGAGTAGCTCGAGGGCTCTCAATAGGAGTGAAGAGTGGACAATTAGGGCCCCATAAACTAATCTTGTTACTTAACGTGTGTTCTGAGAGTGAAGCAAATGCCCCAATATAAATGGAGGGCTCAAAATACCATCGCATGGGTCAGCTGAGAAGCTCAATTGCCCCAAACTACGACCGATTTTCAGAGTTATTTTTTTTTCGCGCAAACAGTTCTGTAATTTTGCCATCGCATATATACTGGGCATGAATAATTACCATTTTTGCCGAGATATAAAGAGATCATTAATATATTTTATCGATGCTAGATGGTACGTCTCTTTCTGTTGGTGAGCAGATCCCAGATCCGAACCACTGAGGAAGTAATATTGCCATGTCATCTCTCAGTTTAAGCAATGGTTTTTTTTTTTTCATTTGGTGAGTAAGACAGGTTAGAGTGCACAACAACCAGATTGGTCCCCTTCAACGAGCAGCCTGCCTATTTTTTCCTTCCTCTCCTTTGAAAACAAAACCAAGTAGATCTGAATGTGTATGCATGCTGACTGTCTATCCTTATCCACTTTACAACTTTACAGCAGATTATTTTTTTTATTTTTTTCCTCATGACCATTAGTCTACCTTACCTTGCTGGTCTGCAAAAAAAAAATTAAAAAAAAAACGGGGGAGGGGGGGGGGGGGGATGGAAGACTTGGTTTATCTGTGGTCCGGTCAAGCATCTATCAACAATGGTCGATCCTTGAATGCCCGGAATAATGTTGGAAATGCTTTTCGCCGCAAGAAAAGAAGAGTTGGAGATGCCTTCTTCAATTAACTAGGCATCTCTTCCTCGAGAATAATGCTGGTAAATTAATACCTAGTTTTAGATCATATATAGAAGATACTACTCCCTCTATTTCCAAATACATATTATTGTACCTTTTGATTTTTGTTTCTAAATATATGTTATTCTGCAATTTTGAGATAACTTGTCTTTTTTTTTTGTTATATGCCCCTCATTCATTATTGTATGTGGCTATTTCCAAGGTTATTTACTACTATAGACTAGACCGACATCATCCAAGCGCAATAAGTGAGCTAATTAAGGAGGGTGATATAGTCTTTTATATCCATCATTTGGTTGTAATGCAAAATCATAGAATGACATCTATTGAGAAACGGCCGAAGAGTAATATTACAAAAGTATTTTTTAACAATAAATCTAATGATATAATTTTTATGTAGATAATCTAGATAGTTTTAAATATATTGATGATGAAACTTTAGAAAGTTTGATTGTATGAATTCTACTCAAAAAATATTAATGACTGCAGCATGAACCTAGCAAATTGTCTCAACCGTGCGGCGCCACTTGAATACAGATCATGGTATGATTCTAAAAGCTACTTTTTCTATAGTAAATATGTTTTCTATAGTACGGAGCTTTCAAACGAAATATCTTTATAAGACAGAGTTTACTAATCGATTTTAGTACGTACTATAGTGACTTCATTTATATCTTTACAATCTATTATTATTATTATTTATAAACTAAAACCAAAAGCTAATATAAACAGATCCAAGACCCAAAACTTGTATTTATAAAGACATCCACTTATCAGTGGAGACGGCCTGCTTTTAATTCTTAGTCCTCGAAACATATGTAAACGGTCTCAGTTTCCTCTCTTCCTTTTTTTTCCTCCTCCTCCTCGCGAAAAATGGTTCGACAGTCGGACGGTCTTAATGAGACGCCGTCTAATCCGTGGGATCAACGAACGACATTCGTCGGATCTACGTCATGGTACACAAAAGGTACACAAAAAGACGAGCTGGATCCTTCTGGCCCCGGGGACACGGCTGGCGACGTCGCTGCCATCTCGCAATCGAACGGACGATACGACGTGAGCCATCACAGCGGTAGGTGTCACCCCAGGATATATCAAACAAAAAGGCCGAGTTGGCACGCGCATCGGCGTGTCCTGTGCGCGTCCGTTGGGCGTTTGCGACTTGTGGCCAGGACCACGATTACGTAATTAGGAACCACGAGCTGGAGGAGTATTTCTCAGCCACTGCGTCTCTGTGTATCTGGGGCTCGGTTTCAACGCTCTAATCTGTCTCCTTTATTTCGTGCAAAAGAAATCTCTTGTGATTTGTAGCAGTGCTAAGCTAGTGCTTGTGCTGTTTGGCTTATAGTTTACAGTTTATACCTTATAACTTCTTTCGAACAAACAAACGAGATGATTTATTCGTCGTCTTTTTAAAACGACTTATCGGGACGATCTTTTTGAAACAGCTTATCGCTGTTCGGTTTGTTCACCCAACTATTCTAAAAGACATCAGCTGCAACTATAAGATACAAACGTAGCAAAAAAAAAACAAACACATCCTGTATGTGTAATGGCTGTTGGGACTGTGTAGATGGATCACCCAAAGGAATTGCATTTGGTCCACGGCCACCATTCTCAATAATGTTGGGGGTACTATTTGTAAGCCGCATAGGCCAACTCAACAAAGCAAGATGTCACATGTGAGAATATCTAGTTTCGCCTTTGGTTCTTTGCACAATGTAACGACAGATTTTTGGTACATTTTTCGATCTATAATGCCCATTTAAATGGAGTAGTAAATATAACAACTTTTAGGAGTACAATTTCTTTCTGGAATTCGATGCAGTATATCGTCCCAATCGTCAAAATTGAACCAGGAAAAAAATGTCAAGGAGAGCGCCAATCATAAGACGGATCAACGGATGTGAGAATCTATGTTTCAATTATGGGAGCTACCAGCTCATGCTATATTGTTGGAATACATTTCCTAGCTATATCGTTGGAATACATTTCCAATTGTATAAGTAGTTTCATGGAGTTTTTAAGGTTTCGATTGCATAAGAGTTTCACAAAGTTTTAGGATTTTGAGTTTGAAGTTTCAAATAGGTTTCAGTGTGTTAATAAACAGATGAGTAAATTTGCCCTGTAACATTGCACTCGTCATAGAGTTGCAAAATACCATTATGAAGAAGTCAGACTTACAAATGCCATCGCATTCATGTTTTCCATCCTAATGATGCTAAATAACTGTTCTATTCTCAGCCTTCTTTTCTTTCTTTCTTTTCCTTTTCTTTAGGAATGGTCCCAACTGTCATTCTTTTTTCCTCCTCACTTTTTTCTCCTCTTCTCTCTTCTTTCTCAACCAAACATAGGTCGGTGGTGAGGGAGTGGCGGTGAGGCTCTAGGAAGGACCAAAATGGAGCGAGGGAGATAAGGCAAATCTATGGTGGTGATGGTCCGCGAAGATATTGTAACACCCCGGCCCCTTGCCTGATCCCAAAGTGCTACCACCTGCTCTATGATGCTACTAGTTCCAGCTTTTACTGCTAGACTTGCATTGCAACTCCTCTTATTCAATAGCAATCAGCGGCCATTGACAACCAATTGACCTTAAGCGCAGTAGAGGTAAGAAATTGTTAAATACCAAAATGTATTTGTGCTACACCAGGCTAAATATGACATCTATAAGTGATATGTGAGTTACTGCTGTACGTGGAATAACTGTACTACTTCTTCCCGTGCATGTCGCCTTCACCACTTGCCTAAAAAAACAACAAAGCAAGGGTGAGTCCGAAGACCCCGTAAGCACATAATAAAATAATGGCGACAACAAAACAAATTCAATTGTCTAGGCAAGACACAATCCTTGTATGCATTGGTAATCACTTATTTTGCACAACTGCAATATAATCTCCGCAACTGTTCTGTAATCACTAGTCTCTTTCAAGCAGTGCAACACCATGCAATGCAATGCTATGTCCAGATGCAATCTCCGAGCTCATACCGGTAAAGCTGAGTGTCCACCTGTCGATGGCCCACTCGTGCCCCACTCTCTTTCATGCGGGCCACAAACTCCACTTCCGTGGAATACCTACCGAAGTAGGTCTCTCTGTAAGCACCCCGGATTAGTCATATATCTTTTTCACCGACCTCACCGGAATAGTTACATGACTTTATCTCTGGTTTAGCTTATGCAACTTATGTTATGATGATTGCAAGGAAAATGATGCAACAACCTGTCCATAATCACAATCACCTCTCGTAGCAATATAATCAACAATAAGCAGAGATATCATTTCATAAAATGATATAAAGCATGGGTCACCAAAACAAATAACAAGCATTCATCCCAATCCACTATTTTACCATGTACTTGCCTGTTAATCTGGCGGACGAAGCGTGGATCGCACCAAAATCGAACCGATACCTGTACAAGCAATACCCGATCTCAACTCAATGCTAAAGCAATATACACAAGCATGCAAACGACAGCGGCCCTACACGTGTAGACGACCAACGATGATCCTACATGCAACTCGGCACCAATAATCTCCCTAACACCGGATACCTTTCTAACGCTTTGGTACCCAGACGACCAAGAACTAAGGCTTGCGCCTACTGTCTGTGCAAATAAATCTTATTTACACGCACTTACCCTTTTCTCCTCTTTTCTTTTTTCCCCATTTTCTTTTTTTTTTCTGGCCTGGTCGATCTGCCTTCTTCACTTTTCACCCGGTTCCTCTCTTGCGCCACCCGGTTCCTCTCCTCATTTCCCCCTTGCGTTGCCGCCTACTACTCCTCTCTGCCTCCTCCTTTTCTCATTTGCGCCGCCTCTCTCTCTCCCTTCCTTCTTCTCTCCCCCTTGCGCGCCTACACTGTCGCCTCTCCTTCCCCCTCTCTATCGCCTACGCCGCTGCTACCCCCCATCTCTCTCCTTCTTCCCCTCTCCCTCTCTTTCTTCTACACCGCCGCCTCCCTCTCCTCCTCTCTTGCCGCCGCCATTTCCCTCACCCCTACCCTAGCGCCGCCAGCCTCTCGCGCCATGCGCCGCCCTCAAGTGCCAGATCCGTGGCCCACGGCCCGGATCCGGTGCTCCTAGGCCCGATTTGCTCATTTTCCCATGTTCTACTATGGTTCTTATTTTGATTTTGGCTTGATTTGATTTGATTTTTGAGGACAGGTGAGGGAATAGCTTGGTGGCACGCCACTATGGCTCGGCATGGCGGAACCCAAGGCTGCCCCGCACGCCGAGGGAGTGCGTAGCGACCGTTGGGGGCGAGTGTCGGTCACCGGTAGTGTGTCGCGGCTAACCTGTTGTCAAGGTGCCATTTTTGCTCTCTAAACTCTCCCAGAAATGCTATGGTTAATGTTTGGTGGGCTACCTGGGTTGGTGGATGGTTGAGGTTTTGGCTGCGGTGGTGTTGATGTTGGTGCTTGAGGTCGATGTCCCAGCTGCTAGCTTGTTAATGGTCCCCGCGGTGGTCTCCCTTGCCTGCGACTTGTGGTCCTGTGGTCTGGCTCCTGGCTTACTCTTGATTGGCTGATGCAAGGGTGGATTGTGGTGATTGGTGGGGCTGGATGATGGGTGGTATTGTGGTTTGTGAATGGGGAGGAAGAAAGTGAACTTCTCCTTGTCCCTCTCAGCTGGCTGTGTGTGCTTTCTTCGGTTGGCTTGTGATAGAGTCCACGGAGGTTGCTCTGGGTGTGCTTCTGGATGGTTGAACTGGCCCCCTAGTTTTGTTGCCCCTACTACTTGTGCGAGCGGTGTTACTGGGAAAGGTCTGGCCTGGCCGCCGCTATGCTAGGAGGTTCTATCGGCTCTTCTTTGCTACCTCGTGGGGGAGGTTTTCTTTTTTTAACTGCTATTGAGCTGGTTCTTTGCTACAGTGTTTAAAATACAAAACAGGTTTGTTTAAATGCCGAATGATGACCCTAAGGTTGTGAGAGGTGCTGACTGACCCCCGGACGGTCAGGTATCTCCGTGAACGGAATACCCTATCCAAAATTAAATTCTAGGGTTCTGACGGCAACTTCTTTTTCTTTCTTTAATTTGCCTCGTTCTTTGCTGTTCTTATCTTACGGGTACTACAGATATACACTGGAGATGTGCATGTGGCAACGAGCGACAGCGTGCGCTTCGGGTACTCATGGTGGTAGCGACTCGGAGGTCATGAGAGAAAAGTGAGCGTGCAAAATGACAGAGATAGCATGGGGGTACTCCTATGCGAATGAATTGGACCTACGATGATGAATGAAAGGTGGAGAAGTTGACTGGATTCGAACAACAAAAAAGGCAGATTCATCGCACTACGTAAACAAAAACTAAATTAATTTAGGCATATGAGCCCATAAAGGGCTAGAACATGCTCTAACACGAACAAACATCGGTATTGTTCACTGGTTGGGAGATCACTCGATGGTGTCACAGTTCGTCGTCGGAGTGGGGGAAGATGATAATGATGCATGCATGCTGCATGCGTTGTAAAAGAAGTTTCCTATATGAAACTTGATATTTCAAATAGTTTTCAAATGTGAGTTTGAGAAGTTAGTTTCAGACATGTTTCAAAAATAATTTTTGGCCAATTCTATGGGAGTTTCGAATTTCAAATGAGTTTTTGCAAGTTTCATAACATATTTGCCAAGTTTCCCAGAAGTTTCAAAGTTTGACCAAGTTTAAAAAAACAAATTTAGACTTACCTAGCAGCCTCGCCCAATCGTCCACCTGCTCGCCATCTGCACTCACGCTTGACCCATGGCCACCGGCTGACGTCGTGCTACCCCCTGTTGCATTAGCTACGTGGCTTCCATCTGCCGCCTTGCCTGCCCACAAACTACCCGCTTGTTGGCTTGTGGCTTGCGACTACGCTCACTCGCCCATGACCACCGCGGTTTCCACACACCGGTCATTGGCCCTCGCTCAGCGCCGCTTCCGCACATGTCACCTGGTAGCCACTCCCATACACTAGTCGTTGCCGCTTGTGCCTGCTCGCCATCACTCCCGCACGTTGTGCCCACTCGCAGCTCCTATCTTGCATGCTAGCCGCCACCGCACAAATCGAAAGAATCAGGAGGGAGGGAGAGAGACTATGGAGAAAGTGATATGCAGCGCTGACGCGTGATGAGTGCAAATGAGGAATTTTCCTATAGGAACGTGTGTAAATCAAAGAGTGCAGCTAGCCAACGGTATACCTTTGGAAGCACTTTCAATGATATAGCAAAGTTTCACGGTGTTTCAATACACTGCAACAAGTTTGAACAAGTTTCAGTTCCAACTAGTTTTGAGTTCCAACTAGTTTTACGTATTTCTGGAAGTTTCTACAAGATTCCAGAAAAATTTCAAGACCAAGTTCTAACAAGTTTCATATTTTGAAACTAAGCTTCAAGTTTCAACAGGTTTTATCAAGTTTCAACTGAAGAATTTTAAGAAGTTTCAACAGGTTTCAACAAGTTTCAACCAAAAAGTTTCAAGAAGTTTTAGCGAGTTTCAATAGGTTTCATCAAGTTTCAACCGAAAAGTTTCAAAAAGTTTTAGTAAGTTTCAATAGGTTTCATCAAGTTTCAATCAAAAAAGTTTTAAAAAGTTATAACAAGTTTGATGAGTTATGACAAATTTCAATCAAAAACTCAAAAAGTTTCATGATGTTTCAAATTTTCGGGTTTGAAGTTTGAAGTAGGTTTCGACACATTTCATAAAAAAATTCCAGAATGTTTCAAGTGTGTTTTAGCGTGTTTCATAGAAAAGTTTTAGAATGTTTCAAGAAGTTTTAGAATGTTTCAAGAAGTTTTATAAGGTTTAAAGTTTCAATAGATTTCAAAAAAAAATTTCAAAAATCAAACAAATTTTCAAGAAGTTTGAACACATTTCAATAAGTTTTAGCAAACATTTCAAAACAAGCTTCAAATTAGGTTTCAATGTGTCTCACGAAGAGTTTTAAAAGAGGTTTCAAGTTTCGAGTAGGTTTCAGTGTGTTTCACGAAAGTTTCATGCAAGTTTTAACACATTTCAAGAAGTCCTAGAAATAGTTTGAAGAAAGTTTCAAGATGTTTTGAGAAGTTTCAAAATGTTTCGACAAGTCTTAGAAAAGGTTTTACGGGGTTTCAGCAAAATCTCACCAAAAAGTTTCAAAAATCGAACAAATTTCAAGTAAGTTTCAATACTCGCCTCCGTCAATGGCCCGCTCGCTACCGTTGTGTGCTTTTTTCATCCACGCAACCACGCCTTGCCTCCACGCATGGCTATTCCCATCATCGAGCCTTGGGCTCGCATGTGGCCATGCCCTACATGGCGTGCGTGTGCAGCTGGGCGGCTGTCGAGCCGCCGCCTTCCTCTACCTCGCTGCGAGCCACACTATGTCATCCTTGGCCTCGCCACGCCATCCTCCGCCTCGTCATGAGTCACATTGTGCCGTCCTCCACCGGCCACGAGCCGCACCGACGCTAGTGAGAGAGAAAGTCATGGCCTTATGGGAAAGACGAGAGAAACAAGAGGTGGAGAATGAGTTTGAAGGGATAAGGATGAAGCTAGTCAAGTGCATAGTAAAATTAATTGGTTAAAAGTACATGTGGGGACTGATCGGATGGGTATAAGCTATACCGTTGGTTTGGAGAAAAACACTATAACATTATGTAGTTTTTCTATAAAGCAAAGGTGGGATCGGACAGTTTAGGTATATCGTGTAGGGGTAAGGGACAATAGATTGTTGTACTGCTGGTTTGGTTTCGTATAGTATACTGTGTGTAAGTTTTTCTCTTCAATTATTCTATTTAATTTATGAAAAAATAACCCGAGGAACCAACGACGGCCGATCGATCGTCATGTAAAAGTACGTGAAAGCTGACTATTTGCAGATCAACTAGAAAAAGAACAAATTAAGCGGAGATAATTTACACCCATGCATGTCCTCCCGTACCAAGGTTATTTCGATTTTCTTTTTGTTTTGAATCATTATTTTCTTTTCTTTTTTGGTGTGTGTGCGTGTGTGTATATATATATATATATATATATATATATATATATATATATATATATATATATATATATAGAGAGAGAGAGAGAGGAAAAGTACCTTATATATATAGGAAGCCTCTTTTCTACTTCTGGATATAGTTACTCTCTATGCCGTATCTCGCAAAGTATATGAAGTATCTTGTGCAACAGAGACTATGTACGCGTAGTATAGGAGTATATAAGACCATCTAATTGTTATGTATACTTTTTAAGGTGGTATATATAATATTTTAATATACTCTTTTTTTATACAAGAATATGAAGTTTTTAGAAAAATATGTCTAAAACTACATACTCATTTGCAATTTGTTATGTGGTTGGCATTGAAGGTGGTATATACAGTCTTTTGAATATACTCTTTTTTACATATGAATATAAATGTATTTGAAAAATATGTCAAATACTATGTACTCTTGCAATTTTTTCATATGGTTGGCATTGGAGTATCTTATAATTAGTATACGAGTATACCTAAAGTGATAAAGGAGTATTTCAGATTCGTTTAGGTGGTATATCAGAGATAGGAGTAATTACATTGGGAAGCAAAAGATACACACACACAGAGAGACAGTATACGATATGTATTACAGTGCTCAACTCAGCGATGGCGACAGCTTCTAGCTGCGCGTTCGGCGATGAAACAACTGTAGCGTTTTTGTGTCGTAGTGATTTTTTTGTTTTGTTTTTTTTCTCGTATTCTTTTGTATTGTCTATGATAGGTTAGTATGCTGTTTTTATTTTTATATTTTTTTAAATTTAATTATACCTCAAAAGTTAACTCAACTACAATAAAAAATAAACTAGTTACAGGGAAATTTCAGTTAAAAATCATCGTTATTCCGAACACCCTCGTATAGGCAATATGGGAGAAGAGAATATTCATCTGGAAGAGTGGTACATTCCGGAAATTAAAAAGGCTTTGCTGCGTGCGTACGTACAGATCTAATTGACCCATATGCACGAGCAGCGCTGCACGGAGCACACGGCCTTGAGTTTTCGTGCTTCCGCACAACTACACAAGCTAGCTGGGCCAGTTGCTTGCACATGATGCGTGAGTACCATGCATGTATTGTCCTTCGCTTGCATAGGCACCAATGTTCGACGTGCGGTGAGTGCATCGTCTCCAACTATGCCCCCTTTAATTACCTTCGATTTATCGATTTATTAACATCCAATCTATTCGTATAAACGCTCAAAAACCACCAACCACAATCATATATTTGGCATGCCTTTGGGAAAAACAGAAAGTTTTGGGAGTAAAAATTCTTTAGAAAACCAGAAGTAATAATTCTTTAGAAAACAGAGTTACATTGCAGCTTCTTCGTCAATTGGATGCAGCGTTGGATCTGGAACTTGCTGGGTCCGATACATAACACACTGGTTTTGCTGGTTTTAATTAGATCTGGAGTTGGGAGTTGGAATCGGTCATGTACTAGCATAGCTTACTTTCTGCCCGCCGGGAGTTGGACAGATCGACCTTGGGCTTGCTGATTTCATTTCTTTACTCGATTCAACTAGTCGTCATTAGCAGCGGATTTGGTCGTGTCGAGACGAAATCGATGGGCGGTTTTGCAGAGAATTACGACATGGGATTTGCATGCGGCCTGTTTGGGTAGGTATATATGGTGGAGGAAACTCTACATGTTAAATTTGCAATCTCATGAAATTATCTATATATTTTTTTGAAACAAACATGTAGAGCTCTATAAAGCTCATCTAAAAAGATGTAGGTATCTATAAGCACTTCACACTTGAAAAGGTAGCAACATATATATCGAGAATTGCCAATTTTGGCTTATATTCTTCTTTTTTTCTATCAAGATTTTGTATTGTTCTGAAGCCACTTGAAAAAAACAAGTGGCCGCATAGAATCAGATGCTGCTCCTCACCGCTTTTTTTCTTCCATTGATATATAGAGTCCATTTAAAAGTGTTGTTGTGACTTTATGAGAGAGATTAAGAGTCGTTCAAAGCGACTTCTACAATAATTCATACAAATGGTTCATAAAAACTACCTTAAGAAGCCACTTTATTTAAAAGCTAGCTTCTAAAAGCCAAAAGACAATATCTGTTTAGGAGGCGATCAGTTTGGAGATGAAAACACTGTTCAGCGATCGGAACACTGTAGCAGCGATCGGAACACTGTAGCATTTTTGTCACGTAGTGATTTTTTTTTGTTTTTTGGTTTTTTTGCGTTCCGTTTTTTTTCTTATATTCCTTTGCATTGTCCGCACTAGACTAACGAGCCATTTTTATTTTTACATTTTTAAATTTTTAATTATGCCTAACATGTCACTCAGCTAAAGTGTTTTTTCAACCAACTACAGTATTTTTTCAGCAAAAACCAAAAGTCATCGCCATTCCGATCACCCCCTTAGAACAGGACCATAATAAGGGGGAATCTCTCTCTCTCTCTCTCCCTTTAATCTAATACTCTAAATTATCCAAGGTGAAAATAAAAGGCGAAAGTTTTCGGATCCTCTCCTCGCTGGGCCTAAGGGTAAACTGAAGTAGCGCAGATTCCTCCTGTCTGTGTAGAGCTTTCACTGCCAATGGTCCTCGATCGTCTTCTCGTTATGATCTGAGAACCACATGCTCCATCGACGCCACGCGACATACTGACATAGGATTCCAAAGGCAGTGTTGGCTGGCCTATATTGTTTTTGCCCATGCTTTGCAAGCAAGGCTTCATTAGCAAACGTAACTCCCCTTCTATTAGCTGCATCTCTCCCCAGTGATCCTCCAAGGTCCTTTATTGAGCAGGACATTCATGAGCATGTGTAGAATAATGGGAAACAAGCCTTTTCTGAACAATCAAATCCTAGTGCTCTGTGTACTAAGCATCGCATTCTTGCTGCAACCTATCCAAAGGACTGTGCTTGGCAAATTTCTGGTGGAATTCTCCATGGTATCTTCAAATTTTGGTTAGAAAACATCATTTTTATCGTGCATACATGATAAAGAGTGCAGGATAGATACTTACAACATGTTTTCATGTCATCACAGCAGGTGAGTAACCATGAAATTTTGAGTACTCATCAAGTATCCATGCCATTGTCTACATCTATGCAACAAACAAAAGAAGCCATATTAGAATACACATATACAAATGATTAATTCTCACCGGAGTCTGTTGGCATGAAAGATAAACATCTAATTAGGCAATAAAGGAACAGCTTTAATTAAGCAATAGGATCCATCAAAACTTTCTCAATTTGAGTGGAGATACAAGACCTGATTTCTAAGATGCAAATGGATCAGATCAAGCAAAAAAGGTAATGCACATGTTAATCGTGTGGGTCCTAAACTACTGTCATATCTTATCATGCGGGACCTATACTATTTCTATATACTGCATCCTGTCCTGATCCTAGTGATGTGTGTGCAGCAATATATTCCTAACTGCAACATGAGATTCCAGACGCAACAAAATTGCATTAAGAGGATAACAATGTATTAATTTGTTCTAATTGTATCTAATAGGACAGAATGATAATTTCACACCTCATATAACATTTGACTAACATTAATTTGCTTGTCAACAATGGCAGAAGAGGTCATAGTTGTAGTAGTGGCATAAAAGTTATATGTGATCATCCAATGGCACATAGGGAAGCAGCGGCAGTGTTGCAGGGGATAGTACCTTGAGGTCGGTGTTAGAGCGGGAGGAGAGGATGAGGCTGAACTTGGGATCCTTCTAGATGGTGCGCCACAACTCCACCACCGACAACACGTCCATCTGGACCGGCAAGAGAAACACTAATCCCACATGACCAACTTCGTGTTCCACTATTTTCAGTTGGTATAAAAGCTCCAGACAAGGGCACCAATTATGTGGCATCAGCAATCGGATCGACCCCACTAAATCCACACAAAAGTATCCAAACAATCTAATCATTCGAGCAAGCCACTACAATTTTCAAACTAACAATATATCCCAGTGTTGAACGTACCAAAAGCTAAAAGGCGCTAAATAAATCAAATAGATACCAATCTACAACGTGTGCCCTTAAAATAATCACTAAATGGCAATCACAAAAATAACCCCAGAAAGCAGCAATGTAAAAAAAATCACCGCCACTAAATACCAATACGGTGGCACTTATTTCGGTGGGCCAAATTATAACGGTGTGAATTAATAATATGTAGATATTGCAACGGTTGCAGGTGTATAACAAATACAGCTATATAACGAATACAATTGTCACGTCGTGATCTCAGGTGATACCGGTGGTGCGTGGGAGGCCGGGAAGCGGCCTCGTCTGGGTCTGCCGTGCTGGGTAAGCCGGGTGGTCAATCCGGCGGAAGAGACCTGCTCGGGAAGAAGACAGGGAAGAAGGCTTCGGAGAAGAAAGCAAGACGGAATAGAGGTAATACTTCTGATGCTTTATTAGAATACTCCTCCTCCCTTTATATAGAGATGAGGATCCTGATCTATCCGGCCTAGCCGGTTACATCTTCATTATGGAGTCCTAATCCAACTCTTATTCGGGTTCCCAATTGGAATTAAGCAAGTAATTGCTAAAACTAGCTCTAACCTGAGGCGGAGGCCGTATCCTGGGTGGTTTCTCCCCTTGCTGGACGCCCGGATCGCCTGGAGTATACTCGGCCAAAACGCCCAGACCTGACACTTCTCCCCTCCTCGACGAGCAGCTCGTCCTCGAGCTGGAAATGAGGAAACAGACGACGAAATTGCTCCAAGGGCTCCCAAGTGGCATCCGAAGCTGGCAGCCCCTCCCAGTGCACGAGTATCTCATGTACCCCATGGGTTTGTCTGGCACGGATGACATGGCGTGGAACCTGGGCTACCCGGCCATGGTGTAGTGCCGGTAATGCCTGTGGAGTAGTTGGAGGGGTGCCAACATACGGTTTGAGCAAGCTGACATGAAAAACATCGTGGATGCGTGCGCGAGGCGGGAGTTGAAGGCGGTAGGCTACCTCGCCGATCTTCTCCAGTATCTGATAGGGCCCGTAGTAGCGAGGAGCTAATTTGCGGTTGATGTTGTTGGCCAAGGAGAGGGCCAAGCGATGATGGAGGCGAAGCCATACCCAATGACCGATCTCAAAGGATAACTCCCGATGCTTGGCATCATAAGCCTGTTTATGGTGTTGTTGGCGGCGAGAGAAAGCGGTCCCGAATATCGTGAGGAACGGTCGGCGTTCAATAGGAGCTGATCAACGGCCTGTACGGAGGTAGATCTGTATGAGTGTGGCCGGAGGGTCGGAGGGTCACGTCCGTAAACCACCTTAAAGGGCGTCTCGCGTAGGGACGATTGAAAAGAAGTATTGTAGCAGTACTCAGCCCAAGGTAACCAACGAACCCACTGACGCGGTCGATCCCCGGTGAGGCACCGGAGGTACATGGTAATGATTTTGTTGGTAACTTCTGACTGGCCATCGGATTGAGGGTGGAATGCGGAACTCAGCTGAAGCTTGGTTCCTGTCAGTCGGAAGAGTTCAGACCAAAAGTTGCTAGTGAAGACTGGGTCACGGTCGCTAACAATGGAGCAAGGTATCCCATGGAGGCGGACAATTGTGTCGAAGAAGACGCTGGCCACCGAGCTGGCTGTGTAGGGATGAGCTAAGGGAATGAAGTGAGCGTATTTGGAAAAGCGGTCAACAACCGTGAGAATCACTGATTTGCCATTAACGCGCGGTAGTCCCTCCACAAAATCCATAGCAATGTCGTCCCAAATCTGTGATGGAACTTGGAGGGATTGCAAAGGCCCGCGAGGTGGAGTCTGTATTGATTTGTTCTGTTGGCAAATTTGACAAGAGCGACGAAGTGCATGCGAGCTTGCGATCTTGTGGTATGTGGAAGTCGCGCCGTATCCGGTGCAGGGTCTTCTGTACCCCTTCGTGACCAGTGGTGTGCGCTGCGCTCAATATGGATTGGAGCAGTGGAGAGGAACGCAGCACATGGATGCGTTTGTTGTAGAGGACCAACCCATCACTGATCTGCCATGGTGCACCCAGGGAGCCATCCTCGATCTGCCTTTTCAGCGCAAGTATTTCGGGAGCCGAGGCAGCTTCGGTACGCAGGTCCTGGATGATGGTGAAATCTGGTGCAGAGATGGCGCAAAGGACTGCCGTGCCATCTGTACAGCGCGACAATGCGTCTGCTACAACGTTGAGCCTGCCCGGTTTGAACTCTACTTGGAAATCATATCCAAAGAGTTTGCTCACCCATCGATGCTGAGGGATTGTAGAGAGGCGCTGATCCAGTAGGAATTTGAGGCTATAGTGATCCGTCCGAATGACAAAGCGGCGCCCCCACAGATATGGTCTCCAATGTTTGACTGCTAGCACAAGGCCCATGAGTTCGCGTTCATAAGCTGCCAAATGAATGTGGCGATCAGCCAACACCCGACTGAAGAACGCAATAGGGCCCTGCCCTTGGTGTATTACTGCCCCAATGCCGGAACCGGATGCGTCGCATTCCACGGTGAATTCCTGGTCGAAGTTGGGCAGTTGCAGGACGGGGCCGGATGTGAGGGCGTCTTTGAGGGTCTGGAAGGCGCCAGCAGCCTCATCGGACCACGTAAAGGCGTCCTTCTTAAGAAGTTGGGTGAGTGGTGCCGCAATGGAGCCGAAACCCTGTATGAACTTGCGGTAATAGCCTGCCAGTCCGAGGAATCCGCGTAGAGCTTTGGTCAGCGTGGTCTTGCCATGCGAGAACGACCGCACTTTCGAGTCATCCATGGCGGCGCTGCTGCGAGATCACATGGCCTAAGTATGCCACGAGGATTCACCAAGAAGCATTTGGGCGCTTGAGCAGTTGATGATCTTTGGATGAGCCAAGAACCGCTCTCGGCGTGGTGTAAGTGCTCGACCCAAGAAGGGCTATATATAAGTATGTCGTCGAAGAATACCAAGACGAATCGGCGTAGGTAGGGCCGCAGGATGTCATTCATGAGGGCTTGAAATGTGGCGGGAGCATTGGTCAAGCCGAAAGGCATGACGAGGAACTCGAAGAGGCCTTCGTGAGTGCGGAATGCCGTTTTCTCAATGTCTGGCGGATGCATCGAACTTGATGATAACGGACCAAGGTCCAATTTGGTGAAAAATTTGGCGCCTTAGTTCATCCAAGAATTCATCCACGGCCAAGGATTGGAAATTTATCTTTGACTGTTTTGCTATTGAGGGCCCGATAGTCGACGCAAAAGCGCCATGTACTGTCATGTTTCTTGACAAGGAGGACTGGTGATGAATAAGCTGACGTGCTTGGGCGAATGATTCCTTGAGCCAACATCTCGCCGCACTGACGCTCGAGTTCATCCTTCAAGAGTTGAGGGTATCGGTATGGGCGGACCGATACTGGTGCTGTGTCTGGTACGAGGTGGATTCGGTGATCATGAGCTCGGGGGGGTGGGAGCTTGTGGGGAGACTCAAATAAACCCTCAAATTCCTGCAGCAATGTGTGCAGCAGATTCTGACCATCTATGGCGTATGCCTGTGATCGTGGTGGGGTTGCCTGAGCGCCTTGCCACTGGACCTTGCGATCTTTCCGCCAAAAGGTCATGGTGAGTCTGTCGAAGTCCCAAAGGATGGGTCCTAATGTGCGGAGCCATTGCACCCCGAGAACCAGATCAAATCCGTCCAGAGCGAGAGAGTAGCAGTCAATGGTGAAATGCTCCTGGTTGACCTGTAATTGCACTGCGGGGCAAAAGCCTGGGCTCTGGACTCGATCCCCATTGGCGACCATTACTCGCAGACCCTGGCGTGGATGGACTGGGATGTTGGCTTGCCGGGCTGCTGCTGCTGTAATGAAGTTGTGTGTCGATCCCGAGTCCAATAATGCTAGCAACCGTGTTCCGCCGATTGCTACTTGGAGTTGCATGGTCTGAGATGCTTGAGGCGTGATTCCGGTGGCCGCATAGAGGATATCTTTGGGCTCCTTCTCCGCCACCATATCCCGCGGTCTCCTCGCCGGGCCGTCGTTTGGTGCGAACAGGAGAAACAGGCGTTTGCAGCGGTGGCCCGGGGAGAACTTCTCGTCACAGTTGAAGCACAGCCCTGCTGTGCGCCGCTGCGTCATCTCCTCCGGAGTAAGGAATCGGCGTTGTATTGTCCGGCGTGGTCGCCCATTGCTCTGTTCCGGACCAGAAGTTTGGTTGGTGTGTGGGGCTGTAAGAGCAGGCGGGTTGAATCTGGTAGTAGGCGCTGGCCTGGTTGGTCCTATTGTCGTGCCTGGTGTCATCGGCGATGGTGTGGCTGGTGGTTTCTTGAACGAGGTGCTCATATCCCTTCCTGCAACTTGTGCTCTCCGTTCATAAGCCCGAGCCAAAGCCATTGCCATCTGAAGCCCGGCTGGATTCTGTAATTCGACGTCTGTGCGGATTGGCTCGCGCAACCCAGACGTGAATAGCTGAACTTGTTGCCGTGGTTGGAGGAAATCGGTGCGGCAGAGGACGGCTAGGAACCGCTGTTGGTAATCTTCCACCGTGTCGGTTTGCGTCAGTTCCCGGAGTTCACCCAGTGGGTTGTGGCGGATCGATGGTCCGAAGCGTAAGTTGATGAATTCCTTGAAGTGCTGCCAACTCGGCTCTCCTTCATCCCTCTCCAACTGGAAGTACCACTGCTGCGCCACCCCAATCAAGTGATAAGATGCAAGCCATACCTTGTCATTCTCGAGAGTCCTCTGCCCCCGAAAGAACTGCTCGCAACGTTGCAGCCAGCTTAATGGGTCTCCTTGTCCGTCAAAGGATGGGAATTCCAATCTGTGGAAACGTGGGATCCTGTCGCCTGTCGCTACTGCCCCGTTTCCGCAGCTGCTTGTTACCGGCGTGGCGCCCGTTGGTAGCGGTAGCAATCCGCCTCCCAGTTGCCGCTTCTCGATTGCCGACAACTTCTCAGCCAATTCCTCCCCTGTGCTCTGTTGTTTGTCGAAGCGCTCCTTCAACTCATCGATCTGCTTGGTCACGTTGACGTTGAGGGTAGCCATCTGCTCCAGAATCTCAGTAATCCGATCGTCTGCCATGAGCTCTGATACCAAGTTGTCACGTCGTGATCTCAGGTGATACCGGTGGTGCGTGGGAGGCCGGGAAGCGGCCTCGTCTGGGTCTGCCGTGCTGGGTAAGCCGGGTGGTCAATCCGGCGGAAGAGACCTGCTCGGGAAGAAGACAGGGAAGAAGGCTTCGGAGAAGAAAGCAAGACGGAATAGAGGTAATACTTCTGATGCTTTATTAGAATACTCCTCCCTTTATATAGAGATGAGGATCCTGATCTATCCGGCCTAGCCGGTTACATCTCCATTATGGAGTCCTAATCCAACTCTTATTCGGGTTCCCAATTGGAATTAAGCAAGTAATTGCTAAAACTAGCTCTAACCTGAGGCGGAGGCCGTATCCTGGGTGGTTTCTCCCCTTGCTGGACGCCCGGATCGCCTGGAGTATACTCGGCCAAAACGCCCAGACCTGACAACAATATATTGCAATATCTTACTGCGCAATTGCGTGGGAAATTCTGATAGTTTTTGGAAAAGCAAGGAGCATAACTGTAGCTATAAGAACATTTGTAAGAGTAGAAGTGATTAAACAAGCAAAGCAAAGTCATCAGAGTTGGGAGAGACAAGTTTGAAGGCCACAACTCATGGAGGACCAGCTTAGATGCATCGAACTCAAAACACTTGTCCTAAAAATACGACTTATTCACCACTTCCTATCCAATCTGATTAATGAAATTCAAGCATATTCACAATTCAAATCGTGATTTGCTTTGGTCCAACTTGTCAAAGCAACACATACAGAATTCAAGGTGCAGTAGTGCCTTTGGTCTGTTTATATGTAAAATTACTTTTGTAAGCCACAATATAGACCAAAATGCTTGAAAAAAATACATAAATGATGTAGCTAATCACAATATAACTTCATAATGCATGACCCTATATTAACAAAGATAATAATTCAGTTGAAAAATCTTACAAAGCTACATACACTGTAATACAACATTGTATTCAGTTGAAAAATCTAACCCACTTGAAGAGGGCGCATTTCCCACTGGAGGTGGCGAGATCCTGGAATGGAAAGGAAATTGTGCATTCGATTTGATTTGAGGAACGACATCTGGTGACGTTAATACTAGAAAGAAAGAAAGAAAGAAAGATGGGTTAAGCAAGAACAGGGAACACACGCACCATTGCTTGACCCAGCGTGCGGCAGGCCATGGCCGGTAGTAGCAGTAGCCCCCCGACTCCGCCGCTGCGTACTCCATCTCCCTTCCTCTCGCTAAGTGCGTGATGGGATGCCGGGCGACCGCCTCCTTCTTAGGGCTCGGGCTCCGGAACCTCGTCGGTGGGCACGCCGTTTTACCCGTGTGGTGCCGCCAGCGACAGCGTCCGGCCGCACCATTGCGAGGCGACTACCTCCTTTCTCTCAGGGCTCGGGCACCGGAACCGTGTCAGCGGGCGCCACTTTACCCCCTCCTGTGGCCTTCCCCCACGGGCGGCACCACCCCTTTTGTGGTCGGAACGGCGAGCTAGGGTTCAGACACATGGCCACCCGAGGGAAGCGATGGCTACAAGGAAGGCAGGAAGAGGGAGTAACGCACGAACGGCCGGAGCGGCTCCGACGCGCGAGATCGGAAGCGGGTATCCGCGGCTGCGCGATGGGTCGGTCGGGGCAGTACTGGATGCTTAAGCACCTGCGTCTGTGAGCTTTGTCAGGAGAGACGACGAATTCGCCAACACACGTTTGTGCTAAGCAAGTTAATCAGGAGCCGTGTGTTGTCTAGCTGAACTCTTGGTTTGAGCATGGAATAAAGCTTAGCTGTTGACAAAAGGATTGAACTTGGCCACAGACGTAGAGCCTGTTCATATTGGTCGCTGATAACTTTTGGTTGGAAATAAATAGTAGAAACAGAAAGAAATAATATTTAGAAGAAAAGAGCGAGCGATGGAAAAAAATAAAAAGGAGGTGTGCGCACGAGAGAAGTGGGTGCATAATATATCCGTGATTTTTTAACTTATCTTTGAATCAAGATGGAAGCAAAAGAGTGAAGAAGCAGCTCTTAATGGTCAGATATTCATATGGATTTATGTGTTCATTAAACAGGAGTAAGAAGAACAAGTTTATATGAAAGAAGGTAATATGAACGCGCTGTTACTCAGTCATCAATCGATTTGGCATCGACGGATCTGCGAGATTTATTGGGCCTGTCATTGTTGGGCCCTCCTCGCAGTATTGGGTTGGTCTTGTGCATAAAACACAAGAGCATTGAACCATAGACCTAACCTGCCAGGTCAAGAGAACCATGCCCAGCCCAAACCTTTCTTACCCCTACTAAATTACGGGGAAATATACTTACCCGGTTACCCCTACTAAATTACCGAGAAAATTTTCCAGAGAGAATTAAACTGTTTTATGTGAATTCTCGTTCTCTAAATAGGGGCCTTGAACTAAAGAAAAAAAACGGAAACATCACATAATTCAGTTTCCTGGTTGAGTGAAATTCTCATCCGAGCAAACTCAACCAAACTTTAAACCAATTTATGGGTTTTCTCTTCCAAAATACAATTTCCTGGGGCTTCAAATTACTGGTCCAAGAGCCTCTATGCTCCTCCTTGAGTAAATTGCTTTGATCAGTGCTTTAAGATTTGTGCAACGTATGTGGAAGAAGAATGGAAACTTCTGTGATGCTATTTTTCATAGGAAAATAATGAAAAATCATTTAACGCAGAAAACAAAAAGCCCTTAACCTAGACATGGCCAAATAGGCCGCTTGGCCCGGCATGACATGAGCCTAGATATGGCATGGCCCAATCAGGCTCGATACGTTCGCTTGAATAAATTACCATGCCGACTCACATGCCTACCCTTCAACCCAGGTATGACATGGAGAGTGTCGAGCTGTGCTGGGTTGGCTTGGGCACATTTAGCCAAACGGGCCACCGATAACCCGTTGATTTTATTGCTAATCATAAGTAATTTTACTACCAGTCATAAATAATTTTACCATAGTTGTTAATACTATACCAGAGGCTATACTGGTTTGATTATTGGAATGATATATTCTGGTACCGGTCCATATTGATATACCATTTCGGATTTAATATAATAATACAAGTATATATTTAAAAGTATATATTTGTTTAATTATATGTACACCAAATGTCACTTATAATATTATTTCAAATACATAGTAGTACTATCAAATATAACATATAATTCAATAGATGGTATTATCAATTCCGTTAGTACTGACTGGTATTGATCAGTATCAAATTCGGTATAATCGGTATTGACTGGTATCGAGATGGAATAACCGGTATTAGCCGAAATTTAGGCCAGTATGGTACGTAGACCTACTTTATACCGGTTTAGATGACGGTACGGTACGTATCGGCCGGTATCGAAACGGTATTAATAACTTTGAATTTTACTGCCAGTCGCTGAATCGTAAGTATTTTTACTTTCATTCATAATTAATTTTACTACTAGTTGTAAGTAATTTTATTGTCAAATCATCTGTCCGCTTTCAGAAGAATGCAATAACCCTAACATAAGTAATTTTACTGCTAAACACAATCAATTTTACCACACCACTACATAAGAGCTACTGTTCGTGCCTGACCAACTTGCTATGCTAAGGTGCCAGTCAAAGCACAATATGCCCAATTAGATTAGTCCAGTATGATCTATTTACTATATCATATCTAAATCAGACTAAAACGGGGGTTTAGATCATATACCCTCCTCATAGTTGGGAAATTGAGGATTTACCCACCCCACTCAATGACATGTGGGGTCATCGTAGGTCACTGACACGTGGGTTAGGAGGGTAAATCCTCAATTTCCATCTAAGTGAGGGGGTATATGATCAATAATTCCGACTAAAACATGAGGAGTGATTCTATGTTTTTCACTTCTATAGATATGTACAAATCTTAAAAACACAACCAAAGAGTAAGTAGCATTAATCTACTCTTAAAAATATTTTAATATTTATGTAATTCACTATCTAGAAGACCATGAAACCACCTCGGCCGTTTGGCCACGTCTACCTTACCTCAGTCGGAAAATAACAGAGCAGATCTAGGGTTTTAGCTCAAAAAGCCAGTACATAAAAAACCTCCCACCTATCCCTCCTTCCCCCTATCGCGCCGCCACCTCCTCTGCTCCTCTCGCGCCCACACCCCCACCCCAACCCTAGCTCCCCTCTTCCTGGCGGCGACAGCGACGATGGCTGCAGCGGCGGTGGCAGGCGGCGGCCCGCGGGCTCTCTCGCAGCGGGAGCAGGACATCCAGATGATGCTGGCGGCGGACGTGCACCTCGGCACCAAGAACTGCGACTTCCAGATGGAGCGTTACGTCTTCAAGCGCCGATCCGACGGTACCCCCATCCCGAAATCTATCCGTAGCAGCTGTAGATCATACTTCTCTTCTCCTGGCGTGTTCTTGGATCAATTCGGTTCCGGTCTTCACACTGATGCGCGTGTTTAGATAGATCTGGTCATGTCTGTATGCGTGGTTAGGTTTCTTCCCATTGTTAGGACGCGAGGTTTGGTAGATTTGCCTAGTGGTAGGAGCAGATTTTTCGGCTGCTTCACCTTGATGCGCATGTGTATGGATGGCATCGACAACATGTCGCGGTGCAAGAGGATTCTTTTGTCGGGTTCAAAAGATAATGGTTTGTAGAGGGGATCAAATGTTGGGTATTGATAAACATCACTCACATGTTTTCTTCCAAATTATCACCCAGATTTGTAACCGCCACGAACCCCCCTTCCAAAAAAAGAGCATATGGAGACATGCGTAGAGGCTTCTAGTTTTGATTCATAGTCACGCAGGCCTTGTTCAGCTGCTAGTATAACTTAAGAGCTGACATGATGGCATGAGTGGAATGTTTTCTATTTAGCTGCTGTTCTCTATATATGTCATAAATGGTTAGAATATTTGATTGAAACATCCATGCTGTTGTGGTTATCTGGATTTAGACTGGCCGATTGTGATTTCTCACAAATATGCTGCAAGCCAGCAACAGCGGTTCTTATTAGAACTATGGACAAAGTCTTGGTTCCATTTTCTCGCTGTAATGCAGCCACATAACTACGAGGGAACGTCGAGTATGTCTGTTTCTTGCAATGATATCTTTTTATTGAAAAAGGCAGGAATATGAAGTGATAGATTCTCTTTTGCCGATTGATTGTGCTGACCAACACCTTAGGAGGCTATGTTTGTATATTTTCTTGCAGGCATTTTCATTATTAACCTTGGCAAAACCTGGGAGAAACTTCAGCTGGCTGCCAGAGTGATTGTTGCGATTGAGAACCCGCAGGACATCATTGTGCAATCTGCTAGGCCTTATGGTCAGAGGGCTGTCCTTAAGTTTGCACAGTACACTGGTGCTCATGCCATTGCTGGCAGGCATACCCCTGGTACCTTCACCAACCAGCTGCAAACATCATTCAGTGAGCCACGTCTTCTCATCCTGACAGACCCCAGGACTGATCATCAGGTAATTTTCTTTTGATTTTATGGGCTTTTGTGGAATGGAATTTGCCATATGGATCATATGTTTAATTTGTTGGTTTAACTGTGTACAGCCTATCAAGGAGTCTGCTCTTGGAAACATCCCCACCATTGCCTTCTGTGACACTGATTCTCCTATGCGCTATGTTGATATTGGCATTCCTGCCAACAACAAGGGGAAGCAGAGCATTGGTTGCCTTTTCTGGCTGCTTGCTAGGATGGTTCTTCAGATGCGTGGCACAATTCTCCCAGGACACAAGTGGGATATCATGGTAAACTTCAACAATCGATAGTCACATTTGGATTGCTTATGTTTGGAATTCCTGCTGAATTGCCTTTTGGAAATAACATAGGACATGCTCCTTCGTTTTCTAATTATACTCCTGGATGTTGTTTCTCTTTTGCAGGTTGATCTTTTCTTCTATAGGGATCCAGAGGAAGCAAAGGAGCTGGAGGAAGAGGAGGCTCCAGTAGCTCCGGACTATGTTGCAGTTGCTGAGTATGGTGCCCCCGTGGCTGACAATTGGGGTGACCACCAATGGGTTGGAGATGCTCCACCTGCTGCTCTCGCTGCACCACCAACAGCGGCTGAGTGGGGTGCTGCTCCAGGTCGGTTCACCTTTTTTTTACTTATTAATCTTAATTAAGTTATTATTGAATATCCAGTAAGTACATGTTGCTAGCTCGTATTAAATTGATTTACCCATTTACCTTCATAATTTGACTGAGGTAAGAATATGATGTATGCTGTTTGATCAATGGTGAATTTAATGAGCAGTCTTTTTTGAGTTGGACTCACGAGTTACGATAGAATCTAATGCTGAGTCTTGAATGGATATAACTGCAAATGAACATTGTGTTTATCATAAAGGCTTAGTATTATTTTTTCATAGAGTTAATTTGAACTCATTTTTAACTATTATAGCAGTCAAGTCGTCTATAAACTGGCCAGTAACCCAGTTGAAGAACTTTATCCTGTAGTTAGTTTTTTTTGTGCCTTCTGTTTGTTCTTATATTATAATTGATTAGACACAAGCTTGATTGTTATCTCATGAGACTGAAGCGTCTGAGCTCTTCAAAATTCAAATATTGTAACATAGACTAAACTTCACATTTTTTTGAATGGCAGCTCCTGTGGCTGCGGAAGGGTGGGATGCAGCTGCCGTCCCTCCTGCTGCTACTGTTCCTGCTGCTACTACTGGTTGGGAAGAAGGCAGTGCCCCCGCCCCCACTGGCTGGCAGTAAGATTTCTGCATGGATCATGATTCATCAACGACAGGAGGAAAGCCGAGTTACTTAACATTATGTGTGCGTTGGTAGATCTGTTGAAGTAGCTCCGTGTTCCAGTATTGCGAAATGTCAAGTGCGAATCAGTTTTGAGTGTCGACTCAGCTGGGCACTACCAGTTTACTCCTTTCTTGTTACCTTTCATGGATAGCATTGCTGCAAGGGCATTTTGTGATCAAATGTATGCCTTGCAACATTCAGGTATGGTTTGCTTGTTGACCCGCAATGTCTTTTGATGTCATTAATGCCCTGCTCTTGTTGTTTACGGTGAAGTTGAGACCACCAGTGGTAATGGGCAGCGATTCTGCTCATGGTGGTCTGGTGATTGTGCACTGTCTTCGAAGGTCGATGATGTTATGCTTGATTATTTCCAGACCTGGGCAACGGGGCGTACTGGGCTGGCACGGCACGGGTCTAGGGTCGGCATGATCCGTTTATGTATGGATAATAATGGGTTATGTTATATTGGTCCATAGCCCGTTTAGACATGGATAATAAATGGGCCGTGCTATGCTGATCTATGGGCTGAGAATCGAGTCTAGGTATGGATTGTGACTTTGTCATGTTGGCATGGGCACGATTAGGGCTAAATGGGTTGTATTGGCACGGTTAGTCTGTTTAGCTCGGAAAAGAAGAAAAAAAATTCAAAAAATATAAAAAAATGTAGAAAATTAAGGAAAAATTGTAGAACCTAATAAAAATACAGAAAAATTATACAAAATTATACAGAATTGTAAACATTGTTAATTATCAAGATAATTATTATCAATAATATAATGAGTTTTACTAACTTGTTAAATTACATTACATGGATGTCTCGTTAAAAATTTTACTAAGTAAACACTTAATTTGATAAAATTTTGATAAAGAAAAAAGAGTATAACCTATAAAGCTTACTAGTGATTATATCTGGAGAAAAAATATTGAAAATCCTATTTATTGCCACCTAAAGATAAATTGTCAAAAGATTCTTCTAAATATGTATTCTGTGAAGTATGTTGGAGTATTAATTCAGTTTGTTTTCAGTCTTTGACGGTCAGAAGGATTTCGACTATCTCGTTCGAAAGATTTGTTCGTCGCTCCTCGATTATTCTTTCAGATGGACTGAAGGTTGACTCCGAAGAGACTGTAGAGACAAAAACAGTTAATACATTCTATGTTAATATGGATATTATTGGATATGTTACTTTCTGGGTTTGTCACCATAAGATGATGTTCAACTCTTGCTCAAAGCTGACGTTATCACTATGAGATAGCTTGATAGGTCCCTGGTGTTTTGCCGCCTGCTCCTCCTGACTGATGTGTATCTGCATAAGAACCTCGAGAGGAAGAATCAAAAATCTTGCCATATTGCATAGTCCTTATAGAGGTGCTAGGTGTTACCTAGGGTCTTTGCAAATGCACAGACTCAGATTTATTTTTGTATTTCTCGTATACGTCATGTTATTTATCCTTAACTACTCTGTAGTATGTATAATAATCTAAACCAGTAGCATTACTTAAAGATTGTAATATATTTATAAATTCTTAGAGTTTGGCATTAGAATTCAAAATAAAGGTGAATACATATAAAATAGGAATTTTCCTTCAATATTTTTAAAAACTTCGTTTTTGTGGTAAATACAACATCCCGTAGTACATGATCATTTTCAAAAGCTTTTAGGAGAGTGGCAATTTCAAGAATGTTATGAACAATTAGAAGAGAGGTTGTGTAGTATATTCCAGAAAAACAAAGTGTAGCCTTATAAAAAAGTTTTAAAAAAGAATATTTTTTTTTACCAACAACCTAATCGTCCTTAGTAAGTTCGAGGTCTCTAACTTGGGTTTTACTGGAGGAGCTACGAGATTAATGAACTTGGCTATGAAGGAAAACAAATATTGTGCTCGTATATGGCGATATATATTTAAGTATAATGTATGTAGAGTTCCATCAACAGGCATGTTTAAGACAAATTTTCTACAGCGGACATTCATTGCTACGCAAAGGCTCTTATATATGGCTATTCGTTAGTTAGAACAATTAATATATGAAATTGCATCCTTAAAAGGATCAATGCAAGCATTTAATCTTTTTAAACCAGATTCAACAATAAGATTAATAATATGACAAGCACAACGTTGATGCGGTAAGAAAGATTATGCATAAGTATTAAACAAAGGAGTAAGAATTTTCATAGTTTTAGTGTTTGCAGCTGCATCACCTGAAGTTATAGAAAAAATCTTATCCGTGAAGTCAAAATCTTCTACAACTTTAATATTGCATTCTGTAATATTTTCAGTAGTATGTGAAGCATTAATTAATTTAAATCATATAATGTTTTCTATTACTCAGTCATCATTAATATAATGAGCAACAACATTAATATAATCCTCTCTAGCTCTACCACTCCATATGTCTGATGTCAAAGCAATAGAGAATGTACAAGTATGAAATATTTCTTTCAATTTTTTATGACTGTTGTTATAATATTTAATTAAATATCTAGTTGTGGTTTGCCTAGATGCAACACTAAATCGAGGGTTATGAGCAGTCCTAATATATTTTTGAAAAACATCAGACACACCAAAATTTAAAAGTAAATATTGAGAAGCAATTAATCTACAAAGAGATTCGCGGGCTACCTCCTAGTTGTACTTCCAAGTACGTACCGAGCCGTCGGAGTTATATTGTAGCTACGTTTGGCGCATTTGTATTTCTTGTCTTCTTTTGCAGTTTACAGCATGCCGTTGCAGGTGACCCGTTCCACCTGAAGATTTTGCAGTTAATTTATTACCACAAATTTTTCAAACAGTATACCTCACCGGATTCCCATCGTCGTTGATCTTGAACTTCTTGTTGAAATCATTTCAGACTCCTGATGTAGTAGCTCTTAATCTTTTTGCACCCGTGCTATGGGTTGTGGATGCACTCGTTGAGCTAGCAGAAGATAGATCGATTGGACCTTACGCCGCCGAGCCGACTGCTTCTTCTGGTTTTACAGTTTGTTGTGGACGTGAATCTTCTGCAGATGGATATCCTTCTTGAAACGATTGTATATCCTCCGCTGTGAGGCCGAATTCGACGAGTTGAAAATAATAATTCTTCATTGAATTAATTGCAAATTAAAATAGTAAAGTACAATTAACTTACTATTCTATAAAAAATTAAAATAATGCATCACTATTACCACTTTTGTAGCTCTCCGAAAATTCTTTGAAGTTTTTTGAATTTCGCACGAATTTCTCACTAATTTTGCTAATTTTGTATAAACACTACCAAATTTTTCACAGCTAAACAGAGAGATGAGAGTAAGGTTTGAGGTGTGGAGAATGAAGACCGGGTACCCCCATGTTTATAGGAAAATTTTCATTTTATTTTCAAAATTTTTGCTATTTTTGGGATTTTTTTTACACCACAACGGTAAAAAAGGTTAAAAACATTTATTTTTTACTGGGCCGTGTTGTGCCGTGCTGGCACGACCCGTTTACGCCCGTTGCCACCTTCTTATCGTGTCATGCCGTGCCGGCACGGCCTACAACCTAAATGGCCCGTGCCGTGCGGGCCAGTCGGCTCATCCATCATTTAAACGGATCATGTCGTATTTGGGCCGGACCTATAGTGACATATCTTAGATTAGCCCGCTACGACACGGCTCATTTAGACAGCTATAATTATTTCCCCATGTATCTGCGGCATGGCAAGAATGCTGTCAGGCTTTGAATGCTAAAGCCGTCTGATTGAAACCTGACAGTGAGCTGCTGTTGTATCTGGTCATGAGAGCGATAGTATGTGGCAAAATTCTTGTATTTTAAGTCTTCTTCTCACTGTTTCTACCACTGATCTTAAATTGATTGTGGCTGTTCGTGCTGTTTCAGTAGAACAGTAGACTGAATGAAAACTGATAGGAATGCTACTATCTTGAGCGCTGCTTGCACTGCTCGTAGATGGGACGGTTTTCGGAACTGCATTTCTTCACTCATTATTAATATCGCATGTAGCTTGTTCACTTGGCTGGTGCTCGCAACTTGCCCGGACAATTTAGTAGGTTAGCGTCCAACCGTTTGGTGGACTATTGATGCTTGTCTGTGTGTAGAATGTAGATTGATCAAGACAAAAGGAACCTGTTTGATATAGCTGTGACTTCTAATTTTTTGGTTGAAAATTTGAATTTTAGCTGTTTGCGATAAAGATTATGGATAGAGAGATAATCGCTTACAATTTTAGATTATGCAGATGTTAGGTTTTTAATGTGTACTATAATTAACTTGTAGACCCTGTCTTAAAAAAAATACTCCGTTTAAAAGTTAGATACTGTAGCAAAAGCCAAAAGCTGCTTTTAGAAGCTGAAAAGAATAGACTTATAACTTTTGATATAAGCTACTTTTTGACTTTCCGGCTGAAAAGCTGCTGTAGCCATTTGGCAGTCTGTCTATTTTGTTGGGCTAGCTGACGTATTGGGAGTTGGACTAGTTGAAATGTCTGAAATACCCTAAGGATTCTGAAGGCATGTGTTGTATGCTCATTTAGCTTAAGGCCCGCTCGTTTCGGCTTTTTTTTCGGTTTCAGCTTCTAGCTTCTGTTTTTTTTTCACTATTCAGTATTTCATCTTTTTCTGAATTTTTTTTTTGATATTTTAGGCTTTTTTGTATTTTCTTTTTTTTTCTCGTGTTCCTTTGTATTGTCCCTAATGGGTTAACATATTTTTTATATTTTTTTAAAATTAATTATGCCCAAAAAAGTCAAATCAGCTACAGTAAAAAAGCCAGCTACAGTGAAATTTCAGTCAAAAGTCAGAAGCCATCGCTAAAACGAGCGCCCCTTAAATATGGCTGTTTTTATTTTTTTTGCAAAAATTTTGATGAATCGACTTGTTGTACTAAGTTTCAAACAATTGAGCAACATTTTGCCCATCGAAATCATGTGTGTGTATATATATATATATATATATATATATATATATATAATATATAATATATATATATATATATATATATGTACACGTTTCAATTAATATTTTACAGTGAATTGATGTATAACAAGAATCCACGTGCACAAATCAACCAAATCTGAAATTTGGCTTAAAATTTCACAATTTTCATGCTCACACAATACATTTGGCTCACATAATTTACAATTCTCATGCTCACACAATACATTTGGCTCCTGTACAAATTCAGTAACATGGTCATAATCTCAACCTGATCTCTGCACAACAATTTAGCGCAAGAAGCACATGCAGCCAGTGTATTTGCTAAACGAACAGTACTGAACAACAAGATGCTGCCTACAAGCATTGGTTTAGCTACAACTACAAGAACAAGAAACACATGCAAGATTAGATATATGCATAAGGAAATGCATGACACTAAAAAAAGAGAGAAATATAGCAAACTTTTGGCAGTTACATCCCTAATCTAGCCAATGTAGGATGCTCAATGAACACTAGATATACGAAGATATTCCTTTGTCAGTCAATGAGTCTTGAATTCTTTTTTTTCCTTGAGCATACCATTTATCAGGATGATCTACACAAGAACAGTACTTGGATGATCAATTCCCCACGATGTACAAAAAGACTCGTGGACAAGCACAAGGATGAATATCTCTACAGACTATACTAGAATTTGCATAGACTATACTAGAATTTGCATTATGTCATCTTGATAATTATCCATAAGAAATTGAATTGATCCAACAATGTTACCAGCATTATATAGCCACTTGAATTCTTTGTTCATCTAGTGCACATCAATGTTACCGGGACTCGGACATGGGTGTTAGAGTCTGACTCGGATTCGGGTGTCCGATTATGCAAACTTTAGAAAATAAGATTCTGGGATTCGTCTAACACACACACACATATATTTTAGATCACTAAATAGGATATCACATATCTTCAAAATTGGTGTGCTATGACTACTTCGTATAGATGTATGCATCACCATGAACATGTAGGATCAAACTATGTTAAAAACGGAGCTCGAGAGGTCTAAATCAGAAGAAATCCATTGAGGGATGGATCTATTCGTAATTTTCAAGAACTTCGAGAACTAAATCATAAAAAGACCAAAAAAAAGGCCTAGGCCATCTCTCTTTCTTCTTTCTCTCTCTCTCTTCATTTCCTTCACTCTCACCGGTTACCTCCCTTTCTTCTTCCTTTCTCTTTCTCTCCCCCTCTCCATTACCTTCACCCTCACTAGCCACCTCCCTTTTTTTCTTCCTTTATCTTGCCAGATTCCATCGGCCCGACCCGTCGCCTCCTAACCACCAGATCCGGTGACTTGCCCTGCTGGTTGATGTCTCCCTCATCATTGGCCACGGGAGCGGCGGCCGCTGACCTGGTGGGATCTGGGTAGGAGGAGGCGTGGCATAGGGTAGGTGGCTGGGAGATTCGTCGGAGAAGAATCCGAGGTGTATCACCCTGTGTTTGACACGCATTGTCTTAGCAGTTCGACCGCAACTTTCATGCTCTCCTTAGCGACGTACTGTATATCACTCTCCTTCACCGGAAGAGTTGGTATCATTCGAGGTCACTGGTTCGTACAGCGCTTGCGAGTCCGACTCGGACATATCACCAGCAACCTATTATGTCTACTTGTGATCATAGTACAGGGAGTACAAGTTAACTGCTGGGCTATCCAGGAACTTGCATGCACTTGTTCCGCTGCAATTTTCGGTTGAGTTCGAGGCCAGGATGCATGCAGCGTGCACATAATAGCCAGTGACAGCCTCTGACAATCTGGATTTAACAAGAGAAACCCACGATTAGAGGTGCAAACGGTACTGTTTAATTCTGATCGATCTGGTATCGAACTTGGATTTGATTTTAATACTGGATAGTTGTTCCTGGATTGAATAGCGAAATCGAAAGAACTAAAATCTGATCAAATAATATTGGTAAATGGTAAACCGGGAAATATCCGACTGGATACCTGGCACCACACGCGCACAGCCGCATCGACGCCGCCACGCACGCAAAATACACCACTGCTCCGTGATGCGGCCTTGCGGTCGGACTCCATTACCAACCAACTGCCTGAACTCGTACGGCAGATTAGCACCATAGGCAGAGGGAAGAGATCAGGTGGAATAGATGTGGATTCTCGTGATGCTTTGCGTCGATCGAATTCTCCACTCGGCAAGGTTGAGCAGGTGGATGAAAGCCAATATATATCCTCTTACAGCCGAGATAAAGCTTCGCCTCCCAGTTTCAGGCTCTGATGAATCGATACTTACGCTGAATTTTGATGCTGAAAAGGACAGGTGATGTTGCTGCTAGCTTGGTATGGGAGGGAAGCAACGTCAACGTATTTGACGTCTAAATTGGACTTCCAAGACTACGCCACGCTCTCAGCGTCGCTACCAACGCATGCTTTTCCAAGAGATCGAGCTTGACTCAAGCAACACGTATCCGGTTGTTCAAGTTTGTGATTTTGACGTTCTGTTGAGTTAGGATATGACAAGTCTTTTAGAATCTGAGAATATATGTTATAAAGAGTTTTACGTGAATTCTGTTAGAATTAAGACTTCTACTCTTATTTAAATTAGGATTTATATTCTAAATTAGAGAAAGGCTAAGAGAGACTATATAAACCTAGAGGTGACTATGGAGAAGTAAGAACCAGGCAACAAAGCATTTAAGCATATTCATCCAAAGTAGAGAGCGTACGAGGAGATTAGAGGCTAAACTATTTTTTAGCATTGGATTCTTGTATACGGTAAGAATCCTAGTGTGCTAAAAGATTTGAAAGAGATATTTTTTTTAGCATTGGATTCTTGTATACGGTAAGAATTCGAGTGTGCTAAAAGATTCGAAAGAGTTATGAGTGAACGACAATCTCTTATACTCTTTTGAGATTGTGCTTAAGAAATCTACGGTCGGCTTCGCCAAACCTATTCTGTCTCATCGTGGTTGCTTCAACATTGTTATGTTAGTTCTCTCTCGAGATTTATCCTCTTCGTTTTTGATACCGTATATGCTCATACTGTATCTCATAAATTATGATTTGATCTGAGAACTATTGCATATAAGAAGAAGTATCAGAGTGTAACACATTCTCTTAGAGAAAAAAAACAAAGTTTTGATTTGACACTTTGATACGTTGTTTTCATTGGCTAGTTTTCTTTTATCACTCTAGGTTTTTGATGATCAATGAGGTTGCGTGGCCAAGCCTGGCCTCAGTCCTACCGAAGGAAAGTTCTGTCAGAATACGAGGTAGATTATACTAGCGTAAACTAAAATTTCTACCTCGTAAACCAGGAAGTCATACAAGTAAAAGATCATAGGTTGTTATCACTAAACGCGCAGTAAGCGGAAGAAGAGTTGAAGCAGTCTGGTTCAACGACACATATGTCAATGTAATAAAAGTAGTCGATCGTTTAATATCCCGATCAGTGTCCTCAGAAGGTGATCGTCCTTAAATTGTAATCGATCTCTACGAGCCGATTGTTCCTTCTTCTCAGATCATCTCGATCAGTATCGTAGTCATAACAATGTCTCCACCGAAGTTTACACTCTAGAGATGGAACACCGTGTACTAATGTGCTAGCACTAGCGTGCACAACAGGACCTGTGAGATGGTGGCTAGCGTTTCAGTGGGTCTATTTTTCACATGCAACCCTTAGCCTAAGCACTCATTTATATAGAGATTTCGATTGGATCTATATCCAATACGAGTAGAGATCATATCCTACTTAGAAAGCCCCTGATCATATTCTTATCCAATACGAGTAGATATCATATCTCACTCAAAAAGGTTTTGGCTGGATCTTTATCCAATACAAGTAGGGATTGTATCTCACTGGAAAAATCTCCAATCAAATCCTTATCGTTCCAACTAGTTAAGTGTGTAATCATATATATTCATGTATACTTGGTTGTAACCCGGATATACTTTTTCAATCACTGGTCAACAGCTGTCCCTAACAAGACATATCGACCCCCAAATATACACAATAATCAATATGGACGAACCTTATACAATATGATTTGCAACCAAGTACTATTAACTCATAATCAAATCATAACTCATTATGATTAGATCGTTTGGTTACGGCCAGTCTATATCCCCATATGAACAGTTCGCAGATCAGTTTGTGATATGTCCAACTAGCTCATGATCAATCAGTATACCCATACTACTGGTTCGTATCTGGTCGAACTAAATAACCTATTTACGTATTCTCCTTTCGCTTCGTGATATCCAACCGAACTCTAGGTGATAAATGTGTTATCCATAAATTGTTCAATCTTTTCCAATCTAGTGATGAATAATTTCATATGATTGATTGACCATTCGTGGCATAGCCATGCATTGCTTTTATCCGACCACATCAAGGGTACTAGGGATATCTCTCCTATTATGAAGGAGAGGTAAATTCCATATCTGATCAGTCATATTTCTTTGCATATTTTATAGTATGTCCGAAAACTACTTTTATAACTACCTAGTTACGATGTAATGTTTGATAACCTCTAAGTACATTATTACACATGTATGAAACTATTCTGATCTTGATTATAAGGATTATACATCATAATTGCTTGAGTCTAACTAATAACACATAAAAATATTACAATTTCAACAGTGTTTGAAGGTAGGTTAACCTAACACCATGTTCTCTAACATGCGTCTAAATCATCAATTTGATATTCCCATATTTGTGATTGGTGAAATGTGATCATCAATCAATATATGTGCTAGTCTATAAGTCACTAGTGTCCCGACCAGTGACATTCGACTAGAGATCTTTTAGAATGATATCATTCAACAAATAAAGAGTTTCACCAACAAGTCACATACTTGTCAACTTTTATAAATGATAATTCATTCAAGAAACATAATAACATTTATTCAAAAGATCATAGACATAGAAGTGATATAATAATCTCTATAATTGTCTTTAAGCATATCACTAACAAGTTCAAGTTGGTGAAAGAATTGGTTGCCACATTAAGCAAAGTTGTACTGCTAAACTACTCGGCAAATCTCCATTGTTGTTTCTCGATCTGGTGATGGAGAAAAAGTCACAGCGTTGTAGCATCGTGCCCTTTAATAACTATGGGCTAGTTCTTTTTACTTTCTAAAAGTTGCTTTTTGGTTTTTCTACCGTAGCTAGTTTTTAAATGGAGTGTCTTTTCAAAACGGGTTCTACAAGTTGATTGTAGTACACACAGTAACGACTTTATTTATATGGCTAAAACTGTACATGAGTTTCTGTTACTCCGTATTCTCTTTCATGAACAGCCTCAAAATCACAAGCCATAGGCAAAAGCCAGGGACAGGTGGTCATAGTATATATATTCAGTAGCAATAATGGCATCACCCAGTTGAAGCAACTACTGCTAACGTTCATCTCATGCGTTTAATATCTTCTAGTGCCTCCGGGAAGTGACAAGAGGAGATTTGAGGTGGGTTCTTTTAGGCTGATGGCTTATGGTTTAGATATTTGAATTCTGACTGTTAGCGAGAGGTAATACGTAGAGAGAAATAGTCGCATGTGATTTTGACCGGTACAGCTGAACTCAGCACACTTTTTACTATAATTTTCCTATTGACCATACATTAAAAAAATACACCGTTTAAAAGATAGTTATTGTAGATAGTATAAGCATAAGCTATATATAAACTAAAAAGATCCTAGCCTCGTTTTCCTCGGGATAAAACATCGTGGGTGCAGCCAGAATTTTACTAATAGCTATGGAGTGATTATACTTCAGTCTTCAAGTGGAGTCACTTGAGGGGCGCAAGCTGGGCTTACGTGGTGCGCCAATGTGGTAATTTTTCTTATGGCGATCTTCGTAGCTACGATGCACCTTTCTGATAAATTTATTTTTGTTTTTTTAAAAAATTTACTTATACTTTTTTTCATTTTTTGTTTTCGGTTTTTTTATATATATTTTTACATTTAATTATACTCAATAAACCAACTCAGCTACAATGTTTTTTCAGCCAGCTACAGTGTTTTTTCAGCAAAAGCTAAAAGTCATCGCTATTCCGATCACCCCTTGAGTGGAATCTTCTTCAGACTCTAAGAGTAATTTTGTGACTTCTAGAAAAGTAAATATATAATTGAAAAGGTTTGTAGTCAAATTCTAGTGTGCTTGTGGTGGCCCCATGAAATTAACTTGACAGATAGTTTATATAGACCTGTGCGGAAATAGGAGAAATAGATTGTTATATCAAGTAGTCTGAATTCTTCAGCATAGAACTTGACCAGCCGCTCTCCCTCCATCTCACGTGGATGATGTTTCGTATTGTCTTTTGTTTTAGATTTTTATTTTAAAAAAAATTAAAAGTTAATATAAATATCTAACTTTTCAAAATGATTTCTTTGTTTCTCTCACTTCCATTTTACTCTAAAAATAAGACAGAGATAAGGATATAATCACACATCCCACTCTACTTACTCCTGTCTCATACACACATCTTTCTAATCTTTTCTCCTGCTCATCCTCTCATTTTAAAAACCACTTTTTTTAGTTATTACTATTCATTTTCAATCAAAAGTCAGCGATCGTAACCAATATAAACACTCCGTAGTAACAGGGGCTAATAGTACCTTAGGAAATTTTGTTTTTAATGGTCCATTCTTCACTTTATGACTAAAACTTCGCTCTTTTTATTTTTTTCCACTCTTCCGTTAATATGTTACTTGTTTTCGCCACTGCCATCTGTCAATGTCAAGTCAAACATGGTTGACCACGAATAATGATAAAGATACCATAGTGGAACGGGAGCTAGTGCAACTCTAGTGACAGAGACCACAAGCTGAAGCCAACGGACGAGAGGAGTTGCACCGCCATTGTCCATTGATGACAGCTCTTCCACAGTCTTATCGGATCTTGGACCGGAAAGGGTGGGTGATCATGGGATCGTGAAGGGCAAAATGGCTTTTTTTTTGTCAAGCAATATGGCCTAATTGACCGAATTAAGCTGTAATAACAAAACAAATGAGCATGTAACAGAAGAGTGACAAAAAAAAACGAATTTAGCAAAATTTCCGTTGCAAAGTAAAGACTAGGCCATTCCTTGGAGTTATTACACAATTCATTTGTAAATTGTACTTACCGTCGAGTAGTTGTCGAAATAGGATTGCTGATGATAAAGAATGGCGCTGTATATGTTCCCCTCTCCCAGGTATTAGCACCGTGTCCTCACCATGCTCTGCCACCTTCATTCTGATGAGAGCGACAGTAGCGACGGTGTCCTCGTCGAGCTCTCCTCCCTCTTCCTCGATGGTGACGGTGGTGTCATGCAATGAAGTTGGATAGAGGGGAGGTGGAATGAAGAGGTGAGGAAGAAATATGAATATGTTTCAATCTAGATTGCTTTAAGATTGGTGGTTGCCTATGGCAAAAATCTAAGATAAGGTCTTGATGGGTGAGACTTAGGGGCCTACCCCATAGAATTATTTTTTTGTTGTGAACGGGGGTGTTTTGGAGTTCTCTCATTTATTACAATGGTGGACACACATGCATACACACATTTTTAACTCTTTTTTTAGTGTTGAGACTCTCCCTTTCATACATAGACAATCCTATTTCCTATCCAAAGTGTTTAGAACAAAGAAAAGCAGTCTAAAACTAAACGTTTCCACATGAATTTTGTTGGAAAAAGCTATTTCTACTTAATGGAGTAAACATTGAGGAATTTGAGAAGATCCTAGTTGTAATGAAAATGTCTGAAAACGTGTTTTTTGAAAGAAAAGGATTGAGCTCCTGAAACTAGGGCTAGAAAAAAAGCTGGTTAGTGGGGCTCGTTAGCTCGATTCAAAATTGCTTCAATTACACTCGTTAATTAGTTAAACATCGAAAGAGTTGATTTCGGATGAAATTAAATTTTCCTTTGGCTAGGCTCGTTAGCTCGATTCTAAAAATAATTTCAAACTATCAATAAAATGATATTGAATTAAACTATATTAATTTCAAAAAAAAACTCAATAAGACGAAGAGTTGGCTCGATATCCACCCCTACCTAAAACCACCGTAGATTTCAAATGAATCTTGGAGAAAATAAAAAACAAGAAGGAACCGCATGGGAATTTTCCCTTCATTCTCGTGAAGATCAACAACCCCTTCTCCAAATTATAATATTTTCCCTACCGCTGATCCAAACACCGTTTCTCTATAATCTTCAGTCCTACGTCTCACGCTTGTACTATCCGTGTTCCTTTTTTTTTTTAAATTTATACATTGTAAAACATTTTTAAGAATTTTTTTTTTTTGCTTCCAATTGGCTCACAGCCTCATACCATGTTTCACAACACCTCACACAAATTTGTTTGTTTTCTCTCTACCTATCACCATCTCTCACTTTCAACTCTCCCATGTATAACCTATATAATCTAATCCATATCTCGAGGCAAAATTTAGGGGAGCATCGAGAGCCCTACCTAGGGCTGTAAACGGGCCGTGCTCGAGCGAGCTGGGCCTGTCAGGCTCGAGCTCGGTAGAAACTCGAGCCGAGCTCGAGCGAGCCCGAGATGCCAATCAAGCTTTGAGCTCAGCTCAAGCTCGGCTCGAACGAAGCTCGAGCTCGGCTCGACAAAACTCGTCGAGGCTCGTTAAGCATGAACAACAGACAATAGCTAAACAACTCATTCGCCCTAATTCAGACCGCAGAACAGGCAGTAGCTAACAATTCATTCGGACTCCAGGACGCTTACCATGATACTTGCAATGGCGCGGAGCGCGCTCCAAGAGCTTGAGGCGACGGGGTCGTCGTCGACGGCGAGCACGCGCATCCCCACCGGGAACTTGTCCACAACGGCCTCCTTCCCCTGACTCTCCTCCCCACGGTCATCTCTTCCCCGCAAACCAAACACGATCAAACACCAAGAACACCGGAGAATGGATCAAGAACCACAAAGATTCTCATTTCTCACCTCTTAGATTCTGCCTCGAAGGCTCGCCGAGAGCAGCACAAGGAACAGCGGGAAGAGGAGGGCGCCGCGGAGGACGAGGGAGTGGCAGGGGGCGAGGCGGGCGGCGGGGGGGCAGGGAGGCGGCGGGAGGCGAGGAGGCGGCGCCGGGTGGGAGAGAGGAGGGGGGGGGGGGAGAGGAGGGGGACGGGGGGGCGGGGAGAGGAGGGGGCCGAGGCGGCGGGGGGGGAGGGGCGGCGCGGGTGGGAGCGGAGGAGGGGGGGGGTGGGGGCGGCGGGGCGAGGAGGAGGGCGGGGGGAGGGAGGCGGGGGGAGAAGGGGCGGCGGCGGCGGCGGAGGAGGCGCGACGGCGGGGGGCGAGGAGGCAACGAGGCGAGGAGGCGCGGGTAGGGAGAGAGGAGGGGGCGGGGTGGGGCGGCGGGAGAGAGGGCGCGGTGGCGCGAGGACCGCGACTGCGGCGCGCCATGAGGGGCCGAGGGGTGGGGACTAGGGTGCAAAGGGGTGGGAATTTGAGAGTGAGAGAGGGCGGGGTGGGGCGGGGTCGATAGAGAGGCGGGAGGGGCGCGGGGTGTGAGGGGTGGGGAGGGTAAAATATCTCGGGCTCATGAGCTATTCGAACTCGGCTCGTTGAAGCTCGCGAGTTTGAGATGAAGCTCGAATTCGGCTCGTTTGGAGCTCGAGTCAAACTCGAATCGAGTCTAGAACGAACCAAGCTTGAGCAGTTCGCGAGCTTCGAGCTTTTTTTACAGCCCTAGCCCTACCTGGCCTCATCAAAATCCCAAACACAAACAGACCTCCCCAATCTCTCTCCCTCGTGCACGCACCAACAACCAACCAAACCAAGATTATTTCCACTTTAAACCCCTCACAAAGTGTAAAAACTCTCAAGAAGACAGAGATCCACTAAAAAGGAAAAATTGATCATATGCCCTCTATTTAGATGGAAATTGAAGATTTACCCTCCTGACCCACGTGTCAGTGACTTATGATGATCCCACGTGTCATTGAGATGTGAAAAGTAAATCCTCAATTTTCTAATTAAAAAAAGGTATATAATTCAATCTCCCGCTAAAAAAGTCTTCTTTGTTGGGCTCTCATTCACATTTCGTTCCGTTCCATTTTTTCTCCGCTATTAATAAAACTCCACTACCTCCCCCACCACTCCTCGCGTTGAGCACCTGGCAATGCCGGCTTCCGCCCCGTCCGCCACCTCCCAGATGCGCCCAAGCCGCCTCCTTCCTTATTAAAGAAGACCCGCCGCCTCCCTCGTATCCCACTCCCGCAAACCCCTACGTACCTCGGCGCACCGCACGCATCTCCCCGCGCAGCCCCCGCGGGTTTCTTGGGACTTCTTGGCCGGTCTGCCGGGAATCCAGGTGACTAGCATCGCCGTCGCGTCGTCAGGATCCAGGCCGTGAGCAATGGCGGCGGTGGCGCCACCGCTGTGCACCTGGCTCGTCGCCGCCTGCTTGTCCGCGGCCTGCGGCGCTGGAGAGGAGGAGAAGCAGCGCAAGTACGGTGGCGGCGGGGGGCTGTTCGGCTCGCGCCGCCGGGGCGGGGCGCGCTCTGGTGAGGGCATTTTCGTTTCCTTGTCCATCTTTTCATGGTTTCTTGCTCCTCGCTCGAGTGTAAAGTGTAAAATTGCAGTGGGGTTTTACCGCATAGGTAGTATCACCGGGTGTTTGGAGGGCTGTAAAGGTGCGAGTTTTCTACGGTTTCAGGTGTCACATCGCTTGTGTGCGCATTTGGGATTTCAGCGGAGAGAGGATTATACCCTGCTTTGTGCTGGCATCTTGGTCTAGTATCTTTATGAAGTTTCTTTCAGCCTTGCCGTAATCTCCGTGATTCCGTGTATGTGTGATGCATACTTTTGAAGTGAATTGGTGACCTTGCCATTATGCCATCATCAGAAGTATGCTTCTGGTAAACCTAGGATTTTGACCAAAGTAGAAGTATGCCCCCGCCCCGGAGAGAGAGTGTGGCTAAGAACCAATTGGAAAAAGTTGGTGTTGGATATGGTACTAAAGAAAACTGATATTTTGTTGCGGGAAAGCTTGTTTTCACTCGCTACATCATTGCTGATTTGCCGTTGGTTACATTTCGTCACATGCCTGCCCAAAGAATCATGTGAATAAACCTTCCTGTGTTTTTCGTCAATTTTGGCATTTTGTTCGAAACATGTTGGATCCTAAAAACACGTAGATGTCCAATAAGCTGTCGCTCGAAGAAGTATTCAATTGATAAGCTTGTTTGCGGATGGTGCTCCTTTTCTTTTGTCTGTTGTCTATTTGTTGTGCGTGCCGAGTTGAGTTAGTTGCTTACTGTCTAAATGACATGTCTTATGAACTTCAGGAATGCCCATGGCTGTTACTTTGCATCCTGAAAGGGGAGCTGTGGAAAAGAAGTCTGATATCAAACAACGGAGGGTGGTCGTCACTGGCATGGGTGTAGTGACAGCATTAGGACATGATCCTGACGAGTTTTATAACAACCTTCTACAGGGTGTCAGTGGAATAAGTGATATAGAATCATTTGACTGCTCCAACTATCCCACGGTATATATACTTCTACTTTATTATAGTGGATGTGAAGTTCATTTTGCAAATTAGCTGAGAATATACTGTACACTGCTTGACATGTTGGTGTTGCCTTTTGTACAGAGAATTGCCGGAGAAATCAAATCCTTTTCAACTGATGGTTGGCTTGCACCAAAGTTAGCTAAGAGAATGGACAAGTTCATGAAATATTTGATAACTGCTGGGAAGAAAGCATTGGAAAATGGTGGAATCACCGAAGAGATCATGAACGAGTTGGAAAAGTCGAGATGTGGAGTTCTAATTGGATCTGCTCTGGGTGGCATGAAGGTTCAGATTGTTACATTGCATTATTTACTTCCTAAAAGACTAAATATTTTTTTTGACATTGTTTCCTTTTAACTTAGTTCAGCTTATGATGCTATTTTAAGCAGGTTTTTAGTGATGCAATTGAAGCATTGAGGGTCTCTTACAGGAAGATGAACCCATTTTGTGTACCTTTAGCAACTACAAACATGGGTTCTGCAATACTTGCTATTGATCTGGTGCTTATAAGACCTGACCTTCCATTTTTGTTAGTTAATTTTCTCATTGGTTAGTGATGATTATAATTCTCAACAATTAAAATTGTATGCCTATGCAGGGCTGGATGGGCCCAACCTACTCTATCTCTACTGCTTCTGCCACTAGTAACTTCTGCATTCTAAATGCAGCTAATCATATCATAAGAGGGGAAACTGTAAGTAAATTCATTTTCTGATGATCTTTTATGCAAAGTGAGAAATGTCCTAACTGCAAACATATCCTAAACATGCAGGATGTGATGCTCTGTGGTGGTTCTGATGCACCACTTATCCCAATTGGTACAACACCTTTGGTTATTTGAGATATCTTCATTCATTGTTATCGCTTCCTTTCTACTAGAACGTCTTGTTTTCTCATGCATATACCAAGTTTTCTGTTTTGATCATTTGAACTGTTACATGCAGGACTGGGAGGTTTTGTGGCCTGTAGAGCTCTTTCACAGAGGAACAGTGATCCAACAAAAGCTTCTCGGCCTTGGGATGTGGTTAGTTGTCCGAGAATAAATTTTTTACATAACTACAACCTTTTTTTACATAAAGTAACCAGTCCACATCAACCGCCAGGGTGGCAAAACCACATTCAAAAGGTTAGAATACCCGGTTAGTTTGGGGATTAAGTGGCTACAACACCATAGTTCAAGGGGTAAACTGCACTTATTCCTTCATACATTTGTCAGCATTCTTACTGGCTTGGTGCACATATTTACCTGAGGGTGATGATTCTGCAGTAGTTGGATGTGTGAAATCAGCAGAACTCTTATTGTTCTAATAGTCTGCTATTTATCTCTTGTGGGACAGGATCGTGATGGGTTTGTCATGGGAGAAGGCGCTGGTGTGCTTCTTTTGGAAGAACTTGAGCATGCAAAGGTTCCAGTCATGCAATTTCCTTAGTCCTCAAATTTATTTATGCAAAGATTCATGGTGATTTTATTCAAATATTAAGAGCTTCCAATATGGATTTGCATTCTGCAGCAACGAGGTGCAGAAATATATGCTGAATTTCTGGGAGGAAGCTTCACATGTGATGCATATCACATGACAGAGCCACATCCTGAAGGTGAAGAATATGCTTTAACCTTGTGGTGCATTTGTTCTTCCATGCTTTCCTCAAATTTTTGGACAATTTTGATACTAATATTATGTTTATATAATATCAGGGAGGGGGGTTATCCTTTGTATTGAAAACGCACTAGCAGATGCAGGGGTAGCAAAGGAAGACATTAACTATGTAAATGCCCATGCTACATCTACACAGTTGGGTGATTTGAGTGAATTTGAAGCTCTCATCCGTTGTTTTGGCCAGAATCCTCAGGCACACCTCCTGATTTTAGAAATCTTCTATTTTCTTTTGGAAGGCTCTGTAAATCTTCTCTGTTTTTGTAAATTACAGCTAGGTAATTGAGTTGCATTTTGACATTGCAGCTAAGAGTAAACTCAACAAAATCAATGACTGGCCACCTGCTAGGAGCTGCGGGTGGAATAGAAGCTGTCACTACTATACAAGTAGGTTTTACTATAGTTTTTGCTTTTAGTTTTTTTGTTTTACTATAGTTTTTGCTTTTAGGATTTTTTTGTTTAGTTATCTTATTCTATTGTTTAGAAGTTGCTATTTTGGTTCCTGGACTGTACCTTTATGGGTTTTCTTGAATTTTTCTACATTAGTGTGTTTGCTGCCCAATTGTTTATTCCAGTATGGTGATATCAAGGTGTAAGCTCAAGCTCCATTACAAATTGATTTACTCTTCCGCTTTATAAATTTGGTTTTAGCCAAAGAATTTTAAAACCGCCTATTCACCCCCCTTCTAGTTGGCATCCTCGATCCTACACAAGGGCAATTGATGATCTTATAATAAGATAACCAAGCTTCAGTCGCTGTTAGAATTAGGGCCAGTTTGGCATTGCTGCGCTGTGCTGTGGAGTCAAGTTAGTAATATACATGGTTGTCACGGCGGGGTCGGCGACCACGGCAAGCCAGCGGCGCCTGGACGCCTAGGCGACGCCGCGGCGACGACGCGGCGACGCCTAGGCGAGTCGCCGCAGCAGTGCTTGTCGCGGCTGCGGCGTTATCCTAAAGTCGCGAGTGCGGCGGCCGAGCGAGAGAAGTCGCTGCGCCCGCGCATAACAGGAGGAGCGACCGAGCGAGTGAAGCCAGCGGCCAGATCTAGTTCCTGCCGATTTCTCTCCGCAGCGTCTCCCGCGCCGCCTCACCTCTCCCGGCCGCTTCCTCTGGTCCTCTCCCCGCCGCCTCCTCCCCTTCCGGCGGCCTCCTCTCCCCCACGTCGCGGCCTCCTCCCTCCGCCGCCTCCTCTCCCAGGTGCATCCCCCTCCCCGCCGCCTCCTCCGGTGCTTCCCTCCCGCCGCCTCCCCCGGTTGCTTCCCCTCCCGACCGCCTCCTCCCCCGCAGCCTCCTCCCCCCCGCCCAAGTCGCGGCTTCCTCCCCCCTAAGGCGAGGCGAGCATGCATGGCGTCCCCTCCGAGCCGCCGGGACGCCTTGACAACCTTGGTAATATATAATCTTTACCAATTATAGTTTTCATATGTTTTTTACACAACCCAACAATGAGGTGTACAATTGTATAATATATCAGAAAATAGTGTAATAGATGTACTGCAATGCCTAACACACCCTTAGTATCCAGCTTGTAATAATTCTAAAAAGATTCTGAAGGATTAGTGGCTTCGATGATCAATAAATCCAGCTGCCAAGTCAGTAAGAAAAATATGCTGCACGCAATGAGCATCTTTGTCTAGGTTTATTGAATCTACAGTTTCTCACGTGGGCAGTTGGCCAGTTCATGTACTCTGAATTAGCGACAAAGAGAACTTAGACTGGTTTACTGGGAATTAAGGTTGCTTGAAGTGAAGGCTTAATCCTACTCCTACCAGCCATAACTAGAGTTTGGTTGCATACTTATAGGGTGTCCAATATTAAATGGCTATGAAGGTGACTTCAATTCGGTTTCTACTGAGTTGTTGATAGGGCTTTTAACGGAGCACTTACTAAGTAGTGTACGGAATATCATGTGGGTATCCATATCCAAATTTAGAGCTATGCTGGAATCTCAGTATTGTACTGAACAGCCTAGTTATCAGTTCTGGACCTTCTGGTCTGTACAGAAGCATTCCTTGAAAACTCAGGTGTGATAAATGTTTACTGTAATGCTTGCATTTGGCATTCAACTTTCTGATAGATCCAGTGGCAGACCAAGAAAAATTTTCCCTCCGAATGTTTGTTTTTGAGGAAATTGCACTTAACCCTAGGTATATTGTCATTAGTTTCACAAAACCACAGGGTTAATCAATACTTTCACTTAATCACACATATTTTGGCAACTAGTTGCAGAAAACCCCAGCCTTTTCTTTCGGCTTGAGTTTGAAGCGATTCCTGAAAGTAGGGCCCAGCAGCAGGTGAACCGTTTGCCTGGTTGGCTCGTTGGAAAGGCCATGTTGGCGCGCTGATCTGGGGATGCGGACGTGGCATGTGGCCCTTGTGGGTAATAGCCCTAGCCAAAACGTTAATAGAATGTTGGATAATCCTGGTTCGGTTTCAAAGCTCCTGGTTCATTTAGTGTCTAATAATAACTCTGCATATAATGCAGCAGTTACAAGTAGTAGTAATGCATCAGTTAAAGGATCAGTTACAAGTAGTAATGCAGCAGTTTTCAGGTAGTAATGCAGCAGTTTTCAGGTAGTAATACAGCAGTTTTCAAGTAGTAATGCATCATTTTTAGCGCTGGACAGTTAGTGGGAAGTCAATAAGTTTGTACTGGTTTTTGCATTATAAAAGGAAGTGAAAACGCTGCAGTTAGCAGACTGTGCAGCACCAAAAATACTGAGTTCAGTTTGATCTTTGTGTTTGTGTGTGTGCGTGTGCTCACCTCTTCATCGTCACCGGCAAGGGGAAGCCGGAGGTGAAGACGTCATAGAACAGTGCTGAACCTTGCTGCATGCAGTGCCTGATCAACAATGTTGTTTTTTAGTGGATGCATTACCCAATGTCTCGTTTAATACAAAAAGGTAGTCATCACTGACAACCCTTGAAACAACAACTAGGTATTGAAGCATTAGAGATGACATGTGCCTGATTTGCTACAATGTCGAGGATACGAGAGCATGCACCAACCGTATTCCCTGCTGGATTTTTGGAGAATGTCGAAGGGATTGAGATTGCCTACCTTCCCAGCCGGCCTCGCCTTCCTTGCCGTGGCTTGGCAGCGTGGCAGTCTCAGGACACAATGTGGATTCCTCTATTTCACCTTTGATGCCAAGTTTGATTGATCGCTAGGGCGCGGATAGGCGTCTCTCTGTTTCACAAAGCCAGGCACGGCTCGGTGTCTCCTCTGTTTTGACTTTCGATCGCATGCACGGGCCAGCGACGGTTTAACTCCAGTCTCCAGTCCACAACGCCAAGCGTGGCGTGCCAGTTCGCCAGCGAAGTCCACAGCGAAGCACTTTGGACGCCGAAAGAAAAGGCTGGACTTGCTACAATTAGGTGTCAAAATATGTGTGTGTAAGTGGAAGTATTGCTTAATCCTGTGGTTTTGTGAAACTAATATTCCCTCTTTGTTTTTTGTACAATTTACACATGCTTTTCAACCTTTTGTATACCACCTAGGAGTGGGGTGGAAGTGGAAGGGGGTCGAAGTTGAAAAAGATGGGGAATTGTTCTTTTTATCTTAAAAGTGTTCGTACTAGAGCCATTCTTTTTTAAAATCTAATTATGCTCTTTTATTTAGAATTCACTGATTTTACTGATGTCACCACCATTAAAATTTGTGGGGTTCTGTATACTTGCATTCAAAACTGCACACATAATGTTTTTTTAATCTAGTGGCGCCATGTCACCCCAAGTCCATATATGTCAGTCTTCCCTTAGGTACACATCTTAGGGTGACACTTTTTGTTCCTATGTTGAGGGAAGAAACTGTTTCAGTTAACAGAATATCTTACTCCGTTTACTTTTATAAGAGGCCCACACATTTCAAGATTCAAACTTTGTATTATTTGGCCAACAATCAGTCCAACAATATATAGGTTTAGTGGCACAAGTGGTATTCGTATTTGAAAGTACTTTCATATGATAATGATTTTTATAGTTGTTTAGGAATATATTGTAAAAAAAATTAACGGTCAGTTCAATTTAGGAGAGCTAAGTTAATCTGCACCTTATAAAAATCAACCGAGGGAGTATATTTTTGCCTGCAGTAAGTTGTTGTGAGTTGTGACATTTTAGCCTTTGCACTTAGATTACATTTTGTCTTTTTAGGGGACAAGAGGAAAATATTGATTATTGAGAACATCAGTCTGTTTTAGATGAAGTGCCACCTTACGAGGTCTTCATTTGTTATGGTGTCCTTTTCAAGCCATTTATACCAACATAAATTCTAGATTATAGCATGCTCTTAAAAGGAAATATGTGGTTTACTATTTTCTAAAGGTAAATATTAAGTTTACGTACTACTGGTGTCCATTTTTATCATTAGCTCATGCGGTGGATGGATGTGTGGGAAAAGTTTTGCCATGTGTAATTGTATGTGTTCTTCGAGCTTCCACCATGTGCAGTGCCTGATGTCTCCAAATGCTGGGTTGCTAACTCTTAATAGGGTTAACACTCCTTCGTGGTATACTGGCATCAATTCTGCAATATCATCAAAGATTTTTTTTAATATTTATTCAAATTGGTAGGACAAGCAATTTTGAGATACTTGTTTAGTCTTTATTTGGACAGTTGCTAGACATGTTTTGCCAAGAAGCATAAAGTAACAACCACCTTTTATTCATTCCAAGATATGCAGATGATGCTCTTGAAGAGTATTAGCAGTAGTAGACATTTTACTATTTCCTCCAAGCCCGACGCCTAGTCAATTATCAAGTGTGATATTTGCCAGTGACCAGCATTTTTTTATCTGACTTGAATATTGATGACCTGCCACATGTCTTTATTACTTGTGCTACTACCAACTTCAGCGAGCAGCTGCTAGGATACAGGATTTACAATATGTTCTGATGCAAAGGATATTGAACATATTGAACTCATCGTGATTGTCTTCCTCATGATTTTCTATTGCGTTGTGTATATGCAGGCTATAAGAACAGGTTGGATCCATCCAAATATCAATTTAGACAATCCAGAGAAAAATGTGGTAATTTCTTCTTGATACACAATTTTTCACTCGTCTTGAATGAGTTTTTGAACTTTTTTCACCAAATTGAGGCTATGCTGGTATATAGAATAGTTATGCTAGGTTGATGTGGTTCTGTCGGGCTATTATTTCTACTGAAGTTTGAAATGAAAGAACAGACCTAGTGAATCTAATGCGCAGCAGTTCATTGATTTTTCGCTCCACGTGCTCAACTTCATTAGTGTTTTTTTACTTTCAACTTCGGTCACAAACTCACAACTCACAAGTATATTGCTGTTTCTTTTGTAACGTTCTATTGTCATAGATGTTTGGTCCAAAAAACAAAACCAGGCATTTTAAGGAAATCCTGATTTAACCTGGCACCAATCCATGGGAGCACATCAATCTGGCACTTTAAAAATTAGGTTGCTAGCAGTTATTCTGAACATACTTCCATCTTGACTTTTTTCGTAAGATTCTTTTTTGTCTGTGTTTCAGTTCATCCAACATGCTTGTGATTTCAATCTTGATGTAGGATGTCAGCTTGCTAGTGGGATCACAAAAGGAGAGATGTGATGTGAAGGTGGCGCTGTCGAACTCATTTGGATTTGGTGGGCATAATTCGTCAATTTTGTTTGCGCCCTTCAAGTGACCTCGTTTGGTGCTCTGCTAGCTATGGTTCGATAGCATCATGGAACTGGAGCTTTGTGTAAGAAGACTACCAGGCTCATCAACTTTTCCTGAGCTGCAAATTTACAAAGAAATCCAAGCTTAGTACAAATATTTGCCATATAGCCGAGCAAAGATAGCAATTGGGTTCTGTATCAGAAAAGCAAAAATATTCCAAACAAGGGCGTCCATTCAGAAGTTCATTCAGATGTTGCATGTGCCCTTTGGCCCATCATATTTTTTTGAGATGTTATTGGGTTTGTTATATAGGAAATTTACTGGGGCCGGTATTTTTGGTCTCGCCGTTGGCCCGAGAGATACAGTGCTTTTTCTTGCAGACTTAGCACAGGACTTTCTTTTTTTGCAGAGGAGCTGCGATTTGACGTTGTATCATCGATGTGTTATTAGCTGTAATGAGCTGATGTGAGTTGCTGTATTGATCTCTTATTCGGTGTTAGTCGCACCAGGGGAGCGGTCTACGGGGCAGCACCCATCTAGCAACCGCTGCAGGTGTCGGGGGTGCCGTGAAAGTTGAAGTAATAACATGTAAGTATTTCACTTCAAACTGCTAATGGATCTATGTACACATTTTGATTCCTCATTATACTGGCCATTAACGTTAAGCTTGGAAATTCGTGTTCTAGGGATTCGGCTGGTTGATACGAGGATGCTGATTTAGGTATAGTGTTCGTACTAGTACGTGTGCACGCAGCAACTCGCTTATGGTTTAGTCCCCGATTTGCTTAAGAGGCTAAGAAGATTGTGCTATCTAAAGCTATCTAGACTCACTATATGCACGGGACTAATCCTACCATGACCATACTGAAACAAACCAAAAATCCGCAAAATTTTGGTTCTTGAAATTTTGGCCGAGGTTGAAAATTTGCCCAATTCGACAGTTTTTCAACCAAACCAGCTTTTCCCTCCTTGGATTTCTATCTTCCCTAACCATTGGCGCCATTCCTTTTCCTGCTTCCTCTCCTATTCTTTATGCCATCCGGCCGAACCCAATTGCCTTTGCCATCATTTGTGACCACCGCTAACCACCTTTGTCAACAACCGTACCATGACGCTGTCATCTCTGACGCTCACCATAAAAGCATATCACTTCGCCTTGGCCACACGCCATGGCCGTTCCGCCCCACGTCACCACCATCGCTAAATATTGCCCCTGGTCGATGCGTGTGCCCGCACTTCTTGGCCACTGCCACTTGCGAGTTCACTAGCGCCAAGGAATGCATTGAGCCCAATGCGCCACCACAGTTGTCGAGTTTGTCTTCGTGATCGTTGAGAAATTTCGAGTGCCACCTCCCCTGGCCATGTGTCACCACCGCCATGCGCAACCCATTGCTTCCACCGCCTTACCCTGGCTATAAAGCCTTGCCAACACTGCTTTGGCATCCAATTCACCCACCAGCCCTCTCTCTCTTCCCCCTCCGTCCAACGCTTCGCCGTTGCCACCATAAAGCTAACGGTAAACCTCTTTTTTTGAATCTTGTTAAATCCTCCATTTCTCAATTGCTTCCATCCTTAGCACCTTTGAGACCCCACAAACCCTACCGTGATCTTGCCTTAGCTTTCCCAAGCGCCTAGGCCACCGGTGACAACCTCCGCCAGGCCGAGCCACCTCACCGTGGATGCCCTTTCACGAAGCCCTAGAGCTGAAGCCATTGTTACCATGACCTTCCACATGCCCCAGAGATGCTTAAACCCCTCCCACCTTCACCATTTAGCCCCCGAGGTGCTCCTATGCCATGGAAGAATTCTGTAGCTCCTCTCACTGCTGGCCGTCTATAATAAGCCCCAACCCCAAAATGGAAACCCCTTACCTTGCTGAGCTTAGCCATGCCCTCTGTTGCCGTCAAAGACCATTATCGGCACCGCAATTGGCTGCCACCGTCGTCGCCCTGTTCTGGTGGACTATAGCTCAGAAGGAAGAAGAGGACGCTAGGTAGGCCGTGGGTCAAACAATACCAGCCCAAAAACCAGAATCATCTATCTCATGGGACAAACCCATTACTGTAGAAAACACTGGTCCCAACTCGATTCACTTTTGTTCAAATTTGGCCCATTACTGTTCATAATCCATTACTATTCATAACCCGAACCGCCACTGCCCAAACCTGAACCAAACACTGTTCCCAAACTCGATATTGTTCCTAGCCCGACCCATCATGAACAGTGATGATCCGTTACTGTTCACTGAAACCCAGTAAACACAAATATACCCATTTCAACCATCTTGAGCCTCTCTAACCTATTTTCAACCCGGTTCAACCAAACCAAGCACCACTTAAGTCCTATTCACCCAAACCCATTTTATTTATGCCTTTTCAGTTATTTTTATTGTATTTTGTTCCCAGCTTGTATTTTGCAAAGCAGGAACTTATTTGTATTTGTTCTTTCGCGCTAGCAGCCGTTTTCAACTAGTTGGCTAATGAAGAAGCTACTGGAATAATTAAGGCGGACGGTGTAAATTTGAAGCCTACAATAAAATAATCAGAGACTATGGATAAAGAGGTAAGTTACATATTTTCGATCATGTTGAACTTATAATAAAATAATCAATATTTTCTTTATTATTTATTTATGCACTATTATTTAATTGAAATAATTGTTTAGAATGATATGATAATTAGCTATGTCCTACAACTTGAAAAGCCCTATTTTATTTGATGGCTATATTCACGTTGACAAGACTATGTTCGTATTAGCTTCTAAAAGCTGCTTTTCTACATTTTCTACTGTACCTAGCTTTCAAACAGAGTATCATTTCAAGACGAGGTCTACTAGTCGATTGCAGTACACATTGTACTGATTTTATTTATATCGACCAAGTGTTTCTCTATCTATAAGCTGTTATTATTCATAAACCAAACCCAAAAATAAAAAAACCAAAAGTTAATATGAACGGGCCCACTTAAGGCTCAGTTCTTTTGGGTTTATGCTTAAAGTTTGGTTTCCATTTCTACAGTACCTCAACGTTAAATGGTTCATTTTTTAAGGTATGGTCTATAGGTAAATTATAGTACAAACTGTACCGAGTTCAGCTATACTGTCCAAAATCGTATGCCACTATTTTCCTCTGCGTACTACCTCTCACTAACAGGCTTGTTGTAGGTGTGAACAACCGAACACGTTAGGGGGCGAACGTCGACCGTGCTATGGGTCGGTGTCCATGAAAGCGAGAGTGATGTGGAAATTTATACAGGTTTGAGGGTCCGAGAGAACTGCACTACTCCTGTCGACAACCTTCTGGGGGTTTGGAGGGTTCCTCCCGGACGGCACCAGTTTGAATTGAGCTTTGTATTCCTTGTGAGCCTTAAGTTAAAAATGAGAGATATATAGGGTATTTGTAGGCTCTTAAGCCTGTACAAATAACCAAAATACCCCTTAGTGGAAAACTGCCATATGAGTACAAATGAGGGGTACAATCATCTTAAGCGAGCATAGTTGTACTTCTTAGTCGGTAAATAGATGTCTTAAGCCAAGGCATCATAAACTAACGTCCGCCTTTATAGGCAATTTGATGTACGGAGAGATAGTAGAGAAGAAGGTCATGGAGGCTATGCACATCATGGTGGCTATTGAGAAGAAATTCAAGTACAAGATTAGCTACATGAAGGTGTAGTGTGCAAAGCAAAAGGTTTTAAAAAAATGGTCTGGGTCTTTCGAGGCGGCATACGATTGTGAGATTTGTGTAATGATTATCGTGTGCTATATATGTGATCTGCTCGCTTGTTTTCAGAGTGTGGATAGCATTTCTTAAGGCTAGCCAAAAACAGAAAATAGTTTAGCTATTCAAATAGCTATCACAGACGGTTTGTAACACCAAACCATCTATGATATGTTAAATATCACAGACGGTTGTTAATATTAGCAATCTGTGATATGTAAAATATCATATGTGGCTATGCTTAAGAACCGTCTGTGATATTTGACATATCGTAGACGATTTTTGGTATTAACTATCTGTGATATGTCAGATATCACAGACGGCTATTTTTAAGAACCATCTATGATATCTGATATATCACAGATGATTGTTTTGAAAAACCATATGTTTTGTAACTTATCATAGACATATAAATTCAGATGGTTTAGAAACAGTCTGTGACGACGGTTTTAAACTGTCTGTGATGACCCTTTCTGTATTAGTGTTTATAAATTCTACATCTAAAAGTTGGGGATGTCACGATTTTAGTTTCTCCATTGCCATTTGAACTCAGGTGTTTAGAATAAATTTCAAGGAACTTGATGGTTATTTGAATTAAATTGGGTTCTATAACCACTCAACCATGACTAACACTAGTACTCATCACAGAGGCAGCACCAATAATCCTTCTCCTTAACTCCTTTTTCTATTTTCGCAAAAAGGTCCTTAGTAAGTGTATCTACGAAATATTACATTTGGACCCTATCTGCGATATATTACATTTGGACCCAAATCCTTAGGATTTAGTTCAAATTTGAGCTAAGTTCTATGAAATCCGAAAGCAATCACCTTCATTCAAACACCCCAAACAGGTTGTTTTAAGGAGAATAATCGGTTGCACCTTCGTTCCAAGTCGTATGGTTTACATCAAGTACTTGCTAGGTCAACTTCTACATATTTGTATATGCAACGGTAACTCAACATTTCACATGCCAAAAAAACTGATAAGGCAATAAGAAATATCACATGAAACCTGAAATTCGCCGTGTTTATGAATGCTAATTGGGCACATATATATATATATTTTTTGCTTTTCACTATAATAGTTTTTCGGTGCACTAGCTAGTTGGCATAAACAGACAATTAAGCAAACTACAGAGGGGATTCCCCGGACTCTACATAACTTGCGCGTTTGATTCATTCTAACTAAATATCATACTCCTCGCAAAAACAAACAAACAAATGTCATATTGTTCATTATTCTTATACAGTCGTTCCAAAAAAAAAAAAATCATACCGTGTCTTCTGCTCCCCAACTTGCTCCCTAGTTGCACATATATCATACCGTAATCTTGATTGTGATGCACAAGGCAGCATAAAATAGTCCTGCTGTATGGAAGCAAGACAGCTCTACTGCGCAAACTACCGGCTCCCCTTGAGCCATCATTAGGCCTAAATTGATTACAATTGATCCCATCACCATCATAGTGCTCATCTCTATACTAAACATTACTCAATATATACTACTTCCTCCGTTCTATAATATAAGTTCACAGCCGATCATACGTACAGACCAATAAAACACTAAATTTAGGAAAAGGCTAATATTATTGGACCATGAAATGATATATTGCAACTACTCATCTACTTTTTCAGCGTTAAAGGAAAGATATACAATAAAAATATTATAATAAATATATATTTGATCTCTATAATATATTTATATTGTGAAATAACGTTTCCAGGAATAAAGATTTATATTGCGGACCATGGTGCTCTCCTTTATTCTATTGCACCACCGGTACACGATAGATCAATCTTTAGACCTCACTTGTTTGTCCGTTTACTGCTGCATCACGTAGTGCGTACGCATGCTCTGTCTCCATATGGCTATGAATATACATTTGTCGCTTCATTCAAGACATAACTACAATTGTTAATTTTGTCTAATTCGCTTTGGGGGAAAAATTGCTCTGTTTGATTGCGCGCTGTCTTGGTGCGATTAATCAAATAATATTAGGGGTATGTTTTTTTTTGGCTGTGGTTTATATTTTTTAGCTAAAATTTTTGAATTTTAGTTGTTTATGATAGAGATTACGGAGAGAGAGATACTCGTTTGCAATTTTGAATGGTATAGATGTTGGGTTTTTAACATATACTATAATTAACTTGTAGACTTCATCTTAAAAAAATATTCCGTTTGAAAGTTAAGTGCTGTAGCAAAAGTCAAAAGCCGTTTTGAGAACCTGAAAAGAATAGGACCGGGGACTTACACCAAAACGACATCTTTCTTTTTAATTTAACCCCAATGGTATTAGGCACAAACTACACTTAAAATAGGATAGTGTGAACTTATTATATTCACGGCTACCCGTTGAACTAGTATCTTGGTACAGTAGCGACATTAGTTTCGCAAGACGAATGAACAAAAAATCTTCTTGATTACATGATCAAATTCCTTCGATTTTAAGAACTAAAAGACGATCCTATCTGATAGGATCCCTGAAATACAGATAATGCACTACTAGATTCGTGTTTTCGGACCATCGAAGTGATTAGTTTATTTATTTGCGTGGCTCCAAACTGAAAGCCTATTATGGTTATCAAAATGAGAAAAGAGATTGGTACAGAGTACAGATGGAAGTCACACGATCTTTCTCCCAAAAAAAAAACACTAACTAAGTGTAAGTTGCACAAGTGGGAATCTCGAGACATCGTCATCACATACAATCGATATACTTTTTATCAGGGAGGGGCATGAGCATTTGTTTTTCAATGCCTTACCTGCTGATTTGCTTTGCTAAAGAGATCTGCGGCTAAGCCTGGAGTTTATTCCCAGCTCACTGATTGGATTCCTGCATTTTGACTATAATATGTCTCAAATCAATGGCCCGTCTCGTGTATGATCGATGCTTAATTAATTGAAAACACTAGCGGTTTTGTTTGCTTAGTGGTAACAGATCAATCCACGTCTACACACATGTTCTTGAAAGAGTTCAGCACAATGTTACAAAAGAAGATTACAAGGACGAAAAGAGAAGGGGAGGAATAGATCTCACCCACTACGATGAGTGCCATCGTGACGTGCTCAACTTGCCGATCGATGTCTCTGCTTTGCTCTAAGTAAACCGGACGAACCGTATCATTAGTGATATCTTTGAAAAAGCTGAGCATATCAATTGAAAAGACTTAAACAATTCGCTGCCTGCGGGCTGTTTAAAATGACGGTGGTTTATATCTTTTTTTTACTGTAGTTGAGTTACCTTATTTAACATAATTAATTTAAAAAAATTTAAAAATAGAAAAAATATATTAACTTATTACAGACAATCCAACATCGGTTGGACCTTTTGTTTTCAATTAAATATGCTTAGCAATTCTTTCCATCGTGTTTTGACCCTGATAATTTTCTTATAAGTATACTTAACAGTAAGGTGAACCGATGTTGTTTTCTGTGTAAGGATTAGTTACTACTAATCATAAGCTAGCATCAGGTACAATCCATGCCATGCTGTGCATTATAAAATTTGCATATATTAAAACAAATTTTCAAATGTATTTCAAATTCCTTGTGTTGCGATGTACTGCAACTAAAAACTTGGGGTAAATTCTCAAATTATTTCAAAATGAAAATGCAAATAGAATATATGCCCAAGGGCTAAAATTTGAAATGAAATTAACTTTCAATTAAAATTTATCATAAATGGGTTCATCGATACCAAGATCGCCAACTTGATCAAAAGTTCAAAACCATGAAGAGCTTCTTCCCCGTTGTCTCAGAAGACGACGTACCCCACAGCTCCCGTCGTCCTCGCCCTTGCCAAATGTTCCTGCAATAATGCTGCTTCTTCCTCACCGCACTAACATATTCGTCATACACCTCCACGCAACCCTCGTCTATTGCCGTCAAAATCATGTCGCCACTGAAAGTTTGGGTGAATGACCGCTCACGGTATTCGTTCCATTGATCAATATATGTAGTACAATACAAGTCGGTTGTTACAAGATAAAGGGATAAAGCCTATAGCCTGTACACACGCTTATACAAGGGACAAACACAGGATACATCGGTTACATTGTTAGGGTTGGCCGGGAGTTCGTATGCACACTACTACGGAAAAATTCATCATAAACGGTTCGGAAACATCACCGTAGACAATTTCATGAACTATCTGTACTCATAGCTCAGGAATACTCTAAGGGCACTATACGGTTTTGAACCGTCTGTGATAAATATTTTTGTATTGTCATAAATAGGCCTTCTTTAGTTCATCAATATTCTCTAATAGCGCTCAAATAAAGCCTTAGCGGGTGGAATTGGGTTGAGGTTGAATATTGTAAAGGCTTTGTTGTGATTTTCTTTAATGTGAGGATGATCACATCGTGTGGGTATAGTTGTACAACCTCTGCAAAAGTGTAAAACTATTCGAATAGCCGTGCCCCCGGTTATGGACAATACTCGGTAATTTCACACGAAGGATAGTTATTTCATAAAACTTAGGTTGAATAATTTTGGGAAGTGGACAGGTAGTTCACTGATGGTTTATTAAAGTGGATGATTAGTTCACTTATGGTCTATTTAATTCCTTTGGTTATGTATTTATTATTATTTTCTTTAAAGTTCGCTTTCAATCTATTTATTGTATTTACTTTAAATTATTGATTTCTGCAAAAATAACTTTTCAGTCATCCATTGGTAAGTCCTGTATATTATATTATATTATATTTTGTTACGAACGATTTGTTGAGTATCAATATACTCACGGCTTTTTGCCTACTGTTGCTCAATTGAAGAGGAGGAATCATATTAGTAGGAGATGCCTGAAGGAGGATACTTCGATGACTTCGTAGATTAGGACTTCGCTTCTCAGTCGATTGCTTGTGGGTATGTCGAATAGCTACCATATTTATTACTGTTTTCCACTGCTAGTTTCTTAAGCCCTTCCGATTATTAATTGTAAGTTTGGCCATAAGATCGTACTCTGATAATTATTAATATTTGAGTCTTTTTCTTTATTAATCATATATATGGTCTATATTTCATCTATATTTACACTGTGTGCACTAGCGTGATCCTAAACTAGTGCGGTATACACAGAGAGTTCGGATTTGCATATTCGGATCTCGACATAGGTCCAACCAATTAAGCCTATTAGGGAAACCCGTCAATCCCCACTAACACTAGTTTTACACACTCACACATACTTCTCAAAGCATTTACAAGACTCACCCCATTAACCCTTTAACGATTGGTTCACTTATCAATTCCAATTCTTGTTGACCTAAACCACCTCTCTTTTGTACCTCCCTGCGCTGTGGTTTTGATCAAGGCATCAAATTGGTATTTGGCCAACTACCGAAATACCCTTAACGAAGCTTCCGGGTACCTTCTCTTGACTCCATCTGCACCTTCACATCAAAACATCTTCACATACTTTGACACACAGCCTATAGTACCCAGTGACTAGCTGTCACATCTTCACGCATTCAGACTCCCCTAAACATTTGCGTTGCTGACATTCAGTGTATGGGGGAGTGTTAGATGTATGCATGGCTCATTCCACTACTACAAAAAGGCTAATACTAGACATCTCATCATAGACGATTTAACAAAGCCGTCAGTATTAATCACAATCACAGACAATTTTGGTTTAGCGACCGTCTGTGTTAATAGCAGCTCTAAGAACCATATGTGAAGATATAATATCACAGATGATTCATGTCGAAAGCCGTCTGTGAAGTATCATAGATGGTTATTAACAATAATTGTCTGTGATATTAACTCATTATATATGGTTTGTATTAAAAATTATTTGTGATATTTTTCTGCCCGATTTTGCCATCCCTTTATTCAAACTTTTAAACTGAAGCGGCGTCGACTTCTCAACTACTGATCGATTCCGCTACCCAAATGCCCTTATATATGCTATCCACATGCCTCCCCCAAACACTCCAAACGGAAGCACTGCCTGCTAGCTAGCTCCCCCAAACCAATTGAAGTGCCGCCTCCCCCAACGACGCCAACTACCTCTCTGAGTTCCTCCGCCTTCGATTGTGACATTATAGTTCATTGCACAAAACACTCTTGTTATAAGAGTATCTTGTGCAATGTCGCCATCATGACACAACGGTGATGCTGCCGCCGCTCTCCATTGTCGGTGATATATCCCCCATCCGATCCCCTCCCCTCTCTTACTTGATGCTTGAATATAAAATTACAAAAATATAATGTTGACGCTCATGCTTATGATGATTGACAGATGGCTAGGGTTTCGGTCCATGTTGAAATTTATGTTTTATTACAGGATGAAGAAGAATAGGCTCTTGGAAAAATTTAATCTAAAGAAAATACTAAAAATTAGAAAAGGTTACTGTGGTGTGGACTTGGTGCACGAAAAGACTGATCTACAGTGGAGTCGGCTCACGAAATAGTGTGCACGCAACTGGACTAGCTAACATGGCTGCTGAGTAAGCATCTAAGGCTGACATGTCGGTGATGTGGCAAGACACGTGTGCACTAGAGCTGACATGGCACTCAGGTTGGCTTGAGAGCTAACGTGGATGACGTGTAGGGACCACGTAGGATTATGGCTGAGGTGGCAACTTGTGTGGACGACTGACTCGATTGGGCTGGGGACGATCGAATGATCCAAACGATGAAGGCAATCGGACGGCCGAAGAGTGAGGTTTGTTCGGACGGTTCGACGATCGGACGGCTGAGTTGAGCTGAGAACATTCGGACTGCCAAAACGATGATATCGATCAGACGGTCTAACAACGATTGGACAGTCGGAGACAATCAGCCTGGCCGAAGATGTTCGGACCGGCCGAAGGAGTGTTGACGATCTGATGGTCCGAGGACAATCGGACGGTCCAAAAGGGCGAAGATTTTCAGACAGTCTGAATGGCGCAGTGAATCCTGGCCGTAGGGAACGATCGGACAGTCCGAAGAAGTGGCAATGTTCGGACTAGACCGAAGATGGTGACGTGTGGCGCTCGACGATTGGCTGCTAAAGGCAAAGCGACGGTGGCTTTTCGGTGCACGAGGGGTCGTGGGTGCGTGACTAGCGAGGCGGCAGCGCACGGGGACTGAGGTGCGACAGAGCGATGGCCAGAGTAGAGCAAGATAGCGCGGCTAGCCTGGGTGGTGATGCAGGAACTCACTGACGGTCGACGGATGACAGCGAGTGGCGGTGGAGATCGATCCAGAGAGAAGGACAACGATGGCAACTCAGTGGCGGCGGTAGAGAGAACGAGTGAGACGGCAGCTCAGGATGAGGTGCTCGAAAGGGGCGACGCGACTTAAATAGCATGGACGCTAAGGAATCCTGGATAGATACGGTGAGGAGTTCACGATGGACACAGCACAAACGATGATACTCTGCGGCGACCACGGCTTCATTTCGGCAAGGAAGATGAACAATAGTCGACCTCTTGGATGGTTGCCACGTGGCTTGTGGAGGAAAATAGATGGCTGAGGTGAGATAGCACAGATTTACTCGAGTGCACGGATGCCTGACGTGTGTCCCCTTAGACAAATCCGGCGGCTTAACGGAAAGGGGCGTGGATGATTAACACTTGGCAAAGGGGGAATTGGATGGCTGTTGCTGATTGGGCCGATGAATAGTATTGGGCTCAACCTAGTACTGTTCTTAGAAGTTTTGAGGATTTTCTAATTTTAGAAATTCAAATAAATCCATTTGAGCTTTAGAAAATAGCAAATAAATCTAAAACATATAAAAAATTCTAAAAAATTCCTTGAGGCACAAGAAACCCAAATAAAATATTTTTAGCAAATTTTAATTTTTATTTTAATCATATTAAATTGTTGTAATTATTAAAATCCAATTTAGGCTTGAATTAAATCTAGAAAAATCCAAATGATGAATTTTATTTTAAATGGCTTCAAATAACACTAAAAATTAGGATGTTACAACCTATTAGGATTGTTACTAGTTATTAGTGGGTAGAGGATGTGATAGATGTAAAGATTCTAGGGTTTAGCTTTTTGTTCTACCACCTTATCTCCTTCTATGATTGTGAGAGAGAAAAATTGAGAGAGAAAATAGTGGTGCTTTAGCTGCACCTTATAATCATCTATGAGTATGTAAACTTCAACCTTCATTGGAAATAGATAAAAGTTTTATCTCAGTCATATTCTTATTTGCATTCTTACTTGATTTTGTTTATTTTTGTGCTAGATTTGTGATTTCATATTTGTGGGAGTTCTAACTCGATCTCTTGCTTAAATTACCTTGTTAGGACATGTGAGAATAGATTTAGAAGACCTTATGCATTAGATTCTTATGAGCAAGAAGTAATTTGAGTTTTAGGGTTTTTGGTATTCTTGTGACCTAGATTTGATTCTCTTTAATTTACTGAACTCAAGCTTAAGAAACTTGTAATTCTTAGTTGGTTTAGGTTCATAATGACTTGAATAAGTATTATGCAAAATTTGGACCTGTTTAGATGAGATTTGAATAAGTGCTTGACATTTGAGTTTTGTCCTGAGAGGCTTTCATGTCTGGGAACAGAGGACTAGTCAAACTGGCCCTATACCTGTGGTCAGAACACCCCACCAGTCAGACCGACCCATTCATGGTGGTCTGACTGGTCTTGGGCTGAAGAGTATTGATTTTGTTAGCTTATGTCTCTAGGCTTGTTTTGGGAAAGCATAGCTGGTGCAATCTGAACTTGGTAATTCTCATAGTCACCTTAGTGAAGAGTTTGAATATCATTACGAAAAAAGTTTGAACAATCATTCACCCCTCTGATTGTGTCGGCATCGGTCCTATAACGATAGATGAACAAAGATGTATCGAACTTGGAGCAAAGAAAACTGATAGATAGAAGGAAAGAAGAAAAATGATGATACTAAGCATGTGGTGCTTGCTTAAGACCATAGAAAGATTGATCAAGTTTGCACAAGTGATTGGGTTTGGAAGGGTCGACAAAATTAGATGGTTGGTGGTAGTAAACTACATAGTTTTTTTGGCTTATGGCTTCTCTCAAATAAACAAACGAGTTGGATTCTCTGTTACTATTTTAAAGCGGCTTATCGAGATAACTTATTTTAAGAGGCTTATCAGTATTCGGTTTGTTCACGCAAGCACTCGCGCTAGGATAAAAAACTATAAGTCGTAGCAAAAAATAACCAACTTCTTTAGAAAGATAGCCATGCAAGAAATCATTTTTTTTACATCACGTTGATGAACAGACCAACTGTTGGATAAAGACAGAGAGAGGATAGTATGGGTGGTAGCTGATTTCACCACAAGCTGAAAGTCTCATCGAAGGTTGCCTCCAAAGAGATGGTAGCATAGATCCAACCGAGGACAGTGCAGTCAAGTTGCCTCCACTCGATGTCGCCAATGTTATCAGGCTGGAAAACATCTTCCTTAACAAGATTGGCAAGATCATACTTGCCTAAGGTGACAGAGAACATCATCCTCTACTTCACATAGTTAGACGCTTGCAGATCGAGGAAGATTGGCACATGTGCCTTGATGTTGGCCATGCTAATGGTTTGGAGATGAAAGAAGGGTGGACCAGCAGAAGCAGTATCACCAAGGGCGATAGGATTCTTGTTCTTGTTGTTGTCGATGAGGCCGATGGTGCTGATCATGACTGATCGCACGAGTTTATGGAAGAGAAGGAGATTATTGGGAGGTGGAAGAGAAGGAGAACGTCCTAGGGTCAGATGTGTTGTGATATCATGAAAGTTTGGGTGAATGACCGCTCACAGTATTCCTTTCATTGATCAAATTATGCAGTACAATACAAGTCGGTTGTTACAGGATTAGGAGATAAGGCCTAGCGGTGGACCTAGGATCAAAATTTAGGGGGGGCTAATGGGGTTTGCTCATTGGCTTGTCAGATGCTGAGTTGCCGGTCTGCGGAAATCTACCGCACTGCCAGTCAAGGAAAACTATTTCATTTTGCAATTTTTTCGAGGGTAACGAAAGAGGTGAAATGGTCAAAATTTTAGCATTTTGGTGAAAATTTTGGTCAAATAGTTCAGGCCAAATTTGAATGTTAAACTTTAAACATGAGGTTAAAAAATATGTAAAGTACTTCTTCAACGCATGTAGTACCTTGGTTTGGTGGGATGAGACTTCCTCCTCAAGCGACAAGTCTTGGGTTCGATATGCTTATAGTGCAAAGTTTTTCCCTTTGTTAGAAATTATGTGGGACATATATGTTAGCAAAAGAAAATAACAAAAAGTTTGTAGAATATGGGGATTCGATCCCTAAGACCTCATGCACACACATGAAAGGACTGGCATTGGGTTAGAAGGCTTCATTTGCCTACAATGGACTGGCCATTGGACTAGAAGGCTTCGTTTGCCTGCTTCCCCGTCGTGCTGGTGTACAACTCGGGGTACCCACAGGCTGGCCAGTGGTAGGGGGTGCTAGCCCTGACTAACCCCCCGATGGGTTAGCCCCTGATAAGGCCTATAGCCTATACACACGCACATATAAGAGATAAACATAAGATACATCAGTTAGGCTTTAGGGTTTGTTAGGGTAGGTCGAGAGTACATATGCATGAGCCATGCATATGTCTAATAGCCACACCTTCTACACTATTGCTCCTATACTAATAACTACCCATTGCTACATACTCAATATAGGACTAACAATAGCAATAGAGAGAGAGGGGTACATGATGTTTTCTTAAATCTTCTCTCAAACCTTAACCCTAACCCAAGAATGGTTAGAATGGTTAGCCACAAGCCTCCATCCCCAACCATTAAATAAATAGAGTAACTAGCTCATATCTAACACTAATGATACTATCCACTAGCACAATTGGGAGAAATCTTAACCCCACACAATAGGGGTTTTACACTCATACTTAACTTATGCATATTTTTCAAAGCATATAAGTGTGAACCCACTAAGAATTTATCATTTGATCAACTTGATCTTCTTAGTATCTCCTTGACCTAAACCACCTTCTCAAACATCGTTGAATCACTGTGGTTTTGATCTAATAAAGTTTCTAGTATTTGACAAAATACCAAAATACCTTCACCTTGACTTGGTCTTCACCTTCCTTACAAGCAATCGTCATATTTGCCATATGTAGGTGGACCAATTGCTTGTTACGCGTTAGCAAGTCTCTCCTGCTCTAGTTCTATCATACCACACCTCATTTGGATCGACCATGTTACATGGTGCAACTAGTCGCTCCAACCTTCCTTTTAACATTCTTTGTCTTCTCTATGCTATGCTTGAGCTCAAGCATCCCACCCAGCATTCTTAACCGTTCTAGACCTCGGCTCCTCCATAAGCACAGTCCTATTCCTCGTTGTTGATCGTAGTTGACTTGAAGCTACTCTGCACATCTAAAGACAAAAGAAATTATTTTTGGGTATAAGTTCTTACAACTTAACCCATGTTAGTTGAGACATGCTTGATGCAGCATGAACACATTGACTTAAGACCAAATTACCCAAACCTCAACCAAAATTCCAAAATACAAAACTCACTGCTGAAACCAGAGGGCAGTCAGTTTGACCGCTCAGCTGAGCCAGTCATACTAATATGCTCGGCTAGTCTAACCGCTCAACCGGGCTGGTCAAACCGCCAAGAACTGAACAACAGGCATAAAATCTAAATCTTTTACAAATTTGAATTTCAACTTCACAAACATTAACAATAGTCCATCACAAATAATCATAAATTTTCTCACATATTGCCTCACTCACCTATGTCATTTGCACCACTTCCAACTTCTACAAGGCTTTGCTACTGTAAGCTATTTTCGTACTTGGTGAACCCTAACAAGATACTAGAGCTCGAACCCTGAAGTACATGGAGGGGGTCCCAAAAGTGCATGAGTAAAAAAAAGCATATAGGTACTTGCATATCACAAAATAAGATCAAAGCTGTATGTACACTATTTTAGTTTAATATAGTAAAGCTTAAAACCTATAGTTCTCTTGGGATAAGACTAGCAAAAGATGGCTTTGTCTTGGAAAAAAACCATTTGTTTGTACACACCCTTCCATTTCTTGAAGATGGTCTCACATTTGTTTTTGCAACCTAGAATTTATCTTGAATTCCTTTGCCATACTTCACAAAAACTAGATCCAGTCCACTGGTAGCACCAGTACATGTCAAATTACCTCCTCACGTTTGAAAATCATTTATGACAGCAGTAATGCTCTTGTGTCGTATGGGTGCCCAAACTAGAACATTCTATTGTGCACCACCTTATCTTCCGATCGAAGATGGTCTAATTTAGCGTTGGCTTATGATTTTTTTACTGTAACTGAGTTGTCTTAGTTGACATAATTAAATTTTTAAAAATTAAAAATAGAAAAACATGTTATCCCATTACGAACAATGCAAAGTAATACGAGAAAAAAGGAAAAAAAAACCCAAAAAATTTAAAAAATTAGAAAAAGACGAAATTACTGAATAGTGAAAAAAAACAGAAGTCAAAAGTAGAAGCTGGTTTTAAGCCAAAATGAGCGGGGCCGAATCTATTTTCACCTCTTACAAAAAGCACAACAGCGCACCAACATTACTCATAGGCATAACTTGTTCAAAGTTTGTTTGGATGCATAATACTTTTAGGTAGCATTCAAAATAGCGATGGCTTATAGCTTTTGGCTGATATTTTACTGTAGATGGCTAATTTTTTAATTGTAGCTGAGTTGGTTTATTGGGCATAATTAAATTTAAAAATAGAAGCGACATGTTAGCCTATCACAGACAATGCAAAGAAATACGGGAAAAAATAAAACACAAAAATACTAAAAAACAAAAAAAAAGAAAATGACAAAAAAAACTGCACAGTGAATAAAAAGCCAATCGCTGCCCCCCGTCGCTGGCTTCTTGAAAGCTGAGCGGGGCCTTAGAGTTTTTACAGAATTCCATGGTTTTTGATAAAATTCCATAGTATCGAAAATTTTGAGGTGTTTTGATTCAACAAACTTTGTTGTTCTATAAATCGCGGTATGTTTGATACCATGGTATTTTTGAAGTTTTCAAAAATCTACTCATGACGTCTTTAAAATACTGCAATTTCAAGGTACCATGGTTTCCTCAAAACAGTAAAATTTATCGTATCTTAGAGGTAGTACGTTAAAAACTTTTGTTTTTGAAATAACGTCGTTTGTCTAGTTCACTGTGTAGAGGGCGCTCGTTTTAGCGATGGCTTCTGGTTTTTGGCTGAAATTTCACTGTAGCTGGCTTTTTTTTACTGTAGCTGATTTGGCTTTTTGGGCATAATTAATTTAAAAAAAATGTAAAAATAGAAAAAACATGTTAACCCATTAGGGAAAAATACAAAGAAACACGGGAAAAAAAGAAAATACAAAAAAGCCTAAAATATCTAAAAAAAATTCAGAAAAAGACGAAATACTGAATAGTGAAAAAAAAACAGAAGCTAGAAGCAGAAACTGAAAAAAATCCAAAATGAGCAGGGCCGACTTCGCTGTTACCACATCCGACTATTTTTTAATTTTTTTTCTAGCTATTTAGTTTTTAGGTTTTTTTATTTTTTTATTACTTTGTATTATCCGTAATAGGATAACTTTAGATTATTACTTCGGATTATGATATTTTATCTTAAGAAGAACACTTATATAAACAAATTGGATACTGATAAATTGATTTAAAATATTATTTTAATAAATTATTTTAAAACAGTGATAAAGTAGACGTCTCGAAAAAAGAATCGACCGCAAGCGGGCCCGGAACTGGCCCGGCAGCGTCCCTGCCCAAAGCGGGGCCCACCTATGGCTTCAAAGTCCACCGCACTGCTCATCCTTAACAATGACTTAGTATTAGGTGGGTCCACCCACCGCAGCAAGTGGGACCCACGGCGAAAGGAACCAAACGGGCGTAAAGGGAGGGGCAAGAATTATTGCGATATACAGTGAACCACACTCACCTACTCCTGTCGCTTTCCCAGCCAGTGACTGCCGTCTGGGCCCCACCTATCCCAGGACACGTACTAATACTCCAATAGTATACTTGGGTATTTTAACGATCACACCCCTAGACTTTACCAGCCCTATTAGACCAATCCTACAACACCCTTCTCACAGGCGTCTCACGCGATATGAGGGTTTGATAAGGACTGCTCTGAGATGATTGTTTTCGGGGGCCTTATCGTCAAACTGTCACCCTCCAGGTGGGCCATCACTCGTCATCGTCGCGAGCCCACGCCTGACGTGGTGAGTCGCCCGTCGCGTAGCGGGCCTTAGCCTGGCGTGGCAGCGAATGGCGGGCGCATACGTGGACGAGGCCACGTGACCTCGCGTCGCTCTACGGCCGAAAAGACGGGAACGCCCCTCTATGGAGTCACCGTATCGCTGCAGAATTCGATTATAAGGCCCGCTCCGAACTTTCAGCTTTGGACTATTTTGGTTTTTATCATATTTAAACGTCGGGTTTTAATTTTAAATTATTTTAGTTTTTAAGTTTTTTTTATTTTTTACCTTTTCTTTTTCTCACTTATCCTTTTGTATTATTTGTGATATTATAACGAGGTTTTTATTTTTTTTCTACTTTTTGTTATTTTTTTTAAAAAGTAAGTTGTTGTTACAATATAATTTTTACTATAAGCTAAAAATCACAGTTAGAAACCTAAGTAGTAAGTTAGATGGAGTGAGTCCTAAATAAAAAAAGGAAAACAAAAAAAAAGGTGAAAGGGATGTGAAACTGATGGGAATTATGGAGATGAACGGGTAGTCCACAGGCCGCAGTACAATCTATGTTTGGGGGTACACGGATTGACACAAGATTCCAAGGCATCATTGCACTTGTCTAATTGTGAAAGTTGTGATAAGTAGGGCGACGCGTACGCAGTATACGAGTAGTACTGTTTGTGTGATGAAGAAAGGAGAAGAACAAAAGAAGAAGAAGGTGATAGAGAAATGGAATAACTAATCGATGAAACTGTGGGGTCAAACATGGAGACATTGATTGGAGTACACACTCGACAGACATGAACTCTACCTTGATCGGTGTTCTCAGATGAAATTACGTAAAATTTACAGTTTTTTAGGCCAAAATACGGTAAAAAAAACTCTGCTAAAATTGTTTATATTGAGCATTGACTGCACTAAGGGGCCATTCGGAATAGCGATGGTTTCTGATTTTTAACTGAAATTTTACTGTAGCTGGCTGATTTTTACTGTAGCTGAGTTGGCTTATTAGGCATAATTAAATTTTAAAAAATATAAAAATAAAAACGGCACGCTAATATAGAGTGGACAATATAAAGGAATACAGGAAAAAAATAAAACACAAAAATACCAAAAAAATCACTACATGACAAATTTGCTAGAGTCGCCTGAGAGCCAAACGCAATCGTCCAACGCTGCAGCGCAGCTGTTGTGAGCGCAACCTAAAATGGTGTACTGTCAGCAATTTGTTAGCATGTGATGCATTTGGTAAAAAGATGCCACCCATGGACTGAATTCTATACAGTTCGTGCTTTCGCCTTCTCTTTACAGGAGAAGGCGGTGCTTGCATTCTCCAGAGCAACGAACTTTTCTGCTTTTCCGAAGCCATTACATAGATAGTGCTGTAATAACTTTTTTTAAAAAAATCTAGCTTTCAAACACACGAATTTGTAAATTTGATATCTTTTGTGACCGTAGCAGCAGCGACAGATGACACGTATTACCTGTTGGGCTCGCCCATTATGGTAGATGACAGGCACCGCATTCGACACTGTAGGTGACCTATCAAGGTAGATGATCTCGGTAACTAGGGGACCCACATGCCTCCCGCACCAGTTGAACTTGGCAGCTTCACCACCTATCGCGATGGGCGAGCGCAGCAGGCTCTATGTGTTGTTCGCCGTTGCTGTCATGGTCATAGAGGGAGCCAAATTTACAAAATTGTGTATTTGAAAACTAGATTTGAGAATCATGTGTTTGAAAACTAGATTTGAAAAAAAAAACCACAGTGCTTTCCCTGCTTTCTGCGTAGGACAAGAGAACATTTTTCTTTTTTTTCTTCCTCCTTTATTTTTCAAGGATGTGGTGGTGACAGCTTTATAGGCAACATGACGCTTGTGTGGTTCGATAGTCCTAGTGAGACGCAGAAAGTACCACTGAAATTCCTGGAGCTGATAATCAAGATGCTAAAATTTTACCATTGATTACAGTGCAGCTGATGTTCTGAGGGCAATTTACATAAAGTAGCCGAATGGGCAATTTGGACTTGTTTTGTCTTTCAACGGAATAGATAGATGATCGTTCTGACTAGATTTTGGGCTGGCTTCTTGGAATCTAGAAAGCTTGAGAGCTAAAAATATAATTCAGTATCCAGTATATAAATAAATAGTTTTTGTAATATGCTATCTTAATTAAGGTAGTGTTTAGTTTGACGTTAATTTATAATTTTTTTATTGTAGTTGGCTTGTTTTTTAAGCTAACTAAGTTAGCTTATTTAACATAATTAAATTTATAAAAATGTAAAAATAGAAAAAAAATATGTTAACCAATCATGGACAATGCAAAGGAATATGAAAAAATAGAAAAAAGCACAAAAAATTAAAAAAAATAGAAAAGGACAAAATTATTAAATAATGAAAAAAAATAGAAACCAGAAGTAGAAACTGGCTATAAATCATAGACATGTAGTAGTGCACTTTTATGTTGTCTATGTTGCTTATAGGTTTAGAAGTTGTATTGTATGTAACCTTTTGTTTGGGTGCTGAATGTTGCTGGTAACCCCAGACAGTTGTAACTTGTAAGACACTTTATATTCGTTTTTAGTATAAGCAGGGAGTCCTTTGTATAAAAAAAACTACTGTTTTTGAAGCAAAACAAATGACCTTACCTTTGGTTGTTTCATCCAATTCAAGTAGCTGTTCTGCTATAGATTTCTCTTTTTTTTTTCTTTTTGACATGAGGTTTCTCTATCTTGCTCGATAATAGAATAATTAAAATTTTCAGGTCATGGACCCAGCTACGTATGCAATTGTCTAAAATCCATGTAATGTTTAGCCAAAGCCTTGCTTTGTAGTGCGAGAGTTTGGGTTCCATTGCAATGAGCTGGCACTTGACTATGTATGATAAAATTGATGTTCATTCATTGTTCGGTTTAGGATCATATTTGATTTTATATATCATCCTCGTTTGGTATTTCATTGTGACACACGGACACTTTACTAATAGAAATATAGAATGATAAGGAAATGTACATCTAAGTGAAGCAGATTTAGTTTTTTTAAAGTTGTATCAATAATATCTTTGACTAAAAAGTTCTGTTTTCCTACTAAATCATGGAAAATTTGTGTGTTACAAGTAGCCACTCTGGTTAACGTTTGAGACAGTTATTCCTCCTTTTAAAAAAGAAGACGCAAATAAGAAACAAAGGAAATGCTATACATATGTGACATGACTTTTTTTTTTCGAATTTCAATCAATTTTTGAACTTACGGGTGTGTTTGGACATTCATACCCTATCTCTGGCCTTTGTAAGCTCCTCCACTACCTTCAGTGAAGCCCGCAGGCTCGCCAGCGCCTCTTGGCACGCTTCAGCGAAGGCAGCTCGTCACAAACGTTATCGAAAATATATGCCGTCCACCGGGGGTTCCCTCGGGGCGTCTGAGGTGTCAACGATGGAGGTGAGCTTTGAGGCAGGCCGTATGCAAGGCAAAAGTGTGAAGATTAGGTCTAGGAGATGGCGAGGTTGAGAGATCTAAGGTCAGATAATATTAGCTACAACGGATGATTTTTTATTAAAAATAAATAGTAAGTGGTTTTTATAAAGGAATGAATGATAAGAAAAGTAAAAAAGATGTGTGTAAGAAGAGTAGGGTATATGATGTATTTGTAATTTTATATTTTATATCTAGAACAAAAAAAGTATAAAAATTACTTTAAAAAACTAGATGCTCATGTTGAGCGTTGGGCCTCCCTGCGACGCTCGAAAATTGAACTGAATTTTTAGTACTGAAAAACGCAGATAAATAGACGGGTAAGAAGACAAGGATTGCTTCATACGAACCGCCCATAAACGTACACCAGAGAGGGGCGAAGGCAAGAGGACAGACGGGAATAAAAGCGCGGGCCCAAGTGGGCGGTGTACGTGTGCCACTGCAGTTTGGCACACTGCCCGAGGCCAAGGCCCTGCGTGCCAGCGCCAGATGCGATGCGGGTCAGCGTCACCCCTGCCCCCGCGTGTCCTCCCCTCCCAGGCTGCCTGCAACCCGCGGCAGACCTGCCTCCGTTCTTTCCTGCCCGATCCCTCCCCCCTCCCGCTAATTCCCTTGTTACCAATGTAGCTAGCCATCATGGTCTTTTTCTTTTCCACTTCTAAATTAATTATAATATACATTACAATAATTTTATTTATATTAATTAAAATCAAACATAAATATCTTTTTTATATTCTTTTCTATAAACAGCTAAAAGACATATACCGATTTAAAATAATTGACCCTTTGGCACTGCTCAGATCAGCGGTCGGTGGTGGCTTCTGCATAGTGTTCGGCTTTTCAATCTCTGTAGCACTTTTGTCCTTTTTTTTGGTATTTTTGTGTTTTATTTTTTTCCTGTATTCCTTTGTATTGTTCGAGACAGGTTAACATGTCGCATTTATTTTTAGTTTTTTTTTAAATTTAATTATACCTAATAAGCCAACTCAGATACAGTAAAAAATTAGTTAGTTACAGTAAAATTTTAACCAGAAGCTATAAACTATCGCTATTTCAAACGCCCCCTTTAGCTGACATATGGAAAGAGGCATGCTTACCACCATATCTTTTTACCTCGATGGATTCTGTAATACGTACTGCTACACTTGCTTTTTGTGGAGCTGCTCCATGTACTAGCTAGCTAGTTTTGGAGCTCGCAGCTAAGGCTGTAAAAAAAGCTCGAGGCTCGCGAACTACTTAAGCTTGATTCGTTTTAAACTCGATTCGAGCTCGGCTCGAGCTCCAAATGAACTGAACTCGAGCCTGATCTCAAACTCGCGAGCTTCAACGAGCCGAGCTCGAATAGCTCGTGAGCTTGAGATATTTTATCCCATTTCCATATCCTGCCCCGCCCCCCCGGCCCGAATCCCGCTGGCCGCCCCAAGCCCCCGCCCCCCCGCTGCTCCTCCTCTCTCACGCCCGCCCGCTCTCTCCTCGTGCCCTGCCCGCCTCTCCCCACCCCATCCCTCCTCTCCCCGTCCCCCTCCTCCCGGCCCCCGCCTCGCCCCCGCCGCCTCCTCCTATCCGGCGCCTCCCGCCCCGCGCCCTTCTCCCGGCGCCTCCTCCCCGTCGGCGCCCTCTCTCCCGGTCTCCCCGCCGCCGCCTCTCGACGCTTCGCGCCGCGCCTCGCGCTGGCCGCCTCGATGCCGCCATCGCTCGCGCCCCTCCTCCTCTCCGCCGCCGCCCCTCCACTCTCGGAGCCACCCTCTCGCCAGATCGGCCGGATCCGGATCTCTCACTGGCACGGCGCCGCCTTCTTCCCCGCCAAGGCCACCTCCGCGCCCGGCCGCTCGATGCCACCACCGCTCGGTGCCCCTCCTCTCCCCCGACGCCGGCGCCCCTCCTCGACTTGGATCCAACCTAACAGGTACGCCCTTGGCACTGAGTCTACCCGAGCCGCTCGAACTTTGTCCGAGCCGAGCTCGAGCCCAGTTTGAAGCTTGACGGCAATCTCAAGCTCACTCGAGCTCGGCTCGAGTTTCTATTGAGCTCGAGCCGAGCCAGATCAAGCTCGCTCGAGCTCGATTTATTTACAGCCCTACTCGCAGCGGGTTTGTTCAATTTCTTTCGGTTATTTAGCAATTGTGCAGTTTATAATACTATAGTTTCCTATATAAACTTTGAAGTTAGGGACGCAAGTCACCACCACTGCCCAACTGTACGTATGTGATCAGATCATGAGCTACAGTGGGCAATGTTCATGTGGCCGTACACAAGTGTCAAGGCTGGATCTACCCTCGGAAGCAATAAGTTTGGAATGCTCTCATCTCCTCCTCGTAGGGCTTTATATGGCTGGGATTTATAATTTTTAGTTAAATTTTTTTAATTTTAGCTGTTTACGATAGAGATTACAGAGAGATATTTACTTATGATTTTAGATGGTACAGATGTTAAAATTTTAACGTATATTATAATTAATTTATAGACTCTATTTTAAAAAATACTCTATTTAAAAATTAGATATTATATCAAAAATTAAAAATTAGTTTTAGAATCCAAAAAAAACACACCCATAGTCCACACACCTTAACAACACCCAATAATTCGGTTCAATCCTACAAAAGGAGTACTCTCCTACGAACTGCATCCAAGTGGCCACAATGAAGCGAAAGCAGAGAGAGAGGGCAGACTCCCATGCCACATGGTGCTACCTAAAACCAGCTCACCATTTTTCTTAGTCCATGGTTTTCAGCAAACCAATCATCGCTCTGCATGCTCTCTCTCTCTCTCTCCATCGCTTTCCGCTCCCAGACTCGTTGCACAATTGATACGCACACCAATTCCATACACAAATCAGCAGTCTAATGGACTGGAGTACCGTTTTAACGGATCTATTTATGAATTTTACCAAACGAACAAGATATTGAGTAGAGTTTCTTTTTCTAGTGATATTTATTCCATCCATTTTCACGAATGAAGCCTTTTTTGCTGTTGTGGTAAGTTCATTTCGGAAATCAAGCTTGTGTAAGTAAGGGTCTATTTGTTTTAGTTTCGATACCGCAGCGATTACTCCCAGAATCTGCGGCTCCCAAACAAGCCAGATTTTCATCCGATTCTAAGTAGCCGAAGCTACGAATCCGAAAAATGAACTAGTAGCCGTGTCAAGTTATCCAGCTTTCTCCAGATTCTCGACCACTACCGCTCACCACCGCTTCTCGAATCTACAAACAAACAAACAGGCCCTAAGTAAGTTTCCAACTGTCTCCCCATTTTGTTAATGCTATGAAATAAGTTAAGCGGTTGACACGTTTCATAAAATTAGGTGTGCATGATCTAATTTATTAACCGATTCTTAGATTTTGTCTCTTTTACTATGCTCACAAAGTGGTTGAAGGGAGTATTATGAATTTTAAGATAGGATTAACCCTTTCTAATCCAAATTTATCAAATATTGCTAACAATGTTTCTCTTATGTTAAATGGATAAACAATTACCCTTTTAAAATATTTATCTGTGGGGTAGCTCAAATTTGCTTACCTATGATTTGCAAAAAACAATCTGGACAATAATCATCTGGCTTAAACTAAATATTACTCCACTACATGGTGCAATACAATATTGGAGCATTCCATGTGGTATTTTATCTTTGTATGTTTAAATAATATTATACAAAAATACTTTATTAATTTACTTCGTATGTATTTTCGGTATATAACTTGTTTGGCACAATAAGAGTACACATTTTCTCAACAACTTAAATCTCACATTTGTGGATTTTTTTTTTCTTTTAGTTTAGCTTACTAGAAACTTTAATATAAGTACAAACCATATATTTTGTAAGATACCCGCTTCCAGTGCTTTCATATAACAATGCAAGTGCCAAAATATGCAATCATTCCGTGTTCCTCTAGCCGCACCAAAGAAACTAACAAAACAGCTTTTTCTTAAAATAATAGAAAAACAAAACAAAATGGAAAACAAACACACTAACAAGAAACCAGCCTTCTAGAGGCTACAAATACATGAAACCCCTCTCTCCCTTTCCCACTTCCTCCTCTCCAAACCAGCCAACGGAGGAAGGCAACTAGGCAAGCAACCAACCAAGAAACCATACAGAAGCCAAGAACCTCTCGTCGCCCTCCAACTCTACGGCGAGGCATGGTGGAGAAGGCCAGGGCCCTGGCGCGCAAGATCGACATCGCCCCGGCCGGACGCTCGGCGTGGAAGGCCGGCGCCTCCGACGGCCTTCCGTCGCCGACGAGCCCGCTGGACCGCACGGCCGCCGCGCCGTCGCACCGAGGGTGGCGCCACCGAGAGGCTGGCGGGGTCGGGCTCGGTATCCTGGCCGCGCTCGAGGCGCAGCCCGCGGCGGCCGCGGCGAGGGTGTCCGCGTCCGTTGCCATCGCCAACGCCATCGCGTCCCCGCGCCGCGCCGCGCGGCTGGAGGTCTCCGAGCTCGGATGCAGCGGCCGGTGCGACACCAGCGTGTGCGGAGGCTCCTACGCGTCCTCCGGCGCCGGCGAGGCGTTCCTGGTGGCGGAGTTCCTGGCGTGCTGCGACCTGTGCCGGCGGCCGCTGGACGGCAAGGACATCTTCATGTACCGAGGGGAGAGGGCGTTCTGCAGCATGGAGTGCAGGTACCACGCCATCGTGAGCGACGAGTTCCAAGAAGAGAAGGAGCGCAAGCGCCGCGCTCCGTCGGATGTACCCAAGAAGACAACGGCGGCGACGGAGATGGCCGGGTCGCCCTGCGCTGGCAGCGGGCAGATCTTCTTCACCGGCATCGTGGCCGCGTGATGTGAACCACCATCTAATGGAACGGTTGTATCATAAACAATAAAAGAAAATAAGACAAAAACAAGAAGAGGAAGAGAAACAAGGGTGCGTGTGTAGAGGAGAGAGTTGGGGAATTTTGTTCTGTTCGAAGAGGACGGGTGGATTTTGGTGTTTTGATCTTGATTTTTTGTATTTTTTTGGGGGGCGATTATGATTTGGGGGAGGAAAGGCAAGGGATGATGACAGGTTTTCAAGCGTTGTTGCTTGCTTTTTGTTCCTCCACTGCCAAAGAACAATAACAATCAGGCTTAATTCCCCCTTGTAGCATTAATCCGTGGTCTCTCTTGATGAATCTTGGAACAATCGTCAACCATCGTCCTTGTTAAACCTTCATTTCGCGCTATAGTTAATTGATGGTACTCTCTTATCAAGTTTTAAGTTTGTACCCACCGTAGTACAAAGTCGGTAACAAGTCAGATCATCAGATGCTCAAGAACAGTGGTGGCTTACTCCGCCGCCATGATTAACATTTGGAGACTGATCGTAACAAGTGCCATCGATTAACAGCGGCTTTGATTCTCGTTGAGTTCTAATTGCAACATGTAGTACTAGCAGTACCAAAAGAGATTCCATCCATGGTCGATCATCGGCCAGGGTGGCTCAAATGGTTATCGGCTATGGGGCGTTCGGAATAGCGATGGTTTTTGATTTTTGCTGAAATTTTACTGTAGTTGGCTGAAATTTTACTGTAGCTGAGTTAGTTCATGGGCATAATTAAATTTAAAAAAAATATAAAAATAAAAACGGCTCGCTAGTCTAGAGCGGATAATGCAAAGGAATACTAGAAAAAAAACGAAACGCAAAAAAAACGTAAAAATAAAAAAAATTTCACTACGTGACAAAATTGCTACATTAATTTCGTTGCTGCTACAGTGTTTTTGACGCCAAACGGTGAAAAAAATCTCCATATTGAACGGGGCCTATGGCTGGTGGCGAAGGATACGAGATCGTCGGTGCCACTCTTGTAACGCGAAGGGTGCAGAAAGATTGGTATGCCCCCTCATATAGTGGATGAGATCTAAGAAATCGGCACAAGGGTACTCTTGTTGTGAAGCCCACTATCTCAGCATCAGCGAGGGGAGCTTCGTATTGGGTCCACTTCGTACGGGCTCAAAAGGGGTTATTTACCTATGAACTAGGAAGAGGACATGGTGGACGAAGCCTATGGTGGTCTACTGTTCAGTAAAGCTGCATGAAGAGGGATGCAAAGATTATAGTCCCTGTGATCTAAGATTTTTGTAGAGATAGTGTTGAACTTCATGTATACCCGATGTAACTGTATTAATAGGCTTCCGTAGAGCTTAGGAAAGGGGATTTTCTTTAGGAAGACAAAAAAACCTTTTCTATCATATTTAAGACCGCTTCTCGTTTCAAGGAGTTTTGGGGTGCTCACCCTCCGCTCGTGAGGAGGCACCACGAGGTCCCTTTTCTTTTACCATTTGGTCTGTAGCCATAACAGTTGGTGTCATCTATGGGAAGAGGCAAGCAAGCGAGTAAGCCACACCAACATGGCCACTGGCAAGAAGATGAACACATCCGGGGTCTCGGCGACCAAAGCAGAAGTCGTGACCATTATGCTGAGGGCTCTGCAAGCCAAACGTAGCCAGACCTCTGCAGCCACGACCATCACAGTCGCAGCCGCCGTTGAGGTCATGGAGGAAGAAGCCAACAACTCCACGCATGGGGAGCTCGTTGGAAACGACACCCGACACATGGAGGCCTCATTACCTGAAGGCAACAGGGTGAGGCCTCTTCCTCCCTCTGCCTCGGGAGTGGCCAGAGAGGCATACGAGATGATAACAACCACCACAATTACAAATAATTGAATATAAAACCATTAAACTTAAAGTGCGGTACTACCTCCATTATAACTCCGGTAGTTCCGCTCTCCGGTAGTTTCAATTTCTGGCGCGGTACTTCAGTTTGTCTTGAGGACCAAAACTTGGACCTTTCTAGAAAAAAAAATATACCGTCCATAAATCCAGAACTTCCGGTAGTACCGCTCAGGAGTTGCAATCATACTGCTCTAAGGTAGTTCCGCTATTCAAACTTTGGTACTACCGTATTCAGAGAGACTAAGTGTTTCAAGAGGTGCTTTTTGAAAAAACGTTACGCTAACTATACATCGGTACCTCTGGGTTCCGGTAGTTTCGCACTACTATTTTAGTCATACCGTACTGCGGTAGTACCGCTAGGTATACACCAGTACTACCGATTTTCCTATCAATGCATAGTTGTTTTTAGAATTTAAATTCAAATACATCCATAACCTTTGTCTTGAGTCTTGTCGATCTTCTTGTCAACCTTAGCATGCATTTTCAAGTCGTCAAGCAAAATCCAAGACTAAACCTTTCAAACACTTGATAAATATGTTAGTCCTATACACAAATAATTGAGTATAAAGTAATATGAGTCAATGTAAGTATATATAAACTACACAAGTTTTATATACTCAAATGATATGTTTCAAAGTAGAGATCCTAATATATGTGAAAAAAGAAACATGGACCAATACTAATGAAACAATAAAACATAGAGTGAACTCCCACTAAATGTGTACATACAAGAATGTATAATGAAAACATATACACATATTCATTTTAAACTTTTGGTGGAATTCAATTTATATTTTGGATCCAAGGAATGCACTAAAATGTAGGAATGTGATGTAGAACACATACCCCTATGATTTTCACCTCTTTATTCAAATGATACTAAGCCATATTATAATCATTTAAACATGTTAGTCTCATAATTACATTTGTCATTTATTACATTCAAATGAGACTAGACAATATCATAACTAATAAGCATATTAGTCTCACAATTATATTTATCATTATCACTGTCGTGGTTACAGACCAAACAGAGAGAGAGGGTGTATGGTAGTGGAGAGTTAGGTGAGCAATGCTGTCTTCTAGGTTCTCCTCAGGGCTTCATCACGTATATATGTATCGTAGGGAGCGTCTTTACAATCGTACCCTTACATCGAGTATCCTTCCCAAGGCTAACTATGTCATTGTACATGTTTACCTCGGGTTTGTAATTTTCTAACAGGCTAGCTGGGTTTAGGTGGGGGCTACCCCTACAACAATCACCCAAACAAATTTAATGGAGCTTAAGTTTAAAATCTCTCTCTTTTTTATGATGAATGATAAACCCATTAACAATAATAGTATTTGGATGAAAATAGACATATGTTAGGGAATTTAACTAAGGTGAAAGAATAAACATAAAGAATTTCCCCCTTTTGGGCAATTTTAACAATGCTATTATGCAATATTCTCCCCCTTTTAGCATTTATCACCAAAAATCAATAAGACTCGATAAGCCAAAAGAAAGACCTTCCAATACATGAAGCTTGATACTAATTAATTCCACTTAAGGTGGTCATAAAGAATATAAGATGGATGTATATGACCAATTTTGGAAGTTGATTACTTACTTGAAAAGATATTTAAAACTTATTCAAATAATCTTACTCTTAATACTTCCTGGAAAGCTTGGTCATACCAATTGAAGTGCAAATTTTTGGACTTTGACATTTCAATTGAGCTTCAAATGCTAGCTGAAAACTGACTTACAAAAGTCTAATAAATCTAAGAACATTTTTTTGGTATAGATCAATAACTGAGGATCAAAAGTCATAATTATTTCTACCTTAGATTATGATCACATTTAACGATATGAAAATCACATATCTGCTCAAAACTATACAAAATTATGAATTTTCAGGATTTTGTTAAAATGAGAAAAGCAGACAATTTTTCCAAATGAAGTTGAAATACTTTCAAATTTTGCAGAAATAAACTTTGGACTCATAAGAAACTTTTCTAATAAATTTTTTTTTGAAAAAGGAGTCTCCATTCAAAAGTTATGCAAAAAATCGCTTTCTTCGCAAAGTTTTTGTAAAAAGAGAGGCAAATCGCAAAACCTTTCAAATGAGGTCCAAATACTTTGCAATTTTCTAGATCAAAACTTTAGACTAATTTGAGCATTTCACAAAAATAATCCTTGATAAAGAATTTTCTTTCAAAAGATATAGCAAAATGCACTTTTTATGCATTAGGAAATTTTGTTTTTGCATCAAGTTCTCAAAATGCAATCCAATTTGATTTTCGTGGAGTTTTCCACATTCATGGCTTTCTTTAAGTTAGAAATACTATTTCAAGTTAAGATGTATAAATAAATTTGGATCAAATAGCCAAACTCATAATATGAAAAAAAAGGTCATTTTAGGTCAAGACTAGATTTTTGACGAGTTTCAAATGAGTATAACTTTTTAGCGGTTGGTTTTTTGTAAAAACTTTGAACTAAAGAAATATTTGAAGTGACAACTCTATGAGTTTGGTATTGACAAATTTTTTAAAACTCCACAGATTTTGATTTATGAAAATATGTCTTTTTATTAAAAAAGAAGATCATATAAAATCCATTTGAGGCCAAATTTGCTATTTTGTTTCTAAAATAGAAATTTTTACTCTAAAAGCATTGAAAAATATTTGAAATATATATTTAAGTACTTTTATTTAGTTTTTCATAAATTTAGGTATTTTAAACAAGGTTATTGACTTTTGACCAAAGAGTTTTTTTAAAAGGCTAAACTTGCATATGATCAGATTTTCACTCCATCAACACCAAATCAAGCAAATGAAAATGAAGGACATTCACTCTCGAGATTTATAAAATATTTTGGCAAATTAGGTAAAATAGTTTTTCCAATATTAATACTTTACCCCTTTTTAAGTAAGCAAGTCCAAAAATATTAGATCAGTTTTTCACAAAGAGAAACTCTCTCGTACACTAGGGTTCCACTTGGCATTTCGTCTTCTTTTTCTTTGACATACAAAGGATTCTCCTCTTTCTTTTTATTCTTTCCTTTTTCACATCTCTTCCCCTTTTCGTTTTAACTTTCTCTTCTTATGTCATCTAGCACCAAGAATCAGGGATTTCTTATTTTCTCCATAATAGTTGTTTTTAGCCTTTTGTGGTTCTTTTGCCTTTTTTTTATGAAAAGCATATACCACTTAGACATTTATATTACTTGTGAGAAGAGGATGATATCAATTGAGAAGATACCATTTAGGATAAATTTCATATAGGAGAGATATCACTTGTAAGAGTAGATACCATATAAGAGAGATGTTATATAAAAGAGCTTGGTTAAGAAACGATTTTTCTCAGTAAGAGGAAATATTAGATTCCACTTTGAAAGGAAAAACGATGATATCACTTGAAAAGATAAGAATGAAGTTCATATCGAGGTCAAGAAGATCAAGAGTCTGCCACTTTTAGAGAGAATGCCATTTTTATGAAAAAGAAACATCACAATATGATCAACATGACATATGGAGTCAAAAGATTACTTGAGGGTAGCTAACTGTTTAACCACCCACAAAGCGGAAGTACCATAGATTACACAGCGATAGTTTTAATTTTTCTGGAACTTTTCAGAAATTGAACTTAGATTAAGAGAGGAGGATTGACATAATGTTGTACCTTGCTCCAAAATTTTTCATAGAGAAACACAAACCTTTTGTTGAGCATTTCCAACTATAAGGCAAAATTAAAATTCTTTTTAATATAGTTATTAGCAAGTTAAGTTTTTATTTTTCAAAAACAAGCTCATTTTCAATAAACTCTTTAAGATTGCCAAAATGAGCAATAGAGGGTACCTTTAAGCATTCAATTTTATGTATGAGTTGTAAAAACCCTTATGAGCCAATATATATTAATGATTTTTTGGCTCAAATGGAAAAAATCACTTAATTACTAGATTGTGACCACTTAAGTCAACTTAAGATTTTGGATGAGTTTCAAAACCAAATAACTTTTGGTTGGTTGGCTTTTTGTGAGACCCGGAGTAGAAACTCCTAGACCCCCTGTGTATTACTGTACTAGTCCCAGAGATCAATGCTAGTACACACAGTTCAAACAGAAAAGATGATACATTGCCAACAACGCTTTATTACAATAGTAACTGAAGTTTTACAAAGGCCATAGCCTTACTAAGGTTCACAGAACCTCAAGCAAAAATAAACACAGCGGAAGCAAAGATAACTTGATCGACCCATCAATCGCCACGGGCAATTGATGGGAGAGCGAATCTAGGCATCCGAGAATAATCCACCGCATCCACATTCGCGCAGAAGTCATACTCTCGGCTTGATCTTCTCCATTCTCTCGCTTTTATATTTATGGAGCAACAGTGAGTACAAAAATGTACTCCGCAAGTCTTGGGAAAATGCATAGATGTAAGGTTTCACAAAGGAAGGCTATATGGTTTATTTGCAACAATCAGATTTTATTTCAAATCTACATAATTACTTTAAAAGCCATTTTTAAAACAACTTGTTTTTAATAATCGAAATTGATAAGTACTTTAGTGAAGGTTAAACTACCAACACTAATATCTCAGGCTACCACACCAATTTTCAAAACCTCAGTTACACCCTCGATTCAACATCACGAGAGTTATACTACTCCCGAGTTTTTCTCCAATTCATTTTGTTTTGAAATCAAAACCAAAACTTCTACCATGTGAATGCATTCTTTACTCCGCCCTTGACCGTGGGCACGGCTATTCGAATAGTTTTACTCTACAGAGGTTGTACACTTTACCCACAAGAGATAAATTATCTTAATAGTCAACACGCTTCCTTTGGCATGAGACCCAGATAAATTATCACAAAGCCTTTCGCCTACTCCAAAGATAGTTTAAATACCACCCGCTAAGGTTTCACCACAACTCGAATCCACGAGTTGGAGCCCTCTTGCGCCATATGAGTACAATGAACCCTGTCCTCACTATGAGTAACCAAGACACCACGGCACTCAATACACCACCGGTGATATCTAAACTACACTATTATAGGGTAGTTAGCTAGGTCGCACCCATATAGACTTGTGGTTGTACTGTTTTGCTCAGTTTTGGACAAACACAAGCGTCGGTCCTTAATCGACCGTGGTGGCTCATTCACAAACCCAACAATTCTCGTGCTAATCGCACCAGCCAAACCTTCCATCCACCCTTGTCAACTTTTCCCTTTGAATTTCATTTTTATTTTCAAATTAATAGTGGTAACATACATTACCACTTTTCAAACAAAATATTTAACAATGGTAACATCCATTACCAATGTTCAAACAAAATATTTAACAATGGTAACATCCATTACCAATGTTCAAACAAATCATTCATCAAAACATTTGATAACCATGCTACTCATTTGAACATTATTATATTTATTTGCTACGCTAAGCATTTGCTAGTATTTAACCTTTCAACAATTGTAGCACTAACTCATTATTGAGTCAAAGGGATATCCTAAGTTGACAATGGTACAAGGTAAACAATCTTCAATGGAAGGTATAACAAGTAGTTCTTTAACTAAGTTTTCTAAATCAAATTATCACTTGATATAACATAAGCATGCATTAATTTTAAAATAACTACCTACTCATTTTATAAATCATTGGAGCAAGTTGATCAAAGGAAACTTGCAAAACATGGGAGCAAAATGGTCAAAGGAGACTTGCCTTCCTGTGTCTGGTTGAAATCTTCCACAACTTGCTCTTGAGGTTGCTCGGACAAATCGGTCTCTACACGTAAATCGAGAATTCCAAATAAATAAAATAAAATAAAAATTCAAAAATTGAAAATGAATATACCAAATGAAAGATTGAAATTTTAGATGAATTTAGAAATTTGAATGGACCAATTTGGAGCTAAAATGAAAAGATATGGCTATTTGAAAATCTCGATTTGAATAAATCCAGAAATTCGGAAATCTCGACATGTGGGGTCCACTGGTCAGCAATTTCATTTAAAATAAGTCTCGACATGTGGGACCCACTGAACTCAGGACCCACTTGTCGCTGGCTAGCGCAGGGTGGTCGCCGACGGTGGGGCCTACACGCCGGCGTGGATTAAAGCGGAGAAAACTCAACCTCGCCACGGGAGCGGGCTCGAACGCGCGAGGAGTGGGAGGGGAAGAGAGCGGCGCTAGCCAAGTGAGCGGGAGGCACCGCCTACCCTTAATGGGTAGGTAATCCTCTTGAGGATTATCTGCGGGAGGCCGCCGGCAACGCGTGGCACACGTGGTCGACGCGTGGTCGCCGCGTGGTCGCCACGCCACGGCTTTTTGCCGACGTGGCGCGCGCCGCGAGGTGGCGGGAGGCGCTCGGTGCGCCGACGTGGCGCCGACCGCCGCCACGCTGCTGCCACCTCACCGACGGCCGACGGGTGGGGCGGTGGTGGCGCCACGGGGACCGAGGGTCGCCGAGCTCGTGATCGGCGCGCCAAGGGTACCAAATGAAGAGGAGGATGCGTGGAATGCATCGGTACCTTGCGCGAGGCCGAGGTGACCGGAGGGAAGGATCGCGAGAGGCGGCGGTCGGAGAGGACCTCACGGCGACGGAGGAGCTCCGGTGGCGCAGCAGCTCAGGGAGGGGGTCGCCGGGAATCGCCTTGGCACCAGCAACGTCGGGAAGGCGTCGGCGAGGAGTGAGGAAGCCCGAGACGGCCGCAATTGCTCGCCGGAGTATTTGAAGCCGCGGGAAGAAATCGGGCGTAGGGGGCTCGCGCCGCTGGGTGATCGCTTGAGAGGTGAGGAGGCGCGCAGCGGTAGAGGACCTCGGGTGCGGGTTTTATAGACCGGGGAGGGTTGTAACGGCCGCGCGGAGTTCGCCGGAGCTGAAACGGTCGGAGGGGATGAATGCGACGGCGAGGAGAGGAGTAACGCGCGTCTTTATGCGGCCCCGACGCGGTGGAGGCGGGGATTAATATGCGATCGACGGGAAGTAATCGAAAGGAACCAAGCATTGAAAGCTTGATTTTTGGCACTAATGGCGGCGCGCCGGGTGCGGGAGGAAGAATCGGCGGAGACGACGGTTCGATAGCGGGCCCGCATGTCGGCGAGAGAAAGAAAATGGGAAAGAATGAGGGGGCGGGTGGATGTGCGACGGGTGGCAAAGAGAAGCGATCCGACCACCGATTGTTTGGCGAAGGGTAAGTGATCGGGGGCGATCACGATTCAATCCGACAACCGTGAGAGAATCCGAGTCGGTTGGTGCATTAAGTGAGAAGGAGCGGTGAGATTAAATGCGCAACAGGAACGGTGCCGACAGCCACGCGCGTCACGCAGAGAGGAGAATAAAGCAGCGAAGCGGTAAGTGGCTGGGAGCGGCTGGGATTGAATCGGGCGCGGAAACGGACGATCCGATGCTTGCCACGTGTCGATCCGAAGATAGGGGAAGGCGGGATTGAAACGGTAAGTGAGATCGAACGGCTGGAAATAGATCCGGCGGCGTGAAATGGCCCGATGGGCGACACTTGTCGGCTCCAGGAGAGTTTCAGAATTTTAATTATTTTTTTGATTTTCAGAAATGATTAGGGGCTTTAAAATACTCAGAAAAATACCAAATAAATTCCAAAAATTCCAGAAAAATTCACATAATTCACTGATAATGTTTTAAACATATAAAAATATTTCCAACTTATTTTGATATTAAATTTTCTTTTCAATGAAACTTTACATTCAGAAAATTCCAGATAATTGGAAATTATTAATTTAAAACTATTTCTTCAAAATAAAAGCAAAAATTGGGATATTACAAACCTACCCCCCTTAGAAGGAATCTCACCCCAGATTCGGATGAACTGAGAAATAGATTAGAAACTCGTCAAGATCCTCTTCTCGTTCCCAGGTTGCTTCTGATTCTGGACGGTTGCTCCATTGCACTTTGTAGAATTTGATAGTCTTGTTTCTTGTGCGGCGTTCTGCCTCTTCTAAAATCTTGATAGGAAATTCTGGGTACGTCAAGTCTTCCTTTAAATCAACATCCTCAAAAGGTATCAATTCCTCTGGTACTCTCAAACACTTTTTCAACTGTGATACATGAAATACATCATGTACATCTGACAACTGAAGAGGAAGTTCTAGCTGATAAGCGACTTCACCTCTTCTTGCTATAACTAGAAATGGTCCAATATACCTAGGGGCAAGCTTACCACTGACTTTAAATCGACGCATCCCTTTCATAGGTGACACTTTCAGATACACATGATCACCTGGCTTAAATTCCAACATTCTTCGACGATTATCAGCATAACTCTTTTGTCTTGTCTGTGCTGTTTTCAATCGGTCTCGGATTAAGCGAACTTGATCTTCTGCTAACTTTAAGACATCCGGTCCGAATACTTGACTCTCTCCGGTCTCTGACCAATATAACGGTGTTCTACATTTTCTGCCATACAAGGCTTCAAACGGAGACATCTTCAGACTAGATTGATAACTATTATTATATGAGAATTCCGCATAGGGCAAACTTTTATCCCAGCTGGCTTTATTGGCTAAAGCACATGCTCTCAGCATATCTTCCAATATCTGATTTACCGCTCGTCGACCATCCGCTTGAGGATGATAAGCAAGATCAAATTTAAATTGGTGCCCAAGACTTCATGAAGCTTCTGCCAAAATCTTGAGGTAAATTGTGTTCCTCTATCTGACACGATCCTCTTTGGAACTCCATGCAAACACACAATTTTTGACATATAAAGCTCTGCCAATCTATCTCCAGAATACGTAGTCTTCACTGGTATGAAATGGGCGACTTTTGTTAAACGGTCAACTATAACCCAAATTGAGTCATAACCTAACTTGGTTCTTGGTAGTCCTGTTATGAAATCCATTCCAATTTCCTCCCATTTCCATTCGGTATATGCAGAGGTTGCAAAAGACCAGCAGTCTTTGATGCTCTGCTTTAACTCTTTGACATATGTCACACAAGGCTACATATTCTGCAATTTCCTTTTCATACTGCTCCACCAAGAACTTTCCTTCAAATCTGATACATTTTTGTACTTCCAGATGAATTGAATATCTGATTCATGAGCTTCTTTTAAGATTAAATCTTTTATTTCCTTTTTCTGGTACTAGTATTCTCTTTTCAAACCAAAGAATTCCTTCTTCATCTTCCGAGAATCCAGCGCTTTACCTTTCTTCATATTCTCTTTTATCTCTTTAACATATTTATCCTCTCATTGGGTTTGCCTTGATCCGATCTTCCAAGGTAGAGTGAACCTTCAATGTAGACAGAATACCTTCGTTAACTATTTCCAAATTTAATCGTTGGAATTCCTCATGGAGGGTTAATCGCTTATCCGAATTGACAGATTATTCATATGACTCTTTCGACTCAAAGCGTCGGCTACCACATTAGCTTTTCCTGGATGATAGTGTATTCCCACATCATAATCCTTTATCAATTCGAGCCATCTTCTTTGTCTCATATTAAGATCAGGCTGGGTGAATATATACTTTAAACTTTTATGATCTGTATATATTTCACACCGATTACTGATTAAATAATGCCTCCATAACTTTAGAGCATGCACAACAGCAGCTAGTTCTAAATCATGAGTGGGATAATTTTCTTCATGCGGTCTTAACTGCCTCGATGCGTAAGCTACCACCCTTCCTTCTTGCATTAACACACAACCAAGACCTTGCTTTGAAGCATCACAAAATATCTCAAAATCTTTTCGAATATCGGGTAACCTCAGAACCGGTGCTGAAGTTAACCTTTTCTTTAACTCTTGAAAACTATCCTCACAGGATTTACTCCATTCAAATTTCTTCTCCTTCTTTAACACCGGGTTAAAGGTCCGCAATCTTGGAAAAGCCTTCAATAAATCGACGATAGTAACCAGCTAATCCCAGAAAACTTCGGATCTCGGTTACTGTCTTGGGTGGAATCCAATTTAATACATCCTTAACTTTTCCAGGATCTACAGATACTCCTTCTGCTGATATCACATGTCCCAAAAACTCAATTTCCTTTAACCAAAATGCACATTTGCTAAATTTGGCATATAATCGTGTTCACGAGTCTTTGCAACACTATTCTTAGATGACCTTCATGTTCTTTATTATTCTTGAATAGATAAGAATATCATCTATGAAAACAACAACAAACTTATCTAAATAATCCATGAAGACTTTATTCATCAAGTTCATGAAGTATGCTTGCATTTGTCAAACCAAAAGACATCACCGTATACTCATATAATCCATATCTTGTGGCGAAGGCTGTCTTTGGTATATCTTCCGGTCTAATCTTCAACTGATGATATCCTGACCGAAGATCAATCTTGGAAAAGACACTTGATCCTATGAGTTGGTCAAACAAATCATCGATCCGAGGTAAGGGATACTTATTCTTTATAGTGACTTCATTTAAAGCTCGATAATCAACGCACATCCGTTGACTACCATCCTTCTTCTTTACTAGAAGCACTGGGCTCCCAAGGCGAAGAACTTGGTCCGATGAATCCTTTCTCATACAATTCTTGGATCGCCTCTTGACTTCGCTAAATCATCACCGACATCCGATAAGGTCTCTTTGATATTGAGTATGCTGTACCGTTTATAACAAATTCAACTTCTCGATCGTGGTAATCTGGCAAATCTTCAGAAAACATCCGGTACTCGCGAACTATCGACACATCTTCCAAACTTTTCCCTTTTAGGTCAAGTTAACATATCGTCCTTCTTTGAGTGCATAATCGCCTCATGTCTTATCTGAATTCCATCGAATTGGTAAGGATAATAGCACGATTGGCACAATCTATCATCCCTTTATACTTGATCAACCAATCCATACCAAGTATTATATCTATGCCATTGGAGTCTATTATAATAAGGTTCACTAGGAACTTTACTCCATTTATAATTATGGTTGCACTAGGGCTAACCAAATTAGTCCTCAATTCTTTTCCAGAGATTGACTATCATAAGGTCCTTTAGCAAACAAATTTTCCAATTATTCTTTTCAACAAAAACCTTTGTTACGAAAGAATGTGTAGCTCCGTAATCAAATAATATAATTGCTGATGCGAGTTCACTAGAAACTTACCCGAACTACGCCGGTGCATATTCCACCTCTGCGGTAACATGGTTGATACGCCGATTAATGTTCGTGGAGTCTTGGGAGTTTGAGGGCTTCCACGACCTTGACCATTGGTTGGAGCTCTTCTTGGTGTAGGGTCAAGATTGAAACGAACCGGGTTACCGCTGACGTTTCGTGGGCGATTCTGTGGCATAGTGTCCCATATTCTTGCAATTGTAGCATTGCACTCCTGCAGCTACATTTCTGCTTTTGATGCGCTTGGGCTGCATTTCCGTTCTAGGAGCTTGAGGTAAAGGACGAGGTGCGTAAATCGGTATCCTTGTATGACTATGTACTGGAGGTCGGTTGTACTGTGGTGACGTGAATCGTGAACTGCTCGCAGACTGCTGAGCTTGGAACTTCCTCTTCCGGGAGTCGAAGAGTTGGCGTTGAGCATCTTCTTGCAATAAAGCTTTATTCACTAGATGTTGAAAAGTAGGGTAGTCATTGGAGACTAATTGAACCTTAAGATTGGGGTCTATCCTCCCATGAACCTCCAAATCTTTGCAAAGATCGATCGCCACATCCTCAGGGCATATCTAGAAAGTGAATGAATTTGCTTAAATAAGCGGCAAACGCCAGTTTCCTCTCAGTAGATGATGGAACTCCTTCCTCTTCATTTCCATAATACTCATAGGAATATGGGCATTACGGAAGGCTTCCAAAAATTCTGCCCAACCAATGTTCTGGGCATCTTGGTGTGCAGCGCAGTAATTGTCCCACCAATTGGCAGCAACTCCTTGGAGTTGATGAGCAGATATATAACCTTCTCATGTTCAGCACATTGAGCTAGATTCAGCTTCCTTTCCACTTCCTTAATCCAATCATCCGCTTCCAACGGATCGGCGGATCCTCGCGAAGGTCGGGGTCGGGTCCTCATAAATTCCCGAGCTTAGATCATGGTGGGTGAATAGGTACTTGCTGAGCTTGATTGACTTGATTTTGGGCCAAAGCTGAAGAAGTTGTAGTTGCATGGCCATCATTTGTTCCATATTGGGAGCTTGGGCTGGCGGAGGTGGAATTGGGGCCTCATTGTTGTTGGGCGTTGGGTTGTTGTTGATGTTGCTTCTCGTGTTCACCATCTGAAGCTCCATCAAGAAAAGTACAGAAAAGAGAGAAAAGCATAGATGAGAGACGGGGCAAATTTTATCATCCCAAAACCACACACAAGATCAACACAACAGATTGAGAAAACTCAACTTTTGAAATTCAAATTAACTTTCGAAATGGCTGTACCACAAATGCACAAGGCTCGGTACAATCCATTTTATTACATCATATCATTATAAAAGCGTTCTAGTATCGATAAACGACTGAAAAAGGGTAGCCTATCTAACATCTAATTGTCCTCAATGATGATACGCTCCTCTGCTCCTCCTCGGGATCCTCCTCTGAGTCCGACGAGTGACTCGCCCACAACCACGCAGCTTGTTCGGCGAATCGACCGTGATCGGCTTTGGCTGAAAGTAGGTGATCCGAACGCAGCGCCGGCGTCCTCGGTGGATCCGCCAATGTCTAGGTCGGGTAGCGGATCGGGCGCCGCACACTCTTCCTTGCCGTGAGCCTAGTGCGAGGTCCCGAGAGTCCGACCGAGCAACAAACGGGAGCCGGTGGAGTCGGTGTAGTGGTGGCAGCTCGAAGACGCTCCACCTCGCCTCGGCGGTGTCCTCGCTTTGTCTGGCGTCGGCGTGGGCGGTCGACTCTGCAGCACTGTGCTCGGAGAGTGTCGGAGTGGTCGTGGCTCGACGCCGAAGCATTCGGAGAAGTCCTATCTCTGCTGAGCTCGCGTAAGTCGCGGTCGATGCTTGGGTGAATCGCACTGATGAGACAGCGTGGGTCGCCCACCACGATCCGAAAGCCTCGGGGTGGGTCTCGTTCCTGCTCGTAGTCGGAAAGAAGCGTAAGGGCGATCGTCGTAACTCCCCCTTGTGCCTCCTGCACAACTCTGCTATCGCCATCTTGGCTGCATCTTGGATAGCGTCTGTACAGTGGGTCCGAGGGTGCTTAATACTGCAGTAGACGGGGTCAAGCTGCCCATCTGGAGCATAGATGAATACTTCCATGGTCCATGAATCCATAGTCATCACTCTAGTGTTCCGCCCTCTGAAAATGGGCTGTTGATTATATTTCAGATGCTGCATTAACTGTCGTAGAAGAGTCGCAAAAGCTCCCTCACTCTCGCCATGAGAATGGTGATCCCACGGGGCTGAAGACGACGAAGAACCTGCCATCTATAAGTTTGAGAATAAGGAGAGATTAGTAAAGATTTTTAAATAATGAGAGTAGGACAAGAACAAGATACTAAGTAAGAAAAGAGTAGAAGCAAAAGAAACTTATATTTTTGTACATAAATTTTTATTAAATATAAATCCTTAAAGCTTCCCAAAACCTAGAGCTCGTCCTACAGTCAAGATGGCTCTGATACCACTTCTGTGAGACCCGGAGTAGAAACTCCTAGACCCCCTGTGTATTACTGTACTAGTCCCAGAGATCAATGCTAGTACACACAGTTCAAACAGAAAAGATGATACATTGCCAACAACGCTTTATTACAATAGTAACTGAAGTTTTACAAAGGCCATAGCCTTACTAAGGTTCACAGAACCTCAAGCAAAAATAAACACAGCGGAAGCAAAAGATAACTTGATCGACCCATCAATGCGCCACGGGCAATTGATGGGAGACGAATCCTAGGCATCCGAGAATAATCCACCGCATCCACATTCGGCGCAAGTCATACTCTCCGCTTGATCTTCTCCATTCTCTCGCTTTTATATTTATGGAGCAACAGTGAGTACAAAAATGTACTCCGCAAGTCTTGGGAAAATGCATAGATGTAAGGTTTCACAAAGGAAGGCTATATGGTTTATTTGCAACAATCAGATTTTATTTCAAATCTACATAATTACTTTAAAAGCCATTTTTAAAACAACTTGTTTTTAATAATCGAAATTGGATAAGTACTTTAGTGAAGGTTAAACTACCAACACTAATATCTCAGCTACCACACCAATTTTCAAAACCTCAGGTTACACCCCCTGATCTGAACATCACGAGAGTTATACTACTCCCGAGTTTTTCTCCAATTCATTTTGTTTTGAAATCAAAACCAAAACTTCTACCATGTGAATGCATTCTTTGCCCGCCCTTGACCGTGGGCACGGCTATTCGAATAGTTTTACTCTGCAGAGGTTGTACACTTTACCCACAAGAGATAAATTATCTTAATAGTCAACACGCTTCCTTTGGCATGAGACCCAGATAAATTATCACAAAGCCTTTCGCCTACTCCAGTATAGTTTAAATACCACCCGCTAAGGTTTCACCACAACTCGAATCCACGAGTTGGAGCCCCCTCTTGCGCCATATGAGTACAGTAAACCCTGTCCCTCACTATGAGTAACCAGTACACCCTGGCACTCAATACACCACTGGTGATATCTAAACTACACTATTATAGGGTAGTTAGCTAGGTCGTACCCATATAGACTTGTGGTTGTACTGTTTTGCTCAGTTTTGGACAAACACAAGCGTCGGTCCTTAATCGACCGGGGTGGCTCATTCACAAACCCAATAATTCTCGTGCTAATCGCACGGCCAAACCTTCCATCCACCCTTGTCAACTTTTCCTTTGAATTTCATTTTATTTTCAAATTAATAGTGGTAACATACATTACCACTTTTCAAACAAAATATTTAACAATGGTAACATCCATTACCAATGTTCAAACAAAATATTTAACAATGGTAACATCCATTACCAATGTTCAAACAAATCATTCATCAAAACATTTGATAACCATGCTACTCATTTGAACGTTATTATATTTATTTGCTACGCTAAGCATTTGCTAGTATTTAACCTTTCAACAATTGTAGCACTAACTCATTATTGAGTCAAAGGGATATCCTAAGTTGACAATGGTACAAGGTAAACAATCTTCAATGGAAGGTATAACAAAGTAGGTCTTTAACTAAGTTTTCTAAATCAAATTATCACTTGATATAACATAAGCATGCATTAATTTTAAAATAACTACCTACTCATTTTATAAATCATTGGAGCAAGTTGATCAAAGGAAACTTGCAAAACATGGAAGCAAAATGGTCAAAGGAGACTTGCCTTCCTGTGTCTGGTTGAAATCTTCCACAACTTGCTCTTGAGGTTGCTCGGACAAATCGGTCTCTACACGTAAATCGAGAATTCCAAATAAATAAAATAAAATAAAAATTCAAAAATTGAAAATGAATATACCAAATGAAAGATTGAAATTTTAGATGAATTTAGAAATTTGAATGGACCAATTTGGAGCTAAAATGAAAAAGATATGGCTATTTGAAAATCTCAGATTTGAATAAATCCAGAAATTCGAAATCTCGACATGTGGGGTCCACTGGTCAGCAATTTCATTTAAAATAAGTCTCTGACATGTGGGACCCACTGAACTCAGGACCCACTTGTCAGTGGCTAGCGCAGAGGGGTGGTCGCTGACGGGTGGGGCCTACACACGCGTGGATTAAAACGGAGAAAACTCAACCTCGGCCACGCGAGCGGGCTCGAACGCGCGAGGAGGGGTGGGAGGAAGAGAGCGGCGCTAGCCAAGTGAGCGGGGAGGCACTGCCTACCCTTAATGGGTAGGTAATCCTCTTGAGGATTATCTGCGGGGAGGCCGGCGAAGCAACGTGGCACACACGTGGCTGACGCGTGGTCGCCGCGTGGCTGCCACGTCACTGCTTTTTGCCGACGTGGCGCGCGCGCCGAGGTGGCGGGGAGGCGCTCGGGTGGCGCTGACGTGGCGCCGATCTGGCCGCCACGCCTGCTGCCACCTCAGCCCGACGGCTGACGGGGCTGGCGGCCGGTGGTGGCGCACGGGGACCGAGGGTCGCCGGAGCTCCGGTGATCGGCGGCGCCGGCCAAGGGTACCAAAATGAAGAGGAGGATGCAGGGAATGCATCGGTACCTTCTGCGCGAGGCCGAGGTGACCGGAGGGAAGGATCGGCGAGGAGGGGCGGCGGTCGGAGAGGGACCTCACGGCGACGGAGGAGCTCCGGTGGCGCAGCAGCTCAGGGAGGGGGTCGCCGGGAATCGCCTTGGCACCAGCAACGTCGGGAAGGCGTCGGCGAGGAGTGAGGAAGCCCGAGACGGCCGCAATTGCTCGCCGGAGTATTTGAAGCCGCGGGGAAGAAATCGGGCGTAGGGGGCTCTGGCGCTCGGGTGATTCGCTTGAGAGGTGAGGGAGGGGCGGCGGTAGAGGACCTCGGGTGCGGGTTTTATAGACCGGGGAGGGTTGTAACGGCCGCGCGAAGTTCGCCGGAGCTGAAACGGTCGGAGGGGATGAATGCGACGGCGAGGAGAGGAGTAACGCGCGTCTTTATGCCAGAAACTGACGCGGTGGAGGCGGGGGATTAATATGCAGTCGGCACGGGGAAGTAAACTGGAAAGGAACTGAAGCATTGAAAGCTTCAGTTTTTGGCACTAATGGCGGCAGCGGCGGGGTGCGGGGAGGAAGAATCGGCGGAGACGACGGGTCTGACAGCGGGCCCCGCATGTCGGCGAGAGAAAGAAAATGGGAAAGAATGAGGGGGACGGGTGGATGTGCGACGGGTGGCAAAGAGAAGCGATCTGGACCACCGATTGCTGGCGAAGGGGTAAGTGATCGGGGACGATCACGATTCAATCCGACAACCGTGAGAGAATCCGAGCCGGTTGGTGCATTAAGTGAGAAGGAGCGGCTGAGATTAAGTACGGCAACAGGGAACGGTGCCGATTGTGCCACGCGTCACGCAGAGAGAGAATAAAGCGGCGGCGGTAAGTGGTCGGGCGGTGGGATTGAATCGGCGCGAAACGGACGATCCGATGCTTGCCACGTGTCGATCCGAAGATAGGGGAAGGCGGGATTGAAACGGTAAGTGAGATCGAACGGCTGGAAATAGATCCGGCGGCGTGAAATGGCCCGATGGGCGACACTTGTCGGCTCCAGGAGAGTTTCAGAATTTTAATTATTTTTTTGATTTTCAGAAATGATTAGGGGGCTTTAAAATACTCAGAAAAATACCAAATAAATTCCAAAAATTGCAGAAAAATTCACATAATTCACTGATAATGTTTTAAACATATAAAAAATATTTCCAACTTATTTTGATATTAAATTTTCTTTTCAACAGAAACTTTACATTCAGAAAATTCCAGATAATTGGAAATTATTAATTTAAAACTATTTCTTCAAAATAAAAGCAAAAATTGGGATGTTACACTTTTTGAAAAACTTTTGAATACCAGTAATGTTTGAAATAGCCTACTCTAGGTTTTTGGTATTGAACACCTTTTCGAATTCCTTTTAGAATTGATTTTAGCTAATTTTTTTAGTTTATGCCAAAGTAAGATACTAGTTTGCTAATTTTGGGTTAGACACTCAATTTTGCTTAAACTAAGTTTTTCTAAAGCCAAAAATCTTTGAAATACATTGGTATACATTTTTAACCAGTTTTTCAAAGATATAATAATAATTTCAAATTTTTGACATTTTGGCTAAATGGCTTAATTTTGAAAAACAATACTAGCACTTAATTAATTTGGGCACACTTAGAGATGTGATATATATGATTATGGTTTTGCACTCCCCTTTAATGTGCCACTAACCCATCTTGGTCAAGATTGCAATAATGAAGTTTTAGATAATAGCAAGAACATAAAAATTTTCTTTTAAAAGATTTTTATGTATGCAATGCAACCTACATAAGGCTAGTGGCTAACTATATCAAATATAAGTACTTGTTACCAAGATAGCATTGGTTCTAGATATAGAATAATTTAATAGCATTGGTTCTAGATATAGAATAATTATTCTCAAACTTGACTCCATTTTTTACATAGTGTAGTTCACTTCATGAATGAGTCAAGCCTCTAATGTCTCTCTAAGTACCTATTTAAGTATTCAAGCACATTTTCGTATCCAAAACTTGGTTGGGTCTTTAGATGTTAGTCACAATAGATTTAGGCACCCAAATGGCCCTAGTAATAACTTTATGTGAACTAACACATCTAACAATCACCCCTACCATCTTTAGCATGCATAAGCAAATAGTGATCATTATAGATAGTAGGCTTAGGAGTGATATAATTGGGATAATCTTTACTAAAATATTCTTTTTTTCAGTAATTATAGCAAGTTTGAAATTTGTTACCCCTTCTTATCTTTCTTATTGTCGGTTTGTCTCTTCATTGATGACATTTTCTTGTCATCTACCTTGTTGGGACACTTAGAGGTGAAATGATCCTTCTTATTGCAACCAAGACACTTGGCATATTTTTTTGTGTGTCTTGCATTGTGCCTTATTTTGTTATTTTTTTTCTTGTCGGAAATAAAGCCAATACATCTATTATCATTTAAGCTTCGTTGCTTGCTCAAGATATCATCAAGAGATATCTTTCCTTTATAGCACTTATCCAACTTATTGCTCAACTTGGTGATTTGGGCCTTGAACTCTTTGTTTTTCTCTACAAGGTTAGTCTTAACAAGTATAAAGGAGGTAGAAGCATCTAATTGAGAGCAACAAAGTATATCAAGCAAATCATCACAAGAGGTGGATATACTAACTTAAGATAAAATGCAAGGACTAGGAGCTATGCATGGCATATCATTTAGTAAATCACATATAATGCCTATATTCATCTTAGACTTAGAATATTCCTTGAGAAGGAGAATTATGTTCTTCTCTTAACTTATCATAATCATTTTGAAGGGAGACATGTTCATTCTTCAAAATCTTATATTTAGCCTTTTCTTTTTCAAGAAATTTATTAAGCTCTTCTAGCATGTACATCAACTCATCATAAGAAGGTTCATTATGATCATTATCATTATTTACCTTCTTGTTACTTTTTGCCATGAAGCATCGAGTTGATGTGGAGGAAATAGTGAATTCTTCATCGTTGGAACTAGAGGTTAAGCACTCATCTCCCGACATCCACTCTTGTATGCAATCACCATCGGTTGAGGTGGATATTTCATAATTATCTTGAAGATGTATCCATATATCATGAGCGTTTTTAAGATTACATATTTTGTTAAACACCTCTATACTCAAAGCACTAAATAAAGCGTTAGTTGCTTGAGCGTTGAGATGTAAAAATTTCTCTTCCTCAATTATTGGAGCAAGAGGATCCAATAGAGGAGAAAAGCTTACATCTATAATCCACCAAATTTTAGTGTTCATGTCCTTAAAATAACATATCATGCGGATTTTTCAATTATCATAAGTCGTACCATCAAATAGAGGTGTTTTATGTAGGTGAACTATATTACTAGTCGCCATCCTTTACTTTCTAGGCGGTGAAACCTAATAAAATAAGAGATAAAACTCTAATACCACTTGTAGGATCAAAAAGGCCGACTAGAGGGGGGTGAATAGGCGGTTTTAAAATTCTTTGTTTAAAATCAAGTTTATATTGCAGAAGTGTAAATCAATTCGGTTTAGCACAAATAAAATCTAAATCAACTATGTTCATCTAAGTGCACCAAGAATCTAAGTCTAAATCAACTATGTAATTGTAGGGTAACAAGTAATCAATTTAATTCTATGAATATAAATTGCTTGAATGTAAATAGAATACAACAGAACAAACCATAATTGACACACGATGTTTTACCGTGGTGTTTGAAGACTTGTCAGTCTCCCCTAGTCCATGTTGTGGTAAGCCCAAATAAATTGGATCGGCTCCATGAATTAAGCCAAACACCTCAATTCCACTTCTGGTATATGAGCTCCAACATTCACAATATGCCGGGTCTTCTCACAACCCCTTTTAAAAAGATCACTGGACATAGCGCCTCCAACGCTGTATAGGAGTCGGCAACCTCCAGAGTAATAAGTCAAGCCCCTTTCTTGACTCTCACCATGTATAATGAATGTACAAGCTTAAGTGGATACAAAATCCATCTCTAGATGCAACTAGAAACCTCTCTCTTTACTCATAAGATGCAACATATGCATAATTGAGTGAAAAAGCTTGCTCAAGATAGTAAAGTGACGTGCCAAAGATAGTATCCCAACCAACCAAGGGGGTATTTATAGCCCACACAATAAAAATTAGCCGTTGTAAACAAAACCCCTGAAAAATCAGGCAAATTGGTATTACCACCGTTATAATTGCGGTACTACCATTTTCTATCATAACGGTTAAAAAAATAGTCGTTATTCAGCATTTTTGGTACTATCGTAGTTATAATTGTGGTACTTCTGTTTTTTGGAACTACCTAGTTATAAGGGCGGTACTTCCGTTTTTTATTTTTCAGCACAGACGACACTCGAAAAAAATAGTCATAACTATTGACTCCGATATCAGAATTGAGTAATCTTATACTCTATGGAAAGTTTATTCAGAGGGTTATACAACTTAGCTATTTGTATAATCTCAAACACATTAGATCAATACATAAATCATAGGAGATCTGAGGAGTCATTATCGCGATCTAAGTCTAAGGAAATAATAACAAACAATCTTAGACCATACCAAGTGATAATGCATAACCTCGAACAATTTGCAAAATATATTTGCAAACTTAGATTATGCAACAAGAAAAAGGTATATGGACATCAACTATTTGTAAAACACATTTACAAAATATAGTCGCATGTTGCAAGGATTAGATGCATGTACCTCAACTATTTGCAAAACACATTCGTAAATAATAGCATCATGCTATGAAGAGCTAGAGTAAGCGAGATTGAGTTATCAACATATGATGAGACTCAAGCTACTAGACAAGGCCCCTCTTAATAGTACATCAAATCTATATTAGCAATCCGGTCTTTTAACATAAAAGTCTAGAAACACATTCTTAGCCCTAGCTACTCATAATTTTGCCTTGCGCATTCTCTTGAAACTTGATGATGAATATCTTCACTTTAAGAATGGGTCATTGTCTTTTGTTGATTTGATGATCAACTTATGATCATCTTCTTTTCGAAATCTTGATATGCATCAATACATGTTGCATCTCCTCTTTGACATATATTAACATATGATGCATCCTCTTCTTGATGGCCTTTAACTCATGATGCTATCTTCCATTCTGAACCTTTACTTGATGATCTTAAACATATGAAGCCATCCAAAATCTTTATCATCATATAATATAACCTATTCATCTAACTCGTGAAAAATATTAGTCCCTACAATATGATTGTCATTAATTACCAAAACATACCATTAACTCATAATGGCGGATCTAGATTCTTCCACCGTCCCTTTGGTAATTGTTGACAACCACCATAATTGTAAATAATTAAATATAAAACCATCAAACTCAAAGTATGGTATTACCGCCATTATAAGTTTGGTAGTTCCGCTCTCTGGTAGTTCCGATTTCTGGCGTGGTACTTTAGTTTGTCTTGAGGACCAAAACTTGGTCCTTTCTGGAAAAAACATACCGCCCATAAATCCAAAACTTTTGGCATCCGGTAGTACAACTCAGGAGTTGCGGTCATACTGCTCTACGGTAGTTCCGCCGTTCAAATTTCGGTACTACCGTTTTCAGAGAGACTAAGTGTTTCAAGGGGTACTCTCTGAAAAAAATGTTTCGTCAACCACACGTCGGTACCTCCGGATTCTGGTAGTTCTACATTACCATCCCGATCATACCGCACTGCGGTAGTACTGCTAGATACACACCGGTACTACCGATTTTCTTATTAATGCATAGTTGTTTTTAGAATTTAAATTCAAATACATGCATAACCTTTGTCTTGAGTCATGTCGATCTTCTTGTCAACCTTAGCATGCATTTTCAAATTGTGAAGCAAAATTCAGGGCTAAATCTTTCAATCACTTGATAAACATATTAGTCTCATACACAAATAATTAAGTATAATGCAATATGAGTCAATATAAGTATATATGATCTATACAAGTTTTATATACTCAAAGGATATGTTTCAAAGTAGAGATCCTAATATATGTGGAAAAAGAAATATGGACTAATACTAATGAAACCACAAAATATAGAGTGAACTCCCCCTAAATGTATGCATATAAGAATGTATAATGAAAACATATGCACATATTCATTTTAGACTTTTGGTGGAGTTCAATTTATATTTTGGATCCGAGAAATGCACTAAGATGTAGGAATATGATGTAGAATACATACCCCATGATTTTCACCTCTTCATCCAAATGATATTAAGCCATATTATAATTATTTCAATATGTTAGTCTCATAATTGCATTTATCATTTATTACATTTAAATGAGACTAAGCGATATCATAACTAATAAGCGAGTTTCACAATTGTATTTGTTATTATCACCAAAACTAACTTAATAGAGCTTGATCTTACACCTATGTGAGAGCTTGGTGCATAATTAAAAGTCACCGCGCATGGCCTTGCGTCTCAGTGCACACCTCAATGCCCCACGCGAGAGCTCCGTGCATAAATAAAAGCCACCACGCATGGCTTTGTGCCCCAGTGCACATCTCAATGCCCCACGTGAGAGCTCGGTGTATAAGCCACCACGCATGGCTTTGTGCCCCAGTGAACACCTCGATGCCCCACACGAGAACTTGGTGTATAAATAAAAGCCACTGCACATGGGTTAGCGCCACGATACACATCTTAGTGGCCTAGGTGAGAGTGCAACGCATGACCTTGCGCGAGCTCCATCAGAAAAAGGATGGGGGACATTGCTCGGCTTTGCCTCCGCCTGTCTAATCCACTCTCTCGCTCGAGCTCTATCAAAAAAGATGGGGGATGGCACTCGGCTTCGCCTCCCCTCGCTAATCCACTCTTTCATGTGAGCTCTATAAAAAAAGGATGGGGGACAGCCTTTGGTTTTGCCTCCCTCTCACTAATCCACCCCTCTCGTGTGAGCTCTATAAAAAAAGGATGTGGGACAGCACTCAGCTTTGCCTCCTCCTCGCCGATCCATGCTCTTAGAGCGCCTGGACCCTAGTCCAGCCCCCTAGCTAGCGCACGACCTCACACGAGGCCTAGCAAACAAAGGGGGTGATGCGTCACCCCTAAACTACCCCTCGCTAAATAACACCCTCGCATAAGTGCGCCGAACTCATAGTGGGTCCAACGAAAAAGAAGCTTTATTTATAATTCACACGTGCGAGGACACAAATAACCATGTACAAGCGTCGGAGATGTGTGAAAACAAAACATGACACGGGCTACGGTGACTTGTTCTGTAGTTTGTACAACAACCAACCAACAATGTCATCATCAAAGGGCCTCGTACGTAGAAACTAGGGAAGAACGTCGTCTGAATATCCAGCTCGGCTGGATGATCCAGACCGACGGGCCTCGAAGTGGGCCACACTTGCCCGCTTAATAGCTACCTTCGGTTGGCGGTGCACCGTGAACTCTTCCATGCTCCCTTCGGGGTGTCCAAGGTGCCATCTTTGCCACTTCGCACCATGATATATAAACGATACCCCCATGGCATAGCCGTACCAACTATTGCAAGAGGTTTGAACAAGTATTTGAGAGAACTGTTGCTTTTCATTCATTTGTACTATGTTACATGAATGTGATACATATATATAGATGATGTAGGGGCGACGGTTGCCGGCGACAAACCGGCGTCCGTACAGATCGTCGCGTCCGTACGGACGCGACTGTTGGTCAGATTGTATGTAACACTCCCCCTTGACCAACGTGTCTTCATATGGTCACTTTGATTCATCATCTTAGAAAAACTCTTCCAAAACCCTGTAGAAAAAAATATGAGGAGAATCTGAAGAGTAGATATGCCATGAAAAACTCCTGTAAAACCCAGTGGAAAAATTGAAGGAGAAAAATGATATAGCATATATTTGATTATATCTTTAAAACCTCTGTGGGAAAAATAGAGATATAATATATGTATGATTATGTTGTTATATTGCCTCATTAAAAACCGTGATGAGAAATCTTAGAGGAAAACTCATAAAGGAAAAGAGTACAATATTTATATTTGAACGGGTTAAGTCTTAGGAGATTTCTCCCCCTGACGCCTGTAAATCACGTAGTCTTCGCATACCAATTCCATGAACACATTTATAGAATGTGGAAGTTGGTAATGACTTAGTGAATAAGTCTGTGAGATTATCACAAGACTTAGTTTGCAGAATAGTTATTTCCCCCACTCTCTTGCAATTCATGTGGGTAAAATAGTTTAGGTGCAATATATTTTGTGATATTGCTCTTTATGTAACCCGTTTGCATTTGAACAACGCAAGCAGCATTATCTTCGTAGATAATGGTGAGTGATGCGATAGCACCTATACCACATGATTATTGTATGTAGTTAATCATTCTGCGAAGCCATACACATTCACGTGATGCTTCATATAATGCAATTATTTCAAAATGATTAGTGGATGTAGCCACTAGAGTCTGTTTTGAAGATTTCCAAGAGATGTCTGTTCCACCATGTAAAAACACAAAGCCTGTTTGTGATCTGGCATTATGGGGATCTGATAAATAGCCAGCATCTGTATATCCTATTAAATCCATACATTTATTCTTCTGGAAGAATAGAACGAGATCTTGAGTGCCTTGAAGATATCTAAGGATATTCTTCACTCCTGCCCAATGTCTTTTGGTTGGAGCAGCGCTATATCTAGCAAGCAGATTTACTGCAAATGTAATATCCGACCGGGTGCAATTTGCAAGGTACATAAGCGCTATGATGGCACTGAGATATGGAACCTCGGGTCCCAATAGCTCTTCATTGTCATCTCGGGGTCTAAATAGATCTTTGTCCCTGTCTAGAGATCGAACAACCATGGGGGTTTTCGATGGATATGCTTTGTCCATATTGAATTTCTCTAATATTTTATGGACATAGGCTAATTGATGCACTAGTATGGCTGTATGAAGGTGCTCAAGTTATATATCGAAGCAAAATTTGGATTTACCTAAGTCATTCATTTCATATTCCGTCGTAAGATGATTACGTGCTTCATCTATATCTTGTGTATTACCAATGATATTGAGATCATCAATATACACAGATATAATACAAAATCCTGTTGAGGATCTTTTGATGAACACGTATGGACAATCATCATTGTTGGAGTATCCCTTTTTGGTTAGGAACTCACTTAGTCGGTTGTACCACATTCTACCCGACTGTTTCAAGCCGTATAAAGACTTGTTCAATTTTATATAATACATATTGCGATTTGCGCTTGGATTCGAATTGAAATTCCATCAGAACTTTGATATATATATATATATATATATATATATATATATATATATATATATATATATATATATATATATATATATATATATATATATATATCCAATCAAGTGACCCATAAAGATATGCAGTCACTACATCCATCAACTGCAAAGATAGATGATTTTATACTGCCAATGAAATTAAGTATCGAAATGTTATTCCACTCATTACTGGAGAATAAGTTTCATTGAAATCAATGCCGGGTCTCTGCGTAAACCCTTGTGCTACAAGCCTTGCTTTGTATCTCACCACCTCATTATTTTCATTCCGTTTGCGGATGAAAACCCATTTGAAACCGACAGGGAATACATTAGGAGGTGTATGTATCACATTGGTGAATACATTTCTTTTCTTAAGCGAGGATAACTCCGCTTGAATTGCATCCTTCCATTGATTCCAGTCCGAGCGCTGTTTGCACTCTGCCATGGTCTTGGGATCTGGATCATTTTGAAGATTGTTTGCAATTGTTGTGGAAAAATAATGTCTACAAGTGTAGTCTTACGATCATATGATTCTCCAGAATCAGTATAATTAGTGAAAATTTCTTGGACCCCTAGTGACTCAATATTATTTCCCAAAACATTTGAGTTGGGGTATTCCGATGTCCCAGGATCAGAATTTGAGTGTACTGGTGATCTGGGTTCAAGGATCCTTTGGTGTCTATCAACTTGAAGTTGATCTGCATTTAAATTCTTTTGTTTTCGTTGTTGCTTGTTAGAAGCTGTATCTGCCACTTGTGCCGTACTTCTCCTCCTCTTATTTTGAACTGGGAGTTGAGTGGTGTTTTGTAGTACCTTCACTCTTTCAGGCATATTTCTGGCAGGATTATAGGATTTTGTGACACCCTTATAATCAGTAAATGCATCTGGTAGATTATTTGCAATGTTTTGCAAATGAATAAGTTCTGAACTTGAAGTTCAGTCTCTCTGGTACGTGGGTCTGAGGCGGGAATACCTTGAACATTCCAATTAATTTTTTGGCATTGAGTTTGGTACTTGTTGTTTCTCCCTAATGCCGGGAAATGTTCCTCGTTGAATATACAATCAGCGAACCGGGCCGTAAACTGGTCCCCTGTTAGGGGCTCGAGGTATTTTATAATTGACGGAGATTTATACCTAACATAGATCCCAAGTTTCCTATGCGGTCCTATTGAGGTACGCTGCGGTGGTGAGATCGGTACGTATGTAGCGTAACCGAACTTTTGCAGATGGGAAATATATAGTGGATTTCCATGTACTAATTGTAGCGGAAAAGTGCTATGATACGTAGTTGGGCTCAATTGGATTAAGTCAGCAGCGTGTAAAACTGCATGACCCCAACATGATATTGATAAGTTGCAATTCTATAACAATGGTCTTGCGATGAGCTTGATTCTCTTGATGAGAGATTCTGCTAAACCATTTTGTGTATGAACATATGGAACAGAGTGTTGAACTTGTATCCCAAGAGTTATACAATAGTCATTTAATGCATGGGATGAAAATTCAGCAGCATTGTCCATTCGAATTGATTGAATTCGATATTCAGGGTAATGAGCTCGTAATTGAATAATTTGACCAATTAACTTAGCAAATGCATGGTTTCGTGTGGATAAAAGACACACATGTGACCATCTAGTAGATACGTCAATAAGAACTATGAAATACTTGAATGGTCCACACAATGGTTGTATAGGACCACATATATCTCCTTGAATCCGTTCAAGAAATTTAAGTGATTCCGCTCTGATTTTAAAATAAGAGAGTCTTAAAATTAATTTTCCGGTGGCACAGGAAGTGTACACAAAATCTGAGCATTTCGAAAATTTTGTTTTGAGGTATGTATGACCAATGGAATTGCTAATAATTTTCCTCATCATTCCAATGTCTGAGTGGCCAAGGCGATTATGCCATATTTGAAATGTGTTAGTGTTTTAGAAAATTACTTTGTTCGTAATATGTTGAATCGGTTTGATGTATGTATAGTATAATCCGGAGGTTAAAGATGGAATTTTTTCTAGTATTTGTTTGCCATATCCGTTGTTTTTGGTGAGGATGAGATATTTTTCTTTGTTGTCATTTTGGGTTTCAACATGAAAACCATTCTGACGGATATCTCTAAAACTGAGTAGAGTACGTGTTGAATCGGGATACAAGAGTGCATCCTCAATTTATAACTGTGTACCCATAAGGAGAGTTATAGAGGCACGACCAGATCCTACTATCATTGCATCGCGTCCAGCGATGGTTAAAATATTTTCTTTCCTCCTAGTAAGAGTTAGAAAATATTTTGTGTCCCTAAGTATAGAGTTTGTGGTACCACTATCCACAAGGCATAATTCCTCCTCCATTTGATTGTCTTCAAAAATCTATATACACAAAAGAAGGATTTTAATGAAAATCTTATTGTGGTATATATAGAATACATATAAACTTAGTTACAATACCGAATATGTTCGATATATGATTGTAGCATGCAAGCTTACAATATAGATGACAACATTGTTTATTTTACAACACTGTAGTACTTAATAGCTATAGCGATAGGAGTATCAATAAGATCTCCAAACATATCTTGAGAAGTAAATTCTTCAAGTGTATGCTCGGTACTCAGGAGATCATCCTTCTTTGGAGAAGTACATGTGTCCTTGAGTTCTTGAATTAACTTTTGAGAGCATCCAGCTTCCTTATTGTTGCACGGGAGATTAAAGTGTGCTTCAAATCTCTTCTCTTGAGCATGCTTGCCTTGAGCCCGAGACTGTAGGTAGAGGTTCACAAGGTGCTTCGGGGTGCGGCACTTCTTGGTAGGATGGTTGTAGCAACCACATTTTTGACAAAATTCAGTGTTGTCAACTTTCTTACCATGATTGTCTTTACCCTTCTTGAATCCACCACGCTTTTGCTTCATGTTGCGTTTGTTATTACCTTTAAAGTTCTTTGAGTGGTCTTTTGAACCACAGAACTTAATGTTATTTTGATTAGCATGAACTTCAGGAAGTGGAGCAGCTCTAATGGGACGTTGCTGATTGTTCTTTAAAAGAAGTTCAGCATGCTTCTCAGCCTGAAGTATAGTATGCATAAGATCAGAATAAGTTTGGTAATTTGTAGAACGCCATTGCTGTTGTAGGACCCTGTCAGATGGGAGCATAGTAGAAAGAGTTTTCTCTATTTTGTTCGCATCCGTTGGTTTCTTTTCACAAAATCGCAATTTAGAGCAAATAGCATGAAGGGTATGGTTATAGACTCCAACAGTTTTGAAGTCTTAGAGTCTAAGATGTGCCCTTTCATGATTAGTCTCAGGTAAAATAACAGCTTTCAGCTATTCATATCTATTTTTTGAGGGCTAACTATAAATTGAGTGGATTCTCCTCATACAGATATTCAGCTTTCAAATCCGGATGTATATGATTTCGTATTGTGCTCAAAACGGAATATTTCACAATATCCGGTGGAATTTGATCAGCTGGAGGATCAAATATCACCCTTTGCAACCCACGTGTGGTTAGGTTGATTTTCAGGTCCATAGCCCATGTAGGGTAGTTAGTACCATCGAGAGCGAGAGGCTCAAAATCTTTGGTAGCCATTTAAAGCCTACATGAAAAGTACACCATAAAATGATTAATTTACATGAGGTAAATTAATATGTATGGTAATGTTGTAATAAAATGCAAAATATGTGAAAAACAATATGAGTATTGTAATCCGAATGAATTTATACCCAAATTAAATATAACATGTGGTTATATTTATAATACCGTGTAATTACAATATTGGTGGTGAACACCAATTTATTGTATGGCAGAGCGTATAAATAAATGTAGCGAAGTGCCATAAATTGTGATCATGCTATGTGTTGTAGGTATGCATTCATAATATGTTACAAAAATTCTAAATTATTAAGTACAATGGTACTTACTAAATGAGAATGTTAATTTAAATTTGCTAAAGATAGCGAAATTGAAATATGGTCGTAATTCATATTGTAGGTAAGTTGCAATAAAGTAATAATCCTTCATATGTAAAAATTATATAAATGTGTTTGCACATTTATGAAAATATTTACATAATTTTCAGCTCCTGTACGGACTGAAATGCTAATTTATAACAGTACAAATTTATGAGTACAATTATAAATAAGCGTAAAGACTATACTGCAAATACTACAACAGAATACAATGGATAAGAAAATTCTGCAGTTTCCACGAAGTATAGGGGGGAATTTGCAAAATTTTTGAAAACCTGGGCTCAAGCCTTATTGGCCTTTACGCCCATGTGGGGGGTGGGGGTTTAATGGGCCAAAAGCCCATTAGAGGGCTGCCATATAAAAAGGGGTGGGAGTTAGGGTTAGGGTTTCCTAACTCCCACACGCAACCAACCGGGCGCCGCTGCCCCCACGCGCAAGGGCCGCCGCTGGCTCCACGCGCCGGGCGTCGCCCCCTCGGTCGGGCGCCGCTGCCTCCTCGCGCCGAGGTCCGCTGCCCCCTCGGCCGCCGCCGCCGCCGCTCCACGCGCTGGGGCCGCGAACGCGCCGCCGCGCGCATTGGCTGGGCCGGCCGCACTGCCGCATCGCGTCGGGTGTCGTTGCCGCCGCGGGCTCGGCCGCCGGCCGCCAGCGCCGCGTTGTTGGGCCGCCGCCACGCCGCCGCTGCTCGGCGCTGCCGCCATCGCGCGAGCTCGGCGCCGCCACCTCTTCGGCCGGGCGCCGCCAGATGCGCTGGCTCGCGCTTTCCCGCCGGCCAAGGGTTGCTGCCGGCCGGACTGCCGCATGCGCCGCCGCTTCATGCCCGGCGCAGCGCCTTAACGCGCCAGCGCCCGCCTCTTGCTGTTCGCCGAGGGCCATGCGCGCTGAAGGAGGCCGCCGGCCAGGCTACGCCGCGCGAGAGGCCGTGGCGCCGTGGGGAAGCGGGCGCGTGGAGTGTGCCGACGCCCCGTCGTCCGGGACCGCGCGCCGTGGCACCACCGGCCCCCTCCCCCTTCCTCTATTGAAAAATCTAGGTAGAGGAGTGGGCGTCCGGTGGGGTCCGGAGGCTGGGGCGGCGGTTAGCCGCCTCGGAGGCGTGCGCCGGGCGCCGGTAAGGGCCCTAGCGCGGGGCCTTCGCTGGTGGGAAGACGCCGTGCGCCTCCCATGGACGACGACGAATCGGCGTAGAGCCGTGGCCGGTCGCAATGAAGGTGGTGGCCGCCGGTGGATGTGGTGGTGGAGAATCCTCATGGCAAGGAGCAAGAAAATCTTGCAGTGATTCGCACAAGGAATCAACCGAAGCAAGCACCCCAAGTAATGCATTGTGATGTTTCTCACAAAGTTGAATCTCCTGGTCGTTCTCCATACCTTCTGTTACTTCTTGTTTTCTTGTGTGATTTGCAATCTGCACTTGTGTCGTGCTGATAACGTATTGCAAGAGGTTTGAACAAATATTTGAGAGAACTGTTGATTTTCATTCATCTGTACTCTATTATATGAATATGATACATATATATAGATGATGTAGGGGCGGCGGTTGCCGGCGACAAACCAGCGTCCGTACGGATCGTCGTGTCCATGCGGACGCGGCTGTTGGTCAGATTGTATGTTACAGCACCAGAACAAAGGTGTCAAACCGAGGGAAAATAAAAATAGGGGGGGGGGGGGTAATGAAAGCACCAGATTAAAGAAGTTAATAACTTTATATTTCATTCCAAAACAAAGGACGTCTCTACAAAGCTGACGGCATATAGACACCCCTCCCTGCGGGGCCTAGTGCCAGCAGCCCAAAGGGAAAGTAGCCGGGAGAGCCAGGAAGCAAAGCCCTGGAGGGTAGCTCCGCGGCTTGTCACCGGCGGACGCCTCCCGCCCAGGGGTAGCTCCGCTCTCCTCAGCTCACTGCTTGCCCTAATTCGCTTGCTCAAGCGTAGCTCGGAGCGACTCTAGGGTAGCCTCTTGCCCACGCGCGGCCCAAAAGTCTTGTAGGAAGACTTTGCTCGCTCGGCGTGTGTGCCGGAGCAACCCTTGAACTTGATGACTTCGACAACGACTTGGCTTTAAGAGTTTTTTGTGGATCATTTTGCGTTCGATGAGTAAACAAATTAGATCACAATCTGCTCGAACTGTCACCAAGAAAGTGACGAGTTTCTCTCCTGAAAATGGGAGTTTGTTCCATTTCTGTTGCGATTAGGTCAGACCATTGTTAGAGTAAGCTGAGCTCTGATATAAATTTGTAACTTTGAACATGTCAAATTTCACAACCTTCAGCGATTGTGCATAAGTTCATGCATGCATGCATGCCTCCATTGACTATCACTAGCCAGGATAGGTTATCTTTTAAATATGTGGAAGAAGTGAAGCTGTCAGGATCATGGAAGAGAGCCTGGGTTATGTATCACCAAAAGGAAATGCTGACTTGAAAGGATTCTTCTTTTCCGCCACAATATCATGAAAGGCCCCGCTCAAAGTTGCGTTGGACGGTGGATGTTTGTTTTTTGGTTTTTTTCTCATTAGTTTTTTATTTTAGGTTTTTTTATTTTTTCTGTATTCTTTTGCATTGTTTGTGATTGGCTAACATGTTTTTTATTTTTAAAATTTTTAAATTTAATTATATTAAATAAGTCAACTCAGCTATAGTAAAAAATAAACCAGTTACAGTAAAAAAATCATAGGCCAACGCTATTCTAAAAAAGAAACCATAACTCTTTTAACTCTGACGCTTTAGCTAGTCCCCTTTCATGCATTTTTTTGTCCACTAATCGTATTTCATCAAGTAATTACTTAACTAGCAATGAAATTATGCAGAAACACATTCAACAAATCATCCATAGTGGTGGAATTGGTCAATCCTACCAACGAAATCATATTTTCTTTGTTATCATCATCGTCGTTGTCGTCGTCATCAAACCATACTTGATTAATACATCTCGAAAATTTAATGGGACGCGCACTAGCTATTTATATTAGTCATATTATTTTCTTTAGAACAAACATATATGTGTCATATTCACAGTGGCGATTTGCAGTGTTGATGCAAGCCACGATAACAACCAACCTATCTGAGCGCCCTTTATTTTCTCTCTTCAATAACACGCCATGGAAGTGTTCCAAACGCCTTGCGCACCTCGACAGAGACTCCCGTCTTAAAATTAGGCAAACCTTGTCGTATGATCATGTAGCACCATGTTAAATTATGCAGAACCAGACGGATAGGAAAGAGACATGATGACTTAGCATTAGGTCCGCTAATTCAGCCAAATAGAAGCATCAGAGTAAGAGTAGCAACCCATAGTCTGAACTCTGAAGATGTTGATATCTGAACCATGATCTTCAGGAGACAACCAGATAGATGCCTTATATCTCTTTTAATGCGATCTGAAGATGTGGTTTTCCATTGATTTTTTTGACGAGTTAACTCAGGTAACACGCATCATTTGTTGTCTTAACGGTAAATCCGCCTCTAGGGACACGAGTAAATGTTCAGTAATATAAATGTATGATCAGTGATGTTCAGCAACAGGTAGAACATTCTTCTATCCTTGTTAGCTATATTTAATTGGTGTGATTGGATTTTGCAAACAGAAGAAAAAAATCGTGCGAATGATAGAACAAATCTATAACGCTTGTCACGCAAGCTGTGCTGTGGAACTGCCATTCGCCGTCGCAAAGAAAAGAAAAAAGAAAAAAAAGAAAAGAGAAGAGAAGAAAGAGAGAAAGGAACTGAAATTAGCCACTGTGATGTTCCTTGGAATCGATCATATTCTGCACGCGTACGTGCACAGTCGGAATTGCTGTACGCAGATCGGAGTCCACTTTTGTCTTTTTATTTGCTTGTCTGAATTGAATATACATGATACATCGCTCTAGCAGCATCGTTCCATCTCCTTTAAGCTGGCCACTAATTCATGGGCAAATACGTACATCACGGTCGCCACAAAAGCACAACGCTACAGTAGTTTATCAGCGACTATAATAACATTCCATTCCATAATGCCCCCTAATAGCTCCGTTTTTGTTTTTTTTTTGTTTTTGCTTTTCAGTCGGCTTTTCATTTCGATTTCTATTAACAAGCGATATTTATTAGGCTCGTAACAAAAAATTATAAGTTGTAGTCCGAAGTGTTTTCTTGACGTACTTACTCGATCGCCATGATGAAGATTTGATTCCAGGAAAATTTCCTCGTCGCCTCAGCCTGCAGTAGCTCCATCAATCCGCAGCGCCCGTGGAATTCACCGAAACAGCTGAAAAGCACACAGGAAGCAGCCTGCTATATTAGCCCCCTTATTTATTTAAAATATAACAGCAGATCGATCAGCTTGTGATGAGATGGATAGAAAAAGATACCCTCATCGAGCTGCTTGCCGGCCATGATCGATAGTAAAAGTTGGCGTCACATTTTTCACTTTTCAAGCTGCAGGCTTGGGTTTTACTCTACGTGTATCACACCAAAAATATCTATTGGGTTGCTCTAAACAGCTTTTAAGTCACAGCTTTCGATTGTGGCTGTTGATTTTTGGCAGAAAGTATACTATAACGGCTGTTAATTTTTTCTTAATTATTTAATTTTAAAAATAAGAAAACTAAAAAACCATTATATAGTTATGGACAGTACATATAAATAAAGAAAAAAAAGGAAAGTAAAAAAAGACAAAAAAAAACAACGCATTTTAAATGACTTTTAAAGCCGTTTGGAGCAGAGCTATTATACATGTTAGGTCGCTCGTGGCCCACGAATATGCAAAAGTAGACACATTAGTTATTCAAAGTACTAGTCCATACGATTATTATGGGCAAGGAAAAACATTCTTCTTTTCTTTGTTAGACTTGTTGCTGTTAATACAGAACAAACGCTGTTACTCAGCAACTCTGCAGAGTCTAGAAGTAGGAAAATAGCGTCAGTCCCTCGGTAGCAACTGCTCTACGGCAAGTTCACAGTTACTACTCTTTCCTAGTTTACACATCTTTGTAGTATTTTTGAAACCCAGATCAAGAGCTGTACCATTTATTTAAGAAGAAGAGAAAATAATACTAATCCTCGTAGAGGAGACACCACAAAACACCAACACCGATCCCGAAAGGGAGCACCAACAACACACACCACCGCGATGGGTCGTCCGCTCATGTGGCCTAGCACAACCAACCTCCACCGGCACCTGCGCCACCGCGACACACCACTGAGGAGTGCATTGCCGCCGTGACACGCCACCGAGGCTTAAGCCAGAGGACACGTGACCATCGCCACACTGTCCACCGTGAACGATGCTCAAACACACCCTAGCGCCGCCATCGACCACCACGTGTGCCACTATTGCGGCCGAGACCACTGAAGGATCATGTAAGAAGATCTATGGATAAGTAGTGATGATCAATTGGCAAATTTATAGAGTTGGATTTTGATTTTTGCAAAATTCAGTGTTATATCAGTGTGTAAGGGCAGTGCTTTAGGAGCACATTATAATCATCCGTGTACTCATGAATTACCTACTCTATTGAAAATAGATCAACTCTTTGATCCTTTCTTGGTATTTCACTTGTTCTTCTCTTATTTTTCATGTTCTTGGACAAAAAATTTGAAATCACAATCTAGGTGATTTTAGCCTGAATCCTCAACTAGATTATTTTGCTAGGACCTGTGGGAGTAAATATGAAAGACCTCATGTCTTAGACCCTCCATGAGCAAGAAGTAATTTGGATTTTAGGGTTTTTGGATGTTCTTGAGACCTAAAATCGATTTTCTCTAAATTGATGAAACCAAGTCCAAGAACCTTATGTTTATTGTCTTGATCTAGTTTCTAATATCCTAGCTAAGGTGTGTTGAAAATTTCAAGTCATTTATAGTTATGGATTAAAAGTTACATCATTTTTTGATTTGAAATCGTGCTGATTTTCAGTTCTGTACTTGAAATCCTAGCTAAGGTCAGATCACCCAAGTGACAAGTCAGACCACACGAAGGTTAGACCGCCGACGAAGTAGCAGTCAGACGGTCCAAACACATAAAATCTTGTTTGGCTTGATTTTCCTTGGTGATTTCTTGAAATAGACTCTGATATTCACATCATGACATAGCTTTTAATGAGTTCCTAGGGCTTGCTATTTTTTGACGGAAAACAATAGGAGAGATTCCTACTGCGCTATATTAATAATAAAGTAACCAGAGTACAAAGAAAAGAAGGGGGAGGACAACCTAAAGAAACACACAAAGAAGCAGGGGGGTCAAAGAGTGTAACATCCTGTTTTTCTTGAGGATTTAAAGCCTCGAATTTAAAAATAAATTTCTGGAATTAAATCAAGCTTAAATCGAACCTTTAGGAATTAAAATGATTTAATATGATTAAAATAAACTTTAACATAAGCTGAATGTATTTTATTTGAGTCCCTCAAGTCTCAAGGAATTTTATGGTATTTTGGTGAATTTTTTAGATTTATTTTTTATTTTCTGAAACTCATTTTAGTTTTCTCTGAATTTTATAAAAAGAAATCGAGAAAATCCCAATGAACAGTGTTGGGCCGAAGCCCAACACTATTCACCGGCCAGCCCTTCCCACCACCTCACTCCCTCAGCCCGGCCCACATCCCGCGTGCCCGCTCCCTCGACCCACCTCGCCCGCGCGCATTCACCCAAGCCGCCCGATCCACCTTCCCCGCCATACAGCGCCATCTCCACCACCCTCACCCCACCGCACAGCGCCTCGCCCGAACTCCCTCTCCGTGCCATCCGACCCCTTACCTCCGCTACGCGTCGCCTCCTCATGCTTTCATCTCCAATCGGGACTCGCCACCGCCTGTCTCTGACCCGAACACCCTCGGGGTGCATGCTTAAAAGCACGTCGCCCCCGCCGCCGCCCTCAGCACCCCAAAGCCCCGAGCCGCCGAGCACCCTGTGCCCTTGCCGCCGTCCTCCGCCGTGAGTCCTCGCGCCGTGCGCTCTCGCCTCTGTCTTCCGCCATCCCCACCGACCAAAGCCGCCGTTGAGCCGCGCCCGTCACCGGTAAGCTCACCGCCGGAACTCTCCCCGCCATGCACCATCGCCGCCGGACGAACCGTCGCCGTCCTTACCCAAGAACCCTCTGCCACGCGCCATGGCCGCTGGACCCTGCAGCCGCACCGCCCGGTCGTCGCACCTAGTGTCACCGCCTCGATCCACGTGCTGTCGGCGGACCTCATGAGCCCGCGACGCCTCGGTCGCCGCACCCTGCCCACGCGCGTTCGCGTTCGCATCCGCGCGACGCTTCATACCGCACACCAGACACATGTCATCAATCCAGCACCCCCGTCACCCAATCTCAACTGCATATCCAGATCTGAGCCAACGGCCTAGATCCCGCCGTGTGGACGAACCTCAACCGTCGGATTCCGCTGCCGCCGCCCGCACCAACCCAGCCACGTTAGCCCTAGTCCACGCAGTAGCCACGTCAGCCCTAGGCCATGTGGCATGCCACGTCATCCCTAGCCAACCCCAGGTGCAACGTCAGCCGCCACGTCAGCGAGCCACGTGTCATCACCAGAGCGTGCCACGTCAGCCACACCGGCCGCATCGGCGTGACACTGTTCCGTGGACCCAGTTCACCGGGAACCCTTCTCTCCCGTGCATCCGGTCCACAGCACAGTAACTTTTTCGATTTTCAGGATTTTCTTTAGATTAATTCTTCCGATAGCCCGTTCTCCTCTGTCCTAGCTCCGATGACCCCGTTGTTTTTTATAAATTCATTTAAAATCAAGCTCTATCTTTTAGTTCTAGTTTCAAGGTTTTTTGGAGCTCTTTTACTTATTATTTTATTTGTTTTTTTTGTGCAAAATTATTCGAATAGACACGTCCTCGGTCATGGACAATGCTCGGTGATTTCACACGGGGTATAGTGATTTCATGAAAACTTGGTGGTTTATGTTGGAAGTGGACAGGTAGTTCACTGTTAGTTTAACTTATGGATGGGAGATCCGCAAGTGGTTTATTTTAATTCTTTTGATTACTTATTTATCATTGTTTTATTTAAATTCCGCTTTCAATCTATATAGTGTAATTACTTCCAAATACCATTTTATGCAAATTAACCTTTTAGCTATCCATTGGTAAGCCTTGCATATTATATTGCATTTATTTGTTACAAACGATTTGCTGAGTACCAATGTACTCACGGATTTATGCCTATGTTGCTTAGTTGAGGAGGAGGAGTATTATCAGCACGAGGTTCTAGGAGGAGAGTACTTCGACGACTTCATGGATTAGGACTTCGCTATCCACTCGATAGCCTGTGAGCATATCGATTGGTTACTACACTTTATTTTAGATTTTCCACTGTTAGATTTAAAGCCCTTCCGGCTAGAGATATTGTAATCTTGATCATAAGGTCGTACCTTTAAGATTTATCGATATTTGAGTTTTTCCTTTATTTTAGCGAGTGTATAGTTGTGATTACATCTATGTTTGACTGTGTGCATTAGTGTGATCCTAGACTAGTGCAGTTTACACAGAGAGTCCAAATTTGCATATTCGGGTCTCGACAGATATGGTATTAGAGCCATATCGACTGTAGGACGAAGCTCTAGTTAGAATAGTCATTTGGCCCAAAAACTTATTTTATAAATCAAACCAACCGAATTGGATACTTAGTATTATCCCCATCTTCTTACCTCTTTCTTAAGGATTCTCGTTCTTTGCCTCACTCTCATAACATTTGTTTTCACAAATCTTTAAACTGATCTTTACTTTATAAAATGCATTAGATGTCCCAAGCTTCTTTCAGCCAGGCAGGAGGATGGAGAGGACTTCTTCGTGTCCTGTTGCGGAGCCTTGGATTAAAGAGATCCCCGTCTACCTCACCATGGATGAGAATACAAAAGGTCAACACATTAGAAACATCACCAGGCGGTACTTCACCACGAGAGTCGACAAGCAAGTTTTACACCATGGCTTCAAGAATACTAGTGCATGTGGAGAAGAGTCAGCCCAAGGAGCTGCGTACAAAGCCATCTGACGACTGTGCAAGCTATACGAGATCAACATGTCCAGACTCATCCTGAAGTTCAAGGAACAATATGGAGCTATCCCTTGTCTACTGGAGCCAGTCAGGGAGGAGCCCCGACCGTAGTCGCCAGTACCTCTACCGTCATCTACACCGTCGAGCCTGAAGAAGAGACGACGCATCACCGACAACCGCCAAGCGTACCTTCGTCACTTCATCCCAACCCTAGTTAAAGAGCAGTCGCCGCCGATCCGCAACTCGTGGGTGATCTATAACGATTCAGAGGACGAGAGTAGCGAGTCCTATTTGTCAGGACCCGAGTGGGAGCCTTTAATTAGAGAGTACGAGTAGAACGTTGGATTTTATTTGCAGTTGTGTGTGACATGAGCTGCAAATCTTGCCCTTAAAAGCATTATATTGCAATCATGTCACTCTTTTTATTGGAGTTATTTTTGCTCAGTTTTGTTGTTAGCCTTTTTGGCTAAGTGTTTGTTTAGTTCAGGTTGCCATTAGAAAACCTCTTAAACAAATTTATCCTTTACCTATGCTTTTCTCTCTCGTCTTTTGCCCTTGGTCAGTCAGCAGTTGTTTCCCTTTTCAGAACAGCAGCAAGATGGTTGATACCAGGAACTCTTCAGGCCGCAGCTAGGCAAACCAGGACCCAGAGAGCAGTGCCGCTCAGCCAGTTCCACCGAGCTTGGACCCAGCCTTCAGTCAGTTTTTGGTGGCACAGACACAAATGATGCAAGCAATGATATAGAACATGAATGCTATGATGCATCGTCAACACCAGGAGGCAGTAACACCTCAGCCAGCACGTCAGCAGTCCAGCTATGCAGAGTTCATGAGGACGAGACCGCCCACCTACTCCAGTTCTTTAGAGCCTTTGGAGGCAGATGATTGGATCCGTTCAGTTGAGAAGAAACTGAAATTGGCCCAAAGGCACGATAGGGAGAAGGTGCTCATGCAAAGACATCACCGAGGGAGCCACAAGAGAGTGGTGGGAGAACTCTCATACGCTCATGAGGACCGTAATGAAGATCACTTGGGCGAGTTCACCGTCGCTGCCACACGCCCATATCCTGGATGGGGGTGATAGAGATGAAGAAGGAGGAGTTCAGAGAGCTGCAACAGAGGAACATGTCAGCGAGTGAATATCTCAATAAATTCACTCAGTTAGCCCGCTACGCTCCAGAGGACATAGCCACAGATGTCGCTCACCAGAGGATGTTCAAGAAGGGTTTGAACCCAGGATTAAAAGTACAGGTGGTGGGTGATGACTATATCAGTTTTCAGCACATGGTGGATAAGGCTATACTGATTGAGGAGAGTCGCCGCGAGGTAGAGGAGTCTCATAAGAGGAGGATGATCCAGCAGGGATCACAGTCGCACCAGTCTCAGAGACCCCGTTTTGGTACTTATGAGCCTCCTAGAGCACCACAAAGAGCCTGGGCTTGAGACCCGGCCCAAAGACGCGTCCGCAGCAGCGAGCGGCGACCTAGTGGATCCAGCAGTCAGCAGTAGAGGAACACCAACCCAGCGGCATCCGTCACTTGCTTCAAGTGTCATGAGCCAGGATACTATACTAGCAAGTAAGCCCCGACCCAGTTCACTTCAATCTGGGAGCCACACCACATCGGACTCCTGCCCCAGGAGCAAAACAAGGAGTACCCCCAGCATCAGGCCAGTCCAGCAGGACACCAGTGGAGAGAGACCAGGTGAACCATGTCACTGCAGAGGAGGCCCAGGCAGCGCTAGAAATTGTGATTGGTAAGTTGCTAGTCCATTCAGTCCCCGCTACAGTTTTGTTTGATTCTGGAGCTTCGTATTTGTTTGTTTCTTGGAGTTTTGCTTTAAAGCAACGGTTGAAAACTGTTGCTCTTGGATCTGTTCTTTTAATTCAATCCCTCGGTTCTGAGTTGAGCACTAACCTAGGCTGTTCAGGAGTTAAGATAACCATTCAGGGAGTTGAGTTAAGTGCAGATTTGATTATTTTGGATATTCAGTCCCTAGATGTGATCTTGGGTATGGATTAGCTTAAGAAGCATCGGGCAGTATTAGATTGTGGGAGCAAAGTAGTGACCTTGACCAGTTCAGATGGCAATAAGGTACAGTTTGCAGCCAGCATGAGTCAGCCATATGAAGTCATGGTTTTGCTAGAGCAAAGTGATCCAGTTGGAGGGTGTACCAGTTGCCAGAGAGTACTCCGACATGTTTGCAGATGATCTCACAAGCATGCCACCAGAGCGAGAGGTTGAGTTTCTGATCGAGCTAGTACCCGGGACCACTTCGATTTCCAAGAGACCCTACCGGATGCTTGCCAATGACTTAACAGAATTGAAGAAGTAAATTCAAGAGCTTTTGGACAAGGGTTATATCAGACCAAGTTCATCCCCTTGGGGAGCGCCAGTTTTGTTTGTTAAAAAGAAGGATGGTAGTCAGCGCATGCGTGTGGATTACAGAGCACTTAATGAGATCACCATCAAGAACAAGTACTCTTTGCCCAGGATTGATGACTTGTTTGATCAGCTTAAGGCAGCAGGAGTTTTCTCTAAGATTGATTTGAGGTCAGAATACCATCATATGAGTATTTGAAAGGAGGATATACCTAAGACAGCCTTCTCGACTCGATATGATTTATATGAGTTCATAGTAATATCATTTGGTTTGACCAATGCTCCAGCCTATTTTATGTACTTGATGAATAAGGTGTTCATGAAATTTTTGGACAAGTTTGTCGTTGTGTTCATTGACGACATTCTGATCTACTCCAAGGATAAGAAGGAGCATGAGGAACACCTAAGGATAGCCTTGCAGAAATTGAGGGATCACCAGTTGTATGCCAAGTTCAGCAAGTGTGAGTTTTGGATGAAGGAAGTTGCTTTCCTAGGCCATGTGATGTCAGTAGAAGGAGTTGCAGTTGACCCCGGAAAAGTAAAGGATGTTTTGGATTGGTAGTCACTTTCTTCAGTGATCTAGGTCAGGAGTTTTCTGAGTATGGTAGGATATTACCGTCGCTTCATTGAAGGATTTTTCAGCGTAACCAGACCCCTTACGCAGTTGCTCAAGAAAGAAAAGAAATTTATATGGACGCCAAAGTGCGAGAAAAGTTTTCAGAAACTTAAGGAGAGTTTGACCACAGCCACAGTGCTAGTGTTACCTGATATAAACAAGGATTTTGAGATTTATTGCGATGCTTCTCGCAAAGGATTGTGATGTGTATTGATGTAGGAAAAGAGAGTGATAGCTTATGCCTCACGCCAGTTGAGACCGCATGAGGAGAACTACCCCACCCATGATTTGAAGTTAGCAGTCGTAGTGCATGTTTTGAAAATTTAACGTCATTATCTCATGGGTAATAGATGTGAGGTTTACACGGATTATAAGAGTCTTAAATACATCTTTACCCAGGCTGTGCTCAACCTCAGGCAGAGGAGGTGGGTAGAGCTAATAAAGAATTATAATGTTGGTATACATTATCATCCTAAAAAGGTAAATGTGGTCGCAGATGCCTTGAGCAGAAAGGTTTATTGTAATAAGTGATGGTAAAAAAGTGTCAGCCAGCTTTGCATGAGGAATTCCAAAAGCTCAGTTTGGAATTAGTTGAGGAGGGATTTCTTGCAGCAATGGAGTTGTAGCCAACATTGGATGGTCAGATTCGTGAGGCTCGGTCAAAGGATAAGGCATTTCAGTGTATTAGGGAAAACATGAGTAAAGAAAAAGAGTCAGGATTTACAGATGATGATCAAGAAATTATGTGGTTCAAGCAACGGTTGTGTGTGTCCAATAAGAAAGAACTAGAGGATCTGCTACTAAAGGAAGCTAATGAGTCTTTGTATTCGATCCACCCTGATAGTACCAAGATGTATCAGGACATTAAAGACAAGTATTGGTGGCCAAGTATGAAGCGTGAGATCGCTGAGTATGTAGCACTTTGTGATGTGAGTCAGAGAGTAAAGGTAGAACACCAGAGGTCAGCAAGTTTGCTACAGCCATTAAAAATCCCTAAGTGAAAGTGGAAAGAAATTGGTGTGAACTTCATAGTTGGTTTGCCAAAGACCAAAGAGGGTTATGATTCGATTTGGGTCATTATGGATCGTTTGACCAAGGTTGCTCATTTCATTCTAGTCAAGACAACTTATAGTGGTGACCGATTAGTAGAGCTGTATATGTCAAGGATTGTTAGTTTACATGGAGTACCAAAGAAAATAGTATCAGATCGTGGATCGCAGTTCACCTCTCGTTTTTGGGGGAGTTTTCATGAGGCTATGGGAACCCACCTGAATTTCAGTACAGTATACCACCCGCAGACAGATGGTCAGACAGAGCGTGTAAATCAGATCCTTGAGGACATGTTGAGAGCATATGTATTGGATCATGGAACCAAGTGGGACAGTTCTTTACCTTTTGCAGAGTTTTCATACAATAATAGTTATCATGCCAGTTTACAGATGTCACCGTTTGAGGCACTTTCTGGCAGCAAATGCAGAACCCTTCTCAATTGGAAAGAGACGGGGGAAGGTCAGGTGTTTGGTCTAGATTGTTTGAAAGGAGCTGAGGACAAGGTCCGTTTGATTCAGGAAAGATTGAAAATTGTACAAGCCAGGCAGAAGAGTTATGCAGATACCCGACGTCGAGAGCTGAGTTTTGAGCTAGGTAATTTTGTGTATCTCAGGATCACACCATTCAAACGTGTGAAGAGGTTTTAGTTAAAAGGAAAGCTAGCACCGAGATATGTTGGACCGTTCAGAGCTTTGAAACGCAGAGGAGAGGTTGCTTATCAGCTGGAGCTACCTGCGTCCTTTAGTGGGGTATATAACGTCTTTCATGTGTCCTAGTTGAAGAAGTGTCTGAGAGTGCCAGCAGAGGTTGTGCCAGTCGAGGCCGTTGATCTTTAGCAGGATCTGTCTTACAAAGAGCATCCGATCAAGATTTTAGAGGTGTCAGAGCGTGTGACCCGGAATAAAGTTGTTCGTTTCTGCAAAGTTCAATGGATCAACCATTCAGAGGAAGAAGCCACCTAGGAGCGTGAGGAGGATCTCAAAGCTGAGTTTCCGAATCTATTCTCTTAGTTAGCCCGGATCTCGGGGTCGAGATCCCATTTAAGGGGGTAAGGTTTGTAACATCTTATTTTTCTGGAGGATTTAAAGCCCTGAATTTAAAAATAAATTTCTAGAATTTTCTAGAATTAAATCAAGCTTAAATCGAATTTTTAGGAATTAAAATGATTTAATATGATTAAAATAAACTTTAACATAGGCTGAAAGTATTTTACTTGAGTCCCTCAGGTCTCAAGGAATTGTTTGGAATTTTTTATGAATTTTTAGGATTTATTTGCTATTTTCTGGAACTCATTTTAGTTTTCTCCGAATTTTATAAAAAGAAATCGAGAAAATCCCGATGAACAGTGTTTGGCCGAAGCCCAACACTATTCACCGGCAGCCATTCCCGCCACCTCACTCCCTCAGCCCGGCCCACATCGCGCGCACCCGCTCCCTCGGCCCACCTCGCCCGCGCGCATTCACCCGAGCCGCCCAATCCACCTTCCCCGCCACGCGGCGCCATCTCCACCACCCTCACCCTACCGCACTACGCCTCGCTCGGACTCCCTCTCCGTGCCGTCTGATCCCTCGCCTCCGCCACGTGTCGCCTCCTCATGCTTTTGTCTCCGATCGGGACTCGCTGCCGCCACTGCCTATCTCTGACCCGAACACCCTCGGGGTGCGTGCTTAAAAGCACATCGCCCCCGCCGCCGCCCTAAGCACCCCGAAGCCCTGAGCCGCCGAGTACCCCATGCCCTTGCCGTCGTTCTCCGCCGTGAGTCCTCGCCGCCGTGCTCTCTCACCGTCGTCTTCCGCCATCCCCATCGACCGAAGCCGCCGTCAAGCCGCACCCATCACCGGTAAGCTCGTCGCCGGAACTCGCCCCGCTGTGCACCATCGTTGTCGGACGAACCATCGCCATCCTCACCCAAGAACCCTCCGCTGCGCGCCATGGCCGCCGGACCCCGCAGCCGCATTGCCCGGCTATCCCACCTCGCGTCACCGCCTTATCTCGGCCGCAGATCCAGATTTGAGCCAATGGCCCAGATCCCGCCACGTGGCCGAACCTCAACCGTCGGATTCCGTCGCCGCCGCCCACACCGACCCAGCCACGTCAGCCCTAGTCCACGCAGTAGCCACATCAGCCTTAGGCCACGTGGCATGTCACGTGTCATGCCACGTCAGGCCTAGCCGACCCCACGTGCCACGTCAGCCGCCACGTCAGCGAACCATGTGTCATCACCAGATTGTGCCATGTTAGCCACGTCGGCCGCGTTAGCGTGACACTGTTCCATGGACCCGGTTCACCGGGAACCCTTCTCTCCCGTGCACCTGGTCCATAGCATAGTAACTTTTCTGATTTTCAGGATTTTCTTTAGATTAATTCTTCCGATGGCCCGTTCTCTTCCGTCCTAGCTCCGATTGACTCCATTCGTTTGTCTAAATTCATGTAAAATCGAGCTCTATCTTTTGGTTCTATTTTCAAGGTTTTTGGAGTTCTTTTGCTTATTATTTTATGTATTTTTGTGTTTTTGATCGTTTTCTCTTTTGTTAGATTCCGATTCCGGAGGAGCAGGAGCTACGCTAGAAGACCCCGAGTAACTCACTGAGCATAACCAAGGCAAGTCGTGTCCTTTGATCATGTTGAACCCAGTTTACAATCTATTATTTAATTATTTTGATTTAAATTACATTGCATCGCTATTTAATTACGAACTTTGTATGTGGTAGTTATCATCCCAAATTGAATTGTCCCGACTTGATAATTTGAATGCCATGATGCCATTGTCATCATAGGTTAAAAAATTTACTAGTGATACTATGCATAATATCACATGGGTTGTACAATTAGAATGCTTAGCCTTGCTTATTCTTACGATCAGGTCTATCATCGAAGGTGATTAATTAATTTGACTTAATGAGATATGGAATCGTGGTTAGTGCCACGATTATTAAAATTTGTGCTATGACATTGGTGTGTCATTGACGTGGTTATACAAACTTGGTTTTCACTTGGACGAGTGATCGTGCAGTAAAGGGGAAGTGCAGGTTCGCTTCATGGGATGTAGTAGTCTCGTCCGGGTAGACTTAAAGACTTAACTTTGTGCACTATTGATCTGAGTTTTATCATGTAAACCACATGTCTAGTGATGGACATGGTTTCTGATTTCCATGTGGCGCAAGGGGGGGTGTGATGCGAAACCCTAGCGGGCGGGATTGAGTTGGAGTTGAACTTTGTAAAGGCCTTGTTGTGATTTTCTTGTGCAACTTCTGCAGAGTGTAAAACTATTTGAATAGCTGTGTCCTCGGTCATGGACAATGTTCGGTGATTTCACATGGGATATAGTGATTTCATGAAAACTTGGTGGTTTATGTTGAAAGTGAACATGTAGTTCACTGTTGGTTTAACTTGTGGATGGGAGATCCGCAAGTGATTTATTTTAATTACTTTGATTACTTATTTATCATTGTTTTATTTAAATTCTGCTTTCAATCTATTTACTATAATTACTTCCAAATGCCATTTTATGCAAATTAACCTTTCAGCCATCCATTGGTAAGCCTTGCATATTATATTGGATTTATTTGTTACAAACGACTTGCTGAGTACTAATGTAGTCACGGCTTTATGCCTATGTTGCTCAGTTGAGGAGGAGTATTATCAGCAGGAGGTTCCAGGAGGAGAGTACTTCGACGACTTCACGGATTAGGATTTCGTTCTCCACTCGATAGCCTGTGGGCATGTCGATTAGCTACTACGCTTTATTTTAGATTTTCCGCTGCTAGATTTAAAGTGGAATTATTGATCATATACCCTCCATTTAGATAGAAATTGAGGATTTACTCTCCTGACCCACGTGTCAGTGACCTACGATAACCCCACATGTCATCGAGTGGGGAGGGTAAATCCTAAATTTCCCAACTATGAGGAGGGTATATGATCTAAACCCCCATTTAAAGTCCTTCCAGCTAGAGATATTGTAATTTTAGCTATAAAGTCGTACTTTTAAGATTTATCGATATTTGAGTTTTTCCTTTATTTTAACGTGTGTATGGTTGTGATTACATCTATGTTTGACTGTGTACACTAGCGTGATCCTAGACTAGTGCAGTTTACACAGAGAGTCTGAATTTGCATATTCGGGTCTCGACAAAGAGATTGAATCCAAACCGAAAGGCGATCTAACGAAATCGGCTTGACTCTATGCAGTAGAAGCGAAGCCTCTAGATGAAAGGCCTGTTCTTTCCGGCTGCGGCTGATGGCTTTTTAGCTGTTTGCGACAGAGATTACGGAAAGAGAGATACTCGCTTGCGATTTTTGATGATACAGATATTAGTTTTTTAACGTGTGCTACAATTAACTTGTAAACCATATTTTAAAAAAATACTCCGTTTAAAAGTTAGTTACTGTAGCAAAAAGCTAAAAGTGGCTTTTAGAAGCCGTAAAGAACAGGCCCGAAGTCTTATTTCCAAATATCAACATTAGGCTTCTTGAGCTAAAAAAAAAGTTCATTCCTTAGTTTCCTAATAGTCCAGGCGATGAGGATGAATTTTTCCATGAAGAGATGACCAGCGAAGGCTCGCTTTGTAGCAATCACTCTTGCTGGAATATTATCATCCGAAGACCAGAGAAAACCTATTTCATTCTAGCATTGGGCAGAGAAAGGACAGTGAAAGAGAAGATGGCTGATGTTTTCCATGCTTTGAGAATTGCAAAGCACATAGTGATCATTGGCTTGCAGAATGAAGTTTTTCCTTCTTAGTATATCTTTGGTGTCGAGTTTGCCCATTAAAAGGAGCCACGCAAAATTTTTTTGTTTCATCAGACATCTGCGTTTACAAATCAGAGAGAAGATTAGGGGAGTTGAAACGTGGCTGAACTGCTGAGAGTACCATTTCTGTGAGGAATAGCAAGAGTTGCCCTAGATGTAAGTCCACTGATCAGAGGTGTTGTTGTTTATGACAACTTGACTAGTGAGGTCTAAGAGCTACAGATATTCTGTGTAAGCTTCCTCAGATAAAGGTAAGTGGAACCTCTCATGAGGTTGCTGCAGTTGAATAAAGTCTTTGATAGAAATGTCTTGGTTGTGAGCAAAGGAAAATAGGCTCGAGAATTTATGACAGAGAAGATTACCCTCCCAGTAGTCTTTCCAAAACAGAATGTGCTAACCATTGCCTAACCTTCCCATTGTAATGCCTCGGAATTGGGTGATACCTTTCAACACATCTTTCCACCACAAGGAGCCACAAGGTGCAGCAACATGCGGGATCACATTAGAGTAGTATTTGGTCCAAAGCAATTTAACCAAAGGAACTTGTGCTCATCCATAAAATTTGTGCAAGTGTTTCATTGAGGGCATGAAGATTAATAAATCCAAGACCCCCTTTCCTTTTTGGCTTACATATCATGTCCCATGCTGCTAGGGAGTTGCAATGAGTGTGAAGGTCTGAAGAGCCTCTCCAAAGGCAGTTGGGCCTTGCTTTATCAATCTAGCTGATCACTTTTTTCATAATCTGAGCAAGCACATGTGATAGACAAGCTGCGAGGAGATAATAGCATTCACTAACATTAACCTTCCTTTGTAGGAGTGGAAATTCATGAAGCTAGCCAGACATATTTCCACTCTGTCCATCAAATAAGTGAAAGGCATGGATCCAATTTTGCAGCCAAAAACTCCTACAAGATTGTCCAGCTTGTCCAAGGCTACATTAATGGAAATGATCACTGACTTATGATAGTTAACTTTGAGACCTGTAGAGGCGTAGAACGTTTGAAGTAGTCCTTTTAAACAAAGAAATTGCCTAGAGCAAGCTGGTAAGATGATAAGGGTGCCGTCTGCATATTGAACCACCGAGAAGCTACCATCTCCTTGAGGAGGAATCAGATGCTTTAGGATATCCCTTTTGGCTGCCCCATTGATGATAGACTACAGAAGATCTGCCCCCAAGATGAAGAGAAGAGGGGAAATGGGGTCTCCTTGTCTGATCCCTCGCTTGCACCGAAAAAAGTTACTAGGCACTCCATTAGTAAGAACCGAGGATTAGGCCGAGGATACAGTACAGGCAATCCAGGAGATCCACTTTTTAGGGAAACCTTTGGCTCGAAGGACTGTCAGGATCGCTTCATGCTCTATTGTGTCAAGTGCTTTTTCAAAGTCCAATTTGAGCACTACGATATCTTTTTTTGCTGTGTTTGCATTGGTAGATGTACTCGAACGCCCAGGCTAGGCAGTCCTGGATTGTTCTCATTTTAATGAATCCATATTGATTGTTATGGACTACAGTTAATAATATCTTTTTGAAGCCTGTTGGCCAGAAGCATTGTGAGAAGTTTTAGAATTGAATTGAGTAAAGAGATAGGTCTAAAGTCATTCAGAGTCTTTGGGTTTTGTTTCTTGGGGACTAATGTGATGAAGGAAGTGTTGATACTTTGAATGTCCATCACCTCATTGAAGAAATCCTAGCACGAGGAGTAGATGTCATGCCGAACTATGCTCCAACACTTATGAAAGAATAGGCCACTGAAACCATCCAGCCTAGGGGATTTATCAGTTGGAAGCATCTTGATCGTGTCATCTATCTCTTAGTGAGAACAATCCTGTACTAAGTGAAGAAGATTTTAGGTGTCAGGATTATTTCATTGAAGTCAAAATGCATTGTGGGTTGGGTTGAGGTGCCCACTCTTAACTTGAAAGAGCTCCAAATGGCGACTACTTTGTCCTGATGAGATGACACAATAGATTAATCTTGCACGGTTAGGAAGATGATGGAGTTCCTTCTATAACGATCTGTTGCTAAAGCATGGAGAAACTTAGTGTTTTCATCCCCTAACTTCGCCCAGCAAGCAGTGGAACGCTTGTTCCAATAGAGGTGCTGATAGGATAAAAGCCTAGCATGGTGAATTTTCAGGATTTTTTGAAAGTTTCTTTCCTCAACATATAAACCTCTCTGTTCTTCTAGGTTATCGAAGAAAAGGATGATGGTTTGATGTAGGATCGATTCACATTAAGATAGGCAATCAGAAGAGGTGAATGATTGCGAAAGTTAAAAATAAATTTTAATATTCCCCCTTAAACACAAAACCAAAAGAAAAGAAAGAAACCCATACGAAAGAGTATATATTCTGACGACAAGAGAGTTAGTAACAGATTAATCTGAAATCAGAAAAAGAACACAAAAACTTACTGAGAAAGCACCCTGAAAAGTTGATTAGTTTTCTGGTATTATGCAAAACTAACAATCTTCCGAACAAGCCGCCGCCTGATCTTCCTTTTTCAAAAACTTCCCGAACCGCCGACGGCACAGCCTCGCCTTTTTCTTTTCCTCCAGCAATCACCAAGCAACACCCGCACGGCACCTTCTTTTTGCGTCGTTGCTTTTTCTTTTTGGTTCTTACAGCAGCCTCGCACGAAGTCAAGAAAAACGCGCCGCCTTCCTGCTATATTATCTAGTAGCTCTTCCTTGTTGTTTCACGAGTCATGACATGCATGCACTGCCATGCAAAACAACTAGATTTGTGCAGTGATTAGCTAACTCTTTGAACAAATCAAATCTACGTATGCATGCATGCACTTTTTCTTGTAGAAGCTTTCATGCAAACCAAAAACTCACGTTACAACAAGCAAGCTCATGCACATGATTGTCTAGCAAAACTCATGCCCGTATACATGCATGCAAGTAGTCATTTTTTTTTCGAAAAGAAAACACGGATCAAAACAACTAGACGCTGGCCTTTTTCTTTTCTTTCAAAAGGCAACTGCAAGAGTTCTATATAGCAGGCTAGCAGCTGCACGAAGAATCAACTCGAAGCACGAAGAAATCAACGCAATGCATTAAAAAAATCAAGTACAGGGAGAGAAGGCTTAGCCTGAGCAAAACTTTGAGGCTGGATCAACACCACGTACTGGATCGAGGTAACACGTCACGCAATATCTCCAGATCAACGACACACCTATTCTCTCGAAAGATCACGACGCCGCTCTGAAAATTTTCTTCGTAGCTCTTCGGTCGTCGCTGCCTTTTTCTTCCCAAAACAGAACTCGCTGCGTCGCTTTCCTTTCCTGAGAATCACCGTGGCGTACTCTAAAAATTCACGGCCGCCACGCACCAAAAAGCCGACGCCAATGTTTCTATTTCTCCATAAAAGCACTCGGCCAAAAGAACATCCGTGCCCAGCACAAAGCCGCACGCTACGCTCAATTTTCTTACAAAAGCCACGGCAGCCACAGCCGCAAGCCAGAATTTTTTCCTTTCTAAAAGCCACACGAAAAAATAGCTGCTAACCCTATCTATTTCTTTACTATTATAAAAGAAGGAGTTGGTGGTTGACCCGTCGTCACTCCTCTCTTCTCAGTCATTCGATCTGAATATAAGATAAAATCCGAACCGTCTATTCACTCCTCCCCTCCCTCCCTCCCACCCCGCACGCCGTCTCCCTAACCCTAAAATCCAAACCGCTCTCCCCCGCATCCCCCTCGCTCTCCCCCTCGTACCCCCGCCTCCCCCTCGCTCTCCCCCCGCCACCCCCTCGCGCCCCCGCCCCCCTCGCTCTCCCCGCCGCCCCTCTCCCCACCTCCTCCCCCCTCCCACTCCGCTCCGCCTCCTCCCCACCGCGCCGCCGCCTCCTCCCCACCCCGCGTCGCCGTCGCCTCCTCCTCCTCCCACGCCGCGCCGCCGCCTCCTCCTCTCCCTCCCACCCCGCGACGCCGCCTCCTCCCCTCCCTCCCACCCTGCGACGCCGCCGCCTCCTCCCCTCCTCCCTCCAAGCGCCGCCTCCGCACCTGTGTAGACATCAGAGGCTAAAACCCTCGAACCCTAATCCCGCTGTCCCCATGGTGGAGCCCAACGCAACCGCGCCGCCTCCGGAGGTAGCGCCCGAGGAGCAGCCCACAGCCGCCGCTGCCACGCAGCAAGAGGCCCCCGCGGCCGCCGAGGGCGAAGAAGATCACAAGAGGAAGCTCGAGGAAGTCGAGGCGAGCGCGGAGGCGAACGGCGCCGGCGAGGACGCCAAGCGGCCCCGCGTTGAAGGCGACGGCGTAGGTAGATCTCTCACACAATGCCCCCACCCTACCTCTCTCTCTCTCTCTGCGCGTGTGTTGTACCTAGGGTTTAATGTCTCCGAGATGATGTTAGTTTGCGAAACATGTTCGCTTTCTTCTGAATCTTGAAGTATAGCCTGCTTGATCCGTTCGTTATCTCTTTTCCGATCAGTTGTTTCGCAAAACAACGAGTCCTCCGAGAAGGGTGAGGAGCCGCAATCGCTTCTCATCAAGGTGCGGTTGATGCTGAGAATGGCAAGGTTGCTCCTCCTATTGAGGATTTGCAGACGGGCTCTGAGGACAAGCCGGCAGAGCCTGCAATGGAAACAGTGACTGAAGCTCCACCGCAAGAAGGTGGCACACCAGGTGTTCCACAGGAGACTTCTCGTAAGATCGATGTGCCCAACGACAAGGTATAATTATTTGTGTGAGGCAAATCTGTTTTTAGTTGTTGGGCTCTGCTTCATGTTAAAATTTGGAAACTGGTGTGGATAATATATAGTCTCCATTAAGCCACAGAGAAATGGAGAAAGCCACAAACATAGAAAATAACATTTATGGGCCCTATTGATTTTGGACGCTGTTTGCTTATGCTGGTTATGGAAATTCATGCAGGTTGGTGTTCTAATAGGAAAAGCTAGGGAAACGATCATAAACTTGCAAATGAACTCGGGCGCAAAGATCCAAATCACAAAGGATGCGAATGCTGATACAAATGCTCCGACTCGTTCTGTTGAATTGGTTGGGACTCTCGAGAGCACAATATAAGGCTGAGCAGCTGATTAAGAGTGTTGTAGCTGAGATAGCTAAATGTGTTGTGATTCCCTTGTGTTTGTTAGTTGTTCATTTGAGTTGTATTTCCACCCGGTGAGTGACCTGAACGGCGCTTTGCCTTGAGTGGACATCTCCATGCCAAAAATCATGTTATTGCATTTTGTGATCTCTTGTTTCTTGATGTTTACAACTATCGTAACAGTATTAGATAACTTGGTTACGCCATTTCATAATTAAAGCTATAAATTTTGTCAAGAGACCATTGAATATTAGTAAGAAGAAATTACAAGAGCTTTTTGCTTGCAATTCCTGATGTTGGAAAACACATATGGTCCTTTTTGTGTACTAAAGTATGATTGTGTCTGTTTTCGTGTTGTTTTGTTTGCATACTTTATACTTACCAGTTACCACTGCCTCATTATTTAAGGGCCGGCAAGACATCTTCTGCTCGAGTTATTGCCAAGCAAGCGGTAAGCGATGCTCCTATATTTTTGGGACTGCTCCAAAGTAATTCCATGTTTTTAAATTTGTTAATTAAGTACTTTTGTAATTTATATGAGATTTGATTCATAAACATTCGATTCCTTTTCTGCAAATTTTTGGCCAATGCTTAATGCTTTTGTTGTATTAAGCTTGTTGTTTGCCCTTTCTTATTTTAGGGAGTTCCACTACTATATGTGCTACTGGAAATCATCATGTCGAAATATTATGGTGAAAGTGAGCGCCTGTTGGGATCTATTTTTTCACTTGCCAATGATCTTCCTGATGGAGGCATTATTTTCCTAGATGAGGTATGTAGCTTCATCTTTATAGCATACATGTATTAACGATATTTCAGCAGCCATCAAATTTATTAAAAAGTCATGGAAAAAAATTCAGAAAAAAGTCATTTGTTTAGTCTTTAAACTGATCTTTGCCTTCTTTCCAAATGGTATTGAAATAGAACAAGTCGCACCTCCAAAACAATTTAGATTGTTCTCAACCAATTGTGATTCAATTGTATGGGGGCGAATTTGGATGCTATTTGGTTGATACATGATGATGTAAGAAAAAGTTGATATTTATTATTCAGTTTGAGATCATATTTGATAGTATGCATCACTTTTATTTGGTTTTTCGTTGCAACGCACGGGCACCTTACTATATATTCCTAAAATCCTCAACCTACTCCAATACGTCATTGACCCTAATACAATTCATCTTAAGCCTTTTTGCCTCAACCAGGCTTTTTGGCCCACTAATTTTCAAGAGACCCGAAACCCTTCCTAACACGAGTTTTTCACTTCCGATTTTTCTAGCCTTCCACGTGTCGAAGCCTCCAGGACCGCACCTCCTGTATCTTCTCCACGCATCATCTCTATACGCATTGTTCTCTAGCCTGAACATCTCGCATGACATCCTTGACCGATAGGACTTCAGTTCCTCCCTGAACTTAGTCTCGAAACCTCAGTTCCACCCGAACCTAGTTTCAGTTCCGTCATCGACTATGTTCCGCCTCAAGCAACACATGCACATGAATAACCACGCAACTGTGTACGAGTACAAGTCCACGACTTGACTCAAGTCAATCCGCACAATACCTCACACGAGCGTATCATGCAACATACGACAATCCGTACATGAACACATCATAATTAATATTATAACCAACGTTGTCAATTATTCATCACCTAAAATATCATCGACCTGGCACATGGTCTAACATTTAACATTTGTGAATGAGGGTTTTGAGATGAGAAATTGATTTGCTTCATTTTTTGAGGCCTATCTGAAGGTTCTTGATTTTCACTATTATTCTAGCAACACTATTAGTTTGTCTGATTGGCAGGTTCCAGTAGAGAGAAACAATGTCCATGAACCCGGGTAACTCTTGCCAGAAAGATTCAAAACAAAAAAATGTTGGATCTGGGAATAACTATGTCTACATGCACAACACAGGGAGAGTGATCTGAGGTATCCTTGTGAAGGACATGGACTTCTGTATGTAGGAAGGAGATCGTCCATTGATCTGTTGTGAAGAACCAGTCAAGCTGTTCCAAAAGGGGGACTTGTTGCATATTGCTCCAGGTAAAGGATCTGCCCTTGAGGGGCAGTTCAGTGAGACCTAGATTGCTAATGATATTGTAAAAGGTGAAAATATCATTTATATTTCCTTTTGGCTTGTTTCTGTTTTGATTTGACCTGATGAAATTGAAATCCCCCATGATAAGCCAATTCTGAATCACAGGGATATTGAGGTTTAAAAGCCAATGAACAAACTCCTCTCTTCTTTGCCCCTCACAAGATCCGTAAACATTAACAAGGGACTAGGAGTCCGAGTTCAGAATTGAAGAGAATTCAATGATTTGGCCAAAATAGGAGTTGAAAATAGGGGTTCTAGTAAACACAGAGCAATTCCACAAAACTAACAGACCCCTAGAGGCACAGCTAGAAGGAGCAAAGAATCCAGGTTTCTAGGGGCAAAGTTACAAATGAAAGAGTGATCAAAGGACTCCCTTTTAGTTTCCTACAGACAAACAATCGGGCAAACATTGTCTATAATTTTCTCTCTTAAAGATCTCCATTTTGTTGGGGGAGTTTAAACCCCTAATATTCCAGCATAGAATTTTCCAACTTCTAGAGTTTTGCGGTGAATTCATTGATAAAGGAGGCAAAGCGACAGAAAGCAGCATGCATAGCAATACTGTCCAACACAGAAAGGGCCAGAGAGCAGAAGTACTGTAGCAAATATGACAAATCCCAACAAACCATACATGCCTATTGTTAAACAAAAGAAGGCATGGAGAAACCATAAAGACCAGCGGGACTCTGTTAACACTTTCTGACTTCATCTTCATCTTCTTGATCTTCTTGCAGTTTGTCAATCTTCAACTCCCCCAAGGACAGTTGAACTAAGCGCTATCCCCATTCCTGCATGAGGGGAATCGGGACCCTCGGGAGTACTGAAGAACCCTCCTACAGCGTTGAGGTTGAGGAAAGAACTTGTTTGTGCAGCTGGTCTAAAGAAACTTCCTCCACCTTAGAAGATTGAGACTCCGAGGCATTGAGACCTTGAAGGGTCTGAATTGGACTTGGCTGAACATTTGACTTGCGTCTTTTGTTGCTGGTTAGCTAGATATGATGATACCCCCCTGACTGCTTATTCAGTCGCGGGCTTCTTCGCAGATTGTGGACTGAAAGAGGGGCACTAAGCTTGCACCCAGGACTGGGAATACCCACGGGAGAGCCCGGTAAAAGTTGATCACTGTCATCTTGCTCCGATATCTCCTCAATACAAACAGAAGAAGAGCTTTGAGTGTCAAATCTGAAGCAAATGTCAGGCAACGAGTTCGAACCAGAAGGATTGGTTGCAAACATCGAAGCAAGAGTTGAATCCTTTGAAAGTCCCTCTGACAGATGAAACCCCAGATTGAAGGCCAAGAACCAAGATCTTTCCAAACTGAAATTCGGCTGGCTGATGGGTCGAAAAGAAAGAGACAATCAACCCCATGAAGTGAAAGGCTATTCAAATATCCTAGGAGGTGTCACACTCCTAAAATAGGAAAGCGCTTGAGCCATGAAGCGTAGAAAAGCTAGTTCTCGCATCTGCAGGCCTCCAAGACAGTGGAAAGGAACTAAAACTGGTTACCAGCTGGTATGAGTTCCATGAGAGGGTGTTGAGCGTGCTCTACTCTTGAATGTGCAGACTCTGAATCTGACGGCTCTGCATTGACAATGGGGTTGGAGGAGACCAAAGCTGATCCCTGAGGATGAACCTCTTGGTTGATAGGGAGGTGATCCCACCCTCCTGGCACTTGTTGTTGAGGCTCCCACTGTCCCCATTGATCAACATTGGGGGGTCAGGAAGAGCAGGTTCAAAGGGATTGTCAGGCTCAACCTCTTGAATGTTTAAGTTGTTTTCTAGGAGATCTTCATCCCCTGGTCCCATGTCTGGAAAGTCCGAGTTAAGAATGAAAATTTGCACTGTCCAAGATTCACCACCCCCCTAAATCTCCACTTTTCTTGAGAACCAAGTTCATGGGGACCACTTCAACAGACGGGTAGAGGACTTTAACAAGGACCCTCCCCTTAATTCGGTCACTCGAGTGACATTCCAACAATTTTTCGAAGCAAGAAACCACATTGGCAATAGCATGAAAGTTAAGAAGGTCCAACGGAAAGCCAAGTAACATGATCCAGCCTACTTTGTTGAAATTGGTTCCTCTCCAGTTTAGAGCTTCATTATGCCTAGAAAAATCTTATCTCATGATGCTCATCAAAGTGATGAGGGTTCCCAAAGATCAACATATCTCTTTGAATTGCTGAACTAAGCTGAAAAATGCCGACTCCAAGGGGGTGAGGGGAACACCTTACCACATGCATGCCCAGCTCCCCTTGAATGAAGTCCCGAATGTCCATCACAGCCTGCACAAAGCCATCTTCCGGAGGAGGTAGAACCATAGTCACGATGGCATACTCTTCATGCTGCAACTGAGGGGGCTCTTGCAGGACTAAATCCACCTGAGGGAGATGGAATTGACTGCCATCCTCGATGAAAAGACCCTCCGGCAGGAAGCGGCCCAGATTAACAACTCGGATGTTAGCCATTGGGGGGAGCAGGGGATGGCGTGGAGGATTCTGGTGAGGAGGATGCGCTAGGGGGAGAAGTTGGAGCGAGACGAAGGAAGGGGAGACGAACTAGCATTTGCATGAGAAATCATGTCGGATGACACGACCGGGCCAAGGAAACTCCTGCCTTTTCACTAGGCCGATCTCGAAGCTTTAGCAACACTAGCGGGAACCCAAACCTGATTAGCTGTGATACACGAGGAGAGACAAATGGAAGTTTTGTGGCCATAATTGAAGCAAGCCTAGCATCTAATCTGATCAGAGCAAACAATGGCCAAATTCCCTAGACGTTAGCATCAGGAACAGATGGATGCCTTGGAAACCCCTCCTATCAGCTCTGTAGCACCGACACGTGTCAAAACCGCCGTATCCGTGTCCGACACCCACGGATACGACACGGACACGGCGCGAACACGTATCCCCGACGTATCGGCTGAATTTTCAATTAATTTTAATCGCGAAAATTTCGGACACATGTCGGACACGGTAAATACACGCGTCCGACACGGCCCGGACACGGCGGCCCACATGACGGCCGGCCCAGGAGAACAGTCGGCCCAGGAGATCGGTCGCAACCCTAACCCACGCCTGCCCCCGATCCCGACCCCATTCCCCACCCGGCCACTCGCAGTCCTCCCCGTTGCGGAGCGCCGCCGCTCCTCCCCATCGCCGGCCCGCTCCTCCCCATCTCCCTACTGGGAACGCTGCCGCTCCTCCCCATCGCCGGCGCTCCCCCCATCGCCGGCCCGCGCCTCCAAGATCTTCGCCGGCGCTCTCCCGCATCGCCGGCCCGCTCCTCCAAGATCTTCGCCGCTGCTCTCCCGCATCTCGCCGGCGCCTCCTCTAGCCGCCGTCTCCCGCGTCTCCTCCCTTGCCGGCCGTGCGGAGCCAGCTGCAAGCCTGCAAGATCTTCGCCGTGCCCGTGACCTGGAAGATGCCCTCCTCTCCGTGCTTCACCGGCTTCAGATCTCCGCCGTGCGCCGCTGCTTCACCGCCAGCTTTCTCCCCTCTGCTGTCTCCTGCCGAGAGCTGGCACCGAGGTATTTGCCGAGTGCCGACTGCGATTTACTTTGCAAAATCAGCAACTCTACAGAGTGCCGAGTGCTGTGATTTACTGACCGTGTAAGTCAGTAAGTGTGTAATATTAGATGATTGCAATTGCAAAAATGTAAATTGATGATTGGTTGATTCATTGATTGTTGTTGACTTGTTGTTATGTGATTGATTGTTTGTTTCATTGTTCTAGAAAAATGGAAGCCGCTAATTCTAGTGCTAGAGAGGATGAAAATACCAGCAGCAGTAGGTTGAAGCTTCCATTATGGAATCATGTTGATGTTCTAGACAGGGGTGGTCAAGGGGGAGGAAATGTGAAATGGAGATGCAAGTATTGCAAATATGTTGGTACTAGTAGCTACTCTAGAGTCAAAGCGCACTTGTTGAAAATTACTAACGGTGGATGCAAGATATGTCCTAAGGTGACAGTTCCTATTCTTGCTCAGCTTAAAAGTGAAGTTGCAAGGGCTGATGATGAACAAGCAAAAACAAGGCCAAGAAATGTGCCCTTGCCACCATCAACTGTTGGTAGTGTTGCTAGTGCTAGTGTTTCTTCATCAAGCATGGACTCGGCTATGTTAGGAAGTAAGAAGCGAAGGGGACCTACTTGACATTAGAAAGCTTGGGCCAAGGATTTACGCAATCAAATGGATGCACAAATTGCAAGGATGTTTTATTCTGGAGGTATGCAATGAACTTATAATCATTGTTTCAATTTTGATCCAACTTACCATTTGCATTCAACTAATTGTGGTTATGTGAAATTTACAGGATTGTCTTTCAATCTAGCAAGAAATCCACATTTTCAACAATCTTATAGCTTTGCTGCAAACAATAGCCTTTCTGGTTATGTTCCACCTGGGTACAACAAGTTGAGGACTACACTTCTTCAACAAGAAAGGACGTACATTGAGACCTTATTGGAGCATACACAGAGCACGTGGCCTGAAAAGGGTGTCACCATTTGTTCAGATGGATGGTCAGATGCACAGAGGAGACCTCTCATTAACTTTATCGCTATTTCTGAGGGTGCACCGATGTTCTTGCGAGCTATCAATGCAGAAGGCGAGGTAAAGACAAAGGAGTATATTTCTGAGAAGTTGATTGCTATTATTGAAGAAGTGGGTGCAAGAAGTGTTGTCCAAGTCATCACGGACAATGCTACAAATTGCAAAGGTGCAGGTTTGATTGTTCAACAGAAGTACACTCATATTTTTTGGACTCCTTGTGTTGTTCATACGCTCAATCTTGCTCTCAAGAGTATTTGTGCTGCTAAAATGCCAAGAACTGATGAGGAAGAAGTAGTCTTTGATGAGTGCCATTGGATAACTGACATTGCTGCAGATGCTAATATGATCAAGAATTTTATAATGAACCATGGCATGAGGCTATCAATGTTCAATGAGTTTAGCAAACTGAAGTTGCTTGCTATTCTTTGAAACGAGGTTTGCCTCGATTGTAGTTATGTTGAAGCGGTTTTGTATGATTAAGAGGGCACTCCAAAATATGGTGATTAGTGACAAATGGGAAACATATAGAGATGACAATAGAGGGATGGCACAAAACATTAGAGACTTAGTACTCAATGAAGTGTGGTGGGACAAGGTCAACTATATTGTTGAATTCACTGAGCCAATCTATGAAATGATACGTGTGGCGGACACCGACACACCATGCCTTCATCTAATTTATGAGATGTGGGATACAATGATTGAAAATGTGAAGAAAGTGATATATAGGCATGAAGGTAAGGAAGAAAATGAGGAGTCCACCTTTTATTCGGTTGTTCAAAGCATATTGGTTGACCGTTGGGCAAAAGGCAACACTCCACTCCATTGTTTGGCACATTCACTTAATCCAAGGTAACTATAAATCTTCCTTTGCTTTTGCTAACATTTTAGTTTAACTATTTAGATTTCACACAGTTATAAACTTATAATCCATTTTTGTTTGTAGATATTATAGCGACAGGTGGATCAACCAACAAGGTGTTGTTGGTCGTGTACCCCCACACAAGGATCTTGAGATTTCACAAATGAGAATGAAGTGTTTCAAAAAGTTCTTCCCTGGTCTTGAAGATCTCAAGAAAGTGAAAGAAGAATATGCAAGATTTTCCACTTGTTCTTGAGAATTTAATGATTTTGATTCTATTTATGATAGATGGATCCTTGATCCAATGAATTGGTGGGTAAATCATGGACAATCTGTTCCTGTGCCACAAAGTTTGGCTCTCAAATTGGTTAACCAACCGACCTCATCTTCTTGTTGTGAAAAAAACTGGAGCACATATAGCTTCATCAACAGCATGAAAAGAAACAAATTAACTCCTGAGCGTGCTGAAGATTTGGTATTTGTACATAACAATTTGAGACTTCTATCAAGAAGAACAGAAGCATATAAAACAGGGACAACTAGAATGTGGGATGTGGGAGGAGACAGCTTCGAATCTTTAACTGGTGTTGGTATTCTAGAGGTTGCTCAGCTCTCTCTTGAAGAACCAGAGTTGCAGGGTGTGTTGTTTGAAGATGAGCCTACTGCAATGACCCAAGAAGAAAATGAGGACGAAGTCGAAGTCTAAGAGTCTTTTAATTAGCTATTTAACCTTGCTACTAGAATTCGAGTTTGTGATGTACCTTAAGTTGCACCACTCTTATGTTGTATGTTGGCTAGTTGCCAAACTTGCCATTTGTTGTATGTTGGCTAGTTGCCAAACTTACCATTTGTTGTATGTTGGCTGTTGAACTTATTATTATTTATTGCTTTTCATTATCAATTATCAATTGTTGTTGCTCTATTAGTTTATTGTTTTATTCATTCAAGAATCAAATATACAAGTTATCTTTGTAGTCTTGCTTATCTAATCATGTTACTTTTTTCCCAGGTTAATGGAACATTGGAATTCTTATTTCTGCAAATGATATTCACATCAACATTTATCGTCATGATTAACAAAACAATTGATGACTGATGAGGTACATATTCTTCTAGTATACATTTTACAAATTACATGTTTACATAATTTCAGTTTGACAATCATAAGGAAATATAGAAAATAATACATATATATATGTAATTTATTTATTATTTTAATATATATAGCCGTGTCGGTATTTTTGAGAAAATAGTGAATTCCAGTGTCGGTATCGTGTCGTGTCGACGTATCCGTGTCCGTGCTGCAGAGCCTATCAGAGAAGGCACAGACTGTAGGGGAGTAGCTTGTTTGAAAAAAGAATCCTTTGGCTCAGTAGCATGATGATTACTGGCTCGATAACCAAAGGATCTCATAGCAAACGGCTTGAAGGATGAAGAAGAAAGAACTAGAACTGGAATGGAACCAATGTTGGTGTAAAGAGGGTTTTCCAGGATCCTGCATTCTGGTTGATCAGCAAAAAAACTTTCTTACAAATGGGAGAACCATGAGCAGCTCTTGATTTCTTGTGCGATGAAACTAATGTCCACTCATCGTGATGTTCAATAAGCCACTGACAGAATTCCTTACGAAAATCTACTCCTCCATCCCTCCAGAGGTGAAAATGAACCATGAAATGCTTAGAAGCATAGCTTCAAAGGTGATGAACAATCAGACCCGCTTGCTTGGCAACCATAGAAAACCAAAAGCCATAGGCATAAGCCCTGCGAACCTGGAAACCCAAGGGGTCCCCTCCAAGGTAGCACTACAGAACCTTTGCAACAGAGGATTCAAAAAGACAAAAGGTGAACCTCGAAAAGGAAGCCAGCTGAAAAAAACCTAGAGGAAGAAGAAGAAAGAGGCGGTTGAACTGGCAAACCAAACTCTAAACCAATGAAAGCCTCAAACTTCTTGCCTGGAGAGAAGTCCTAATATAAGGAGACATCGCCCTGGGTGCCATCGCCACCATGAGAGTCGCTGTCGAGAGCACTCATCCCTCTCTCCCTTCGTCGGTTCCTAGGGCTTGCTATTCATAGCTACTTAGCTATTGGAATCCAAATAGGTGGAGTAATATAATCTTTTTGGCTTTCTTAGCCTCTAAAGTGAAAGATTAACAATCTCTGGAGAGAAAAATTAGAAACAATCATTCATTCCTTTGATTGTCTGCATCGGTCCTACAACCACCGGACCTAGCCAAAACTACCGAAGAGGAGGCCAGATCCGGCCTGATCTAGCAAGGAGGGCTCAACCAAAATGGGAGGCGAGGTCGGGTTGGGCCCAAGCTGTCGGCCACACTACTTTCCCTCGAGCCCAAGACGGCTGCCTAAGCCGCCCAACATCGTGCCCTAGACACTGCGACACCGTCCAGATGGAGAGGAGAGACCTGGGCTGCCAACGACGGTCCATCCAGGATGGCTCCATCGACGGCACATCGATAGCACTCCCCACGAGCTAGATTTGGGACAGGAAGTTAGATTCGGAAGAGGGGGAGCACTGAGGCAACACCGCACACTGGTGAGCAACACGTAACAAAGGCCACACTGGCGGCGAAGGCAATGAGGGAAAGATGGGGAAGTCAAAGGCTCTCTATGGTTGGTAGCATTGTCTACTAGGTTGCTCGGAGGAGTGACACAGGAGTCAGAGGGTAGCAATACAATGTTGATCCACATCTTTTGTAGTATTAATAAGCGAATTTCCTGACACATATAACGTGCGATTCCTCCAAAAAAATCTACACTCTCCAACCACAAAAGAGTAACGTTTTGGGATACATGAAATCAGACCTTATAAACTTTGGCTATCAATGTCTCTATGAATATTTGGATTGGACACAAGCGTACGATATATGTAGATTTTTCTCGAAAAGAACTTCTGTAATATCATAATTTTATTGTGTACTATAAATATATTACCGTAAAAATTAGTGAGCAAAATTATATTTTAGAGGCAATAGTAATATCCAAAACGTCACGCTTTTGTGACCGTAGGGAGCACGTATGTTGTTAAGCTACGATTCACCCATTCGTGAAGGCAAGTAGTTTGACGAAGCACGCATCAAGCAGACCCCAAAATTCCTTGAATCAGTACCATAAAGAGAAGGTTTTCTGTAAAAAGAAAGGCAAATCCATGAAGGCAAGCGTGCATTGATCCAAGCAAACCAACATTATCATTCACATCGATCCGGTCCCTGTAGGTGGAGGGCGACGTGCATCTTCTCCGTGTCCCCCCAACGCCGTCGCCGTCGCCCCCGTAGCATCACTTTGGCTATCTCTGGCCGGCTCACCCTCCGCTCCGTTTTCTCACGACCACCAGAGAATTGGACATGATCGTGGATCGTGCAACATATTGGACCTATCTGATCGATCGGTGATCCCAGCCTTGCCTTCGCCTGAGAACGCCATCCAACATTACCCTTTACATTCTGGATAGGAATGTCTCATGATCGTTTTGTTTAGTGTTTGTGCGTGTGCAAGACAGAATTAGGAACAAGTTGCAGCAAAGCTTTCTACTGTACATTCTTGATTCTCCTTCATAAAACCTGCAAGTTGCAGCGAGAATCGAGAGCCACGCCTCAATACGTTGGTTGTTGTTGTTGTCAAGCGGACGCGTTTTGTTTTGGCCGGTGCATCTGCTTTTTTCTTCTTTCTTTCAAGGTAGCATCTGCTTTTCAAACCCTCCCTTTTCTCTTTGCCCTCTCCTCTTCTATTTATGGAATGCTAGGGAGATATTATGCCGAACATCCGCTACATAGATATATGCGTAACTCCAACAAATTTAAAGGATATTTGTAACACCCTAGTTTTTAGTGCCTTTTCAAAGTTTTTAAAAAATAATAATAACCATTTAGATTTTTCTTGAATTAATTAACGCTAATTTGATTTTTTATAAATTTAAAACATTTAATACAAATAAAATAAACTTCAATTAATTCAAAACCAGATTTATTTGAGTTACTTATGTTGCAAGGAATTTTTTGTATTTTCTTGGATTTTTTCGGAGTTTTTTGCTATTTCTTTGAGCTCAATTTGAATTCTCCCATTTTCTAAAATTCAGAAATTGCAAAATCCGGATTTATCCTTTTGGGCCCAATCTATTTCTCTCTCTCTCCCCCCCTCTAGCCCAGCCCACTTCACTTGGCTCGGCCCAACTCCCGCGTGCGCTTTGGACCGGCCTACCGCATCTGCCAGCCACACGTGAATCGGTTGTGAATTGCTTCGAATTCTGATTTCTTTTGAACCCCAATCCAATTCAACACCCCTCCAATACATTCGCGCCTTTCCACTCTTGCTATATTGCATCCCCAACCGCTTGAACAAACTTTCAGTCAGCTATTACTATTCATAATCTGGCAAAAATATCAGTGGGTGTCACTGTAATCTTTTCCTCCACCTCTCTCTCAGTCCTTGGTCAATCACCACAGCAGCCTTGTCAAACCACAGTACGCCTTGCCAGCCACGCCCTGACACATCCTTTAAATCCCCCTTGACTTGCAGTGAAGCTCCCGGGCCAAAATTCACCGCCGCCTCCCCTGCTCTCTCACAGCCGACCACCCCAAGCCGCAACAATTGACCACCGCCCTATGTCGCTTGAAAGGCACACTTCACAAGATGCCATGCCAACTCTCTCCACGCCATTCTTGAACATTACCAAGAACTCCCATACCTCCTCACCCTACGCACGCACTGAAGCGAGCAGAAGCCGTCCCTGCAGCCAACCGCCAACTGCCTTAAGCCGATTATAAAAGGAACCGAGCTCCACCAATAAGTAGCATTTGCACCCAGGTGAGCCTCAGACACCCCCACACCCCTTGCCGTCTATTGCATCGCCGCCATTGCTAGAAACCCCCGAGTAAGCCCAAATTTCAATTCTTCTCATTCCACCCATTTCCCTTTGATTGCTTGCTTCGGTAGCACCCTCACACCCCTAGTAACCCCATTGAAGCATCACCATAAGCCCCCCAAGTCTCCTAGCTCACCGACGCCTAGTGCCACCGCTTGGCCAAAGCACCTCATCGTGGGCAGCCTTGCCTAGCCATCTCCAACCCAAGCCACCACCTCCTTAAGCTTTCCCCACCTCCAATGATGCCCAAACGCAAATGCTACCATCCTATAAATGAAGCTATACCCCCTATACCATTAAAAACCGTTGCAAAGAAACCTCACTGCCGATGAAGTTCCGGTCATCCCTGACCATAACCGAGGCAAAAAATGGAACCCCCTACCCCCAGGAGTCCATCCATATCCTCAGATTTTTTTTTGCAAAGCTACACAACTCGAAAATCCCCGGTTTTCTTTCCCCTATTTGTAGCTACTGTAGCGCCGCTTGGGGAAGAAGATGAATAGTGTTGGGCTGGGCCGACACTATTCATATTGTTCATCTTGGGTCTATACTGTAGCAACTGACCTGCATGAATAGTAAAAACCCGTAGTGAACAGTATCTAGACCCTTGATGAACAGTAAAATACACGTTACTGTTCACAAAACCCTAAAATGCATATATATATATATATATATATATATATATATATATATATCCATTTTGATCGTTTTGAGGCTTTATAACCATTTCCTAGCTAACCATTTCCCAGCTCTGTTTTTCCATATCGGACACCATAAAATCCAAAACCACTAAAGCACTGCTTCAAACCCTAAAACTAACACGGCCCAAACTCTTACTATTCATCGAAACCTAGGCTTGCCCTGACCATTTTGAGTCGTAAAAATCCAAGACCCTAGCCCACTCTGATGTCAGCTCGAACCTACCCTGTACTGTTGTTGCCATCACTATTCACCAAAACCCTAAAATATAACCCTTTTTATCGTCATAAGCCCACCTACACCATTCTTAGCCTTGTCTCACCCTCTTGGACTTTGATAAAGTTATAAACTATTGTGATGTTCCAATCCCAAACCCAATACCGTCCATACCCGTAGCCATTCATAGAAATCCATATAACACCTTTATACTTCCTCGACCGTCTCAGACCCATCTAACCCAATCTTAACTCCGTTCAACCAAACCAAGCGCCCTGACCACCCAACCCTATTTTCTTTGTGTCTTTTTGTTTATTTATTTGTTTTTTATTCCCAACTTGCATTTTGCAAAGCAGGGACTTGTTTGTATTCGTCTTCCGTGCTAGTATTCGGACCCGATGAGCTGATCACCAGAAGATCTACAAGAGCAAATAAAGAAGTTAATGTCCTTTGAACAAGGAGGCAAGCCACATGTTTTTTTATTATATTGAACATATATTCTTTTAATTATTTATTTACCAGTACTTTCATTATGTTATTTGTGCACTGTTATTTTATGTACAATAAAGTTTAGAATGACATGATATTAGTTATGTCCTACAACCCGATAAAGCCCAGTTAAATTTGATGGCCACATTCACCTTGAAAAGACTTACTAACATAAAATATACTATTTAATTAATCATAGTAGTGCGAAAAACTCTATTGTTTTATACTACTAAGAGACCCGGAATCTTGCCGGTATAGTTTTAAAAATGGTTTTAGGATAAGGAGATATCACGGGAAGCCACGAGATGGTTGGGTCCCCTGACCTTGTCCTAGGGTGGAGACTTGGACCAAAAAGGGATGCAGTATAGTTAAGTAATGGCTTCGTGCCAGATGGTACTAATGCATGGGATTGTGGTTGGAAGTGCCTTAGTGAAAATGTGAGGACTAGAACCTTATATCAAGTAAAGAACATAGTAAACACTCAACCACAAGCGCTGATTCGTCAAACCTGGTCTAGTAACCGCTCAATTCGATTGAACATCTATAGGAAGGATAAAAATGATTGGGATATAGTATGGGAGAAGGTACCATACTTACGAACGATATATCCTCACAAATCGGGCTGATGTGTTTCGACCTTGACCCGTTGGATACTCAAATTTGTGTAGGCCAAGAGTCTATCGGGTAGAGACAATATAAAGAATTGAGCAGTGAAAAGTCTTATTTTCTTAACTCTGTCGCGGGAGTTAAGGGATCTTGTGAGTAAAGCTAAGCAGCTCTGCAGAGTCAATTGTAAATGGTATTCGAATACGCCGTGCTTCCGATAAATGAAGCTATGTTTAATGGGTGATTCCAACAGTGAAGCATAAGTAAATTTGAAAATGGTTTGGAAATGTTGAAGTCTGTTAATCAAGCTTTGAAACCCCCAATGTTATAAGAAGTTATTCTTCTTTTATATTTCAAAATATTTACAAATAAAACTGCATCCATAAATACTTAATAAAACCCTTATAACCCCATCGTTTGAAAATCCTAGCAGGTAGTTATGTAATGTTTCCCTATGTGACTTGTTGAGTACGGTTGGTTGTACTCAGTCTTGCTTTATTTTCCCTCAGAAAAAATACCAGAAGAAGAAAGGATGTTACAAGTTTCGTGTTAGGGTTACGATCGCACTCAACTGTTCCTCTGGGAGTTTTCTTCGGTTCTTCTAATTGTAAGTTAAACTTTGGGTTTGGACGCCCTTAAAGCTGTTAAAGTTGACTATTAGGTCTTACTTTAATTAAATTAACCCTTTTTAAATATTTATGAGCAAGCATGATACTTCTTCTATCCACAACTGAACTTCTGGGCTATTGTGGAACGTACGAAAGCCCTGATCCCAAAAATGGAGGTGTTACACTTGCCCTCTCCTCTTCTATTTATGGAATGCTAGGTAGATATTATGCCGACCATCCGCTACATAGATCTATGCATAACTCTAACAAATTTAAAGGATATTTGTAACACCCTAGTTTTTAGTGCATTTTTAAAGTTTTTTAAAAATAATAATAACCATTTAGATTTTTCTTGAATCAATTAACACTTAATTTGAATTTTATAAATTTAAAACATTTAATACAAATAAAATAAACTTCAATTAATTCAAAACCAAATTTATTTGAGTTACTTATGTTGCAAGGAATTTTCTATATTTTTTGGATTTTTTTGGAGTTTGTTTGCTATTTCTTCTAGCTCAATTTGAATTCTCCCATTTTCTAAAATTCCAAAATTCCAAAATCTGTATTTATCCTTTTGGGCCCAATCTATTTCTCTCTCTCTCTAGCCCAACCCACTTCGCTTGGCTCGGCCCAACTCCCGCGTGCACTTTGGACCGGCCTACCGCGTCTGCCAGCCACACGTCGCCTGCCGCTTTCCTTTCCCGTGTTGTCGCTGATAGGTGGACCTCACCTGTCAGGTGAACAGTGCTATGCACTATTCATCTTCCCTGGCTACCTCTAACTTGGACACGATGCCACTGTCATCCTCTTCTCAAACACCTCCTCCCCATGATATAAAAAGCTGCACCAAGCCCCAGATTGAACACACCGAGCCGCCACGCCTTCTTCACATCTCACCACCACCTCGACTTTCTCACCTTGTGCCAAGATTTGAAGCTTGTTCATCGCTGTCTTCCACAACTCCAACGAGAAATTTTGTCATCGCCAGTGAGCCCCGGTCCATGCCATCTTCTCCCCAAGCTCCATCTTGCTCCCCTCTCTCCCTTTTGCACCTCGCTGAGGTTACCACCCTACCGAACCACCGATTCCGCCATGAACCTGAGCCTGCCACTGCTCAAACCTTGCCGCCAGCCATTTCCACTCGCTGGTGACCTCAGTGTCTTCACCATCAAGATTGCCATGTTGCCTTCTTCACAATGCAACCCTCAGCCTGCATCGCTGAGCGTCCTTGCCGCCGATGGCCCTCATGTCTCATGCACGACCATTGCAGGTGCCACATCAGCACGCCACGCTAGCGCCATGTGGTCGCCACCTCAACTTTTGAGCCCAATCATCAGCTGCGTGTCAATCCCAGTCACCCGATTCACCATGGCCAGGAACTGTTCCGTGGACATGGTCTACTAGACCCAGCCCCACATGTTAGTGACCAAACCCTTTTTCCTTTAGAAAATAATTCGGCCAAAATCCAAAAACCCCTATAGACATCATAAACCCAACTTTCTTTAGAAAAATAAATCCAAAAAATCTAAAAAATGCTGAAATAGTATTTTCCTTCTCTTTGTCTTAGAATCGAACCTTCTGAGAGTCTGTTCTCTTTCATACGAACTCCGATTAATATGATTCTTCTTCCTAAATTAATCTAAAATTGAGCTCTATCTTTTGATTCTAGTTTTGTTATTTTAAATTTTATTTAGATTTTTTGAGTTTATTTATGTTTTATTTGCTTTTTCTCTTGTTAGATAACATATTCAAAGGAGTAGAAGCAGGAATCGAAGTTCAAGAAGTAGTAATTGAGCAAAGCCAAATTAAGTCATGATCTTTGATCATATTGAACCTTGTGTTTCAAATCTACATATTAATATTTTGTTTTAAACTATTATGTGTTGCTAATTTATTACAAACCTTTGTACTTGTTAATTATCAGCCAATCTTGATTAAATCTGTCCTTTCATAATTTGAATGTTATGAGTTTATTATCACCATAGGATGGTTAATTATCTTGAGGACATGTTGAGAGTTTGTGTGCTAGAATATATAATTAAGTGGGATAGATGTTTGCCTTTCGAAAAGTTTTCCTACAACAACTACCAGTAAGTTTGCAAATGTTACCATTTGAAGCTTTGTATGAGAGAAAGTACATAAGTGCTCTCAATTGGAAAGAGACTAGGGAATGTCAAGTTTTTTGGCTAGAATGTTTGAAAGAAGCTGAGAAAAAAGTTTGCCTAATTCGGAAATGGTTGAGAATAGCCCAAACTAGATAGAAAAGTTATGTAGATAATCTTCGTCGATATTTGACTTTTGAGCCAGATAATTATGTTTACCTTAGAATTACCCTATTTAAAGGAGACAAAATGTTTAAGATGAAAGGAAAACTTACACCAAGATATATTGGACCATTCAAGATTTTAAAGTGTAAAGAAGAGGTTGCTTGTTAGTTAGAGCTACCTTTGTCTTTCAGTGGAATACACGATGTCTTCCATATGTCTCAGTTGAAGTGTTTGTGTGTGCTAGAGAAGCCAGTACCACTGGAAGCCATATATTGTCAAGAGGACCTCACCTACAAGGAGTACCCTATCAAAATTTTGGAAGTGGTTGAATGTGTGACTAGCAGTAAGTCGTCCATTTTATAAATTTTAGTGGAGCAATCATACTAAGGAAGAAGATACTTAGGAGCACGAGGACAATCTCATAGTAGAGCTTTCAGACTTATTCCTTTAGTAACCCCATATATTAGGGTTGAGATTTTGTTTAATGAGGGGACGTTTGTAACACTCTAGTTTTTAGTGCCTTTTTAAAGTTTTTAAAACAAAAATAACAATTTGGATCTTTATTGAAGTAATTAAAGCTTAATTTGAATTTTCATAAATTAAAAAGATTTAATATGAATAAAATAAACTTTAATTAATTCAAAATTAGATTTATTTGAGTTCCTTTTGTTGAAAGGAATTTTTCTGTATTTTCTTGGATTTTTTTCAGAGTTTGTTTGCTATTTATTTGAGCTCAATTTGAATTCTCCCATTTTCTAAAATTCAGAAATTCCAAAGTCCAAATTTATCCTTTTGGGCCCAATCTCTTCCTCTCTCTGGCCCAACCCGCTTCGCCCGGCCCAACTCCCACGTGCGCTTCAGCTCGGCCTGCCATGTCCGCTAGCCACTCATAGCCTGCCGCTTTCCTTTTCCGCGCCATCGCTGACAGGTGAACAATGCTATAAACTATTCATCTTCCCCAACCATCTCTGATTTGGACATGACACTGTTATCATCCTCTCCTTGTACACCGCCTCCCTATGCTACAAAAAGATGCATCGAGCCCCAGATCGAAGCACACTGAGCCACCATGTCTTCTCCTCATCTCGTCAACACCTCAAATTTCTCACCTTACGTCAGGATTCAAAGCTTGTTCACCACCGCTTTTCGCAACTCTGATGAGAAATTTCGCCATCACTAGTGAGCCCCCATCCATGCCATCTTCTTCCTGAGCTTCATCTTGCTCCCCTCTCTCCCTTCTGCACCTCGTCGAGGTTAGCACCCCGCCGAAGCGCCAATTCTACCATGAACCCAAGCCCGCCATCACTCAAACCTCTCCATTAGCCACATCCACTCACTGATGACCTCAGTGTCTTCAACATCGAGATTGCCGTGTCGCCCTCTTTACAATGCACCCCTTCGTCGGCATCGCCGAGTGCCCACGCCGCCGATGACCCTTGGGTCTCATGCGCCACCACTTCCGGTGCCACACCAATGCCATGTGGTCATCACCTCAGCTTTCAAGCCTAGTCATTAGTTGTGTATCAATCCCAGTGAGCCGGTTCACTGTGGACCTAGAACTATCCACTAGACCTAGGCCCACATGTTAGTGATTGAACCCTTTTTTCTTTAGAAAAATAATTTGGCTAAAATCCAAAAATTACTGGTAACATCATAAATCCAATTTACTTTAGAAAAATAAATCTAAAAATGTCAAAACAATGTTTTCCTTCTCTTTTTCTTAGAATCAAACCATCCGAGAGTTCGTGGTCCTTGATACGAACTTCGATTGACCTGCTTCTTCTCCCTAAATTCATCTAAACTTGAGTTTTATCTTTTGGTTCTAGATTTGTTATTTTTGGATTTCATTTAGATTTTCTTTTGACTTTATTTGTATTTCATTTGCTTTCTCTCTCGTTAGATAACGTCTTTGAAGAAGTAAAAGCAGGAACTGAATGTCAAGAAATAGTAACTGGGCAAAGCCAAGACAAGTCATGACCTTTGATGGACCTGGCTAATTAAGTTGTGATGTTTCAACTTTGGTTTCACCATTGAGATGAATGTGGGTGGTTAGTTCATTTTTGGGTATCCTTCCATATGGCGCAATAGGGGACTTTCCGACTAGGTGGTCAGCCTACTCAGTAGTGAAACATTAGCAGACAGAATTAGATTGTGATTGATCATTGTAAAGGTCTTGTCATGATCTCTCCGTCGCACACCCTAGGAAGTGTGCTAATCGTATGACAATATGAGATGGTCATGTCTTATGGATAAAATTGTACAATCTCTGCAGTGTGTAAAACTATTTGAATAGCCGTGTCCCCAGTTATGGACGATGCTCGGTGATTTCACACGAGAGATAGAATTTCATAAAATATTGGTTTGGGTTAGAAGGTGGATGGTTAGTTCACTTGTGGTTTATTCAATATCTTTGACTTAATTACTTATTAATTATTTTTAAAGTGCATTTTAAATCTATTTATTGTATTTACCTTAAATTATTATTTTCTATAAAATAACCCTCAGTCATCATTTGATAAGCCTTGCATAAATATATATTGCATCTCGTTACAAACGACTTGTTGAGTACTCTATATACTTATGGCTATATGCTTTGTTGCTCAATTGCTAAGGAAAAAACATATCAGCCGAGGTATTTATAGAAGAATTATTCAATGACTTCATGAATTAAGACTTCTCTTCCCAATCGATTGCCTGTGGCATGTCGAATAGCTACTACATTTATCTTTGTTTTTCCATTGTTAGTTTTTGTTAGGCCCTTCGGACTAATATTTGTAAGCATGGCCATAAGATTACTACTTTGATAATTAATAATATTTGTTTCTTTCTTAGTTAATCAAGATCATGGTTGATATTTCATCTATATTTTCACTATGTGTACTAGTGTGATCCTAGAGTAGTGTAGAATATACAGAGAGTCCGAATTTACATATTTGAGTCTCGACATTATTGCTACGATGCATACGTACAATACGACATATCACATCGGACGCATTGTCCATCCACATACCCCACGCCACATGTCTCAAGTTATCCAGTCTCCCCTCCCACATCTTATTCTTCCCCAGTACTCCAATCTCTCCATCTAAAAAATCAACCTCCCCACCTACACCACAACTCCTCCCTCTTCCCCACCCCCTCCGTTGGCTTGTCGATCAAAGCTCACTGCTAGAGCCCCATCTACCATATGGACCATGGAGGAAAATTTGGGGATGAATCAGAATGGTAATCTGGCTTGGCGTTGTGATAGCGCCTCGGTAGGCACACCAGTGTCCCCATTCAAGGTAATAAGGAGGTCGTCGTCACTCATCCTTGTAGAGAGTCACCAGAAGTATCATCCTCAGGGATCGTTTGAGCTTCACGCGCCGCTAGGTGTGGCCTCCGTGAGCTCCCATGGCATCCCTAGCTTCGTTGCTGGTAGCAACCTCCATATTCGCTAGCTCCTGAGTCATCAACAAGCCACTGCCGCCACAAGTGCCACCACCCCCAACTCAAGCAGCGTGGTGGTGGAGCTCAAGTTGCTCTCTACTCAAGCAATACTAAGGATGTTGCAATAGTTAAGCCAAGTGGAATTTTATGTTGCCACAAATTTGGTAATTTGTTGCACAAAGTGTTCTTATTTGCTGCACATTCGAAGTGTTAGCAAAAGCATATTTTGTAGTAGGTATTCTCTTAATTTGTTGCAATAGATGATTAGAGATGCTACAACTATTTATAAATAACATCTGACATGAGTGGAACTATCGGATGCAGCATCGGCCACTCCGACAGGGTCCAACATGCCCACCTGACCACCCATCATTGCTTCAGGCCTCCAACCCCACTTGTTCCAGCCATCACCACACAATCATTTTCCTCCCAAACTATTGAGCACATCAGCTTGCTCTCTCTCTCTCTCTCTCTCTATCTCTCTCTCTCTTCCCCAGCAAGCTCTGGCCGGACGAGGCGAATCAACCTTCGGTGAGTTCTAGCCCTACCCAATCTTCTACCTCCACCTTGACCTTGCTCTAGCGGCTGGCCAAGCCACATCTGCGTCAGGCGAGCACGGCCCTACCCCACCTCCGACTACCACCTCGACCTTGCCCCCTACGAGCTCTAGCATAAAAGTGGTGTTGGTGGTCGACAAGGCTTTGGACCAGCCTCACCTCAACCAAATCCTCGCTCGCTCATATCGAGGTTGCCTCCTCCTCCGCCGAGCTCATCTGCTCGCCAACGGCCACCGCTTCCTGCTTTTCCAATAGTTTGTTGCAGGCGTTTTCCTATTTATTGCAGGCCCTTTCTAATTTTATTGCACAGATTGTTTCACTTTGTTGCATCCTAAAAATAAAAAATGTTGCATTGAGTTGTTTTTGTTGCAACAGGTTATGTGATTTGTTGCACATGAGCCTTTTTGTTTTGCAAATGGAGATTGTGGTTTGGTTCTTCGTTTCTGTCGCCGGTGCTTGTTGTAGCCAAATGGAATTTTATTGCATACTATCATAATATTTATTGCACTCGTGATATTTTTTTGTTACGCCATGGAGGCTTTTGATTATATGTAATTGACATAGAAATAGAAGTGTGGAAAATGAAAATTTTTTGTTACACCATGGGAATCTTTAGAATGGATGATTTGTTGGTGGATACTCATTTCTTCACATAAAATGAGCCATCGGGGTAGAAGTCTAGCAACAATGTAACTCATTTTTTTAAAAAAAGAAATTAGATTCAATCGTTTTGAGATTTCTACACCACTTTTCAAACATATCAAGGTCTTAGACTGTGTAAGATGTACATTACTACTCAAGGTTTGTTGAATCTGTTGGTAAAATAAGAAATTTTAAATCCTTTTTTTGATGTTGCCACTTATACTTTGTAATGTTGCACATATGTGTAAAAATTATTGTATATATTGTATGAAATTGTTGCATGATCTTATAGACCATACAATAAAAATGTTTCCATCGTACATCCGGACGCTAGCAATGTCCAATTTAAATCCCTCTTCACATAGAGCGAACTTCTTGCAAATTCGTCTTATTTCATGAATAAACTCGTTGCCATCTAGTTTTGGAAAGATTGAGAAAGGAAAGTTTGGCTGATGCGCAAAGATCCCTCCATGGAATTAAAGTCCAATGTAGAGTCAGAGATGAGAGCAAGGAGATAAAGGGTATGTTCTTTTCAGTTTCTCAAAATGGTTTTTAGCTTTTGCTATAGTACCTAACTTTCAAACGGAGTATTTTTTTTAAGATAGAGTCTACAAGTTAATTATAGTACACGTTAAAAACCCAACATCTGTACCATCCAAAATCGCAAACGAGTATCTCTCTCTCCGTAATCTCTGTCACAAACAGCTAAAATTCAAAAATTTCAGCTAAAAGCCATAAGCTGCAGTCAAAAAGAACATGCCCTTTGACACAGCTGGAAAGGAACTTTATGGAAGATAAGAGTTGGGCAGATACAAAGATAAGTTTGAAGTAGAATCCAAGATTGAGTTGGCCGTATTTAGGAGTCGTAGAATAGACTATATAAGCCATATACTGGTTGACGGGGACACACCCAATCAACCAAACACTTCTACCTTTGCCATGTTACTTAAGATCGTTTTTAGCCGGTCGAATCTATCCCTTTGTAATTCGTTCTTGATTAATATTACTTTGCAACGACGTTTGACCAGAAATCGACTTTCACCCTCTGAGTTGGGTGATCTCCGCTGGTTTTACATCTCCTTGCTGATTTCGGTCAAATCAGCTAGCACGCCTTAGTCCACACCTTTGCACCCTCAGTAGAGACACGGAGCTGCCATATCAAGAATTTTCCAACAGCGACAACCAGCGAAGGCAACCGGAAGCGAAAAGGCATCAACGGAAATATGAAAATAATCTTACGGTCTGTATCCATTACAATCACTTGCTTTGCACACAGCAGTGCCAAAGCCAAATGGTACACAGTATCTCTCAAGATGAGCACAAACTGAGTCGTTCTTCGCACTGGTTACAATTTCTTCGCCTGTCTACCATGGCAATTTGGGTCAGGTCACCATGGGTTAAAATGAGCCAGAACTTGTCTCAACACTGGTCATCATCATCAGTTACTTTCTTTACGTCCAAACCTATATATTAATGGAAGAAATATCGTATACTGGAATCATGGCCTAAAGAAAAACACCTGACACATGACTTGTGACAATTTCTATGATCCTGTTCTCTGATGAAAGGAGTATATCGCGGATTCAAAGATTGCAATGCTTATCATTGGCTGCATTCCCGGAGCAAGCTCAGGTCAGGGCTGGCGACCTGAGACCCTAACCCGAGCCATGGCTGGCTCTCCGGCAGCTCCTTCTTGACCGGAGTAGCATCTGAAAGGGAGCCTTGATATGGTGCTTTTGCATTAAGGCTGAAACAAGGAAAAACACAAGTGAGATCCAAATACTCGAGTTGTAGCCATATTTGTCAGACTGACAGTAAGAGTAACCTACCGATCCTTTCGCTTCACGAGGAACCGGTGAAGCGACGCATTCCTAGCCTGAGGCAGATCTGCAAGACAAAGGGTTGAAGACCGATCAATCAGCGTGATTTGGATGTTACATTCATATTCCGACAGACAATCGATACAAATAGCAACAGAAGGTGGACTGTTACCTGCTGCACTCGGACGAACAGGCTTCTGGGCATTGACCTGGGCAACAGGTAATGCAGATGCCGGGGCGGGCACGGCTAAGACCTTAGTGCTGTCGGTGACGGTTGGAGTTGCGGAGGATGGCAGCAAGGCAGAGGTCTGCGCTGGGGAGGCACCCTTGCTGGCCAGCTGCATCAGGTCCTTGGCCTTCCCGGCTGGGAAGTCATCGAACACGAGGACCTTCCCACCGTAGAAGATGGTCAGCTGGCGCTTCTCTTGGTCCCTGAGAACAAAGCCCAGAGAACCTGAATTACCTAACCGATCTTGGTTGACAGGCACTCATCGTCTTGAGTCCATTTACAATCAGGAGAACAGCTCCTATCAACTAACGCTTGATTTTTGTTTGGTTCATAAAATCACTATCAGAACACCGAAATTTTTCTATTTTAACCCTTTTTTCGAAAAATATTCACATTTAGACCCCTGACAGTTTTAATTCCGTTTTTGGACCCAAAGATCGGCGCCGTGGGACACGGCGCCGAGATAAAACGTCTCGGCGCCGTGGTCCACGGCGCCGAGCTCGCGTACCCGCTCCAGCGTGCCGGCCTGCGTGGCGCCGTGGTGGCACCACCTCGGCGCCGTGTGTCGTGGCGCCGACCTCGGCGCCGTGTGTCGTAGCGCCGACCTCGGCGCCGAGTGTCGTGGCGCCGAGGTCGGCGCCGTGGGTGTTGGCGCCGAGTTGCTGAAACCTAAAAGGGCAAAAATCCCCCTTGGGATCTTTGGATGGTTCGGACGCACGTGAACTAATTTTTTTATACACATTCAAGATTTTGGTTTCTTGCTACAGGTCTCAATGATCTAATGCATTGAGATTTTAAACTTATAAAAACACATATTTGATTGACATCCTGGTGAAGACGTTTAGCTTCTGGCAAGATTCGAAGGCCTTGCGGACAGAAAGGTTTACAGTGTGAATCGATACTTCATTAGCGGCCATTCTGTTGAGCATCTTTGTTTTGCCATGGAACTCTGTACTGGTAATGTTCAGAATTCCACCACTAGTCCTAACATGCATGCCTTAGGGAAAATAACTTGCTGGGTCTATTACATTTTGTCTACTGGGTGTAGCGTGGTTGTTTCCCCTTTTTGTCGCGCCCTGAAGATGGCTCCGCTACATCCTTCTTCCTGTCACTCTTGGTCTTGAGAGCGCCTCACGAGCTTGAAGCTCTTCCTCCGACGCTTGATGGTGCTTCACGTGACTTAATCGCTCCCGCCTCCTTTGCAACTCATCCTCCTTGCCCTTGAGACGGTTTGGTCCACCCTCACGCGGCGCTCTTGCTCAAGCCGCATCCGCTCGTTCCACCTCGCGAGCTGAGTCATCTTGACAAAGTATTGTCCTTTGTTTTCCACCGCATTGCCGGTTACTGCCATGCCGGCGACACCCGATCCACCCATTCGATGAGCGTGCAAGCCTCGTGTGGCGTGGTAGATGGCATGGATAAAGTTGAAAAACGATAACCAGAAACAAATGATTTAGTTGTCGTCGTTACCACGAAGTCGTCATCCAGGTCTGGACACTTGAAGAACCTACGGCCGTATTTGGCTCATTGTACTCGATCCGTCGGGCGCGCACAACATCGTCCGAAAGCCGCAATGGCACTTCGGACGCTCATGCCACTCCGGCACTCCAAATGGGTCGGACCTCCAGGAAGACATTGATGTGTAGTAGTATTGAGATGTCTTGAGGAGGAGATGTGGTATGGAAGACATAGGATGCCTTAATATAGACAGGTTATCTGGTGCAGTGGGCATAGTCCATGGAGGCATGAAGGCATAGTCCATGGACGACGGTAGGGGCCCCCGTTACTATCCGGAGGTCGTGAACACGTGACAGCTGCGTCATGAAGGCATCCAGCGAAGCAATAAATGGCTCTATGTAGGCTTTTCAGAGACTAGTCTCGTAATAAAAACGGCCCCATCTCGTCTTGTCTCTGCGTAAAGCAGACCATTCTTCCCCCTCGCTGCACAAAGCTGCCGAGTCTTGTGCTAACAAATTTTAGCTCCAAATTGCAAAATTCAGCATGCTATCAAAAGCAAATTGCAGTCTCTAGCCCTTATATCTGAAAACCCTCAAACCTTAGCTACTCTGGTCCAATATTGCAACAATCTGAAACACTAGTGTTTAGTGTAAGATAACAAACAAGAAATAAATCCAAATCAACAAGTTTAGGTTTAGTTAGCACACTTTACCAAGGAAACATAGGCTTATCTGTTTACGGATTTCACTATCATTTGAGCTAATTTAAGAACATACAATGACAAGGACAATGAAACCATTATAATGATAAACAGATCATTTGCAACTTAATTCATGAGTACATCAATTCAACACTAATACATGATGAAAATTGAAAATCAAGTCCCATTTGTTCATCTGTGCAAAGGCTTAACATCAAACATTGATATAGCAGTAGCTGTCAAATTTGTTCATCCATCCTTCCTCCAATTTTTTTCCAAATATCAAACAGAGGCACCGATGGTTACAATAATGAGAGAATTGAGAAACCGAGAATCAATGATTACTGCGTGGGAGGAGGGTCGGGAGGGGGAGGTGGAGGAGGAGGAGGGCGGCGGGAGAGGCGGGAGAGGGAGGGAGGCGGCGGGGGACAGGAGGGGAGGGGTGGGGAGGCCGGGTGGGGAGGAGGGTGGGCGGAGGGGCCGCGGGGAGGCGGGTGGGAGGAGGGGGTGGGCGGAGGGGCGGCGGGGAGGCCGAGTGGGGAGGAGGTGGCGGGGAGGCCGAGCGGGGGGAGGCGGCGGGGGGCGGGAGGGGGCGGGGAGGCGCGGCGGGGGGGGGAGGGGAGTCCGGGAGGCGGGGCGGCGGGGAGGCCGGGAGGTGGCGGGGCGGCGGGGGCCGGGAGGGGGGAGGCGGCGGGGCGGCCGGGAGGAAGTGTGGGCGGGTCGGTCGGGCGGGGCGGCGGGTGCAGGGTCGGGAGGGTTTTTGCTCTGTTTAGGTCTAGGGATCTCGGCGCCAAGATCCACGGCGCCGAGCTCGGCGCCACGACACACGCGCCGAGGTCGGCGCCACAAAACAGGCGCCGAGGTCGGCGCCACGACCCACGCGCGCGAGGTGGTGCCACCACGGCGCCACGCAGCCGGCACGTTGGGGCGGTGCGCGACCTCGGCGCCGTGGACCACGGCGCCGAGACGTTTTATCTCGGCGCCGTGTCCCACGGCGCCGATCTTTGGGTCCAAAAACGGAATTAAAACTGTCAGGGGTCTAAATGTGAATATTTTTCGAAAAAAAGGCTAAAATAGAAAAATTTCGGATCAGAACATTCAGCTCCAGCTCCAGATCGAGAGATCGCATTGAGCTGTGAAACAAAGGTTCTTAGCTGCTACAAGTTCGGCGACAAAAACTGGTCAGGTCAGGCAAGACCTCATCCACACAAGATTTGGATGGTTACCTTCTTAGTCATGTAACTAACTGATGCTGCAGCTGCTATAACAGTATGTGTGCATACGAACTGAACTGAAACGGAACAGATCACATCACATCACATCGAGAGGTGTTTGTTTCGTCCAATACCTCGCATCAGGGGCATGTTGCGCGCCGGTCTCGGAGCCGAAGCCGGCGTTCTGGGGGAAGAGCTCCATGGTCTCCTTCCTCGCCTCCCCCTTCGCGGCGTCCGCCGCCGGAAGTAAGCTTATCGTCGCAGGCGTCCTCGGCGCATTGCCGGCTTCACCTGAAACGCAGAACGGTATACTTTATCAGATAAAACCCACATCCAGGTTTTAAATTTTCAGGTCGGTTGTGCAGAAATGGAGTAACAAGTGATTAGATTCGACAAATTTGGAAAAGGTCGACGCTGGTTGAAGACAAATTCTTAGCAGAAGGTTGGACTATCGCTTCCAAAATCCAAACTTTGAGACCAGATCTCACATGAAACTCCTACGAAAGCAACTCAAAGTTGCAATTTTTTTACAGGAATCAGACCCCAAATTACAATCCCCCCCCCCCCCCCCCCAACACACACACAACAAATAGCTCTAAACTCTCGGCAGAAGAGAAGAGAGGCAGAAAAAAAAAAGTAAGCCCCAAACCCCAAGTCCTAAATATCCCAATTTTTACTCGAGAAAACAGAGCACGGGGACGTCGCTTACCTCTGATGCCGAGGCCGAGCTCGCCGGCGGTGGAGCCGTTCTGCCTGACGTAGCGGCTTAAGAGGCTGCAGGTCATGGCGAAGCTGCTCGCCCTCTCTCCGGATTTTCCGGAAGCCATCCTCACACACAAACCTCAAATCAAATCTCCACCCGAGAGAAATCCCCACGAATTCCTTCCCAAATCCGCCTCCGAACCGACCGAATTCCCGCGTGTACCACGAAATTTGCTTCAGTTCGCTCAGCTTCCTTTGCCTTGTGGTGTTCTTGATTTTCTCTCTCCTGTGGCTGTTGCCTGCATATATACGGGAGACTAAGCGCTGTCTTTCAGTTTTAACTTTTTTTCTTTAATTTATAAATAGTAATAGTTTATAAAAAAAATTTATGAAGAGATATTGATGTATAATTTTAATCAATATAAAAGAAATCACTACAGTGTATAATATAATAAAATAAATTTTATTTTAAAAAATATTCTATTTAAAAATTAGATATTATAGAAAACTTATTTACTATAGAGAAATAATTTTTAAAAGTTAATATAAAGAGAGTCTCGATCTATCTTAAGTTGTTTTTGTAATTACAAGTTGCAGATTTTATATTAATTTCTTGCTTAGCTTTTGTTTGCACACGTGATTTTCGTGGAGTGGCTGAGTGGGTAAGAGACTGGCATGTGTGCAGATTCCTCAAGTTTTTGTTTTTTTCCCTTTTTAAAGAAGCTTTATTTATTCCTTTTCTGTTTCGGTACGTGTGTGTACTGTATTCACCGTCCGATTCAAACGCACGCTTCTGAGTGCAACGTGGCAGATTCTTATCGGAGAAGGACCAGATGATCCTTTCGTGGTCTAGTCAATAATCTCTTATCTGCAGGGTTAGGATCTTCTGTGGCTGCTTATATCTTCTTGGCTGCATTTGTTAGCCGTACAAGATGGAACCTAAGTACTTCTCCGGTTGTCCTTTTGAAACCGAACTTGAGTACATCAATCAAACATTGATTTTGAGATTTTCTGCTGCCAACCATCGCCTTGGCTTAACCGACGCTGTGCCGCCGCTGCTTCCAACTAGTTTTATTAGCGGGTGCTTTGGTGAGGGTATTTTTTGTTTACTTCAAATTTTGAAGTAAATTCTAAAAATTCTCTTGAAGTTCATGTCCAAACAGTCCTTCAATTGTTAGCCAATATGTACCGTTACATCGGGTATTGACGAATGCTAGAAATTTATTAACGGCACCTGCCCTCACGGAGCACAGACATACATTTTCTCACTGAATGTGCACGTGTGTGCACACTGGCACATCTAGCCATCTGATCATAAGTCAGCTTCCGTCTTTACTATAATTGATTCCATGGAACACGCTTTAGTATTTAGGAAAAAAGTATATTTAAACCCATGTATGACATTGCGGTATGAATTAATGTTGAACTTTTTTGTGTGAAACATTTTAAAATAATAGTGACAACATTTCACTCAAACTGTTGAGAAAAAGAAAGGTGTTGTCCGATGTTTAGCATTAAGCGCGCTAAATGTGTCTGGTTTGGGGTTAAAATAACCTTAATACAGGTAGGGTAGCTAACCACATTTTTTTATGTTTTGGCAACTAAAATGTTGTTTTGCTAGATTAGGTGGGTTAGCCGTTAGCTTGTTCCACCTCTTGATGAGTTGACTTAATTCTAGGTTATGAGGTTAAAACATAAAAGGAAATGAATGTTTGTGTACATCAATACCCTTGATGTCCATGAAAGTTAGCCAACTTGAGTCATGACTCATGAGTATAAAATGAAATTTGTTTTTCCTATTAGGAAATTAATGCATGTCATAGTCTAATTTCTACTTGTATTATAGCAATATATTTGAATAATTTTCTCTAACCGTGTGAGGACAAAACCTCCTCTACGTTTCTTTGGGGAGGGGGGCATTGTTTATGTACATCTATTCCAATAAGTCCTCTATCAAATAGTTGCAATTGATGTTCGATCTCGAAGAGACTTAAGAGATTTTTGAAAAGTAGGTTTTTATGATCCAATAAAGAATCAATCTTGTTTAAATGTTCTAGCTATTCTCTGTTTCCTTGAAAAGGATGCTCAACCTACAAGAAATGTTTATAGTATTTTAAGGAAAAGTATAATTATTTAAAAGAAAGGAAGAGCTTTGAGTTAAGGGTATTAGTTTCGAAGAAAATAAAAATAGGTTTACTACACCCCTTTTAACCTTCCAAGAAAGATTAACTAATCTAAAAAGAACAAAAAAGGAATTACATTGAATTGTATTTCTGAGTTCCGTGTGATATCCTCTCGGACTACAACTCTACATGTGTTCCTTGAAAAAGGCCCTACTGGTGTTTCGTGGGTTAAATCCCTAAGCCACCTTATATAATTTTTTTTTGAAATAACCAACTTTTATTAATATTAACAAAATAAATAGTCAAATTTTTTTACTAGAAAATAATACTCCCTGTCGCCAAATGAGATGGTGACGGGCTGAGACCTCGTTCATATTAGCTTCTGCGTCTGGTTTCGGCTTGGAAAAAAAATCAAAAGCTAATACAAACATCCAGCTTCTCGAAGCGGCTTATACACTCCTCTCGCTACTATCTTGCTTCAGAGATAAGGCAGAGGGTCATCGGTGCAACAACCATTCCACTCCCCTCGCTCCCATCACGCGCACGTATCTCTCCATCACTTTTTTGCATCGCTCGACCTCTCCGCCTTAAAACCACTTCTTTTAGTCACTACTATTCATTTTTCAGCTATAAATCACAGCCAAAAGCCATCAGCAAAAGCCAATACAAACTTCCCCTGAGAAGGGACTTTTGTCACCATTTCAAATAGAGACAAGGTCCTATTGCCAAATGATTTGCAACAAAGGCTTGTTGGTTAATTCAATAATGTCGACCACATAAATCGACAACAAGGCTCCTAATGGCGGGGAGGGAGGAGGCAGCGGGGGAGTGGGGAGGGAGGCGGCGGCAGGGGAGTGGGGCCGGTGAGGGAGGAGGCGGCGGGAGAGTGGGGAAGGAGGCGGCGGCGGCGGAGTGAGGAGGGAGGCGGCGGTGGGGGAGCGGGGAGGGAGGGAGGAGGCGGCGAGGGAGCGGGGAGAATGGAGCGAGCAAGCGGAGAGACCGAGAGAGCGAGTGGAGAGATCGAGAGATTGGAAGTTCGGAAGAATCGAAACAGCGGAGATATCATATGACCGGCTCGTTTGGGCTCGTGAGCAGCTCGCAAGCGGCTTGGGCTTGGCTCGTTAATGAGCCGAGCTGAATTCTAGGCTTGGCTTGTTGGGAAAAACTTCGAGTTTGAGCTGACTACGAGTTCGAGTAGCTCGCGAGTCTCGAGTTTTTTGTCCAGTCCTACGCATATGTATATGGGTCTCACACTGAGGCTCAATCCTACTACTATGATGATACAATATAGAAATGGAATTTCTCTAAACAACCGTAGGTCCATAGCCATGCATGTTGCACCGTAGGCCCATAACTATGCAATTGTAGTGGTGGAGTGAACATGACATCCTCCAGCCCGTGGACGGGGAAGAGAGAGAGAAGGGTTTGGGCCCTGCACCGCAGGTGATGCGCTTGTGAGGTATCATCTGCCGCACAGCAGAGCGACGTAGTGTTTTGTGTCTGGAAAGGGAGAAATTTTACTGTGTCACGGTTACACGGCTCGATTTGTGTAACAAACCAATGAAACACTGACATATGGCACATTTATTGTAGCCGCCCCTTGGACTTGCACCGCAACTGAGCGAAGCGCACACACAGACATCTCGCCTCACCTCGTAGCGTCTGACGCACCGCACGATGCTTTCGGTGTGCGCCAGCATCGGGAAAGGTGCCGCTCGTGTTTATGTCAGTGCGGGGCCCAACCTGGTGACCTCCGTCTATGAGCGCACCTTGGCCTCGTCGCGCTCTCCCGGTCATGGAGCTCGCTCGGCCTCTCGCTCCGCACCGTCCTCCGCCTGTCATCCCCGCCCATGCCGGCCTCCTCCGCCTCTAGGGCTAGGTACTTCAACGAGGACCCCGACGAGGAGATCCTCGCCTTCCGCGTCCGCCTCTGGCTCCTTTGGCGGCGGCGCAGGTCTAGGCAGTTCCGTACTAGTGACCGCCGCGTCGACCTGGAATGGGACCTCACACGGGCCGCTTTTCGGGCTTCGGGTCCCCATAGCCCTCCTCGAGGTTCTTCGTTGCCATCAATGGTCCTCGTTGCGGAGATCTGTTCGACGCAGCCTACCGCAAGACCTGGCCCTAGCCCATGCCCTACTCTCCTCTCCTGGCGCGAGCACGTCACTATGCGAGACATCGGCCACAGTCACCGCCACAGGACCTGGGTGAATGTCTGGGGTAAGGAGCGGGAGATCTCCATGGATCTCATGTCCCACGACGGCAGCAGGAACAGGGGTAGCAGGGAGAAGGATAGGGTGGACGTCAATTTGTCCGTCTATGTCGACGGCGAGCACTTGCTCCACATCTGGTGGGTGCATTGGAAATTCCGCGGTAGTGAGCAGGTCGACCTAGGCGGTGGTGACCGGGTCCAGGTATCCTAGGACCTCCATAACTGGCTTTTCCCCCGCGCGAGCCGCCCCCTATGAACGCTACGGTTCACACAACACGCACGCAGTGTTCGTCTTCCAGTTCGAGCTCGACAGTGACGACGGGGAGCACGAGGCAGAGGTGGGGAAAGATCTCCTCGACAAGGCCTCAGGGAGAAGCACGGGCATTCGGAGAGGCTACTTTGTGCGTTGGGGGCAAAGGGTGTTGGAACTTCTTCCCTTTGCTTTGACTACGATGCGCCCTCCTGGTGACTCACACGCCGTGCGCTTACGCCTGCACCCACACGGGTGGAAGCTATGCTACTCAGATGGCCTCCCTTTATTCTTCACGTGATGCTTCACGAAGTAGCCAAATCACATAGACTCACATGAATATCTTTTCTGGAGCACCTGCCCCCTATCTTCTCTTCTCAATGCTCTGTTTCCTTGGTTACATGACTAGCTACGAGGCCTTTTTAAAGCCTGAGCACAGCCCAACTCAAAAGTGGATACGGGCTCACCTGAGTACATATACGGCAACCCGGACTACACGTAAACAACTTGTATACTGACTCGGCAATGTACTCAAAACTCCTATTCAAACACAAACTCAGCTTATATACGTATACTCGGTAAGAACGTATACGGACTCGGATACGAAACAAGATTAAACTCTAACAAAGGGACTAGAGGGAGACCGGCAACGAGGAGAGGAAGAAGAACGGGAGAGGGAGGAGGTTGGCCAAGGCGAGCTCCTCGTCGTCGGCATCCGTGGCGTCATCGACGGCATCGTGGGCTAGTAGTTCGATGGTCATGGACTAGGCCAACTCCGAGGAGGCCGAGATGCAGCGCGGCAATGGCTTCTTGTTCCTGGTTGGCAAGATGTCTGTGTGCGCGCTTCCTTTAGTTACAGTGCGAGTCCAAGGTGTGGCTACAATATACGCGCCATGTGTCAGTGCTTCATTGGTTTATAACACAAACCAAGTCGTGTAACTGTGACATAATAAAATTTCTCCTGGAAAGGCATCGGTTCTTTCTAGCCCATGACTCGTAACTTTTTGCGAAGAAACAAATGGAATAATTTGTCGGTTGTCGTTTTAAACGATTTATTGGGATAGTTTTTCGTGAAGCGATTTATCGGTATTCGGTTTATTCACGCACGTGCTCGCGATAGAACCAAAAATTATTGGCAGCAGTCGGAAAGAAAGCACCCGGGAAAACGCAGTTTACTGTAGATCACTGCAGCAAAATCGTCGTGCGAAATACTATAACAAAGTGCCATAGAGGAAATGCTGTAGGGAAAGTACTATTTTCACTACAGTGATTTCACTGTAGCGATGGATCTCGCCCGTTCGTGCTTCATCTAATGGCTGAGGGGAATTAAGGCAATGGGCACGTGTGACCCTGGTATTGCTAGTTGGAACGACAGAGGATACAAATCCACTCGAGAGGCACTCATATATTGTACCTATATTAGTCATGTGTTCGTACGTTACAGTAGAAAACAAAACTTGGGAGTTAATATTATACTATAGTTATATACCCTTACTCAAAGGAATAGAGTTTCATGTTCATCAAAGTCCTTCATGATGGCAGCAATCTCGTCAAAGTTTGTACTACAACCTGCAGAAGCATAAAACAAGAGAACTCGGTGATAGAGCAGGCAAAATAAAAAACAGATATAGTTACACATTGTGCAAAATAAAAAAAATATTAGGCTTCCATTGTAAATCTAGTCTCTGCTGAAACAAAGCTAAACCAGCATCATGCAACGATATGATATGGTCAAGACGGAACAACTGTTAAAAAACCTATGGTAATGCCATCTCCGGCAGATCCGAGTGCACCATTGAAACGTCCCGCGTTTTTGATTAATCTTAAGTGGTGAATTACGACGTTAAGTGAGATTAATTATGTAACTAATGATCTCAAATATGGGGGAATTTAAACTTTTTGTATATTCTAATTTGCAACCGGCAAACATTAGACGAATGCATTACTTTCGCGATCTCATCGGCGAGGATAGAAACAATTGATATGGATGAGGGAGAGATAACATTCAATTGCACGACAAGTAAAAGCATTTAACTCAATTAAAAGATACATATTTATCAGACCGTGGTACAACAGTTAATTAGTTACAACTCACCGAAATCTTTAATTGTGCCTGGTGTATTATTACATCAAACATAAGCATAAGATTACATGGTATGCATTTCATACATTTGCAACTAACCAAGAGCTATAGAAAATATAAATTGCACGCATATCATTTCATACAACAATTACTAATTATTTGATTTCTAAAATAGCTACGGTTTTAATTGCAAGAAGAAGTAATTGAAATATATCGAAAAAGACCGAACAAAAGAAAACAATTAAAAGAAGGTTGCCGTCAGAGCCCTAGAATTTAATTTTAGGCAGGGCATTTCGTTCACCGAGGTTCCTAGACTGTCCAAAGCCAATCGGCACCTCTCACAGCTATTAAATCATCATTCGGCAATAAAAATAAACCTAAATAAAAAATTTTTTCCGAAGGACTATTCTGCAAACCAGCCCACCAAATATCTCATCCCACTCCCACAGCACAGTGAAGCCACAGTATACACCCGGAAGACACCAGAGAGCACAGCAAGCTTAAAGGTCGAATCCAGTAAGGCACAGGAGGCAAAGTCCCAATTGATCACCAATGCTAGCAAACCACAGCCAACACCATCGCCAGTCACAGCCCCCAACAAAGCCAAGACCCATTTTCCTTCCTCACCCAAAGCCACCACCAAGAAGCCAGCCATGAGGAGGGAGGAGGAGGAGCTCGGCAACGAAATAGAGATGGGAGAGGGCGCCAGGAGGAGAAGGCACAAGCAACCGGACGGCAACCCTAGAAAGAGGCAGCCACCATCGTCCCCAAGTAAGCGGCCATCACAATCCTCCAGCCCCACCATGAATCCAATCGGCAATCATCGAACGAAGGTAACTCACACAACCGCTTTCAATCATTCTTCACCGGATCGAAACCATGCAACCATCACACAACATTTCCCCCCAAACCACGCTAGGCATCCCAAGCCACAGCTGAGAGCATCACCAATCACCATATAGGGCAAGATAACAGTAGAGAGGAGGGAGTATACCGAGGGGAGAACCACCGTAGTGCCGGGTCGCTACTCGCACCCGACAACCCACCCACACTCCCTCGGCGTGTGGATGAACTTCGAGCCCCGCCGTAGTGACTGCATAGCACCACCCTGGAGTCCTCAAATCAAAAAGCAATGCAAGCCACAGTTAAACAAAAGCAAATCGGTTAATAGGAGAAGTAAATGGGAGGGAAGTAGCATAGAAGAACTAGGAGTAAGGGGAGGAGCCGGCCAGGCTGGAGAGGCAACGGCACAGGGCGCCATGGGGGCCGAAGGCCGGAGCCAGGCCGTGGATGGGGCCAGATCCGGGCCTAAGCCACAGATCCGGCGAACGGAGAAGGCCATGGGGACGGCGGCGCACGGAGGCGACGGCGCCGAGGGAGGATGGAGGCAGCAGCCAGATGCCAAGGTTGGAGGTACAGGGGAACCAATCGATGAGGAGCCGAAGCCGAGAGGAGAGCGGCCTGGGTCGACGCCGAGTGGTCATTGTAGGGGAAATGGGCCCAGGGTGGCGGCGCAGAGGCCAGAGGCCTGTGAGGCCGCGGCGCATGGAGGAGGTGGCGCTGAGGGCCGTGAGGCAACCGTGCATGGAAGAGGCGGCGCTGAGGGCCGTGAGGCGGTGGCGCATGGAGGAGGCGGCACGGAGGGCCATGAGGCGACGGCACGCCATAGGGACAGGACGACGCCTGAGGGCAAGCAAGGAGGCGGCAAGACACCGAATCTGGATCGGGTGTGAGGAGAGGGAGCAAGAATGGGGAATGGAGAAGAGGAACGGAGGGGGGCCTGGAAGTTTCGGTCGGATGGATTAGGAGAGAGAGAAAATAAAATAAGGGAAAGAGGAAGAAATGGCTGGGAAGATTTCGGCTAGGAGGGAGAAAAGAAGAAAGAAATTAGGAAAGGGGGAAAAAGGAATTTAGCGTGCATGGTAGAAAATTTATGTTCGTCGATACTTAACTCGAGAATTTCGATGGTATGTTAAGTTAACCTGTAAAACTGGCTAGTGGTATTAAATCTTGAAAAGCTATCATCCGGTTATACGAATACTAAAAGAGAACGACGTATAGTCCGTAATTGATTAATTTCTGGTATACCGATTAATTTGATAGTTTACCATTTAAAATCATCTTGTTGCCTATTTAAATACCTAGCTAATATTTGTTAGTCATATTAACTCTTGAACTTCATTAGTGTGTGTGTGTATATATATATGTTTATTAAAATTAAAGTAGTACTGTTAGGAGACCCAATCTTTTACGCGTGTTTACTAAAATCGGTACCGACATATAGACCACTCCAAGGCATATTTAATTACGCAAATAGTCTTGTTAGTTGTGCTTAAATTGTAGAAACCCACTCATAATTATTTAGGATCATTCGAACTAATTAATTGCAGTCAGATGAATTAAAATCGTGCACACCGATAAAAATTGTACGCGTACGAAATAAAGTAATGTATCGCCGTCTAAACCACTTGATGCAGGCTTAAATACCTAGATATTCTAGCTAAGCCCAATTAAATGATAAAATACCAATAATATTTATTTGTAAGGACTAGAATAAATTAAATACCATCAGTAGATTAAATTATAGAGCGTACTGATGTAAATTAATGTATTGCCAATTAAATCACTTCATATTGTAATTAAATACCTAATTAACCTGGTTAGTAGTAGGATATAACATAACTCCTCTGGTAAATATTCTTGAATACTAAAAATAAACTAAGTGATATCCATAGACTAAAACCAGTTTGCGTGCGAATTGAATTATTTGAATATCATGGAATCGATCTATTAGGGATTTAAGTACCCAATTAATTCTTATTAGTCGCTTCTAAACGGTAGAAAACCAGTGTTAAGTATTCTTAATAATTAGAATAAATTAATAGCCATTAGAAGATTTGAAACTGTTAGCGACAATTAGAATAAGACGCGTCGATCTAAAATAGAGCGCGACGATTAAAATCGCGTGCATTGATTTAACTGGTACGAGATGATTTAGATAGCCTTTAAGTCGTAAAAACCCGCAACTAGCTAAGATAAAATTCGGCGATCGCATAGGGACGCCTTAGCATAATTTATTTACTTATTTAATTAAAATATGATTTCTTTTATATCTGTGACCTAACTCGTCTCGCTCATTCTAAACACGAGAAACGCACCGGTATCTAGAAAGAATATATCTGATTAACCTTGAGACTAAAATCCATTAGATAGGTAGATAGTTGCACACTTACCTACAAAAATTGAAATAGACATAATTGCATACGTGAAATCGGTTAGGAATATTATTCGCTGTTTTATATACTTGTGCGTGCATCTATTTAATCATGTGTAATCGATATATTACCGAAAATCAATAAAACACAAGACATACATCCTAGATAGATCGTATATCCTAACGCTAGCACGATTGGGTCAACTAACGAGTATCGTATAGAGATTTATCTTGATTACCGCGATCAGAGTCGAGATGAGCGAAGCCTCACCCTAGGCGCATCAACACATCGACACATCATGCTTTATTATGTTTCTGTAAATTAAGTTGTAGCCAACGTATTTAATTGCAGGCAACTATCCGAGTTACGGGAAGGACTTCACCTGATTCTACTTAAATCTGAATATGTGGATAATCCAGGCAAGCTTTCCTTTTGAGCATATGATCAAAATATCTTCAGTAAAGTAAAGTATTTCCCTATTAAGTTATTATCACCATGCATGAAAATAAAAATCATATTTCAATCAAATGATTGTGGTAAAAAAGAAAAGGAAGAGATTAGGCAGACAGTTGGAGAAGCCACTATCAGGCTAGTAAATAAGTGGGTGGAAGATCCCTAGGGTAGGAGAAAAAGGGCATGTATGGGATCTTCTGCATAGGGATAATATATAAGGTTAACCACTCTTCATCCGTGTGAACAGACCGTATCAATCGTATCAACCATTGTTTCATCTGAGGACGAACAGAATCAGTAATTCTATCAAGGTTATTATATCATCCACATGGGTAAGTATTTATTTAGGGGAAGAATCCAGAGCTGGTAGAAAGCCGGGAGTGGGGGATCCACAGCCGCAAGAACCCAGAACTGGTAAGTAGGCCAGAAGTGGGAGATGCGGATCGCAAGAACCCGATAGTGGGGTACGCGAAGGTGATATATTATGCAGTTGGGTGATGGTCAGAAACTGCCCTAGCCAACAGCTATGTCGCTTTTGGTGGGTCTGGGTGAGGGTGGCACACCGCCCCAGGCTGCTGATTGAGAGTAGCTGGGTGGAGATATATGCTGAGATAGATATAAAAGTTCTGTACTCTGATCTGGGCACTGCATCTTAGGCAATGCGGAAGATCCATGAGCCACCAGGATCAGAGTGATGATGGGTAAAGTGATACAAGCTTGCGCAATGCTATACAAATTATGAATTCATGCCCGTCTCTAGGAAAGGAGATCACGGAAACTGATGGGGTTTTTTGCCGTTCATACGAGTGTTCGATAGTTTTCTAAATTAATAATATGGATTTCTTTCCAAACCTAACAACAAAACTTATTTTCTATAATCCTGAGAGAGAGGATGAGAATGAGAAAGAGACTGAGAATGAGCAAGAAATTGGGAATATGAATGTATATTCTCAGAGAAGTAGAAGAGCATCCAGTGCATTTTGCTAATATCGCTTGCTGAATACTTTTGTACTCATCTTTGCTATTATTTTCCTTTGTTTAAGTGCATGTTAGACCAAGAGATTGCTAAATTCTGGTGAAGACCACATGGATGAATTTAAGTACTACTTGGGTGGAAGTCTTTGGACTTGTAATACGAAGAGTAGAAGGCGGAGGCGACGATCGGGATTGTTCTGGGAATCCATTTGCAATAATGTGTAGTTATATTAGTTTTGCTTTAGATAGACAATAGATAGAACTTTTTTTTCCTTCCTAAGGGCCTGTTTGGTACAGCTCCTGCTCCCAGCTTCTCAATAGATTCTTATGGAGCTGTGCCAAACACCCAGCTTCCCAAAATGACCAAATTCTGCTTCTTGCGAGGAGCAGAGTCCAAAATGAACTAGCCAGGAGAAACAGCCTTTTGGTGGATTCTCGTGAGGAGCTGTCCACACTATACAAATCTGCCCATTGAAGTTCATCAAAATTACCCGCAAAATGCCACTCAACTACCCCGCCCACCTTCTTCTCGCACCACCCGCCTCCCCCTCATTCGCACCGCCTCCCTTCCCCCTTCTCCCATCCGCTCCTGGACTCCTTCCTCTCGCCCCACCGCCGCCTCCCTCCCTCCTCTCGCACTGCCGCCGCCCTCCCTCCCTCCTCTCGCCCCGCCGCCGCCTCCCTCCCTCCTCTCGCACTGCCGCCACCCTCCCTCCCTCCTCTCACCTCGCCGCCTCCAGATCTAGCCCCGCCGCCTCCTTCCCTCCTCTCGCGCCGCTGCCTCCCTCCCTCCTCTCGCCCCGCCGCCGCCCTCCTTCCTCTCGCCCGCCGCCGCCCTCCCTCCTCTCGCCCCGCCGCCGCCCTCCAGATCTAGCCCCGCCGCCGCCTCCTTCCCCTCTCGCGCCGCCGCCCCCCCTTCCCCTCTAGCGCTGCCGCCTCCCTCCTCGGTAGCCCCCGGCGCCGCCCCAGCCTCTTCCTCCTCGCCCCGGCACCGCCCCGGCCTCCCCCGGGCCGCCCCGGCCTCTTCCTCCCCGCCCCGGCCATCGTCTCTCTGGCCCTGCGCCGCCACCCTCCCTCCGGCACCTACGACGAGGAGATCCCTAACATCAGAGAAGGTCTGATCCCTCCGCCACTAGTCATTGCGTGTACTGTGGTTGGGAAGAAAAGTTGTTTATCAAAATTGTCAGATAAAGACACAATTTTCTAAAATACTGCTAACTATTTTCTGCACTTGCTTTTGCAGGATAGCCAAATCTATTGATGATGCTATGCAGCTTTCACATAGCTATGGGCTTGACAAATGGATTTTGGACATCTTGTTGTTCTTTTTGTGTTAAGTATTGTCAAAATATTGGTGATTGTATTTTTGAAGACTATGGCTTGCCAAGAATCTCTAGTGATGAACATGACGATATGTATGCTATTGGAGTTAAGACACATATGGATGAAATTTCAATCTTTTATCATTATATTAGATGGTGATTTTGATGTCAAAAATGGTTTATTTGGAAAGTTGATTCAATCTTCTAATCGTGTTGTATCATATTCAAATATGTCAATTTTCAGCTTGCTCAATGTCAGCATGTTTGTGAAGTTTTACAATGTAAAAATGAATTCATAGTTTGTGACACATATAATACAGTATGATTTTATATTTCTCTGCCTTTCGGCAGATCTATTGAATGTCTTCTGATTTACTTTGATAATGCTACAAAACATCCATTTCCAGGGTTTCAGGTTGTTCAGAACAGATATCCCCCCTGCAAAGATTTCTTTCGAGTAATTTGACTCCTTGCAAAGATAGCTTCATGATTAAGGTTCCTGATAGCAGGAGAAAGGGTTACAAGTAGGGGTAACATGGTCTATTTACCTCAAATCTTCTCTTTTATGAATCTGGAGCCAACCCACTAGCCAAACGCTTTTCAGAGGTAGCTCCAGATTCTCAGAGAAGTGGATTCTTACAGAATCTGGAGCAGAAGCAGAAAAATGAGAATCTGGAGCTCTACCAAACAGGCCCTAAATATTGCAGTATTTGAGCCCTTGCGGCTTTGTAATGAATTTTAGCCTTGCGTGGCGACATTTTTGTAATATCGTATTCTGTCTCTAATTATTGTTCCGCTGCAACACTCTGATGAGCTTATTATTCGTTAACACGATGTTCTATCGGCTAAAACGAATAATAATGTGTTGACTAGCATAATTACCCCTCTAATAATTGTACGAGTCATTTCAACCATCGCCGTGTCTCCCTCCGCTCATCGTCGGCCGCCCCTTTTGTTCCTCGGGGCAGATCTGGGTAAGTCGATGCGGCATAGGGACTATTGGGAAATTAAAGATAAGGATCCCCGTTTAAACGGATCCTCTCTGTTTAAACGAGTCCTTATCCATAACGGCCACCTCATCCCACCCTCTATAAATAGAGAGCCATATGGCTGATTTTGTATCCAATGCATATGAAGCAATAAAGAAATATCAGGAGTTCTCTCTACGTCTCTGTGTTCAATCTATTATTCTGTGTTTCTGTGATTGATTCGTTCTTGTTCTAAGAAGAAGAATCGCTCGGACTGGTCGCCAGCGAGAGTTCCTCAACACGTTATCAGCACGAATCCGCTCCGGTGAACGAAGGTAATCATCGAAGCACTTAATAGATTGGTTTTCTAGATCGCTTGAATTTGCAATTTTTCTTCGCGTTCTAGATTGGTTTTCTACGGTGCAAATCCGCCCTAATCTATCGCGAGCAGACCTGAAGTCACCGGCACAATGTCGATCGGTAGATTGCGAAACGGGGTAGATGTTGATTGCACTGTAGAAAACGATGCAAATCCGCCCTAATCTACCGCGAGCAGACATGAAGTCGCCGACACAATGTCAATCGGTAGATTATGAAAAGGGGTAGATGTTGATTGCATTGCAGAAACGAGAAATTTTCTTTCAGTTTGGTTTGCACGACCAGAGCATGAAAAAGAGGGGAAGGGGCAAATCGGGGCCGCCGCCACTGCGCCCGCATGCGCAACGCCAAGCAGCGCCACCGCCGCAAGACGACCGCAGCCGCTGCAGCGTTCTACACCCGGCCGACCGGTCGATCGTCGCCTCCCGCCGCGAGGCACCGCGCGCACCGCATGTCGCCACACCGCGCCGCACGGGCCGTCCGGCGTCGTCGTCGTCACACGGTCAACCACCACCGCGCCTGCATGCGCGCCGCCTCCCGCATGAGGCACGGCCGAACACCGCGCCTGCATGCGCGCTGCCGCCGCCCGAAGCCGGCCGCTGCCATAGCTCTGCTCCTCGCGATCGGCCGTCGCACTTTGCACCACCCGGCCGGATGCCTCGCGCATCCTCGCCGCCTCCACAGGGTAGCGCCCGCGCCGCGGTGCGTCGGCCTCGCCAGATCGCCGGTCGGCTCGCGCCACGCACCGCCCCGCCCCGCCCGACCGCTTTACCGGCCTCGCCGCTGGTCACCGCCCGCCGCCTGCATGTGGCCTATCCCTCGTCGCCATGCGCACCGCCCGAGAAGGCTTGGCCCGAAGCCGCGCCGCCTCCGACTTCCCCATGCCGGCCCGTAGCCACGCCGCTCTGCCTCGCCCGGTCCGCCGCCATTTGGCGCCTGGCCGCCGGCCTCCCACCGTGGCCCGCAGCCACCGGCTTCCGCCGCACGTTCGCGCCGCAGCGCCCTCGCCGTCGCCGCGCGCCGGCGACGCCGCTTATCGTCGGCCTCGGCCGGCCGCCGCGCCGGTGGCCACCTGCGCGCCTCGCCGCTCGGCTGGCCGCTCACCGCCCCGTATGGCGTCGCCCACTCATCGCCCTGTATGGCGCCGCCCGCTCGTCGTCCTCTGTGCGCGCGCCCAGCAACTGCCGCCGCCTCTGGATGGGAATGGGTACGGGAAACCCTACCCCGTGGTATTGAGTCGGGCACATGGGCCTTGGGCCGGGAGGCCGGACTCAACAGGCCAGCGGGAACGGGCCCATGGGCTGAAAAGCCGTGGGCCGGGAAGAAGAAAAAAAATAGAAGGGGGGCTTAACAGGTCGGGGTGAGTTTTGCAGAAAACCACTCGGGAAATCAAAAAATTACGCAAAATTTTCTCTGAACTGAAAATTTGCGTATAGACCCCCCAGAAAATGCAGAATTTGCTGAAATTTCGTATTCTAGCATAAATGGGCCCCAGGAATCCGATTTTTGCATTATTTTCAGCATTTGAAGATTATTAATTTTTGCCATTATTGTTTTATGTATTTTCTGTATTTATTTACTGTTTTGATTAATTGTAATTATTTAAATTGCTTTTAATCACTGAAAATTAGCAGTAAATTATGGAAAATGCATAGAAATTTATGAGACATTATGAGAATCTATTGTACCATTTATTTACCTGCAGTAAATAATTCCATGCATGTTTACCTGAAGTAAACTTATATGTTCCATTCATCATATGTAGATGACTGGCATCACGAATCGGTAGTTCGAGGAGCTTGCCCGGCATGGCAAGAACTATCGGCGTGGGCATCTGATGTCGAGATAGTATTTGGAGCCAGGAAGCTCCGCGCAGCTATTGGGATTGGCGGACGGTATGACGCCAAACCTACACCTGAGGAAAATGATCAGGCACTTCATTTCCTCAGGCACCACCTCTGCATTACTCTCAAGAATGAGTATATGGCGGAGAAAAACGCGCTAGCACTCTGGACCGCACTCAAGAAGCGGTTTGAGAGGCTAAAGTACACCATTCTTCCTCAAGCAGAGCAGGAGTGGATCGGACCGATGTTTGCCGATTTCAAGGCGGTTGGGAGTACAATTACGCCTTGCATTGAGATTTGTACCAATCTTCAACTCGTGGCAAGCGCGATCACGGATGAGCGAAAGATTGAGAAGACCATGTCCACCTTTCACCCCAATGCTGTACAGTCCGCCCGCAACTATCGTCAAGACGGCTACAAGGAGTACGCCGAATTGATTGATATGATGCAGGTTGCGGAGGCTTAGGACGAACTTCTCCGCAAGAATTACGTCTCTCGGCCACGAGCGCTCCACCGCCATGAAGCCAACATCGAAGCTACAAGGTGCAAAGCCCTTGATGAAAAGAATGGGAAAGAAGGGTAAGACCGTTGCCCAGAAAGGCAAGTCAGATGCTCCAAATAACAAAAGGGCTAAGGAGAGTGGCAAAACCTATGGTCAGCAGAACCAAAGTTGCTACAAGTGTGGCAAGTGGGGGCATTGATCGCGGGTCTGTAAAGCACCGCAACATATCATTGATGCTCACCAAGCCCAAAAGAAGAATGGCAAAGGGCAGCCTGAAGCTCACTTTGCAGCAGTTGAGGGGGAGCATATTGAGCAATTGCACGAAATGATGGAGGTTAAGTCCATCCCTACAGCACCCCCTTACGACCTAGAGGCGACCACCTCCATGATTTCTCTCAAGAGAACATCACTCCTGAAAAGATAGCCGAAGAAGTCAATGACTTTCTAGTTGATTCCGTCTGATGCACAGAATGCATGAGACGTTAATTGTCATTTATTTTGCATTAAATGATCTTGCATGGATGGTACTTTATTTTTGTCTTCCCGTAATGGTTGAATGATTTTGAAAGAATTCATTCATTTATTCAGTTTATAATGGCATGAACACGTGTGGCTATATTATACCAACATTAAGGCGCTGCAGTGTACTCGCTCAAGACAGATTCGAAGCTCGAACTATTCTGTCTCTGGCATGACAGATTAGGCCACCTAGGTCTTAGGATGATAAGAAATATAATTAACAATTCTCACGGGCATAATATTAATGTGAAGAATTTCCCGAATCCTGAAGATTTTGTGTGCCCTGCATGTGCCACCGGGAAATTAATCACTAGACCTTCCACTCTGAAAGTGAAGGATGAAGTCACTGCATTCCTGGAACGCATCCAGGGAGACATTTGCGGTCCTATCCAGCCCATCTTAGGGCCATTTAGGTATTTCATGGTGCTCATTGATGCTTCCTCAAAGTGGTCATATGTGGTTTTATTATCCACAAGAAACCATGCTTTCGCCAAATTGATCTCGCAGATCATTCGCATCAGAAATGTGTTCCCTGATCATTGCATCAAGTCCATTAGAATGGACAATGCCAGAGAATTTACTTCAAAGGCATTTGATGATTATTGCATGGCGATGGGGATTGCGATTGAGCATTCTGCACGCATGTCCATACCGAATGGTTTGGCGAGGCATTGATCAAGAGAATTAAATTTATTGCCCGACCACTTTTGCAGAATTGTAATTTGCCAGCTACATGTTGGGGACACGCAGTCCTACATGCAGCAAATCTCATCAACTTTAGACCCTCGGCCTACAACATCCATTCACTTATGCAACTAGCGCAAGGGTCACCACCGAAAATTTCTCATCTCAGGAGGTTTGGATGCAAGGTTTATGTACCTATACCCCCTCCGCAGCGAACTGCAATGGGTCCTCTCCGTAAGACTGGGATATACATTGGTTATAAGACTGCATCCATAATCAGGTATTTGGAACCCATGTCGGGAGATTTGCATACCGCCTGCTTCGCTGATTGAATTTTTGATGAGGATAATTTCCCGACATTAGGGGGAGGAAATCAACCCTTGCATGAAAAATATCGGGAAATTACGTGGGAAGCCACGAGAATTCCTACACATACTAGTAAATCAAATAGAGAAGTCCAGAAGACAATTGATTTGTAAGCATTAGCGAATCAGCTGCCTAATCACTTTAGTGATTTGAAGAGCGTGACTAAGTCGCATGTGCTCGCACGCCTTTGCGAGAGGTTGAAATACCAAAGAAAGCAGAAGGTATCCCCAATCTCGTCCAGAGGCCTCGAAAAAAAAAGTGGACGAGAACTCCGGCTCATCGAATCCTAAGTAACCGGGGACGCCTGGTGAAAAAGGATAAGAAGGACTTATCACAGCCGATCACCGAAGTCCCCCAGAATGAGAAGGGGAGCCAGTTGAGACCTGGCATAAGTATGACACCTGTTGAAAAGGACATACCGGATCTGAATATCCCCATCGGCATGGATGTGTGCGTACACATCGGAGCCGAACAACTAAAGGGACTTGCCACCGTAATTGAAAAAAGCGATGCGCAAGATGAAACTCCAGAAGAAGCAACTCATGAAGAAATAGCTATAAATTATGTGCACACGGGAGAGTCCCTGAACAGGACAATAGCCAATGTCGATATCTACTTCGCAAAGAAAATTGCCACAATCATTGATCTTGATCCCGAGCCTGCATCGCTCGCTGAATGTAACAAAAGATCTGATTGGGAAGATTGGAAGAAAGCAATAGCAACCGAATTGCTATCTCTGAACAAAAGAGAAGTGTTTGGGCCCGTATGCCGCACTCCTCCCTATGTGCACCCTGTAGGGCACAAGTGGGTATTTGTTCGAAAGAGAAACGAAAGAAACGAAATAGTGAGATATAAAGCAAGGCTGGTAGCACAAGGTTTCACTTAACGTCCTGGAGTTGATTATGAAGAAACCTACTCCCCAGTCATAAGTGGAATTACCTTTAGATATTTGATCTCAATGGCAGTGAACTTGAATTTACAAATGAAATTGATGGATGTTGTGACTGCATATCTTTATGGTAACTTGGATTCTGAGATTTATATGAAAGTCCCTGAAAGAATTCCTCTCCCGAACCAAAACAGAGCAAATAGAAATCTGTACAGTGTGAAGCTTAGAAAGTCCCTGTATGGACTGAAGCAATCTGGCAGAATGTGGTATAATCGCTTAAGCGACTTTCTCTGCAAGAAAGGCTACACGAACAATGAAGACTGTCCTTGCGTATTTATACAGCGATCCCAGAATGGACTCTGTATAATCTCAGTGTATGTAGATGATCTGAATATCATCGGGACAGTGGAAGATATAAAAGAAGCAAGCTCCTACTTGGAGTCAGAGTTTGAAATGAAAGATTTAGGCAAGACCAAGTTCTGCTTAGGCCTGCAGCTTGAGCATGTCCCTGGAGGAGTCTTGGTACATCAGTCGACCTACACCCAGAAGGTGTTAGAAAGATTCGGCTTTGAGAAAGCATTCCCATCAAAAGTACCGATGATCGGGAGATCTTTACAGCAAGAAAATGATCCTTTCCGACCTAGGGAAGAGGGGGAGGAAGTCTTGGGATCGGAATTCCCATACTTGAGTGCAGTTGGAGCACTCATGTACTTAGCAAACTGCACTAGACCGGATATTGCCTTTGCCGTGAACCTGTTAGCAAGGTATAGTGCAGAGCCCACCAAAAGGCATTGGCAGGGCATAAAGGGCATCTTCCGATATCTCCAAGGAAGCAAGGACCTTGGATTGTTTTACAGAAAAAATCAAGATCTGAACTTGATTGGCTATGTAGATGCTGGGTACCTGTCTGACCCGCATACCGCAAAGTCATAAACAGGCTATGTATTCCTGTGTGGTGGAACTGCAATTTCCTGGAAATCGTCTAAACAAAGCCTTGTAGCTATCTCGACGAACCACTCAGAAATAATAGCGCTGTATGAAGCCGCACGTGAATGCGCTTGGCTACGCCGAATGGTTCACCACATCCAGCAGTCATGTGGGATGAACATTGTGCAAACCCCCACTATTATCTATGAAGATAATGCCGCTTGCGTTGCACAAGTACAAACGGGCTATGTGAAGAGTCATCTCACAAAGCATATCAACCCCAAGTTCTTCTATGCTCATGAATTGCAAAAGATGGGCGAGATTAAAGTCTCAGATACTAAGTCTTGTGAAAATCTAGCAGATTTATTCACAAAGTCCCTCCCCGCATCTAGCTTTGAAAGGTGCGTGCGAGGGATCGGTATGATGAGACTTAGAGAAATGCAGAATTCAGGGGGAAAATTCTCTAAAGTCCGTTAGTAAATCTTGATCTTCAGGATCAAGTACCCAAAGAATAAAAGTCCTGAAGACTAAATGAAGTTGGGTGAATTGTACTCTTTTTTCCTTAACGAGTTTTCCTGAAGTTTCTCGATCAAGGTTTTTAATGAGGCAATTCGTGCAATCGCAGCATAACATGCATCATGTACTCTTTCTCCAAATTTTTTCCACTGGGTTTTTATGGAGTTTTAATGAGGCATAAGTATGTCGGATGAGTGTCTAAGAGGGAGTATTGGGAAACTAAAGATAAGGATCCCCGTTTAAACGAATCCTCTCCGTTTAAACGAGTCCTTATCCATAATGGGTACCTCATCCTACCCCCTATAAATAGAGAGCCATATGGCTGATTTTGTATCCAATGCATATGAAGCAATAAAGAAAGATCAGGAGTTCTCTCTATCTCTCTGTGTTCAATCTATTATTCTGTGTTTCTGTGATTGATTTGTTCTTGTTCTAAACAGAGGAATCGCTCGAACTGGCCGCCAGCGAGAGTTCCTCAACAGGGACGACCCAAGTTACCTGCAGAGCATTGGTATTCAGCTACCTCGATGAAAATTTCCTTGGCCTTAATCATTCCAACGGTCCAAAGATGCGAGCAATTCTTTAATAATCCATGGTCCAGCAATGGATTGGTAACTCCGGAATCCGCAATGCGGTCTTGTCGACATCCTCTATAGCACCAGTAGTGGTACATGTGGTGCCATCGTCGGTTGTACCAATCTTCTCTATTTATGCCCTGCCAGATCATTATTCAGTAGTATAATCTTCTCTATTTATGCCCTGCCAGATCATCGTCGGTTGTACCAATCTCTATTTATTCCGGAGTTCTTACATGGTACTGACCTTGAAGCCCCTATACCATGGGTCCATTGGTTCCATGCACTCATTATTCAGTAACGTCTAAGACTAGCAACAATGTCCCTTGCGTTATAGCTTGGAATTTTGCTTTCGCATCCTCTACTTCCATTGACCAAGACCACTGGAATGATTGGAATGTACCTAAGAAATTATGACACAAAACAACCCATGTTTCAGGAACATAGATTAAGCAACAACATCAAAGATCAATCTTCCAAGAGCAGTACCAGATGGGTTCGATTGACCGTCCAGAATCCTCCAAATAGTTCAAGAAAATGTCATCATCCTCGCGGAATAGCAGGCGTGCCACCAGTGATAAACGGGTATGTATGTCGCAACCATCCGCATGGTCTTCGCCTCCCTAAGGAAAAAATGGAGAATCAAGCAAGAGAAGGATAACTTATTGCAGACAAAGCACAATTGCTAAAAACATTAAACTCTACCGAATTGCCCTTTGGTATGTCACCTCACCTGAAGCCTGCAAAAGAGGTGGTATAATACATTCTCATCCACCTGTCTTGATCAAAGTCTCAAATGCACAATTTGACAAACTGCAACTCGCTGTCAGATGGCATACATTAGCATGTTTAACAACAAGGTTCTTCTTGAATGAGGAGAAGAGAATCTTCCTCTGGCCTCGGTTGAGACCATCAACAATTCAATAGATTTCACTTTTAACAGGTTTTCTATTTGACAAGTAGATGTACAAAAAGCTTTCTTCGCACCGATAAATAATGCATCTACACAACTAACCTAATATCTCATGAAAAAACAGCAGAGCAAACACTTGTTCCAATTATTTTGAATTGTTGATGTGCAGTTCACAGACTCATTGAGTCATTAACAAAAAATATAAATGAATTAAACAGTCACTATATGAAAAACAAAGAAATACAACAGCCTAGAAAAAGGAAGAGACAAATAAACACTACCTTGCAAAAAGCACAATCTTAGCTCAGACTGTTTCTCCTCTTGCCGCAGGTAGCGGAAGGGACATCACATATTAGTTCATCCTTATTCACCCCAAGAGAAGTAGTCATTAAGAACACAACAACATAAGAGAAAAATAGATTTTTAAAAAATAGGACGACGTAGCAGCCAAATAATTGCAGTGAAACGACCAGTGAGCCTGTACTGCAACTATTTTTTTTTACTCTCATCGTAACAAGACCCCAAGCAATGCCATGAAACCAAAATATTGATGATTTCTCCAAGCTACAATATTGTTAAATTGATGCACGTTGAAATAAATGGTATGGAGAAGTAACAGGAAAAGATGTACAATGCAATTAAAAACCAAGGAACAATCATTGCATAATTCTAACAATATGCTTTAAGTAATGATCCTAGCGACACCCTTATTTCTTGCACGGAACAAAACTGTACCTAAGTTTAGCAACAAAGGAATGACACCCAGAGCCAAACCAAATTATGGAGTAATGACAGAACCAAATTGACACCCCTAAACTCTAATGCTTACCAAGCATAGGCAGTGCACTTACCGAGCATGAACACTAAGTTAAGCTGCGTTCCACAAGGAGTAGCAACCTGGAACATAAAAAATTATGAACGATGGAGACGAAGTTAGAAATCTTTTGTTTTTCTGCTGGAACAAAGCTACATGTAAAGAATGTAGGTAAAGCAACAGAAATATTATATAAAACATCAGCATGTATTTATGTTTTCCTATGTACAGTGAGCATTACAACACAATAAAATCAACCAATAATTTTTTTTCTCCATGATCAATTAAGCCAGGCAACGTTGTTCCCCTCCTCTGAACATATGCCAATGTCTCACCATATCTTTGCTTGATTGTAAGTAGTAGGAAATATGAATAGCTTAATGAAAACATGACCTCCTTATATCACAAATTAAACTCATGGGTCCTAAACAGTGGTAAAGCCAGAAAGAAAATGAAGAGTGGGCTCAAAGCGTACTGGTGGTGAGAAGCATCATCGAAGTCATACTCCTTGGAAACGTGGTAGTCTACACGTGAAAAGCAACCAAAATAAAATAAATTCAGAAAATTATAAAAAAAGAATTGAGAGGTAGATTATGAATTTAGACGAATTTAGAAATTTCAATCACTTGATTCGGAGTTTGGACAGCGCAGAATAGGTCAACAAAAGATTTGCCGGAGGAGAAAATACAAAAAAAGATAAAGGAGAGAATATTCTGAACTTTCAGCTAAAAAATTAAAAAAATAAAGCTAACAAGTGGGCTATCCATGTAAGTAACTGAGAGAGAGAGTGAATGAGATGAAAGCAGAGGGAAAACATAGCAAGGGGCAGCGCAAGAGGCAAGGGCAAATGACAAAATGGATTGGAAGGGTCCCAGTGAGGCGGTGGAAGGTGGCGGCACAGGTGACGGTGCATGATGACGGCAACAGCCCGAACGGCGGTTGAGGTGGTGACACAGCATGGGCGGGCGAGGGTAGATGGCGGTGGTAGTGCTCCAGCGATGTCAGGCAGACGGTGGCACGAGCATGGGCATGGCGTGGGTGCATGGAGTGCTCCGGTGCAGCCGGTGAGCTTGGGGGATGGCCGAAGAGGCAAGGCGATGGTAGCCGATGGTGGGAATGGAGGTGGCACTGATGGTGGCTCTCCACGGCGAAGCATTGGTCGAATTGAGTCATGAAACAAATAGACAAGGTGGCGGAGATGGTCTGGGTGCAAAGAATTAGAAAATAGCTTACCAGAGACAACGAATCGACGGCGAGGAACAAATTCGGTCAATTTTGGAGAAAACTCGATTCTCGGCGATTAGCTACACGAAAATCAAATTAACTTAGACGATGTATTGCTTGGATGCTAAAACACGAAATGGCGTAAACAGTTTCATCAAAAATACACAGACAATAGATGAGGGGTTAGGAGCTCCTACCACGGGACTACTTGAGAGTAGGCTAGGGCATGATAGAGCCCTCCGCCCCTGGCGCTAAACCTAAAGGTTGAGATATGTATTAACCTTACCTACTAAGAAGTACCAAAAATCTGTTGAAACTGATATTGGTATGGTAGCTGTCAAAAAATCGTAAAACTTTCAGATTTAATGAGCTAATCAGTCAAGTTTACATCTATTTTTATTCTGCTATGCAGCTTTTGAAGGGGTAGATGTTGTTTTACACACGGCTGCTGCAGATCCTGGCAAGAACAATTTCCAGCTTCATTACAAGATAAACGTCGAGGGTTGGTACAATCTTTAACCATGAGCTCTGCCCGTGTAAACTCAGCTTACTACATGTCCTTTTGTAATGATAGCCAGCTAAAACTGAAGAATATATGGAATAAAATCTCTAAAGTAGATATAACTAATCGAAATCCATTTGGATAGAGCTTTTCTAAGGGGTGATCGGAACAGCGATGATTTTTGATTTTCTTTGAAAAACATCAGTAGTTTGGTCAAAAACATCAGAATTTGAGTTGTATGTTAGGCATAATTAAATTTTAAAAAATGTAAAAATAAAAATGGCTCGCTAGTCTAGTGCGGACAATGCAAAGGAATATGAGAAAAAAAACGGAACGCAAAAAAAACCAAAAAACAAAAAAAATTCACTACGTGACAAAAATACTACAGTGCTTTAATCGCTGCTACAGTGTTTTAATCGCTAAACAGTGTTTTAATCGCTAAACAGTGTTTTTGACTCCATTTTGATCGGGGCCTAAGGAATTTTGATAAAAATTGTGGGGTAATGGCCAACCACATCGACAGCCAGTCCCGACCGGGGTACTTTGGTCTTTTCATGTAGGGTAACAGTCAGAATAACTGGAAAAGTATTTAAAACCACGAAAATGATGTTTCTTTTAAGTTGTGATTTATGATTTTTATTTTATAGTTTTTGAATTCTGACTGTTCGTAAAAAAGAGTATAAAAAGATAGATAGTTGCATCTAATTTTGACTGGTATAACTGAAGGTAATATAATATTTATTATAGTCGATTTGTAAATCTTATTTTAAAAAAACACATCGTTTAAAAATTAGTATAACAAAAACCAAAAAAACAAACTATAAGCAAAAAAATCCAGCTAAGAAATCAAGAAAAGATGGTCAAACGATCAATTACGGAGAAGTTAGTCCCTATTATTACTGGGCTAGCGTTCAGAATTCAGATAACCGCGCACAGTGTCTCTGTGTGTGCCGCCTTGACATCCTCAAATCTGACGACGACGTCGAGAGGGATGGAGGCGGCGGCTGGAAACGGCGGGAGGTTGTGCGTGGTGACGGGCGGCCGCGGCTTCGCGGCGAGGCACCTCGTGGCGATGCTGCTCCGCTCCGGCGAGTGGCGGGTGTGCGTGGCTGACCTGCCCCCCGCCATAGCGCTCGACCGCGACGAGGAGGAGGGGATCCTCGGCGCCGCACTCCGCGAGGGCCAAGCTGCCTACGCCTCCGCCGACCTCCGCGACAAGGCCCAGGTCGCCAAAGGTCTGTGATCTCAGATCGTTAGGCCGGGAAGGGTTTGGGGGTCATGTGGTGTCCGATCCGCGTGGGTGTGGGATCAAGAGCTTCGATTGTATGAGTTTATCGGGTCGCTCCAGAAATAGGTAGGACTTGGAGGAACCAATGATGCGCAATACGTGAGCCACATGATTTGAGTTCGCAATGGAGCTGTTTTGCCTTAGCGTGTTATAGTTTAGTTTGATAAATTGGTGTGCTAAGACTAATGATAGATAAAAACTTATTTATCTACATTGACAGATGCAATCTTGATCTTGCTGTCACCCAACGCTCTATTACCTTGACGTTATATTTATCACCGGCTGTGAGGTCCGTTTAGTTGCATGACGGTTTAGTGTTTGATTTTGGTCCCAGCTTTTGCTCCTGCATTGATCCCGTGGAACTTATTAATTGCTTCACTGAGGGTCATCTATGATATGGATGTAAGAAGTGGTGGCACAAAACCAGGAATTGAACTTTGGTATACCCGGATTTATCCCATTGTTTTACTTTCAGAGGCCTCTTTGTTAGTTGCAGTTATCTTAGCAGTTCTCCAGTTTGTTAAGTTTCTTGAAATCTTAAAACTACAACTTGACATCCTGTAACCTGTCTCCTTTAATTCCTATTGCTAAAAGGTGTTTATGGGCATTAGTTTAGTTGATTGATGTCTACTGCCATTGTTCTTATGTCCATTGTATGTGTTCTTTGTCTGCAGCTTTTGAGGGGGCCGAAGTAGTTTTCCATATGGCTGCTCCAGACTCATCCATCAACAACTTCCATCTTCATTATTCAGTTAATGTTGAGGGTTGGTAATGCTAACTTGTATGCCGGGCAACTTTGGTTCCTGATTACCCTATATACTGACTTTTGTTTATGAGATGCACCAAGTCGATTTCCTGTTGTTCTTCTATGTGTTACTATTAAAAGTGCTGATTAGACTCCTTGGGTTACTTTTATTATTTTGGATGTCACGTAATAAGGTAAAGTTTGTTTATTTAATGACTTGTATAACACTAAACAGGAACAAAGAATGTCATTGATGCTTGTATCCGTTGCAAGGTGAAGAGACTTATCTACACTAGTTCACCAAGTGTAATTTTTGATGGAGTTCATGGAATTTTTAATGCAGATGAATCAATGCCTTACCCAGATAAGGTCTGTTTTCATATGGATTACATTTTTTTTGTTTGTCAATGGTTCATGATTATTTACAGCTTTTCTGACAACATGTTTTCTTACTCCAGTTTAATGATTCGTATTCAGAAACAAAGGCAGATGCAGAAAAATTGGTGATAAGGGCTAATGGTAGGGATGGGCTTCTTACTTGTTGTATACGCCCAAGTAGCATTTTTGGCCCTGGTGACAAGCTACTGGTTCCTTCTCTGGTTGCTGCTGCAAGGGCAGGAAAGTCCAAAGTAAGAACAGCTACATGTGTGTACATTTCTGTATGCTAAGTTCGTAATTCATGAGTCTGTCTCAATGTTTATGTTCGCATGTTGATATTGATAACTTATGATTCCCATATAATAGATTCAGAATGCCATTTGTTTTTTATTAGTAACGTAACTCATATCGGACCAAATAAATGCTTTAAGCATACTGAACTGCCTTATCCGTTCTTTTGTTCTATTTTCCAGAGAGCTTCACACTGAAGTGACTGAACTACTTTCTTTTGTTTTATTGTCTGGAATAGTTCCTAAAAAATATGCTATTTGCTTATATTTTTGTTTGCAGTACATTATTGGTGATGGGAACAACTACTATGATTTCACCTATGTCGAAAATGTGGCATATGGCCATATTTGTGCAGAGAAAACTCTGTCGTCTGAAGATGGTGCAAAGAGAGCTGCTGGAAAAGTAGGGCTCTTGTTTAACATTAACATCGTAATTTTAAGATTCCATGACATGATTTTATGTTCCTTTGCCAGACGTACTTCATAACAAATATGGAGCCTATAAAATTCTGGGAGTTTATGTCATTGATTCTAGAAGGTCTTGGATATGAAAGGTATTCGCTTCTCCAGTTCAATTTTTCGTCCACTAAATTTATTTTATGTGAAACATTGATTGTGTCCATTGTCTCAGTAGACTCATATACTGTATCTTAATATTTAAGTTGTTAATTCATATTTACCTCACTTGGAATAATCTGCATTTGTTATCTGCCAAATTTATGATAGATGACTTTCTCATAAAACTGGAAAGCTCATGTGGTGTTTGGTGGTATCCCCCCACCACCTACACACACACAGTGGGGCCCTCCCCTGCTGTTTACTCTAAAAAAAAAAAAACCTACACACACACACAAAATGCATTCCTAAATTGACAAAATGGTGCACTATAGCTCATGTTCGCTAAATTGCTCCTGTAGATTTAGAATGATTAATTTGAGATGCATATTGAGCTTGGTTGACTGCTAAATTTGGAGCATGTTGAGATAATTTTGATTGCTTTATGTCAATTGTCAAGTTTCCAATAGAATGTTATCTGTTAAGAGCTGGTGATATGAATTATTACAGTTGTTCTCTAAACTCGATAAATTAGTTGGGCTGGGTTTCCTGACTGCACGTGCTACTGAAGTTGAATCAGCTGTTACAGATCTCATATGTTTTTACTGCTGGACTTTATTGTGATCTTCAATGATACCTATATACCTATGAAGGCATCTGAGGATGGGGAGACAGGAATACATTTTATATCTATTTGAGTGGGTCAGTAACCGGCATCCTAATGTACTAGAACTTTGTTGCAGACCTTCAATAAAAATACCTGTCTGTGTTATGATGCCAGTGGCTCATGTGGTAGAATGGACTTATAAGACGTTCTGTCACTATGGAATGAGGGTTCCTCAGCTGACACCTTCACGGATCAGGCTCCTCTCATGCAACAGGACATTCAGCTGCTCAAGAGCGAAAGATCAGCTTGGTTATGAACCCATTGTGTCACTCAAGGTGTTTTTCTGTGCCCTGTAGGTTTGCTAATGACCTTGCTTGACTCCATAAGTTTTTGTTTGTGATGGTTGGGCCTCACACTGTCAAAAACAAGGATGTTAGTTCATTGCCTACTTGTCACTTCTGAAGGTTTTCACTATAAGTAATTGATCACCTGTTTTTAAATTCAGGATGGACTGAAGAGAACAGTAGAGTCGTATCCCCATCTACAAGCTCAGAATCAAAGGAGTATATCAAAGGCTTCAATTTTTCTTGGGAATGGAAATCGTATGACCCTCTCTCTCTCTCTCTCTCTCACACACACACACACACACACACACACACACACACACAAGGTCCCACTCTCTGTACCCTAATATCTATATATACTTAGCACCTCTGTACTTACTATAATTTCCATCTTGAGATGCTATTAAATTTGTCTATTGATTTTGCAGTTGCAAAAACAGTTCTTTGGGAGGATAAGAAGCAAACAATGACAGTGCTACTACTATTGGCCGTTATCTACTACCACTTATTTACATGTGGTTACACTTTAATCACAGCAATGGCAAAACTTTTCTCGCTCGCTGCGCTGTTCTTATTCATTCATGGCATGCTGCCTGCAAATGTGTATGGTCCTCTGTTAGTCTGTTTTCTTTTGCTGACTATACATGCTAGCAGTTAGTTAAACATCATTTGGGCATTTTGTTCATATTAACATTTCCTCAAGTGTTTCTCATTTGCGAGATTGTGATTGTTGAATATTTTTGCAGGTTCGGCGCCAAGGTTGAGAAACTTGAGCCCTCAAACTTTCACATCTCACACGCGGAGGCGCATCATATTGCTCATTCAGTCATCTCATCATGGAACTCTTTAGTTGGCATGCTAAAATCGCTCTGCAGAGGAAATGATTGGCCACTGTTTTTCAAGGCATGATACACTCTGTTTCTTTTTGAAATATAAACTAGTGTTTTTATTGTACACTTTACCGTCCTAGATGTTGTGCTACTTCTGACACTTGGCGCACTTTTTGTGTTAGTGTCTAACTGTAATCCCATGTTTTTGTCAGGTGGTATTCTCCTTACTGGTTGTCAGCATCCTTAGTTCCATGTCTTCGCAGGCTGCATTTAAAATAGGTAATGAAGAGCCTCCCTTTTTAAATCCTACAAGGCATCCAGCATGAGCACATGACTGATGACGAGAGAAATTTCCATGGCAACAATAGGTATTCCTCTGATTTTCATAGGCTTCAAAGCATATGAGAAATGGGAGGACACCATCGACAGCCTGGTGGGCGATGCCTGCTCATTTGTTCTGCAGTCAAGGCGGAAATAAACGTAGACGATGAGCTCTGAACAGTTGAATGGCTTTGTTTAACGAGATTAACTTTATATTCAGCTATTTCTCTGTTTTTTTCCCTCCTAAACTTCAAATTAAGGATTTTAGACTGTTCTTTACGGTAGTTGATGTAAGATGCGGAACTGTACATTTGTTTTTTATGAGTTTTTCCCCCACTGCATTGTTTGAAAAATTGATGCATATTGAGATAAGTTTGGCCAGAGACTAGTTTACGATCCTACTGAGAATCTTCCTGATTTATTGCAATTTTTCAGCTCCGTAGTATTTGTGTATTATGCTGTTACTTAGAAACTCCTAGCAATTATTTAATTGGGTGATGTTTTTTTTGCTGTGGCTTTAGCTTTTGGCTTATTGTTTTTGAATCTGACTGTTCACGAAAGACAGTAGGCAGAGAGAAACAGTTACACGCGATTTTGGTTGATATAATTGAACTTGATACAGAGTGTACTATAATATACTTGTAGACTTTGTCTTAAAAAGACGTATCGTTTAAAAGTTAGTCACATAGTAGGAAGTGAAAACCAAATCCAACCGAACCAATCCATTAATATACCCATCTTGAGATTGTTGAGTAGCTGCTACTGTTTTGTGTTGTACTTATTGAAACTTCAGTTTCTCTACCTTTGTTCATGTAATGTGGTGTGTGTGTGGGAGAAGGTTTTATCTCGGAGGTATATGCTATTCTTGGGTTCGTAGGAACCCTAGAACAAGGGCGTATCGTGAAAGATCAGGGTTAAAACAACGTGGTTTAGCTAGTTTGCTATTTGGATTCACATCAGTTGATATTAGAGTGTGGTTGATTACAGTATAAGGTTGCTGAATTTTTTCTTGATGGCGGGTTCTGTGAAGACTGAAGATGGCGAGGCGTTTCATACTTATGCTGAGCCAATTGGAGAGGCGTCCCAATATGCGACGTCTTTGCTACTCGAGGTGCGAATTAAGCTTGAAGCGACACGTGATTACTTCTTGAGTTTTCATCGAAAACTTAAAGGCAAGGTTGATGATTTGGGGGCTCAAATTGATGAGTTGACAGATATTATATGCAATCGGCCACCACAATTTCAACATGCTGAATGGGATCCTCAATATCCTAAATGGCGTGCACCACATGGAGATGACGAACAAGACGAGAGTTTTAATGATGCAGCGGGCTTTGCTCCATAACCACGCCTTTCTCAAGACTACCGTGGTGCTGATCGTGGTAGAAGCGTGTGTGACAGAGGTGTTGCCTGTGGTGGAGGCATGCGTGATGATGTTAGCTTTGCTCAGCGTGTTGCTGTGGATGATGTCATCAGGCGAGTAAAAATTTCTATTCCGTCATTCAATGGTAAAGCTGAACCGAAAGAGTACTTGGAGTGGGAGATGCGCGTCAAATAAATTTTTGATAGCCATCACTATACCGAGGACAAGAAGATTCGCTTGGTGATAATTGAGTTCACCAGATACGCTCTAGTTTGGTGGAACCAATTGTGTCGTGTGGGAGCTTGTCCGAATACATGAATACAATTGAAGAATGTCTTGAGACGACGTTTTATTCTAGCACACTACACTAGGACCTTGTACAATCGGCTACAACAATAACGCTAAGATAATTCTAGTATTGATGAATATTATACAGAGATAAAGATGTTGATGATCTGTATAGGAACGGAGGAGCATGATGATACTACTATGGCACGTTTCTTTAATGGGTTGAATGAGGATGTGCAAGATAGGGTAGAGATGATTCATTACTACAACATTAGACTTGTTCATCAAGCCAAATGTGCCGAACAATAATTGAAGCATAAACAAGCCAAGGGTGGGTGTGCCAACACTCAAACAAGCTCATGGAGATGTTCATCACAACAAAGTGATGATGTTGGCCCACATTCCAAAGTGGCAATATCAAATCGTTCAAACGGGGCACTTTCAAAGGTGACAAGCAATGGAGGTAAAGAAACAATTAAAACTGATTCTAGTTTACCTTCCAATGCTCATGCTAGAGAAATTGAGTGCTCCAAGCGCAAGGGTCGGGGGCACATGATGAGGGACTATCCAAATATAAGGAAGGTGCTTCTCATTAATGAAGGACAGTACGTGTCAAAGAGCGAAGAAAGTGCAAAATTAGAAACGGAGTATAAAGAACAATCTAATGATTCCCCACGAAAAGATGTCTATTGTGATCCTATGAATAGTTCAAATTTAATAGCTCAAAAGGTGAATTGTGACAATACCCCAATAGTAGAGAAAGGACAACGGTGGAATATTTTCCAAACGGAATGCAAGCTTAAAGATAAAGCATGTAAGTTGATCATAGATGGAGTTACACCAATATGATTAGCAAAGATTTGGTGTACACTTTGAGGCTGTCCAAGTGGAGGCATCCTCATCCACGCCACGTGGAGTGGTTACACAACTTCGGAAGGCTAAAGATAACTCACAAGGTGTGTGTTCCATTTGTTGTTGGTGACTATGTTGACAAGGTGGATTGCGACGCTGTTCCAATGGATGCATGTGGGTTACTGTTAGGGAGGCCATGGTAATATGATCATGATGTCACGCATGCTGAGAGAGTTAACACATATATATTCAAGCATGGAGGCAACGACATGTACTAAAGCCAATGGCGGACGATACAATTAAATATAAAATTCAGCTCATTGTAGGAAAGAAGAAAGCTTTAAAGAATAACCCAAAAACGAGGACGGTTTCGCTTGAAGGGGGTGAGGATGATGTGGCACCAAGTAGCACTACTACTTTGGTTAGTGCTGTTTTGAGCCAATAAGATGAAGCCAAGGGGATGGGAAGTGAGGACGGCAAAACAAGAAAGAATGTAATCATTACGGTGCGTGAAGAAGACAAGTAGAAGAATCATGCCAGCCGCAGGGAGAAAACCCTAGTTTGGAACCTTGGGTTGGATGGGGTTATGCGTATATTGTGTGGGGGCTAATCATGTTGAAGAGAGAACGAGAAAGCTCGTTTGGCTCAAGAGGAAGACACAACATCAATCAAGTTTTAGTGCTTGCAGTTCTATGCATAATATTCAAGAAGCTTTCAATGCCAATTCTGAGGTTTCTAGTATGCACAAAATATATATTTAGAAAGACAATGAAGTCTACTTTCCAACGGATCAAACGGTACTTGATTTGGAGCTTCCTACACAAAGTTATAGTAAGATCATTGAATGCTGCACGGACTATTTGGGGAGACGCGCGGGAGTTACCAAATATAAAGAGTCTGAGTGCAATGCATGTATGCATAATATCTGACCACACCATGGCTTTCCAAAGGTTGAGAAGGATTTCTTTTTAGGTTCCAAACAGATTTGAAAGCCTCTTAAACAAGGAAAGCAAAGATATAAAGATTTGAAGTTGGTTCGGACTTTGTTCAGGACAGCCAGTAAGACCAACCTTAAAATGCCCATAACTTTCACAAACGGAGTCTGATTTGGGTGTTCTTAGACCTGTTAGAAAGCTAATTTAATGCCCCATACAAATCATGAGGTGCTAGCCTTAGAAACCTCCTGGACGCAATACAAATTGACACATAATCCGATGTTTCTATTTTAGATATTTCCTTTTTAGTTCGTATTGATGTAGGCTTTTTGTATTCGTGTTATATTCAAGTTGGCTGCACCTTTGGTACCAATATAAGACCAGGGCCTTAGCCCCATTGTAACTTAAGCTATCTATGATGTGATTTGAGGAATATAGACACCAGAAAATCACCATTGTTTTGCGGCCATTGTTGGCGTGTTCTTGATATTTCCATCGAAGAATTGCTCTTGGTGTGTTGAATCCAATTGTGGTGTTGGATTTTGCTCGCTGAAATATTGGTTTCTCTACCTTTGTTCACGTACTGTGGTGTGCATGGGAGAAGGTTTTATCTTGAAGGTGTATGCTGTTCTTGGTTGTGTAGGAACCCTAGAATAAGAAGGGTGACCAGCAATGCGTATCGTGAAAGATCAGGGCCAAAACAATGTGGTTCAGCTAATTTGCTAGTTGGATCGACATCAGTGAGCTATGTGGTCTAAGGTTCTCCAAAATACTAGGGAGGGGCTTGACAACGTTGAGCGCGTGGAAGAGCATGTAAATAGTAGATTTGCTGTATATATGTTGCCCTTCTTCTGCATACAAAAGAAATACATCATAACATAAAATTACTACATAGTACGATACAATATACTGCATACAGAGAAGAAATTACTGCTTACCGGTTCTACACCAGGTTGGATTTTCTATCCTCTGTCGTCGTAAAATTCTAGGAACTTCATGGTGAAGAAGACATAGTTATTCGGGTGAACCTATTTTGGCGTGGCGAACAATGGCCTCCTCCAGTTCACAAACTTTGGAAACTTCCTACCAATCGCGGCATGGAAGAGGTCATTCAAACGTGCAACTACCTTGTTGATGACTACACAATGATGGTCATCAGGGTCTAATGCATTTTTAATGTAGTAGTTCAAGTCTAGCATATTGATGCACCTGTACACAATATTTATGCAGTAAACCAACCAGTGGGAGTTGTGAAGCAAGTGAAGGAAGACCTAACAATTAAAACAGAAGGGAATGACGACCATGTGAAGACAAAATTTACTGCTTGCATAATATAAAATTACTATAACTCACTAATTTTACTGCCATAGGGTCCATCTTGTCGAGTTGAGCAATGGTGATAACTGCCAGCAATGCTTGTGGTTTGGAAGGTTAGTTCTCGCTCGGGTCAACAACAATCTCCAAGGCCGATTAACCGCCAACAATGGTGATCTTCTTCACCTTCAAGTGGGCCTTTTTTGAAGTCCTTATTTTACTGCAAATACAAAAAAATATTGTAAGGCTAGTACAAAATTACTATAATTCCTGGTCATATTTACTACAACTAGGCTGCGGTTGTGGGTGTGAATATGCATTGGTCCAAAAACATTGGCAATAAAGTTTTTTTTGCACATTTAGGGAAATTTTTTCCAAGAATAACCAAAACCCTATATCGAAAATCGACACAACCCACATACGAGCCATTGAACATGACAATAAAAATATCCTAAGATCACCAAAAAGTGTGCATGATGAGGGAGATGGATACATATACCTTTGATTGTGTGGAAAATTTGAAATTTCGTGTCTAACCATGCCTTAACAGGCCTAATAGCTATATTCATATTGTGCCGTGTTGTGCTAAACGGTAAAGTTACTATACTCTTCTAAGTAAACTTAGCCTCTGAGAGGACTTTGGGGGGAGGGGGGTTAAATGGTGTGTTGTGCCATGTTGGACCGGTCCGCTATGTTGAGGTGTCGATCTAACCACGACATACCTGATCAGACTATCAGTCTATTTACTATTTCTATAGTACCATAACCTTATTATACCAACAGTATTGTGCTATAGGCTAGCCTGACCATTTGGCCAGTTCTGGGCGGCATGAACTGATGAAACGCCCAAATGTTCTTTTCAGCGACAACTGAATCGCTGCCATCCATTCGGAACCATTGTGTGGCGAACGATCCCATTAGGCAACCATTAATCCCGCACTCGAGACGCCGCCTCGCCATCTCGTCGAACACGTCGCACGCTCATTCCAATGGCCCCCTCCCTCGACACGCATCACCTCCTCTCTTGTGCCGCCGCTGTCTCCACCCATCGCGTCCTCCCCTGCTCCTCCTTGCCACCTTTTGTCCCCGCTGCTCTCCGCCGCTTCACGATCGACGCTTCGCCACCTCCGCCTGTTTCCCCGCCGCCTTAGGAGCCCACCGTCGAGCGGCCCAAGTCCGAGGGTGCCTCCTCCTCCACCGGCGCCAGCGCAAGTGGTGCCTACCGGTCGTCGCCCGGAGCTACATTGGGAACTCGCCGCCCGGGCGACGCTAGGTACGAGGAGGAACAGGAAAAGGTCCTTCGTGCGTCTCTACTCCATGTGGTCACGATTCGAACTCCCTCCAAATCTACTTGCATTTGGCCTTCTTGTTGTCTAGTTATTTGAGATTTTTTTTTGGTTATTTGGTTTGCTGCAGCCGAGGATGGGGTGGAGCGAGTCAGCCATGATCGCGAGGGCCAGGGAAGTTGGCGTGTCGCCAGCCAGGGACGTTGGTTATTTGTCTCAAGGCCAGCTGCGCTCGTTGAGGTTCAATTGCTTTCGATCGGACATTTTGTGTTGTGAGATTTCTATCTCGACGAGGTGATCACAAATGTTCTTCCCAAGAAAAGAATCTTTTGGGATGCTAGTACATTGGATTGGGCCTTGGAGAGATGAGGAAGGTGAGTAGTTTACTCTAGGTATTAATTGTTAGTGATATGCCCTAGAGGCAATCATGGAGATGATTATATCACTTTTATGTTTATAATCTTTTGAATAATATATTATTTTATCTCTTGAATAAATGTCTTTAATATTGATCAACAAGTATGTGACTTGTTCGTGAAACTCTTTATTTATGTTTTAATATTATTCTAAATTATACCTGATCTTATATTATTATGTAGGACAATTATGATTTACAAATCAGCACATGTATTGATTGATGATCATGTTTCACAGATCATAGATATGGGATATCAAATCAATAATATGGACACATGTTAGAGAACATGGTGTTGGATTGACCCACCATGAGACACTGCGAGAATTGTTATATTCTTAAGTGTCATCAGTTGATCTCATATATAGTGTATGTGGGATTCTTAGACCTGAGATCGTTATTATTTCCTACATGTGTAATAGTTTACCTAGGGGTTACCAAACACTACTCCGTGACGGTGGTCATAAAGGTAGCTTTCGGGTTTACTATGAAACATGGAGAGGGATGTGAGCGATCAAGATAGAATTTGCCCCTTCTATATAACAGGAGAGATATCTCTGGGCCCCTCGATGTGTTTGGATTAATCAAGTGCATGGCCATATCGAATGTGGTTGAAGAGTCCATCACAACTGAGTAATCCATCACAGATTCGAGTGAAGAATCAAGCTATCATAGGATGACACGCTTCTCGCCTTGAGTTCAATCTGATATCGTGAGGCAAAGGGATCCGTACATAAGCATTATATAGGTTCGTCTGATATGAACTTTATGTATATTTCGGGGTCATTATGTCCTGCTAGGGACCGCTACCGACCTATGGATCGGAAATGAGTTTTCGGCCTATAGCTAAATGTACATGAACCTACAGGGTCACACACTTAATGGGCTGGAACGATAAGGGTCCGGATGATAGTTTCCGAGTGGGCTTCGATATCCACTCGTATCGGATATGGATCCGATTGGAGGCTATATAATAAGAGGTGCGGGGATTGAGAGATACATCCCAAGAAACCCTAGCCGCCACCTCTCTAACCCCTACCGTGCACGCTGGTGCTAGCACACCGACGCATGGTGTTCCCTCCCTGGACGTGTGGACCGCGGTAGAGACGCTGCTACGACTGCAGCGCTGATCTGGATGATCGTAAGGAGGAGACGGTTGGCCGGAGGTCGATCGACTACTTTCGCCTACACCGACGCGCCCTTCGTTGAATCGGCTGCTTCAACTCTTTTTCCGCTGCACTGCGCGTCTAGTGGTAACGATCTGTGATTTCGTACTCGCATGGCTTCCTGGTTTACGTGGTAGAAATTTTAATTTACGCTAGTGTAGCCTACCCGTATCCCAGCATCAATGTGTTGGATTGGAAGGCTTGACGCTAACTTGCAAGGCCAATGTTGTTACTCAGTGGTATGATAGTTGTTGTGCTATTAGATGATGAATGTTCATCTCAAATGTAGGTGCCTCGAAGTTCGTGATGTGTTCAGTGATTTGTGCTTCTTACATTCATATTTATACACAAAATTAGCTATATGATACTGAACTTTTATGTCGTTTATTATAGGACACAAAATCTTTTGTCTTTGCCCAATCACAATGCAAAATCGTGGTTATTTGTCGGAACACACTTTGGCTATGAAAATAATATATTTGGCTAATAGAGAAGAGAAAAGGTAGGTGGAAAGTTTATTTTTCCCCAGTCAATTGGGAAGAGAAAATATGAAATATGACCAAATTGCCTCTTCTCTTCTTCCTTCTAATCTTATGAAGGGGCAATTTGGTCATATTTCATATTTTCTCTCCCCAACTTATAGGGGCAAAATAGATTTTCCATCCACCTTCTCTATCCTCTCCCAGCTAAATATGTTATTTTAATGGTTGGAGTGCCTTCTAGCAAATATTTACGATCTTGTAGTGTATTTGGGTAAAGGCACAAAAAACTGGTGTCCTGGAGCAAATGCCACAAAAGTTTAGTGTTTTGTAGCCAATTTTGCTATATTCATATTAGTAAGTAGTAACATCTCATGTGAACAATATTGAGGTTTACTACTAAAGAATGTTGTGACACGTGGATAATGAACAATTTTACAGTCAAACTATCGTTGTATAGAGTGATTTGTCCAGAATTAGGAATGATGTGGCATTATTGTTGCTTATAATTTAAGGTGCGTTTGGTTAGGTGAACCAAGGCATGCATACTTGTATGAGATGATTCTGGATATGCCCTCATCCTTGTGTTAGGTTGAGTGAATGGAACCAACTTGTCCTAAATGGAGTGGCACAAATTCTAAGAATATTCCCATGAGATGTCAAACCATTCCCTTCAACAAAATCGATCGAATGATGCGGTAGAGGATAGCCTCATTTGCTTGCGTGGTGTGTGCTCACCCCCTCTCTCGCACGTACAAGAGCTTGACGTTGCCTCTCCTTCCCGCCTTCCTCCTCTACCGCTGACGCCACCAAGCATCCCGATACCACATGTCTACTGGACATCGCCTCCTTTCTCCCTTTCCTTTATGTCTTCCTCCGCTCCCTCCCATAGATCAGAGGACAAGGACATGACGATGGGACGGGCAGAGCAGAGGTGAACACACGACGGTGCACAGCGGCCGAGCTTGGGAAGGAAATAGGGTAGCAGTGGTCGGGGAGAGAGAGAGGGGCACAATTAGGGAGGGCATGAGAATGAGGGGGTAGAGAGGAGCTTATTAGAGTGGCTAGAAATGGTGAGGAACCAAGGTGGGCCATCGACATGAGATGGGGACGACACAACGAGGCCATTGTGGGGGCAGTGTATGGGTGAGGGGGAGCTACAATTGGTGGTGGGGAAAGAAAGAAGGAGGTGTAAGGATGCTCTAGGAGAGAGAAATCAGAGGGGAGCTTGCCGGAGAGGAGAAGGCGGTGGTGGCGGCGAATTTTGGCCAAAAGCGAAGAAGAAGGTGGCACCGGCTCTTCTGTTCTTGGAATTCCAAAATTGAGTTAGGGAAAAAGTGACTGGGAGTGTGGAGCACACTTTGATTTGGAGTCTGACCACTGACTCCGAGCGGTTGAACCGCTGCCATGTATTTGACTCTTCATCAGTAATCCAATGCATGGACACACGCCTAACTTATACATACATGGACTCCTCCATGATTAACACTTGCATAGACTCACGCCGTAACTAACACCCAAAATATAGAACCAACAGAACAGACTTCATTGAGGTTGGTCTGATCGTGGCACACAAGCTAGTCAGACAGCCCAAATAGTTGCCAGTCATACCGCTCGATCCCAATGGTCAGACCACCTGGTCTCTGCGGTTAGACCGCCTGGGCCGGCCGGTCTGACCGGTTTTCCAACACAACACCAACTAAATTCATAAAATCAAATGTTCAAACTCAAGTAATGAAATCAATACACGATCAATGTCAAATAATCATCACTAATATGGGGTTACCACCACATAGTCCTTCAATTCCTTTATTAATAATACCGCCTCCGTTCCATGATATTTATCTACAACCTATTATACGCACAGACACTAAATTTAAAAAATATTTAATGAGAAATAACCATAGACACTCTGTTAAGAGCTTGTTTGGGAGACCCATTCCTGGTCTATCCACATAGATCCCAGCCAGGAATGAGCCTCCCAAACAAGGCTAAAATGACATACCACAATTATCTAATTTCTTCTAAAGCATTTAACTAACAGTAAAAAGAAAAAAATTATAATAATTACCATCTAGATTTTCGTAAAAGACAAATATATTAAAACGAATGAACTATGAACATGTACAGTAAAACAGGAAAATATAAACAGAGGATGAACAAATCACAGTAGTTTTTTTAGGGGGCGTTCGGAATAGCGTTGGCTTATGATTTTTTTACTGTAGTTGATTTATTTTTTATTGTAACTAAGTTGGCTTATTTGGTATAATTAAATTTTAAAAAATAAAAATAGATAAAGCATGTAAGCCCATCACGGACAATGCAAAGAAATATGAGAAAAAAAGAAAAGATAAAAAAGCCCAACAAATCTAAAAAAAGAGAAAAAATATTAAATAATAAAAAAGCAGAAATCACAAAAGAAGCTGGCTTTCAAAGTGAGCGGGGCCTTATCTAACGCATACATTTCCGGGGGACTCCCCACCCGGGAGCGTGGCCACGCGTCACCCCCGTGCGAAATAGCCCGCCAAATTTTGTAAATTACATTTAGGTTCCCGGTTTTCACAAAAATGTCCCTGAATTTTTGCGAAAAAGCCTCTGCACACTTTTTTGCTGGATAGCGACTCGCGATTTCCCGTAATTACATATAGGCCCTTATTTCTTCCACAGAGGTCCCTATTTTTTTTTTGCAAAAAACCCCCTCGACTGTTCTTTTATTACGAAAAGACCCTCGTTTTTTCCGAAAAAACCTACACGCTTTCCTTTTGCTGTAAATTTTTATCTCTTTTACTTCGGTGCATATGATGACTAACGTGACGTAATACTATACCTATGTGGCTAGCAGAGTACAATCCACGACCCGTTAGTTGGATTCTGTCGTCCAATTGAAAATGCCAGCGGTGAGCTTTCCAGATTTTTTGCATCTATCGTGAGCAAACGAAGGCCACTCGCAGCTTCGCCCGGACGGGTTGGTCCCTCAAAACATTGATGACGTGCGACGTAGATGCTGACACAAGCAAAAGTACTGGCAGATGATGTAACGTGCTATCACATAACAGAATTCCAGGAATTATCAGGATACCAGAGGCCTTTGATTAAGGGGCGTTCGTTTTAGCGATGATTTCTAATTTTTGACTGAAATTTTACTATAGTTAACTTTTTTTACTGTAGCTGATTTGGCTAATTGGGCATAATTAAATTTAAAAAAATGTAAAAATAGAAAAAATATGTTAGCCCATCATAGACAATGCAAAGAAATATGGGAAAAAAGAAAAATACAAAAAAGCCCAAAAAATCTAAAAAAATTCAAAAAAAAAACGAATTACTGAATAGTGAAAAAAAACTGAAATTAGAAACTGAAGTTGAAAAAAGCTGAGTTGAGCGGGGCCTAAGGGGGGCATTCAATTCGAATTTTGCGGATGGTTTTTGTTTCCTACTGAAATAGTACTACAGTGATGGTTAATTTTTTAAAACGATCAATTAAAATAAAATAAAATAAATAAAAAATCATTATATTTCATAGACAATACAAAAGAAAAAACCATATTAAGAATTAATGAGTTCCAAACGGAGTCTAAAGCCAAAAGGCCTTAGTAGTAGTATAATAATTTATATCCAAATCTAGATGACCAAGTCAAGTCGAGTCTATCGGGGAGTGATGACATTGCCCAACTAGAATCATCTAAGTCTCTGTTCCAAAAAAAACTTCTAATTTTAAAAACTAAAAACTGTTTGAAATATGTTAGTTTCTTAACGTGGTATTGTTTTCTTTTTTTTGTTTTTCTTTGTATTATACATAGAGATATAACAATATTTTTTTATTTTTTTCTTATTTTTCTTTTTAATAAAATATATCAAAAAAAATTAACAATCACTATAGGCATATTTCAGCTAAAAGCCAGGATCAAAAGCTGACTTTTCACGAGGCCTAAATATCGAATAACAAAACATACAGCCCCTTAGCCATCCCGTTCTCATTTGGATGTCCAATGGGACGGTCTGATCGACATGTGTAGTGGGTACGAAATGGGCGAATGATAGGCTTTTTTCTTCTGTATGCCATTGATTGAATTTGAGATGGAAATCTTAGCTTAGCTCTAGGTTAGCTGCGATGAGGTCAAGCTAGGTTTAGGCCCTGTTTATTTGTGATTGAGTTTCTGGTTTCTAGTTTATTTTTTATTATTCATAATTTTTATTTTCTTTCTAATTTTTTGGTATTTTTTAAGCTTTTTTACCGGTTTTTTCTTCTTTCGTTTGCATTATATGATAGGCTAACCTTTTTTATTTTTAGATTTTTTAAAAATTAACTACGCTAAATAAGCCATCGTCAGCTACAATGTAATTTCAACCAGCTACAGTGCAATTTCAACCATAAACCACCTAATTTCAGCCCAACTAAATGGCCTCTTAGTGAGCCTTGTTTTATTTCAATACAGAAAATATTTTGAATGAGATGACAAAATTCAAGGAAAGGAACACAACCTTAATTGGGTGTATGCATGAATTCATGATCCCCCTATTCACTTCATCAAAACACCAAGCCCTATAAGAGATCCCTCATTTCCAAATTAAGGAAAAAGAGGAAATGAAATCCTAGTGTGGGGCCCACCTATAAGAGATATGAGGGAGGGGGATGTGGTTGGTTGACCGAACAGCCAGGAGAAGGGGATCAGATCGATCTCTCCTCTTCGTGCTCTGGACTTTGTCCGACAGCAATGGTGGCACTATTTCTCCTCTCCTTTGATTTTGGATCTTCCCCATTTTCTCTTTAAATCGAGCCATGGGAAAGTTTTTGGTAGAGAGCAAGCAAGAGGACATACCTAGATCTGAGAGAAAGTGTGGTGATTTCTCTGGCCTCGTGTGCGGTTTTCTCCGGTGAACTCACTGGGGTCTCGGCGATTTCCACGCCAGCGAGGAGTGGTCGGCCTTGGTTGTTTCTGCTATGATTGATTTATGGTGGTCTTTCTACCATGATCAATTTGTCGTGGTCGATCTGCGACGATCATTCTATTGTGGTCGTTCTGCCGTGGTTGATTTTCTGTGGTTGTTCTATCATGATCGATCTGCCATGGTCGATCTACGATGATCGTTCTACCGTGGTCGATTTGCCTGGTCAATCAGCCATGGTCGATCTGCCGCGATCGTAGTTGCGAACTCTCAGTTGCTTCATCTGATTGGGGATTGCGTTGGCTTCGTGTGGCAACACCTGCATCTCGGCTTAACGATTTTGTGAGTATTGATTTGTGAAGTCGGGCATTGTATGTCCATTAACCTCTCTAGCGATATTCGGGCATACACCGATGATTGGTTTTCTAGGATATCGTCTTTGTGACAAACCTATCAGCCTTCTCAGTGGCTTGGACTACCATTGCCTTGTGAGCTTTTACATTTTGTAATCTTTATTATGCATAAGTTTGTCGTGCTAGTGAGTTATCTCTATTTGTTATCTCTGAAATCTGTTATGATTACTAGCTCTGGGAGTTGAGATTGCTCGATGTGGAATACTTGTCATATCGAGATCACAATGACAGTTTAGAGGTATTCTGCTTGTTTGATTTGTTGATTGTACTTCGAGTTAGTACCTATTCTCTTCTGCTCTGTTCTGGTCTTAGTCTGAGGTCTATTGATTCAGTTGTAGTACATTTTGTCTCTATTCTGAATATTACCAACAAAAGATTAATACTGTAGTAGCTCATTTCTGCTATATGTTTAGATTAGAACAAGAAATTGGTTCTATCACTACTATGAAGTAATGTTTAGATTGACAAACTAGCAGAATATAAAAGGATTGTCACTTAGATCATTGATATATAGACTAGAGTTGAGAAGGCCAAGTCTAGAACTTGTGTAACTCCTCTCCTGAGAGCAAATTCACACAAAATAATATGTGTGCTATGCATATTTGAATTGCCCGCTATCTTGGCCAGTTAAGCATATTGTTCTGTTTAGTTGACTTGAGTATTCTATCTGTGTCAAGAGGTAATATGTTAATATTCATGTCATTTACTTGTATCTGGATATATCCTTTGCTGCTTATACTTAGATCTAGAATTAATATGAAAATTATGCTAAAACCACTTAATTTCCAACAATCCAGAAAACCAATACTTGTTGAAATGGCTTCATCCTTCGACTTCGTTAAACCGGAAGTTTTTGGCAGTGCTAATTTTAAGCGTTGGCAAGCCAAGACAAAGCTGTGGTTGATTGACCTAAAATTGTTTTGGGTCATTTCAGATCCTCTAGCACTTCCTTTGGAAGGTGAGAATAAAACTCATTGGGAGGATGTGAACAATTCATCTTTGGCTAGGTTGTTGGCCGTCCTGTCAAATCGGCTTTTCGATGTCTATGTCAACTTTATAGAGGCCAAAAAGTTGTGAGATAAACAAAATGAAAAATATTCAGAAGGAGATAATGGGAATGAGTTTTTCGTTACTGCAAATTACTTGAACTACAAGATGGTAGAGGGACGGTCGGTGATGGAGCAGCTTCATGATCTATAGCTCCATGTACGTGATTTAATCTGCACGACTATCTCCTACCGGAGAGTTTTGAAGTAAATATCATATTGGCCATGTTTCTACTTTCATAGTAAGACTTTGTAATCGCTTGGAGACATATTAAGGAGCGAGGATGACAATCAATAATTGTCAACTGCTATTAATGTGGAAGAGCGTGCCAAGGCTAGTAGTGATGAGAAATCCTATGTCCAAGCTCACCAAGTAGAAGTCAAGAACTTTAAGAGCAATGGAAAGAAAGTCAAGAATCATCTCTAGAATAAGGTGATCTTTACTTGTTATGTGTGCAACAAGGAAGGCCATCAGGCTAGCAAGTGCCATGATCGTAAAGGCAAGGGACCATCTCCAGATCAGCACAAGAGTAAGTGTCGGGACCCGGAACAACAACTCCAAGTCCCTCTGTGTAAATCGCACTATCCCAGGAAAAGTTAGTACACACAGGGTCAACAGTAAGGTATATCATGCAAAATTATCACAGAATATTATTAATCAAAGGTACGACCTTATGGCCAAGTCTTACAATAAAATGGCATAAGGCCAACTGAAAATAAAAGCAGCGGGAAAACAAAAGAGGTAGCAGATCAACCCATCCAGCCTCCCACAGGCGAATGACTGTAAGACGCATCCTACTCACTAAAGTAGTCCTCACCGTCGAAGTCGCCGTCGAAGTCTGGCAACAGATTTAAGCAAGGTGAACACTTTAAAATACTCCACAAGTTACACTGGGAATATAACAGAGTGAATGCATGCATAAAGGATTTCAAAGCAGGCTTAATTAAGGTAATTTGCGGAAAAGTAATACTTGAATTTAAATACAGTAATGTAAGTATGACAAGCTGAATTTTGATACATTATAAGAAACAATACTTTAACAAAATATTATCGTTAGTGTAGGCTCCGACCTATACTAACCTAAACACGGGCATCCCACCTGGACCATTGTCAAAATCACCGTTGTTTGCCAAAACCAAGCTTTTATAAAATCAAGTCTAATCTATGAAGATTCTACTCAGCATGTCTATGACCGTGGACACGGTTATCCAGGATAAATTTTTAACTCTGCAGAGGTGTACAACTTTACCCACAAGACATTCCCTCTCACATGAGCCACGCGATAAACACACTGTCTTAGGTGTGCGGCGGAGAGTTCATGCAGGGCTGTTCTAAAGATCCATAGCCAAAATAATTACGCCACCAATAAGGTTTCACCACAACTCAAATCCACGAGTTGGAGCTCCCTCTGGTGCCTTGTGAGACTTCTCGCGGGCTACGCCACGCTCATGTTTAGCCTATAGCGAAACTATATTTGGAACTTCACAATTTACTTAGCCAAGTCCGTCCCATACCGGACTTATGGTAGTACAAAGTGACTTCGTAAAATGAATCACAGAAACGGTCCTTAATTGACTTAGGCTCAAACCACATACCCACATGCACGACAATCAACTCGGTGTCACCAAACACGAGGCAAGCCGGCACCCCCCACATAACCATTAGCCTAAGTCCAAATCATAAGTTTCTATTTTCATTTTTAAACCATTTCATAAACTATCCTTGACTCACCGAAGTCAAGAATTCATTTTCAAAGTCTGACATTTCATGTGAAAGAGTTGATCCCACCTAAAATTATACTAAGCCAGGCCAATCAATTCTATAAAATTTTTAGTTAATACTAAGGTACTAACTAGTTTTCAGCTAGGGTGACAAGGTGCATGAATTCGAGATTCAAATTGGCCAAAATCAAAGGATCATGGGCATAACTAAAGTTAAACTGAATTTAAACAATATTTGAATAAAGTACGTATGTATATACAGTAAAACAATATAATTAAATTTAAAATAATAGGATAAACATGGTCAAAGGTGTAACTTGCTTTGCTCGAAGTCTTGCTGAAAATCGTCGTCGAAATCGAACTCTCCGGAATCGTCAAAATCTAACGTAAAGAGCTAATTCAAAAGAAATTCAAAAACAAATATAAATAAATTCAAAAATTCAAAAGGATGCCAGAAATGGAAAGTTCATGATTTTAGAAAAATTTAGAAATTTGAATGGGTCAATTTGGAGCTAAAATGAAGAAGTTATGACCTTCCAAAGTTTAAATACAATTAAAAAGAAAATGCTTAATTTCTGAAATTATTTTCAAATCGAAAAAGGATTTATGATGTCAGCAGGTAATTAAATGAATTATTTTTCTGAAGAAAAACCTGAATTATGACGTCAGCATAGTAACTAATTTTCGGCCAAATTATTTTTAAATTGAAAATCAGGGTTTAATGCGTCAGCATGACATCAACAAGCAATTTTGGATTAATTTAATTAAAGAAATGCAGACGTGGCTGGAATATGCGGACGTGGCCTGCGATGTGGCACCACGTGGCTGCCTCGTGGCTGCCACGTCACAGCCTGGCGCTGACGTGGCTAAGTGCGCGCGAGGTGGCGATGGGGCGCCTGCGTGGCATGCGCGTGGCGCCCGACGGGCGGCCACTGGGCTGCCACGTGGTTGCCAGCTCGGTCCGGTGAGCCGACGTGGCCTGGCCGGTCGGAGGTGGCGCCCGGGGCCCAATGGCCATCGGCGTTCCGGCGAGCGGCGGCGCCAGCCGAGGGCACCAAAACATAGAGGAGAGTGAGGGGAGCCTACCGGTACCTTGCGCGGTTCACGGGGACGGCCGGAGTGGATGAACGACGGAGAGGGGCGGCGGTCGGAGAAGGGCTTGACGGCGGCGAAGGGTTCCAGTGGCGCAACGTCTTGGGGGAGGGGTTGACGGGGATCGCCGGGGCACGAGGAAAGTCGGAGAGGCGTCGGTGCGGCTCGGGGAGGCCTGGAGCGGTGGCGATCGCTCACCGGAGTTGGCGAAGTCGGCGGAGAGGAATTCAAGTACGGGGAGTCGCCGAGGCTCTGAAGCTCGAATTGAGAGGCTAGGGGGAGGCGGTGTGGGTAGAGGGTCCTCGGGTGTGCTTTTTATAGGCGGGGAGGGGAGGTAACGGCCGCGCATGATCTCACCGGAGAGCAACGGGTGCGGGGGTTCAATGCGACGGCGTACGAGGCTTTAAAGGAGGTTCCAATGGTGGAAATGGACGCGGTGATCTCGGAGGAGTAATTAGGTATCGGCGCGGGCGGGAGAGGTGAATGGAAACCGAAGCTTTCAAAGCTTCGGTTTCGGGCGTTAATGGCGGCGGGGACGGCGCGAGGAGGAAGGAAGGTGGCGGGGATGACGGATCTGACGAGGGGGTCCCACCGATCAGCGAGAGGGACTAAAAGGAAAGAGGCGAGGCGACGGTTCAGATGAAGCCAGGTGGCAATCCAGCGAAATCGGGGCCGTAGGGTGCTGTGCGAAGGGGTAAGTGATTAGGGACGGTTGGGATGAAATCCGGCAAAGGGTATTAAATCTGAGTCGTTTGAGTGTCTTAAGTGGCAGGTAACGACTGATATTTAAACCGGCAATAGCGAACGGTCTCGATTTAGCCACTCGTCAGCCCGAGGGAGAGAGGAGGCAGATGAAACGGTAAGTTATGAGGAGCGGCTGGGATTTGATCGGGGAGGGAGGTGCCGGTCCGATGCGTGACAGATGTCGGCCAGGGAGAGGGGGATGGCGGGCGAAGGGGTTTAAGTGGGAATGGATGGCGCGGATTGAAATGGCGGCGGTGGATTTCATCCAGTTGCGACACCTGGCAGCCCGACGGTGGGTTTTAGATTTTAAAATCCTTTTTGATTTTCAGAAATGATTAAAAGGCTTTAAAAAGCCCAGAAAAATACCATATAAATTTTGAAAATTTCAGAAAAATTCAGAGAACCTTCTGGAACTATTTTAGACTTAATAAAAATATTTTCAACCCATTTTGATGTTTAGGTTTTTGCAAAACACAAATTAACTTAGAAGGGAGAGTTTTAAATCTTTATAAATTCCTGAAAATTATTATGATTACATATTTGACTTAGTAAGGTAGAATGAATTTAATTTGACCTTTATAAACATGAAATAAATTTATTTTGGTTTTCATGAAATGAACATTTTAACTTCTCGCATTTCAGGGCTTGGAAATAAAATCCAGGAAAATCCAATAAATTCCAGAAAACACTTTAACAAGAAGATGAAATTTTTGGGATGTTACAGTAAGTTAGAAGCCAATGTGGCTATCACTAGTCCCATCTCAGATGGGTATGTGCCTCAGGCCTTTATGGTAAATTTATCAATTGATTGGTGGATTGATACAGGTGTAACTAGATATATCTGTGCTGGTTGTTCATATTTCTCTTCATTTCAGGGTGACACTAGTGGCTCCGTCCTAATGGGAAATGGCATCATTGCTACAGTACGTGGGATTGGCAAGGTCTGTCTAAAACCACTTTTGGCAAGATGCTCAAGACCCTCGTATGATCATGCAGGGTAAGACACCAGGATTTTTATATAGGTTTGGGCCTTCTCCTAGGAGAATAACTACTCTACGTCATGTGTTGCTATTACTGAGGAAAAATTTATAAGTGCGGATAGTGTAAAACAAATCTAGCACTCCTTCTAGAACTAATCGCTCCCCTCCTTCAACATCAACCCTTATATCGGCGGCGAAGTGGTGGCAGTTGTTTCTTGCCAGAAGACGCCTTGACACTTTGGGAGTTAACCGCTGAATAGTGGTTATTGTCAGATAGACGTGGGCAGCCATTCGCCGTAAGACGGTTCTTGTCAAAGAGACGTGGGCAAGATCATGTGCGGTTATGGAGCATAAATGCACGTTCTAACTACGTTGTCAGACAAACCCGCTATGAGAGTACGTTAGTCGAACATAGAAAAATGATTAGAGAGTCATAGAATAACTTATGATGAGATAGTTGTAGCAGAACCTATGACTAGGTAGTCATAGCAGATCTTACGACTAGGTAGTCGTAGCATAACCTATGACTAGGTAACCATAGTAGAACCTACGACTAAGTAGTTGTAGAAGATCTTATGACTAGGTAGTCATAACATAACTTACGACTACGAAGTAGTCGTAGTAAGACTCATGACTACTCTACGAAATTTCTTTCTTATTGTTAAAGGGTATATTCAGAGAATATGATGACGTAATAATTAGAGGATTATTATATCCTCGTCATCTAGCCCCCCAACTTTAAATGAAAATAACTTACTTGTGCAAGCAGAGTCGTAGATGATCGAAAGCATTGTCTTTTCGATTCTCGACCAGGAACGCACTTAGACAGAAAGGTAATTTCGTTTGACTTGAGAAGACAGATAGACTTCAAAGAGAATTTTTAATTACCTCTGATAATTCTGTTAGCCCATCTGCTTTCCGAGAAAATCGTTCAACTCCCAAGACGAGTAACCGATGCTTTGATAAAAAAAAGGCCACTTTTGGGTTACCTTCCAGCTTTACTTTCTTCAATCACTTCCATTCCTTCTTGTGGTTTTTGATGAACAAGTTGTCTTCCTCCAACTTTCTCCTAGATCCAAATCATCCAGTCCAATTGGGCGATGTCGGAGATGGATAGGCTGAAGCGAAAGGCTTTAGAAGATTTCTCTGTAGAAATTTGTGAGATGGATTGAGGTCGTCGGACAACACTAGCCATCGGGGGAGATTGGACAAATCCCAGTGTTCCAAGCTCATCATCACAGTGGTACTCGAGTACTTCGGGGTTGAGTTGGTGAATCTGGTTTTCAACTCAATTACCATGCTAAGTGTATTTGTGTACCTCTGTGAAGCATATTTGGGGATTCCCACAGACTTGGAGCTGCTTCGGTATTATCATGAGATGAGATGTCAAACTAGAACGCTGAAAGCTGTGGATTGAAGCTCTACATCAGGAAGTCGGAGGCATATATCCCACTGTATTGTTTGAAAAATTGATGCATATTGAGATACGTTTGGCCAGAGACTAGTTTACGATCCTACTGAATCTTCCTGATTCATTGCAATTTTTTTTAGCTCCGTAGTATTTGTGTATTATGTTGTCATTTAGAAACTAGCCATGTAGCAGGAAGTGAAAACCAAATCCAACTGAACCAATCCATTAATATACCCATCTTGAGAATGTCGAGTAAGTGCTACTGTTTTGTGTTGTGCTCGCTGAAACTTTGGTTTCTCTACCTTTGTTCACGTACTGTGGTGTGTGTGGAAGAAGGTTTTGTCTCGGAGGTGTATGATGTTATTGGGTGTGTAGGAACCCTAGAACAAGGAGGGCAACTAGCAAGGCGTATCATGAAAGATCAGGGCTAAAATAGCGTGGTTCAGCTAGTTTGCTAGTTGGATCTACATCAATTGATATCAGAGTGGTTGATCACGGTACAAGGTTGCTGAATTTTTTTCTTGATGGCAGGTTTTGTGAAGACTTAAGGAGGTGAGACACTTCACTCATGCCGTGCCAATTGGGGAGGCGCCCCAATGTGCGACGTCTTTGCTGCTCGAGGTGCTGCTGTTTCCCTTGCTACTCATCCCCTAGTTGCTCAGACTGGCCTAATCCACAAGTTCATTGCAGACATAAGTGACGCATCTGAGATATGGGTTGTTGTATTTGAGCAACTGATTTCCAAGATGAAGGTACCCTTCTATTGTAATACCAAAACCCATTCAGTGTGTGCTTGTCAAAGTTTTATCAAGCAACACAACAAAGAATACAAGAACAATTTTATGTCTTCTTTGAAGGAAATTGCTGCAACAGTAGTATCTTGATCGAGGAGGGGTCGGATCTTCAGGTAATTGAATTTGGTTTTGACTGTCAGAAAAGCCAAGAGGAGCAAGGAGCAAAAAATCTTGCTCAACATCGTCGGCCAGGCATGACTGAGAGTATCCCAATTCAACCAGAGATGATTGAAGAGAAGAAGTCAAAGAAATTGATCTCCAGAAAGGTTTCTTATAAGTTCAAAATCAAGGGAGCGAAAACAATGTACGTATAGACATGCACATGATTTTTCACTTGTATATTTTATTAAAAAATTGTCTTACTTTTATGGCGTGCAGCTCGGCGTCTCCATCAAACAAAGATGATACCGTAGAAGAGTCTCTCACGACTTTTCCTGTAGTCACAGAAGAGATGGAAACGATGGTCAAACAAATGGCCACCACAACGATGGAAGCCAATGTTAGCTCTGTAGCGCCTACGACCACAGAGATGGTCGTTGAAATAGAGAAGGAAGGATAAATTTTCGAGTGATGCACTGAGAAGCTCACCAGAGACGCTCCTCCTCAATTTCAAGAAAGTAATCTCTGGGAAGAAGATGAGCTTCCAAACTTCTTCTCGTCTGTCTTTAACCCTCCTTTTGTAGCGAGACATTCTTTTGATTGACCTTAGGCCCCACACCCAAATGACCTGCCCAACCAAGGGCAAACTTTTTATGACGAATGTCTAAAAAAGGTTTGGTGGAGAAGGGTAAATGAACTAGACCAGCTAGAAAACTTCACAAGTGTTCTCACTAACTTTGCTTAGGGAGAGATGAATGTAAGTATATTGTACTTAGACATTCGTACATAATTTTTTCTGGTTTCACACCACTTGCTCGAACATAGATATCATTGGAGAACATGACGACTATGGCTGAGTGCCGTAGACAGCTCACTCTCCTGCGGTAAGATAATGCCAAGCTCTCTGATGACGCGAGAAAATGGTAAATTTTTTTGCAATCGAATTTTATTTTGATTGCTTGACCAATCTTCTCATATTTGCTGCCAACCCTTCTTGGTCCAGGTGCGATGCAAAATCTTTGGCAGCTGCATTGGAGAACAAAAAACTTGAACCACAAAAGCTCAAGAAGGAGGTCGTCGACCTAAGGATAGGCCTAATACAGGATGATTCCAAGGACAAGGCTTTAGAAGAAAAAATAAACAGTAAGTCCGGACTCAATGTTATTTATTTTCTTGACATCTTCCTCATTTTTGCTGATTTTCTTGCTTCAATAGAAAAAACTGAAATAAATAGTCTCCGCGTCGAGGTCAAAGAAAAGACCAAGGTGATCGGAGCTTTTCTAGAATAAGTAAGGAGAAGGAAGAGAAGATGAAAACTGTTCTTGAAAGCCTTGATGTACAACTTTCAGGTAAGAGATACTTCACTTTCAACTAGATAGTCATACAAGAATTTACAACAAGCTATTCATAGGAAAACTCCTTTTTTGACAAACTTTCGAGGACTAATGTTGTGATATATCACACGACCTGGCCATCACTATTCTATTTGCAGGAGCTATAGACGAAATAAAATGACTCTCTGAATTCTCCACTCATAGTGAAGATGAGATGAAGTTGGTGAAGATAATTCTTCATGACAACGTTGAACTCTTCAACAATGTACTCAAAAAGTTTGGTTCCGAGAACATGGATCTTCCCGAAGATACTATAACCACTTGCGTGAGTATAATTGGACTACAAGTTAAGACTTTAGAGAAGTATTTAGCTACTCTAAAGGGTGAGCAAGTCAAGTCGATTCGGGAAGCGGTTAGAGGTGCCGTAAGCAATGCTTTCACAAAACTCAAAGCACGCGACCTGAATCAATCATTTCTACCAATTGAGAATGACTTCGACTGCTCGGACACAAAATCAGCTCGACTGATTGAGGAAGCCAAACCTTTTGCTCGAAAGGTTGCAGAAGAAATGCAACTCGACTCTCCTTCAGAAAACTCGACGCTCCTTTGATGAATAAAAAATCTCTTCCTTTTCCTTTGATGAATGAAAAGTCTCTTCTTTTTTCTACAATTCATCTCCCTTTGCACTCGTAAAACAAACGAGCGAAGAAAAAGGAAAAGATAAACCTAGAGCTAAGAAATAAAGTAATATGAATAAGGCTACAGTAAGGTTGCGAGGTTGGACCTTACGATTATAGTATTCATGCATGGCTTGCTGATAGACCGCTGATCGCATTAAGGCTTGGTTCCTCCTTTCTTTGAGCAAGTTGATGTCATCCGTTCGAAGCTGCTCTTGGTTGGAGTCGCTAAAGTTTTTGACCCCTGTCGACCAGATCTTTAATTCTGGAGGAAGTATGGCTTCTATTTCAAAGACTAAGAAAAAGGAGTCTCTCCTGTTGCCTGACTAGAAGTCATGCGAATTGCCCATAATACTGAAGGGAGTTCCTGTACCCAAGTCCCCTGAGGTCTTTACCAACTGGTCAAAGACTCGAGTCTTATTCCTTGTATTATCTGGCCATTCGCGCGCTCAATTGCCCCATTGCTTTGACGGTGGGCGACTGAGGCATAGCAAAGCTTGGTACCTAGCTGATCAAAAAATTCTTAGAATTTCACACTAGAGAATTGCCTACCGTTGTCTGTAATTATACGACTTGGGACTCCAAATTGAGTAATTACACTTCACATCATGAACCTTTTTGTGCTTTCCATTGTTATTTTGGTCATTGGTTTGGACTCTATCAATTTTGTGAACATATCAATAGCCACAAAAAGGAATTCGAAGCCCCCCGGTGCTCATGGAAATGGTCCAAGGATGTCCAAACCCCAAGTCACAAAAGGCCATGAGAGAGGAATTGTTTGAAGAGCCTGAGCTGGTTGGTGTATTTGTCAGCTATGAAACTGGCATTGTACATACTTCTTAACCAACTCTTTGGTATCATTAAGGACTGTTGGCTAGTAAAAATCTTATTGAAAGGCCTTATCGACCAATGTTCTGTAGGAAGCATGCGTCCCACAGATGCCTCCATATATGTCATTAAGGAGTCACAATCCTTCTTTCTGTGATATACATTACATGAGAACACCTTGAGTACTCCACTTATAGAGTACCTTTTCAACCAAGGTATACATCTGTAACATCCTGTTTTTCTAGAGTTTATAAAGCCTAGTTTTCAAAAATAATTTTTTTGGAATTAATTCAATCTTAAAATGAATTTTTCAAAATTTAAAATGATTTAATATGATTAAAATATACCTTAACATAAGCTAAAATATTTTATTTGAGTTCTTTAGGTCTCAAGGAATTTTCTAGTATTTTTGGTGAATTTTTGGGATTTTTCTGCTATTTTCTAGAGATTTTGGATATTTATTTGAATTTCTGGAAAACAAAAGAAAAAGGGAAAATTCCCGGGCCGCTCCCCGCCGCCCAATCCTCCTCAACGCCACGTGTCGCCATCTCCGCTCGCGCCGCGCCCGCACCCCTCCCGCGCCGTTGGATCCGCGCCCGTGCCGCGAGCCCCCATCTCAGCCATCCACACGCCGACCGCGTCCGCTCCACGCCATCTCCGAATCGAATGTCTCGGTTCGCATGATAAAACCCCCGTTCTTGCCTTGGTTCGTGTGCCGTCTCGCCGTTGACGTCGTTCACCGCCGCCTCCACCGTCCGTTGCGCCCTCGCGTCGCCGCCCGTCGCCCTCGCTGGAGCCGTCGTGCCCCACCGTCGTCCCCACCGCCGGTGAGTGCCGCCCCGAACCCTCTCGTCCGCCCGTGCCTCGCCGTCGCACGAGTCGCCTCCCCGTCGCCGCGTTCGCCCGAACGATCATCGGACACACCACCCCTCGGTCCGCGCACCCGCACCACGCTGCGCCTACGCCCGCGCCGCATCCATGACGCTTCGTGCGGCGCACCCGAGCCACGCATCGATCATCGGCCAACTCCTCGCCCCAATCCGCACTGTCGCCTCAGATCCAGATCGACGGCTCAGATGCACCCACGTGGCCACACCTCAGCCGTCGGATCAAGCCGCCGCCGCCGCATCCCCGCGAGCCGTGTCAGCCCTAGGCCACGTGGCAAGCCACGTGTCACGCCACGTCAGCCACAACCCGCCGCCCGTGCCACGTTAGCGCCACGTCACCTGCCACGTGTCAGCACTAGTGCGCGTCACGTCAGCACCCCATGCACTATTCCATGGACCCGGTCCACCGTAGACCCCTCTCTCCCGTAGACCCAATTCACAGCACATTACTTTTTCTGATTTTCTTGATTTTCTTTTAGGGTTAATTTTTCGAGAGTCCGTTCTCCTCCGTCCTAGCTCCGATTGACCCCGTTCTTTTTTCTAAATTCATCTAAAATCGAGGTCTAGCTTTTGGTTCTAGTTTCAAGATTTTTAGAGTTCATGTGCTTATCATTTTATGTGTTTTTGTTATTTTGGTCGTTTTCTCTCTCGTTAGATTCCGATTCTGGAGGAGCAGGAGCTACGCCAGAAGACCCCGAGCACCTCGCTGAGCATAACCAAGGCAAGTCATGTCCGTTGATTATGTTGAACCCAGTTTGCAACCTATTATTTAATTACTTTTTTTAAAATTACATTGCATCGTTATTTAATTATCCATCCTTGATAATTTGGAACCCCATAATACCATTGTCACCATAGGTTGGGAAACATACCGGTGATGTTATGTTATTTGTAACATGAGTTGTACGATTAGAATGCTTAACCTTGCTTAATTTACGATTGGGCTTATCATCACATGTGAATTATTAATTTGACTTAATGAGATATGGAACTATGGTTGGTGCCACATTTATTAAAATTTAGGTCATGACATTGGTGTGTCACTGGTGTGGTTATACAAATTTGGTTTTTCACTCGGACAAGTGATCGTGCAGTAAAAGGGGAAATACAGGTTCACTTTGGGGGGATGTGGTAGCCTCGCCCGGGTAGACTTAATGACTTAACTTTGTGCGTCATTGATCTGAGCTTTATCGTGCAAACCACATGTCTAGTATGGGATGGACCTAGCTGACTAATTTGGGATGTTTCAACTTTAATCTTGCCATTGAGATGAATATAGTTGTTGATTTTCATGTGGCGCAAGGGGGGTGTGATGCGAAATCCTAACGGGCAGGATGAGGTTGGAATTGAACTTTGTAAAGGCCTTGTTATGATTTCTTTAGATCGAGGCTAATCACATCATGTGGGTACAGTTGTGCAACCTCTGCAGAGTGTAAAACTATTCTAATAACCGCGTCCGCGGTCATAGATAATATTCGGTGATTTCACATGAGGGGTAGTAATTTCATTTAAATTTGTGGTTTATGGTTTGGCTAGTGAACATGTATTCACTTTTGGCTTAGCTTGTGGATGGGATGTCTACAAGTGGTGTATTTCAATTCCATTGATTAGTTATTATTATTGTTTTTCATTCAAAGATCGCCTTCAATCTACTTATCATAGTTATCTTGAAATGTCTGTTATGCAAATTAACCTTTCAACCTTCCATTGGTAAGCTTTGCATACTATATTACATTCATTTGTTACAAATGACTTGTATAAATGACTTGCTGAGTACCAATGTACTCACGGCTTTATGTCTATGTTGCTTACTTGAGGCGGAGGAGTATTACCAGCAGGAGGCTCCAGAAGGAGGTTACTTCGACGACTTCACGGATTAGGCTTCGTCCTCCACTCGATAGCCTGTAGGTTTGTCGATTGGCCACTACGTTTTATTTTGGATTTTCGCTACTAGTTTTAAAGCCCTTCTGGCTAGAGATATTGTAAGCTTGGCCATAAGGTCGTACCTTTGAGATTTATTATTATTTGAGGTTTCCCTTTATTTTAGCGTGTGTATGGTTGTGATTACATCTATGTTTAACTGTGTGCACTAGCATGATCTTGGACTAGTGCAGTTTACACAGAGAGTCCGAATTTACATATTCGGGTTTCGACAGAGATGGTATCAGAGCCATATAGCCATATCGACTATAGGACGAAACCCTAGTTAGAATGGACGTTAGCCTAAAAACTTATTTTCTAAAATAAAACCAACCAAATTGAATATTTAGTAATATATCTATCTTCTTATCCCTTTCCTTAAGGATTCTCGTACTTCGCCCCACTCTCTTAACATTGTTTTCATAAATCTTTAAACTGATCTTTACCCTCATAAATGCAATAGATGTCCTAAGCTTCTTTCAGTCAGACGGGAGGATGGAGAGGACTTCTTTCCCGTAGAAAATTCCATGATCAGCCCAGCCCCCGAGCCACTTAATGTAAGTGACCCATCAAAGTACATCATGCACTGGTCGTGGGAATCGTATTATTGGGGATCCTAAAAAGGTTCAGGATTTGTCCATTTGGTAACAAAGTCTACTAAGATCTAGGATTTAATGGCCATTCGAGACACGAAATAGAGGTCGAACTTCTCAAGTTCCACCGACCATTTTGCCATGCGTCCCGCTATTTTCCTACTTTGGAGAACCACTCCTAAGGGAAACTCAGACGACACAATAATTTTGTGCACCTAAAAATAACACCTTAGTTTTCTCGAAGACATGAGGAGGACATATAACAGCTTTTGGACCTACGGGTAGCGCTCCTTAGGCCCATGTAAGACTTCGTTTACATAATATACAGGTCACTAAATGTTTTCATGATCTGCAATGAGTATAGCACTTACTGCCTGTGGCATGGCGGAAAAATATACGGGTAGCATCTCACCTGATTTTGGAGAAACCAGTACAGGAGCACTCGTAAGATATCTCTTGATATCCTCGAAGGCATCATTAGCCTCCTTCGACTACTCGAAACACTTATGTTTTCTAAGAAGCTTAAAGAAAGAAAGGCCTTACTCACCCAGACATGCGATGAAATGACTTAGAGCCGCTATGCAGCCAGTGAGATTTTGAACCTCTTTGTTTGTTGTTGGAGAGCACATCTGCTTGGTGGCTTTGATTTTTTTTAGGATTTGCTTCGATACCCCTACTGAAACAAGGAATTTTGAACATACACTTCTTGGGATTAAGCTTCAAGCGATATTTCCTGAGGTTATCAAAAGTCTCCTGTAGGTATGAGATGTGATTAAGTTGTTTGATGCTCTTGACAATTTCATAATCAACATAGGCTTCCAAATATCGACCTATTTGATGTATAAAAGTCATTTGTGTTAAACGCTAAAAAGTTGGACCAGTATTTTTCAGACCAAATAGCATTTTGACATAGCAAAATATTCTAAATGACATGATAAAGCCATTCTTCTCTTCATCTTCTGAAGACATACTAATCTGGTGATAACCAGAGTATGCATCTAGAAAACTTAACATTTCACAACCAACAGTAGAGTCAACCAACTGATCTATGCGAGGAAGTCCGAAATCATCTTTTAGACAAGCTTTATTTAAATCGATATAGTCTATACACATACGCCACTTACCATTAGACTTCTTTACTATTACATGCTTAACCAACCACTCAGAATGGTCGACCTCTCTTATAAAGCCTACATTTAATAACTTGTCCAACTCTGATTTAATAGCTTCTTGCCGATCTATTGTAAATATCTGTAATTTCTATTTTACGAGTTTCTTACTAGGTTGTAGAACTAGCCTATACTCGATCACCTCTCTGGGGACTCCAGGCATGTCGGATGGCTACCATGCGAACACATCTGCTTTTGCTCGGAGGAAGGCGACGAGGGCGTCTTCCTATGCAGGGTTGGAAGTAACCCCGATATGAATAGTCTTCAAAGGCACCACTAGATCCAGAGGAACCTTCTTGACCTCCTCGTTCGATTTTGTGCGGCTTTAGGCTTCAAGTGCTTGCTCAAAGGCTGCACCTCAACAGCTTCTTGAGATGGCGGTTGGTCGACCATATCGAGGGACTTGCGGTCACATGTAAACGTCATCTTCTTATCACAGTGGACTATGATTACTCCCTTGGGACTTGGCAACTTAAGACATTGATATGCATAATGAACAGGTATTAGGAATTGTGCCAGAGTTGGCCGATCGAGTATGGCGTTATATATCGTATCGAAATCAACCACTAAACGTTAGGGAAACTTAGCCAACGGTTTAGCCCAAGATCCCGGTACGATTCCTGCACCAGCTTTATTCTGGTTCAAGAAACTTGCATCTCATCCAGAGCGCTTATAAATAAGATATTTAAAGAACTGCCACCATCAATCAATACGTGATTAACTTGGCAGTTATTGATGGTGGGCTCGACCACGATCGAAAACCGACCAGGTCTAGTTAAAGGGACCAGATAGTCACCCCTCTCGAAAGCGATGGTAACTTCCGAACACTTAGAAAAATTATGGACAAGGAATGTGTTGAAAGAGTTTATCTCTCACTCAACAGACTTATACTATCGCTTTGACTCGTACATGGATGAACCCCTATAGATGTGTTCGATTGTATACTTTGGATCTTGGAAAGGCATATCTCCATCCTCGTCCGAGTGCTTTTGACCACTCAACTGTCCCATCTCCTCGAGTGTGGGAAGCAGTCCCTTACCAAAATAATAATCCTTGAGTTTTCTTTGGAAAACCCAGCAGTTGCAGAGGTCGTGGCCCTCCTTATGGTGAAGTGAGCATCACCTAGGCTTGTTGTCCCTCCTAGTGAATGCCTTGCCTTTGCCCCGATCGAACTATTGCTTGGGATTATGAGGCTTTTCATCACCTACGACCAAGACTTCTTCTGAGGGATCGACCCGAGGTTTCTAACCTTTAGCCTTCTTCTTGGACCTCTTGGATTTCTCCTTCCTATTACCACCTTCGCCTTCCACTTTAATACCCCGTTTGACTTGGTCGATGGTTTTCATCTATTTGAGTGCCTCAACAGCAATTACATAATGATCAGCCATCTCAAAGAGCTCGGCAACGGTGGTCAAAGGATGCAAGGCGATGTCTTTAGTGAATCTCCTATTGCAGACTCTCTGCTTGAATGCCCTGATGACAGAAGCGTCGGAGACTTTTGTAATTGAGTTATAACCTGACTAAAGCACCAGATGAATTATCGTAGGGTCTCGTCGCTATTTTGCCACATCCGATATAAGTTGTCCTCTTTCCCAGGGTGGTTGTACGTCCCCTAGAAATTAGCTAGTAGCAAGTTGTAGAGATGCTGCCAAGAGCTAATCAACTCAATTGGTTGGTTAAGCAACGAAGATCGAGCGAACCCCTCGAGCACTATTGAAAAATAATTTGCCATAACGTGCTCATCACCTCCTATTATCCGTATCATAGTCGTGTCAATATGAAGGAACTCGATGGGATTCTGAGTCCCATGAAACCTCTCCATGTTTACTGGATGGAAACGTGGCAACCAACGTACTACTTGGAGTTTGGGTATGAATGCTCGGTATCCGATAACCACCTCTTGATGTCTCCTTTGCGGGAAAGGGTAATTGGAGTCACCGGAAGACCGTAGTCGACGATGCCTAACAGTAGATGGCCCTGACCCGTAATAGGCCTGGTTCATATGTGGGTAGTACTCCCCGTATTTCATCTACTGCTACATATTCTCTGGCCAAAGAGGTGATTGATTGCCTCTTTGGTTGGTCCGCTGATCTGGAGTCGCCCAAAGAACTCCCCTTCAGTTAATTTTAATCAGGCGACCGTTGTGACTTGTGATCATGTCAAACCCACGTGGTGAGTTCTATGAGCGACTAGATGTGGTTGTGCTTGTCTGACTCTCGGAATAAAGTCGGTGAGACTGCTCGAATCTGTCCATCATATTGCGAAATCTTCACGCGATTCCCTCGGCGAAGTAGTCGGAGCCAGGTGCCTGAGCGGGCTCTGGAGCCAAGTTCTCGAGGAGGTCATTGATGCGTTGGAACTCTCGTGCCTCTTCGGACTGATATTGGGTGCGCCCGGGCAAAGATCCCTGGGCAGCCAATCATTTCTTCCAAGTGGTATCCGATTCTTCAATTTCTGAGGTGGGTTATGGCCACCTTAGAGGAGAGCAATTATTTCTAAGATTTCTCCAACGCTTATCAGAGAATTGATTTTGCTCATCGCCGGAGGTCTCTGTGCCATCCACAAAAGAAGAGGGAGAGTACGCTCGGAGGAAAGCCACGTGAGGACATCCATCAGGAATGTGATGAGGATCTGAGGGGAGGGTCATGACCTCCTGTCTAGAACCTCGACTTCTAGTGGATGTCCATTCATTTGAAGAAACCTCGAGCGACAGCACATCGTGGCCAGGAATAAATCCCGCCAGGTAGGGGAATTCTGGGTTATAACTGTCTCTGGTTGGATATGCACTTTGCGATGGGATGGACCAACCCTTAGAGTGCAAATCCTTTGGAGGTTCCAGCGGAGTGTAATAACTATGGTTGTTCTGCCATGGTCGATCGTTCTGCCGTGGCTATTCTACCATGGTCAATTCAACATGGTCGTTATTTCATGATCGATCTATCGTGGTCGATCCATGGTGATCGTTCTGCCGTGGCTATTCTACCATGGTCAATTCAACATGGTCGTTATTTCATGATCGATCTATCGTGGTCGATCCATGGTGATCGTTCTATCATGATTGTTCTATCGTGGTCGATTTGCCATGGTCCATCAGCTGTGGTTGATCTGCTGCAGTCGTAAGAGGCCGTGGTTGTGAACTCTCAGTTGCTTCATCTAATTGGGGATTGCGTTGGCTTTGTGCAGCAACACCTGCATCTTGGCTTCATGATTTGGTGAGTACTGATTTGTGAAGTTGGGCATTGTATATCCGTTAACCTCTCTAGCGATATCTGGGCATTCACTGGTGATTCATTTTCTGGGATATCATCTTTGCGACGAGCCTTGCCCCTATCGGCCTTCTCAGTGGCTTGTACCGTCACTGCCCAATAAGCTTTTACATTCTGTAGTCTTTATTGTGCATAAGTTTGCCATGCTAGTGAGTTATCTTTGAAATCTATGATGATTGCTAGCTCTGGGAGGACTTTTGCATAATAGATTGTGGGTTTTTGAGATTGCTCGATGAGGAAAACTTATCATATTTGAGATCACAGTGATAGTTGAGATATTCTGCTAGTTTGATTTGTTGATTGTACTTCGAGTTAGTGCCTGTTCTGTTCTATTTTGGATTTAGCCTGAGGTTTGTTGATTCAGTCGTAGTACATTTTGTCTTTGTTCTGATTATTTTTGACAACAGATTAATACAACAGTAGCTCATTTCTACTATATGTTTAGATTAGAACAAGAAATTGGTTCTATCACTACTCCGAAGTAATGTTTAGATTGACAAACTATCAGAATATAAAAGGATTGTCACTTAGATCATTGATATATAGACTAGAGTTGAGAAGGCCAAGTCTAGAACTTGTGTAACTCCTCTGCTGAGAGCAAATTCACACAAAATAATATGTGTGCTATGCAAATTTCAATTGCCCACTATCTTGATTAGTTAAGCATATTGTTTTGTTTATTTGACTTGATTATTCTATCTGTGCCAAGAGATAATATGTTAATATTCATGTCATTTAGTTGTATCTAGATACATGCTTTGCTGCTTGTACTTAGATCTGGAATTAATATGAAAATCATACTAAATCCGCATAATTTCCAACAAAATCGTCCCATTTGTTTCGGTTTCCGGAGAAACCAAAGCCGAAAACTACAAAAAGCCAACAAAACTAGGCTTTTGTCCCTCCATTCAAAGGCTGATAAGGCCCTACCATTCGATTGAGGGGAGTGCATCTCAACTTAATTGTTTTTGAATTTTATTTGCATTTTTGAAAAAGAAAATTTTCAAAAACCCATGAACAGTATCAAGCCGATCCACTACTGTTCATCCAGCCCAAACCCGCTCAGTCGCTCGATCGCATCGCTGCCGCCCCACGTCCACTAGATCTCATCCTCGGAGCCACATGTCAGCCATCGGAATGCGTTAGCACTGTGCATCCACGCATTCTCGCCGCCGTCTCGATTCGCGACCAGCCACGCGTCGCGCGCATCCGCATCGCCGCACTGCGCGCCGCTCGTCTCGCTAGGACTCGCGTCGGTTCGTGCGCGGACACATCTCGGTTCACGTGCTCAACACGGATTCCTCGTGCGCGTGTCGTCTGTGAGCCGGTTTTCTCCTCTCCTCACGCATAAAACGCCACATGCCGCCTCCGCATTAGCATCCCCGAGCCGCCGCCTGCCTCACTGTGAGTTTTGTTGCATTCGCGCAGTTGCCGCAGCTTGCCAGAGTTCGTCGTCCGTTCACGTTTGGAAGTCGAGCGTTTGCGCCCATTCCTGTGAATCGCCGCCGTCGTCCGTCGTTGCTGGTGAGTCCCACCACCATCCAATACCCTTCTCCGCCCTCACCGGAGAACCGCAGAGTCACCAGCCTTGGCTCGTCTCCGCGTTCACTCCGATCGCGCTCGCATCGCCTGTAATGCCACCCCTCGGTTCCTGCGCCAATGCCACGCACCGCACACCGAGCCACACGTCACCACGTGAACCATCCGATGCAGTCATCCCAACCGTTGATCCAAATCTGCACCAACAGTCAGGATCTCCCCACACGTCACAATCGTTGCCGTCGGATCGTGCTGATGCCAGCCCGCACCCAGCGCTCCATGTTGCTTCGCATTCTCTGTGGATGACATCCACCATGAGCCGAGCCACTGCATCCAGAACCCACCAGTCAGAGCTACTGTGCCGTGAGCCAGTGCGCCAGTCCCCGTCCGAGTCAGCCGCCAGCTCAGCCCTAATCGCCATGTGGTGCCACATGTTAGTAGCACGTCAGCGCCATGTCAGCACCCAGCCGTCCCAGCTGCCACGTCAGCAAGCTACGTCAACAGCCACGTCAGCCCTAGCCACCGCGTCAGCACCGTTCGGCTGTGCACTGCTTCGTGCATCGAGTCCACCGTAGACCTACTTTTCCATGCACCGAGTCCACGGCACTGTAACTTTTCAGATTTTCAGTATTTTCCAGCCAATTAATTTTTCAAGAGCTCGTTCTCCTCCGTCCTAACTCTGATTGACCTCATTCTATTTTTTAAATTCATCTAAAATCATACTCTATATTTTGGTTGTAGTTTTGAGGTTTTTGAAGTTCATTGAATTTTATTTGATTCTATTTTTGTGCCTCAGTCATTTTCTCTCTCGTTAGATTGCGTCTTCGAAGGAGCAGGAGCACCTCCAAAAGATCTAGAGTTTCTCACTGAGTAAGGGCAAAGTAAGTCATGTCCTTTGATTATGTTAAATCTAGTTTTCAATCTATTATATATCTATTTCATTTTAAATTATCTTGCATCGCTATTTATTTACAAACCCTTATACTTGGTAGTTACCGTCCCAATTGATTAATCCTCCTTGATAATTTGAATACCATAATGCCATTATCACCATAGGTTGAGAAACTATTTAGTGATGCCATAGTAGTTATCACATAGGTGGTATGGTTAATATGCTTAGCCATGCTTATAGTTCGATGGGCTCGTCATCATATGTGATTAATTAATTAATTTGACTAAATGAGATATGGAATCATGGTTGGAGCCACAGTGATAAAATTAATGTGCCATAACATTGGTGTGTCATTGGTGTTGGTTATATAAAATTGATTTTCACTTGGGCAAGTAATCGTGCAGTAAAGGAGGAAGTGTGTATTCACTTCGAGGAATGTGGAAGTCTCGCCTGAATAATACTAAGGACTTAACTTTATGTGCGATTGATCTGAGCCTTACCGTGCAAACCACATGTCTAGTATGGGATAGATTGGGCTGACTAATTTAGGATATTTCAATTTCAATCTCTCCATTATGATGAACATAGTTGCTGATTTCCATGAGACGCAAGGGGGGTGTGATGTGAAACCCTAGCAGGCGGAATTGAGTTGAGGTTGAACTTTATAAAGGCCTTGTTGTGATTTCCTTAGCGTAAGGCTAATCACATCGTGTGAGTACAGTTGTGCAACCTCTGTAGAGTGTAAAACTATTCGAATAGCTGTGTTCCCGGTTATGGACGATGCTCAGTATTTCACACAAGGGGTAGAATTTTCATAAAAACTTGGTAGGTTATCATTGAAAAGTACATGGTTAGTTTACTGTTGGTTTAGCTTGTGAATGGGAGGTTCACAAGTGGTATTTTCAATTCTGTTGATTATTTGTTTATTATCAATTTTCTTTAAAATTCGCTTTCAATCTATGTATCGTATTTACTTGAAATATTGCTTTCTGCAAAATAACCTTTCAGTCATCTATTGGTAAGCCTTGTATATTATATTACATTCATTTGTTACAAATGACTTACTGAGTACCAATTTACTCACGACTTTATACCCATTGTTGTTCAGTTGAGGAGGAGGAGAAGCTATATCAGCAGGAGGTGCCAGAGGGAGGATACTTCGAAGACTTCGCGGATTAGGCATTCGCTTCCTAGTCTATTGCCTATGGGCATGTCGAATAACTTCTACACATATTTCTGTTTTTCGCTGCTAGATTTTAAGCCCTTCAGGCTAGTGAATTGTAAGCTTGGCTATAAGGACATACTTTGATAATTATTAATATCTAAGTTTTCCCTTTATCTTATCGTATATATAGTCGATATTTCATCTATATTAAACTGTGTGCACTAGTATAATTCTGGACTAATGCAGTATACACAGAGAGTCCGGATTTGCATATTCGGGTCTCGACACTAGACGTACAACCCATGTGATAACTACTATTGTATCATTAAATAAATACCCATTCTATGGCGACAATGGAATTATGGCATTCAAATTATCAAGTTAGGAACTAATCAAATTGGACAACATCTACCAGATACAAAGATTTGTAATAAAATAATATTACATGATAATTTAAAACAAAATGATAAAATATAGATTTAAAAATAAGGCACAACATGATCAAAGAACATGATTTGCCTTGATCTTGCATAGCTATCACTTCTTGATCTTTAGGTCCTACTTTGCTCCTTCGAAGTCGTTATCTATCATACGAATGAACATAAATAAATTTTAATAAAATCTAAAAATTACAAAACTAGAACCAAAGATAGAGTGCAATTTTAGATAAATTTAAAAAAAGAATCAGCTCAATCGAAGTTAGGACGGAGAAGTACGAGCGATTAGAAGATCGGTTGAAAAGAAAATTCCAAAAAATTCTCAAATGAGAGAATATTCCTTGGCATCTTCTTTTTATGCTGATTTTTGGTTATTGGTGTGTATGGCACATGGGACCCACTTGTCATAGATTCAAGGTAAAACATGAAGAAGCTTACAGAGAGCAACCGTGGCATATACAGAGCATGGTTTTGGCATGGCTTGTGCATGCGAGGGAGAACCAAGGGAGGCTGGCCAATGAGCAAAACGGAACCCCGTGGTCCCGAGAAAGGGATGACCAGAGGTGGTGCCGGTCGGTGGGACCCAAAGCTACGGTGATGGCGGCAAGGACATGGGTAGGAAGGAGGAACAATATCCGGGCATGGAATGCGGAGAAGTAGGGTGAGCACGGGCTAGAACGTGGCATGGTGAAGCTAAAAAATTATCGACTAAGCCAGAAACACACTAGAGGCAACACAATCGGTAGAAAAAAAAAGCAAAAACTTGATATCTTTGTGTTCAGTAAACAAAATCCAAAATCACTTGAAAGGTAACTATTTGAAATGGTTTTGCAGGTTTTGACGTGAAAAGATTGGAGAAAACATCACCGGATAGATAGAAACGTGAAGTGCCCTAGACGGCCATGACTATGTGTCGGAGGCAAAATTTTGTGGACGGTTTTTGGAGAAAAGGAGTGAAGTACGGCATAGAACGTGACGGCATAAAACTTGTGGGAGGCAATGAATCAACGACGGGAAGCGATCTCAGCCTAGATTGGGGAAAACTTGATTCCAGGAGATTGCTACACCAAAACCAAATTAATTTAGCCAAGGTGGATAGTATATGGGAACATGATATGACACAAAAGAATCACAAAAAAATTTCACTGGACAGGATGTGATGAGCAATTTTGAGACCAGAGGGCCACGGTGTTGACAGTATTCTGGGCATTGAGGAGACTTGGCACAACTTGGGGAGGCTTAGGAGGGGTCAAGGGGTCATATTTATAGGCTTGGAAGAGATAGAACCCGACTCGAACTCACAGATTTTGGTTTGGTTTAGAGGTCATTTCGGAAAATAGGTGATAAAAAGTAAACGGATGAACGAAACGCAAAGAGGCTAGATGGAATGGATTTCTTGTGTGATTTGGCATAACTTTTCTTTTGGATGGACATTGTGATAAGGTTTGGTTTGAAAGTTGCCACAAAAGAGAAGAGAGAGAATGTTTGTATTCTGTTCGATCTCAGATCGATTTATTTGGAAGATGAACAGTGATGCAGCCTTTTAAGGAATACAAGGAAGAGGTCGAAAGAGAGAGAGAAAGCAAGAAGGCCAAACATGGCTAATTTGGTTGGGTACTTCAAGGTTAAGTGAGGATTGGCTTATGGCATGCTTGGATGGGTGACTAAATTTGTAGTCTTTTCTTTCTTTTTTTGAATTTTAAATTAAGCTCAAATAAACTTTAAAAAAACTCAAAAAATACAAAGAAATTCCTTGTGAAACAAAGAACTCAAATAAAATAGGCTTTTAATTAATTGAAGTTTATTTTATTCATATTAAATATTTTTCATTTACAAAAATTCCAATTAAGCTTTCATTAAATCAAAAAATCCAAATGGTTATTTTTATTTTAAAAGCTTCAAAAAGGCTTTAAAAATTAGGATGTTATAGCTATGGAACCTGTTTTAGGATTAATTCCCAACCCATAGGCATTAAGTTTCAAAATTTTCCATTGTGTATAGTCTTGTTTTAGTGCGTCCCAACGGTTCTTGAATTGTGTTTTGGTGTACTCTCTACCAGTGTATGTTTTGAACTTCCTAATGAGGTTGTTGTACCCTCTCCTATTGAGACAACCCATAGGTGGGTTGTTTATTGTGACCTCACAAACAATTTATAGTATGGCTAAGTGTGCGACATCATTCGAAACGGCAGAGGGTGACTCTGGTTTGTCCATCAAAATGCAGTGATAACCATAAGACACATGACTCATGTATTGCATAGAAAAATAACAACACCGATCGGGGCACGAGGTAGTGGTGGAAATTGAGTAATAGAAATCTAAGTGCATCATGAACTTGTTCATTGAATACTAAAATTAACCGTGGACAGGAAGCAGAGCACGTACAACAGCGGAGTGCACCTGAGCCTTGGCCACGGAGGGGAATGCATTGAGCAGGACGGCCTCGGCGATAACGGGGGAGACAGTGTGTACAACAGCCTTAGCAATATTGGGGGAGATGACCTCAGCGACGTTAGGGCAGGCGGCATAAACCTGGGCCTTAGAGGCGGTGGGGGAGGTGGCATCCAATGACGGCGATAGGTTGGACTCATAGTTGGATGAGGGGATAGAGGAGGCGGTCGAGGACGAGGCCATGTTGAACACTGGGACAGACCTGGCACACCTGAATAGGGATCTGGATGTGGATGGAGACACAACTTGAAGCCAACGCCGGACGACGCACCAACCTTGTTGGAAACAAAGGAGGCGGCCAAAGAGGTGGACGCGGCACCAAACTGTAATACCTTGATTTTCAGAGGTTATTTGAAGCTTTCAAAATAAAATTCACCGTTTAGATTTTTCTAAAAATAATTAAAAGGTTAAAATGATTTTTTTAATAATTAAAAGGATTTAATATGACAAAAATAATCATTAACAGTTGCTAGAAGTATCTTATTTAGATTTCTTATGTCTCAAGGAATTTTCTAAAATTTTCTAAGACTTTTTTGGGTTTATTTGCTATTTTCTAGAGCTCCTTTTATTTTATTTGAATTTCTAAAATAAGAAAACCCTAAAAAGTCTGTGAACAGTAAAATGCCAGCCCATTACTGTTCATCCTAGCCCGTTCTTTTCCAGCTGCCCGATCCTTCCTTTGACACGTGTCGGTCATCTTACTGTGCTCATCCTCAGCAGCTGGATTTCCAACCGAAGGCCACGTGTCAGTCATCTGGAGCTGCTAGCACTATTCATCGGTGTCGTTTGCCTCAGTCGCCCGATCCTCCATAGTGCCACATGTCATCCATTCGTCGGTGGAGCTACTATTCATCGTCATGCTTGAGTCAAACTCTGCCACTGCTCGCCGTTTCCACTGTGAACTCCTCCTTCCGGGCCTATCTCAAAGTCCCGGTGTTCGCGCCATAAAATCGAGTAGCCGCCTCCATCTTTCGTGATAAGGACATGGCCCCGGTAGATATAACCATATTAGCAATGCTTGTTGTTCTAATTACAATAGTTCTTACGTATCACTTAAATTATCAGGTGAGCTTATTTTTAGAAGTGCCTTTATATCATATGAACTATATGATGCTACCTAATGACAAAAATGCATATTTATGCAGCTATACAAGGAGGATTGCATCAACAATACGAGCTCGTAGTTGGGGTCTACCAAAAAGGAAGCCAACCAACATATCAAGACTATGTCAACGTCTTTCCCAACTCTTCCTTATGGTCACTATGTCACTTTTAGACCAATTCAAGCAAGAGTTCAAGTGGGACACGTTTTGAAATCCAATTCGGCCTCCATATCAGTTTGGATGCAGCCTGACAAGGCTAACTTCAAACGAGCATAACTTTTACATACGGAGTCCGTTTGAGGTCTATGAGTACTTCATGAAAAGCTTTTCTCGTTTTCTTTCCAACGGATCTAGCTTTGCTTATAAATTCCTTCTGTACAGCCCGTAATTGTCAAAAGAAGTTACTACACCACCTGTTTGGGTCAAATCGGGCCTTTTAATGCATGGGCTTAAAGAAAGGTGCTACTCCCACTATTCATGGCTGAAACATTGTTCACATGAATAGTAAAATAGTACCACCTCCTTGTTTCTTAGTTTTATGTGGTTTCCACTCCCCTATTTAAGAAGGCTGCACCCCTCTAGTTTTCTTGGATTTTGTTTATGTTTAGTTTGCCTGTGTTGCAACATGTATCTTCAGTTGTGTCGGACGACCACCTGTCAAGATCCTTATTTGGAATCCCACACTATATTGAGTATTTCAATCCTATTTGCAGTTTGAGATTGCTTGTTATCTTGTTCTTGCGTGTTCTTCGGTTGCATGTAGGAATAGACCTTCGTGGTAAGGTCAATCGCGTTCTTGGCACGGATAATAACAACTCGGAGTGTGGTTTAGCGATTGCTTGGCGTTCTGGTCATGACCAGTTAGTAGCCGCATCGTCAAATTCGTTCTCCTCCAAATCGAAGTTATCATCCTATCGGAAGATCGCGACCCCGTCGCCTCATCAAGTAGTATCAGAGCTTCAGTTGATCGGTAGGATTTCTTGTATCCCTAGTTAGCAGATTGATTTCTTTTACTTCCTATAGTCCAGAAAAATTGCCCTACAAAATGAGTTTATTTCCGTTGTCCAAACCATGTTGTGCATTTCAATTTGTTAGTTTCGGTTTGCTAAATTGAATTTATGTCTGTTTTAGCTTTATCTTGTTGCTGGTCATATTCTTGGTCCCATAAAACTCCCAAAAAAATCTCCACATCCAAAACCATCAAGAACACATCAAACCATAATTCTCATTTTCGGCCAGAAGACTCACTCTTGTGCAGCCGCCACCAAAAATGCCATAACTTTTGTTTCCGATATCTTTTTTGAGTGAAACCACCGCCATTAGATCCGTAACTTCCATATCTAACTGCCCCTAAAAGTTTGCTTCATTCCATAAAGGCAGTTAAAGGATATCTGTGGTACAATTTAACCCAAAATTCTGGCTTAAATTTGTAACAGTTTGCACTTGTGATTTTTGTGCGCATTTATCTGTCAGTTTCTAGAACATAGCCCCAAAAGAAAAGTTGTAAAAAAACCATCAGAAAACAATAAAAAAATAATCATAAAAAAAGAGGCAACTGACAAAAAGTTACGGTCAAAATACTGACGTTTGTCTAGTGGACAGAAATCTGCCATTATCAGATTTGGGTCAATCCCTATGCTTTTCAATTCCATATTGCATTCTATTGAATTATGTTGTATTCATCACTCCTATACATTGTTACACACTGGTTTTGACCTTATCCTATCCTTGTTTGATCAGCAACATAGGCTAAGTGCTAGATACGAACTATAATTCAATTCTGTGCAATTTCTGAAATTAACTTATTATTCTCTATTGCTACATATCTAGCCTTCTAAGCTATACCTTTTACTAACCGAGCAGATCATGTCGAACTGACCCTTTCAATCGCTATACACATCACTTGAGTCAAGTTATCATGAACCAACCACCAGTTACACCACCTGTTTTGTATTGGTAAGAACTTGTAAGAGTTTGTAAGAGTTTGAGAGAATGTGACTTGTCAAGCTCAACCTCCAAGTAGTTTATAGGGACTTACATAATTATCGTGTATTTTCTTGTTTTTTACTAATCATGACAGGTTCAAGATCACATAGTAGGAATTTTTGTGAGACCAACAACTTGTTAGATCAGCTTAATAAGACTCTCTCCACCATGAACAACAGAGTTGAGATTCTAGATAAATATTCACCTCCAGCTACTCGACGTGCATTATTTCCTCTAAACTCTTCGTCGAACGAGGATGATGATATCGAAGAGAACAACTACATCAGCCACACTAAAGTTGATTACTCCGATCGTCGTAGACTCCCACAAAATCAATGAGGTATGTGTATGTTACAAAGAGAGGTACACGATGATGATGTGGTAACTAATGTCAAATGTGCTTTTCCATCATTTGCTGGTAAATTTGATCCTAATGCCTACATTGACTGGGAGATAGCATTAGAGAAAGAATTCCAATATTATGAATGGTCTGATAGGCAAAAGATTAGAGCTGCTACTAGTGTTTTTATTGGTGATGCAATACTTTGGTGGAAGTAACTCGGTAGACATGGGAAAGTACCATGAACTTGGAATGCTTTGAAAATACTTTTGTGAGATGATTTTGTTCCTAAATATCATGCTGATTATTTGCTAGCTAGATTGCAACGTTTAAAGCAACGAAGTAGAACTGTAAAGGAATACTATCATGAATTAAAGACTCATTTGTTGCGTTGCGGTTTAAAGGAACATGCTGAAACTACAGAGAATAGATTCTTAAGTGGGCTTAATAAAGAAATTCAGGACATTCTTATTCACAAAGAATATAATTCTCTCACGTATTTGTTTATACTTGCTTGTAAGGTTGAAAGTCAGATTGAGGAGAAATTTAGAATGCATAATAACAAGAAACATGAGAACTAACCTTTGTTTGTGCCTTTTTCTGTGACTAACAACTTGCAGGAAGTTGAGAACCATACTAAAGATAAGAGAGTTGACATTGAAGATAAGGAGTTGAATATTCAACAACAGGTGTTGTTGAAAGCAAGAGATGAGGAGATAATCATGGTTGAAGATGAAGTACTTGCTGTCTCGTTGCTTCATCATAATGATTTGATACCTACAACACCTACATCAACTAAGGAGATCAATAAAGGTAATAACTATGGTGCTAAATTTAAATATAAAAATGTGAGTAATTGTGAAAATTCATATGTTCAATTGAAAATTCCATGTTCTGAAATTTCTTTGCACAATTTACATAATATGAAATTTATTACTCATAAGGAAATTCTTACTAAAATATCTCCTGAAGATTTTTTATACTATATCATGTTTGAAAATCCTAAAGAGCTATCTAATGTGATTAAGAATCTTGCTGAAATGTCATGTTTAAAATTATTAACAAGTACTCATGCCTACACATATAAATTCGATTTGATTGGAGATTATGGTGTAGACAATCAATTTTATGTATATCGAATATGCATAACTTGTGATCACATGGATAAATTGAAGCTTGTTATTTTGAATAACAATTCTGGTGTGTTGAATCATGTTCATTATGAGAGAAAAATAAAAATTAGTGACAATTCAAATCTTATGTGTTCATCTCTTATTGAACCATCTAGCATTGACAATCTGAATAATGAAGTTAATGGATGGAAAAACTTAAAAAACTTTTCACCCTTGCTAGATGAATGTGCTATTGCTCGATTAAAATCTGATTACTTGGCGAACTTTATTTGATTCCAAAAGTTGAAGCTTTGCCCATATTTGCTACTGATGCAAGTTTACAATCTCAGATATTTGAATTGCATAAATGTATCACTTATATTTGCAAAACAAGTTGCAATAATTACTATGTGAGGAATTTTGATTTGTTCATTAACTCCCGGGTTACGAATACAATGAGCTTTTATAATCACTGTTGTTTTTTAACATCAATTATACAATAACAAAGAATTGTTAAAACGGATGACATATACATATACCATGCATATACCTTGGCTTCTTTGTTACCCGATTTTCAATGTATCAAAAGTCGAGGACAGCTTTGTTTTCAAGAAGGGGAGGATGATGAGGACATGGCCCCGGTGGATATAACCATATTAGCAATGCTTGTTGTTCTAATTACAAGAGTTCCTACGCATCACTTAAATTATCAGGTGAGTTTATTTTTAGAAGTGTCTTTATATCATATGAACTATATGATGCTACCTAATGACGAAAATGCATATTTACGCAGCTATACAAGGAGGATTGCATCAACAATATGAGCTCTACCAAAAAGGAAGCCAACCAACATATCAAGACCATGTCAACGTTTTTCCCAACTCTACCTTATGGTCATCACGTCACTTTTGGTCCAATTCAAGCAAGTGTTCAAGTAGGACACGTTTTGGAATTCAATTCGGCCTCCAGATCAGTTCGGATTCAACCTGACAAGGCCAACTTCAAACGAGCATAACTTTCACATATGGAGTCCGTTTGAGGTCTATGAGAACTTCATGGAAAGATTTTCTCGTCTTCTTTCCAACGGATCCAGCCTTGCCTACAATTTCCTTCTGTACGGCCTGTAATCATCAAAAGAAATTGTTATATCACCTATTTAGGCCAAATCGGGCCTTTTAATGCATGGGCCTAAAGAAAGGTACTACCCTCACTATTCATGGCCGAAACACTGTTCCTATGAATAGTAAAATAGTACCACTCCCTTGTTTCTTAGTTTTGTGTGGTTTCCACTCCCTATTTAAGGAGGCAACACCCCTCTAGTATTCTTGGATTTTATTTATGTTTAGTTTGTCTGTGTTGCAACTTGTATCTTCAGTTATGTCAGACGACCACCTGTCAAGATCCTTATTCGGAATTCCACACTATATTGAGTACTTCAATCCTATTTGCAGTTTGAGATTGCTTGTTATCTTGTTCTTGTGTGTTCTTCGGTTGCATGCAGGAATAGACCTTCGTGATCAGGTTAACCGCGTTCTTGGTACGGTTGATACCAACTCAGATTGTGGTTTAGTGATTGCTTGGCATTCTGGTTGTGACCGGTTAGTTGCCGCATCGTCAAAGTCGTTCTCCTCCAAATCGAAGTTATCATTCTATCGAAAGATCGTGACCCTGTCGCCTCATCATTTCGCCCCTCGCAACTGAGCATGCCCACGCATCTCACTGCTCGTGTTGTCTCACCGGAGTTTGCGGTCAAGGTTTCCGCGCCACCGTCGTCGTCTTCATTTTCGACCAGCCATTGTCACACTATCGGTCGCCGACGTCGTCTGACCAGCTACCAGTGCGTCCGTTGCTGCCCCAACCTCGCCATGCAACCAACCGTCACCTTCGCCAACCGGCTGAAACCCGTAGCTCCTCCCGCTTCCGGTCAATTCGCCGCTCACACCATGCCCACTCGCCGGTTGTCGTCCATCGATTCACAAGCCTGCCCGTGTCCCCTCACACACCGAAGTGGCGCCTCGTGCCTGGTTGTCGACCGACAGTTTGTCTCCATCTGCCAACCACCGCCTGACGCGTGTCACAACTTCGGTCGTCCGATCACCCTCATCAGCACCCCGATCAGATCTGCATCGACCGATGGATCCAACAGGCGATATCCATCCACATGGCTCGTCCACTGCCGTTGGATCGTCGTGACATCACCATGCACCCACGCTGGCTGACGGTTTACCTTCTCTGTGGACCGAATCCACCGTGAGCCGAGTCACGACCAGTTAGGCACCACCAGTCGGCGTCACTGTTCCATGAACCCGTGAGCCAGATCAGCTGAGTCAGCAACCACGTCAGCCCTAGATCCGATGTGTCACCACTTGTCAGTGTCATATCAGCACCCGAGTTGTCTCAGATGCCACATCGGATTCCATGTCAGCATGCCACATGTCAGCCACGTCAACCCTACCTGCCACCTGTCACCACGTGTCAGTCCAGTTAGCTGCCACATCAGCCCTAGCCGTCGCGTCAACACCCGAGTCACCGTGCACTATTCAGTAAGCGAGTCCATCGTGAACCCACTATTCCGTGCACCGAGTTTACAGCACAGTAGCTTTTCTGATTTTCAGTATTTTTCTTTAGGGTTAATTTTTCAAAAGCCCGTTTTCTTCCGTCCTAACTCCGATTGACACTGTTCCTTTTTCTAAATTCATCTAAAATTGAGCTCTATCTTTTAGTTCTAGTTTTGAAGATTTTGAAGTTCATTTGAATTTTATTTTTGTACCTCGTTCGTCTTCTCTCTCGTTAGATCGCGTCTTCGAAGGAACAGGAGCACAACCAGAAGATCAAGAGTTCATAACTAAGCAAGGCCAAGACAAGTCGTGTCCGTTGAACATGTTGAACCAAGTTTTTAATGTATTAATTAATTATTTTATTTTAAATTATCTTGTATTACTATTTTATTACAAACCCTTGTACTTGGTAGTTACCATCCCAATTGATTGATCCCTACTTGATAATTTGAATATCATAATGCCGTTATTACCCTATATGGGAATTTATTTGGTGATACCATACTAGTTGTCACATGGGTTGAATGATAAAATTTGCTTAGCCATGCTTATAGTCTCGATGGGTTCATTATCACATGTGATCAATTAATTAAATTGACTTAATGAGATATTGAATCGTGGTCGAAACCACAGTTATAAAATTTGTGTGCCATGACATTGATGTTGGTTATAAATATTGGTTTTCACTTAGGCGAGTGGTCGTGTAGTAAAGAGGGAAGTGTGGATTCACTTCGAGGGATGTGGAAGTCTCGTCTGAGTAATGTTAAGGACTTAACTCTATATGCTATTGATCTAAGCCTTACTGTACAAACCATATGTCTAGTATGAGATAGACCTAGCTGATTAATTTATGATATTTCAATTTCAATCTCACGATTGTGATGAATATAGTTGCTGATTTCCATGAGGTGCAAGGGGTGTGATGCGAAACCCTAGTGGGCGGGATTGAGTTGAGGTTGAGATTTGTAAAGGAGCACTCGGGATGGCGAAAAGGGAAAAATCCACCCGCATAAGCCACTTTGAGAAGCCGCGTGTTAAATTGATCCATTCATTCCAGCTTCTAGCTTCTTCGGCGAGAAGTCGCCCCATAAGCCAGATTGAACGGGCCCTACCACTAGGAACAATTATTAATAGGAAAATTTGTCACCTTTAGCACCAGGAAAGTTGCCGTACAAATGAGGCTAGGCCGTGAATGAAAATTCCTTTCTTCATAACACCCCTTCATTTTTGCTATATTTTTCTACCACCTATCATGAGCACAGACTAAGGAAGCAGTAAATCTAAGTAATATTTAATAACAAATGACCATATATACCCCTATTAAATGCCATACCATAACCATATAACCTTTTCTAGAACATTTAATTAACTGTAGAGAGAAAAATTACAATAATTATTGTTTGGATTCTCTCAATACATAAATATATTTAAACAAATACTCTCGATACATACATACATACATATGTATGTATATAGGAGAAATATCTTTTACTCCTAGGTGTAATTACACTCACTTCTAATATACCACGTAAAAAAATTGAAATATTCTTTTATCACTTTAGGTATACTCGTATACTAATTATAAGATACTCCAATATGAACCACACGAAAAAATTGTAAGAGAGTCTATAGTTTTTAGCGTATTTTATAAATACCTTTATATACGCACATAAAAAGGAGTATGTCGAATATATATATATATATATATATATATATATATATATATATATATAGAGTTACTAGGGGTGATCGTTTTAGCGATGGTTTCTGGCTTTTTTTTACTGTAGCTGATTTGGCTTTTTGGGCATAATTAAATTTAAAAAAATATAAAAATAGAAAAAAATTTGTTAGCCTATCACGGACAATGCAAAGGAACACGGGAAAAAAAGAAAAATGCAAAAAAGTCTAAAAAAATTTAGAAAAAGATGAATTATTGAATAGTGAAAAAAAAAAGTTAAAACTAGAAGCTGAAGTTGAAAAAAAACTGAAACGAGCGGGGCTCACAGTAGTAGTATTTTTCATCTGTCGTGAACAAAGGAAGGTTACACGTAGGTTCGCCTGGACGAGTTGGTCCCTCAGAGCACAGATTACGTGCGACGTGGATGACGACACAAGCAAAGTCGGTGGCAGATGATGTAACGTGCTATGACATCACAGAATTCCAGGAACTATCCAGATCTAGATGACCCGGCAAGTCAAGCCTACCGTGGAGTGACGGTGGGCGGCTGTTCTTTTCGGCTTGATGGTCGTTGCTTGACTTGCGCCTGATGAGGATTGAGCAGTAGTATTAGTGCTAGCCACCAAAGAAGTGTGACTTCATTTGTGCCCTAAATGGCACTTTGATGACTGGGATACACGTCGAAAAGATATACACGCGTCATCACACAAGATTAGTAGTAAGAACAAGGCCAATGGGAAAGCAAGAGAAAGGTTGGGGCAGCGCACGCGTTTCAAGGGATGTTCGTTTTAACGATGATTTTTGATTTTTAATTAAAATTTTACTGTAATTGATTTTTTTACTGTAGCTGATTTGATGTTTTGGGCATAATTAAATTTAAAAAATGTAAAAATAAAAAAATATGTTATCTCATCACGGATAATATAAAAGAACAAGGAAGAAAAAGAAAAATGCAAAAAAGCCAAAAAATCTAAAAAAAATTCAGAAAAAAATAAATTTCTGAATAGTAAAAAAAAATTAAAACTGAAAAAAGCTGAAACGAGCGGAGCCTTATCCAAGACTTTGAGTTGTGCATCCGTCAACGTCCCGTAGCTCGTAGGCACGTATTTACTATGCTAGATGTCTTGGGAGTCATCCAAGATGCAGATTATGGGCGGTGCCAGATTCGCTATTACGTGAGCACGGTTTAAAATGAATTAAAACTAGCTTTTACTTCTAGTTTATGTTTTTTTTTACTATCTAATAATTTTATTTTATTTTCTGTTTTTTAGATTTTTCGAACTTTTTTATCTTTTCTTTTTTCTCGTATTTCTTTATATTATCTGTGATAGACTAACATATTTTTCTATTTTAATTTTTTAAAATTTAATTATATTTAATAAATCAATTCGATTACAATAAAAAATAAATCAATTATAATAATAAAAAATATAAACCAACATCAAAATCATATCACACCGACGCCCACGAGTCATGTCGGTTGGCGAAAGGATATTTTTTATTGAGTTGGCATAGATGCTCAGGTTTCAGGACTTTTGGCCTGGCATCTCCGTTGGCCGGTTGTTGGCATCGAAGCTCGAGTCATTTTTGCGCCTTGGCATCGGTTATTTTGGCCTACCACCCTATGCGTACATTATAGGTGTTATTTTAGGTAGGACTGATGACTTTAATCTGTATTTTTATATATCAGTTGATAAGTAGAAATATTGATATAAATAATATATAAGATTTTATATTTAAGAAATAGTATAAAAAAGCGATTTTGAAAAACTATTTTAAAAAATTATCCTATTTATTTTAGTTTTTAGAGAAGCTAAAGCCAAAAATAGAAAAAAAAAAGCATAAAAGAATATGACTCTAGACGATCCATGGCTTTCAAACTTAAGCTTCTAACTTCGTAACTTCTTTTTTTCTATTTTTTGACTTTTTTTCTTTTTTTCTTATTATTTTGTATATTTGTAATAATGTAATCTTTTTAATTTTAAATTTAATTATAATAAAAATCTTTTAACAACTATAGTGCCAAAAATAATACCAAACAGGGAAAAAAGCTTGAGTTAGAGGTTCAAATGAGCCGCACGTTGTGGAATATATGTGCAGGGAATCACCTCAGGGCATCCGCATCAATCGTGCACAAACAACGAATAGGCGACGACCGCCGAGTCAATGACTCGTAGTACTAGTTAATACTTGTATATTATGAGCGGGGATGTCTTGACAGCCGCAGTGTGCACGTGTCAAATTTGTACAAAAGCCTCCTGAGTTCATATATTTACGTGTCAAATTTACCCATAGCACGTGATTTCTATACGAATTTTCGTTTCTTTTATTTCAGTCCACATGATAGTAAATTTTCGTTTTTTTACTTCAATCTATATGGTAGTTAACGCGGTGTGACGCTACGCTTATATGGCTAATACATCTCAATAGGACAAGGAATTGAACACTGTCTCTTTGGTCTTGGTCGTTTGTTTGTACTCATCCATTTTATTTATTCTATTCATGCTCATTTCCATTTCTTTTTCAGGTGTGGGGCTTGATGCTTCTCCATGTCTTTGTTTTATGTAGGCCTGTTGGGTATATGAGGGCGAGCCATCGCTTTTGTTTGGATCCGAGGCTTTGCAAATCACATGTGGCAAGTACGAGCTGGGACCTTGCGAATTCAAAGAGAGCATTGGACCCTGCAACCCTACGATCAAACAACGGTAAGGTTTCCAATGCGATGACATCTCTTCCGTAAAAGGGCTGGAGGTAGTAGTATGTATTATTGCATAGCTCAGGCGGCACGGCTACTTCCATAGTATACTTCATTCACGTCGCTGAAGCTTAGCTGAGAACATGGGCGATGCAGCATGCATGCACGGCTAGTTATACTGAAGTGCTAAAAAATCAACTGTTTTTGAGGATTTTTTTATTTTTTTTTCTAGAAAAGAGACTTCTGATTCATTTTTTTCGTCAAATTTTAGGGTTAATGATTTGGAGTTTCAATTTTCCAATAAGGCTTTTGGAAATGGGAATACCGCCACTGGTCAAATTGCAAATCGGAGGCAAAAATGCACGAATGATCTGCCTTTGGTGCAGTGTGCATTGTAAACTCCCTCCCTCTGATTTGTTCAAGCCAAATCCTGATTTCGTGGCAGTTGGAGTTCGACTAGAGTCAGTGAGTCACGAAACATTTGGATTTACTACTACTAGAATTGGAAAGGAATGGCTATAATTGGTTGCTAATTAAGGTATTTTCTAGTTCTAGTTACTTATTAACTAGCAAACACTTTCCTAGGGCATGAACTGGTTAGCAAATTCTACACTTTCTTTAAGATTAATGAATCTGTTTAATTGGAATACTTCTTCACATTGTCGGACCAAAGTACCTCCTTGCTAATTTGCTGATAACTTGGAGGAATCACAACATGCTAATTGTTTTTATTCATACAATTAAGACATCAAGGTTTTTGTTTAATGTACGCAATATTTTCAGGGAGATAGTTCGTTGCAAAGGACTAGTGTGTGTTCTATTCACATTTGGCAACGCACACCGCAACTCATCGTTGTACATTTCTCACATGCATACCAATTACTAGCATAAAAACTTTCTAAAAGAAAATCGAGGAACCCAAAATTGAACTTATGGCCTCCTAAAACATAATGCATTTACTTTCATTTGATCGTTCTACTATTTTTTGTTAAAAAATTTAATTTATTTTATTCTCTTTTTTAGAGGCTATTGAGGTGAATGACATATTTTTCCATGTCAAGCATCTTTTGTTCATGATTTCACCCTTAGTTCCTTCACTTTTGCTACAATTAACTAATATTATTAGTGAGTTTCTTTATTTTAGTAAGCATTTTAATTGCTACTTCTTTATTGTTGTATATTGCCAGTTTGCCATCGGTTATATCGAATTATTGATGTTAAAAATTACAAAAAATATTAGTATTTAGAACAATTTTGCTTAAAAATTATATATGTTGTCATATGTATGGTGAAGTGTGAACTCCGGTTATTTTTGTTCTAATTCCGCTCCTAGGGGTGATAGCACGGTAAGCGGTAGCGGTGAGGGAGAGGCTCGACAGAGGGCCTTGCCGGTGTTGGAGGCGGTGTGCTCAGTTGGAAGGGTGGAAGGAGGTGGGGGTTAGGGTTTGTGTGTTGGTTTATTTGGAGATAGTGAAGAGATCTGGGGCGTGAGATCTCAATCCAGTGGTCAAAAGATCGACTGATCTTAGGCCCTAAAATCAGTCGGTTGATGTATAGACAGACCCTTAATTATATTTCTTGGGCCGGCAAAGCCTTCACCAAAAGATGCATTGCCATTAACTACATTTAGCAAACATGAACAACTTAAAAGAACCCAACCTGAAATGTATGAAGTTATTTTCAAGAAACACGACCTAGAACTTATATTAGAGGCTTAAGAAAGATATCCTAAGCTTGAAGAAAAACCTACCCCGGGCCGAATTAAGTTGAGAGGGACCAAAACAAACTATTTTTTTCCTTCCCAGTTGAGTAAAACTTTTATAAATATACTTACTTAGACTTCAAATCAAATTTATAATGCAAAAAAAAAACACACACACACACGTAGAAGAGAAGTTTCACATGTTACCGCAGAGGTGATCCAACCGTAAGATAGTATGCGGCTAGATGGCTAGGTATATGGGTGTGCATCTAGTGTACCAGTGTTCATATCCTAAATTTGACATTAGTGTTCATTAATTTTAGGATTACACATGTGTGCATGTTCAGCGCGTGCCTGCACTCGTATGGCTTTGGTGTCTACAATAAATTTCTAGCGTGTGTAGAAAACATCTTTGCTATGCGTGTGTATTAGGTGGTGAAATGTGGTATGTGCTCAGAGTGTACGTCCGACGAATACTCTAAAAAAATGTATGATCCTAAGGTCCCGCTCAGCGTTGAGCGTTGGGCGTTAGCTTCTAGCAGTCGGCGTTTTTTCACTATGCAGGTTTTTTGTTATTTTCTGTTTTGTTTTTGTTTTTTGGTATTTTTGTGTTTTGTTTTTTTCTTGTATTCCTTTACATTGTCCATGATAGGCTAACATGTTACTTATGTTTTTAATTTTTTTTAAAATTTATTTATGCCCAATAAAAAAACTCAACTACAGTAAAAAAATCAGTCAAGTACAGTAAAATATCAGCTAAAAACCATATCCATCACTATTCCTAACGTTACCTAAGTCTTATCACATGGGCGCATGCATGTCGCCCGGATACGTTAGTTCTTCACAAATCGCTCGGTGCTTCTTTTCGATTAAAATTAAACACCACCTTAATTGGTGCACTAGATTGGAAAATGTAAATTACGAACCAGGATCTTTTGAGTTTAAAGTTGGCTTATATTTACACTATCTACAGTAATTAGCTTTTAAATGACGTTTCAAAGTGGGGTCAATAGGAAAATTGTAGTAAAAAATATACCGAGTTCACCTATACTGACCAAAATTGCATGTAACTATTCTCTCTACGTACTACCTCTCATGAACAACCAGAATTCAAATATTTACACTATAAACCATTAGTTCAAAAGAACCCACCCATAAAATGGTGAAAAACTTTTTCACAGAGGCTTCTTTTCCATTGATCCCAATTAACTTTAAACTGGCCAGTTGGTGGTCAATGCTTTGCTTATGCAGTTATGCTGAAACAATAGATACGTTCAGCCTATTCATTTCGGTTTCAACTTATGACTCATTGCTTCTAGTTCATTATTTCTTAGTTTCATTTCTTTCTAGCTTTTTAGCTTCTTTTTGGGCTTTTTAATCTTTTATTTTTTTTGTATTCCTTTGCATTATTCATGATGTGCTAACATATTTTTTCTATTTTTATTTTTTAAATTAATTACGTCAAAAAATATCAACAATTATAATGTAAAATAAGTTAGTTACAGTGAAAAAAGCCAAAAGCCATAAAAAATCAGGTTAAACAGGGTAGACATTTAAAAGAAGATTCCCATGTTCCAAAAAAACAAGAAAGAAAAAAAAGAAAAACTTCAGGATTGCTTGGCGATAAACAATACAGAATTCAAAATCGCATACGACTGTTTTTCTCTACGTACTACCTTTCGCGAATAATACATAATTCAAAATTTTCAGCTATAAACAACAATCCAAAAGAACCCACTCTTAAAACACATGAAGAGATATGTAATATGCTTTCTCTCTAACAAAACTAACACTAATATTAAAACATATAAAAAGGTAAGTAACTTTTATATATTATTCAGTATGATTTAAAAATTGTATAAATCACTGATAAAAAAGTATAGAAGCATCTTTCTACTTTTTTTTGTGAGAGCAATATTATCTTGGGCTAAAAAGTAAAACATTACAATTATAGGCATCGGATATTACAGGGCAGAAAAGCAAGTGGATAACTCACATTCGCTACCCATCATTTATCCTTTCGAACGGCAGTACATGAATGCGTTAAAATCAGGAGGAGCAACGATCCTTCCCCCGAAATTGATCACACAACTCAAGAGTAGAATTTATGGGTGTATTTTTTTTACTGTGGTTGATAGTTTTAGCTATAATTGATGGTTTTTAGTCTTAATATGAGTGAACCGAATATCGATAAGCTATTAAACCGCTTTAAAAAAGCTATCACGATAATCCATTTCAAAAAAGTTACAAAAAAATTATTTCATTTATTTATTTGGAAAAAAATATAAACCATAGGATATAAGTCATATGTTAAAAAAGAGACAATATAATGGACGGGTTCTTTTGAGCTGTGGCTTATGATTTTTAGTTTAAATTTTTGAATTCTTCCTGTTCACAAGAGAGAGTACGGAGAGAGAAATACTCGTGTATGATTTTGGTCGATATAGATAAATTCAGTACAGTGTCTACTACAATTGACTTATAAATCCTATCTTAAAAAACACACCGTTTAAAAGTTAGTTATTATATTATAAACCATAAACTATAAGTCAAAATTACAAAAAAAGATCATTGTTATTAGAAAGAAGGCTAACACCTTATACATCGTCCTAAAATCTATAACAAGAAATAGATATATAAGGGGGTATTTAGAATGTCGGTGGTTTGTAATTTTTTTACTGTAGCTGATTTATTTTTTACTGTAACTGAATTAGCTTATTTAGTATAATTAAATTTAAAAAAAATAAAAAAATATATATGAACCTATTATAGACAATAAAAAAACAAAAAAACAAAATAATATACAGTAAAAAAAGTTCACCGCCAACGTTCAACGGCGTTGAGCGGGGCCTAAACCCTGAGCTTGAGTTTAACTAATTAAGCCGAGCATTTAAAACAAAGTCAATGGTAATATTCGGTACTGCTGTCAAATCTCTGCAACAATATAACAAACAAATTAAATATTCGAGGAACCGTACGCCTTTTGTGTTATCTTACATGCTAAGGAAGCATTTTAGGCATCCGACCGCCGGCCACCCCTGCCCGCGCGGCTATATAACAAAAGGCCAAAAGCCGAGGCGATAGCCACCACCTCAATCTCTCCGCCAAACCAAACGGCACAAGCCACCACCTCCTCAACCCGCCACGTCTCTCCGCTCCTCCCCTTGCCCGCTCCACTCCCCTCCAGTCCAGGCACCGGATGGCGGCGGCGTCCACCACCACCGGCGGAATCGGCACCATCCTCGCCGCTGGCGACAGGGATTTCGTTGTCCGCAACTCCGGCGAGCAGGCCAGTTTCTTTCTTTCTTCCTTCATCTTTCCCACCCCTACGCTTGTACGGATGTGCGATTAGGCACTTCTCTTTGGCTCGATGCTGTCCGTGTCGCGCGTCTGTCTTCCCTGTTGGTTCTTGTGTCTGGATTGGTGGTTTTGGATTTCTAGTTGGTTATATTTTACATGGTTTTGGATTTTGGCCAATTGTGGTTTTGGATTTCTAGTTGGTTCCTGGTTCATTTTGTTTTGTATGGAAACAAAATTAGTCTAGAAGTAACATCATGTTTTTCAGGGAATAGGATGGTTCAATCTTGTCTTGTGCGTACTAGTCAGCGGTCTCTGCCACAATTTCATTAGTGAAAAAAAGGGGGCACGTTGTTATGATCTTTTCTTTATTAAAAGATGCTGTGATGAAAGTGCAGTGAGTTCATCACAAAGTGGTGGGAAGTGGCCAAGGTTGGTTCCACGACCGCAGATAACATACTTAGTGAATGAAAAAAAAGGTTACTTTTTTGTCAAGTTCATGCATGTGAAGAGATTAAATTATCACAAATTGTGCATCAAATTCTGTAGATGTCTTAAACAAAAGCAAAAGAAGAAATAATTACATGCTATGAATGAAAACAAGTATAACCAACTTGTTCTTCCCAACCAGAATATAGTATCTGAACTGCTCTCCCCTGTTGTCATCCTTCAGGTGAAGATCAACGCCATTGAGGCAAGCACTGTGGCCCTCTACTTCTCGGCCTCATGGTGCCCGCCATGCAGGCGGTTCACGCCGAAGCTTATTGAAGCATACAAAGAGCTGGCCTCACAGGGTAAGAGCTTTGAGGTGGTCTTTGTTTCAGGCGATCAGGATGACGAAGCATTCAATGCGTACTTCGCAAAGATGCCGTGGTTGGCAGTCCCTTTCTCCGACTCCGAAGGTCGTAAAGGCCTTGACGACCGGTTTAAGGTCATGGGTATTCCGCACCTCGTCATCCTTAATGCAAAAACTGGTGAAGTTTATACTGAAGATGGAGTCGAATATGTGAGTGAGTATGGTACAGAAGCTTACCCTTTTACACTAGAGAGGATCAATGAATTGAAGGAACAGGAAAAGGCTGCTAAAGATAATCAAACTATTCATAGCGTGCTTGGTACACCTGATCGTGCCTATTTAATTTCTAACAAGGGAGACAAGGTAACTGATCGGTCGCAGTTATTTATCATCTATCCATGATTTTACAGATGCAAACGTTCTTACCTGTTGTGTTGTCGTTATTGTACCAAGGTACCCATCTCTGACCTTGAGGGGAAGTATGTTGGTGTGTGCTTTGTGTTGAACGGCTATGGTCCAGTTGATGAATTTACCACAGTGCTTGCTAAGATTTATGGTAAACTCAAAGAAGTGGGGGAGAAGTTTGAAGTTGTAGCTGTATTCTTGGACAGCGATGAGGCAGCGTTTAATGAGAGTTTTGCAAGCATGCCTTGGCTTGCCATTCCTCAGGGTGACAAGATGTGTGAGAAGCTGGTTCGTTACTTTGAGCTTAGCAATCTTCCTACGCTTGTCCTGATTGGTCCTGATGGGAAGACACTGAACAACAATGTCGCGGACATAATTGAAGAGCATGATATGGATGCATGGGAGGGGTTCCCCTTCAACGCAGAGAAGCTTGAAATTCTTGCTGAGAAGGCAAAGGCTAAAGCAGCATCACAGACCCTGCAGTCCCTTCTGGTCACTGGTGATTTAGACTTTGTAATTGGGAAAGATGGAACAAAGGTATGTGTTACTTGTGCTTGATTTCTTATATTAAAATATCTTTTTATCATTGGGAAGGATGGATCAAAGGTATTCCTGTATGACGTATTATGGAGCAAATTATTATTGCATAGGAGTTTATTAGCCATGCTCATCTAGATATTGTCCTTGTGCTCAATTTTACTGAATATGAAATATCCCAATTTTTGTTGCTTGAAGTCACGATAATCATTCTTGATATATTAATTATGTTAAGAGCTAGAAGTTGGTGCAGACTTTTCATATTGTGATCACCAAGCTCCCCTGTCATTTTCTATGAAATACTACTATATTCATGTATTCTACTGCTAGTGCCCAGCAACAAAGGAAATTGAAGGGCTGAACTCCTGGTGTTGATAGAGAGCCATTTATCTGGGAGATTACATATGTATAATAGAGTATATAATATATTACAATTTTTAAGTCACTGGCAATGAACGTATGATAGCTGGTTTACCTCTTCCAGTGATTATACTGCCCACTTAGTAGCGATTGTCTTGCAAAGAATCTGCCTGCAGTTACGATGTGCTTTACTTGTCTAAATTTGATATTAGTATGTGAAGATTGAAATCTACTTTTTTTTGTGTGCGTTGTCTTCAGGTTCCTGTATCAGAACTTGTTGGGAAGACTGTCCTCCTTTACTTCTCAGCTAAATGGTGTGGACCATGCCGAGCCTTCCTGCCTACACTTGTCAAGGAATACAACAAGATCAAGGAGAAGAACAGTGATTTTGAGATCATTTTCATCTCTAGCGACAAGGATCAGAGCTCCTATGACGACTTCTTCTCTGGCATGCCATGGCTTGCCCTTCCATTGGGAGATGAAAGGAAGGCATACTTGAGTAAAACCTTCAAAATCCGTGGGATCCCTTCGCTTGTCGCCATCGGTCCTAATGGAAATACAGTGGCCAGAGATGCAAAAAACCTATTGATGATCCACGGCGCCGATGCATTTCCGTTCACTGAGGAGAGGCTTCAGGAGCTGGAGAAGAAGATCGATGAAATGGCAAAGGGGTGGCCTGAGAAGCTGAAGCACGAGCTGCACGAGGAGCATGAGCTTGTGCTGACGCGCCGCCCTACATATTGCTGTGATGGATGCGAGGAGATGGGCAATTCATGGTCCTACAACTGCGCGGAATGCGACTTCGATCTGCACGCCAAATGTGCGCTGGGCGAGAAGGGGGAGGATTCTGAGGCGGCGGCCCCAGCTGGGTATGTGTGCGTGGGAGACGTTTGCAGAAAGGAGTAGAGTTGTTTTTCCTTCCACCTCTGCCAGCTGAAGCGTGCCCGAATGATGTGCTGTGTGGTGTTGTAAGAATAAATAATCGTCTGATGGTTTTGCTTGGAAGGTATTTGTGCTGGTGATGTTTGTGTTAATCAACAGTAGCTGTGCCCTGAACTTGTAGGAGTGTGCAAAACCGTGCAAGTATGATTTCGGATTGTCAATAAGATCGGTATAGTACTGTGCTGTTTTTTGTTTTCCATTGCATTGCATTTAGGAGTTACGTTTTGCAAGCTGCATGCTTGTCGTTGTTAAGATTTGAATTGATCTCAGTTTCGAGTTAGAAACGTTGTTTGAATTGACGCTAACACTCTCATGGCCTTGAATTTGTTGGTAGCGTTACCCATTGCGTTCCAATCCCGGCTCCCGATCGGGTCTACTTCCGCCCCTTTCCAGCCACCGCAACACACCCCAGGACCCGAGCCGTATCAGTCTTTTGCACACCTGATTTAGCAAAACATTTTGAGATTAGCAAAATTATATTCCACATGGGACCACAGTCAGTGGCCATAAGAAAATGCATCCCGCCCATGGTTTTTCATTTGCGAATAACCGCAAACAGTCATTTCAAGCAAGATATTCTTGCTATATTTGCTAGTGTGAACAAACATTTCTATGGGCAGTGAGCTGTGGGCTAGAAGAAAATGCTTTTACTGTTAGGTAGAAAACACAACAAGACACGAAGGTAGGGAGAAGAAAGAAGGACAATGTCATGTTTGAAAACTGCAAAAACAAATCTCGTGTTTTTTCTTATTTTCCGGAATGAGGTACACAGCCGAATGTAAAATTACATTAAACCTAAATACATCTAGCAAACCGTCTAATAGTAATTATAGGTTGTAAAATCAATATTGTCAACGAATTGCTGTCAATCTTATGAAGTAAATGCGGTAGACACAGTTTAGGGAATCACACAAGGAGGGGACATGGTGTTTCGTACAGGTTTAAGGCCGCGCTCAAGTGGGCGTCGCGATGGACGCTGGCGGCAGCGTTGGGCATTGGAGGTACTGTAGCATTTTGTTATTTTTATTTGTTTTTTTTCGAATTTCTAAGTTTTGTTTTTTTTCATATTCCTTTGCATTGTCCGCTCTAGATTAACGTGCCGTTTTTATTTTTACATTGTTTTACATTTAATTATGTTCAATAAGCCAAATCAGCTACAGTAAAAAAAATCAGCCAATTACAGTAAAATTTCAGCAAAAGCCAAAAACTATCGCTATTCCGAACGCCCCCTAAGCCTTCTCTGGAGAAACCATAGCCGTCATGTCTACCAAGATGGCTTTTATGTCGTCTACGCTAACACTCATTTCGTTGAGAGTGGGCCTCATGACCTTGAATTGTTTGGTAGCAGAAACCATGTTGTTGGCTCTGATATCAAGTATAATAAATCTTAGTTCATTGGGGTAGACATCGTACAGAAGATAGCCAGGACGGCTCGACTGAAAGAGAGGCTTTAGGAGAAAAGGGGATCATGAACCGGGAAGAAGAACTTGAGGGAGAGACTAGAATAACTCTTTTCTTCTTATTGCTTAATGAAATAAGATACATTTTCATCCTTATATAAATTAGATGGTTTAAACTCTAAGAAACTTATCTCTAATATTATGAAAATAGATTATCCTAATAAATCTAATATTGTATATAAGAAAACTAATACAATTAAATTGGAAAACTAATCCAATCAAATCAGTACTGTGCGTAAACAGGAACTGCACACTGAACATGTGGATAGTAACCACACACATATACTACCTATTAAAGCAGGAGAGATTGCCGCAAGGGGACGGAGAGATTGCCGCAAGGGGAGGTATACCACGTCACCTCTTTTGCAGAAAAGTTCTCTTCTTTTTTGTAATTATGTATAGGTCTTTGTGGAGTTACATATAGGTCCTGTATAATTACATATAGGTTCTTGCTTTTATTTTTCGCATATAAGCCGCTACCGTTTCCGTAATTTCGTGGATATCCTACCACCAGTTTCTCAGACGCGCAAGGAAGATCTGATGACCGGCGCAGCGTAGCGCGTGTGTCTACCTAGTGACAGTCATTCTTCTTTGGTCATCGTTGTCCTCTGCCTCCTCCAAGTGCTCAACATTCGCAGTTTCTCATGTGTATTCGAGAAAACAAGAAACAATACAAAATGATGTTTTTCTAAGCCGAAGAGATCAAAACAACTACATCAAGGCCCGGTTTGGATGGGCTGGTATGGGGCAGCCCGTTCAAAATGCGTTGAAGTGTTTTTTCCCAGACCATCCATTAGCAACTGATCCATTCAGATGCCACTCTATATTGTCCAACTCTGATGCTTTAGGGCCCAAACGTCCGACATTTCCCGGCTGGGAGTGTTAGCAATCTCTCAGAACCGCATTACCTGAACCCAGCACACAAATACATTTGTCTGCTCGCGTACGGCCAGAACGAGCAATATCATCAGAGGAAGAAACTAAGCAAGCTTCTCTTTCTGTTAGCTGCATAACCTCCATTGATGAAGATTAAACAGTATCATCGCATGCAGCTAGCAGGCAAACCATGGCTTCTCTTTCTGACTAGCTGCTGGCGCAGTGACTTGTGCTGGTGCAGTTTCGCTGCCAGCTTACTGTTTAATTGGTTGGTGTTAGATCATATGATCAGATCTAGTCTATTTTAGATGATGAATAATTGACAACATTGATTACGATATTACTTATGGTGTGTTACACGTGTGTGGATTGACGTTGGTCAAATTCAGACGAACTTGTGCTGAAAAAATATTCTTTGGTCTTTGTATGTACAGATTGAAGCATGGAGGCGATCGTGGTCAATGACGAGGAGAACCGGGACTATGATGGAGAGATCGAGGTCAGACGGTCGAGGGAGTCACGAGATGGTCGAGCTCATAATTGGGTACGTGAAGATCAAAAGTGGATGATGCGTGGAGAAGATACAGGAGGTGCGGTCCTGGAGGCTTCGACACGCGATAAGCTAGAAAAATCGGAAGCGTAGAAATAATTAAAAAAACCTATGTTATGAAAGATTTTTGGTTCCTTAAAAAGTAGTGGGTTAAAAAGTCTGATTGAGGTAAAAAGGCTATTAAGGTTTCTAGTGGTGACTAAAGATATGTATAAAAAGGGGTTGGCGGCTGTTTTCGTGGCCGAAGCTTTAGAAGAGAAAAACAAGGTGCTGTGGCGGCGATCGTTTTTTTTTTTTTTGTGCGGCGCCGTGACTCTAGAGAAGAAATTGATACGCGGCCGTGGATTTGCCGTGATTTGTTTTCTTGATGTGCTGGCCGGCCGTGATATTTGTTGACTAGAAAAAGTAGGACACGGCAGCTTGTCTGGCGCGCTGGGATCAAGAAAAAGCGACTCGGCGAAGCGCAAAACAGTAAAGAAGGGATTAGGGGCTAATACAAGTTCCTTCTTTGGGCGGCTGGTTCCGATGCAAATATACAAAACTGTGACGCTGGGCCGCAACCGAAGAAACTGCTAAGAAGATTTCGGACGTGCGTGAGGAGTTGCTAGCTTGGAGTAGTCCAGGCAAAAAATTTTTGGTTTCTGTTCTTGAGAGGAAGCAAGTATGCAGAGAGGTAGATTATATATGGTTTGAATTTTTGGCTGCCTTCTGTCCGTGAAACCTCCAATCTTTTGTCTTCACGAAGGGTATGGTTATTGATCTAATGATTCTATTACTTGATGCTTCCATATTCACTTACACATAGCTAGTATGCATGACTAGTAGTAATAGTTTTCTCTTTATTAATTCATAAACATTTGTTTTTTTTGTGCTACCACAGTAATCCGAAAAATATATATATATTTTTTTCGTTCTGGTTTTCTATTTTATATATATATATATATATATATATATATATATATATATTCTCTTGTCTCTTGTTTTTTTTAAAAATCTGCTATCAAGGTGTTTAACGATCAAAAGATAGTAGAGGTGTGAAAGAAAAGCTTTTGTTTGGATTGCAATCATTTACCCCCTTCTGATTGGCATCGACCATCCTACAGTTGGAGTCTAGGGTTACTCGCTCGAGCATTAGGAGCTTTTAGGACTAGTTTGGTCTTGTCGATGCTACTTTAGAGTTTCCAGTTAGTAATAAGATGCTGTTTTTGCTAGTCTTAATTAAAGAGCTTTTTTTTTTTTGCACAGGCTTGTCTTCTCTACGTCGGGGAGAGCATGAGCATTTAGGAATCCACGATTTTCAAAAGTGATATATCGCTCCTGTAGCTCGTAAAAACAGAGCATTTCGATCGCTCCGTCAAGTAAATTCCATAGAGAAATGACGTAGCATATCGTTAACAAATTAAAATTGCAGTGCTCTTGTAGGATAAAATCTTCTTTCAATTGATTTTACGGTTTTCTTAAGTTACTAATTAATTCTTGCACAGTGTGTGTGGGGAGTCAAATGGCATTTGTGAATAGGGCTGGCCCTAGGCCTAAGCCACAGGGGCGACCACTTAGGACCCACGAAAGCTAGGGACTCCTAGCCCATATATATTAGTATGTATATATGTATGATATAGGGTGGGTTTGGGAGCACTTTACTTAGGTTTTGGTTTTCATTGCTACAGTAACTAACTTTTAAATGATACATTTTTCAAGATGGGGTCTGCAGGTAGATTGTAGCACAAACTATAACAAGTTCAGTTGTACCGACCAAAATCACATGTGACTATATACGTTTTTCAAGACGAGGTCTACAAGTACATTATAGCACAAACTATAACAAGTTCAGTTGTACCGACCAAAATCATATGTTACTATTTTCCTCTGCATACTACCTCTTGCGAGCAATCCAGAATTCAAAAATTTCAGTCAAAAACCATAGCCCAAAAGAACCCACCCACAACCTATATACTGAATACTAAAAAGCCATAGACCAAAAGAACCCACCCACAACCTATATACTGAATACTAAACGTAGCTGATTATAATTAGTTAGGCCAACTGCCAAAGTCAAGTAATGGCCTATTTAGTCCATGTTGTACATCCAGCGTTGAGTGCTCCCTAAATATCCAAGCATGGATAGTCACAAGGAGAACACATAGAGTGAGTCATCCACTAAATCCAATCGACCACGCACACCGCTTGTGTCCCTTGATCTCTCCACTCCTATTCCGGTCTTCTCTTCCCCAAAACAAATGCCATTGTTGTCGCCATTAATGGAGAAGGAGAGCCCGATTATCGATTCCCAATGAATTCACCTTCAATTTCTTCACTTTGCAATGGTTCTACTCGAAATCCTATCATATAACCGTTGTATACATGGTACATTTTTATAAAATTTTGTTCTTTGATTATCTGTTAAATATCACTCCAAGTCTCCAATGCAACATATACACTATCTAGAATAAAATCTTGAACTTTCTTGTAACATCGATTTCTTTTTATATAAAGATATGCATTAGATCTGATAGGGACATATTGAAAAACTATTTGAGGTTATTAATGTCATATGAAAGGTTGAATGATCTAGCCACTTTATGCATTGAGAAGGATATGCTAGATTAAATTGATGTTGATACTATTATCAATGACTTTGCATCTAAAAATGTTAGAAGAATTTGTTTTCTGTGATCATTCTATTCATAACTTGCTTGCTTTGTTCGACAGGTGATAGATGATGGCTCATGGCTCTCTCTTAGCGTACTTTGGCTAATGTAGTCTTCTCATAAATTGTTTTATTCTTAGAAATATATTATAGTTTTCTAAGACTTAGTCATAATATTAATGTGCTAATGGATTGTCGCCAATGAGTACATTGTATTTTGTGATGTACTAAGTCTAATGTCGCCAATAAATACATTGTATTTTATGATGTACTAAGTCTAATGATTACTGTATTGAACTTCAGTTTTGCAATTGATATAAAATATATTGTTACATATTTATGTTAGAACGAGGGGTCTCCACTTTTGTCACGCCCAGGACCTTCAAAATGACAGGAACGGCCCTGTTTGTGAACAAAATCTATTATATAATGAAAATAGGGTTAATTGGAGGCACCATGTTCCTTTCCCACTTTAACCCGGGAAGGAGAAAGATCAACTGGATATAGTATAGGCATTCAAGTTTTATAGCTAACATAACTCTATTTCTAAATATTGAGACATGGACATATTGTAGCATCTAGCCGCTTAGTTGTGTGTTGTTATAGTTAGTTTTACTTATGTGAAAAAAAAGATATGTTGAAACTTCAGTAGAGCTTCTAAGGAATTGAACTAGGAAATTAGGAAATATTGTTCTGTTCCTTCCTACAATGTTTGTTTGATTTATTATGAGAAATTAAATGTCCCCATGCTATTGATAAAGAAGAAGCTTTATGTAAAATTACAATAGAACTGAGTTATCAATACATATAACGACATTCAAATGCTACAATTAAACAATAGTCATACAAATTACTTGAATATATTAAATTTCTTTCTCCTTTCATCAATCATTACCCTCCAAATAAATATAGCATAAGAACACACTAAATCTGTATGATGCCTAATTTACAAGCTCGCAAATACCCAATATATCATCCTTTCTCTTATTTCTCTATTGTATTCCCTAGCTTGACAAAAAGTTGGGTCCAAGAAATGAGCATCTATATTGCCTACGTGCAACGTCATGCCGCCCATTAGAATCAACCCTCTCCCTTGAGGTTTTACGTCTTCTAGATACAACAACTGTTAGAAATAGGTCCAGGAGGTCTATTTTCTTAATTCCAAAGTATTCATGGTTTAATACCATATTACTAAGTTAAAGTGGAGGAGACCAATTCATAAGATTGAGTTCATGCCACTCTTTAGATTATGGGTAGGATGGCATGAGAAGGGCTTTGCCTAATCACACATGCGCGGGTGTGTATTCACGTATTTTCGTGTGAAAATCACATGACTCTCTCTCTCTCTCTGTGTGTGTGTGTTTAAATGAGATTCAAACGTTTGAATTTGGAACTTTATTGGATCTGATGACAGGCAATTACCAATGGGTAAATGGCTGGTTAAATATACCAGTAATCAATGGATAAATGACAGTTTTAAATCATATCAGTTACCAGTCTATCTATATATATGCCTAGAGACATCCAGAGTATAGGGTGAAGTACATTCCACCTCCATTCTTTCTATTCTTTCTTCTCTGTGAACTTGTACTATTGTGTTGCGCCGTCTGAATCTCGCCAACTTTTCTTCCTAGCGTGCACCTAGAAGGTGGGAGAGCAGCTATATTTGAACCATTGTCGCAGAGAGTACCTACACGGGGCGGCAATAAGATTTCTGGACAGCGCATTTGTGCGACTACTCCTACACTGCATTATTTATGTTCTGCACTGCATTAAACCTGCGCTACTTCCTATTCTTCATCAAGCCAAACAGTAAGTCATTCACTCGTCCAATCGACTTGTTTAAATTCTGTTTCTATATATTTTTAAGTATAATGATTTACCTGTTGTTAGCACTACTTTATATATCAGTAGTTATTTATGATATTTGCTTTCTAGTAAAACTTAGAATTAAAATATTACCTACATTTTCATCAATCCAGAAACTTTATTGTGAACTTTGTTGCAATACAGAAACGTGCATCACTCTCTCTTTGTTTGAATGAGATTCAAACATTTGAATTTGGGGCTTTATTGGGTTTGATGACAGGCAGTTACCAATGGGTAAATGACTGGTTACCAATAGGTAAATTATTGTTTTTAATTATGTCAATTATCAATCTGTATATATATATATATATATATATATGCCTAGAGACGTCCAGAGTATAGGGTGAAGAACATTCCACCTCCATTCTTCCTATTCTTTCTTCTCTATGAACTCGTGTTGTTGTGCTGCATCGTCTGAACCTCGTTGACCCCTTCCTGGCGTGCACCTGGAAGGAGGGAGAGCGGCTATCTCCGAATCATTGCCGCAAAGAGTACATACACAGGGCAACAATAAGGTTTCTGGGCAGCGCATTTGCGTGACCGCTCTTGCACTGCATTATCTATATTCTGTATTGCATCAAGTCTGTGTTGCTTCCTATTCTTCATCAAGCCTACGTTGCTTTTTATTCTTCATTAAGCCAAACAGTAAGTCATTCGCTCGTATGATCGACTTGTTAAAATTCTGCTTCTATATATTTTTAAGTACAATGACTTGTCTGTTGTTATCACTACTTTATGTATCATTAGTTATTTAATTTGCTTCATAGTAAAATTTAGAATTAAAATATTACCTATATTTCTAACAGCAACCACTCGGAAAACGAAGTTAATTTTTTTGAAGACTAGAATGAGTAAATCTCTAGCTCTTTAAGAAAAATTTAGATCTGCTGTAAATATCTAAGTGCTTGTTTAAATGGATCCGTTTTGGGCACCACTGAAGGTTAACGTTCCAAGTGGCACAAGCCTACCATGAATGCCATGAAGCTAGCTAGCTAATACACATTAGTATCGTTGTCTCTTTTTTTTTGTTTTTTATCCTCTCAACTTGCACTAACAGTGACAAATGCTGCAATAGAAGCGACACATCTCGGGGCTGCTCTCTGGACCCGTACAATCTCAGCAAATGATTCCGACTGAAAGCCTGGTCCGGAGGAGATCCCGATGGCCCAACCGAAAGATACCCTTGCCGGCGTTTTCTTCTCACCATTTCTTAACCAGTTACTGCTATTCTAATACTATATCTTTCCCCATTAATTGTCACGGATTCACGGCAAACAATTTGCTATGATGCGAGGGCTAATCGCCGTCGAGGATGCTTCGGAGCTTCTCATGGAGTGGGGCCGTGTGGCGGCCGGTGCTGGCGGAGGAGAGGGCCAATCGGCCTCGAGGGGAGCTCCCTCTTCGCTCAGCTCGGTCGCGCAGTAATGGACTATTCGCAATAATTTATGATTACGGAAAACATCGCACCAATTTTCCGCATATGCCTAGGCATAAACCGCCAATTGGGCATTCCTTTCAATACATATAATCCTAAAGAAAACAGAAACCGTCATTGGAGTTGAATTGGCCTGATGAAAAAGAAAGGGGTGAATTTTGAGCAATCGCAAGCCTCCCAAGTAGGACGAGTGCATCACGGGAGAAGATTGAACGAATAAAAAAAATTACATTATAAAAGGTATGGTCGAACGTATAGTAGGCTCAAGAGTCAAGCCAAACGAAAACGCACTTCCGCAAAAATTATTATTGGAACCAGAGGAAAACCCCGGTTTCATTTTTCATTCAAAATGGAACACGACATTAAAAAAAAATACGCGGCATGCACAAGGCAAATGTTAGGATTAAATTAACCGTCTACTTTAAAAACAAGAAGAAATTAAAAAGATGGGGAGAATAAGGAAATTACGAGAATAGAAGCGTAGAACTGTTCCTGATAAAAGCAAAGAAAATATACTATTTTTCTTGATTTATTTTAGTGCTCTTGCACCTTTTCTTGAGAGTGTTGAATAAGAAAGTTGAGGGCAATTATCTGTGGTGAATCACCAAAATGTGATGTTAGCGGATATGCCTTGGAAAGAAATCCAAATAGAGAGCTCACAGTAGGCACCTAACATTTCAGTGGACATCTTTACGTGGCAGAGAATATTTATACACGGGGAGATAAGAGAACTAGTCGTTTCAAAAGAACGTTCTGACTATGCCTTCTGCTTTAAGAGCTCAATTTTGATATTTTCTAAAAGGCCTACAAAAACATTGCATTCGCAAACGAAAAATTCTTAAAAGGTAGTGTTGCGATTTAAATGAGAACTCCCAAAGGAGCAATGGACAAATTAGCACCATCTGCACCACTATGCTCATTCTGGAGAGGACTACAAGCTTGCAATATATTACTGCTAGTTGTGATTCGAATTTTGATTCTCTCTTCCTTTTCTTGGAACTGATGTTGTAAGCCCAAAATTAAACGATGGTACTCCCTCCAGTAAGAAAAGAATATTGTTTTAGAGTACATGTAGTTAAATTTTTTAAACTTTAATTATCAATATCTTTTTAAATATTTAGATTAAACATATGAAAATAATATGTATAGATTTGCCTCGAAAAGAACTTTTATAAAAAAATATAATTTTGTTAGGTTTTATAAATTATTACAATAGAAATTAGTGATTAAAGTTGCTTTTTAGTTACTGTGTCAATATTTAAAACAATATTTCTTTGTGATTAGACGGAGTATATAATTAGATCCAAAGTGGAAAACATATTTATCATTCAATCCTAATAACCTCCTTCCCAATGTTTCAGTAAGAAACTGAGTGGGAAAAGGAACCTCACAACCCTGTGCCTTTGCTTACATGTGAAAGCACACTAGCGGTACAACTCCAGGAAGATCTCTTGGAGCCCTCCTTTTTCTAGCATTTCCCCCCATAAAAAAGCCTCGCCCAGAATGCAAAAGAAGCTGCCACTTGCTGCAAGCCCCAGGCGCCTAATTATGCCTGGATGTTGGAAAACCTCTGTTTCCCTCCTTCCTTTGAGCGCCAGCTGTCTTTTCTTCCTAACCACGTGTTGAGGAACTGTCGCTGATAACCAGTCCGATCGATGCCACTGCTTAGAACAAATCAATCAATCACAGAAGACAGAATAATAGATTGAACACACAGAGAGTTAGAGAGAACTCTTGATCTTTCTTTATTAATTTCTGATTACATGTGTGTACCAAATATGCTGGTATGGCTCTCTATTTATAGTCTCCGGTGAGGTGCCCACCATTGGCCAGGGCTGCTGGCCCAGGCCCAGGTTTCCTAACACTCCCCTTGGGCACTCATCCTACACGTTCCTGCCTCGTTAAAACTCCATAAAATCCAGTGGAAAAAATTTAGAGAAAGAGTACATGATACATGTTATACTATGATGCACGAATTACTTCATTAAAACCTTAGTCGAGAAACTTAAGGAAAACTCGTCAACAGGAAAAGAGTACAATTCACCCAATTTCATTCAATCTTCAGGATTTTATTCATTTGAGTACTTAATCTTCATGATCAAGATTTACTAATGGACTTGAGAGAATTTCCCCCTGAATTCTACACTTCTCTAAGTCTAATCATCTCAATTCCTCGCACACATCTTTCAAAGCTAGAAGCAGAGAGTGACTTAGTGAATAAATTTACCAGATTTTCACATGACTTAGTATGCAGTATTTTAATCTCATTTATCTTTTGCAATTCATGAGCATAGAAGAATTTAGGGTTGATGTGCTTTGTGAGATGACTCTTCACATAGCCCGTCTGCACTTTGTGCAACGCAAGCTGCATTATCTTCATAAATAATTTTGGGGATTTGCATAATATTCATTCCACATGACTGTTGAATGTGGTGAATCATTCGTCGAAGCCAAGTGCATTCACGTGCAGCTTCATACAGTGCTATAATTTCTGAGTGGTTCATCGAAGTCGTTACAAGACTTTGCTTGGACGATTTCCAGGAAATTGCAGTTCCACCACACAGGAATACATAGCATGTTTGTGACCTTGCGGTATGCGGGTTAGACAAGTACCCGGTATCTGCATAGCCAATCAAGTTCAGGTCTTGATTCTTTCTGTAGAACAATCCAAGGTCCTCGCTTCCTTGGAGGTATCGGAAAATATCCTTTATGCCATGTCAATGCCTTTTGGTAGGTTCTGCACTGTACCTTGCTAATAGGTTCACGGTAAATGCAATGTCCAGTCTAGTGCAGTTTGCTAAGTACATGAGTGCTCCCACTGCACTCAAATATGGGAATTCCGGTCCTAGGACTTCCTCCCCCTCTTCCCTAGGTTGGAAAGGATCTTTTTCTTGCTGTAAAGACCTCCCGATCATCGGTACTTTCGATGGGTATGTCTTCTCAAAGCCAAACCTTTCTAACACCTTCTGGGTGTAGGTCGACTGATGTACTAATATTCCTTCAGGGACATGCTCGAGTTGCAGGCCAAAACAGAATTTGGTCTTGCCCAAATCTTTCATTTCGAATTTTGACTCCAAGTAGGAGCTTGCTTATTTTATGTCTTCTTCTATCCCAATGATATTCAGATCATCTACATACACTGAGATTATACAAAATCCATTCAGGGATCGCCGTATAAATACATAGGGACAGTCTTCATTGTTCGTGTAGCCTTTCTTGCAGAGAAAGTCGCTTAAGCGATTATACCACATTCTGCCAGATTGCTTTAGTCTATACAGGAACTTTCTAAGCTTCACACTGTACAAATTTATATTTGCTCTGTCTTGGTTCAGGAGAGGGATTCCTTCAAGGACTTTCATATAAATCTCCAAATCTAAGTTTTCATAAAATATGCAGTTACCACATCCATCAGTTTCATATATAAATTCAAGTTCACTGCTATAGAGATCAAATATCTAAAGGTAATTCCACTCATGACTGGGGAGTAGGTTTCTTCATAATCAACTCTTGGACGTTGGGTGAAACCTTGTGCTACCAGCCTTGCTTTTTATTTTACTACTTCGTTTCTTTCATTTCTCTTTCGAATAAATATCCACTTGTGCCCTATAGGATGCACATGGGGAGGTGTGCGGTATACGGGCCCAAACACTTCTCTTTTGTTCAGAGATAGCAATTCAGTTGCTATTGCCTTCTTCTAATCTTCCCAATCTGATCTATTCTTACATTCAGCGAGCGATGTAGGCTCGGGATCAAGATTGATGATTGTGGTAATTTTCTTTACGAAGTAGATATCGATATTGGCTGTTGTCCTATTCATGGACTCTCCCGTGTGCATATAATTTATAGCTATTTCTTCATGAGTTGCTTCTTCTGGAGCGTTTGCTTCTTCTGGAGCTTCTCCTTGCACATCGCTTCTTCCAATTGCGATGGCAAGTCCCTTTAGTTTTTCGACTCTCATGTGTGCGCACACATCCATGCCGGTTTCTCCCTGCAGGAGTATGTTCAAATCTGGTATGTCCTTTTCTGAGGGTTCCATATTGATGCCAGATCTCAACTAGCCCCCCTTCTCATTCTAGGGGACTTCAGTGATCGGCTATGATAAGTCATTCTTATCCTTTTTCGCTAGGCGTCCCCGGTTATTTGGTATACGAGGAGCCGGAGTTCTCGTCCTTTTATTCTGAGGCTCTGGACGGGATTAGGAATACCTTCTGCTTTCTTTGGTATTTCAACCCTCTCCGGTGCATTGCGTGCAGGCACATGCAACTTAGTCACGCTTTTCAAATCACTAAAGTGATCGGGCAGTTTGTTTGCTAATGCTTCCAAGTCAATGATCTTCTGGACCTCTTTTTCTGTATCACTAGTGCGCGGGTTTTGTGCATGAATTCCCGTAGCTTCCTGCGTAACTTTTCGATATTTTTCATCAAGAGGTTGATTTCCTCCCTCTAATGTTGGAAAATTATCCTCATCAAAAATGCAATCAGCGAAGCAGGCGGTATGCAAATCTCCCGACATGGGTTCCAAATACCTGATTATGGATACAGTCTCATAACCAACGTATATCCCAGTCTAGGGCCCATTGCAATACGCTGCGGAGAGGGTATAGGTACATAAATATTGCATCCAAATCTCCTAAGATGAGAAATTTTCGATGGTGACCCTTACGCTAGTTGCATGCATAGGTGAATGGATGTTGTAGGTTGATGGTCTAAAGTTGATGAGATTCGCTGCATATAGGACTGCGTGTCCCTAACATGTAGCTGGCAAATTACAATTCTGTAAAAAGGGTCGGGTAATAAATTTGATTCTTTTGATCAATGCCTCTACCAGACCATTCTGGGTATGGACATGCGGTACCGAATGCTCAACTGCAATCCCCATCACTATGCAATAAACATCAAATATCGTTGAAGTAAATTCTTTGGCATTGTCCATTCTGATGGACTTGATGTGATGATCAGGGAACACATTTTCTGATGCGAATGATCTGCGAGATCAGCTTTGCGAAATCATGGTTTCTTGTGGATAATAAATCCACATATGACCACTTCGAGGAAGCATCAATGAGCACTATGAAATACTTAAATAGCCCTGAGATGGGCTGAATAAGACCGCAAATGTCACCATGTATTCATTTCAGGAATGCAGGAGAGTTCATCCTTCACTGTCAAAGTGGAGGGTCTAATAATTAATTTTCCGGTGGCACATGTAGGGCACACAAAATCTTCATGATTTGAGAAATTCTTTACATTGATATTATGCCTTTGAAAATTGTTGATTATATTTCTCATCATTCTAAGACCTAGGTGGCCTAATTTGTCATGTCAGAGACCGAATAGTTCAGAGCTTCTAAATACTATCTTCAGGACAGTGTAGGCTGTAAGTGCCTTGATATTGGTATAATATAGCCCAGTTTCTAGTGAAGAAAATTTTTCTAATACCCTTTTTTCATTCTCTTTGCGCTTCGTAATGAGTAGGTATTTCTTACTGTACTCTTCTTCAGTCTCAATGTGGAAACCATTGGCACGAATATCCTTAAAGCTTAGGAGAGTTCTAGTTGATTTAAGGTACAATAAGGCTTCTTTAATGACTAAAGTTGTGCCCATTGGGAGTATAATTGTAGCTCTTCCGGAACCAATTATACATGCATCGCTTCTGGCGATTGTCGTAAGGCTACCAGTGCTCTTACGAATCGACTGAAAATATTTAGTCTCTCTTAAGATGGTATTCGTTGTGCCACTGTCGGCAAGACACACTTCCTCCATAGGGTACCACATGTGTTCTAATATAAGGTATTTTATTAATATGTATTAGAAGGCATTCAACACATAAATAAAATACTCCAATATCAGAACATATTCTGCCATCATAAACTGAATAAATGAATGAATTACTTAAAATCATCCAACCATCACGAGAAAACAAATGCTAAAATACCATCCATGCAAGTTCTAACTTGTCCTTTTAACATAAAATAAATGACAATTAAAGTCTCATGCATTCTGTGCATCGATTGAATCTACTAGAAAATCAGAGACTTCTTCGGCTATCTTCTCAGAGGTGATATTCTCTTCAAGAGAAATCATGGCGGTGACTGCCTTTAGGTCGTAAGGAGTGCTGCTGCTGGGATGGGCTCAACCTCCATCAACTCAGGCAGTTGCTCAGGATGCTCCCCCTCAACTGCTGCAAAGTGGGCTTCAGGCTGCCCTTTGCCATTCTTTTTCTTCTGGGCTTGGTGGGCATCAATGGCATGCTATGGTTCTTTGCACATCTGCGACCAATGCCCCCACTTGCCATACTTGTAGCAATCTTGGTTCTGCTGGCCATAGGTCTTGCCACTCTCCTTAGCCTTTTTGTCCCTCGGAGCATCTGACTTACCTTTCTGGGCAACGGTCTTACCCTTCTTCCCTTTTCTTTTCATCAAAGGCTTTCGCACCTTGTAGCTCCCAGCGTTGGCCTCACGGCCAGCGGAGCTCCCTGGTGGCTGAGTGACGTAATTTTTGCGGAGAAGTTCGTCCTAAGCCTCCACAACCTGCATCATATCAATCAATTCGGTGTACTCCTTGCAGCCGTCTTGACGATAGTTACAGGCGGATTGTACTTCATTGGGGTGGAAGGTGGATAGAATATTCTCAATCTTCTGCTCATCTGCGATCTGCTTACCACAGAGATGAAGATTGGTCCAAATCCTGTGCAAGGCAGAATTGTTCTCCTCGACCGTCTTAAAATCAGCAAACATCAGTCTGATCCACTCTTCCTCTGCTTGAGGAAGAATGGTATATTTTAGCCTCTCAAACCTATTCTTGAGTGCTGTCTAGAGTGCTAGCGAACTTTTCTCTACCATGTACTCATTCTTGAGAATAAGGCAGAGGTGGTGCCTGAGAAAATGAAGTGCTTGATCATTCTCCTCAGTGCGTGGGTTGGACGTTATGCAGTTCACCAATCCCGATAGCTGCGCGGAGCTTCTTAACTCTAAGCACTATCTCGACATCGGATGCCCATGTCAGATAGTTTTGGCTATGCTGGGCCGGCTCCTCGAACTCCCAGTTCGTGATGCTAGTCATCTACATGTGTATGAACAGAATAAATAAGTTTACTGCTAGTAAACATGCATGGAATAGTTTACTGTGGGTAAATAAATGGTACAAAAGGTTCTCGCAATGTTTCATAATTTCCTATGCATTTTCTATAAATTTTACTACTAATTTTAGTGATTAAAAGCAATTTAAACAATTACAATTAACTCAAACAGTAAATAAATACAGAAAATAGTAATGACAGAAATAAATATATTTCAAATGCTAAAAATAATTCAAAATTTGGATTCCCGAGGCCCTTTTATGCTAGAATATGAATTTTCAGCAAATTCTGTAATTTACGAGGGTTTCTACGCAAATTTTTTTTAGTTCAGAAAAAGATTTGGCGTAATTTTTTGATTTACCAAGGGGTTTTCTGCAAAATTGCTGCCCTCCCCGCCGGGCCTTTCCTTCCCTCCTTTCCCGTCTGGCACATTCCTCGGCCCACGCGGCCCACCGCTCGGCTTCAAAGGGCAGGGATAGGGTTTCCCCTACCCCTGTTTACACGGGGCGGCGGCGACAGCAGCTCGGTTGGCCCGAGCGGGTGCGGGCATGGGCGTCGGCATCGAGCAACGACACGGCGACGCGGGAGGTCGGCTTTGGGTGGCGCGGCTTGGGTCGGGAGCGTGCGACGAGGCGACGCACCGGCGGCACACAGCTGCATGCCAGCGGCAACGTGCGGGGCGACGCCAGCTTCAGGCCGCGTGGACCGGAGCGGCTCGGGGAGGCGTGCACGCATGGGAGACGAGGCGGCGTGGCTTCCGGCCGACGGTCGAGGCTGTGCTTGCGAGCGGTGGCAAGGCCGAAGCGCCTAGGGTGGCATGCGTGCTGGCGACAATGCCGAGGTGCCCAGGGCGGCGCGTGGCGGCTTCTAGCCGGGCTTCTTTGGGTGGCACGCACGGCGGCGATGGCAGCAGCTTGTGCGGGACGACAACCCGTACGGGGGCGACGGTCAGCTCAGGCGGCTGCCGTGAGGCGGCGCTGGCTACTGGCCGACGGCTGGCGCGTACGGGGCCGGTCGGCGCCATCTTCACATGTGGCGGTCGTATGTGGCGGTCATGCTAATTTTCTCTTTTTTTCTATTTTCGATCTACAATGCAATCAACATCTACCCTGTGATGCAATCTGCCGATCGATATTGTACCGGCGACTTCAGGTCTGCTCACGGTAGATTAGGATGGATTTGCACCGTAGAAAATTAATTTAGAATGTGAAAATTGCGAATTTACAATGATCTAGATAATTCAATCTATTGGGGCTTCAATGATTACCTTCGATTCACCAGAGCTATCTCGTGCTGATAACGTGTTGAGGAACCGTTGCTGGCGACCAGTCCGATCGATTCCACTGCTTAGAACAAATCAATCAATCACAGAAGATAGAATAATAGATTGAACACACAGAGATATAGAGAGAACTCCTGATCTTTCTTTATTAATTTCTGATTGCATGTATGTGTTGGGATACGGGTAGACTACATTAGCGTGAATTAAAAATTCTACTGTGTAAACCAAGAAGCCATGCGAGTAAAGAGATCATATATTATTACCACAGGACGCGTAGTGCAGCGGAAGTAGAGTTGAAGCAGCTGATTCAACGAAGAGCGTGTCGGTGTAGGCGAAAGTAGTCGATCGTCCTCCGGCCAAACGTCTCCTCCTTACGATCGTCCCGATCAGCGCCGCAGTCGTAGCAGCGCCTCTACCAAGGTCCACATGTCCTGAGAGGGAACACCATGCGTCGGTGTGCTACCACCAACACGCACGGCAGGGGTTATGAGAAGTAGCGGCTAGGGTTTCTTGGGATGTCTCCCTCAGCCTCTGCACCTCCCATTATATAGCCTCCAATCGGATCTATATCCGATACGAGTGGATATGGAAGCTCACTCGAAAACCATCATCCAGACCCTTATCGTTCCAGCCCATTAATTGTATGACCCTGTAGGTTCATGTATATTTGACCATGGGCCGAAAACTCCTTTCCGGTCCATAGGTTGGTAGCGATCCCTAGCAGGACATAACGACCCCTAAATATACATAAATATCATATCGGACGAACCTATATAATACTTATGTACGGATCCCTTTGCCTCACGATATCATATCGAACTCAAGGCGAGAAGCGTGCCATCCTATGATAGCTCGATCCTTTACTCGAACCTGTAATGGATTACGATTGACTCTTCAATCACATTCAGCATGGCCATGCACTTTCTTAATCCAATCACATCGAGGGGCCTAGAGATATCTCTCCTGTTATATAGAAGGGGTAAATTCCATCTTGATCGCTCATATCCCTCCGCATGTTTCATAGTAAACCCGAAAGCTACCTTTATGACCACCTAGTCACGGAGTAGTGTTTGGTAACCCATAAGTAAACTATTACACATGTAGGAAACAATGACGATCTCTGGTCTAAGGATCCCACATACACTATATATATGAGACCAACTGATGACATTTAAGAATATAACAATTCCCGCAGTGTATCATGGTGGGTCAATCCAACACCATGTTCTTTAACATGTGTCCATATTATTGACTTAATATCCCATATTCATGATCCGTGAAACATGATCATCAATCAATGCATGTGCTGATCTGTAAATCATAATTGTCCTACATAATGATTTAAGATCAGAGATAATTTAGAATAATATCAAAAACATAAACAAAGAGTTTCACGAACAAGTCACATACTTATTGATTAATATCAAAGACATTTATTCAAGGGATAAAATAATATATTATTCAAAAGGTCATTAACATAGAAGTGATACAATCATCTCCATGATTGCCTTTAGGGCACATCACTAACAGTATGTACCAAATATACCGGTATGACTCCCTATTTATAGTCTCCGGTGAGGTGTCCACTATAGGCCTAGGTTTTCTAACACCACGCTCTCCAAATTGCTGCGCCTACTCGATATCATGGACACGCGACATGCCATGGAACGACAAATGTTTCAGCTATTATATGTAGCTATTATATGTTCATTAACACATAGTAAATTCATAAGGTCAAGAATGTTAAAGATTTACTCGCGAAAAAAGTTAAAGATTCTATGCATACATTTCTTTTTAAGTTCTCTCTACAGTCATAAAAGAGAAAAGAGTAACGCTTTTGAATGCGTTGAGTCAAGCCCTATTAATTTTGACCAAAGATGTTATTTAAAACGTATGGTTTGTGTATATGAAAATGATACTAGTGAATTTTTCATAAAAAAATACTTTCATAATATTACGCTTTTATATTTTTTTTTTGAATATATGGTAAGAGAATATAGTGGTCAATAGAGCATTTTGTTTTCATTGATTAGCTTGAATGTAAATGCACGAATCTACATAAATACGGATGCAAGGTATCTTCTTTATTTTAAGGGCAATAAAATCTCAAAAATAATTTTAAGAAAAAATCATATAAATTAGAGATTTGCTAGTGCCCGGATATCTATCCGGGCGCTAGCGCCGTATGGTGAGTCGTGACATTTCTTGGCTATATGTGTAACATTTCTCGACTATGTATATAACAAAAAATGTTTGATAAAAATCTCAATGTTGTACTGATTGTTGCACACATGAAATCAAAATATTGCAACAAACAAATATCTACCTCCATGGCAGGCGGCGGCAAACGGGAAGGTGGTGTGAGTGGCATAGATTCGACGCCAGGAGGAGAAGGCGGTGGAGCTTGTGTAGCGTGGATCCTAGGTGGCAGTCGCAGTTGTGAAGTTGGCACCCCTCGCGCAGGATTCGGGGTTGACGACAGGGTAGGGCGGCAGGGGCGGGGTCGAGAGCTCGAATCAGGGCATCCGAGGAGTAGGCGGAGCCGAGGAGGCGAGGGGTGCACTTGCGAATCCACATGGCTGACCAATTTGAGGGCGCACGGCCGTAAGGGGAGGAGGTGGTGGGAGGCAGGAGGTGGAAGAGGAGGAGCGCGGGGGATGGTGGGAGGCCAGGAGGGGAAAGAATGAAAGAGAGAGGGGTGGTCGTGGGTTTTGGTGTGTAAGGTGTCTGATTTTTTTGTGTTGTATGTTTATACTGTAGTAATTTTTTATAAATTATCTCGTTAATAGAGGGAATCTACATTCTGTAAATCCTAGAATTCTTGTATTCCCAACTCCGCCGCGCCGCACGCGCTCCCCTATATTAAGCTGCTAATTCTCACAGAAATTACGGCCTCCTCATTCTCATTCGTGTAGCCAGCCAGCCAGCTTCAGGCTGCACAGGGGTAGTGGTAGCACGCGTGCACCTAATCGAGAGAGTTAGTTTAGCTAGGACCAACTGATCAGGTAGTCAGGGAGAACGATCATGAAGTTCGGTAAGCGGCTGAAGAAGCAGATCGACGAGAGCCTGCCGGAGTGGCGGGGCCAGTTCCTCAACTACAAGGAGCTCAAGCGCCGCGTGTCGTCGCCGGCGCCTTGCCCGGCCGCCGCAGAGGCCGAGTTCCTCAGCCTCCTCAACGCCGAGGTCGACAAGTTCAACGCCTTCTTCCTCGAGCAGGAGGAGGAGTTCGTCATCAGGCAGAGGGTACGCAACGTGCTATATGCTGGTCTTCAATTAACAGAGCCTCTAGTTCAGCGCAACCTTTCTCATTGTGTCAACCTGCCATGATGTTTGTGAGTGCAGGAGCTGCAGGAGAGGATCCAGAGGACTGCCGAGGCGAAGGAGGTGGCGCCGGAGGCCGAACACGCGGCGATCTCCCGCATACGGAGAGAGGTCGTCGACTTCCACGGCGAGATGGTGCTGCTCCTCAACTACAGCAGCATCAACTATACAGGTAGCTGGTAATTAGCCTAGGCCTCACCAAGAATCAAAAACCTTGATGCTATGTGAAATGAATTGATCTGCAGGTCTGGCCAAGATCCTGAAGAAGTACGACAAGCGCACCGGCGGCGTGCTCCGGCTGCCGGTGATCGCCAACGTGCTGCAGCAGCCCTTCTTCACGACGGAGCTCATCTCCAAGCTAGTCAAGGACTGCGAGGCCATGATGGAGGCCGTCTTCCCCCTCCCCGCCCAGCAGCTGGAGGTCGCCGCCAGGGAGCGAAAGGCGCTCGCCGCCGCTGAGCAGAGCATCTTCCGCAACACCGTCGCCGCGCTGCTCACCATGCAGGAGGTGCGCAGCGGCAGCTCCACCTACGGCCACTTCTCCCTCCCGCCCATGACACCCCTGCCGGACTCCGACTGGCTGCTCCAGTCCTTCCAGCCGGCGTCTCCATTGATCCCCACACAGTGACACAACTATGAGAATACCACTAGCTATGCTATGCTACGGTATAGACGACACATGCACCAAAGCAATGTTTAATTAGAGATCGATCCCCATTTTGTCAGGAAATGCTTACAGTGTGCTGCTGCTCCTGAAAAGAGCAGATGTGTAATTGCCTGCTTGTAATAATTTTTTTTCTCTTTTTTGTGGCTTAATTTAACGCTCTCCTAACTACTAGGACTAAATAATGTAATTATCGAGTGAGATCAATACGCTTTTATTAAATCTTAACCGCGAGTTTAGTGCAGAATTATATGCGACATTGAATTGCTGACATGTGATTTCGTGCTAATTGGCACCTTGATACACAATCAGAATTCATGTATTTAAAAAGAAACAAATGGGACCGAGATTTTCATGAATGAATGAGACATACATCTGATGTGGTTCTGAAAAATGTTTCATAGTAAGGTTTATGAACCTACCAGAGCAAGTACACCAACTTTAAAGGACCATATCGTTTTTGTGCAGGACCATAATTTTAGAAGATGAAATCCAACCATTATGAGTCACAAAAGCTAACAAGAACAGGAAAAACACAGAGAGACGATGACAGGCATCGTGACGACGAAACGTTGAACAGAATCATTGATGCGTACTGTTAAAGTGGTTATACTATTTCAGATAAGTCAACTCATCATTCAAAACTCTTTCGGTTCTGTAACTAATGCTTGATGACAAATGCAACAACAATTCAGCTGAGTTTATACGCATCTGAAGAGAATTTTGTGCCAAATTGTAAGTACGTAAGATGATTCTTTCAACCAAACGAATATACTGTGGTGAGTTGCAGTTTTGGGTACTACAAATGACATCAAGATTGACGTCAAATAACACTATACAGTTTAATGGATGGTAGAGGCGTAGAGCTCCTGCCGATCTTTTGGGAAAAAAAAAAGAACATGTAGGACCAAGAAGGCAGCTAGAAGGGGTTGAATAGGCATCACACAAATAATAGCTTTTTACAGAAACTTTTCCTAAAGAGAAATCCAAGCTCTTTACTCGAATAGCTATTGAAAGCTATCAAGATTAGAGACAAATCACTCGGAATGAAAACTCCAAGAAGAACCAAGCAAAACGAGCCATCACACGTCGAGCGGTCTGACCTCCTATGCAAACCGATCTGACCGCCCTTGCATATCGGTCAGACCGCCATTGCAAATCAGTATGACCTCTTCCTTCTAAACAGAGCTGAATTTTAGCACAATTTCAAATACAAGAAATGATATAGCTTTTGATCCACAATTTTAAATGACTTGAAACTTAAATTAAGACTAGATCATGACATTAAGAACTTATCATAACCAAATATCTTAAAATAATTTAAAAAAGTTGGGACCTTTTGGCTCTTAAAGCCCTGTTACACCAAAATCAGGCAAACTCAAGAACTTGAGCCAAGAATTACTCATGGATAATTGATAGTCACGATGATATTAGATCTACTCTCATATGTCTTAGCAAGCCTAAACACAATAACATTCTAAGCCAAAAGCCCTTATAAACAAAACCTTAAAATCACCCTTCCTTGATCCAAACCGAGCAACCACAAGATTTTGCTATGAAAGGTGCCTAGATGGATAGGATATGATCTCTAGAAAATATCTCCATCACTTACACGTCCGTAGTATAAAGCAAGATTAATAGGGGAGAAGAAAACACCAAAAATTAAGCTAAATTAAAATTTCAACACTTGAGTAAAGAGGAGAAAGATTTGAACGGATTTTAATATTTATTAATACTTAAAGACGAATGTTTACATCAACTTTCTAACCATACATAAAGTCTGAGAATGACAAAAAACTTAAACACAAGAGCTTCTCACATTTTCCACAAGTTCTCTCCAAAAACTCTAACTCTCCTCAAATGCTAGGCCTAAACTCTCCAAGCTTAGCACACAAGCTACTTCTCTCCCTCATTATATATAGAGGTTCACAAGGAAAATTCTAACCAACACCTCTAGTTGGGTTTCATTCACTTTTACATGGCTTAACCCGTTAACCCAACACTATACCGGGTTTTACACTTACACATGCACGTTTCTCAAAGCGCACACAACCATTTATCCATTAGTAAATTAACACTTGATCCACTTAATATTTTTAAGCACGTCCTTATCCTAGACTACCTCTCTTGCACCTTCTTGCGCCGTGGTTTGATCAAGTCTTCAACTTTTCGGTTTAAAGGCAAAAGATCATTTTGCCCCCAACCACCTTCCACGAAGCTTTACACTTCCTTTGCCTTGAAGCAACCTCGTTCTTCATCTTCAACTCCATATGGATTCAATGATTTGCCATCAAGTCTCTTACGTATCCGGATTCTATTGAACCATCCTCGCTTGCAAACAGGCTCAAGTCATTTGACGCGCAATACCACCGGTAGCTCTTGCTTTTGGTTCCTTGCCTTTCCGGCTTGTAATCATTCTGTTAGCCTCAGTCATCTTCCTGTAGCACTTTGATCACTTTGAACCTCAGCTCTCCTAACTTAATTCTGATCTCTTCTGCCTCACCATGACCTAGCTTCGGAGTTTTATAACTAACAATAACAAGCAAACCATCACGTAGCACCTCACAATGTATAAAATCATCAATTGACAAATTGATGAGCTAAAAATTCTTATCTCACACCAAAGTATCTCCACATGCTTTAACATGTAGTCCGTAATACCCAATGACTAGTTGTTACGTTTTCATGCATTCGGTCTCCCCTGAACAGTTCCTATATGTATTGACCTTGTCACTTGGTGCACCACATGTACCAACTCGTATTTCCACAATCCTTGTCTTTTTTGTGCCCACAGTTGAGCCATGTAGGCTCATTCCAGACTTATATGACCACTTCGGATCTCAGCTCCCCCACCTAGTCTCGATCCACTGCTTCTAACCGTTACGGCCTCCAAGCTGCATGTACATCCAAAGATCAAGCAATCATGTCGAGTACAAATTCCATGTACTTAACTCACATTAGTCAAAACAATGCATCATGAAAAATGTATACAACAAACCCAATGTATTTGAGCCAATCCCCAACTCAAATACCAAACTAAACTCTCCTGAACCTTGCCTGGCTAGTCAGACCGCCAATTATTGGCCAGTCTAACTACGCCAGTCAACTCCTATCAAACCTTGGTAACAAGTCACCAATCTGACCGCACCCCATGTGTCAGTCAGACTGCTCCTGGCCGGGAAGACCACGGTCCAAATGACGGTCAATCTGTTAGCATATAAAAGCAACTGAAAATTGCCATTATCCAAAAACTAAACTCAAACCCCGCAAATTCTCTCAATAAAAAATCAATTACTCATCATAATCATGGGTGGCGTCCACATGGTCTCACATAACACTATACAGAAAAATTGGTTTATATTTTTCAAGATGCCAGTAGTCATCATTCATAAGAATTCAGGACTTTTTAGATACATATCAACACTTTTTTTGCTTTCTTGTTTGGAAGATGACAAGAATATTCTTTCAGAAGGATAGCCTAGACGTGGACAGGCAGATGACTGGGTGGGCAAGTGGCTGCTCTAATAATGAACACCGGATATTCCTTCCAAAATGCCAAAATTATAACACTGAATTCAGAATTGAGTCCATAAGATCTCATTGTGTAAAAGGAGAAGGAAAAGGAAAACTGATGAGATTTTAATATGGAGAAAAGGATTAATTGGTCTAAACAAATGCGGACGGAGCTGGTCGGTTGTTGATGAGTAAAACTTGGGGGACCGGCAACATCAATTTCCAGATGATGGCTATCTGAATAGTTCTCCTTCACTCACTTCAATCTGAATTTTCCTTTTTTATTTTACATGCTTCAGCATTTGAAGAGAAAAGAGATATTTTAGTAGCTTTCCCTAGATGATAGTGTGCTCTTTTTCAAGATAGATATTTGAGTTTACATTATTGTGTTAATTTTCAAAATTTTTTTGGGAATGTGTTGATTTTCAAGCTTGCAAGGTATATGTTGATGGACAAGAAGAAGACAGACAGCAACTTGTTTCTGAAAGCCTAGTTTATATATTGAACAACAAGTTCTAGCTTTCTGAACCTTTAATGATAATATCTTCAAGTTTTTTGTGTGAAAACAATGACCCATTCTCTGTAGATGGTCACAGACAGTGGCAAATAGTTGAAGTATAAGTGAATTATCCACTTTTTCTCATCAGATTAAGCTTTTGGATGAATTGGTTGGTGTATGCAACTCAATATAGTATCAGAGTCAAGAGGTCTTGAGTTCGAGATCCGGTTAGCGTAATTAAAAAAATAATTGTAACCCACTTCTATTCCATGTCTTAGTCTTGAGAGAGCCTACACATGAGGGGAATGTTGAAGTATAAGTGAATTGCCCACATTTTCTCATCAGTTTAAGCTTTTGGGTGAATTGGTTGATGCATGCAACTCAATAAAATCCAGGATTTCATCATGTCTCGAGCTGTAGAGGGTTGCAAACTACTACTATCTAGGCTGAGGAAAGTTATGCTCTAGCCTTACCTAGACTTTGCACTGGTAAAAATCCTACACCCCTGTCTAGAGTGTAGGTTACCATAGGCCTAGATCCGCCCTTGGTCATAGAAGTCACCTTCTATAATGTAAACTGTCGTATGCAACTGCTAATCACGTTCCATCAGGAAGGCAGCACTTTAGTAATTCCATAATTAGCTTCACCACATGAAAAGCAAGAAGTTAAATAAGCTGGCCATCAACAAGGACACGAGGCATAGCATATCCCTGTGTTTATTCCAAGATGCTACCTTTTTTTGGCTGCAAATCCTGCACCTAGACAATGCAAGAATGGGCGATCGTGGCATTACCTTAATACAAATGACTCCATCTTATCCTAATCTTGCTTTTGTGTAAAGCAGCAAATTGCATCGAACATATGCTGCGACGTGTAGAACCAATTAATCTTGATCCACTAGTTTACAAGGTTACCAATGGGTAAGGGGCATTTGGGCCGAGGTGGTTTGACAGGTCCGAGGTGACTCATCTAATCCAAACACTCTGCAGGAACCGAAAAGCTTATAGAGATTTCGAGCTGAACTTTCCCCGTGTACGAAGAGACTTCACCTAGCTCGAAGCTCTGTTATGTCTGTAAAAGATACAAAGCATATTGTGATATTTGAGCGCAATTATTCAGAGTTTCATATATTAGCAGTAAGATCACCGATTGATCATTTTACTAGCAAACAGCTGAATTCCTGAAGGACGTCGAAAACTCAAAACCAGGACTATTTAGGATGTGTTTTAGTACGAAGAACAACAAATTAAGAGCTTAGCACTGGGAATTATGCAGAGGATTGCATTTGCAACTTCTTTGGATCTTTGCAAAAACCATAACCTTCAGCATGTTTTTGGCATGTGATTCTTAGTTGCTCGATCCCTTGTCCTTTTTGTTTAGTGTTCTAATTCCATTCTACAGCAGCAAGACATCTGTGCACTACTGTGCTGCTGAAATCTGGGATATATATGTTTCCTAAAGTAACCTGCTAACCTTATTAAGCTATGCTATTCCTGCTGCCACTAGTCATGCATAGCTTACCTAGCTAATCGATTACAAGACGTAAGCATCGCAGAGTCCTGAATTCCTCATCATACACGGTACTTTGAGCTGTTCTCTCATATCTTGGGTGCCTCATCGCCACTGCAGTTTTGGCATGCACAGCAGAATCGGTTCGAACAACAATTTCAGCATCACGGGTCTTGTCTTGGCTCAGGCCTCATCAAGAAGCAGAGTGAGATTGGCATCGTCTCCAGCATCATCGTCAGAGGGCGCAAACCTGCTGAGATGCGTGCGTGAGACAAATTAATAGTGACATGTTTATGTTCTGTTTTAAATTAACTTCTAAAAATTGCTTTTATGTAGTAAATAACTTTCGTACATTACCTAGACTTCAAACGGAATATCTTTTTAAAGCGGAGTCTACTAGTTAACTGTAATAGTAATTTCATTTATATCAGCTAAAATTGCACGTGAGCTCTATAAATTTATCTATAAATTATTATTATTTATAAGTTAAAGTCAAAGGCCAATATAAACGGCCCTTTCAGAAGATGTATCGCGCTGTGATTGCTCTGCTGATCGGAATCGGATTGGCAGTCAGGTATATAGCTGGCCATCGGGCGCGTGCGGCCGCACGGCGCAAGACGGGCTCGCACGCGACGGCGTTTAGGCACGGCCGTAAGGCCCGTGTAATAAGCGGGCGTGCCGCCGCGGCGCACGCGAGCAAGCCGAGCACGCCCGGCCGCGCCGTCTTGCGGCCGAACGCGAGTTAAGGCTAAGCGGGCCGTCTGGCCGCTAGCCCGCTTAGCCCAAAAAGCAGAAAAATAAGAAAAATTGTAGAAAAATAAGAAAAATTGTAAAAATTGTAAAAATTTAGAAAAATTCAAAAAATTATAGAAATTTATAGACATTGCTAATCATAAAAATAAATATTTGCAATGACATAATGAGCTTTATTAACTTATTAAATTACATGGGATGGTGCCTCATTAAAAACTTTACCAAGTAAAAACTCAATTTGAGAAAACCTTGGTAAAGAAAAAGAGTACAACCTATAAAGCTCATTAGTGACTATATGTGAAGAAAAATATTGAAAATCCTATTCATTGCTATCTAAATACAAATTCTCAAAAGATTCTTCTAAATCTTTATTTTCTGCAGATGTTGGAGTCTTGATTCACTTGTTCCCGGTCTTTAACGGTCATAAGTACTTGACCATCTCGTTGGACAGACTTGTTCGTCGCTCCTCGATTATTCTTCCGAAAGATGAATGTCGACTCAGAGAGACTGTAGAGACAGAATATCCAACACATCCCGCGCTAATATGGATAGCATCGATATGACACCTTTGGGCTTGCCACCATGAGAGGATGTTCAACTCCTGCTCAAAACCGACGCTATCATCTGTTGAGATAGCTTGATAGGTCTCCGTGCTTTGTCGCCTTCCTCCTCCTAATCGATGTGTACTGCGAGAACTAGACGAAGAACCAAAAATCTTGCCCCATTGCATAGCCCCTAGAGGTGCTAGGGACTACCGGGGTCTTTCCAAACGCATGATCCAAACTTATTTTCATATTTATCATATACCTCATATAATTTATTCTTAACTAATGTAAAGTATGAAGAATAGTCTAAATCGGTAGCCTCACTTAAAATTTGTAAAACATTCGTAAATCCTTGGAGTTTGGCCCTAGGATCCAAAATAAGCGAATGCATATAAAATAGGAATTTCTCTCCAATATTTTAAAAACTTAATTTTCATGGCACCTACAAAGATCCCGTAGTATATGATCATGTTCAAAAGCCTTTAGGTGAGTTGCAATTTCAACAATATTATGAACAATTATAGGAGAAGTAGGGTAATATATTCCGAAAAGGCAAAGTGTAGCTTTATGAAAAATTTCTAAAAGGAAAATATTTTTTCAAAGAACAACCCAATCGTTTTGAGAAGTTCGGGTCTCTAACTTGGGTTCTTTGGAGGAGCTACGAGATTGATGGCTTTGGGTGTGAAGGAAAGCAGATAAGGTGCTCCTATATGGCAATATATGTTTAAGCATAAGATAAGTAGAGTTCCATCTAACAGGCATGTCTAAAGCAAATTTTCTAGGACGAACATTCATTGCTACGCAAAAACTCTTATATGCGGCTATTCGTTGGTTTGAACAATTAATAAATGAAATAGCATCTCTAAAAGAATCAATACAAGCATTTAATCTTTTAAACCGGATTTAACAATAAGATTAATAATATGACAAGCACAACGTTGATGCAATAAGAAAGAGTGTGCATAAGAATTAAACACAGTGTAAGAATTTCCATAGCTTTAGTGTTTGCAATTGCATTATCTAAAGTTATAGAAAAATTTTATCTGTGAGACCAAAATCTTCTACAACTCTAATAATACTTTCTGCAATATTTTCAAGACTATGTGAAACATTAATTAATTTAAATCCTATAATTCTTTTTCCATTACCCAGTCATCATTAATATAATGAGCAACAACACTAATATAATCCTCTCTAGCTCTACCACTCCATATATCAGAAGTTAAAGCAATAGAGAATGTACAGGTATGAAACATTTCTTTCATTTTATCACGACAATTGTTATAATATTTAATTAAATCTCTAGTTGTTGTTTGCCTAGATACAGTATTAAATCGAGGGTTATGAGCAATCCTAATATATTTTTGAAAAGCGTCAGACTCACCAAAATTTAAAGGTAAATCTTGAGAAGCAATTAATCTACAAAGAGATTCCCGAGCTACCTGTGGGTTGTACTCCCACGTACGTACCGAGCCGTCAGGGTTATATTGCAATTGTGTCCGGCGCATTTGTATTCCTTGCTTTTTCTTGCAACTTGCAAGCATGTCGTTGTAGATGACCCGTCCCACTGAAGATTTTGCAACAATTCATTACCACAAATTTTACAAACAAGATACCTCACCAAGTCCCATCATCCTCGGTCTTGAACTTCTTGTCAAATCATTCCAAACTGTTGATGTACTAGCTCTTGATCTTTTGCACCGTGCTTTGAGTCGTGGATGCACTTGTTGAGCCAGAGAAGATGGATCGATTGGACCTCGCTCCGGGGCCATCGTTTCTTCGGCATTTTCGGATGGATATGCTTGTGGAAACGGTTGCATATCCTCCGCCGAGGCCGAATTCGGAGAGTTCAAAATCGTAGTTCTCCATTAAATCAACTGTAAATTAAAATAGTAAAGAATGATTAACTTCCTATTAAACCAACAAATAATAGCAATAAATTAAACTAATAAATAATACTCAAAAATTAAAATAAGACAGAATTATTACCTCCTTTGCAGCTCTCACAAAAATCTAAAGATTTTGAATTTTGAATTTTTCCGAATTTTCACCAAATTGCAAGCACTTTCAAATTTTCACAGCTAAACCGAGAGAGGAGAGTGAGATTTGAGGTGTGGAGAATGGAGGCCGGATGCCCACCTATTTATAGAAAAAATTTCAGATTTTTTTCGAATGTTTTGCTATTTTTCTCGAATTTTTTTACCCCCAACGGTTAGAAAAAACGGCTATTTTTTCGAATTTCCGGGCCGGGCGTGCGTGCGGGCGGCACGCCCGTTTAGAGCCATTGGCGGGCCGTGCCGTCTTGCGCGTCTGCGGTCGGCCGATTGCTAAACGGGCGTCGCGTCGCCCGGCCGCGTCGTCGCACTCCGGCCCGCACGCGGCGGCCCGGCGGGGCCGTCGCGGCCAGGCCCGTTTAGTACCGTGCCGTGCCGTTTTCGGGCCGGGTCTACAGTACCGGGCCACGGTGCGGCCCGTGTAGGCCCGGCCCATTTGGTCAGGTCTGGTCAGGTAGCCGACAAAGGGCCCAGTAGGTTGGCATAAGTGGGCCGTTGGTCCATTACCCAGACGGCATCCGGCCCATTACCCACGACGCGGCAGCGAGAGGATCGCAAAACCCTAACAAAAAGCTAAGCAAAGTCCTCTGCCGCCGCCGCAATCTGACTACGCCCGCTATTCTTCTCCACGTCCTCCTCCCCGAGCGGCCGCCGTCCACCACTGATCCCTTCCCGGTACGCCTATCGTTCCCTAATTTCGCTTTGGGATTCGGCAGTCTGATTCGCGAGCCATCTGATCTCTCCTGGTACATTTGTTTTGTACGGCTGTCGAATGCCTCATGCTTAGATTTGTCCCGAAACCCATCATCTTTTGCTAGTGATCTTGTTCGGGCTGGTTCGAAAGCCGGATGTGATTTGTTACTTGGTAGCACTTGTAATTGAGATGCCGACCAGGTTTTGCCATGCCTAGTTTTTAGATCTTTGGGTTTCTTGCTTGTTCTTGAGTTTTCTTTTTAGGCAAAGTACCACCTCAAGTGAATTGTCCATGTTGTCTATCTTGTTGTTCACAGTACCCGTAGCTGATCAAGAAGACCACCCATTAGGCTGTACCCGGCTTGCTCGTTACTTATAGTGCTAGTTTGTGTAGATCTCTATTGATCACACAGCTGCCTGCTTAATTGCTACTGATTAGGTGGTTGCTGTGGTCAAATTTTTGTGGTTTTGTCAAGTGGCATGTTTCTCTTCGCTGCAGCAATGATTCTTTCGTATTTCTTGTTAGTTACTCTCGATAGTTTATTTTCCATGCCTATAGATCACGTATTACCTTTTATTGAGGCGAGATGGCGGTTACTTTATCCAATGTCAACTCTGAGGCAGGCCTCCAAAAGCTTGACGACTACCTCCTCAGCCGCAGCTACATCAGCGGGTATGTGATGCATCACACATGCTAGCTCCTTTTCTAAATACCTTATCATGCTTGTCACATTGGGCTTACACTCTCTTAAACCTTTTCTTCTTAGCTACCAAGCTTCAAAAGATGACATGGCTGTGTACACTGCACTTTCATCTGCTCCCCCATCAAGCTATGTCAATGTCACAAGGTGGTTCGATCATATCAGTGCTCTCCTGAGGTTCAGGTGCGTACTTGAGCTAACATTGATGTATACCATTCCGTTGCATTTGTAGTTATTATTTCATAAGGGCTAAGGGGGTTCTCTTCAATTTTCAGTGGACTCACTGCAGAGGGTGAAGGTGTTAAGATTGAGTCATCTGCTTGTTCTGTGGCTTCAACTCCTGATGTCGCTGACCGAAAGGTTACAACCTGCTATTTATCCTATATTTTGGTGGTGAAGTTAATTGTTTGAGTGTTAATGGCTCAAGGCTAAATCTTATGGTCAATTAATGGATGCTTGCATGGTTGAAATACCATCCACAATCAATTTAATATGGCATCTTTGTGCCATCATGGTTTCTATATAACGATGCAACCCATTCAAGAAAATGTAGTATGCCTATATTGGAGGTCCTAAAGCAGAAGCTGTAATTTCAGGCACTAGAAGCTGATGAAGATGATGATGATGATGATGTTGACCTATTCGGTGAGGAGACTGAAGAGGAGAAGAAAGCAGCAGAAGAACGTGCTACAGCTGTCAAGGCTGCTGGCAAGAAGAAGGAAAGTATGTCTTTTATTCGTTGGTGTTTCTTGCCCAGTGTTACAATTAAATTAGAGAGTGGCAAAGAGATAAAGAGAACTGAAAAAAAAAGGGTACGGGCCTGGTGTTCTGTAATCCCAAGTTAGTGTTTTGAAAAGCTCACAAAGTGGGACAAAAATAAACAAAAATTTAGTCAAGTGTGCACCTTAATTTCTTGTGAATTTTAATCTCATTCAGCTGCACATGTGCTCATTTAGCCCTAGAGTAAAATGCTGAAGTTATGCTTTATGATCTGAAATCCATTGCTAACTTGGCCCTTTATGTTGTGAATTTTAATCTCAGAAAGCTGCATATGTGCTCATTAGCCCCATAGGAAAATGTTGAAGTTATGTTATATGATCTGAAAAATCCATTGCTAACTTGGTCCTTAATTTAGGTGGGAAGTCATCAGTTCTGCTAGATGTGAAGCCATGGGATGATGAAACTGACATGACGAAGCTTGAGGAAGCTGTAAGGAGTGTGAAGATGGAAGGCCTGCTCTGGGGTGCATGTACGTGACTGCTCCATTAGTATTCTACTTATGAAAGCAGTGTTAGCATGCCCTGTTACGGTTGATTTATTTCATCTTTTAATATGAAGTATAATCGTTTGCAGCCAAACTTGTTCCGGTTGGATATGGCATCAAGAAGTTGCAAATTATGATGACCATTGTGGACGACCTTGTTTCTGTCGACAGTCTCATTGAGGACCATTTCTATACTGAACCAGCCAACGAATACATTCAGAGCTGTGATATTGTGGCCTTCAACAAAATCTGAAAGTTGCCTCAACATGCTTGGCAGTTCTGGCTTTGGAGTTTGGATTTCCAAAGTAATGTGCTATGGTATACTGATAGTTCGCTTGGAGTAAGCCAAACGTTTTCTTGGTCAAGTGTACTAACATATTAAACCTACATGGGTTCATAAAATCAGTTCTGGACTGGTTTTGATTTGTGGATGCTATTCAGCTATTGTTTCCTGGCCAGTTACCATATGGTTGGGAACGGACTCAGTTCACAAGACCAGTAGATTACTAGCATGTTTGTCCAAACAAGGGGATTATTTGGGCGTTTATTTGAGAATTATGAGGCCTCTTTCCACTATAAGGCCCCATACAACTAAAGGCCTATTTGGCTGAGCTAAAGCTTCTCCCATTAGTTAGCTTATTGTTGGGCTACAGCTTATAAGCTCTAGAAGCCCTTCTCATTGTCTTGAAGCATATTTGGGGCGTTCGGTACTGAGTGGGCTTACAGCTTCCAGTACCAGTACTCAAGAAACTCCCACTTTTTTTTTTTTTTTTGCCTAGATTCAGCTTAAGACTGAAGCTAGGGTGAACAGGCCTTAAAGCCACCAGCTGTCATTTGGGACCTAGTACTTGGAAGTTGGAACTGATCGATACGGCCAGTACTTGATCGAGTAATAGTTTTATATGGCCCTTTTAATAATGACACCGTGGTGCTTTTTTGAAATTACTTGAATATGCACATCAAGTACATGATTCCTTTGAAATGTCTTAAATAACCTCAAAACTCCACTAAACCATCCTCATGACTAGTATGTCGTAGGGAGGCTTGTGCAGTCCAGTTGAATCAGCAGCCTTACTGTGCCGTATGATTTTAAACAGTTACTGGTGATAGGTGCCCACTGCCTGGTTTTGGGACCATGCAACCTGCTATACCCGATCTTTTATTCGATCATGCACCGTGCCGTTGTTTCTTGATTACTGATCTTATATGATACAATAATTACTATCTGATTGGTTAATCAGGTTACTTATTAGTATCTGTCGAATTTTTTTGGTTGAATACCAGATTCTTTTGCCCTACTTATCTGGATTTTAAAAAGAACTCTTGGATAGATATTCCTGTCAGGTTACTTGAGCTTTTCACTCTTTTGCCACGAAACTGATGTGCTAATTTTGCTGCAGAAAACTGGATCATAATGGGTGCGAAGTTAAGGGGAGAATTTACTATCATACCATCTGCAAGTTTTCATCACTGTTTTTTGCTAGCGAGGGGTTTTTCTGCTCCAATATTTGTATGAGCAAATCTCATACCGATAATATAATTTAAAAAGAATGTCTTGATAAATTGTTTTAAAAATATAATAAAAATCTTGATAAATTGTTTTGAAAAGGTTATGAAAAAACCATCTTATTATTTATTTTTTAGAGGAAGTTATAAATCATAAATTAAAACAAAGAGCATGTACCGTTTAATCACCAAAATAGATTCCTCGCGAAAACAAAAAAAAAGAAGGAAAAATCACCGAAATAGATGTGCTCCTAGCTAGATCGCAAGTGGTAGTGCAAGTTGGTCTCGCTCGAGCCGTGCGTGCGTGCGTGCTGTCGGGTCGCTGTTATTCGGCGGCGAGCTCGACAGCAGCAAGAGAGGGGGTCACTGGGGGCGGAGCTACCTGGGACGAGGTTGAATGGAGACACGGGGGGATAGAAAAGAAAGATTTCGTCGGCTCACGCATCCTATGTGCGTTGGATTTGGGAATTCGCCCTAACTTGTACGGCCGTGATATCTTTTCACCTTTGCACTCAGGGGGCGATTGTTTTAACGATGACTTCTGATTGAAATTTTATTGTAGTTAGTTTTTTTACTGTAACTGATTTAGCTTTTTAGATATAATTAATTTAAAAAAATGTAAAAATAGAAAAAAACATGTTAACCCATTAGGAACAATACAAAGGAATACGGGAAAAAAATACAAAAAAACCTAAAATATCTAAAAAAATTCAGAAAAAGATGAAATACTGAATAGTGAAAAAAAACATAAGCTAGAACCAGAACCCGAAAAAAGTCGAAACAAGCGGGGTCAAGCTATTTCACTATCTTAATAAATTACTTTGAAACGGCTGTAAAAAAATTACCTTATTTATTTGTAGGATATCATAAATCAAAAATCATAAACTCAAAAATAAGGCCTATCTCGCTCCGATTTTTCTTACCCTTGCTTCTGATTCTGGTGCCCCTCTCAAAGTCTCCGGTCTCCAAAGTCAACCAAGGCAAGCACAGGTGCCGACATGGCAAAACAGCTGGCGTGGCCGATGCTCCCCTGGCCATCCAATGCCAGCTTATCCCCCTCCCGGTCCCACGTGGCATCCCACCCTTACAAAACTTTCCCAGTGGCCCCCACCACACCAACCCAGCCCACGAAGGCTTTCCATATAAGACAGGCCCGCACGATTCACAGCACACGAGCACAAAAAAAAGACGCGCACAAATGGAAGCGTCGCAGGCGCCGGCGGCCGCCGGCGGCGACGAGGAGCCGCCTTACCTACTCCGGATCCTGTAAACTCGCAGATCCACCAAGTAGAGTAGAGGAGACGAGACGAGAGAGGCAGGAGTGCTGTTCTGCTTATGGAGGCGGAGACGGGGGATGGGGTGGAGGCCGTGGTGGCGGCTTGCGAGTGCTGCGGCTTCACGGAGGAGTGCACGGAACCGTACATCGCCGGCGTGCGCGCGCGGTATGCCGGGAGGTGGATCTGTGGCCTCTGCGGTGACGCCATCGGGGAGGAGCTCGGCCGCGCCGCGCCGCCCATCTCGCCGGGGGAGGCGCTCGACCGCCACATCGCCGTCTGCCGCGCATCCTCGCCGCCGTCGCGGGAGGAGAACGCCGGGGACCTCATCGCCGCCGTGCGCGTGCTTCTCCTGCGCTGGCAGCGCTGCCTCGGGTCGACGCCGCCCAAGAGGGTGCGGTCCACGCCGAGCAGCCCCAGGCGCGGCGGGGCCTCCGCCGTTCTCGACGTGGCCGACGCCGCCGCCTCTGGCGGCAGCGGGATCGCGCTCGCGCGCACGGGAAGCTGCTTCGCGGCGCTTGTGGAGTGAGAAGAGCCATGAGCTCCTTGTCCAAAGGAAGGAGGAATCTTGGCTCGTAGCTGCTTGTGCTTAGATGGATGCTCTCTGGTTTCTCTTTTGCCTTGTTTCCTTTTGTAGCAAGGTACCATGTGCACAAAAATGGAGGTAGAAATTGAGGGAAATAATTCTGAGCTCGTAGAGGCTCTCTGGTTTCTCTTTTCCTCTCTGGTTCCTCTTTCGATCGAGCTTGTCTCGTCGAAAGATGGAAGTTGTCCACGAGTAATGGGATCCCAAAAAATTCTCCTCATCCAAACGCCCCCAAATTCTATATTGCATTTGCCCTGTCGAATGTGGGTTTTTTTCGGCTACTACTGATGAATTTTAGCTCTAACATAAGTATTTATACGAACGAATCAATCAACTATAAATCAATAAATCGTTTCGAAAAAACTGTTCTGGTAAACACCTCCTCTCCATCCGCCAGCAGCCCCCTTCTTTCTTTCTATCTTTTCAAAGAAAGATTTTCAGCAACCAGTTAGTGAACTGTGAATATAGATAAACACAGCAGCCGAGGGGATGCTTCAAACGGCTTTTTAAGCCACGGCTTCTGGTTTTAGCTGTTAATTTTGGCTAAAAGTATACTGTAGCGACTGTTAGTTTTTTTCTAAATTATTTAATTAAAAAAATTTAAAAATAAGAAAAAACCTTTATATCATCACAGACAATGTAAATGTATAAAGAGAAAAAAGAAAATACAAAAAAAAGCCAAAATTAAGAAGTGACGCATTTCAAATGGTCAAAAGCTAAAAACCAAAGTCATTTAGAGCACTGAATATATATGCGCTTGGAGGTGTAGGTAGACGTGCTTATCCTCTGTGATTGGTTTTATTCTTTTTGGTTTATATCTTATGCTATAGTAACTATTTTTTAAATGGAGTGTTTTTTTAAGATGGTGTCTACTAATTGATTATAGTAGATATTGTACCAACTTTACTTATATCGGTTAAAATCGTACGTAACTATCTCTTTCTTTTTATACTCTCTCTCATGAACAATCAGAATATAAAAATTATAAGTTAAAAAATATAAACTACAGTTAAAAAGCAGATGGTGCTGTAGAGTGTGTGTATGCCTATCCATCTTTAAAAAAAATACTTTAAAAGTTAGATACTATAACAAAAACTAAAAGCCGTTTTTAAAAACCAAAAAAACAGACCTTAGTCATTTCATGGCGTGCCTTCAAATTTCTCACACCTCAGGACCTGTGCAGGCGATACGTCACAAACAAAATTGTGCTTACAAACAAATCCCTCCTATTCGTACAAGCTTGTTGGTGCTTGCTACTTTTATGAAATAACAAATATTCATTTCCCACTCAGCCTAGAGTTGGCAATGTTTTTTTTGGGGGGTTTTGGAGTGACTTTTAGCTTCAGTTTTTTTAGAAGCCGAAATAAATTAGACAGTTTCTTCAAGCAGCTTTCCAAAACCGTTTCTCTGAACGGCTTTCCGAGTCCTTCGACATATGTGTCGTCTGTGTCAGCATCTCCACCATCTACTAACGTTTTAAAAAAATATAACAAAAAATCATCAACTATAGTAAAAAAAAAAAACCCTTATTTGTTTGGACTTGGGCTCCCACCAAAAAAAAATTCCGGAAGCACGGACAAGCAGGTCACTTGCTCTAGTGATATTCGGTTCCACGTAGAAAAATAACTTGCTGAGGCGGTCAAAGAATCTTGTTAAAGCTTGCAAATCCGAGTCATCAGCAACGTGGCATTCCACAGGAGAATATTATCTTGAGTCCATTCGAGAGGGAAATTTGTCCATCTTTCGGTAGCTTTTCGTAGCGCGGTGACCGGGAATCTCATCTACGTCCCATCATGCAAGTAGAACGGTCTCTGTTCTGGTGTTGTAGACTTGCAGTGCAACTTCGAACCGGAGGTTCCTTCTGTTACGAAATCCTTAGGTCTCGTGGGCAAATACCAAAACTTCTTTTGATGAATTTTAATCAGCCTCTTTGTCCTTGATGGGTTATCAGCAATCAAAAAAAAAAAATAATCTGGTACTGCTACATTTTGTGTCCCATTGTGTCGGGTTTTGTGGGCAAATTTCCTGATGAATTTTAGTCTACACATAAGGTTTCTCTTTGTACTTGATGAGTTATCAGCAATAAAAGAAATAAGATGCTACTACATTTTATGTTCTATTATCTCTCTATCGTGTGTAATTAGCTTGATGTTTTCCTACAATAACTATAATAATCCAATATATACCTCCTTCCTTCGAGTGAACGCTTATTGGATGGGTCCACGTCAGCGTGTCCCTACATGATGTGGACTTGGAGTCTATGCCACTCATACGTAGATCCTTCGTGGAAAATACCTTACGGGCCATTTTAATGCAAAAATATTGATATGAACTTCATTTACAGGAACCTAGTGGTGATGAGAGCTTTGATTGGGTTGATGCGCCGAGTGTATGTCATGCTGGCTTTTATTATCATTGTTACACGTATTATAGTGTCGATGTTTCATTCCCAGTAAATATCTAGTGATTTAAATATTAGAAAAGCTGCCTGAGAATAACTTCGGGAATAAAGTTGACGTATCAATCTCAGATTTTTTTAAATTTTCCTTATTACAAAATTGTGAGATATCTATTTATTATCTTGTTAAAGTAATAACTTCGGGAATAAAGTTGACGTATCAATCTAAGATTTTTTATTTTCCTTATTAGAAAATTGTGAGATATCTGTTTATTATATTGTTAAAGTAAAGGTAGAAGAAGCCATCACCCTCACACTCAAGTGCTAGAAATTTTCACATTAATCTGAGAAAAAGAAAGAAATATCTACACTATTAATCATGTAGGTCCATATTTTCAAGCCAAGTACAATCCAAAAATAATTAAAATTTAGAATAAAAAATTTAGAAATTTAATTTCCATACGAATTCCTAAGTAAAATCTCTAAATATATATAACTTAGTATAAAATTTAAACAAAAAGTAGCAATTGAATTTGTATACTAATCCCAACAAAAAAACCAAAATTTGGAATATAAAATAAAAAAATTATTGATTTAAATTTGATACGAATTCCAAAGTAAAATCCCTAAATAACTATAATTCCGCATAAAAATAAAAGAAAATTTGAAATTTGATTCCCAAAAGAATTTCAAAATAAAATCCTTAAATAACTAAAATTCACAATAAGTTAATAAAATTAGCAATTTGGTTTGCATACGAACTCTATTGAAAAAACTAAAATATTGAGTAAAAATAAAGTTATAATGAGGATAACACAAATGGTATGGGAGAAAACCATAAAAATGCATTGGTGTCAATTTATACTGTAAGAAGATATTGACTTATAGGGAAAGTGAAGAGCCGAGACGACGATGGCAAAGATGAGAACAATATCTTTCTGCTCACCGGAGTCGTTGAAGAGAAAGATCAGCGTCGAAGGGCCATGACAATGAGTGGTGAGCATCGACGTTGTTGAACTCAGTAGCCAAAGAAGCTCAATGATAGGGAAGGGTTAATAGAGAGGAGATAAAGTTTTACATTTAGACAGCCTATGGACGATATGAGGCCATCAGGCAGCTAGGTGGGTGCCATTGTTGGTGAGAGGCATAGTCTCACTGATGATGGCAAGAAGATTCTCTATATCATTAGACAACGACAAAAGTAGATATGCTAGAATCAGTGAAGATGGGAGGTCACGCAGTAATGAAGGCGGGAGGTCAACACAGTAAGTATGGAAGCCACAACATTGAGGTTGCCAACATTGAAGAAGTGGAGCAACTGACATCGGAGAAGAGGACATTGATCATGTATAACATCGTGCATGCATGCATTCATCTGTACGAATAGAAGCATGGCACGTACAAAAGCAGAGGAGCAAAGAGCTTAGAGTAGATATATCACAACCGTAGGTAATAGATTTGGGGCCACTGGAAAGAGCGTGACTGGTGTCCCAGGCAAGGATCAGTGGTAGTTGCACATGTATGAGTGTTGATGTCGTAATGGTTAGTATTAAGAAATAATTAGAGAGAAGTAGAAAATAATTATGTGGTAGAATATTGCATTGGAAGGGTAGCAACTGATAGACATCGATCAAGATTTAGACTTGCTATTGGAGGTTGAAGTAAAAAAATTATGACGATGAGAAGAGATAGAAGACACGATTCGGCGGGGCAACTGACTTGTGAGGGAAAATAAGTTCGAGTTAGGTCATCCATGGTGCATCGGTGTATACATGAACAAGAAATTCTAATGCCATGTAACTAATAAGATAATTTACCACACACGTAGTCAACGTATTGTTGAGATTAAATAGAGGTACATGTGCCTGCATACATTTTGGAAATGACAAAACTAATGGAGGACGAATAAGGGCATGCAGCTATATGATCCATTCACGATGGAAAGTGGTTACATTTTTAAGAACCCTAATAACTTATTGTGCTCAATAATTTTCTTCCATCAGAGCTCATAATTCAATTATGCTCCTCAAGTTGTATTTTTCTTCAAGCTTCTATTATCATTTCTAATTTTTATGATGTCTTAAAAATCTAAATAGCTTGTAAGATACATAAATATATTCTCAAACATCTAAGTTATACCATTTGATACTACAAATTTTGAAACAAATATAGTCGCGTAAATGTGTGGGTCACCTTGCTAGTTTCTGTGGAAAAAAGGTTCAGTTTAATTATGAACACAATTCTAGAATATTTGACATTGTTGACTTTTCACAGCCTCTAAGATTAAACTTTGACCGTTAACTTTACACTAATAATTTTCAAAATATCATGGAAGTAAAATATTATGAAAGTATTTTTATGGCAAGTCTAACAGTATTATTTTAATACGATCAATCTAGATATTTAGAAAATAATTATTACTTGAAGATTACGAAGGTTGATTGGTCTGATTAACAATGCCAAATATTCTAAAATAGGGGAAGAACATTTTTCTAGCTATAGAATCCATGCACTACTCGCAAAAAAAAAATGAACTAATAGATAGGTAATTTTATGCGTGTATATACACACAGGAAACATGCGACATGAACAGTGGTAGACCCAAAAATGAAGCAAGGGGGCTAACTTAGGATACCCCGATAGGCGATACAGGTATGACAATATAGATACTGTGATACAATATTTTGCAAAAATAAGGATACATCGATGCGGCAAGCATATATATATTTTAAAATTAAAAAAATAAAGAGAGGATACGAGAGAATGAGAAACTAGGATTACTTTGATGAATGCTATATATTCCATTATTCCTTGCATCCCTTACTTGTTACTTTCAGTTATGGACTACATAATTGACATTGTTCATGAATCCCAAGAGGAACAATGCATGTGCCATTAGATCAATGTAAAGGCATAGGCAAGCCTTGTTAGAATGCTTGTACTGCCTATTTCCAAGGGCAAACACCGCAAACCGGAGATTACTCAACGATTCACCTCTCTCATTCCCCTGTACTCCAACCAAACAAAGAGGTCATGAATACAAACTATGAAACACACACAAAAATCCACCTAAAACAGTATATTTGTAATCTAACCTCTAAGAACCATTTGTAAAACCTCGCCGCATTGTCAGTTGGATCCTCATCCCTGTACCTAACAAGAAGACATTAGCAATTAACTCAAACCAAAATTCATAATTTCTCCTTACTTAATCGAAGTAATAAGCAATCCACTAGTAGAATAGAATCAATAAAAGTGGAGATGGCACTGTCGATGTCATAGACAAGCAAAGAAAGAACTTGTCAGTGTCGATGTCATAGACTATGTGTGTGTGGAGTATTCTCTGACATTTTCAGTGCCAAAAATATTGGGTTTCTATATCTGATATGTAGATAAGCAATGCATAGTCATGTAAAGACCACATTGGTGACCAAAAGAACAGACACGCACCACATTTACCCATGCATGCAATAGGCTACAACAAGTTCATATATGGATGGCTTTACAAAACTAATCTTGAGACCTAGACCAATTACTAGTACCATCACATTCCCATGAGGGACAGAAATCAGATTTGAGCCAATTCATAGAAAAAATTGAAGGATTGAAGGAGTTATATTGTACCTTGGGGTTTGATCCGGCATTGGCAACCTGGAGCAGGGGGCAGAGGCACAGAGCACCGCAGCCCAGAGGTGAAGGCCAGAACCAAAGATGGAGTATCGGGCTTCCGACAGGCTACCGGCTGGTGGAGGCAGAATCGGTCGAGGGTGCCACCGCCGCAACACGCGAGCTAGGGTTGTTGGTAGGAATGGGAGGCAAATGTGAGCTAGAGCTAGGAGGAGGCATAGCACAGGGGGTCAGGGCCTGGGGGGCTAAACTGGAAGGCTAAAGGCGCTGGTAGCTGGAGACAGGCCATTGGAGGGCTAAGAAAGGGAATGGGCCAAATGAATAGTAAATACCTATAGAACTTACTGGGCTAGGACCCAAGCTACAACCCCCTAGTTCAGGTCCTAGGTCCGCCCCTGGACATGGATGTCCTAGTTAGAGCATGTATACAGCGACGAAGCTAGATAATTTTTTACCTAGAACTAGAGCTGGAGGTCATATATATATATATATATATATATATATATATATATATATATATATATATATATATATATATATATCAAGAACTACACAATAAGGACCAAAAATAGTAAAATTTCACTCTTTTGATGAAAACATTTCCATTATATATATACATCTTCCACTCCAAGCATGCATGAGAATGTCAAAGAACCTGAGAGACCAATGACAAGGGCAAGAGCCAAGCTTTTGAACAAACATGTGCTTTTGTTTCTTAAGGAGTTTTCTTTAGTTGATGATGAGCTTAGAATACTATCTCATGCTAGTATTTTATATATTCTTAGGCAAGATTCATGTGAAGACATGGAAAGTAAAGCTTTGAGGGGAAACCTCGAGGAAGGAGTTCATCAGATTGCTATACAGCCAGGGGAGTTCAAAACCAAGCAGCCACGTGATCACAAATTTCATGGGGTAAGAAAGATGTGGCTTGCATGCCAAAACGTGTCCAAACCCATCTAAAGTTTTGGTCTTATAATCAGATAGGAGATTAGACTAAAATTAAAGTAGACTGAATAGCTAAATTTGAGGAATTGGATTAAGAAACCTTGACCGAATAAGAGATTGGCTCGGCCAAGACTTTCCTTATGTGTGATAGGGAAGGCACTATAAAAACCTTTGTACTCTCCCATTGTTGGGCATACCACTTTTGATAGAAATTAATCTACTAAAAGTTCTTGTTCGAGTTCTTTGTGATTGTCGAAATTCTAAGAAGAATTAAGCATGTTCTTCAATTAAGATCGTTCAGCCTTTTCGCTATGAATTGGGTGCATGATAGATCTTCGTTTGGTGGTCGGCGAAATCGACACGAATGTGTTTTTGCTGATTAAAGAGTGTTCTTCTATTGCACTAGTATTGAAGGATCATTACGATTCAACAAGACTCCTATGAGTATCCATCATATATCGATAAGATCGAACGACCCCGTGTCATCTTAGTATCATAGTGCGGTTTACTCAGTAGGATCTTATCCTTTTATTTTTTAGTTTATTATTTCCTGTCCTATAGTCCATATAACCAAAAATTGTCTCACAAAAAAAATCCAAACCGTAGTTTCGTATCTGTTATTTTCATGAGTTTTATTAAGTCTTGATCCATTAGAAATTTTGTTTACGTGCTGATTATAGTGTCCTTTACGTAGCTTAATGTTGCATCTTTAATCCTTGAAAATCCGCTAGTTGATCTTTCAATTAGCATAAAAAAGTAGATTTAATTTACTTTTTGAATTTTTGTTCTTGCTGACCACGTCAAATCTTGAAAAAAGTATCATGTCCGAACATATTTGGATTTTCTTTTCTTGTTTGATTCAACCACAAGAAACCCTAGCTGTCATGAAATTATACGCCGCAAAGTAACCCTAGTCAAACATATTCGGACCGTCTGAAATTTGTTGTGGTTTCAATTTCATGTGTCTGTCGAGGTTTTCGCTTAAATCGTTTGACCCTTGAGACTAGTACTTTATAATTGCATATAGAGCTGCTCTTAAATTAATTATTTCGACTGAATATACCAATTGTTCGTGCATCACTCATTCGGCTGACATGAAAAAAATAGAGTTTAGAGAGAGAGAGAGAGTATCTTTTAATTATCTTTATACCCCTGTATTTTTTAAAAAGTTTGTTACTCATATAGCTCATTAGACTCAATGAGATTTTGCGTCTATTTAGTTAGTTGCCGGGTAGCAAATAAAAAATAAAGACAAAAAAGTGAGAAAAAGGCTGAACTTGGGTAAGTGTTTTGTGCTATAAATTCAGTTAGAATATTTAATTTGTTGAGCAATCTTGTGTCCTTATTTTCATAATATTACAATTGGCTAGCGTTTCTCCTTATACTTGGTGCAAAATGAGCTAATATTTCTCGATTATTTCTTTTAACTCATTCCTTTGTTTGCATTGAGTCACATTGATTATTGCATGTACGTTCATACACTTCACTTATATCTTTTGGATTAGCACATAGGCAAGAGTTTTCTAGCTCAGGTTATTACTTAATTTTATAACAACTTAAAAATTAGATTGTGTAGGATAAACACTTCCAAACCAAGTCCTACTAAATATCCTTTGCTGTGCAATTGTAAATCACTTTTAAATCTGTTTGATCATCACTTACTGTTGTAGTTACCACCAAGTGTAAGTTTCTTTTTGGCCTTAATTTACTTTGAAAAAGTAACAACTTTACTTACTGTGAAAAAAGTGAGATTGAGAGAATTCCACATATCATACATATATTTGTTGTTCTTATGTCTTATTTGTGCCACTAATCATGTAAGAGGAGACGACAATATGAGAGAGGAGTATGATCTGAATTCCTCGGTAACTCGTTTTCAATTCCAAATTTTAAGAGGAACTTTACGTAATGAGTTCGCCACCACTATTTATACCTTAGAGGAGCAACTCAAGGCAGAGATCCACAACTCCACACAAGACATGCGCATCGAGATGAACTAATAAATGAATGTACTACGTACCAACATTGTGAACGATGTAGTGTGCGCACTTCAACCACAACAAGTGGAAGGTAGTGTTCATCGTGGGGGTGCCATACCTCTATGAGATGAGGGAGCAGGAGCTGCTCGAGGCAGCCCAGAAGATCAACACCGACGAGACCATGTTGTGGCTAATGCTAATTGTCCACCTCTACCTGGGAGAGGTGAAGGGGGCGGCTTCCATGGTCCAGGGAGGGGCCATGGACATGGAGGCTGCAGTGGGGGAGCACTTTGTTTTGATGACAATGACTTTCTTCACTATGATGACGGCTACCACCGCCGTAATCGATACGGCGACGAACGACCAAATGAGGAGAAGTTTCGTAAACTTAAATTTACCATGCCAACATTTTTAAGTGCACATGATCTCAAGGATTACCTTACTTGGGAGCTCAAGGTGGACAAGGTATTTCGCTTGCATAATTATTTTGAGGAGAAGAAAATTCACATGGTGGGACTTGAATTCACTGACTATACACTTATATGGTGGGAACAAGTTCAAAATAAAAGGAGAGAGTACGACGAGTCTCCTATCACTACATAGGAAGAGATGAAGTATCACATGAGAATAAGGATTGTTCTCAAATATTATAAACGTGATTTATTTAATAAATTTTAGTAAATAAAGCAAGGAACCTTCACGATGGAGGAATACTATAAATAGATGAAAATGGCCATGATTCGAGCTAATGTACATGAGTAAGAAGAGCAAATAATGGTGCGATTTCTTGCTGGTTTACATCCTCCCATCAAGTGCATCACTGAATTTCAGTCTTACAACAACATGATGGAATTGGTACATTAAGTAACCAATGCTGAAAGACAAGTGTAACAAGATATGAGGGCAACAATAACATCATCATTCATGCCCCAAACAGCACTTATAGGAGGTAAATCCACATCTCATTTTAATTCATTTAAAACTAATCCCTTTAGTGAAAGTTTTGCTCCTAGTACATGTGCTGCCCCAAGTGTAAAAAATGTCACCCCATCTAATTCAAAGAGAGGACCTGCCTCTTTTTTATCATCTTCTGTTGGTTTTACGGTCAAGAGTAGCTCCATCCAATGATTCAAGTGTTTTGGACACGAACATATACAAAAGGATTGTCCAAATAATAAGATAATATTAATAACTGAGAATAGAGAATATGATTCTGCTAGTGATGAAGCTGTAGAGTACCTTGCTGATTTTGAGATGAATGAGGATGGCCATGGGGGAGAAAGAGAAGAGGAAACACATGGGGATAGGTATTGTGACCATGAGTTTGGTCCTATTCTTGTATGCACTCCTTCAGTATTGAGCGTTCAAGCCAAATCCAACTATAAATAGCACTGCAACCTCTTCCAAACAAGAGCTCTGGTAACTAAATATGGTAAATGTTGTAAGGTTATTATTGATGGAGGTAATTGTTATAACCTAACCAGTAAGGAACTTTACGACAAACTTGGATTGAAATAAAACAAACATCCACATCCATATCAAATTCAATGGTTGAATAATGATGATTCTGTAAATATTGGGTATACTGTTGGTGTTAGCTTTCAGATTGGTAATTACCGAGATACTGTGGAGTGTGATGTGGTCTCTATGGATGTTTGTCATTTACTTTTAGGAAGGTCATAGCAATATGATAGGTCTGTGATTCATGAGGGTAAAATAAATCAATATAAGTTTATGTGGAATAGCAAAGAAATAACAATGTGACCTATGACCCCTTCACGAATAGTCATTAAAAATGCTCAAAAGAACAGTGCAAATAAGGGGTGAAAGAGGGAAGGAACAAAAAAATTCCACATACGGTGAGCGAGAGAGAAAAATTGAAATTGAGTAGAAGAACCAAAGGTGAGGGAGAGAAAAGTTAGTGATGATGGCAACAAAATCTGAGTTGAGGGAGATGAGAGACGATTCTACTATGTTTTACTTTGTATTGCTATATAAAGAAGTTTTGATGATTACTGATGACTTAACCTCTTTTCCATGTGTTGTCTCCCAAGTTTTATAGGTTTATGACGATATGTTTTTGGATAAGGTACCTACTGCACTACCACCCATTCGAGGTATTGAGTATCAGATTGATTTAGTTACGGGAGCCTCTCTTCCAAACCAGCCGCCATACTGCACCAACCACGAGGAGACAAAGAAGATTCAGCGGCAAGTGCAAGCACTTTTGCACAAAGGGTATGTACATGAGAGTCTTAACCCTTGTGCCGTTGCTGTTATTCTTATTTCTAAGAAAGATGACACTTGGTGAATGTGCATAGATTTTAGAGCTATAAATAACATAATAGTTTGCTATCGTCATTCTATTTTTACGCTAGATGATATACTTGATGAATTAAGTGGTTCTATTATTTTATTCTAATATTAACTTGCGTAGTGGCTACCATCAAATAAGAATAAAACATGGTAATAAATGAAAAACTGCTTTTAAAATAAAGTTTAGCTTGTATGAGTGGTTAGTGATGCCTATTGGGTTTTCAATGCTCCTAGTACTTTCATGTGCTTAATGAGCCATGTTTTGAGGCATTTCATTGGAAAATTTATGGTAGTTTACTTTGGTGATATTTTGATATATAGCCGCTTTTTGGATGATCATGTTGAATACATTAAATAAGTGTTAAAGGTGCTTTGGCGGAAACAATTATATACTAATATTGAGAAGTGTATATTTTATACTAGGAAGATTGTGTTCTTAGCCTATATTGTTTCAGCTCATGGCATTGAAGTAGATGAATCTAAAATTGAAGCTATTCGAAATTGGCCTACTCATGTGAATTTTAGTCAAATTCGTAGTTTTCATGAGCTCGCTAGCTTTTATCGACGATTTGTGAAAGACTTTAGCACTATTGCTGCCCCATTAAATGAATAAACTAAAACGGGAGTCACTTTTGAGGAGAGAAAAATAATACAAAGATTTTGCTGAGTTAAAGAAATGTTTGACTAAAACACCATTGTTTATTTTACCTGATTTCATTAAAACTTTGAATATGATGTTAGTAGAATAAGTATTGATGGTATTTTGATGCAAGAAAGAAAATCTGTTGTATATTTCAGTGAGAAACTTCCTGGTGCACAATTGAATTATCTTGTTTATGATAAAGAATTGTATACTCTTGTGTGTGTTCTAGAAAATTGGCAACATTATCTTTGGTTTAAGAAATTTATCATACATTTTAATCATAAAGTTTTGAAATATTTGAAGGACCAAGCAAAATTGAATTGTAGACATGCTAAATAGGTAGAATTCGTTAAAACTTTTCTTTACATTGTCAAATACAAGAAAGGCAAAAAAAAAAACAAATATAGTAGCTGATGCATTATCTAGAAAATATGTGCTTTTCTCTCAATTGAAAGTAAAGATTCAGGATTAGAGAGTGTGAAAGAATCATATGCTTCCGATCATGACTTTTTAAAACCATATTCTAATTGCAAAGATAGAAAAATGTGTGATAAGTTTCATGTTCATGATGATTTTTTCTTTCTCATGAACAAACTATATATTCCAGAATCTTCCATACGTTTGCTACTATTGCAGGAGTCTCAAACAGGAGGACTTATGAGATATTTTGGAAGAGAAAAGACATGTATGATGTTGGGCAATCACTTTTATTGGCGTAAGATGAGGCGAGATGTCGAGAGGATTATTCAACGATGCATCATATGCCATAAGACGAAGTTGAAACTTAATCCACATGGTTTGTATACTTCACTTTCAGTTCCTAGTGCTCCTTGGAAAGACATTAGCATGGATTTTGTGTTAGGGTTGCCTAGAACTAAGAGGTGAAAAGATTCTATTTTTGTTGTTTTGGATAGGTTTTTTAAGATGGCATATTTTCTTCCTTGTCATAAGAGCGACGATACGTCGCATATAGCTAACCTATTTTTCAGGGAGATTGTGAGATTGCATGGTATTCTCAGGACCACTGTTTCAGATCACGATGTCAAGTTGATGAGCTACTTTTCGAAAATATTTGTAGGCCAAGCTTGGGACAAAATTATTGTTTTCAATAACCTATCACCCACAAACAGATGAACAAACGGAGGTGGTGAACCATATACTCTCAATGCTGCTACGACAATGATCAAAAAAGAATTTGAAAGAGTAGAAAGATTGTCTACCACATATTGAATTTGCATATAATAGGACGGTGTATTCTACAACTCAATTATGTCTATTTGAGGTGTTGTATGGCTTCAAACCAATCATGTCATTTGACTTAATGCCACTTTGCTTACAAGAATGTGTTAATATGGAGGCTTCAAAGTGTGTTAAATTTGTGAAAGAGCTCGATGAAAAGACTAAAGAGGTAATTGAAAAGAAGGTACATGCTTATACTTCCAAAGCTAACAAATCTCATAAGAAAATTATTTTTGAACTAGATGACTTAATGTGGGTACACCTTCGCAAAGACCGCTTTTTGGAGAAGCAAAAATCCAAATTAATGCCCCGTGGTGATGGCCCTTTTAAAATACTTACCAATATCAATGATAATGCATATAAGATAAAGTTTTCGGGAGGTGATTATAGGTTGAGTACTACTTTTAATGTTACAGATTTATCACCATTCTTTGGGCAAGAAGACACATAATCGAGGACGACTCCTTTTCAAGAGAGGGAGGATGATGAGGATATCCCCATTACATATACATTTTCCACTCCAAGCATGCATGAGAGTATCCAAGAAGCTGAGGGCCCAATAACAAGGGTAAGAGCCAAGCTTTTGAACAAATATGTGCTTTTATTTATTAAGGAGTTTTCTTTAGTTGATAATGAGCTTAGAATATTAGCTCATGCTAGTATTTTATGTATTCTTGGTATGATTCATGTGAAGACTTGGGAAGCAAAACTTTGGGGGGACCTAGAAGAAGGAGTTCATCAAATTGCATGCAGCCAGGGGAGTTCAAAACCAAGCAGTCACGTGATCATAAATTTCATAGTGTGAGAAAGATGTGGCCTACATGCCAAAATGTGTCCAAACCCATCTAAAGATTTGGCCTTGTAATCAGAAAAAGGTTTAGCCCAAAATTAAAGGAAACCGAATAGCTAAATTTGAGGAATTGATTAGGAAACCTTGACCGAATAAGAGATTGGCTCGGCCAAAACTTTCCTTACGTGTGAAGGGAAGGTACTATAAAAACCCCTGTACTCTCTCATTGTTGGACAAACCATCTTTGATAGAAATCAATCTACTAAAAATTCTTTTTCGAGTTCTTTGTGATTGCTAAAATTTTAAGGAGAATTAAGTGTGTTTTTCAATCAAGATCGTTCAGCCTTTCCGTTGGGAATTAGGTGCACAATAAATCTTCGTTTGGTGGTCGACGAAATCGATACGAGTGTGTTTTGGTGGATTAAAGAGTGTTCTTATGTTGTACTAGCATTGGAGGATAATTACGATTCATCAAGACTCCCATGAGTATCCATCTTACGTAAAAAAAAATTGGACGATCTCGTATGATCTTTTGTATGAAAAAAAACAAATGGATATATAGAGTATATCAAGCATCGACCAGGGCTCCCGGCCAGTAACCTCGTCTCCGTCCCTGCGTGTATGCCGATTGAAGAGAGGCCATGACTCACAAGGTTAATTTCCAGCTTACTTTCTTTTTGTCATATATATGCATGGGTATGTAGTGTGTTCGTGTGAGTAGGGGGTACATATGTGCTGCTAACAGAAAGTAGTTGCTTGTTTTTAGTTCTACATGATTTGTTCGAAGGTGATCCAGGATTTGTTCCAGAGGAAAAAAAACTGTATTTTATTGGGCAAAAAAAATGTGCTCTTCGTTCGACCTCATGGACATAGATGACGTAGACATGTACCACGAGCCAAAATGTGTTTAGTGAGCCTCCATCTCCATGCCTACGCATCGTAGGCGTCCACCGTTTTATGGGTGAATTTTTTTTATTAATAGCTTATAGTTTAAATATTTAAATTCTGACTATTCGTGAGAGATGGTACATATAGAAAAATAATCGTATGTTATTTTGACCACAGTTACACTCGGTACACTTTTTACTACAATTTCTCTATTAATTTTATTTTAAAAAATATACCATTTAAAAGTTAGTTACTATATACAGTATAAACATAAACCACTTGTAAGTAAGGGTGGACAATTGGCTTGAGATTTGTGAGCCGGCTCGGCTCGTAACAAGCTCGAGCTGGCTCGGCTCAGGCTCGTAATATATCAAGCCAAGCCGAGCTCAGTGTTTAGCTCGTGAGAAAAACGAGCCAAGCTCGAGCTGGCTCGCGAGCCGCTCGTTGGCTCGTGCGAGCTCGTTCGATCGGCAGTGCACTCATACTTAACGCTCGTTCGCTCGCACCCGCCCGCAGCTCCAACCCGCTCGCTTCCTCTCCAACCCCGCTCGCTCTCGCTGTCTCGCCCCTCCCTGCCTGCCTCCCTCACCGCTCCCCCGCCGTCGCCGCCTCCCTCCCCGCCCCTGCCGTCTCCTCCCCCGCCTCCTCCCTCCCCGCCCCCACTGCCTCCTCCCCCCGCCACCTCCTCCCTCCCCGTCCCCGCCGCCTCCTCCCTCCCCGCTTCCCGCCCCCTGCCGCCACCGCCTCCCTCCCCGCTCCTCGCCCCCCACCGCCGCTGCCTCCCTCCCCACCCCCTGCCCCCCGCCGCCGCCTCCTCCCTCCCCCGTAGGGCCTACTCCCCCGGCGGCGGCGGATCCACGGCATGGCGACGAGGTGAGGTCGGATCTGGGCGGAGAAGGGCCGGATCCAGCGACGGCTCCAGGAAGGGCGGAGGCACGGTCGTCGACGAGCCTGGGGGAACGGCGGGCGCCGGCGGTCGGCCCCCCCACCCCACGCCGCCGGTCCCCCACCCCCACCCACCCCGCGCCGCTGGTCCCCCCCCCACTCAGGCTACATGTTCATGTTTACCCATATTACTTGCTTTGTGTTTGAGAAATAGTTGTATTCAGCAATATTTTACCGAAGCAGCATATTAGGTATATTATTGTGATTTCGTATCACTCCAATTCAGCGCTACTCTCCTTTGGGTAATCTGAGTTTTGCTAGTTGCGATATGGGAGTATTTAGCTCCTTGTAGTTTTGGAGTATGTTGTGATTTCTGATCTGATGGAAAGGCTCTCGTCATGTCTGACTGATTTGAGTTTTGATAGTTGGGATACATTGGAGTAATCCTCTGTGGTTGTTTAACGTGTTGTGATTTGAGTTTTCGAACTGCTCTCTACTTCTGCTGCTGCCTGTCTGTTCTGTTATCTGCGACTGCGAGCTATTCTGGCTCGCGAGCCGGCTCGAGCTGCAATTCGAGCCAAGCCGAGCCTGTCTCTTAGCTCGTTTCGGAAACGAGCCGAGTCTACTGTTCACCTGAGCCGGCACGAGCTTGGCTTGAGCCAGTTCAGCTCAGTTTGTTTCCACCCCTACTTGTAAGCTAAGCCGAAACCAGCCATATACATATGTGCTCAATATCAACCAGGAATCAGCTGCAGCCACGACGCGTGTTGACGTACTAAATGACGAGACGGCTTGTGCTTGCTGATCGATCGCTAGTGCTCTCAGAAAATATTTGATTCGCCGGAAAATCGGATTTAATTATCTGGCCACGAAGCTATCGTCGTTGACTAGCCTCCAATCCATGCATGGTCATCTGATTTATTTCTCGTCTCATAAACCAGCAGTTAATCTTCAACATGTCGATCCAGAGGCGGATCGCATCATGCATGTATAGATGCACAAGATATATAGGAATATATTTAGGGCTTATTCTTTACGATTTCTAAAAGCTGTTTTTGGTTTTTGCTATAATAACTAACTTTTAAACAGAGTATTTTTTAAGATAGAGTCTACAAGTTAATTGTAGTACACGTTAAAAAACTAATATCTGTATCATCAAAAATCGCAAGCGAGTATCTCTCTTTCCGCAATCTCTGTCGTAAATAGCTAAAAAGCCATCAGCCACAGCCAAAAACCATTAACCGCAGCCAGAAAGAACATACCCTTATATACATATAGTCGAGTGGTAATTTAATTAGCAGCTGAGCTCGCTTGCGATGTTATTTCTGTTATTTCGCTTCTTGCACTGTTGGACCTTCAGTGATGTGTCGCCGTCGATCGCTCGGGTTAATGATCAAAACATGTGTAACGACGATGCAAGTGAAGATCAGTTTTCCACCATTAAGACATGCATGTAATGATCTTCTTCATTATATACCAAGGCCGTCAGGATTTTGTTAGAAATTAGGCCTATATTAGTGTGAGACGATTTCCTATAATTATAAAGCATGCATAGCTCAATATTATATTATCTATCTAAGTGAAGGAAAAATAATTTATAAGGAGAAATCTTTGCCATTCCTTAAAACAAGGAACACATGGAATGTGGATGGTATAAGAAGGACATTGGCTAAATACACGCGCACACACGTGCGTATTAGCGTATTTTCGTATGACTTGTGGCTTGCGAGTCACGATCACGCTGTGATGTGGCATGTCACTTGGTAGACCAAGTTCACATTTTCTTTTGAAAACTGTGCACTTCTCTCTTCTTTTTCAACTATCTAGGAGCTGATAAATACTATATAAATATTATTATGTGGTTTGATGAGGTGGTCGTCCCGTGATGTGGCGCGTTATTTGGCAGGCCAAGTCCACATTCTCTTTTAAGAACCGTACATTTCTCTCCTTTTTAAACTATTTATGAACTGATAAACACTGCATAAATATCATTATGTAGTTTGATGAGACAGCCGTGCTATGACATGGCGCACCACTTGGCGGACTAAGTCCACATTTTCTTTGAGAACCGTGCATTTCTTTCTTCTTTCTGAATTGTCTATGAGCTGATAAACATTGAATAAATATTATTATGTTGTTTAAAAGGGCAGTTACAAGTTTTTTAATTCCATTTTATTACGGTCGTAACTGGTGAGTGATTGCAGTATCCTTAAAAGGACCTGAGACATCGAGGAAAATATACATACTTTCTTCTCCATTCTTCCACCTCCTCTTTGAATAGTTATGTTATAGTATCAAGCTGCTCAACCACACCGACTTTTCTTCTCGACATACACGGGATGGGAGGAGAGCGAGATGTCTGAACCATTATCGTGGAGAGAACCTATACGGGGCAACAATAAGGTTTCTGGGCAACGCTACCTGCATGACCACTTGGTTTCTTTCTCGACGTCGACTACTTCCACGACTGCTCATTTCTATGCCGCATCTCTTTTCTCCATCAACCCCACTGTAAGTTGTTCTCATGATTGATCGACTCTGTTATAATATTATTTTTGTGTATTTTCTAAAGAGTAATGAGTTTCTTATTGTTAGTTTTATTTATTACATTATTAATCTGTTACTATATCTCTATCCTAGTAAAATTTAAAATTAAAATATTGCTCACATCTCTAATATTTTAGAAATCTTATTATGAACTTTGATGTAATTCAGCAATGCCTGGTGCTTTTGATGCTATGAAACTTATGAAATTTTTTGATCAGAACTTTCATAGATGGCAAACTAGAGCTAAATTTTGGTTCATATTTTTGGGGCTATGGTGGGTTTTCTACCCACAGTATCTATTTTTGATTGAACAAAACATGTAGTTCAATAATGCAAACAACGCCGCTCTTGGCTGCATTCGAACCATTCTGACATATCAACTCTATGATGTGTATATAGACTATAAGTCTATCACAGAGTTGTAAGATGCATTAGAGTATAAATATGCAGAGGAAGAGGCTAGTCGTTGGCTGTACAAGTGTGAACAATTCTTAGATTTTAGCATGGATGAGACTATTGATAGTTAGATAGGCTCTTGACCTCCAGGTACTGGTTGGTGAGACTACGCACTTAGGTTGTGTGTTGCTTCCTATGTTTCTTGTCAAACTTCCTACTTTTTTAATAGGATCGTGCCACTAACTTGAAACACAAGATAGAAGAGATTTTTGTTGAGGACCTTATTGCTACTCTTGAAGTGGAAGAGAAAGCAAGAGCAAAAGAAGCATCTACAACTTCTAGTTAGAATAATACCCATGTCATAGAGAAAAAGACAGCTAAAAAGAAGTATAAATTCAACATACCGAATAAGACAATTAGCTTTAAAAAGAAGAAAATTGAGAAGAAGAATTTGAGGGATATCACCTGTTTTGTGTACGGCAAAAACGGTCATATGGTGAAAGACTGTCACTTCTGTAATGCAGGGATGGTGAGCAGCCAAAGAAGAATGCTGTTAACGTAATCATAGGCGAGGCCTCGATTTCAGGAGAGTATGGTAATTCACCTGTTATCTTTTTAGCATATCAATATACTGATTGGTGGGTTCATACCGATGCTAATTGGTGAGTTGATACCAATGCTAATATTCACATATATTCGGATATTTTTTTATTTTTTTCTTATCAGGCAGCAGGGGCTTCCTTCATCCTAAAGGGAAACAAGCTGCATGCTTCTGTTCTTAGTGTTGGCACAGTGAATCTGAAGCTTACTTCACGGAAGATTATCCACTTGAAAGACGTGCAATATGTTCCAACAATAAACAAAAACCTTATTAGTAGTTCTTTCCTATACAGTAATGGTTATAAACTAGTATTTGAGTCAAATAAAGTTATAATGGCTAAGTTTGAAAAAAAATTAGTAAAGGCTATGAGAGCGAAGACTTATTCTGCCTAAGCACTTTAGAGTCTTGTTATAATCTGAATATTGCAACTAGTTTAAATAAATGTGATGTCAATATTTGGCATTCTTATTTCTGTCATATTGGTTTTGATAATATTTCTAGAATGTCTAGATTAAATTTAATTTCAAAATATAAAATTATCAAATGATCAAAGTGTCAATTATATGTACAAGCAAAGAAACCCCAAAAAACCTTTAAGAGATTAGAGGAAGAAAAGAACTTGGCATCATTAGATCTTTTTCATTTAGACTTGTGTGAAATGAAAGTATTATGACTAAAGTAAGCAAAAGATATTTTCTGACTTTTGTTGATGATGTAGTACACTATTGCTATATGTATTTGCTAAAAACTAAGAATGAAACTTTAAACTACTGTAAGACTTATAAGGTTAAGGTTGAGAACTAATTAGAAAATAAAATAAAAAGACTGAGATCTGATCGTGGAAGAGAATACATCTCTCATAAATTCTCCCAATTCTATTCTAAGCATAGAACAATCCATGAATTTTCACCACCATATTCACCCTAATCAAATGGGGGTAATTGAGAGAAAAATCCAGACACTAATAGACTTGGTTAATGCCATATTAATCACTAAAAAGAGTAAGATTACTCCATATGATGGATGAAAGGGGAGAAAACCTAATATCAATTTCCTACAAACTTGAGAGTGTTTGGCAAAAGTTAATATACCATTGTAAAAAAAGTGAAAGCTTTGAGAAAAAACAATTGACTGTATTTTTCTAACATATGCTCACAATAGTACAACCTATAGATTTTTAGTAGTTAAATTAGAAACTGCTGAGATTATTACTAACACAATAATGGTGTATAAAGATGCTTCATTCTTTAGTGATATTTATCATATGATAGCTACAAACAGTACTTTACGAATTAAGAATATTTAAATTGAAAATATTAAAAGTGACAATAATCAAACCTCTGAGCTTTCTACCGTTTATGAACCAATATGTGATATTCCTAAGAAGAATAATAATCTACTCATAGAGCCTCCTCGCAAGAGCAACAGACAAAGGGTTGAAAAAACCTTTGATGATGATTTTGTTGTATAACTTATGAATGATGTGCCAAAGATTGTTTTAGAGTCTTATGCATCTCTAGATGATGAGTATTAGAAAGAGGCAGTCCGTAGCGAAATAAATTATATCATAGTTAATGGGATTTGGGCGATCACTGATCATCTTAGTGGGTGCAAACTTGTGGATATAAGTGGATCTTCAAAAAAACTAAGGTCTGATGGTACTATTGAAAATTATAAGGCAAGACTTGTACCTAAGGGTTACATCTAGAAAGAAGAAGAAAATTTCTTTGATACCTATTCTGTTACACCCAAAAAGGAGGGGATTTCTTTGATACCTATTTTTTTTGTCGCCAGACTAACTACCATTGGAGTGCTTATTGCGTTAGCATCTTTCTACGGTGTACATGTCCATCAAGTGAATGTGAAGACATCTTTCCATAACAGAGAGTTGGAGGAAGAAATTTATATGGATCAATTGGATGGTTTTGTGATTTTTAGATAGAAAAATAAGGTATGCAAATTCTTAAAATCCTTGTATAGCTTAAAGTAAATACATAAACAATAGTACGAGAAGTTTAATAAAACTTTGACATCTATTGACTTTGCTGTGAATGAAACTAATTGATGAGGTTAAATCTTTCTTATCTCGATGCTTTGATATTAAAGATTTGAGAGAGATAGATGTCATTTTGAATATTAAATTGATCAAGAGTAAGAATGTGATTACTTTGAACTAATCCTATTATACTGAGAAAATCTTAAGTTGTTTTGGCTATGAGTTGTAAAATATCTCCAATACTCTATGGTACAAGTATTAAGCTACGAAAGAAACAAGGGGTAAGAAAAAATTGAGATATTAAAAAAATTATTGCATCACTTATGTATTTAGCTAGTGCCACAAGACTTGATATTTCATTTGCTGTGAGTAAATTAAGTCGGTTTATATCTAATCTAGGAGATGATCACTAGAAGACATTTGAAAGACTGTTGCGTTACTTGAGAGGCACTACATTTTTTTGGAATTAGTTTTACTAGATATCCTTCTGTATTAGAATATACAGTGATTCTAATTGGATATCTGATGCGGATAAGATCAAAGCTACAAGTGGCTATGTGTTCACTTTAGCTAGTGGTACAGTTTTATAGATGTCTCGCAAATAGACCATACTAACAAGGTTAACTATAACAGCAAAACTTGTAGCATTTGACATAGCCACTATTGATGTTGAATGGTTGAGAGAGTTTCTATTAGACTTACCATTGGTTGAGAAACCAATAACGATAATCCTGATGTACTGCGATAATCAAACGATATTGGCTAAAGTTATGAGTACTAACGATAATATGAAGTCCTCTATATATGTGAAGTATATGCTTAAAGTTGTTAGAAAATTGAGGAATTCCGGAGTGATTTCTGTGAATTATATTCGAATTGGGAAAAATCTAGCAAATCCTTCTACAAAGGGGTTAGCACGAAAAGTGTTTTTCGTTGCATCTATGGACATGGGAATGAGACTCATTTGAGTTACATCACAGCGGTTACCCATACCTTCTTAATCAGAGATTCTGTGACTTAGGCAACGAAAAAACATGTTGATGTTGAAACAAGAAAGTACACATCTATTGTACCTATGTCCTAAAAGACAAATTACTCCCAACTTTATTGAAGATTGGCATAAAATCTTAATGTATTTTGTTGTCCAAATAAGAAAAAGTATTAGCCCATAGGATACCTAGAAACAATACACCTACTTGGACCTAACTGTGTGGTCATAGTGCATGAGGACATGATCTTCTCTAGAAAGCTCATGAGCATATCAGGAAGCATGATGTAATATCCTGTTTTTCAATTGCTTTTAAAGTCTTTAAATTAAAAATAAATTTCTAGAATTTAATAAAGCTTAAATTAAATTTTTAGAAATTACAAAGGATTTAATATGATTAAAATAAACATCAACATAAGCTGAAAATATTTTATTTGGGTTCCTTGTGTCCCAAGGATTTTTCTGGAATTTTGTTTGTGTTTTTTGGATTTATTTTTTATTTTTTAGAGTTTCTTTTGTTTTAATTGAATTCCTAAAAAAAAAGAAAAGCCCGAAAAACTTTCGTGAATAGTGTTGGGCCGAGCCCACTACTATTCATCGGCCTAGCCGTTCGCAACCGCCCGATCAGCACCAGCCGCACGTCGCGCATCCAACGGTTCGAGCACTGTTCATCGTGTTCGACCCAGACGCCGCCGCCGTCTCTATTCGGGACTCGTCGGTGTCCGTGCATACAAAGTCGCGCCACCGCGTCTACCTCCTGCATCCCCGAGCCGCTGCCTGCCTCACTGAGCGTCGTCGCCGCTCGCCCTCGCCGGAACTTGTGGTCTCGCCGAAGTTCACCCGTGCGCCACCATCCTGTTCACCTCACCGCCATCGCCAGAGTACCGCTCGTGAGTCTCTACCGCCGTTTCGTGTACCTCGCCACCATCGTCGAAGTTCCGATGACCTACCCCTCCGTCTTGCCACCGCGCTCGCCGTCGTGTTTGCCCGCATCGCTCGCAGCGCCGCCCCTCGGTCCCCGTGCCTGTGACCCTTCGGCCACCGAAGAGCCGCTGACCCCTCACTTTCCACAGCCAACCATTGAATGACATGTGTCGTCGATCTTCGGACCGTTTGAACCACCCACGCCTCCTCGATCGTTCGATCACAGATGTACCGTCCAATCTTCGTCATAATTCGGATAGTCTGAACGTTGTCGCATCTCCGCAACCATCTGATCTCTCCCAATGGCCGAGATGCGCCACTCAATTCGGATAGTCCGAACGTCTCCGCACCTCCGCAGCCGTCCGATGTTCATCATCATCGGATAGTCCGAACATCACCGTCTTCGCAGCCGTTTGATCGTCGGGCAGTCCGATCGTTGTTGCTTCGCAACCGCCCGATTGTCTTCATCTAGATTGTTGCCATCTTGCCTAGTCAACCCTAGCCAATTCACTGCAACCTCAACAGCCACTCAGCCCTAGCCACCACGTGTCATCCACATGTCAGCCTAGTCAGCATGACACGTCAGTCGTCACCGCTGCGTCAGCAACCCACCCCCGTGCACTATTCCATGAACCAGCCTTCTTGTGCACCGTATCCACAGCACAGCAGCTTTTTCGATTCTTCAGTGTTTTCTTTAGATTAGATTTTTTGAGAGCCGTTCTCCTCCGTTCTAGCTTCGATTGACCCCGTTCTTTTTTTAAATTCTTCCAAAATCGAGCTCTACCTTTTGGTTCTGGTTTCAAGGTTTTCGAAGTTCATTTGAATTTTATTTGATTTGATTTTATTGTTTCGGTTGTTTTCTCTCTCGTTAGATCCTGTCTTCGAAAGAGCAAGAGCATCGCCAGAAGATCCTAAGTTTCTCGCTGAAACAAACCAAGGCAAGTTGTGTCCTTTGATCATGTTGAACCTAGTTTTTAATCTATTGTTTAATTATTTTATTTTAAATTATCTTGTATCACTATTTTATAACAAACCTTTGTAATTGATAGTTACCGTCTCAATTTGAATAATCCCTCCCTGATACTTTAAATACCATGATGTCATTGTCACCATAGGTTGAGAAATTACTTAGTGATACCATACTAGATGTCATATGGGTGGTACGATTTATATGCTTAGCCTTGCTTATAGTCTCGATGGATTCATCAGCGCATGTGATTAATTAATTTGACTTAGTGAGATATTGAATCGTGGTTGGAGCCATAGAGAATCGTGGTTGGTGCCACAGTTATAAAATTTGTGCCGTGACATGGGGGTGTCATTAGTGTTGGTTATACAAAATTGATTTTCACTTGGATGAGTGATCGTGCAGTAAATAGAGAAGTGTGGATTCACTTTATGGGATGTGGAAGTCTCACCTGAGTAATATTAATAACTTAACTTTGTGTGCTATTGATCTAAACTTTACCGTGCAAACCACATGTCTAGTATGAGATAGACCTGGCTGATTCATTTGGGATATGTCAATTTCAATCTCGCTATTATGATGAACATGGTTGCTGATTTTCATGAGATGCAAGAGGGGGTAATTATCGATTAGGTGGTTAACCTACTCAACGGTGAAACCTTAGCGGGTGGGATTGAGTTGAGGTTAAACTTTGTAAAGGCCTTGTTGTGATTTTCTTAGCGCAAGGCTAATCATATTGTGTGGGTACAGTTGTGCAACCTCCGCAGAGTGTAAAACTATTCGAATAGCCATGTCTCTGGTTATGGACAATGCTTGTTGATTTCACACGAGGGGTAGAATTTTTCATAAAACTTGGATTGGTTATTGTTGGAAAGTGAATAGCTAGTTCACTATTGGATTAGCTTGTAGATGGGAGGTTCACATGTGGCTTATTCAATTCCGTTGATTATTTTTTTATTATTGTTTTTCTTAAAGTTCACTTTCAATCTATTTATCATATTTACTTTAAAATATCGCTTTATGCAAATTAACCTTTCAACCATTCATGGGTAAGCTTTGCATATTATATTGCATTCATTTGTTACAAACGACTTACTGAGTACCAACGTACTCATGGCTTTATGCTCACTGTTGCTCAGTTGAGGAAAAAGAGTTATACTAGTAGGAGGTACCAGAGGGAGGATACTTCAGCGACTTCGCGCATTAGGACTTCGCTCCCCAGTCGATTACCTATGGGCATGTCGAGTGGCTTCCACGTTTATTTCTGTTTTTCGCTACTAGATTTTAAACCCTTCCGGCTAGTGGGATTGTAAGCTTGGCCATAAGGTCGTACTCGATAATTAGTAATATTTGAGTTTTTCCTTTATTTTTGCGCGTATGTGGTTGATATTCATCTATGTGTAACTATGTACACTAACGTGATCCTACACTAGTACGGTATACACAGCAAGTCCGGATTTGCATATACGGGTCTCAACACATGACCTTTTAATGCTTCATTTAGGCGTGGTTCTTTGGCATCCTAGTTCAGTTGAGATTTCAAGTGAAGTCTAATCACGAAAAGCTATAAATTCAAGGCATAGTCCATTCATTAGCTGTGGAAAGATGAATCTTATCATTTTATGTATAAGTTCAACCTGTACGTGACTTACACTATACTAACAGACTGGCACATTAATAGTACCTTGGCACAATATATTAGAATCTTTTTGCTAATTGCTTTGAAATTGGTAGAGAATTGTTAGAAATTAGGCTCATATGAGTGTGAGGTCCATTTCCTATAATTTCAAAGCATGTATGGTTTAATACCATATTGCCTAAGTGGAGGGAATGTAATTTATAAGGTGGAGTTCTTGCCACTGCTTGAAACATGTGATACATGGAATGTGGATGGTATGAGGAGGACTTTGGCTAAACACACATGTGCATGCACGTATTCATATATTTTCGTGTGAAAAAGCGTGTGACTTATGACTTGCGACGCACGATGGCACCATGATGTGGTGCGCCGCTTAGTAGACAAGTCCACATTTTCTTTTAAGAATTGTGAATTTCTTTGTCTTTTTTGAACTGTTCAGGAGTTAATAAACACTGCATAAATATAATTATGTGGTTTGATAAGGTATTTACCAGTGTTTTAATTTTGTTTAATCACGACAATTATTAATGAGTGATTGCATGTCCTTAAAAAGACCTAAGATGCCCAGGAAAATATGCAAAATTTCTCATTCGTTCTTCTACCTTCTCTTTGGATAGCAGTGCTGTAGTATAAAACCACTCAACCAAGCCAGCATTTCTTCTTGACGTGCACCAGAAAGGGAGGAGAGTAGTATAGTATACACAGAGTGTCTAAATTTGAAAGTTTAGGTTCCGATAGGATGTTTTCTGGTGCTATTATGCGGTCAAACTAGCCAAATCATGGTAGTCAAACTGACATGGTGCCAGTGGTCAGACTGGCACAGGTGGTCTAACTGGCCATGTAATGGTGGTTAGACTGGCTTTTGGTGAATTGGTGCTAGTATTATGTATTTTGGTTTGAGGTTTGGTCCTAGGGTTACGATCAGTATATGAGCATGGTTGAGTGTATGTGCATGATATGGGTGCCAGTGTTTTGTGTGGTGTATTGCATGATGAATTGTTTTGACGAACATGAGTTAGTTACATGGAACTTACGCTTGAGATGGTTACTTAGTTTTTGGATATGCAGGTGGCTTGGAGGATGTTAACGATCAACGATAATGGACCGAGACTAGGTGTGGGAGCTGAGATCGGAGCAGTCGTGTAATTCTTGGTGAGTCTACGTGACTCAAGTGAAAAGCACAAAGAAGACAATGATTGTGAAGAGGCAAGTTGGTGCATGTAGTGTGCCAAGTGACATGCTGATACACATAGAGACAGTTCAGGGGAGTCTGAATGCGTGAAGAAATGACGGCTAGTTATTGGTTACCATGGGTTGCGTGTCAAAGCATACAGAGATGCTTTGAGGTGAAGATAAGGATTCTTGATTTTGTGTTTTACGGTGCTACGTGATGGTTTGTTTGTTTGTGTTAGTTGTAGGACTCCAGAGCTAGGTCATGGTGAGGTGAAAGGGATCGAGGCTAAGCTAGGGGAGCTAAGGTCTAAAACGATCGTGTTGCCAGAAAATGACTGAGGCTAGCTGAGTAGTTACAGGTAGGGAAGATAAGAAACTGGATCAGGAACTACTGGTTATGGATATGGCAGGCAATGACAAGGTGGATTAGGGCTAGGTAGGAGCTAAGGCCCATAATAGTCAGGGAAGCAAGGTGCCATCATGGTGCACGGCGTGGCATGTGCTACGCCAAGTGACTTAGGCACATTTGGAAGCGAGGACAATTCGGTGGAATCCGAATAAGTGAGAAACTTAGTGGTAAGTCATTAGGGCCACATGGAATTGAAGATGAAGTACAGGGCTACTTTAAGGCAAAAGAAGCTGGCACTTCGTGGAAGGTGGTTTTAGGGCAAAACGGTCTTTTGTCCTAAACCAAAATATTAGGATTTGATCAAACCATGACCGAGGAGGCACAATAGAGGTCATTTAGGTCAAAGATGTGATGAAAATATTAAATGGATCAAGTGTTGACTCGCTAATAGGTTAATAGTTATGTGCGTTTTAAGAAGCATGCATGTGTGAGTGTAAAACCCAGTATGGTGTTATGTTAATGAGTTAGCCTATGTAAGTAGATAAAATTCAACTAGAAGTGTTGATTAGGGTTTCTTGTAAGCTTTCACTATATAAGGAGATGATTTCAGAAGGAGAGTGTTTTTTGTAAGCATCCACTATATAAGAAGGTGATTTGAGAGAGTTAGCGTAAGTTCTCTAGGAAGCTAAGTAGAGGAGAGTTAAGGTTCTTAGAGAAAATCTTTTAGAGATGACTTGTGGCTCTTTGTCTTGAGTTTCTCTTGTGATCCTTAAGCTTTGTAGTTGGCTAGGAAGTAGCTATAAACATTCATCTCCAAGTATAAATAGATGTTAAAATTCATCTAAGTCTTTTTCCTTTCCGCTTGAGTGTTGAAATCTTGATTTGTCTAGTTTTTGGCTGTTTCCTTCTCCTCTCTTAATCTTGCTTTTTGTCATAGACACATAAGTGATAGAGATATTTTTTAGAGACTAGATCATGTGCATTTAGACATATTCCATAGCAAATTCTTGTGATAATCCAATTTTGATTCAAGAAAGCGTGATTTTGTGGGTTTTGATCTTAAGAGCTTTTGGTTTGAGTTCTTGTGATTGTTAGGCTTGCTGGAACATATTGGAGTAGATCATCTTGACCATCTTTTACCTATGAGCAAGTCTTGATTCAAGTTCATATGTTTTACCCGATTTTAGTACATCCTTACTTCAAATAAAAAAATGTTAGAACTTTAGCAATGATCTTCTTGATCTTTGATTGGAATGCGTTTTTAGCATCCTATAGAAAGTGCATGTCAAATTTGAAATGATTTGGAGCTATGTTTCAAAAGTTATGCAAGTTTTTCTCTTTATCTTTTGTGCTGATTTTTCTCTTTAACTTTAGCAATAAAAGTTATGCATGTCAAATTTTATCAAGTTTCCCTTGATCTAACCCAACCCTCATTCATAGCTAACCATTGTTGTGGAGCTCCTCCGCCACGTCCCCGCATCTTCTTCCTCAGTCATGCCTGGGCAATATCTAGCTTGAGAAAAGCAGTGGAAGAGATGGCCGGGTTGCTTTGCTCAAGATTCGGCGTCGCTGTAGAGAGAGGAGGGAGAGGAGGAGAGGGGTGTTGGCAGCGACACCTAGCAGGTGGCCAGTGAGCCGAGCCTAGCCTCGGCTAGAGCTTGAGAGAGACACAACGAGAGGAGAGGAGAGGAATGGGAAGGAGGAAGGAGATGTTCATGACATGTGGGCCAACACAACATATTTATCGCTGCCCAGCCCAGCGATGATGACATGTGGCCCCATTGTATGTTTTTATTTTTTCTGATTTGTAAAGAAATGAACATATATATAAGTGGTATCCATGTGTTGTCCAGGTCAGCAATAGAGGTGGCCAGGTGGGTCGTGCTCACACGGGCGGACACGCGACGCGATGATCGTAGGCCCGGCCGAGCACGGTATGGCTGTCGGCCAAACAGCCGCGGCGCGACGACGATGCGGGCGTGCTCGACCGGGAGGCCGACACGGAACGACACAGGAAGCACGGCAACGGGCGTAAACGGTCCGTGTCGGCACGGCCCGGTTCCATATAGCCGTTTTTTGACCTTTTTGGACCGTTGTGGTGTAAAAAATCCAAAACAAATACCAAATAATTCGAAAAAAAAATATGAAAATTTTCCTATAAATAGAGGGGCATCAGGTCTCCATTTTCTACATCTCAAACCTCACTCTCATCTCTTTATTTAGCTGTGAAAAATTCAAAACTTTTTCATAAGGCTACACTTTATCTTTCTGAAGTATACTATCCAACCTCTCCTCTAATTGTTCATAATATTTTTGAAATTACCACTCACCTAAAAGCTTTTGAAAATGATCCTGTACTTCGAGAAGCTGTAGTTGCCATGAAAAGTAAGTCTTTAAAATATTGGAGGGAATTCCTATTTTATATGCATTCGCCTTTATTTTAATCCTAGGGCCAAATTCTAAGGATTTACAAATGTACTACAACTTTTAAGTGATGCTACAGGTTTAGATTATTGTATATACTACAGAGTAGTTAACGATAAATTACATGAGGTATACAACAAATACGAAAATAAATTTGGGTCAATGCATTTGGAAAAACCCTAGATAATCCCTAATACCTCTGCGGGGACTATGCAATGGGGCAAGATATTTAGATTATTGTACATACTACAGAGTAGTTAACGATAAATTACATGAGGTATACAACAAATACGAAAATAAATTTGGGTCAGTGCATTTGTAAAAACCCTAGGTAATCCCTAATACCTCTGTGGGGACTATGCAATGGGGCAAGATATTTGGTTCTTCCTCTCGAGGTTCTCATGCAGGTACACATCAGTCAAGTGGAGAAAGGTAACAAAGCACCGGGGATCTATCAAGCTATCTCAACAATAACAGCGTCAGCTTTGAGCAAGAGCTGAACATCCTGTCCTGGTGGCAAAACCAAAAAGTAACATATTATGTTATTTTTGAATTTTTCCCCCGGCCCATGGGCCGGCATAGCACAGCCCGTTTAATAGCCGTGCCTAAACGGGCCATGCCGACCATGGGCCCATGCCGTGCCGGCCCGACATGGCCCAGTGGACAGCGCTAGTCAGCAAAAATTGACTATGTAGGTGCTACATCAGCCAAAACCGTGGTGGGTTATGACGAGGGTAGTGTTTTGCACGGCTTTGAGAGTTTGAGTGTGTCGAAAGTCCAATTTTGTAGTTCGTGATTGATTTTTAGACTTTGACAAGAATATAGGAGTAAAATAGACTTATTCCTATGAATTATGGTCATTTATCCCAAGATCACATTTTCAGTTTACCTAAATCAACTGTAATATATCCTAAAAACTACTAAAAGAATTATATATATAAGAAATTGCTTTTAAGCTGAAGCTATCCCAAACAAACACCAGCCTTTAGTCAACCAACTTCTAATCCACAAACGGTGTGGATTAGCTAAACCCGATCGAACCATCATGCCTACATAAAATAATCGAAAGAGCATTCGCGTAGCTTGCCCCTAAACCCTAAAACAAAACCACCGAGCCTCTTTTGTTTGATCCTTGGTATGTAGAGTTGGTTGCTGTGATTCCGCTCTAGAACCCTTCCAAAGGCAAAGGGAATACGGAGGAAGCGGCGCGTCGAGCTTGAGCAAATTCATTAAGCTAGCTAATTACTATACCTGGTCAGGGAAAACGATATCCATTTGCAAATTTTATTGGAGGATGGCAATAGAACCTGTAATCATTGGTTACCGGATTTTTTTAGATGAAATTTTTGAACTAAAATTTGAATTTTTCAGATGTAAAAGGAAAAAAATTGCAAATTCCTTCATATTTGATGAAAAGAGACGAATCCGTCATTTTTGCCTGGTTTGAGTTTTTATTGAACCCCATGGATAACCATTAGTTTTCGACGAAATTTGGGTGATAACTTTTTCCCTATATCTGGTTGATCCATTTTTCCGGTTACGTAACCGGTCTTCAAGACTTCAACTGAGCATTTCGATTCTGTTTAATTCATATAATTCCGTTGACCCCATTTTATTTAATTTATATCCAATTTTCCTCTCTTTTTGCATCGGAGTACGTAGTAGCTAGGTTAGGGGGAGATTGATTGGGAGAAGATGATGCGAAGAGAATAAGTAGAGTATGCTTGGAAGGAGCTAGCTAGCGACGCTAAAATGGTATGTACCTCGAGGAAGACAACCTCACGGTGGAGCGCGTCGACGGCGAGCTGCAGGCGGTGGCGGCCGCAGGGGTCGGGCGAAGCCGGAGACGACTTGGGCCTGGTTGCCGCCGCCATCGCCATTAAGTATATATATCAGCCGGCCGGCCAATCGATCAGGCTCAGCCGGATACGATGGAGTGCACGGCCATGCCCACTCCGGCCGGCTTTAGAGATGGAGAGGAGTGTGGTGTGGAGGTGGCTGAAGGATTAAATGGCAGAGTCAGGAGAAGAGGTGGAGGTGTAAGAAGAAACTGAGTCTAAATATGAATAATAGTCTTAATCCCCAGATCAAACATGAACACCTAGAAAAACTTGAGTGCGGAATCATACCTGAACTCGGAGAGGCCATTAGGTCAGTGCTCGATGGCGCGGTCGTCAGGCAGAGGTGGTCAGCCGGCACGGTGAAGCCGTGGACGGGGACGAAGGATGGCCGGTCTTCGTTCACCAAAGCACACGTAATAGATCGGTATCGTTTTTGGGATCGTGCGGGCTCGAACCACTGTCGTGTGTCTGCCGTATCCCCTTTATTTATAGCGCTCGGTGACCGGGATCAAAACCAAAAGAGGGTCAGTCGCGCCCCCGATCAGGGCGCGTGAGTGGAGGCATGTCTCCCTGAAATCTCGGGATTTGGTTACCCGAGACGATCAACCCAACATTCTCCCCTTTGATCGTGAGGCTAACATCATAAGCCCATTCTTAATGAAAACAGCTCACCAAGGCAATGTGTTGCATGGTCAATGAAGTGCGATACAACCCCAGTACCTATAGTGTACTATTCCATCTCGAAGTGGATATGCATTATACTTAATGGGAGTTGGTTTGCTTTAGGTCCTTTTATCCAGAATCAGAGGTTTTCCAATAAACCCATGCCGGCAACATGATCACGAAAATATTGGGTGGTAAGCTTTTAGTAAGCGGATCTGCAAGCATTAACTTAGTACTAACATGCTTGATACTTATGGTTTAATCCTGAATTCTGTCTCTCACAACATTATACTTAATGTCAATGTTTTTGGCAGCACCACTTGACTTGTTGTTATTTGCATAAAAGACTACGGATTCGTCATCGCAGTATAAGGTGAGTGGTTTAGATATGCTGTCTACCACTCTAAGTCCCAGGATAAAATTCTTAAGCTATACAACCTGCCCGGTAGCCTCATAACATGCCACAAACTCAGCTTGCATCGTTGAAGATGTCGTAAGGGTTTGTTTGGAGCTTTTCCACGAGATAGCTCCCCTAGCGAGTGTGAAGATATAACCTGACGTGGATTTCTTAGTATCAACACATCCCGCAAAATCTGTATCTGAATAACCAACAACTTCAAGGTTATCAGAAAACTTATATGTGAGCATGAAATTCTTAGTAGCTTGCATATAGCGCAAGACTTTCTTAACAGCCTTCCAGTTGTCCGGTCCAAGATTTGACTGATATCTGCCAAGCATCCCGATTTCAAAACCTAAATCAGGGCGCGTGCATACTTGAGCATACATAATGCTTCCGACAGCTGAAGCATAAGGAACCGACTTCATCTGATCAGTTTCATATTAGTTCCTTGGACATTGAAATGTTCCAAACTTATTGCCCTTAACAATAGGAGCAGGCGAGCCAGAGCACTTATGTATATTGTATCTCTTCAGTACTCTGTCAATATATGCCTTCTGAGATAAGCGTAATGTTCCTTTGGACCAATCTCGGTGAATCTCAATGCCAAGAACATAAGAGGCATCACCAAGATCTTTCATATCAAAATTAGATGAACTTAATGTTCCTTTGGACCGATCTCGATGAATCTCAATATCAAGAACATAAGAGGCATCACCGAGATCCTTCATATCAAAATTGGATGAAAGAAATCTCTTAGTCTCAAACAGCATATACTTATCGCTGCTGGCCAATAAGATGTCATCCACATAAAGTACTAAGATGGTGAATTTACTCCCCTTGAACTTAGCATATATGTAGTTATCAACTTCATTTTCTTTAAAAAAACAAAATTCCTTATAATCTTATCGAATTTGAGGTATCGCTGCCTCGATGCTTATTTTAAACCATAAATGGATTTCTTAAGTCGACATTCCATATGCTCCTTGCCTTCCACGACAAAACCTTCCGGTTGAGCCATGTAAACATTCTCTTGCAAGTCGCCATTAAGAAATACCGTCTTAACATCCATCTGATGTAGCTCTAAATCATAATGAGCTACAAGTGACATAACAATTCTAAGTGAATCTTTAGTCGAGACAGGAGAAAAGGTGTCATTATAGTCAATTCTCTCTCTTTGTGAGAAGCCTTTTGTTACGAGTCTTGCCTTGAACTTTTCGACATTTCCCTTAGAGTAATGCTTGGTTCTGTAGACTCATTTACAGCCTACTGTTTTGACTCCGTCAGAAATTTCTGCTAAGTCCTATACATCATTAATGCTCATAGACTTTAGTTCAAATCGATGGAGATTTTCTTTTTTTTAATGAGACGCTCCATTCTCCCTCTCGAAATGTGGCCTAAATGACAGTGCCACAGTTTCGAAGAAGTCTCATCATCATTTTTGTAATTGCTGAGCATCACAAAACTACAATTCTAATTCATATCACCGTTGGGTAGAAAATGAAAAGAACTGATAATTTTATGGCGACATATGATTACAGTCAACGTTGGTCGGAAAGTAATCACATGCATACATAATGCCAAAATAAAATATAACATACATAAATAGTTCTAATCCACATCACCGTTGGGCAGAAAAATGGAAAAGAACTTGATATTTTGTGTCGCAACATATAATTCAGTCAACGTTGGTCAGAAAGTAATCATATGCATACATAATGCTATAAATAAACATAAATCTCTAATTAAATATCTCGTTGGTTCAATCTTCATTTTATGTGGCGACATATGATTATAATCAACGTTGGTCAAAATATAATCATATGCATACATAATGCCACAATTAAACTTAAAATCTCTAATTAAAAATATCTTGTTGGTTCAATTTTTAATTAGAGATAAAAACATGACAATGTGGTAATGATACATCATAAGTAGTCAGCTGATAAATAATTAAAACAATGCACTGAAAGGTAAATTAAATAAAGCACTGCAATTAGCCAGCTGAAAATTAATTAAACAGTGCACAAAAGGTTGACTAAAGATATACCGTAATTAGTCATCTTAAAAGGTACTTAAACAGTGCACAAAACGTAAATGAAATAATGCACTGCAATTAGCCAGCTAAAAATTAATTAAACAGTGCACAAAAGGTTGACTAAAGACATACTGAATTGAGTGCAGGATGGACTAAATAAAACAAAAGTATACACCGTAATTGATCACTAATGAACTTGACACATGATAATTAGCCATCGAACTAATAAATAAATGGTGCACCAAAACAAGACTAAACATACACTGTAAAAAGAAATACTATTGCAGCAGCCCAAAACACTAATGCGGCTGGCCCAAACTAAATGCGCACGCGCGCAGGCCACAACAAAACTCGCATAAGTGCGCGGCCCACAAAAATAAGCACGCGGCCCAAAAGGGAAACACTAGGAGCGGCCTTAAAATACGCACACGCGCTCGGCCGAAAAACCATGTGTGCACACCCCCATTATCTGCGCAGGCGCGGTCCACATCACGGCGGTGCGCCGGTCTACTTAACTTGCGCGCACAAGGCGCGGCCCAGTTAATTCTTGCACCCGCAGCCCAGCAAGCACCTCCCACATGATAGCCCTCGCGCGCACCGTCAGATCGTGATCGGATTGCATGAACGGCTGAGATCGAGCGGTAGCCAAAATAAATAAGGTGAAAACGCTAACCCTAAAAACATTAGCTCCATCTCCACCCGAAAAAAGCGGGGCGGCAGCGGAGGCGCCCTTAGCTGTGCTGGTTGGGAGCGCGTAGGGCTACGCCAGCGGGGTGCACGGGCGCAAGGCGTCGGCGGCCGAAAAGGGTAGCGCCGGATAGCGCGCAGCGCACGGGCCCGAAGGGCGCACGGCGGGTCGGTATCGGCGGCCAAGCGGAGCGCGCACACATGGCGGCGACCGGGCGGAGGGCCCAAGGCGGTGGCCGAAAAGCGGTGCAGAGCAGCGGCTCAGCAGGCGGCGCATGGCCGCCGGCAGCCGAGCAACGCGGCACAACGTAAGTTTCCGCCGAACTAAGTTTTGAGATTTGACTTGAGGGTTCCATGTGGAGATTTGGGGGTTTCATTAGGAATTTCATTAGGGATTTGCAAAGGATTTTAAGATCCCCTCCTAATTTCTAAACCGAGCCTTAAACATTAGATCCGAGTTCAGTTGGATTAATTTAGGGTTCAAGATGATCCTAGGGGGTTGCTCTGATACCAAATGTAAGAAGAAACTGAGTCTAAACATGAATAATAGTCTTAATCCCCAGATCAAACATGAACACCAAGAAAAACTTGAGTGCGGAATCATACCTGAACTCGGAGAGGCCATTAGGTCAGTGCTCGGTGGCGCGGTCATCAGGCGGAGGTGGTCGGCCGGCACGGTGAAGCCGTGGACGGGGACGAAGGATAGCCGATCTTCGTTCACCAAAGCACACGTAATAGATCGGTATCGTTTTTGGGATCGTGCGGGCTCGAACCACTGTCGTGTGTCTGCCATATCCCCTTTATTTATAGCGCTCGGTGACCGGACCAAAACCAAAAGAGGGTCAGTCGCGCCCCCGATCAGGGCGCGTGAGTGGAGGTGTGCCTCCCTGAAATTTCGAGATTTGGTTACCCGAGACGATCAACCCAACAGGAGGAGCACATGGAGTCGTCTTCGTTTTGCTTTGAGCTTTAGGCTTATTTTTTCATTAGTTTCAAATTTCATCTTTTTTTAGTTTTTTCTATTTTTAAGCTTTTTTACCAGTTCTTTTTTCCCGTATTCATTTACATTATACTGATAGGCTAACCTGCTTTTTATTTTTTAATTTAATTATACCAAATAAGACACAATCAGTTATAGTGCAAAATAAGTTAACTACAGTAAAAATTCAGCCATAAGCCACCATTTTTAAGCTCAAATGAGCGGGCTCGGTGAGTGGGTGGTTGCCATTTTGGGCAGTAGTAATGATGCAGGGGAGAGAGTGGACATGTTCATTTTCCGTAAAAAAAAATGGCGCGGTAAGCAGGAGAAGTAAGGAGAGCAGGGTTTTGAAATCGATTTTCAAATTTTACCAGGGCCCTGATATTTTTTATTTTTGGCCAATGTTGGCAGAAATTTTTAAATCAAAATTTGAATTTTATTTGAAGTTCAAAGGAAAATTTCATAAACCTCTAGGTTTTATGATCTATGTGACAGAAAATCATAGGGTTTTTGGCATGTTGCAAAAAACCACAGGTATTATAGCCTTTTAGTTTCACAAAATCCTACCCCCTAGCACCATTGTATTCTTCTTCTCAAGCTCCACCCGCCGCTCCGTCATTTCTTCACCTTCCCTGACCCCAACCCATCATTCATCTTCGCCACGACCTCAGCCAGTGACACACAGTCTGGTGGCCTGATTGCCAGCAATGGCGTCATCGATCGGTAGAACCCAACCATCCTTCACCTCAATCCATGGAGCCAATTCCTCAAGAAACACTATCTTCTGGTCACAGGTCCCACCCATGCCATGATCCGCATCCAATATAATGTTCACGTCCTCAAACACTCCCGTTGCATGTGCTTCTTCTCCATTCAAATACGGGAGCACATAAGGGGATGCCATGGGCAGCTCAGGTTCAAGCTTGGCGCTGGAGAGGGAACCCACGACGACCATCCATGACCCCCAAAATGGAATGCGGCGGTCCCGACGAACCTAACGGCAGCAACGGTGTGGTAGGAGGTGTACTAAGGCGATGGCGCTACAGCAAGGATGATGGCGACGCTACTGTGCACGAGGGTAACCAAAAACCTTTAGCGATTCAACAAAATAAGAGGGTGGCTTGAGCATCTACACAGCAAGGTGATTCTATTGGTGCTGGCGGTGCTCTTGATGAAGCTGTGTGCTAAGCTCTCCACGATGGCCTACGGTGGGGCAGCGAGTAGCATTGGTTCAGCAGCACTATGGCTAAGTAGATGGCACATTGACTAGTCTAACGGGTATGCAACATACTGGAATATATGGGAATGGAAGGACTCCACGAGAAATAGAGTAAGGAAGGAGATCAACAGCATCAAGGTTGGCACGTGCTCCGATCGCCGACGGGGAAGAAGGGGCGTTCTGGCATCTCCGGTGGATAGCAAGGAAGAAGATGATAAACAATAGAAAGAAGAAGCAAAGATGAATAAGATGGATATGAACTTCAAGGTCGAAGCTCACCAGATCAAGTAGAACGGGGCGGCAATGGCGAGGGCACATTCCGGCTAGCTCTACGGACGGGACGACGTCCCATCCTTCATATGAGGAAACGAGCAAGGGCGAGGTGAGCATCAGGAAGAGGAGGTTTGTAACATTCTTTTTTTCAGGGTTATTTGAAGCTTTAAAATTAAAATTCACCATTTAATTTTTTGGGATTAATTCGAGATTAAAATAAATTTTTATTAATTAAAAGGATTTAATATGATTAAATAAACATTAACAATTATTGAAAGTATTTTATTTGGTTCCTTGTGCTTCAAAGAATTTTCTACATATGTTTTGGATTTATCTGTTATTTTCTAGAGCTCATTTTATTTTCTTCCAATTTCTAAATTTAGAAAAACCTAAAAATCCTAAAAGGCCAGTGGACCGAAGCCCAACACCTGTTGGCCCAGCCCACACCCTTTCCCGGGCGTGCCACAGTCGGTCATCAGCCGCACGCTGCCCATGGAGTACGTAAGAAAATAGTATTAGATCATATATCACAATTTACCTTATGATTTTGGAAAAGTTTTCATGAAGCTATGGGTATTCATTTGAATTTTAGTACAACATATCATCCCCAGACCGATTGTCAGACTGAGCGTGTGAATCAGATTCTTGATGATATGCTAAGAGTTTGTGTGCCAGATCACAGAGCCAAATAGGATAGTTATTTGCCTTTTATAGAATTCTCTTACAACAATAGTTACTGCACAAGGTTGCAAATATCATCATTTGAAGTTTTGTATGGTAGAAAATATGAAACCCCTCTTATTGGAAAGATACAGGAGAATGTCAAGTCTTTGGACCTAAATACTTAAAGGAAGGTGAGGAAAAAATTGATTAATCCAGGAAAGGTTAAGAACTTCTCAGGCTAGACAAAAAAATTATGCAAATGCCCGTCGTCAAGTGCTAAGCTTTGAGCCAGGTGATTATGTGTATCTCAGAATTACACCGTTCAAAAGTGTTAAGAGGTTTCAGATGAAAGTAAAGCTTATGCCAAGATATGTGGGACCATTCAAGATATTAAGGCGCAAGGGAGATGTTGCTTACCAGTTAGAGTTACCTGCATCCTTCAGTGGGATATAAAACGTCTTTCATGTGTCTCAGTTGAAAAAGTGTTTGCGAGAGCCAGTGGAGGCTATTGATCTTCAAAAGGATCTGTCAACCTATTAAAATTTTGGAAGTGTCAGAGCGTGTGACCAGGAGTAAGGTCGTTCATTTTTACAAAGTTCGGTGGAGCAATTATTCTAAGGAGGAAGCCACTTGGGAGCGTCAAGAGGATCTCAGAGTGGATTTTTCAAATCTATTCTCTTAGTGAGCTAGAATCTCAAGGTTATTTGAAGCTTTTAAAATTACAATTCACTATTTGATTTTTTGCAATTAATTCAAGCTTTAAATAAATTTTTTATTAATTAAAAGGTCTTAATATGATTAAATTAAATATTAATAATTATTAGAAATATTTTATTTGGGATCATTGTGCTTTAAAGAATTTTTTGAGAATTTTTTAGATTTTTTTGCTATTTTCTAGAGCTCATTATATTTTCTTCCAATTTTTGAATTTAGAAAAGCCTAAAAAAGCTAGTGGGCCAAAGCCCAACACCCGCTGGCCTAGCCCGCACCCTTTCCCCAATGTGCCACGTGTCTGTCAGTGGCTGCGCGCCGCCCACATCCGAGCCATTCGCCCCAATCGCACCATCCCCGTCTGATCGACACTTGTCCAACATCGGGCCTCCAATCACTATTCATCTATACCATTTAACATCAGCCATCCGATCCTTCACGGTGCCACGTGTCATCCATCCATGGGTCAGGCCTCTGCCACCGTCCGCATCCAGCCCAACCTCGGCGTCCCTATCATGCACGCTGTGGATGTCTCGATGTCCACGTCTATATAAGCGCGCTGCCCCTCTCATTTCCCGTACCTGCAGCAAAGCTCGCCATGCGCCCTCAACGTCTGTGCAAAGCGAGTCACCGTCGTCTTCCGCTCTGACAACCGTCGTCTTCGTTGGCAAAGTCATCATCGCCATCATCGTCTGCACCACCACTCGTCCAGCTGTCGGCTGAGTCTTGCACTACCTTGCCTCGCTTCGACCGAACCCTACTTGCAACGCTGTGTCACGCGTCACCTTGGTTTGCACGCCATCACCCCGGTTCGAGCGCCCGACCAACGTCAGCTGTGATGTCACCCCGCACCACGCCCATGCACCGCTTCGCATTCTCAATGAACCGATTCTATGATAGACCTAGTCGCTAACTCCTTGGGCCATCTGTCAGCCGCACAATGCAGTAGACCCATGAGCCAGCCGAGCTAAGACAACAGCCACACAAGCTCCATGTCAACCCTAATCCAATGTGCCTGCCATGTGTCATGCCACGTGTACACCACGTCAGCCTACCAAGTCGTACCTAGTGCCACATCAGCATGCCACGTTAGCGCCATGTGTCATGCCACATCAGCCCTAGGAGCTAACTGTTAGCCATGTGTCAGCGCCACATCAGCCCTAGAATCCCATTCAACTGCCACGTAACTCGATGACATCATAAATCCTATTTTTCCTTAGAAAAATAATTTGGCTAAAAATTAAATTAGATGCTGATGTCATGATTAGAAATTGTTCCTTAGAAAAATAAATCCAATAAATTATATTTTTCTTTTTCTTTAGATTTAAATCTTGCGACAACCCATTCTTTTCCACCCTAGCTCCGATTGAACCGGTTCTTTTTCTTAAATTCGTTTAAAATTAAGCTCTACCTTTTGGTTTAAGTTTTAAAGTTTTTGAAATTTATTTAAATTTATTTTGATTTTATTTAAACCTCATTTTGTTTTCTCTCTCATTATCTTCGAAGGAGCTAAAGCAAGATCTAAGATCAAGAACCATTAATTGAGTAAGGCCAAGGCAAGTCATATTATTTGATCATGGTGAATCTAGTTTCTAAATCTATTTATTTATTATTTTATTTTAAATTATGATGCATTGATATTTTAATACAAACCTTTGTACATGGTTGTTATTGCATTCTCACCATACGAAGGGTAATTATCTAGTGATATAATACTAGTTATCATATAGGTTGTATATATAATAAGCTTAGCCAAGCTTATATCTACGTTAGGTTGATCATCACATATAATTAATTAATTAATTAATTTTGACTTAATGATATATTCAATCAAGGTGGTAGCCACAGTGTAACAGCCCAACTATTTATTTTAAAAAATAATTAATAAATTAATGTAAAATAAAAATGAATGTTTCAGTTGCCTAAATTTTAAATTTTTATTTGTCTGATTTTTTGCTTTTTAAAAAATCTTTTCATTTAAAAAATAATTTAAGTAAAAACATAAAAACTATTACCAATATAAAAGATATTTTCAATTTCTATAGAAAAATCTTATTTTAAATTAATTACTTGAGCTCATTTGGCTTTTATTTGAATTTTTTTAGATTTTCTAGAAATTAAAAATCAATGTTAAAGATTAAAAAGTATTTTAGTGTAAAATCTAAATACTAAAATAAGTTGGAACTATTTCTACTAAGTCTAAAATGGTTTCAGGAATTTTTATGAATTTTTCTAAAATTTAATATTCTATTTGCATTTTCTAAAGTTTATTTGAAGCCTCAATGTAATCAGAAATGCTAAAAAGGAAATTGAAATAATTCCCCTCCTCTCAGTCGACACGTGGCTAGTTGGGATTAAATCCCCTACCACATGGCAAAATCCCATAGTACCCACGCCATTAATCTCGTGCAACAACCGAGATTTTCTCAGCCGACATGCGTCCGCCATCAGGCCATTTTCGCCAACCCGCCTCCTTTCTCCTACCCCCGGCCCCATCTGGCAGCCCCCGTCGCCTTTGTCTTCCTCTGGTTTCCTCCCCCCTCTTCCCCGCGCAACAGCACTGCCATCTCCATCGAAATCACTGTCGCCATCCTCGCCGCCCGGGTCCTCTCCCTCGTGCACTGGCCACTCCTCCCTTCCTTTCCCTATCTCCACGCTTGTCTTTCCCCTTTCCTGTGCCCGATCCCACCTTGTCTGCACTAAGTCTCCTCGTAATCACCGTCGCCTATGTAAATTTTGATGAGAAATCAGCACCAGTTCCACCCCTCCCCACCCCCTATATGTACCCTTGAGCACCCTCTACCCTCGCACAGTCTTTCCCCTCTTTCTCCTTCCTTAGCCAAGCACCTGAGTGTCCTCACGCCATGCGCCCTCGTTTCCATGCTCCAGCGTTGCCTTCGGTGAGCAATCGTCGGCCATCCAAGCCATCTCAAGCCACGCCGACACCTCAAGGGCTTCACCGTGCTAGAATGCATCTTCCCCGCCCCTTCACTGCCCCCGAGCGTCACCTAGGCACCAACTCGCCGGAACTCTGACCCCGCCGCCGCTTCTACGTCGTCGCCGGCCACCTCCGCTCCCCGCTAAGGAAAGCGAAGTAGGAATGAGCTCCCGAGCCTTCCCTCTCTCATTTGCACACACTGCCAACCATCGTCGGGTACCACGCTGCTAGTAAGCCCTCGAGCTCTATGCACCGCCACCGAAGACTGAGCCACATCAACGCTAAATTGTCGACGTGGCCACTATTTGGCGAGCCACCTCGGCGCACATGCCAAGTATCGCCTCACAATGCACCACACTGTAACATTCCAAATGTTTGCCTTTTATTTTATTGAATTTTCCTAGATTTAAAATTCCCTTTTTCTAAAAATTTAAAATCAGACTAAGAAAGTAAGTAATTAAAATCAGTTGTGCAATTATGGTCAAATCAAGTTAAAATTATTTTATTTGGGTTTCTTGTCTTTTTCTGAGTTTTTGAGATTTTTCTGGAATTTATTTGGATTTTTCTACTATTTTCTAGCCTTTCTTTGAATTTTTGGGCTTTTCTGAAAATCAAAAATTAAAATTTCAAACTTCCCGTCTCTCTCCCCAGGCGACAGGTGGACGGCTTAGATCAGCCCACGTTACTGCCCGAGCCATCACGCCTCTCCCGCCTCACCATTCCCTCTGATCGACACGTGGACGGCTTGGATTGAGCGAAGTCCAGCGCCGACCCATCCCCGCCACTCCCCACTCCGCCTCTCCCTTCAACCAACGCATGGACGACGTAGATACAGCCACATCCCATGCTAGCCCCATCCTGTCGTCCCTTCCCTTTCCTTTCTCTTCCCTCTCGGCCAGGCCCACCTATCAGCGCCCCGCCCCGCCTCCCTTCCTTCTTCCTCGTGTCCCTTCCTTCTTCGCGCAGCGCCGCTGTCCCCTCCACCGAGTACGCCGCTGAGTCCCTTCTCCTTTCTGTTTTGCGGTTGCCTACCAAAAGGAAACACATCTGCTACTCCACTAATCACACAATGCCCGCGAACACCTTCCTTCTCTGCACCTCCCCTTCCTTTTTCCCTTTCTCTTTCCTTCCACTGGCCATGATTTCTGGCGAGGAATCCCCTCCTCATGTTGTCCCCTCCTCGGCACTATAAATAGGGCACCCTGGCACACCCCCATCCTCAAGCCCCTCAACGCCACCCCCTCCCCCACTGCATGCGCCCAAGTACTCCCCGCGCCGAAGCTCTCCCTTCTACGTGCACCAGCCAAGCCACGGCGAGCAATCCTCGTCGCATCAGCCACCCTCGAGGAGCACCGCTGCCTCCATCAACTTGCCCGCACCTTAGTGAAGCACGACGATCCCTCCACTAGCCATGATCACCGCCAGAGGAGCTACTTCGCTGGAGCTCGAGCATAACCACTGCTAAAACCTCGCCGCCGACCCATCTCTGGCCACTTCCGGTAATGCTACCATGCACCAACACACTCTCCTCTCTTAATTGCGCTACTCGCTGGCCACCGCTGAGCCCCACATCGCTGGTGACCCTTAGTCTTAGTGCGTCGCCCCTCGTCGGTGTGTCCACGTCATACGACACGCCTGAGGTGGCCGCCACATGGCGCCACAAGGCGCTCCTTCTCAGCGCCCAGCCGCCACGCTGCAGCCATGTCGCACACGGCCCACCCCATCAGATCGTATGCCCACGTGGCGTGCCACCTAATGGCACAGATCCACGTGGTACCACGTGTCAGCCAAGTGGCATGCCACGTCAGCACCGAGCCACCCATTGGCCACATCAGCGCCACCTGTCAGCCACGTGGCAGCCACATCAGCAAAATCAGCCACGTCACCTGCCACGTGTAAGGCTAACGTCAGCATGACGTCATAAATCGATTTTCTAGTAGAAAAATAATTTGGCCAAAAACTTAACTCCTTGCTGACATCATAATTCAAAATTTTCTTTAGAAAATTAATTCTAAAAATCCTTGTTGACGTCATAAATTATTTTTTAGTAGGAAAATAATTCCAAAAATTCTAGTTATTCTTTTTAGTTAAAAATTCAAACTTCTAGGTGTCGTTCTCCTTCATCCTAACTCCGATTGAGCCCATTCAAAATTTTAAATTAATCTAAAATCAAGATATATCCAAATCTATAATGTTTTCAAATTTTGGAGTTAATTTGAATCTGAAGAGTTATTTTCATGTGTAGACTGCGAAGATTCTGGAGAATTTTTCGATGATGATTCGTACCCAACTGTAGAGTAAGACAAGTTACACACCTTTGATCATATTGATCCCAGTTTGTGAAATAAAATTATATTGCTTTAAATTATTCTGCATGCACATGTTTATTCAAAGTATTTCAATCCTAATTTTAACTTTAGTTAATACCTATTTGTTATTATCTCGTTTGACATTGATTCCTAAATACGTTGTCACCCTATCATAAAACTCTAGTTAGTACACTAGTATGACTAGAGAACTTTTCTAGCAAATGTTTAGACCTACGTAGATATACCTATAGTTTGGGATAACCATTTTACATAAAATGATAAGTTTTTAAATGTATTCTTGACTTCGGTGAGTCATGAAGGTCTATGAAATATTTCAAAATGAAATATAAAATTGGTTTGGACTTAGGGCATGGATAAGGTGGTGGGTACTTGTTGGTATATGTTGTAGCTTAGTAGCTCAACGTGGATACTAAGCACGAGTGGAATGTGAACAGAGCATAAGTCAATCAAGGATCGATTTTTAAGCTACTGTTACAAAGCCCAATCGTACTATTACAAGACTGGTATGGGACAGTCCTGACTGAATAATTTGTAGGTCCCAATTTGAGTCTCACTGTAGGTTGAAAGTGAGCGTGGTGTAGGCCATGTGAAGTTTCACTCGGCTCAAGAGAGGGTCCCGGTCTGGTGGATTCCTTACTGGGTGAAACCTTAATGTTAGCTTGGTCAGGTTGAAGACTTTGCTTTGTAAAGGCCTTGTCATGATCTTCTCGCCGCACACCAAAGGAAGTGTGTTTATCCGGTGGCAAATGAGATGATCATGTCTTGTGGGTAAAGCTGTACAACCTCTGCAGATTGTATAAACTATTATGGATAGCCATACCCACGGTCAAGGCAATGCTGAGTAAGGTTTTTCACAGATTAAACTTTGTTTTTCATAAAATGGTTTTAGCTGAAAAAGTGGTATCTTTTTAGAGAAAGATAGTCCAGGTGAGATGCCCATGGTTAGGTTAGTGCTATGTCGGTGCCTACATTAATGTTATTATTTTGAATTACAGTCTTTTACTTATAGTATTAAATTTAGTAATTTTAATCTATTTACTGTATTTCTTTAAATAATGTTTTACGCGCAAATTAATCCTATATGCCTTTCTTTGTTGCCTTTATTATTATAATGCATCCTCTCATGTGACTTGCAGAGTACAAGTTTGTACTTACCCTTGCTTCATCTTTTCAGAGAAGGATGACTTCGACTATGGTGAGGACCAAGACGAGTAGGCCACGTCTTACTGTTGTCTGCCTGTGGGCAGACTTGGGCTTCAGTTTCTTCAGTTGCTTCCGCAGTTATTTTCCTTTCATTTCTGCTGCCAATGAGCATGGTTGTAAACTTTGGGTCAAAAGATCATACTCTTTATTTAATAAAGTTATCATTTATGCTTGATATTTATCCCTGTTACAACTGTGTGCACTAGCTGATCCTGAACTAGTGCGATTTACACAGAGAATCCTGGAGTCATTACTCTGGGCTCTGACACACCAGCGACCGGCAGCCACATCTGCCTCGTGAGCCATGTCATAAGCCACACGGCAGCTACACCATCAAATGCGCTAAGTCAGCAGCCATGTGCCCTGCACATGTGCGACACGTCAGCACACAATCCCTCTAGTGCCACGTCATCACCCTGACCCACTCGTGCCATGTGTCCGCCACCTGGCTGCCACGCCAGTAAAACATCCCAATCATCCGCCATGTCAGCGCCACGCAAACCCCCATGCCACCTCAGCCTCTCTCGATCTATGGAGTTGGTCCACAGTGGACCGGGCCCACTTGTCAGCCTCTTGACGGAATAGGGCTGACCATAAGGTGATCTTTACCTGTTACATTTGTGGCAAAGAAGGCCATAAAGCCAGCAAGTTTCGTGACCATAAAGACAAGGGACCATTCCAAATCAGCATAAGAGTAAGGCCAAAGCCAATGTGGCTATAGCCAATCCCGTTTCGGATGGGTATATACCTTAGGTCTTTATAGCAAATTTATTAATTGATTGGTGGATTGATACAGGTACAATTAGACATATCTGTGGTGATCATTTATGTTTCTCTTTATTTCAGGATGATAGTGATGGCTCCATCCTAATGGGAAACGACGCCACTACTACAGTACATGGGATTGACAAGGTCTTCCTAAAACTCACTTCCAGTAAGACGCTCATCCTTGGAGATGTATTGCATGTGCCTGCAATGTCACGCAATTTGCTTAGCAGATCCATGCTTTGTATGCAAGGAATAAAGCTTGTTTTTTATTCTAATAAGGTCTTGTTGACCAAATTCAGTACCTTTGTAGGAAAATGCTATGAAAGCAGAGACATGTTTCGCTTATCCATTCTTGATTTCAATAATCCAAACATTTTTAATGTTATTCATTGTAATAAAGTTTATGATATTTGGCACTCTCGTTTATATCCCATTAATTTTAAAGCCATAGAGCAGTTGAGCAAAATGAGTTTAATTTCAAGTTATAGGTAAAAGAATGGCTCAAAGTGTGAAGTGTATGTGCAAACAAAGTAGCCTCGAAAACATTTCCAAAATGTTAAGAGGTGAGATATTTCTCCACTTAAACTAATTCATTCTGATCTTTGTGAGATGAATGGTATTTTAACTAAAGGTGGCAAGCATTATTTGTTTACTCTCATTGATGATGTAACTAAGTACTGTTATATTTACTTACCTAAGTTGAAAGATGAAGCATTAGAACATTTTAAGATATACAATGCTGAGGTGGAAAATCAACTAGAAAAGAAAAATAAATGGTTAAGATCAGACCGAGGAGATGAATCTATTTCTAAGAAACTCTTTCAATTATGTGAAGAAGGTGGAATAATTCATAAAGTTACTCCAGCGTATTCTCCCCAATGAAATGGAATAGCTGAACGAAAAACTCGAACTCTTTGTGACTTGGTGAATGACATGTCAGTGAGTTCAGGTATGTTAGACTCGTAGTGGGGTAAGCCAGTTCTCACAGCTACTTTTGTCTTGAATAGGGTGCCTCTCCATAATAGCAAAGAAACACCTTGTGAAGGATACAAGGGGAGAAAACCAAATATGTCCTTTCTTCGTACTTGGGGTTGTGTTTCTTGCCTCTGCTCGGAGAATCAGACTCTAGGCCATGCGCTTGCTTGCAGTGATCTTCTGGTTTTTGGCACGGCATTTGCTCTTTGGTGTGTGACAAGTTCACACCCTTCTTGTCAGCATTGTGTGGCATCAACCTGCATCTCGGCTTCATAATTTGGTGAGTACCGAATTGTGAAGTTGGGCATTATATCTTCGTTAGCCTCTCCGAAGATATCTTGGCATAACGACAGTGATTGGTTTTCTAGGACATCGTTCTTGCAACAAGCCTTGCCCCTACTGCCTTCTTGGTGGCTTGGATTGCCACTGCCCAGTGAGCTATTATTTACATTCTGATATTGCTATCTTGCATAAGTTTTATTATCTCTGAAAATATGTGAATAGTACTAGCACCGGGAGGACTTCACATGTTAAATTGTGGGCTTTGTGATTGTTCAATGAGAAAAACTTGTCAAATTTGAGATCAGTGTGACTATCTATAAGTATTCTGCTAGTTTTGATATGTCAATTGTTAGTTCATACTGTTGTTCAATATTGTCTACTACTGTTCTGTTCTGGTTGTTGCCAAAACCTGTTGATTCTGCAGTAGTACATATATGTTTCATATTTCTGGTCATTTGCCAAAATTTGTTGATATTGTAGTAACACTTCTCTGTTTCCTATATCTGTCTAGAGTGTGCATTTGTTACTACCACTATACTGAGGTAATTTTGATAGTTAAACCAGCAAAATATCTAAGGGACAGTCACATTGATTGTTGACTTATTGACACGAGTTGAAGAAGGCCAAGATTTAGATCTTGAGTAACTCCTCAATTGAGAGCAAATCAAGCATTAAAGTTATGTGCAATATGCATATTATAAATGTTCATTTTCTTGTTCAGTTCAGTATAGTGTCTTGGTTAAATGACTTAAATTCATTATCTGTGTTGAGAGATAATTGCTTAGTATTCATGTCATTTTCATGTTTCTGAATATATGCTTTACTATTAATATTTGAATTTAGAATTAGCCTGAAAATGTTGCTAAAACCACTTAATTTTCAACAGTTAATACTGATTGATCAAACTCAACAGCTGCTTTGCTCTCATGATATATCTTTCAAGCAGATCATAGCGAGAATCTATTATTTGTGATCCTGATCTGGAGTAATATTAGAACCGCATAGCTTGATGGCCAATAAATTGGATAACATTATAGTGGTATGAGTACGTAACATTTGTTTTTATGGCTAAAAGGATGCCCTTAACTTACTATTGTATGTTTTAAGGAAAAACTTACTATTGTACTCAAAAGTAGAAAAAAACATAGGTGATTATGAAAAACAACTGCCACATCAAACGGAAGAAAAAGAACCTAACTTTGCAGAGATCAAATAATGCTATTTGCTCAAATGTTGCAACCTAGGAAATTCTCTTGTTTTTTTTTTCTCATGTGTTCAGTTGCCTTTCTGATTTGGGCCCAGTTAATTGGAGTATCTGTTCATCACTTAATACAACTGAAAAAAAAACAAAGTGGCCACCCTGCAGCTAGCTGCAGCACTGGTGTGGCCTTTGTCCCACACTGTCTAAAAAGCTCCCCTGCCCTGCTGGCTGCTGCCCCTCTGTAGCGTCCACTGCAACAACAAAATCAAGACAAGTGCAAAAGAAGATGGACTGTACTTTGCTCTGGATCTCGCTGTAAAAAAAGATGCATGGGTGTAAAAAGAGGCCAGGCCAATAGCAACCAAAAAGAAGCAAGGAATTACAGGGGGTGCAATCCTGAACACCCCTGATCAAAGCCAGTGTATCACCATCTACATTTACATCCTCATTTCACATACACAGAGATTACACAGTACTAGACTTTCCCTTCTCCAGGCATGTGCCACACCCAAGACTCCTCACTTTGGCCAGGGCCCCACCTCCTGACAGCCTTCTTTGGAGACCTGGCCTTGTGCCTATGACCACCACCATTGCTGCCCTCTCTCTCACCGTGTCTTCTCCTTCTTGTCCTCTCATCTGCCTCCTCTTGGGAGGCCACATACACCACCGGCTTATTGGGCACATCGTCGGTGAAACCTAGGAGGGGCTCTAGGTCCTCCACAACCTTAGACATGTCTGGCCGACTCTTTGGACTGCCACTTAGGCACTTGTACGCCACTAGGGCCGCCCGATGGGCCCCCTCGACGGAGTACTGGCCCTCTAGGGCTGGGTCCATGATCCGGCCTATCTTTTGCGGGTCCTTGAGCCATGGTCGCATATGCTCAACTAGGTTCTGTTCTCTGCTGGGCCTAGACTTATCCACGGCCCGTCTCCCCGAGAGAATCTCTAGGAGGACGACGCCAAAGCTATACACGTCACTCTTCGCGGTGAGGTGGCCTTGAATTTAAAATGGTTCATGAGGTTAGGAGATTTGGAGAAGAATATGTAATTTTGAAAAAAGTAGGGTGTTTAGAGGGGAATACCGGTTAGGATGTACTCCGGCGCGGCGTAGCCGTGGGTGCCCATGACACGTGTCGAGACGTGGGTGTCATCGCCCTCCGGCCCATCCTTTGCTAGCCCGAAGTCCGAGAGCTTCGCCTGGTAGTCCTGAAAATCCATGACACCAAAATTTAGCCATTTTAGCATGAACTCGCTGCGTCAAACTGCTGCGTCAGTTTGTTCCTGCATGTGCTGCTAATTTCGCACCAAGCACTAATTTGGACACTATTGAGCCTACTTTGCAAAGTTGTCAATTGGTTCATTTACGGCCCAAAGTTTTTCTAGAGGAGTAGGACCTCGTCTATTTCTTTTCGGTCTATGATTTATCTTAAATAAATAAATAAAACGATTTCTATATCATTTTTTTATAATGATTTATCAAAATAGTTTTTTTAAAAAACAATTTATCAGCATTCAAGTCTCATTCACGTAAGTGCTCATATTAGAACAAAAAACCATAGGCCACAACCTTAAACCATAGTTCAGAAGAAGCCAGATTGACAGTTGAGCATTTACATGCTTTGGCCCAGCCTAATTAGCCGGCTAGATTATTCTTCTACCTTTTTTTTCCTTTTCGTACTTTTCTTCCTTTGAAAAGTAGCAACGCAATATGCTAGCTACATGCATTTCCCCACAAAGCTAGTCATTGCGCGGCAGTGGAAAAGTACCGGGAACCAACTTGTCAATCTATATAAGTGTTCACAAAGTCAAATACCTACGAAGTACCAACTTGAAGTTTTTAAACTTTCGATGCATGCATGCAAGATGAGTTCATTGTTGCGAAGTCAACTCGCAGTACATTTTTCTTTTATTGCTGATTCGATCCCTACCTTCTCCCACATGCATACGACTCAACCCAGAAAAAAAGAGGGTGGAAATTACTAGCATCGGAAGAACTAGCAACCATTTAGACACACATTCTGATAAATATTTTTGAGGGGTTATCTTTATAAATATTCTTTTTATAAAAAGGAACCGAACTCGCGAACGAACGAATGCATGTAGCAGTTACTCCCTCTATTCTTTTCATCTGACACCATAAAATCCGTACCGTCAAACTTTACGAATATGTTTAAAACTATATGAATTGACCACATAAAAATAATGTTATTAAATTTATCGTTAAAAATACTTTTATAATACCATAATTTTATTAGTATCCCATAATATAAAGTTATAGAGTAATATATCTAAAAAATCATAAAAAGCTAGAAATGCCAAACATATCAATTACCGGGTCCAATAAAATGTTGGAGGTCTTGAAGTCGCGATAGATGACGGGCTTCTCCGCGTCGTGAAGGAAGGCGAGGCCCTTGGCGGCGCCCACCGCGATGTTCAACCGCGTTGACCACGACAAAACGGGAGGGAACTCTGCAAGAAAAACAAAAAATCCATGACAATTACATCAAGTGGTGATCAGAGTCAACGTGGTGATCGGAGTCAACGTGCTTAATTTGGATGAAAACATATTACATGCAGTGCCTAATGATTAACACATAATAATATACACTAGTTGACTGCTTTAAAGAGCTTGATCCAATTTTTTAATTGCCATGTGTGAGTTGGAGAGCGCTGCTGATACTAACACGCAAATGTAAAGCCTACTTCAGCAAAGGCTACCTTTTGTCTTAATTACTACCTCACCAGCCCACAGGAAATGCAGAAACGTCGACTGTGTTAACCAGAAGGAACGAAGAAGGCAATAAAGTCAACAGGCTCATGTAAGACTGGTCAAGCACCTCATTTGGTTTCTTTCTACTTAGTTCTTTTTTTCCTTTTCTTTTAATTAGTTAATTAATTAACCAAAAATCGGTGGATTGTTGAAATTTGCTAGCTCTAGCGAGGTAGCAGCTAGCTAGGAGGGAGATACGGTGACAAAGTCAAAAACTAGCGGTAGTAGGGGAACTAAAGTCTAGTCAGCTGCAAGCTGTGATTGTAGTGGGAATGGGATCGTCGACGCTGACGTGTCGACTTTCCGTGAAATACTCCTTTGGCCGAGGACTTTCAAACAGTTATAAGCTAAACCTGTACTAAACAATGATTTTTCTAAGCTTATAGTTTAGTTTTTTACGATAACTAATTTTTAAATAAAATATCTTTTCAAGATAGACACTTTATCAACTTCATATATATCAACCAAAATCGTATGCGAGTATATCTCTTATGAACAACTAAAATTCATAAATTTAAACCAAAATCCATAAGTCACAGTCTAAAAGAACCCACATGTTATAACCAACCTGTAATGAATAGAAAAGGTATAGTAATGTTATAAACAATCCAGTATCAATTACTGGTAATTACATCAGTAAACGAACGCTCTCTGGTGCTTCTGGAAATACTGAGCTCCTCAAATTTTTGTACATTCAAAAACTATCGTGCTTCCAGACACGCTGATCTCCCCAAATTTTTGTATATTAAAAAAGAAATTGACTCCGTAAAAGATAGGATCAACTAGTAAAAATAAGGTGCGGTAGCAATTGTAGCAGCTAGAAAAAATTACAGACATTGCACCATTATATTGTAGTAGAACAATATATTGCACACATTTTATAGAATTTTAATTAAATAACAGGTTTTTTTTGAAGAACAATTAACAAGTTATCAATGAAACAGTAGCTCAATCAATGACACGATCGATCTGCATGAATTGGCAAGTAAGTAATTAAGCTAGCTTACTTTTGAAGAGATGGTTCTCGAGGCTGCCTTTGGCCATGTACTCGTATACGAGCAGCCTGTGCTCCTCCTCGCAGCAGTAGCCGATCAACTTGACGAGATTCGGATGCCGAAGCTGCCCAAGGAAGATCACCTCGGCCTGTAAGCGCGTCGTAATTAGAATCAAACCATCGCAAAATCCCTTCTTATCATGCTAATTTTCTACATGTATGCACGAAAAGATGTACGGTATCAGTATGTGTACGGTGTATAACATGCATGTACGTATACTGTACACTACTTTGTTACGTACCAGCCACTCCTTGTGTCCCTGTGCGCCCTCGGGGTCCCAGAGCTTGACGGCGATGGCCTGCGCCTTGAGCCCCGGCTTGGCCTTGTCGTCGACGGCGCCCTTGTACACCGGCCCGAACCCGCCCTCGCCGAGGAAGTTGCTGTCCAGGAACCCCTGCGTCGCCGCTTTCAGCTCGCCCACGGTGAACACGTGCAGGTTGGAGCCCACCAGAGACACGGACAGGTCCTGGTCCGACGCGTTGCTCATCACGTCCGTGACCGACAGGCGCTGCCGGAGCGCCAGCGCCGCCGCCCCGTCGGCAGCTCCTCCGCCTCTCTCGTGCTTCCTCGGGCCCGGGCGGACCTTCCCGCCCCCGCCGAGGCAGCTGCCGAAGAGGGACCCCCACGCGGACTGCTGCTTCTTGGAGGACGACCTCGTCATGACCTCCGGCTTGCGCGTGCTACCATGCAACTCGTCGATCGATCGATCACACCTGCGTGCGTGTCCGCCAATCTGCTGCTGCTGATGTGCAGGTTGATAAGCTTGATGTCAGCTGTTCGGCAGCGAGTGCTGGATCGAACTGAATCGAGAGATCGAGATGGAGAGGCCGGAGTATTTGTAGCTGTGGTAATGAGGAGGAGGAGGAGGTCGTGTACGTGGTGCGGGTGTGGAGAGACGACCGTACCTTACCTACCTACCGTGCCGAACATATGGACGGCGTCTTCTTCCTCCTCCTCCGCTACTGGGGCGCTTCGATCGGATGACATGTCGCTTCGCTGACCGTTGACCCGGCAAACCGCAGATCGATCTTCTCTTATTGGCATGCACTTCTCTTCTCTTCTCTTCTTGGGAAAATACCGGCTAGCGCCTCTGCAAGCTTTACTTTCTCTTTTAATTTGATATATCAAAAGATTGCCAATTTTGTTGGCAAAAGATACTAGCCATGGCCACCACCAGGACAAACCCAAATTGGTCATGAAAACAAAGCAAAAAAAAAATCGAACTCAAGCTGAGGATCAAATTACGTTGAAGCTATGTGTAGGCCTCAAAATTAAAAGCGGTCGATATCGGGAAGATGGAGTTTTGGATTGAAATATTAAACCAATGTACGTTCTTGCCAAGTTCAAGCCTCAATCAAATTACCTCTCATTTTTTGGGTCCAGTACGTAGGTATGTTTCAAACGTCAGATACCTCACATTGAGCAAAGGCATTGAGCTCGTCCTTTGCAAAATCAGCCTGCCTGACCTAGCTGGCGCCTTTTTCTCTCGCACTCGCGCTACAAGAGGCATCGTCATCGACACTCGCGCTACAAGAGGCATCATCATCGACAGGACTAGGGTACGTTCTTTTGATTTTTCAAAACGATTTTTGATTTTTGCTATAATAACTAACTTTTAAATGAAGTATTTTTTTAAGATGGAGTCTATAAATTAATTATAGTACACATTAAAAACGCAACATATGTACCATCCAAAATCGTAAACGAGTATCTCTCTATGTAATCTCTGTCGTAAACAGTTAAAATTCAAAAATTTTAACTAAAATACATAAATCGTAGTCATATCAAACAGACCCTAGAACAAATCATCCTTGAAAAAACAAAAAAAAAATTGATTCTAGACATTGAGTTTTCCCTCTCACAAAAGCAACATAGACTTGCCAGCAAAATAATGCAAGTCCATGTCATATCCATCTCCTTCAATCAGAAATTCAGATGTGCCATCAAATTAGTAAACACAGAACCTTTATTAGATCTCTGTTCCCTCTATAGTGATCCGTAACCATCGATCGCATGTGGTGCCTCATATCCAACTTGCAGTGCTAAAAGGGGCAGAGAAAGGTGTTATAAAACGCAAGGCAAAAGTAAATAATCAAAAGAACGAAAGATACAGATTTAATGTGAAAAATCCTTACCAATAAAATCACGAATGCATGAAGACAGAATATCACCATATAAGGAGAGATTGTAATAAGGCTCTGTCTTCACTATAGTCTACAAAGGTATATTTATAATGATTACAAAGAGATTTCAGATAGGAATAGAAATCCGTGTTAGAAACGAAAACAAACCGAGTATAATTTAGATCACAAACTCAATAATCTCAACCTTGAGTTGAATTCCCCATTGTAACCAAAATAAATCAAATATCCTCAAATCATAATCCATCATCAATAATTCTTGTGTGTTAAAAGTTTATAAGACTAATTAATAAGTAAGACTAGATCAGTTTTCTCCATATGCTTCTCTTGTGGTACTGAATAACTATAGAATTATAATGAAGAACTTATCTTATGAACTTTTTACATATTCCAATTGGAACATATAACTTGGCAAATAATACCCATTGAAGCAGTGGTGAATCTAAAATTTCATCATGACCTAAGTTGTGGAAGGCTAGAGACCACTACTACCTGGTTGGGGGAAGGTTGTGCCCCATGCTTACCTAGGCTTTACATTGGTTAAAATCTCATACTCCGAACTAGAGCCTAGGCTACCATAGGCCTGGATCCGCCCCTGCATTGAAGAGCAACTTTCACGTGTGACCATTATATTCACGTACATCAAACTACCAACTGTAAAAGTAGCTGAATTCTATGACATGATTGAAAACTACTCCTGTAAAAGAACATCCAAATAAGAGTAACTCTTGTGCCGTCAATGGGGTAGAAACAATCTCTGCAATAGACCTCTTATATTGAGCTATAACAATTAGAACGTATTGCACATGTAATACCAAACATTGTAGTATCTATGCAGATAATAAACTCCTTACACTTTAAATCATTCATCTCAAATTCATATTTTGAGCATAACATTCATTAATGAATAAAAAAACTCTAGAGAGTATTATGTAGCTACCATCGGGGTGTCATTAAATGACGAATCAGTTGTCCCTCCACTAACATTGTTTTTTCTTTTTTATTTAAAGTCTCCTCGATCAAACGTAGCCCAAATTGTGTTGAATAAAATGTAACTTCACTTTAGACTCTATATGTGCGGATCTTGCCGTAGTAACCTGTAATATATGATAGTTTGCTGAAGAAGTCACTAATGATTAATCATGTATAAATGTCGCCAATAATAAGCAAAACAGCCTTAGTTACAGTGAACTCCACCTCTAGCAAAAAAAATGTAAAGCTGATGGCATAGTTTTTTTATGGAAGATAACGATCGACTGAGACGAAAAATCATCAATGGAAATGGCGTGGTATGATGCCATGGCATGGCGCCAAGTGATGCTAGCAGTGATGTTGACAAACCTAGCACTGAAATATTCGCCAAGGTAGAGCGTAGGGTCAATATTTAGTATAGAGTCGAGTCGTGGAATAGAACGTAGCGAGTCCTTGATGCTGCGCCTCGATGTCGCATAGGGCCACCTTGTCCGTGCGATGGTAGCCCTAAGAGTCTTCTCCTAGGCAGCAGCTTTGATCTTGAATCTGAAGCTCTGATACCACTTGTTATAAAATACACAGCAAAAGTAGATGATCAAAAGAATGAGAGACACGGATTTAACTTAAAAAACCTTTATGAGAAAAGCCACATGCACACGAATACGAAATATCATTATATAAGGAGAGATTATAATGAAACTATTGCCTTCACTATATAGTCTATAGGGGTATATTTATAATAATTATAAAGAAACTTCATATAGAAGTAGAAATCCGTATTAAGGACCTGTTCTTTTCAGCTTCTTAAAATGACTTTTGGCTTTTGCTACAGTATCTAACTTTTAAATTGAGTATTTTTTTTAAGATAGATTCTACATGTTAATTATAGTACATGTTAAAAGCCCAACATTTGTACCATCAAAAATCGGAGTATCTCTTTCTCCGTAATCTCTGTCGCAAATAGTTAAAATTCAAAAATTTCAGCTAAAAGACATAAGCCGCAGCTAAAAAGAACAGACCCTAAAAACAGAAATAAACCGAATAGGATTCGAATAAGAAACTCAACAAAAGGGGTATGTTACCATATCTTGTGCCCAACCCTGAAGGGAGATGAATTAGGTTTCTAGAAATCGTTTTAGCAAAAGCCATGGCATTAATTTGGAGATATAGTTTTTCCCTTTCTTTGTTCCAATTAATGCGATGGTGAGGACGTAGGAAACAGGCCAAATCTGGAGTTAGGCTTGAAATTTACAAATCCAAAATGATCACAAAGACTCTTCCTATAGATGAATTGCATCAAAACCCCTATGGTTTTTATATATTTTTGCAAGGGCATTTGTGAATTGGTATGTGTGTGGGTGGGTCCCACGATCACTCCAACAAAATTTGCTATGTACTGCATATAGTTATTTTGCATTGAAATTTCTAAAGTGACTATGGATTTTGTATATATAATACTCACCAACGTTCTCAAAGTCAACGTAGCTCCAATCGCATGTTGAGTTCGATATAAGTTCCTTTGTGTGAAAAGCAGAAAATGAAATCCACACCTAATGCCTTATTTGGGAAGCCTAACATCTCAGTCCACCTATTAGTGATATGCTCTAAAAATAATCATAGAAATAATTATATCACTTATATGTTTAATTATATCACTTATATGTTTATGATCTTCTGAATAATATATTATTTTATCCCTTGAATAAATATATTTGATATTGATCAACAAGTATACGATTTATTCATGGAACTCTTTATTCATGTTTTAATATTATTCTAAATTATCCCTAATCTTATGTCATTATATGCGACAATTATGATTTACAGATCAGCACATATATTGATTGATGATCATGTTTCACGGATTATGGATATGGCATATCAAATTAATAATGTGGACATATGTTAGAGAACATGTTGTTGGATTGATCTACCATAAGATATTACTGGAACTGTTATATTTTTAAGTGTCATCAGTTGGTCTCATACTTAGAGTATGTAGGATCCTTAGACCTGAGATTGTCACAGTTTTCTACATGTGTAATAGTTTACTTAGGGTTGCCAAATACTACTCCATAATTATGTGGTCATTAAGGTAACTTTCGGATTTATTATAAAACATGTGAAGGAATCTGAGCGATTAAGATAGAATTTGCCTCTCCTACATAATATGAGAGATATTTCTGGGCCTCTTAGTATGGTTGGATTAATGAACTTCATGTCCATGCCAAATGTGGTTGAGGATTTAATCATAATTGAGTAATATACTACGGATTTGAGTGAATAATCGAGCTATCAAAGGATGGCATGCTTCTCACCTTAAGTTTGATCTGTTATTATAAGACAAAAATATCGGTACATAAACACTATATAGGTTCGTCCAATATGATCTTAATGTATATTTAGGAATCATTATGTGCTGTTAGGGACTGCTATCGACTTATTTACGAGTTTTCAACTCATGGCCAAATATATATAAACTTGCAGAGTTACACACTTAATAGGTCGGGACGATAAGGGTCCAAATGATAGACTCCGAGTGGGATGCGATTTCTACTCATATTAGATCTGGTTTGAGGTTCTCCAAGTGGAATACGATCATTACTCGTATTGGATAAAGATCAAACCTGAAGCTTTTCTAGTTGGATATGATGTTTGATCGTATCAGATAAGAATCTAATTAGAGGATATATAAAGAAAAGTGCAGGGGCTAAGGAATGTATCTCCAAACATATCCATCAAAACACTAGCTGTCACCTCTCATAACTCTTGTTGTGCGTACTAGTGTTAGCATACCGACGCACAACATTCTATTTCTAGACGTGTGGACCTTGGTAGAGGTGCTGCTGCGACTACGGTGCTGATCGGGATGATCGCGAGGGTGAGACAATTGGCCAAAGGACGATCGATTACTTCTACTATACTGACGTGTGGTTTGTTGAGCCGGTCACTTCAACTCTACTTCAGCCGCACTGCATGTCTAGTAGTAACAATCTATGATCTCTCACTTGTATGGCTTCCTAATTTACACGGTAAAAAATTTTAATTTGCGCTAGTGTAGCATAGTTGTATCCCAATATCATCCACATAGATATACAACATACGAATAAGATGAATAAAGTTGAGATAGGCTCTAGAGACTATAAACATCATTCACATAGATATACAACATACGAATAGGTTTATTTTAATTTCCTCATGGTAGGTGACGGTCAACCGTTCATCCGTGCACACGGTGCGCGTGATGCCATAAACAAATCAAATTGCTGTCAGCTCGGTGACATTCACAGCGAATGCCGGCCGTACATCTATACTCCGTGTGTACATTTTGTTCCGACAGCTACTAGATAATCATCTAATATTCTAATGGTAGTAGAAAACAACGAACTAAAGCCATCACGTGATGAATTTGCTAGGCTAGGGACTTGGCATTGCAGTTGACCTTAATACTGGAAACAATTGAGCTGGAAAAAAAAAAAGGCATGCAAAAGTGCAGCACGAGCTCCCAAACCTAAACATGCATCGGTGCTAAAAAGGCCGTATCTCACGAACAAGGGGGACCTAGTATATATTATAATTAATTGTAGCTCCATGGTGATGAGAGAGGACGTGACACTCTGATCCAAGCTGTTCAATCAATGAATTGTTCGAAGTGTCGGATGCACTTGGGAAATCAGCATAGCTGTGTTCCAGGATTAGGGGTGTAATTGAATCGGATTTGGATAGGTATTATTTATACCGTATCATAACTCATATATTTTCCTAAATTTAAAGTCGGATACGGTAAAGCCAGATACAAATATGAATTTGGATTATTCGGAGTTTCGAATATGGTATCATCAGAACGGATACATAACGGTTTCAGATCGGAAACGGATAAAATAGACGGATAATATATGTATACATAAAGGAATATACACTGAACCATACCATCATCACTTCAAACATTCAATTAGCAATAAATTCATCTAGATTACTTAAGTATAATAGCCAATACAACACAAATTCAACATAAGCGATAAATTCATACATAAGTTTGAAAACCGATAAATTTATACATTAGTTCGAAAACTAATAAATTCATACATTAGTTCGAAAATCAATAAATTCATACGCAAGTTCAATATAAGCGGGGAGCATTGGTGGCGACTGGTTAGAGTAGCTGGACTCTAGAGTTACGATTTTGATAAAATATAAACCAGTTAGTGTCAATAATAGTTGATAGGTTGGGCCAGTTGGAATATTAACTTGCTTATTTAGATATTCGGTCGGATAGTATCCGATTTACCATTTACTGATGCTATTCGGTCGGATTTTAGCTCTACCATTTTCGTTACCATATCCGGCAACAATTATCCGGTACAGATCGGATTCGGTACCGAATGTTAAATTACCTTATCATATTTGATACCAATCGGATTCAGTACCAGATCGGTCGGGATTAACCCATCCCGTTTGCACCCCTACCCAGGATCGAATTGATAATTATCAACTACACATATGGAGACTTTAAATAAAATACGTAGAAATGGGATACCATGGTGTTAAGGTACCATAATTTTAAATACATGAATTTAACACAAATTCACATTATTTTTCAAAAATTTAAGTTTAAGGGTATATACCTATCTATAACAATTCAAATCAAATGCATTCATTTAAAATAATATACTCAAATTCAAAGATTTTGAATGAATTTAGATAACATGCTTTACTGATTTTTGTATAAAAATCTACATATACCTACAATCAAACTATCATAAAACAAAGGCAACTATAGTTTGAATTTCAGTTCAAATTTGTTTGAACTAGTTAATAAACTACTTAAACTCGACATCTAAAAAATTCTAAAATTTTTCATACGCAATACATAAGGGAAATACCTATCTTAGATCATGGTGCCTTGACACCATCGTGCCTCTTTTCTACTCCCGTGAGTAGTTATTCTCTATATCGTATTTCACAATGTTAGGAGTATCTCGCGTAACGGAGGGTATGTACATATAGTATACAAGTATATAAGATTGTACATTTTTCAAAAGTGGTATGTATATTTTTTTGGACATACTCATTTTTATATGTGTATATGAAGGTATTTACAAAATAGCTAAAAATAATAGACTCCATTGCTACTCCTATTTATCATATACAGCTTAAACGAACAAGTTACACCTCTTTATTTTTTTAAGCATACTCCAATAATGATTATAAGATACTTCAAAGTGAGTTTCATGAAAAATTTGATCAAAATCCACTTTTATAGTATAATTTATATATATACACACTCCCTTTACATATAAAAAATGGTATATAGCAAAAATAAAGTGCTCTGACAAATTGTTTTGACCAAGTCACATTGGAGTATCTTAGAATTAGTATTTAAATATTTCGAAAGTGATGAGGTATAACATGTTTGTTTAAGTGGTATAATACAAATAGGAGTATGTACTCCTATGAGTATACACACACACTAATCAGTAGTTATACGCAGAATAAGCACGCTGACCCTTCCATTGATCCGATCCCACCAGATCGCTAGAAAACATGCATGCATTGAGAGGAGAGAGAAACATGCAAATCAATAGCAAATAATTTGTATGGAAAGTTACTTCCGTGTATGAGTGAAGTTATTATCAATATGCATACATTGAGAGGAGAGAGAAATACGCATGTCAGTAGCAAATAACTTGTACAGAAAGTTGCTACCATATGTGAGTGAAGTTACTGCCAAACATATTTAGAGTTATTGTCAGTTGTAACATTATAAAACTAACAGTAACTCTACATGTATTTGATAGTACCTTCACTCACGCACGACAATAATTTTATATATCCGTACTTCACAGTAACTTTACACAAAGTTACTGGTTATTTACAGTAAAGTTATTTTTGATTGATAGTAAAAATGACACGCATTTCGCAGCATTGAAACATATTCAATATGGATCTTGTTTTGTTAAGTTTGTAATTTCGAACACAATAGTGCAAACAGATCGCAGATGAATTTTTGGTGAAAGAGTTATTTTATTTTTTAGCTTGTAAACAAGATAAAAAAATCATAAGTCAAGTGTACTTATTCTCTTCTCTCCTGCTGCATGCATGCATGCATGTGTCAAACCGTAACCACTCACCATGCCTTTTTTTCTGGGATTTAGTGGGTTTGTTAGTTATGAAAAAGTTAATATCTCCTGAATATAAAGTTATCATTTATAATTCATCAAATTACTTGCATTTACAAAGTTACTATCTCATGCACAAAAAGTTATCATCGATAATTCATAAAGTTACGCAGCAATCGAGTTACGCATGAACCACACCATGAAACTAGGATGCGTGTGCACCCAGTGACCCGTGCATACCGTGCACGCATGCGCTCGTTAGCATAACAGTACATGCACACACATATATAGCTATGCTATTGTGCGCCCCTGCGTACTGTCCTCGCCGGAAAGTTAATGTCGCGCGTAAGTGCAGTTACTGTTAAATACATATAGAGTTACTGCTAGTTGTGTTGTGTTAAAACTGACAGTAACTTTACATGTGTTTGGAAGTAACTTCAGTCACACACAACAGTAACTTTTTGTCGCACATTCTGCACCTGCACGCAGAATAGTAATTATATGTGTGTGTATGGAATTTTAAGAAATTTTCACTTGTTACAATCCCTACGGGAAAAAAATTAGAGTTCTACAGTATTGAGTTCCGTGAACAAATCAGATCGTCCAAGAGCTTAAGTACTCGAGGAAACGTTGTCAACATACTCATGCTTCAAAAATTCCTCCGGCACGTAAGTTCCCAGCAATGTTTACGTAGAATTGCTTCAGATTTCGAGCTTAGGGCTTTCCATCTGATCCTATATTAAGTTTTACGTATCAATCAATTCATTCCAAAACTGAAGTGCTGAGAAAAGGTCCAAAAATGCGAAGGCAAGTCAAACACACCACCCATACATTCGAGAAGGGCAGGAATTAAACGAACAGGCAAGCACACTTGCTAATGCAGTCAATATAGTTGGTAAGCGGAAAAGTTAATTTCTGATAGGGAGAGGGGTTGGTTTGCAATCTCTTTCCATGAAGAGCTCATGTGTCGTACCAACGACGAAGAAAACAATCACGTAGGTGCATACTATATACTACATATATAGGCGTGTATATGTCAATATGTCATGTGTCTCTCTCGGTCTGAATTCTTTCCCTTTGTTTATCTATCGATGTTGGAAGATGATAAACACTCTGGAAGGTACAACCACAGCTTAAGAATTGGACTCTTGTGTGATCTCACTGACGTTAACCGTGTACATTCTATGTGAGACTTCTTTAAGCAGACAAAACAGAGGACATACATACCATTTGTAGCCCCAAATTCTAATGCAAATAAATACCAGTCCAAATGTTCTTAAATTATCCTACTTATATTCCCTTAAGCCAGCAAATATTCTAGACTAGGTTCTTTAATATGAGAAATGGGGCAAAAATATGTGCTAGGAGATATTCTTCTTGGTTATCCTTGTGGTTTGTTGGAACACATCAATCTCAGTGCTGTTATATATGTCTGCTCTGATCAGCACAGCCATTAGGTAATTAATTATTAATCCATGGAGTATGTATATTTATCCTAATTTGCCGGCTAGAAGCTAGCTATTGAATCTTTGTTGTGATTTAGTCAACCATCCTTATACACAAGCTAGCAAATGCCGAAATTTTCAGTAGCCATCAATTGCTAGTTGATATATATGAATGATCCCATGAGGAACATCATGTCTAGTCATGCATTACTTCTTCCCTTTAGACTAATCCTAAACCAATGACTTGCTGTTCAAGGTGGAAGCATCCCTGTTTCCCTTGTATGGCAATAGTGAAGGCTCTTATCTTGTTCAGGTAGACAACAAATCAACATAGCTAACACCATGTAGGGATGCACAAGTCGTTGCAACTTTATCACCTTGGACTATATTTAGCTAAACTAATGACTTGTTTCAGGTTGCTGCAATCATCGTCTTACCTTTTGTGTCAGAGAATCATCATCTGTATATGCTATCTTCTCAAGACATTACACCATTAACGTGTACGCGTGTAGGTAAGTAGTCTTACAGATGGTCGACTCTGTGGTAGGTAAGTAAAAGAGAGAGAGGTCAAGGTCCAAACAAACTACTCACTGCAGTCAGGATGGCTAATGTTTAGGGAGAAATTGCATTAGTTATTCAGATTCCCATTATTTGGTGATAGTACTTCCATGTCTAGAACTTTTGCCATTGGCAACACCTTCCACACCGCAAGAATCCGAGCTGCATTTGACATAAAAGCCTGAAGCTTCCAGACATGATTTAAGTCAACAGAGGGACAGGAAAAAGGGAAACATTTAGGAAACTTGGCACACTCTGAAATGGATACGCTGGCATAATGGCATCTATGAACTTTGATGTGGATGCTCATGCTTTGCAGGCTGTGCACCACAAATACTGCGACAGAGACGCATCAGCAGAAAGTGATATCTTTGTCCCAACGAGGGCGAGACAAATGTGAGAACATGGGATAACAGAAGGGAGTTGCAATTGTAGGGAAAAGTCGTGAGTTAGCCGACAAGCATCCTGTTCCAAACGGTTTCAACTTCTGATTTTTTTTTGTTTTTGGTTTATTTAAGTCAGAAACCACTTAGAACGCATCGACTTCTAATTTTGACTTATTTTAACTTTTTATTTTTATTTTTCTCTTTATTCCTTTGCATTGTCTGTGACGATATAACGGTTTTTTTTCTATTTTTTCTCAGAAAAAGTTAATAGCTGCTACAGTATAATTTCAGTCAAAAATTTAAGCCAAAAGCTAGTTTAAGCACCTCTCAGATCTCCCAAGGAAAAACCAGTGAGCTTAGCTAGCCAACAATTCAAGCAAAACCACACAAAAATCCAGACGTACGTGTAGCTCTGTCTTCTTTTTTTGAACGGGGCATACACGTGGCTCTCACCGCATGACAAAAGTGAAAAATATATTTTCAGATAACTTATTTTATCGCGCTTCTTGAGAAAGACTTCATTTAAAAAAATTGAAGACTTCCTTTCTTCCACTTCTCTTGTTTGGAAAATGGAAACACTGCGTGTAAGAATGAATTCTTAAGCAGCCGTCACAAACACTAACAGGTGGACGAACATCTTGAATTACAGTGTCATGTATAAGTGTATAACCAATATTTGTTACTACAGATTTTGCTTCGTACGCATATATAGCAGCTTTCTTGTCGCGCATTTTGAATTATAGTCTCATGTATAGCCGATGTTTGTAACTATAAACTATGTTTCGTGCGCATATATATCAAACTCTCTTGTCCAGCCATGTTCCCTTGCATAAGTGGGGAGCCGCTGTTAGACTCCTGAGGATAATTTAGGAATTTTTTAATTTGATGAGGATCTGGACCGTTCGATTGTGCGTACTGAGAAGGTTCGGATCGTCCGTTCCAGTGGAAGCTTTCGGACCGTCCGATCGTGCACACTCGGGAGAGTTCGGACTATCCGAACTTACGTAGGTGGAAAGTTTGGACGGTCTGAATGTTTCAGCCAAAGAGATAAGGAGTCTCCTCCCTAAGCGGCGCCTCACTCAGATCTGAACTAATTCTCGACGGTTCTTCGGCGAGCGATTTGGGCGGCAAGTGGGGAGGCAGCAGAGGTGCGGGTTGGCGTGGGCTCCTCGGAATCGACCGTTTGCAGACACCACATCGCATCCCCTATCTCCTCTATTTAAAGCCGCCATTTCTTCCTCCGTGAGTATCTCATTTTTGGATCTGGCATCTCCTTCTCTTCAGTTTTCTTCCTAGTAGTCTTCAGGTTTGGAGAGGATTAGAGACTTTTTGTGCCATCTCCTCTTGAAGCTTTCTCTTTTGGATTCCTGAGTGCCCTGATTTTGATGGGGTGAAAGGGAAAATCCGAAGGATTTACCCGAGAAAGGAATAAGGCAGTGATGGTCCTCTGTTGCTCTTGAGTGCACTCGATCGGGTGCGCTTTGGTGGTCCTGTGCGGCATCTCCGACCCTCAACTTCACTCTTCGATTTGCCGAGGTATGAAGGCTGGTATTGTATTTTCGATTGTCATCATCTCCTTACTCAGCGCAGTAGGGTGTTTGATTTTCTGGGACAGTGCCCTAAGGCGTGCCTTGTTCTAATTTCTTCTCAGTGGTTTTGAGTTTTCAGCTGTTTACTCTTTGCAAATTTGTGATATATTTCATATATATGTGAGTTTTCACTGATTGGAAATTGTAAAGTACTGCTTTGGTGGGTTAATTGCTTAATGATAAAATGACTTTAACACTGCAATTATATATGATCTGGAGTATAGATTAGATCTTGAGCTTTTGGTTGGATTGCTATTTTCCATATTATGATCATTGATATTACTATGATTAATTGCTGCACATTATGTTATCTCAGTGCTCTATGATCTTTGATTAGCCACTGTAGTTGATATCCTAGCTCTGTTATGCTAAAATAATCAAGTTTGTTCCTATCAAGAGAATGTTAGATTGATTATTGTTGTCTTAATAGATATCCAGTAAGAGATATTCTTGATCAGTTTGTTTCTTTAATAGCAAATCTTAATTTCAGCTCAAGATCAAATCTATAAACTGTCATACATAATTATGATTGCATTTTGTCATGGTGGAGATGATCAAAAGTAAATCTTATGCAACTAGTCTTCTAAGAGCAATATATATTACATTCAAAATATCGATAACATGTCAAATTTAGTCATACATGTTATATTCATTTTGTTATTAGCATTTAGTTGATATGACTTAATTTATCTATATGTGTATATACTGATTTTAGACTCTTACATGATATATTTGTTGGGCATATGTTTCAATTTGAATGGCTTAGAGAGTTCATACGTTTATATTGTAAAGTCATTTATATGCTTTTTATATCATGATTATATCTTTAATAAATATACTAAAATTAAATCTAAATATATATTTATACCACAATATTTACAACAGCCGCTGTATATCAAGCTGAACCCTCTGGACCAAGTGGGGCTCTGGGACATTTGGATGAGCTGAAACCTGACAAGCAGCAAGAGGACAAGGGAAAGCAACAAAGGAAGATTATGTTTCAGTGCATGCCATGCTGATGCCGATGGATGTTTCCGTGTGGAGACCGAGCTATGAGTTGACTGATTATGTATGTGAACATGAGTTCTCGCCGATCGCCCAAAGAATTCAAAGTGAAAGAGGTTGCTTCCTGCATGACCATGTCTGGGATATCGTACTATTTGCGGCTAACATGGACGCTGCTTGTCACATCACCGAGAATGGCACACGCCGGACCCAGAAGCCAGAGGAAACTCACGGTGGAAATTTTAGATCTGTTTGATATAGCTGTAGTTTATAGTTTTTAGTTGAAATTTTTAGATTTTAGTTGTTTGTGATAAAGATTACGGAGAGAGATACTCATTTATGATTTTGAATGGTATAGATATTGGGCTTTAACGTGTAATATAATTAACTTGTAAAGTCCGTCTTCTTAGGTACTATAACAAAAACCAAAAACCGATTTCAGAAGCCGAAAAGAAGATACCTTCTTTCGACCGTGTGAAACAACACGCCTGTACGTAGGCGAGAAAAGAGAGGGCACACGGTTCCCTACTCCATCTCGCGTTAACATCAGCATGACATGTTTATGTTGTCATCGGATTAGCCATCTTTTTTACTGTTTAATCTGTTGTTACTGGGCAATCGATGTGACCAAGTGGGGTTACGGGAAATTGGAAACATAAAGTATACAGGACATCCTTATTAGTATAATCTGTACAAGTTTTTCTTAATTTTGTTGGCAGGAGATATAATCTGTACAAGTTAACTGCTGATAGCATGGGAGAGTAATATTTACCTGATTTTTCACATATATATTGAGATTAGGAACGCCAAAGATCACACATCCATTCAGCACCTGTTCTCCTGATTCCTGAATGAACTAGTATCTTTTTTCGAGAACTGTTGAACTAGATATCTGACTCCCAAAAATAACCCTTCAAAATTTGAATCCCAGATTACAGAACGGTTGATCCAGGGTCAAGAAAGAAAACCTGGCGAAACTGATGGATTATAAAGTAATGCGATATCTCGAGCAAACTACAGGAGCTGTCTCTTGCTGCAACTGTCATTCACACGCATTGAGAACAACTGAGCAAGAGATTTTGCAGTTTGCACAGAGCTGCCTGCTGGGCCAACAAACTGAATAAAAGTACTCCCGCGTTATACACTTGCAAATAGACAAATGCATGTAGATTTGATAAGCTACATGTGGCTGATAAAAGTAACATGAGGAAACAGGAAAAGAGAGGGTCTGCCTTGTCACAGAATATATTCTGAGCCAAAAATTGAGGTTTTGTTTATTTCAAGGGGTTCACCATTTTCTAGTGCAAACTCCTCAGTAGCCGCTATCTACATTTTTTAAAAAAAATGGCAGCAAATCAACTTGAAAAGCTCTCACATAAGTTTGTGGAGGTAGCTCTCAGTGTGGTATGCCATCATATATTTTTGACAGCTACCGAATTGATTTGATGCTCAAAGCAAAATGGTGCTAACTAAAGTTTCTACTATTACAAAGTCCCTGACAATGTCTTAGTCTTAAACAAGAACTAGTATTTCTCAGCTGAAGATGCAGGTATTGATTTTTTTTTTCCTTAGTAAGTGTGTCCAGCAGTGATGTTTGAGAAATCTTTCAAGTCTACCTTCACTTGACATCAACCAAGGGCGGAAGGACCAACCATGGCTGACAGCTAAAAGCATAAAGCATCACACCGCCGACCTGAAGCCACCGAGACCACCGGAGTTGTAGACGAACTTGGTGTTATAAATAGGTCCATAAAGTGAGACTCAATTTCTTAATTCTAAAGTATACAAGATTTAGTACTATATTACTAAACTAAGATGAGAGAGACCAATTTATAAAATGGAGGCCATATCACTCTTTGAATTATGGATGAAATGATATGAGAAAGGTTTTGACTAATCACGCACGTGCGCGCTTGTGTTTGCATATTTTTGCGTGACTTATGACTTATGGTGCGTTACTTGGCAGACTAAGTCCATATTTATTTTTGCTGAACCGTGCATCTCTCTCTGTTTGAATTGGAGCTTTATTAGGTTTGATAACAGACAGTTAACAGTGGGTAAATGACTGGTTAAATACATCAGTTACTAGTGGGTAAATGATTATTTTAATTATATCGGTTATCAGTCTCCCTCTATATATATATATATATATATATATATATATATATATGCTTGGAGACATCCAGAGCATACAACCAAGAATCTCTCTGTTTCCATTCTCTTCCTCCTTTGTGCTGGTGTGCTACGTCGTCTGAACCTCGTCGACCCTTCTTCCTGACGTGTAGCGTGAAGAAGGGGAGCAGTATTTCCGAGCCGTTGCTTCTATGAAGACCTGCACGGGGGGCGACAATAAGATTTCTAGATAGCGCACATCTGCGCAAACCGCTCACTGCACTGCATCATCTACGTCCTGCGCTGCATCGAGCCCGCGCTGCATCCTGTTCTTCATCAAGCCCAACAGTAAGTCGTTCACGCATCTACTTTCTGTTTTTTTTTGAAGTACAATGAGTAGCCTGCTATTAGTTATGTGTTTTACATTACTAGTTTATTGTATTTATTTCTTAGTAAAATTTAGAATTAAAATATTGACTATATTTTCTAACACTTCGTCCCTCGTCGCGTGCCGCTCATGCCACTAGCTGTGGTGTATGCTCCGCTCTAATGCTCTGTGCCTCGATTGCTCACTGGGAGTGGCGCCTGTACGGGCCTTAGGCTATGGGGGCACTCGTTTTAGCGATGGCTTCTGGCTTCTGGTTGAAATTTCACTGTAGCTGGTTTTTTTTACTGTAGCTGATTTGGCTTTTTGGGCATAATTAATTTTTAAAAAATGTAAAAATAGAAAAAAATATGTTAACCCTATAGGGACAATACAAAGGAACACGGGAAAAAAAGGAAATACAAAAAAGTCTAAAATATCTAAAAAAAATTAAAAAAAAGACGAAATACTAAATAGTGAAAAAAAAACAGAAGCTAAAAGTTGAAGCCGAAAAAAGCCGAACTCGTTTTAGCGATGGCTTCTGGCTGAAATTTCACTATAGCTGGCTTTTTTTTACTGTAACTGATTTGGCTTTTTGGGCATAATTAATTTTTTAAAAAATGTAAAAAATATAAAAAAAACATGTTAACCCTATAGGGACAATACAAAGGAACACGGGAAAAAAAGGAAAATAAAAAAAATATAAAATATCTAAAAAATTCAGAAAAAGGTGAAATACTGAATAGTGAAAAAAAGCAGAAGCTAGAAGATGAAGCCGAAACGAGCGGGGCATAGCCTAAATTTACTGTAGCTGATTTGGTTTGAGGATAAAATAATAGTGTTAGCTAATCTTAACCTAACTTAGTTAGCTTAATTTAAATTTTGTGTTTGACAACAAATCTTATTAATCTAAATTATTGTTTTACTATATTAGGTGGGTTAGCTAGGTTACCATTAGAAAAAAAATTTATGAAGATTAGTTATGTTAGGTTAATTTATCCTACCAATTCAGTCCGGCCTTCAGTTGACACCGGCGGCCCACGTTCCTCTTCTTCTTTGGTTAAATCTAAATCCCCGTGGTTTTGGTTAAAATGTAACATGAAGAAATTTTTATAATGGTATATAATTTCCCAAAATACATGGTGGTTAATATTTTTAGAAAGATTATCTTATTTTATGCTGATAACTCATGGATAAAGTATATAAATTTCAAACTTTCAAATTGAAGTTTCTAGATGAGCAACTGTAAGCATCAAACCATTCGGTCAATGAATGTGCTAGAGTTTTTGATCTTCCCTGCCAAATCTTGCAATGATATCATAATTGATCGCATTAGCGGAAATTAAGTTGACGATCTTCACTTATATGTGGGACCTACGCTTCATTAGTGGTTTGTTAGCCGGAAAAAAATCAAAGGAGAATTTGCAAGAAACTTGTCTTGGTGTTGATCTTTGGTGTATGATTCACTTTCATTGTCTAGGTGAGTCAGTCCAGTTTAAAAAATCCAGCTAAGAACTCATAAAAAGGGGGGAAAAAGAAAATTAAACGTTGACTTTAAGATGGGCCTCTATCCACTCAACACCGGCGAGAATACCAGATAAGATGATAAACTGGAAGGTTGCATTTTAGCAATTCTAAAACGTTGACTATAAACATAAACAAAAAAAAGAAAGGGATATGAAACAAAAGGCCCAATTCCAAACAAGCCTACAAGACCTGCCCCACTCCACAGAACAAAATGAGAAGCCCAAACATGGACTAGACCCAAGACACACCCAAAACCCTAAGATCCCCGCATCAAACGGCTCCGACTCCCCCCAGCTCCGATCTAACGGCCAGAGCCCCCTCGTCAGATGCTATAAAGCCCACGCGCTCCCACAGTCCCACCCAGTCCGCCTCCGCCGAAACCCCAAAGATCCCCAGTCCGGCCGCCGCCATGACGACGCGCTTCAAGAAGAACCGCAAGAAGCGCGGCCACGTCTCCGCGGGGCACGGCCGCATCGGCAAGCACCGGAAGCATCCCGGTGGGCGCGGAAACGCCGGTGGCATGCACCACCACCGCATCCTCTTCGACAAGTACCACCCGGGCTACTTCGGCAAGGTCGGCATGCGCTACTTCCACAGGCTCCGCAACAAGTTCCACTGCCCCGTCGTCAACGTCGAGCGCCTCTGGTCCATGGTGCCGGCCGACAAGACCGCCGAGGCCGCCGGCAAGGCGCCCGTCCTGGACGTGACGCAATTTGGGTACACCAAGGTGCTGGGCAAGGGGTTGCTGCCACCAGAGAGGCCCATCGTCGTCAAGGCCAACCTCATCTCCAAGGTCGCCGAGAAGAAGATCAAGGAGGCTGGCGGCGCCGTCCTGCTCACCGCCTAGGTACGTGCGACGGACGGACGCAGGGAGAGGGAGGGAGGAGGGTTCTTGGTTTGCTCCTCGGAATCTAAGGCACTAGTTTCTTCATCCTTGTGTTAAAGACTTGATTTAGCTGTTATCCTTTTGTTATGGTTGTTCCTGTATGGCGTGGCTACTTGGATCTGTGGTGGATTATCAGGAATTTTCAATTGAATGATAATGCCGGTTCATATAAGATATTTCAGATATATGTGATCTGTGCTATGTCAATTATGTATCACGCTTGGTAATGATTCGTTGTATCTGAAATTGCAATATGGCATCTGCTGTGTGCATTGGAGACCAATTTTATGCTATAGTCCTTTATGGTTTAGTGCATTTGTTGGGAATGCATTGATGCTTGTTTAGAGTATGTTGTAAGAAGTTAGAAATGATGTGGAGTGGGCATCTGGTCTATTGTATATTGATGCAATCTTTGCATGCAATTTCAGTTGAAATGTGTGACAACTTGTGTGCCGCACATCCAGATAGGCCTGGTTTGTCTTGTTTACTAGTACAGTTTTCACTTAGAAGCTGACCTGGTTTGTCTTGTTTACTAGTACAGTTTTCACTTAGAAGCTACAAAAAGGGATGTTGTAACCTAGAGTTTGTCATTGTGGCTGCGCGATAGTGCTGCTTTAGGGTTTGTTTAGCGCATAGCTATGTTTGGTTGTTCTGGAGCATTGGCTTGTGGCAGCTTCGGATTGCATGGGCTTTGAATGGTTATGTGTTGCTTGATGAGCATGTATCTTGTGTTGCTGGGTAGTACGCACAAGATTTTGCAATGAGACAACCTTGCTGTGGCATCACCATTGTAGATTTAGGCTTGAGAATGTGATCGATGGTGTTAAATTTCGCAGCCTATTACATTCTGACGCACAAAATATGATTTGCGGGTAATGTTTGTGTTGAACCAGTTGTATCAGGTAAGCAGGCTGATTCAGCTATGAACTTCATAGATACATGTGGGGGGTATGACTTAGTTTTTTTTTTCTTCGAATGAAAGTGTCAGTTTACATCAGATAATTTTGTGGTGTACCATACGGTATGCGTCGCTTATAGTCATGCCTTGCGGTACATATTCCATTTGTGCATCTGCTGTGTATGTTTACCGGTAAATTTTGTGTTTGTTCTATGTTCTATTTTTGCCTCAGTCCAGCTTCCCACCATGTTATTTTACTCAGTGATGCTGATGCTTGTAGATTTCATTTTTTTTCCTGTGAAGTTTGGTGGTAACCTGCTACTAGCAGGGACAATTTGCAGTGCTGCAAGGCTTTCTAACTGCTTTAGCTATGCTACAATGTTTTGTGGGCAGTGCGGCAAATGGCTGTTCGAGCGCGTTTCCAGGATGTTTATGATGGAAATGACAGTTTGAAATCTTCGCATCTGTATCGCTTGGCTGGACGATTATACACAGTAGTATCTTTCACAAGTTGCATTTGTGATGTAAATCCAAGTGGCCTTATGGATGGCAGCCGATGTTTTGGGTAAGACTTACCGCGTGTGGTTGGCTTGCTGTTTTGACACTTGGCATTGTATGTTCGTTTGTGCCACACTGATTCACTGAAGTACGATTTGTGGGTTACTTTGGAGCTCGCTCTAAAGGTGGCCAAATGGGCTGGGCCTAAACGGGCCGTATCACACCTGGTACTGTAGGCCCGGTCCACGACGGCACGGGCACGACCCGTAAACGGGTCGGGCCGGCATGGCACACCGGACCGGGCCGTGCCTGAGCCGAGGGTGTGGCACGGCGGGCCGGCACGGCATGGCCCGTTTAGCCATCGGGTCGTGCTGGCCCGGCCCGGCACGGCTCGTCTATAATTTTCTATATAATTACAAATATTTATTTTTATAATTAATTTAATAAGTTAATAAAGCTCATTATGTCATTGCAAATATTTATTTTTATGATTAACAATGTCTATAGTTTTCTATATTTTTTTGAATTTTTTTTGAATTTTCTACAATTTTTTTACAATTTTTCTTATTTTTCTCTGTTTTTTCGGCTAAACGGGCTAGCCGGGCCGGCACGGCCCGTTAAGCCTTAACCGTGCCTGGGCCGGCACGACACGGCATCGGGCCGTGCCTGTGCTTGCACCGCGGCCCGCGGACCGGCATGGCACGACCCGTTTATTACACGGGCCATAACGGGCCGTGCCGAACCCGGGCCCGTGTCGTGCCGGCCTGATACGGCCCAGTGGCCAGCTTTAGCTCGCTCACATTTTGGCGAGCATGCATGGTTGGTAAGGGACAGGCACGGATTGCCGGTTTGCCACACGTCACTGACGGCCATGAAGTGACTAGTATTTGATTTCGCAGGAGCTCCCTTGTGCCAGTGACTCAGCTTTGTTGATTGCGCAGGCATATCTTTACTATTTAAAAATATAAGTTAGCAATTGTCGATCGTTCTCTTCACAGAAACATATCTCTTAAAGTTAGATATAATTATCTACAATATCATTCGCCTTCCTCTCTCTCTCTCTCATGAGCCATTACCCCCATCCTTAGGCCCCGATCAATATGGCGACGGGCCTGAGCGTTCGGCGGCGGGCGTTTTATTCACTGTAGCGCGCACAGTGCGCACTACAGTGAAAAAAAATTCGTTTTTTTATTTTTTTAAAAAAATTTACTTATACTTTTTTTCGTTTTTTATTTTTGATTTTTTTACATTTTTTTACATTTAATTATACTCAATAAACCAACTCAACTACAGTGTTTTTTCAGCCAGTTACAGTGTTTTTCAGCAAAAACCAAAAACCATCGCTATTCCGATCACCCCATTAGAAAAAGAAGTTGCAACTGTTTCCACAATTGTGTTCAATACTGATAACTTTCACGATCTCCTCCTGAAGGTGATGCTATGCTGCTCATGGAGATCGCATTTAGGCCAAACATTGTCCCAAGGTTCCTATGGCGGATTCAATGGTAGACATTTGCACATCTTACCAGCGACAGACCATGGTGACCCGTGGTGATTGGGCAACAGCAAGCAGCGACTCGGCGAGGCAATGACGCTCAGAGCGCGAGAGGATGCCGCTATTTGTGAGGTGCTAAGACTATGCCATATTGTTTTTTGTATTTGATAACATGTCATGTGCTCTCACATTTGTGTCGTACTCCCCTACTGTAATCATGTTGTGTACTGTGCTTTTGGTTTCTTCAGGAATTAGGGACTAGTAACAATTGTGCATTTGTTAATTCAATTTGACCTATAATTCATCATAGACTACTTTTGATAGACATTTTGTAGTAAATTAGACCATATTTAGAAAGTTAAATGCTGCAAAGGAAAGCTTCCTTCTGTTAGAACAATCCCTAATTCCCATTAGTGTAGTTCTACCACCTCTCACACAATTCCTAATTCCTAAACGTCTTGAAGGACAAATAAAACTGCAACTGCCATCCTGATTGTGTGTTAATAATAATGGGCCTTAGGAGATAGTAGCCTGCAAGTTGCAATGACATGTTAGGGGAGAAGAAGACCGTCTACATGTTCAGAGAAACCTACGAAAGGTCCAAAGACCAATGCATCCCTTGTAATGCGTTCATGTATATTGTTTAAACTTACTATTTACTTTCCTACAACAAGAGTTATGTACTTATGTTACATTTTTTGTATGACTCATAATAACTGCACTAACATGAATAACATTTGGTGCTAATTTTATGTTCTGTTGCAATGCATGGGTACTTGACTAGTTACTGAGACATTGCTACATGAGAATTGCTCTCGTAGCACTCCCTCAAGTCGACTTTGGCAAACATATTACTGAATTTTTCTAACTTGCTCTCGTAGCACTACTTTGCACCTTATGCTCTATTACTTTTTCCTTCTGGTCTTCTTCTCCGGCGAGCATAAAAAACCCCCATCTGCCACATGGTATCGGCAATGGTGTCATGCACATACACAATGGACATCACCTCCATCATCCCCCTCCCCTTTGGAGGAAGCAATCAGCACTACTACGATGGTGACGACTGTTTTGATATTTACTTTCCAGAAAATCTTAATTATGCTATGCACTCTTAATTCTCAGCGACAAGCATGAGTCGCTGAGATGAGCAATGAGTGACTGCAAGAGTTCCATATTTATGACCGAGCGAAAGGGAATCCGGTGCGCTACCACCAGAAATTATGGACTCGTTGTCAATGTGCAACACTGCGGGCGAGGGGGCACAGCATGGTAAGTGTAACATTCCGAAATTTTGCATTTTATTTATTTTATTTTAAGTGGATTTTCCTGGATTTAAAATCCCTTTTTTTTCTAAAATCTTAAAAATCAAGCCTAGATAGTTAGATATTAAATTAATTATGTAAATGTGGTCAAATCAAGTTAAAACCATTTTATTTAGGTTCCTTGCTTTGTTTTGAATTAATAGGAATTTTCTGAGATTTATTTGGTTTTTTTGCTATTTTCTAGCCTTCATTTGAATTCCTAAGCTTTTCCAAAAATTCTAAATTTGTTTTTTCTGAAAATTTTCTTGCTTTATTCAAATTCTCCCGCCTTCACCTCTGAACGACACGTGGGTAGCCCAGATCGACCCACGTCGTTACCCAGGTCATCTCCGTCACTTCCGCCCCGCTATCCCCTCTGACCAACACGTGGACAACTCGGATTGAGCCAATTCCCATGCCGGCCCATCCCCGCCACCCCTCCCTTTCCATCTATCTCCCTCGCTGACGAGTGGGCCACACTCATCAGGACTTTCTTCCCTGCCGAGTGCTACCTTCCTTTCTCTCCCCTCCCCCTTCCTTCTTTTCAATAGCGATCGAAGCCCGCCGAATCCTCGGCCTTCTTTCCCCGTTTGGCCTCAGCCTTGGAAACCCCGTGCGCTGCCGGGACAAATCCCCTAATGGGCGCACCATCTTTCCTTTCCCCGTCCCCTTTCCTTTTTTTTCCTCCTCCGGCCATAATTTCGTCGCCGCTATCTCCGGTGAGAAATCCCGCCCTACTCCCTCCCCCTTGACCCTATAAGAACCCCTCCCCAGCATCGCATCCTCCCACACCAGTGACACCACACCGCACCACCTCCCTCTCTTCTTCCCTGAGCGTCAATCCCCTTCGCACCGAGCCTCCACCACCTTGGCCGCCAAATCTTCTCCGGCGAGCAATCTTCTCCGCACAATGCAGCTCCATGATCAGGTGAGACCGCTGGATCAAGACGAACATGGGCGGCGCACCAGGCACGGACGGGGTCAGAACGGGCGGCACGCACGGCGGCGGCAGCATCAGCGCCCACGGCGCACCAGGCGGCCGCAAGATCAGCGCGGGCGCGGGAACGGCAGGCGCTGGGCGCCGCCGAGCGACCAACCCAGGCTTGGCATGTAGGAAGTTTCTTTTCTCTGCTGTACTAGTACTGGATCCATACCTACCAGATGTCAATTTGGCAGTAGCTAGCTGTGTCTTGTCTTTTGCTCTCTTGTTGGGAGACTTTGGGACACGTCCAAGAAATGAGGAGGCACTTCTCTGCCTATTATATTATTTAAGATAATCACTTCATGATATGCTATGTGAGTGCCATTATAGGATTTACTTGGAATACGGGGAATTTTGCAGAATTCGCGCAAGAACAGCCCCGTTTTCTGCAAGATTCATGAGAAAATCACATGAATTTCCTACGTTCGCTCATCTGTCAAACAATTGCCCGGCACGTTTAAACCAATAAAAACGTTCCAAAAGTGGAGCAAGGAAAGAAGGAATGGAATGGTAGATCGACCTTAATTAATTTGTACAAAAATGGCCATCGCCAACTACACCATCGATCGGCCGGACGTCTAGCTCCGGCGACCGGCCAGCCATGCATGCACACACATGAACAACGTTTTGTACGCGCGGCGAAGTGCATTCCATAGGCCGAGGTCCACAGCACGCCGCCACGCCACCTCCTCCAGGGTGATCGGTCGCCACCAAGTTCCGACGTACGGCCGTGATCGACACATCACATCGATCCCATCCATGTGTAGACCAGTTCCACGGGGTCAGCCGCTACGCCGGACGCCACAGCGAGCAGAACGACACCGGCTGTCCCTTCCACCGCAGCGCCACCGCGCAGCCGCCTCCTGCCGCCGTCGACATCTCCCACCCGCCGTCGTACTTCCTTAGCAGCGACTTTGCCGACCCCACTGCCTCGTCCCCGAACTCCGCCTCCTCGAACCCCGCCTCCTCCATGCGCTCACGCCACCCTTCCCTCCTCTCCCCGGCCGAATCTGCCGCGGCGGCCGTACCTGCCTCGGCCTCCAGCAGCCTCCTCTCCTCCCCGTCCCTCCCCTTGAACGCCGCGGACGTCGACTCCAGGAACCGCCACAGCAGCTCTAGCCTCGCCGCGAACTCACCCGCGGCGCTGCCGTCGCCACCGGCGTCCAGCTCTGAGAGAACCACCAGCTCCGGGTTGAGGCCTCTGACCTTCCGGAGGATGTCTGTTCGCTCCTCGGCGGCGACGTGGCCGAGACGGAACTGGAGGCAGACGACGAGCACCTCGCCGGGAGTGCAGAAGCCATGCACGGAGTCTAGGGAGGCCGCGCGGCCGATGTCGAGCTCGATGTTGATGGACTTGGCGTACCGGAGGAGGTGCGGCGAGAAGTCGTACCCCGGAGGCGACGCCGAGAAGGGCGCCGTCGAGGTGACCGTGGGGGCCGCGACGGTGAGACGGACGGAGGGCAGGGCGCGACCGCCGGGCAGGCGGGTGAGGGACTCCAGCAGCGTCGGCCACTGCACGCCGTGCGAGACGCCGAGATCGACGACGTGGAGAGTCCGGGGAGCGGCACACCCGCGTGTCGATGCCTGCGCGATGGCGGCGTTGGCCAGCGCGTTGGGGAGCGCGAACCACGGGCTGACCTCGTGGAACTTGATGAGGGACGCGCGGAACAGCCGCACCTCCGCGCTCGCGAACGCCGGCGTCGGGCACTCGCAGGCCGGCACCAGCACGGCAGAGGCGGCGGCGGGTCCCACTGAGGCAGGGAGTCTACGGCCGAGCGCGCACAGCCCGTGCGCTGCCAGGCGGTGGTTGGCGTCGCCGGAGAAGGACGCGAGCTCGCCGAGCACGTAGAATAGGTGCTGCACGCGCGACAGGTTGCCCGCCTCGACGGCGACGGCGCACGGGTTCAGCAGTTGCTCCGCCCACCTCGTGTCGTGGTCGGAGCCTTCTCCGCCGCCCTTGGCGCCGCCCTTCTTGCCACCACCACCCACCCTGTCCTGCTCGGCGCGGCGGCGCTGGTTGCTGCTGCTATGGCTGCCGGACGCCCTGTGCGCCGGGGACTTGCGCTTCTTGCACGGCGGCGACGACACAGCTGGCGACGCAATGCTGGAGGAGGCGTGAACAAGGGGCGAACTGGTCGCCGGTGGTGCCGGAGGCGACAGCTTCTGTGCCACGACGCTCCCAATGTCATCTTGCTGCGCCGCCGCCGACGGAGTAGACCACCAGCCATAGCTGCCGCCGAGATCCACGTCGGTTGAGAGGAAGGAGATGGAGTCCTCGAGCCAGTCCAGGCCGTTGTTTCTCGCGGTGGCGGTGAGCTCCTGGTACTCCTGCTCATGGTAATTCATGGCCTTCAAGTTCATGCATGCAAGCTCGCAAGAATTGCTCAGAGTGCAAGCATATGAAATTATGAATGGGATGCAAAGGCAGAGCTGTACTTGTGGGAGCTTGTGTTCTTGGCACTGGATTGACTTGATTTTAATTGTTTCTTAATTTTGCCTTGGTTTATTGGTGATTAATTTAGGGTTTGTTGGATGGATTGGAAATGGAGGGGCAGGACCAGGCATCAAAGGGGATTTTGTTTATGTCTTTTAGGGTTATTTTAGGGTTCTGCCCTCGTGGAACTGACATATTCCCTGCATCTTCGGTTGCATACGGCTCCCGTGCAAATTCATTAGTATATTTCTAGAGATTCTACCTTTTTTTTTATGATTAACAAAGGGACCTACGTAGGTCCCTACTACTACGGAAAAGCTATTGCGCGACTAGGCACGCGATTGCTTTGTAACGCACCTAGCCACCTACGTAGGTAGCCGTTCGATCATCTCAGCGTGTTGTGCTGCCCTGCAATCGAATGTGATTTTTGTGGATGCGGGTAGGACTGTAAATGAGTCAAGTTTGAGTGAATTTGATCTGGCAAGTTTGAGTTTAGTAGAAATTCAAGCTGAGCTCGAGCGAATTTGAGATTGATATCAAGTTTTAAACTGAGCTCGAGCTCGGTTCGGACAAAACTTGAGTTCGCTCAAGCTCGACTCGTGTAGGCTCAGTGCCGAGAGAGTAGAGAGGAAGTACCGAGAGGGTTGGTGCTAGGCCTGCTGGCAGTTGGGGGAGCCAAGCGAGTAGTGGGAGGAGGTGGCACCAGAAGGCTGAGCCGGCCAGAGGCGCGGGAGACCGTGGCCGAGCTACAGGGGCGGGCCGACCATGGATCTAGCTGGATCCGGGTCAAGGAGGCTAGGGGCAGCACCAGAAGGCCGATGTAGAAAGCACACGCGCGGATCCGGATCCGGATCCAGGCCGAGGAGACGGGAGGGGGCGCGCGGGGCGAGAGGGCGGCGGCGGGGAGAGGGAGGAGGGGTGGCGGGTGGGAGGCGGACGGATTGAGAGGAGAGGCGGGTGGGGTTGTGGGGAATGGGGAGTAAGATGTAAAAAAAATCTAAGCTTATGAGCTATTTGAGTTCAGCTCATTGAACCTCGTGAGCTTGGGACTAAGTTCGAACTCGGTTCATTTGGAGTTTGAGTCAAACTCGAATCGAGTCTAGAGTGAGCTAAGTTTAAACAACTCGCGAGTCTTGAACTTTTTTTATAGCCCTAGTTGTGGGGAGATGGGAAGTTGTCGTCTTGCGTGTGGTAATGCCTAGGAACTAATGACTGATGGTTCACAGAAATAAGTTGAGTCAACCGGTTTTGTTTGCCGCATTTAATTTTTTGGAAATTGGGTTTTGCTCTTTAGCATTTGAAGGAGCATCATCCGTGCACAACTTATGTACTTGGTCCAAAACTAGCGTTCACATGGTTATTCAATGGACCAGAGAGCTAGAGGTGATTACTTAAATTTTTCTACCTATTTTACACAGTCTAGTGAAATGATGATAAATTGTGAATTTTTGTACTTTTTAAAATTTTGCATATGGTAACGTTGGGTGTAACTGGTAGTAATTTTTTGAACTTTTGAAATTTCGAAAACCGATGGTAATTTTAGAACTTAGACTAGTAATTTGTCAAAAAAAATATAGATAATAATTTATGGTACAATGGATGGTGATTTATTTGAACTTTCTTTTAAATAAAAAACTAATGACAATTTTGAACTTAGGATGGTAGTTTATTAAAACTATAGATGATTGCATTTTTTCTTTCTAAAAACAATTTGTCACGACTCAATAATGGAGAACCGGTTTTCACGTTGATAATTTGTTAAAAACATGTAGATGGTATCTTAGGATGTAACTGATGGTAATTTTTAAAATTTCTTTTAAATTAAAAAGCAATGATAATTTATGAACTTAGGATGGCAACTTGTTAAAACTGCAGCTGATAACTTAGGATCAGACTGCTGGTAAGTTTTGAAGATTCAAGTTTATTTTGGGTTAAAAGAGATGACACCACAAAATGATGGTAAATTCAGAAATTATGATGGTAATTTATTAAAACTGCAGATGATAATTTCGAGTGTACAATACTACAAAAAGTCTAATACTAGACGCCACATTATAGACGGTTTTTCAAAATCGTCAGTATTAAATACTATCACAGACAGTTTTAGTTTAGAGACTGTCTGTGTTGCTGTTAGCACTAAAAACCATCTATGAAGATGTAATATCATAGATGGTTCATGGTAAAAACCGTATGTAAAGTATCACAGACGATTTTTACTACTTCACAGATGATTTTTACCATGAACCATTGGTGATATTAGCAAATATCATAGATGATTTTTTTGAACCATCTGTGAAGTATTGCACATGATTTGTATTACAAATCGTCTATGATAATTAAATCATCACAGACAGTTTGTATTAAAAACCGTTTGTGATAATTTCACTATATTAATTATGTGTAGACCTGTCGACCATGTCTCTTAAATATCAGATCTAGGCTGCTGCTTTGAGCTGGAGGTGAGGCTTTGAGGCCATTCAGTGAAAGGAGACTATTTGGTAAGAGTGATTTAAGATCTATCAAGTTCTTAACTATCTATGGTTAGTAATTTAATTTGTTCCTAGTTGCATTATAATTTAAATCTAACTTTTGGTGACAGAAGAATTGAAGATGGTTTAGATCTCGTTAGTTTGGTGTGGAGAGAAGATCATTTACATCTAGTATAGTTTAGGGTTTAGAATTTAGTTAAGTTATAGTTTATTTCTTCTTGGCCATGAATATCAGTGCCCGTCATGTGGGCTAAATTGGTCAAAATAGTTGGCTATAATTAGTTCTAGGGAAAATAACTTTTGTGTTAAGCAGAACCTCAATGCATGTGGTATATATCTTGTATACTAATTAACTAATTTAATATTTAATACTAAATTGTTATATATATGCGTAATGTAGGATCGAAGCTAGATGTACGCTGGGAACTGTGTGAGTGAAGAGTACATTAATAGCGTGTCTGCTTTTATAAGAGCTGCCGAGGAAGATATATTGAATAAGGGGTGGAATATATATATATATTGTCTATGCATTGACTACGAGAATCTAAAGATGTTTAAGAACCGAGCGTAGATTGAAGTATACTTGATTTGAAGGGGTTTCCAAAAGGGGTATGCGTGTTGGACCAGTCATGGTGAAGAGTAGATTATACAGGAAGGTAGTAATAATAACATCGTCGGTGAAGTCAATGATATGCTACCGGATAATGTCAATTGCGGTTCCAATTCAGATAGGCTGCACGATGACAATCTAGATCAGATGCTTCATGATGCAAAAGGGAACTATGATGAGAGAGAGAGTATGTCCAATTCTGGGGCTTGATGGAAGACTTGGAGAAACCTTTGTTCACGTGCTGCAAGTCAAAGTACACGAGGTTGTCAACCGTGCTTAAACTGCTAAAATTGAAAGCAAGCAACGATTGGTCTCACAAGAGTTTCATAGCACTGCTAGATCTTTTAGCGGATATACTTGCGGAGGGAAATGAGTTGCATAAAACCACCTACAAAACCAAGAAGATTCTTTGTCCATTGGAGATGGAAGTACAAAGAATACGTGCACGTGCACATGACTGTATCATGTACCATAAAGAGTATGCAAATATGCATGAATGTTTGGTGTACAACGCATCCTGATACAAGCGTAAGAATCAATCAGATGACGGCGAGAGAATAGAGATGAAGAAAGATCCTCCTGCTAAAGTGGTATGGTATCTTCTTGTAATTCCCCTATAATGTTAGGCGATACCTATGGATTATATGCTTACCGTCACATGCAACTACTCATCGATTCCTCGAAAACTAATGATCCTTATGTTTATCAATCTTGCAATAATTATTTCATACTTATCTAGTTATATATGTATGAACGACATTGATATTTCCATCGACATGTTGCGTTTATTGCTACAACTGCGTTGGAACAGACCGACCTTGCAAAAATTGGAGTAGAGTATGCGTACTTCTTGATGTTTAAAGTCATAAAATTAGATAGAGAGTTTCACAATATAGAATGACTTTGATTGGAATAAGATTAACCCTAATTTTACATGTATATATTTGTTAATGGATAATTTATTTTATTTCAGTTAATTGATTTGTGAAATAGATGTTCTTATTTCTGAAATGAATGAATGTGAATTGGATGTATATTGTGTTGATCTCCTTATTTTAGAGGGCATGATTAGCATCTCCTAAGGATAGCCAATAAATAGAAATTGATTTAGGAATAGAAATGAATATCACAGACGATTTTAATTACAAACCGTCTGTGATATTGAAATATCACATATGGTTTTCAGTACAAACCGTCTGTGGATCCTAATCATGTCATGTTGGATTACTTAGGTCCTCAAACTTTGAAACTACAGACTCATGTTCCTGAACTTGTTTAAGTGGGTCACTGTAGGTCCCAATGATGATTCACTGGCTTGACCGTGGATGCATAGCCTTGATCGATGCCAGCGTGGCATGAGGGTCATGTGTGTCTCCACCACTCGCTCTCTCCATCTCATCCTCTGCCACCATGCCCGCTTCCCTCTTTCCCCTGAGCTTCCTTCCCTCCATCGCCTCTGCCTCCCACCTCCCAGCTGCTCCACCTCTACTACGATTTCAAGCCACTACTTGCCTACCTCTCTTCCCTCTCCACGCCACATCCCTCATGTCATTGTCCCCGCTAGCCTACGTGTTGGCCCCAAAGCGTTGGCAATGATGACTAGATCTATTGGATCTCCTCGCTCGTCGATAGTCACATGCGAGAAAGATGACTGGATCTGGTTAGCGATGACGACAAGCTCCATATCTAGTGGTTGGAGGTGTAGGATCTGGCGGTTGCACTTCCACCACACAGCTCAGATCCGATCAGCCATCGGGGAGGAGAAAGATGGTGGCGGAGGGGTCAGGGATGGGCAGATGTGGTGATAGTGACGATAGGGATTTTGGTGTGGACGAAGATGACCACCGCTAGAGAGGAGGAAGACAGTGGCAGAGGGGTTAGGGACAACTAGATCTAGCGATAGCGGCGACAGGGATGCCGATGTGGAGGAATATAAGGTAAGGGAATGCAAAAGATCATAACTATAAGGGTTAGATGCCAATTTTATCGCCCACTCGGCTAGTCATGTGAGTCGCACATGACCCCCACACCACGTTGGCCTCGATCAAAGCTACACGTTAGTAGTCAAGCCAGTGAATCGTCCTTGGGAGCTGCAATAACCCACTTAAATAAATTTAGATACATGAATATGTAATTTCAAAGTTTAAGGACATAAGTGATCCAACTTAACAAGTTTAGGGACCCATAGTGTATTTTACTTTAAAAATAATTATACATTATAAAAGTATATTTCATGGTGGATCTAGTAATACTAATTTCATATTGTCAATCTTGATAACTCTTATTGTATATTGATGGTCAAACCTTAAAATGTTTGATCGACGTATATTCTAAAACAACTTACATTTAGAATCAAATGTAGTATATCATAGTAGCACATTTAACATGGTAATATTTCTTTTTCCATACTACTTGGCAATTCAGTATATCTTATATTGCAATTACCAAAGTGGCAAACACTTGCCACTTGCATTTAAGTAGCTAAGTGACAGTGATATCTTTGACAATTGAGTCTTGAATGATCATTTTAGTAACATTCTAAATTACCCAATCTTTCATGCAACCATTTGGCCAATCTTTCAATATGTAGGCTAGCTTGTCTCAGCTTACGTTGTCCTTTATGCTGATCTGACTTTATCATATCTTATGTTTCTATCAAACCTTTTTTTGCTACTTCATTATGTTCAGATTGAGATGAGTTCTTGCGCTATTCAAATGCAAAACAAAAAGCTATGGTAAGAGCACAAGCCATCAAGAAAGGTGCATAAAGAAAATTGCTTATAGCACACACCTGTGATATGGTTTCTTTAGATCCAACTTGAATCAATGAATTTAGATGCAATTATGGCTCTATGATTAAGAACTCATAATCCTGTCCATATCTGAAGTATTAAGACAACATCATAGGATTATATTTATGCCAGAGACAGTTACTGCTTTGCATTTTCTTGCACTCTGAACAATCATTCATCTCATTTGAGACTTAGTAGGACGAGAACTCCACATGATAGGACCACATCTATGAATTCTAAATCCAACACAAAACCAAGTGCATGACTGATGGTAGAGATTAGAGGGGGTGAATGATCTTTACCTCCTTTTCAACTTTAACAAAATCAATCCTCTTTAGTTTCTTCACTCAATTAGATATGAGAAGCTAATAAGTCCAGATGCACAATAGAAACAAGCACAAAACAGAAAACAACAAGCCAAAGGAATAAAAAAGGCAACAAACGGGCCAAAGCATCAACTAGCTGATTTGACCACATGCAACACACCAGTTTGATCGAGCTTGGGTGGTCTGATCGCTCACTGTTCCAAAATAGAAAAACAGCCCCCCACCAAGAACTCAACAATACCTAATTTCTAATCTACTCAATCAAATAACTTGAAACTTAAAATGTAGCTTTCTCATGGTCCTATGAACCTATTCCATTGATAGATCGATAAGATACTCGAAAAAGTTTTGACCTTTGTCCAAAATAAGGCAGGTTACATCAAAAATTGGGTCAAAGAGGAAGATGATGATTGAAAGGAGCTTGTGGGAGGAATCAAGCCAAGATAACTAAAGATAGTTTTTCACACGTCCCAACATTCTCAATCACAGCAAGAATCAAGCCAAAAAGCCCTCAAGTGCAAAACCCCCCTTTCTTTCACCAAAATGGGGCAAAACTAAGAACTTACAAAGAACAGATGACTAGATGGATGTAATCTAGTCTCCAAAAGATATTTCCATCACTTACACATCTTTAGCACAAAGCAAGATTAAGAGAGGATAAAGTAACATCAAAAACTAAGTCAAATGAAGATTCCAACACTTGTGCAAAGAGCAGAAAGATTTGGACGAATTTAGAAATCTATTGATACTTAGAGATGAATGTTTACAGCCATTCCATAGCTACTCACAAAGGCTAAAATTGATAAAAAGCTTAAGAACAAGAGTTACAACTCATCTCTTAAGAGTTTTCTCTAAGAACCCTAACCTCCTGTAAAGACTTAGCTAAAATTCTCCAAAGCTTAACACCAAAGCCAACACCACTCCTTCCTTATATATGGAGATTCACAAGAAATACTAACTAGAACCTATATATGAGTTTCATCTACTTATATGGGCTAACCTGTTAACCCAACACATACCAGGTTTTACACACGTGCACACGCTTTTTAAAGCGGCTTATTCAAAGGGCCGTTAGTCCGAAACAGCAATCCAATCCATCAAAATATCTTCGTATATTTTGACACATAGTCCGTAGTGCCTAATAACTAGCAGCCACGTCTTTATGCATTCAGACACCTCTGACCATCTCTCATATATCAGCCTCGTCATTTGGTGCACTACATGCACCAACTCGGCTCATCGTGATCCTCGTCTCTTTTATGCTCCCAGCTTGACCTACATAGCCTCACCTAGACTTATCTGACTGCACGAACCTCCGCTCTCGCCTAGTCCCATTTTATTGCCGTTGACAGCCATCACTCTCAAAGTAACCCTACACATCGAAAGACAAAAGTAATCTGATTCCAAGCATAAGTTCCATGTACTTGACTCACGTTAACCAAATAATGTATCATACAACACAATACAACCAACCAACGACACACATACCGTGCAAACACTCAACTAACTCAGCTCAACCCAAATCTCACTCTAACCTACAGGGCTGGTCTTACCACCATCCACAGGCCGGTCAGACTGCCCAACAGCCCTCAAACTCACCCTGGTAACAAGAGACCGGTTTGACCGCTGGTCCAACGCTGGTCAGACTACCAACCACAAGCCGATCAGACCGCTTAAAGAACACCAGAAAATACTCTCTCTGAAATTTCGGTTAAACTCTATCTAGTTTCATCTCAGAACTCCAAATTGAGTGACACCTAGTGCAAGTACATCATCAAACACACCTACATAAATATCTGGTGTCTAATTTTCAAAAAGCATATGGTCGGTCTGACCACTCCGTAGTCCTCAATCAGACCACTCTTCACAAAATTTGAAGAAATACCCAGGGCTGGTCTGACGACGTTGCCAGGCCGGTTGGATTGGTTAAAACCTGACAGCAACTCTAAAACTGAAAAGTTTCAAAATCAAACTGAAATATCGATAAAATTTGTAAATTAAATCAAATACTTATCACACACCATAGGACAAGCTCCACGTGTCTCACACGAGCCTCACATTCTAGCGCTCATGTTGCGTTGGACTAATGCGAGGTTGGCACATAAGACCTGAGCTCAAAGTACGCATCAAACTAAAGTATTGGAGATTCTCGCGGTGACGTAGCGGCGCAGGAACATACCCCCATCAAATCCCTTGTGCCCGCGTATTAAGATTGGAATTTGGTTTCAGACCAGCAAATCTTGTATTTTGACGTTGGCGATGCGGATGTGCGCATTGTTTATTGAGTCCACCCCACAAGTATCTGAAAGAGGAATGAGCTAGTGCTTTCCCTCCCTGTCACTTGATCAAACTCGTTTTCAAAACCTGCAAGTTGCAGCATTTGTCGCAACCGGTGACATGTAGTTAGTTCAAGCCAAGGGTAGTACAATTCTTCGCGAAGTACAGAGAGACTAGGTTTGTACTGATGGAACAGGAACAAAATTACAGGCCTGATGAACATGCTTCGAAGGTAGGAAGTAACTAAAAGGGTGTAATTTTCTCACTAAACATGAGATTTATTGGAACAGTTCAACATGGGGAGGGACTGACGGATCGACATCACCTTGTAGCGAACGAAAGTACGGAGTTTGCGAGTAGCTGTCATCACAACTCACATTATATTGCCTCACTGCATCCACATCGGTTTGCACAGATCAGCAACACCAGTTTCTTTTTTTTTTATTATTTTTTCTTGGTGACGAGAAACATCAGTTGACATCAGAAGGTTAGCTCAGGTCGGCGGGCCATGAAACCGACGGAGATCATCACTCATGGGGGCTGATGACACGCTTGTGAGGAAGGTCAGACCAGTTCCGAATGGGTGAAAGCAAAGTTGGTCGGCATTGCTCCCACCCAAAGTGACCTGACCATCATCGCACGAGCTGTAAATATTTCTGTGGTTCTTCCTGCAGCGCTCTCGACGATCAGTTCATGAGCTAGCAGCTTGCCTCTCTGAATGATCCTTGTGCAACCTTCTGTTTTGATCGATACTGTGGGGGGGTTAGCTATTGATGCACGGGCATAAACATCAAGACATGTCATTTTCGGCAAGGCATCTCTGCGAGTCGTTGTCCTAAACAGAAGTGGCTCTGCATAGCCTAATCATATACGCTTTGCAGGTGTGTGTAAGCAAATTAAGCATGGCCAGCGTTGTAGTAAACTCAAACCAAAATTTTTTTTTCACTCCGAACAATTCAGCTAGCAATAGTTAAGAATAGATTCACCACATGGTGGTGAACTTTTGAGAGATTAATATCAAGTACTCAAAACAATTCAAGGGGCAAGATTAAGTTTCAGGAACAACAGACATCTGAGCATTCAGGGTAGCCTCGGAATGCTACACGTTTTTATGTGGCAGGTTGTGTGTGTGTGTATATATAACAACTAAGAAGCAGGCAGTGGTGATATGCTCATCCTCAATGGACAAGCCAGTGAAGGCACAGTACTGAGTGCTGACTGGCCCATGCCTGGCACTCGTAGTCTCAGGAGAGAAGATGATCACAGTACTGAAGCAAGCAGGCAGTGATGAAGGCTTAGATTACACAACATGTCAATCTCAACCTACTGATGATTACACAACGTGGCCCATCCGACTTCGGAGGGGGATTTCGAGGGGGAAAAGTATTCGCGTCATGGCCATCATAGCGGCTGCAGTCCGTGTCGAGCGGCAGGCCCACGTCCTGCCAGACATGCGTCCGCCCGCAGGTCATGTCTCTCTCGCTAACGCATTGGCAGAAATCCTCTGAGGCCTTCGTTGGATGCGCCGGGGTTATCTACTTATAATATAATTGATCTTTTTGCGATCTGTAAGCCACATTTTCCAACCCCTTAGGATCAAGATTTAGGAAGGTTCTTTTTGTTGGGATACGAGTAGATTACATTAGCGTGAATTAAAAAATTCTACCACGTAGACTAGGAAGCCATACGAGTAAAAAGATCATAGATCGTTATCACTAGACGCGCAGTGCAGCGGAAGTAGAGTTGAAGTAGCCGATTCAACGAAGAGCGCGTCGGTGTAGACGAAGGTAGTCGATCATCCTCCGACCAACCGTCTCCTCCTTGTGATCGTCCCGATCAGCGTCGCAGTCGTAGCAGCGTCTCTACTGAGGTCTACACGTCCAGGGAGGAACACTGTGCGTTGGTGTGCTATCACCAGCGCGCACGGCAGGGGTTATGAGAGGTGGCGATTAGGGTTTTTGAGATGTCGCCTTTAGCCCCGCACCTCTCATTATATAGTCTCCAATTGGATTCTTATCAGATACGAGTGGAGATCGGATCTCACTCGGAAATTATCATCCAAGCACTTATCGTTTCAGCCTATTAAGTGTGTGACCCTGTAGCTTCATATACATTTGGTCATGGGCCGAAAACTCCTTTTCGATCCATAGGTCAGTAGCGGTCCTTAGCAGGACATAACGACTCCCAAATATACATAAAATCATATCGGACAAACATATATAATATTTATATATCGATCCTTTTGCCTCACGATACTAGATCGAACACAAGGCGAGAAGCGTGTCATTCTATGATAGCTCGATTCTTCACTCGAACCTGTGATGGATTACTCAGTTGTGATTGACTCTTCAACCACATTCGGTATGGCCATACACTTTCTTAATCCAACTACATCGAGGGTCCCAGAGATATCTCTCCTGTTATATAGGAGGGGCAAATTCCATATTGATCGCTCATAATAAACCCGAAAGCTACCTCTGTGACCACCCAGTCACAGAGTAGTGTTTGGTAACCCCTAAGTAAACTATTACACATGTAGAAAATAATGACGATCTCAGGTCTAATATTCCTACATACATTATATATGAGACCAACTCATGACACTTAAGAATATAACAATTCTCGCAGTGTCTCATGGTGGGTCAATCCAACATCATATTCTCTAACATGTGTCCACATTATTGATTTGATATCCCATATCCATGATTCGTGAAACATGATCATCAATCAAAACATGTGCTGATCTGTAAATCATAATTGTCCCACATAATGATATAAGATCAGAGATAATTTAGAATAATATCAAAAACATAAATAAAGAGTTTCAAGAACAAGTCGCATACTTGTTGATTAATATAAAAGACATTTATTCAAGGGACAAAATAATATATTATTTAAAAGATCATAAATATAGAAGTAATACAATCATCTCTATGATTGCCTCTAGAGTATATCACTAACAATCTCTCACTTGCACTAGAGTCAATCATGCAAGTATCTAATACCCATAGCTCTTGTGTGTGCTTCATGCTTTGGCTGTGGAAGAGGATTTATCAACAGATTAGCAATATTCAAATCCGTGTGCACTTTACATATCTTAACATCACCTCTATCTACAATCTCGCGAATGAGGTGAAAACGCCGAAGTATATACTTAGATTTTTGATATGATCTAGGCTCCTTAGCTTGCGCAATTGTTTCACTATTATCACAATAGAGATTCATTGGACTAGAAGCACTAGAAACCACACCCAGCTCAAAGATAAATTTCTTTATTCAAACAGCCTCCTTCGCACCTTCAGAAGCCGCAATATACTCAGCCTCCATTGTAGATCGACAACCATTTCTTGCTTGAAATTTTTTCAGCTCACTACTCCTCCATTAAGACAAAACACAAACCCAGATTGTGATAGAAAATTATCTTTATCGGTTTGAAAACTAGTATCAGTGTAACCATTTACGACTAGCTTTTCCTCACCTCCATAAACAAGGAACGCATTCCCAGTCCTTCTCAAGTATTTCAGAATATTCTTTACAGCTATCCAGTGACCTTCACTGGATCTGACTGATATCTGCTTGTAACACTTAGAGCATATGACATATCTGGATGTGTACAAAGCATGTCATATATGATAGATCCAATGGCAGAAGCATATGGAATCTTACTCATTCGGTCTCGCTCATCTGATGTTGAAGGACACCGACTCTTGCTAAAACTAATACCATGTGACATAGGCAAGAAACCCTTCTTATAATTTTGCATGTTGAATCACTTCAATACTTTGTCAATGTACATATCTTAGCTTAATCCAATTAAATTTTTAGTTCTATCTCTATAGATCTTTATGCCCAAAACATATGCTGCATCTCCTAAGTCTTTCATAGAGAAATTATTTCTTAATGAAGACTTAATAGATTAAAGCATAGGAATATCGTTTCTGATCAATAATATATCATTAACATATAGGACTAGAAAAAAACAAGTGCGCTCCCAGTAGTCTTTTTGTAAACACAAGGCTCTTCTTCGTTCTTGATGAAGCCAAATCCTTTGACTACTTCATCAAATCGAATGTTCCAACTCCGAGAAGTTTGCTTCAGTCCATAGATTGATTTCTGAAGCTTACATATCTTTCTAGCATTTTGGGGATTAACAAAACCCTCAGATTGTGTCATGTACATATCCTCACTTAGGTTCCCATTTAGAAAAGACATTTTGACATCCATCTGCCATATCTCATAATCAAAATATGCAGCAATAGCTAGAATGATCCGGATAGATTTAAGCATAGCGACGGACGAGAAGATTTCATCATAATCAACACCTTGGATTTGTTTAAAACCCTTCACCACCAATCGTGCCTTATGGATATAAATATTTCTATCCATATCTTTCTTTTTCTTAAAAACACACTTGCACTTAATGGTTTTTACACTCAAACAATAAAATATTATGTCGATACCTTATCGGCAATTGACGTGGCCTTTCAGACCTACGTGGGGCTGGTGCCTCTTTTATAGTTTCTACAACATCTTGTACACTCTGTTCAGATTCAGTAGGAGTCAAAATATTTTCTGATGTCTCTCGAATTTCTTCGAGTCTCACCACGCTCCCACTAACTCTTCTTGAGAGAAACTTTTTCTCCAAAAAGACACCATTTGGACCAATAAACACTTTGTTCTCATCCCTTTTATAAACGTAATATCCTTTAGTTTCCTTAGGATACCCCACGAAAAAGCATTTATCATATTTAGGTGTGAGTTTATCAGACATCAAACATTTTACATACACTTCACATCCCTATATTTTGAGAAAAGACAACCCGGAACGTTTCCCAGTCCATATCTCATATGGTGATGGAATCCTATTTAATATGAACACAGCTATTTCTAGAGCATACCCCCAAAAAGACAATGGCAAATCAGATTGGCTCATCATAGTCCAAACCATGTTTAACAAGGTCCGATTTCATCGTTCAAACACCCCATTCCATTGAGGTGTTCCTGACGGAGTTAACTGTGGAACAATTCTACATTTCTTTAGATGATCACCAAACTCATAATTCAAATATTCACCTTCACTTTCAACCACATTCGGCATAGCCATGCACTTTCTTAATCCAACCACATCGAGGGGTCTAGAGATATCTCTCTTGTTATATAGGAGGAGCAAATTCCATATTAATCGCCCATATTCCTCTGTATGTTTCATAGTAAACCCGAAAGTTACCTTTATGACCACCTAGTCACGAAGTAGTGTTTGGTAACCCCTAAATAAACTATTACACATGTAGAAAACAATTACGATATCAGGTCTAAGGATTCTGCATACATTATATATGAGACCAACTGATGACACTTAAGAATATAATAATTCCTGCAGTATCTCATGGTAGGTCAATCCAACATCATGTTCTCTAATATGTGTCCACATTATTGATTTGATATCCCATATCCATAATCTGTGAAATATGATCATCAATCAATACATGTGCTGATCTGTAAATCATAATTATTCCACATAATGATATAAGATCAGGGATAATTTAGAATAATATCAAAAACATAAATAAAGAGTTTCATGAATAAGTCACATACTTGTTGATCAATATAAAAAATATTTATTCAAAGGATAAAATAATATATTATTCAAAAGATCATAAATATTGAAGTAATACAATCATCTCTATGATTACCTCTAGAGCATATCACTAACACTTTTCAGCTGCAGTTGATGACTTTTTGATCTTATCGTGAGCGTTTGTACGAACGAATCGAATACCGATAAGTTAATAAACCGCTTCAAAAAGGGTGTCCTAATAAGCTATTTTGAAACGATGACAAAGAAATCGTCCCATTTTTTTGTTCGGAGGAAACCATAAAATATAAACCGTAAGCTAAAACGAACGACGCCCTAACCATCCTCATCACTCCTCTCACTTTGTATATGAACACGTGCTCCTCACTCCTGACCATAATCACCACCCCCTCCAAGCCATCGCATCTGTCACCTCTTCCTCCGTATCGCACCTGAGACAACTACCAAAGCCAGTGTCGCATGCCTCCTCATTCTTAGCCTGAACTTCAACTTTCCGTCACCGCCCTCCTTCCTCATCTTAGCAGAGGTGCCACCTAATTTGCCACTACCTCCCCCCACCTCTCTTTCCTCTTGTTGAGATTTTCTCAGTTATCACCATGCCGCCCACTGCCGCTTTCTTGCAAATCCCACGGCCAACGACACCACTCCCGCCCATCGCTGAGCTAGTTGGGGCCAGTGAACATGAACCCAAACCCTAAGTCACTGCCGCCTATGAGGATGTCGCCATTGGAAACGAGGAAGGGTCACAAATCACGAGGAGGATCGGATGGTGAGCAAAATCAACTTATTGATAAGAAATTTTCACGTGACTTACGAATAGCATATCTGATAAATACAACACCTTTCTCCTTCTAAGCTAACCGAAGCAATAACGCTCCTTCTTCTAAGCTCCTTCTTCTAAGCTAACCGAAGCAATAATGCTACACTGGAACAGGACGAATCTAGGATAAAAATTAAGTGGGGGCACAAATAACTTTGGGCTTAAATTTTTGCTTTTTGGACTAATTCTAGGCCTAATAAAACACTTTTATTGGGTTAGTAGGGACATAAATGATAAAATTTTAACTGATGTAGATGTGAACTAAACATTGAGTAAAACCCGTGTCCCCGCTGGATTTTTACTGGCTCCGCCCCCGCGCCGGAGACGGTGTAGGAGCGGTAGCGGCTTTTATCTGCGTCCACCGCATCCCCATATACATGCAAGCAACCATGTGTGCGCCAAACACGAAGCAATGTGAAAAACACAGAAAAAATGGGTTGAGGGGTAACCTTGAAAAACGTTGTAGAGGGACACTAAACGAAAATGAGTTGCTGGAGGGGAGAGAGGTGAGAACGGGGGTGAATTTTAAGGTGGATTCTCGGTTTTTTTTTCCAATTTTATTTGTGACCAATACACGTGGCTTCAAAAATTACTCTAGAAAACGTGCACTTCCCTTTCAAAAAGAAACAAAGAAAGAAAACGCTCACTGGCTGTGGTTGACATGTTCTTGAACAGTAGCTGTGTACTCTTAATAGTCTGTAAATATCTTGCAGATACTACATCTGTACATGGGTGGGTTGTACAAAATTGCAAAGTTTCACCACAAAAAGGACGTCCAAGAATGTACAATATACACATCTGAGGCAGAAGCAAAACCAAAGGCTCCATATCTATGGCTATGGCTAGGAGAGTCTGACCAGTGACCGCTTATTACTCTTGCCAATATCTCTGTATCTAGTAGTAGTAGTAACAGTAGTAGTTCAGCTCTAGTGCACTAGAGCCTACTTCTCATTGCAGGACAGCTGCTCAAGGGCGGCCTTGATCGCTGCTATGGCCGCTAGGTACTTGCTCCTGTGCTCCAGGTACAGCCCCTCTTGCGCCAATCGCTGCGCGGTGTCGTCCAAACGAAGCAGTCGTTGCTGCTCTGAGTGATCGTCGACGAAGGATCTCGCGACGATGAAGGAGAAAGAAGCTGGAGAATGCATCCTGCAGAGTTGCCCGGCCTGGTGATCTCCCCTTAACCTCCAGTTGAGTTTGTCCGAGAGCCTGGTCACATTCTTCAGGTGCTCTTCCACTTGCTGCATCAGGCACCCCAGTTTATCCTGATGCTCTGAATTGGGTAGGTCACTCAGAACCTGGATTCTTGCAATCACGTAGGGCTTCGTTCTGACGACCTCGATGACCCGGAAGCGGTCTCCGCCAACGCAGGTCAGGAAGAACCGGTCGTCGATGAGCCTCTCGCACTCGACGACATGAACAATGCATCCTACATCGGCCATCCTGCCGTTCTCTTTGCCAGAGTGGATGATCCCAAACCTGAGGCCTTCCTGAAGTAGTGTGTGCATCATGATGCGGTATCTGAACTCAAACGTCTGCAGCTGAAGCGTCGCGCCGGGGAAAACAACTGATGGGTGCAGAACAACGGGGATCTCGGTTATCTGATCCTGCTGGGACTGAACAACCTCGTCAACGCAATCGTGCAGATTGGCTCTGCATTTCAGGACAGGTGAGCTGTTCCGGTGCTTCTTTGCAGCGATTCTCACTTCCGGTTTTGATGGAAGTTTTGGCTGACAAGAAGACTGGGATGAACTGAAAACGTATCTGTTTGGCCTTGCTAAATTAGATGAAACTTGCAGTGTCTTGAGGGCCATATGTTTGAACTTCTCTTTCAGTGCGACGAGCCTGTTTAGAGACATCAAAATACAAAAGCAGAGATATGTTGAGTAAATTTTGACAGAAATAGGATTACCCTTGTATGCAATTCTTTGATTACTGAGCAATCTTGAGATATCAATGAGTACTAACAGTTAATTTCAGATATCAGCTCCTGTAACAACTGTAAAAAGATTAAATTAATAGGTCTAAAAAACAACAACATTAAAACTTGCACAATTGTGGTGAATCACCTATGAGAGCTGGATGCCTTGCCTATCATCTGAATCAAGATTGAGCTTATCATCCTAACAGTTGTAGCTAGAGTAGCTTGTAAGTGAAGGGGGGGGGGGGGGGGTCAAAATTCTAGTTGGGTGGGGTTGGATGTGCGCTTTGTCCTCTGATGATTGAGATCGGGCGGCGACTGTGTTCATTAACTAGCAGCTTTATTACCAGGACAATTTTTTCCCAGTTAATTAAGTAAATCGAAGTAGTTCCTAGTCTTTTCCTTGAGGTGAACAAATTTTTTTTAAAAAAAATAAACCCTGGCTTCCAGAGACGCAAATTGTCACCAGTTTCAGAAGATCGTCTTCAGAGACGACTCAACAACAGATAATAAAAGGAAATCCGGATCATCACAAGTCACAAAGGCACAAAGAAACAAAGAAAGCATGTAATTGATGGGAGGGGTGCAGCAGCGTTGTTACCTCGCTCCTCTTTCACCAACACAGGCGACGGCGGCGGCGGATGGGAGAGATGGAAGAGCTCAGAGAGAGAGAGAGCAAGCAAGAGAGGAGGGGGACAGGGCAAGGAAGGAAGGAGGCAAAGCGAAAGGGCTAGGGGAGCAGAGCAGAGCAGAGGTAGGTGTGGATGGATAGAGGCTACCGCTTATAATTGCAGGCTGGTCACTGGTGGTGGTCCCCGTACCTGCTGCTCAGCTCGACTGATTGAATAGAACAGAATTGATCGGCTGTCGTGATGCGTACCACCTGCCCCTGACGCTGCACGTATCACCATCTTACCACAGACGCTTTGCCTATGGATAACGGCGACGAAGCGCTAGCAAGCGGCAAACGAACAAGAGGGAAACGGAATCTTCGAAAAAGAAATTTAAAAAAAAAGAAGAGGAAAACGGGAACAGGGTGAGCGGTTTTTCGCCGTCTCTGTTGGCGCGGCGCTGGCCTATGGCAACCCGGCACCTTGTTTACATCGTACGGTAGCGCACAGCTCGCCCCTCTCTTCTCGTGGATAAGGACGACGGGGACAAGCACCACCCAAGAAGAGAGGTTTTGGTTGGATCTAATCGAAAAATCAAAACCCACTTGAACATGCGGCAGTGTACACCACCTTTATTGTTAGAGGTGGTCGGAATAGCGATGATTTTTGAATTTTATTGAAAAAAATACTATAGTTGGTTGAAAAACACTGTAGCTGAGTTGGTTTATTGAGTATAATTAAATGTAAAAAAATTATAAAAAAACCCAAAAAAATGAAAAAAAGTGTAACTAAATTTTTTAAAAAAACAAAAAAAACAAATTTTACTATAGCAGCTACAGTGCTGCTACAGTGAAAAAATCGCCGATCGCAGAAGCCAAAAGCCGAACTGATCGGTGCCTTAGAGTGCTCTAGGATTTACGCTTCGTTTTTTTTAAAAACTTTTCTTCACCACCCTCCTCGCCCTCTATCTCTCTCTCACTCTCCCGTCCTAATCTTCAGCGAGGCCACACCGTCGTCTGCTTAAGTCGTGCAGCTACCGCATCAAGTCCATTCCACTATTGGATCTGCTGACTCCGATCCCACCGCCATTGGATCTGCCACCCCTAGCCGGGCTAGGACTGTCTTCCTCAGCTCAAGTGCACCTCCACCACCCCTGGTGTGCATCTTCTCCAACATGCATCAACCGTCTTCCTGTTCACTCAGCTCCGTAGGACGTTATCGACTCGCACCATTGGTAACCATCTCCGCTACTCGATGCACCTCCGTTCCAAATTTGGTCAGCATCTCCACCTCGACTTGCCCACATGACGTGCCACCGGATGTTGGTGCATCGATGCCAGATATGGTCTCGCTGGTAGCTCTTTGGCACACACTTCCTCAGCTGGATACGCGAAAGTGTGCAACGGCGAGGGCAATTTCGAGAGGCAGGGATGGCTCAGCAGCTGGCGGAGGACGACGACAGTGGCAAAAGAGTCAAGGAAAGGTAGGAGGGAATGGGAGAAAAGAGAGGGAAGGGAGGGAAAAGAGGGAGAGGGGGAGAGAAAAGAGGATGTGTTTACGAAATAGAGAGTTAGAGATACGAATCTTAGAGTACTATAACTATACACAAAATGCATATAGTTGTATATATATGTGTAAAATCGTATTTTGACTCTAATGGTAGTTTCTTGGAGATATTTTGAAACGAGGCTCTAATAGTAGTTTCTTGGAGATATTTTGAAACCACTTTTCCTGGAGATGTCACGTCCACTTTTCCTGAATGTCTTCGTGCGACGCTGACATGTCGCGCTCTCCTCTCTCTCTCTCTCTCTCTCTCTCTGAGTTCTGTCTGGTGCTGCCCTGCACGCTACTTTTCTCCTCGAGATGACTCGGATAAGATTAGCAATCACTTATCACAAACACATGTCTGGTGCTGGCGCTGGGCGCCTTTAAAGTGTCCATTGGATTTCGCTTCAGATAGTCTACTTTAGTGGCGGTACTGTACAGTACATAAATCTAATGACCCTCGGGACAACTGTACTTTACCAATAAAACAACTGGGATTACACTAGTACGAAAGAAGTTTCAGATTAGATCCTACTCGTTTCAGTTTTTTTTTAGGTTTACCTTTTAGTTTTAATTTTTTTTCACTATTTAGTAATTTATTTTTTTTGAATTTTTTTTAGATTTTTTGGGGCTTTTTTGTATTTTTCTTTTTTCCCGTATTCCTTTGCATTGTCCGTGATGGGTTAACATATTTTTTTCTACTTTGACATTTTTTAAAATTTAATTATACCCAAAAAGCTAAATCAGTTATAGTGAAATTTCAGTTAGAAACTATTGCTATTTCTAATGCCCCGATGTGGCAACCATTCATAGTAGAATTTGTCTAATTTTAATCTAATTTACTAGATAGACTGCTATATTTTACACAACTGTTTTCCCACAAGAATTTTCAAAATAAGCACTTCATAACACATCACACGACATTCGCAAACCGACCAGGCCCGGACCATGTACGTTACCTAGCTAGGCCTTGGAAAGGCGCAAAACTGTTGTAAAAAAAAAATATTAATACAGACAACTAGCTAAACGTCTCTACAAGCATTAGATACGACTCCTCTAATTATCACTTGTACCTTGCACCAAACATATTTAATCTAATCTAATAAAGAGAAGGACATAATGATACATCTCTTGTGCCAATTGATTGCATATTAATTTTCTCTGTGATTGATCCGGTGTGTCTGTGATTGCGAGGTTATTGATATTTAGTAAGCAAGCAAACTTCAGATATACTGTAATGATGTGATTACCTATATTTTTCATAAAATAATCATTTTACCTTATTTTTAAAAATATATATCTCTTTTCCCTCACCAAAAAGAACAAAAAACTCTTCGATTTATTTGAAGAGAAAATTAGGATGTTGCCATCATGAACATCGTTATTATGATAAATATCATCACAAATGGATTGAGTTGGCTAGCTAGTGCCATCATAAATATAGGAAAATTTGGAAAATATCATTGCCGTCACCGAGCCTTCGATTAAAGATGCAAAATGACCATTTTGACCAACCTGTCATCCTTTTTTTCTTGCCTTCTATTCGTTCGCTGACTTGTGGACCTAACATCTCTGTCAGCAATCGACCCACAACTGCATGCCATCAAGGCGTCCACCTTCTACCGACGAGGAGACAACTGTGGGTGTTGGTACAATAGGTCTCGGTCCCCTCTTGAGCATCGTTCGCCCACTCCTATTAGGGGGCGTTTTTTTTGGGCTGCGGCTTATAGGCTTGTTCATATTAGCTTCTGCTGATAGTTTTGGGCTACGACTGATGAATAATAATGAATGATGAATAGTAGTGTCTTATGTAAGAAGACGGTGTAATGAAAGATACTACAACATTCAGACCACCATACGATTTATGAAATTGTGATATAATAAAATACAAAGTACGTTACAATATACATAAAAGCGCATATTGTATTGGCTAATGAATAGTAGTAGTTGATAAAAACGACTTATAGAAACTGGAGCATTCGTATTAGCTTCGGCTTCTAGAAGTAGAAGCCAAGATGTAGGATCGAGGAGGCCGATTAGAGGGGGGTGAATAGGCGGTCTTAAAAATCTTTTACAATTAAAAATAATATCTATTTGGCTAAAACCAAGTATATAATGCGGAAGCTTAGTTCAAATTGGTTTAACACAAATATCACCTAAAACAAATAAGTTCACCCAAATACACTAACAATCTATGTCTATATCAAGATTTGTTATGCTAGAAAGACAAGCAATGAAATAGAATTATACGAATGTAAATTGCTTGAAGGTAAATTGAGCACAAATAAACAAACCACAATTGATACGGTTACTTTTTACCGTGGTGTTCGGAGACTTGCTGGTCTCCCATAATCCACGTTGAGGTAAGCCCAAATAAATTGGACCGGCTCCACGAATTAAGCCTTTCACCTCAAATCCACTAGTGGTAGCTCTATTCCGCTTCAAGTAGACGAGCTCTAATCTTCACAACACGCTGAGCCTTCTCACAACCTTCTTTGAGAAGATCACCGGACACGATGCCTCCAATGCTATCTTGGAGTCGGCAAACTCCAACAGTAACAAGTCAAGTCTCTCGCTTGACTTTCACCACGTGTAACGAATGCAAAAGCTCAAGTGGATACAAAAGCCACCTTTAGATGCAACACATGCAACTAGAGACCTCTCTCCTTACTTACAAGGTGCAACACATGCACAATAGAGTGGAGAAACTTACACTAGCTTAAAAGAGTGAAATGAGGTGCCAAAAAATACTTTTCAACTGGCCACAAGTGAGTATTTATACTCTATACGTAAAAACTAGCCGTTGGAGTCAAACCCCTGAAAAAGTCAGAGAAATCGGAACTACCACCGTTATAAGTGCAGAACTATCGTTTTTCATTTTAACAGCTAGAAAAATAGCCGTTGAAAAACAAAGTGTGGAACTACCGCCGTTGTAAGTGCAGAACTACCGATTTTTGAAACTACCGTACCTCTCTGCGGAACTACTGCACTTCTGTTTTTCAGCACATATGACACTCGGGAAAATGATCATAACTTTTGACTCTGCTGTCGGAATTGAGTGATCTTGGACTCTATGAAAAGCTTATTCAGAAGGCTACACAACCCATCTATTTGCATGATCTCAAACACATTAGATCAATGCAAAAATTATAAGATATTCAAGAAGTCATTTTTACGGTCTAAGTCCAAGAAAATAATCTTAGACCATGCCAACGGACAATGTATGACCGCCAACAACTTGCAAAATATATTTGCAAACTTAGATCATACAACAAGAAAAATATACATGGATTTCAACCATTTGTAAAACACAATTGCAAAGTATAGTTACATGTTGCAAGGATTAGATGCATGAGCCTCAACTATTCATAAAATACATTCGCAAATAATAGTACCATGCCATAGAGAGATAGAGTAAGCAAGATTGAGCTATCAACACATGATGAGACTCAAGCTACTAGACAAGACCCCTCTTAATAGTACGGTAAACCTATACTAGCAATCCGGTCTTTCAACCAAACATCAAGACCGGTAAAAGACTAGAAACACATCCTTAGCCTTAGTTAGTCATACCTTTGCGTTGAGCATCCTCTTGAAGTTTGATGATGCACATGTTCACTTCAAGTCTAGGTCATTGTTTTTTCTTGACTTGATGATCAACTCATGATCATCTCTTTTTTGAGATCTTGATATGCATCAATACATGATGCATCCTCCTTTTGATGGCTTTCAGCTCATGAAGTCATTTTCATCCCAAATCTTTGCTTGCTGATCTTCAACATATGGAACCATCTAAAGTTTTCATCATCTTGGAACATAACCTATTCATCTAACTCATGAAAAATATTAGTCTCATAATGTGATTGTAATTAATTACTAAAATATACCATTAACTCATAATGATGTGTCTAGATTTTTCAATCTTCCCTTTGGTAATTAATGATAACCGCCACAATTTTAAATAATTAAATATAAAACTTTAAACTCAAAGTGCGGTATTACCGTCGTTATAAGTCTAGTAGTTCCGCTCTCCGGTAGTACCGCTCAGGAGTTGCGGTCATACCGCTCTGCGGTAGTTTCGCGTTCAAACTTTGGTACTACCGTTTTCAGAGAAACTAAGTATTTCAAGGGGTGCCCTCTAGAAAATACGTACCGCTGAAAATCCGGTACTGCCGAACATCGATAGTTTCGCTACTTGGTGTGGTACTACCGCACTGCAGTAGTTCCACCGTTATAAATCTGGTACTACCGATTTCGGTGAGCCAAAGTCCCCAACAAGGGTGCTCTCTGGAAAAACTGTACCGCTGAAAATCCGGTACTACCCGCTATGTACATTGCGGTACTACCGCACCCCGGTAGTTCCGCCTTTAACACTGCGGTACTTCTGATTTTCCTGAAAGAGCACAATTGACTTTAGACTTTAAATTCAAATGCATGCCGACCTTTGTCTCGAGCCATATTGATCTTCTTATCAATCTTTGCATACATCTCCAAATATTCAAACGAATTTTGGGACTAAACCTTTCAATCAGTTGACATACATATTAGTCCCTTTTTGCAAACACAAACAATTGAGTATAAAGCAATATAATTCAATGTGAGTATATATGAACTATACAAGTTTTATATACTCAAATGATATATTTCAAAGTAGAGATCCCAATGTATGTGGAAAAGAAACGTGGATCAATACTAATGAAATCACAAAACATAGAGTGAACTCCCCCTAAATGTGTGCATACAAGAATATATAATAAAAACATATGCACATATTCATTTTAGACTTTTGGTGGAGTTTAATCTATATTTTAGATCCAAGGAATGCACTAAGATATAAATAAATGTAAGTGTCAAATGCATACCTCTTTGATTTTACCTTTTCATCCAAATTAGACTAAACCATATCATAATCAACCAAACACATTAGTCTCACAATTGTATTTGTCATTATTACTAAAACCAACATAATAGAGCTTGAGTTTACATAGGAGCATAAGCCAATATGAATAGGCCCTATTAGTCTAATGAATAGTGGTCATTAAAAAAAGCTGAAGCTAAAAACCAGCTAAAAAGCCGAGAAGAATGAGGCCTTAGGGAAACCAAGAGAAATCATCCAACTAACTACGATACTCATCATCTAGTACCACCACTAGGGATCCGGTCAAGCACCATTAACCTCTAATGATTAACTCGATTTAGCTCTAACCCACTGCAGACGTCATTGGCTTTGTTCTTTTTTACTATAGTTGATGGCTTTTGTTTATGCTTTTTAAGATTGTGGTGGATGACAAAGAGGCTGACACGGACGACGCACATAATTTTAGGCTTGGGAAGCTGTTTGGAGAAGAGACTTTGATAAGGCGCTTAGAGAAGATGCTCCACTTATTTTGGCTTCTTCAGAAGCAAAAGCCAAAAGCCACAAAAAGTCAAAAAGAACAGACCCATTGTCCCAATACATTTGGAGAAGGATGCCCATACCCTTCGGTGGATGTCGCTATCAAGACCAACTTCTGAAGGGCAATAACGTCCTTTTATGTATATAGTAAGTCTATAAATACTGTTGTACCATCTCTTGCAAAGCACAAGAAAAGACGAATATGAAAAAAAATGAAAGGTGTTGTTTGAGTCTCCACTTCCCTCCTAGGGCCACGTGTCCCTCCAAAATCATCTTGTCTAGTCTTTTATTAAATGACAACGCCTCACAACAGCGTGTACCTCGGCTCGACCTCATTGTTACAGCGCATGGGAGTTGGGGCCACTGCTGTAAGCACCACTTGGGGCCGACGTGGGTGGCACCTCTTGTATGAGAAGGCATTTTGGGGATTTTCAATTTGTTTTATTAAAAAATAGTGAGGAGGTAATGCGTTCGGCTTGAACAGTTTGACCGCACGCGCGAGATGGGGATTGTGTTGATCCACACTCCAGCATCTCCAACGATTTAGCTGTGACCGTTGGTGGCATCGTCCTTGTCTCTTTCCTCTGATATGCAGTTAGCCCCTTCTCTCTTTGGTAGATCTGATCCCCATCTTCCCTCTACCTTTCGTCTCCATCGATTGCTTTTCCTGATTAAATTTGGTTGCTGCTGAGCTCTGCTTCTTGAGTTGTAGCGGCGGCAGTGTCCTTGGTCTGTTCATCTCTCCTACAAATTGGAGCCTTGTCATCTCGTTGTCCTCTCAAGTGGGCGTTGACAATGCTTTATAGAAGGTAGAGCCATGAAGGGCTGGGTCTAGGTGGCTGTTGTGCCATTGAATCGCCAATCATCTTTGGCTCCTCCCATGAGGTGGAGGCACTATGGTGGTGGTGTGAGCAGGTGTTGTGATTTCTAGCCTCTATTGGCTATGGTTAAGTGTTGGCTCTAGTTCATTCGAGTGCTTGTAGGCACTCGGTTGGTACTGTGTCTTGTGCGACATTCTTTGAACCTCGACTTAGTGTGCTTGGTGAATTGTAGTATATGAAGGCGGCTTTGTAACTCCAATAATCACACTGGTTACTGTGGTTTAAGCGGCGGCAATAGTTTTTTTGGGTCGGCGTCATCCTTGACATGCCTAGTCGAGTTACTTCTAGATAGCTTTGAATGCTATCTCAGTTGTGAGTACTTCTGTTGGCTTTAATATCTATTTTCAATATGTTAAGTGTGCTATATTAGTGAATATCTTCATTTGTTTATCACTGATTTATTTCATCAATAGTATTGGGTGACTTGACTTGATTAAATGTAGGATAAACAATACTCGATGAGGATATTGAGGTCTGATCAAAATAACAATGACAATTTGATCAAAAAACAATGACCATTTAGAAGCAATCTGGTAGTTTTGAGTATTAATGATTATATTACTTGATGTTATATCAATTGTTGTAGCATTAACTTGTCTTCGCTTCATTCCATTATTGCAATTCAATTGATACTACAGTAGTTAAACTGATGTTAACAGTTGAGATAAAGTATATGTTGAGACCTGAATATGCAAATACGGACATTTTGTGTATTCTACACTAGCCCAGAATCACTCTAGTGCAAACAGTGAAAATAAAGATAAAATATCAACCATGATCACATTTAACTAAAAAAGACTCAAATGTTATTACTTATCAGAGTAGCGACCTTGTGGCCAATCCTACAAATAATAACCTGAAGGACTTAACAAAAATTAGCAGTGAAAAAATAAAAGATAAACACAGTGGTCACTCAACATGTCCACAGATAATTGACTGGAAAGCGAAGTCTTAATCTGTGAAGTTGTCGAAGTATTCTCCTTCAAATACCTCCAATTGATATGACTCTTCTTTAGGAACTGAGCATATATGGATATAATTGTGAGTACACAGAGCACTCAACAAGTCGTTTGTAACAAGATGCATTATAATTATGCAAAACTTAACAAATGATGGCTGAGTGGTTATTTTATAGAAAGCATCAATTTAAAATAAATACAATAAATAAATTGAAAGTAAACTTTGAAAATAGGTAATAAGAAATTAAGTCAAAAGAATTGAATAAGCCATAAGTTAACTGATCATTCACCTAACGAACAACCTATGAACTAATTATTCACATAATGAACCACCAGTGAACTAACCATTCATTTCTCAAACTTAACCCAACCTTTTTTTTTGAAATATCTACTCCTCGTGTGAAATCACCGAGCATTGTCCTTAACTAGGGACATGGCTATTCAAATAGTTTTACACTATGCAGAGGTTTCACATGATATGACCTTCTTGTAGTGTCACTAGCATAACATGCTTCCTTAAGCGTGCCGACCAAGAAGTTTACAACAAAGTCTTTACAATGCTCAATCTCAACCTGATCTCTTCCGTTAAGATTTCACTGTCGAGTAGGCTAACCATCTAGTCAGAAAAGCCCCCTCTTGCGCCTCGTGGAAATATCTAACTGACACCCACTGACATCTCAATGGTGAAACTGAAATTGAAACATCATAAATTAATCGGCCAAGTCCATCCTATGCTAGACATGTGGTTGTACAGTAAAGCTCAAATCAAGAGCGTACAAAGTTAAGTCTGCACATATTACCCAAATGAGACATTCACATCCCAAAAAGTATTGACCACACCTCTCCTTTACTGCACTATCACTTGCTTAAGTGAAAACTATTTTATATAACCAATACCAATGACACTACCCATATTTTTATAACTGTAGCTGACCACTACGATTCAAGATCTTATTAAGTCAAAATTAGTTATTTAATCCACATGTAATAATGAACCTAACTTGCTACAAGCATGACTACGCATATTAAATGTACAATCCATTTGCATCACTAGATAGACATCTATCCTATAGTGATATTGAAATCATAGCATTCAAATTACCAATGTGAAATTAATCAAGTTGGACAATAACTAATAAGTACAAATGTTTGTATTAAATTAGTGATGCATGATAATTTAAAATAAAATAATAAATAATAGATTTAAAAACTAGGTTCAATATGATCAAAGAACACGACTTGCCTTAGTCTTGCTTAGTTACTAACTCTTGATCTTGAATTTCTGCTTCTAATTCTTCGAACATGTTATCTAATAAGAGAGAAATCGAATGAACACAAATAAATTTAAATAAACTTCAAACAACTTCAAAACCAAAACCAAAAGATAGAGCTCAATTTTAAATCAATTTAGGAAGAAGAATTAGGTCCATCATAGCTAGGACGGATAAAAACGAGCTTTTGGAAATTTTTCTAGAAAATAAATTCCTGAAAATTGAGAAAAACTACTATGCTATGGAATAGTACTAGTCTACAGTGGACTCAGCTCATAGAACAATGCACCGGATGCTAAGGTGGCAGGCTCGGCTGATGTGGCGGACAAGTGGCTTGACACATAAGCTAAATTGGTGAAGTGGCTGTGACATGACATATGACGTGGCTGCTGATGTGGAGAGTGATGTGGCAAGGGTGACATGGTAGGTGTACACTGAGGAGGCAGACATGTGGCTTGTCACACAGGCCTAGGGCTGACATGGCTACTGACTAGGACGACATGACACTAGGGATGACATCATCTTACTGATGTGACTAGGCTTGGCCTACGGAACAGGGCTTGTGGCACACGGGGCCCACACGTTGTAGACACGGTGCACATGGATGAAGTCTATGGAAAAGTGCGTCAGTGCTTGAGTCACCCCGTTCGGTCGCCCGAAAGGTTACCTCGGCGATTGAAACGATGTGCAGACGAGGTGGTTGCGGTGCATGCAAACCAAGACAACAGTGGCAACCGGAGTGAGGGGGAACAACATGGCATGCGGTGGTCGGATGACGGTGCTTGGTAGAGGGCCCATTGTCGGTAAGGTTGACTCGGCGGTGAAGCAAGGACAATCGATGACGAGCTTCAATGACCTTGGCTTGACGGTGATGACAACGGTGTGAGGGCGAGGCTTCGGCAAGTAGCTCGGGGTGCAGAAAACGAGAGGGCATGGCACTATATTGCATAGACGGCGAGGAATCTAAGGTGAGGACAACATAGACATCGAGTACAGATGGAGAACGGTGCACAGAGGTGAGAAAAGTCCTAGGTAGAGATGTTGGGGAAGATGAATAGTGCTTGACACTGTTCATTTGACCGGTGGGACCCAAAGTCAGCGACACAGAGAGAGAACTTGACGGACAGCGCAGAAACGCACGTAGGCATGGGGATGGCTGACATGTGGTAATTCTAGAAAAATCTAAATGGTTATTTTTATTTTAAAAACTTCAAAAGGCTCTGAAAATTAGGATGTTACAGTATATAAGTAAAAACTAGTAGATTATTTGGAATTATTACACCATTTTTTTGAAGTAATTAGACCTATTTACGAGTGTCAATCAGATCCAAATTATCCATTTTATCCGGTATCCGAGACTCAAAGAGTGTCAATCATATCTTTATTATCTATTTTATTCGACATTCATATCTGAACTATTTGATTCGTATTTGATCCGTTGACACCCCAAGATCCATTGCGCCAAAGGGGGCCTTGTTTAATAGCAAGTGCAATCGACATCTAAGAGCACCAATTTTATTAATTAAAAATGAATATAGTATAGATTGTTATCATTTTATCTCTACAATGATTAGTATAATATCCTGTTTACATGACTTGAGGAAATTTCATATTTTAATAAATATTTTAATTGAGTTCTTGTCTAGAATTATTAGTAATGTATTATTGAAACCATGTATTATACAGCAGTGTCGACTAGGAGGAAAAAGGCATCTGCTCCAAGCGTCGTCATCATCTGCCTTTGCTCTGCTCAAGCACTGTCGCCCACTTTGCTTCCATTGTGCCAAGTGGCCAGTGCCTCAGATGGGGGTGTGGAGGCTGGCATCCAGACGGTTATGCTGTTCGACACCGATGGTGGTGCAGCTCAAGAGGCTAGCAAGCGCGGGGCAGCATGGTGTCTACTACGACCAGCGAACCATCGATGAGGATGGTGGTTGTAGTAACCCAGATTTGGCAATCTAAATCTTCTGTGTATTGTAAGCTAGTTCCTAGATCAATAGCTAGCTCAGACAATATAACAATAGTGAATATCACATTCATACATGTGTATAAATAAAAATGAGTACTTCATATTACATAGACAATCATAGATAGATCTTACGATCATGTTTTATAGATCGAGCTGACAGGCCAAATGAGTTTATTCATATAAAGCAGCAGAAAGTAAATAAACCAAAAGGACCTCTGTGATTTGCCACAATAAATTGATTGGAGCTAAACCTAGTCCTGGCCATCGTCTTCAACGTCGTAGCTGGAGGCATATAAGTATCCATACACCGGGTCATCACTTCTATCATCTAAATCCACGTATTAAGCAACCATGGGTATAAAAGTACTTTGCAAGTCCCTATAACAGAATGCAAATGTATGTGTATGTATCTACATACAAGGCTTAACCAAGGAAATGTCTTATGTTTCTTTTAGCATGAAGCCAGTTTGCCAAATATCATACAGGTGGGGTCCAACCGAGTTTTAATTTCTTTTCTATTTATTTTCTTTAAGAAAACCATTAGAGAATGATAGGTGGGACCATAGTCCATGTGGACTAAGTCCACACGATGGTCTACGAGAATTGGGACCTACGTGTTAAAGGTAGTGATCCATGAATTGGGTCTACACAGTGGTTTTAAGGACACAGGGTCCACATATCAGTGACTTATATTTTAAACTGGTGTTTAATTAAATTCTCTAATCAACCTGGGCCCACATATAATACGAACACTAACTACCTAATTAACAGTGAAATAATTAACAATTAAGCTAATTAACCTATCGCGCGAGCCTACTGGTTAGTGACCTATCATCGTCTTCTACCTCAACCGAGCAGAGGACAGCTGTGGGGGCTCGGGTCGAGCTCGGCGCCGATGAGGATGGGCACGGTGTCCCTTTGCGACACCCAAAATGGGTTGTAGAAACCATGGTGACCATGATGGTGGTGATGGCAAGGCGGGAGAGGTCTTGAGGTGGTGACGCAACAGCGAGGGCGGTGGCAATGCTACTGTACACATAGGTGATTGCGTTTTGGTGCTTTCTTCATTTCAATTGGCTAATTCGCATGAGTTTTAGCTTCTACCGATCACAGTGAAGGTCAGAGAGCTCTTGGTGCTCAGGGCACAGTGGCGAGCATAGCTCTCCATGGCAGCCTATGGCAGTGTGGCGAGGGGCTATGGCATGGCAGTGCTACAGGCATCTAGGTGCTACGATGGCTAGCCTACTATGTTTGCAGCACAAATAATTGCATGAGAATGGAAGGACTCACTGAGAAATGGAGCGGAGGAGATCGACGGCGGTGGCAAGTTGACGTGCGTTCTAGATTGGCGATAGGGAGGATAGAGGCTTTCTAGCATCGCTAGGGCATAGCAAGGCAAAAGAAAGGGTGCATTAGCATGGAGAGGTCAAGGCAAATGCTAGGGACATGATGGTTAACGTCGAAGCTTACCATAGAAAAGGGGATAGGGTGACGAGTTCGACAGCGGCGTTGCACATAACGGTGACTCGGGACTTCAGCCTTCCTAAGTGCAAACAAGCATAACGAGGTAAGCACAAGGTAGAGGGATACGAGATGAACACAGATCTCATGATCTTGGCATCAGAAACTCACCGGATGATGAAGAATTAGATGATGAACCTCTCGGCTAGACTTCAGGAAGAGGCTTGAATTCTCCTCCACCAAAGGTGAAGAGGAGGGGGAAACTTGGGGAAAAGAAGAGTGAGTTAGGGCGACTGTTTCGGCATGCTTGGATAGGGTTTAAATAGATGGGAGAAGGAAGAGAGCAAGTGGTGCCTTGGTGTTGCTTTGGGTGCCAAAGGGAGAGAGCAAGTGAGATAGGGAGGCAACGGGCACAGCGATCGGATGAGGTCATGGTGATGTGACGAGGTTGCGGTGGCGTTGCGCTCGAGGTGGCAGAGGATAGTGTGGCTCCTGGCACGTGCAACACGTGTATACGTAGCACAGTCGGTCATGAGAGAGAGTGAGCTAGCGTGGAGAAGACAATGAATAGAAGTGAGGCATTGATAGGTTAGTTCTTAAAACTAAAAACAACAACAAAAAGTGATCTCTCTACGCTTTGCCTTGTCAGTTCTTGAAACACAGTGCCCATGGTTTCTGAATTAGTGTCCACAAAATATGGGCCCGATCAACTTGTTGAGAGGAGCCAGCTCAGCCCTATAGATCAAGCAGAATTCCTTCAAACCAAAAAAACTGTTGGGTTAGGCTGTGGCCCACATCCAGTCTTTTAGATTTTAAAAATATGTGTTATAAGAAATTCTAGATGAATCCTACTAGATACGAAAATACTAGTACTAAATTATATCTTAGCCTCTGGTCCTCTTGTGTACCTATACTTTTAGGATTATGACTTCTACTCCTATTTAGATTAGGATTCCTACTAAAATAAAGAATAGATGGAAGGGACTATATAAATAATAGGAGTGACCATAGAGAAGAACTAAGTTAAGAAAAAGCAACAAAGCAAAGAAATCACCCATCCAAAGATAGAGATACATAGGAAGATTAGAGGCTAAGATTCTTGTATAGGGTAAGGATCCGAGTGTTTTAAAAGATTTGAAAGGGTTATAATTGAGCAGCAATCCCTTGTACTCTTTTGAGGCTGTGTTTAAGGAATTTGCGGTCGGTTTTATCAAATCTTTTCTCTCTTGTCGTGGTTGCTTCAACATCGTTATTTCGGTTCTTGTTAAGGATATAAAGATATTAGTGTTTTTTCCTAGTTTTTAGGGCTTAGCCTTATATGTCCTCTATATATATATGTATATATAGTTTTTTGGGTTGAAGTCAATACATCTAACTTTTATGTGTTCATTCTCCTACGTATCTAACATGGTATCCATGCATGCTTATACTGTATCTCATAAAATCTTATCCGATTCGAGAACTGCTACATATAAAAAGAGGTATCATAGTGTAACAAAAATAATGTGACATTGTAATCAAACATACGCAGCACTGCATTACGCCCAGATTTGATGAGACTTATAGGCTCCGTCGTGCTACTGAATACTAATCAGGAAAGATAAATTGGACGAGAATTATAGGCTTCCACAAATTTTTTTCAGTAGAGCGATCGACAAAGCATCATCATTAGGAGCAAAGCACGCGACAAATCGAATGCTTGTGTGCTCCCAACAAGTCCTTAATTTTTGCAAAGTGCGCTTCTTAAGCACAAGCTGAATGTCTGTGCGTGAAGAATGATGGATCACAACTGCTAAAGCAGTAAAGCTAAAACAGAAGGGGAAAGGTATTTGAATCAATGCACCAAAGGCAATTCTCTTCTTTTGCATTCCATGAAAGGAGATTACTACATGCTGCTCTAGTTGTAGTTAGAAAAAAGCAACTATATTGGCAAGTTGAAGTACTGAATTTCTTGGCTTGAGAGGTTAAGGTCAGCAGGTCAGAACTTCAGCATCCACGTTCCAAAAAATAGATGCTACTTTGCTTGATTTTGGGAACTGTACTACTTCTAATCATATATTTTTTTTCTGAGACGACCCTGATCTCTTCTTATCAGTTCCGTAAAAATATGGCATAAGGCTGTAATCATTTCCTAAGAAGTGCTCATGAATGCAACTTCTTGTAGATTGAGAACGAGAATTACCCATGTTAAGAGCGTGAAGTACTTGAAGCATGTGTTGAGATGTGCTTTGTTATAAAACGTATGATAAATATAGAGGATCAAAACAACAGGAGATGTAGATTTAATATGGAAAACTCTTGCAAAAAAGCCACAAATGTTTTAGGTAGAATTCACTATATGAGAAGATCTTATAAATACGACAAACTTCGACGTATTTCAACGTGTCTTAACTGTAGAACTACATAAGTGCATTTATAGGCTAAAGATTAGAGTCTTTAACAAAGAAAGGAATAGAGTTTAGTCAGCAATAAAATAGAGATATATCAAAACTGGAACAATAACCATCTCGAAGATAGGAACATCATTCCGCTAGGAGAGTCTCAAAAGATAACGGTGTAGAGTTGTAGTCGGAAGCACCTCGAGTAGCTACGTCTGACTACAGTCAGCACAGAGTCCATTACATATATGAAGATAATCCCAATCATAACCTTCGATCAGTTCTCATTGCTTTGAGCAAATACTAATTGGACTCTTCAAGCGGTCGAAAAGACCATCAATGGTCAGACCCGATTAGAAGTGGTGGGATCCAACCAGATTTGGATAATAAAATACAATAATCTCCATCTTAAGCCGAATTCCTCTTATAGCGAAAATAATACAATAAATTCCTCCATGATGGTTACACAAGTGATCTAAATGGTAACATATCTAACCAGTGAACAAAACATCAAATTCAGTTGTCCCCACAACTAACATTGATTTTTTTTGAAATCTCATTGATCAAGCGTAACACAATTGTGTTGAAAAGTTGCCTGCATAAATGCCACTAATAATAGGTACAACGGCCTGAATTGTAATGCACTCCATCTCCAATGGAAAACATGCAGAGCTGATGACATAGTCTTTTGATGAAAAGGCGATCGACTAAATGGGAGATCATCAATGAAGATGGCACAGTACGAAGCTACAACATGGTGTCGAGTGACGCAGGCGATTATGTTGGCAGAACCTAACACTGAAATAGTCGTCGAGGTAGAGCGTCGATTGACACCCGGCATGGCATGGGTTGGTGCCAAGTTAGAGCCAAGATACGAAACAGATTTGAGGTGAGTCGAAGTGATGAGAACGATAACCTCCTAGATGCAACTGTTGATACCGTGCAACAGCCGCCCCAAGAGTCTCCTCCTCCCGAGGCAGCGGCTTTGAACTCGAATTTGGAGCATTGATACCATTTGTTATAAAACACACGGCAAATATAGATGATCAAAAAAATAGAAAACATGAATTTAATGTGAAAAACCCTTAAGTGAGAAAAAAAAACACAGATGCATCGGAATTCAGTATTTGAGGAAATAGTACAAACATGGGGAACTTCAACGTGTTTCAACATATCTTAACTATGTGACTACAGAAGTACATTTATAAGTTAGGGATCAGAGTCCTTAACGAAGAAAGAAAAAAGTCCTAGTCGAGAACAAAATAGAGCCCTATGAGAAACTGGAACAGTAACACTCTCGAAAACGAGAACAACACTCTGCTCAGAGAGTCTTAGAAGATAACGGTGTAGAGTACTAGTTAAAAGCGTCTCAAGTAGTCATATTTGACTCTACTAGACATATAGTCTACACGAAGATATAATCCTAATCATAACCTCCGATGAGTCCTCGTTGCTTTGAGCGAATATTAATCGAACTCTTTAAGCAGACGAAAAGACCAGCAGTGGTCGAACCCAACTAGAAGTTGTCAGACTCGACTAAAAGTGGTCAAACGCGACTGTATTCGGATGACAAAATACAAAATGCATACACCCTGAACAGGCGCTTGAAGATCGTCCTGATGACCTCGCGGAAGCTTGGAGGGAAGGGAGACCCTGTTGGCATCACAATTTTGAACCAGGGAACATGATCAGACTTCAGACCCAAAATTCTCAATCAAAACATAGTTTTGCAGGCCTCTTCTTTACAACGAGCAATTAATTACCAAGCTTTTGTGGGAATATGGATTCATCGTCGAGCTAGGTTTTTATCCAATCCATCAGGTACTACACATACTTTGGTGCAGATACTTCAATAGGCTTCTTGATCTTTACTCCCATCAGCCCATCTGTACTCATACCTGTTTGAAGATTTCCTTCTCATTAGAGACTGCAGTTATACACCAAAGCACACGAATTGCTATTCAAAAGCATGATATTGTACTAATCTGCTATCTCATGAAAGATTATCATATGTTCTCGGTGATTTTTTACCGATTGGATTATTGTCTACAAATAACATCAAATTATCTGTGGGTGTCAATATTCAGGAAAGATACTTTGGCCCGGCTGACATGGTCGGGCAGGTAGCCTGCGTGCAGAACTCCAGCGGCGGAGCTAGAAACTTTGCAAAGCCCGGGCAAGCACTATCGAGGCGCTCATCTCGTCGGGGGAGAGCCAGCTGATACTGCAGACAGCGGCGGCCAGCTGATACTGCTAGCGCAAAAGCGAGAGGCTGCAAAGCCCGGGCAAGTGCCCGGGCTGGAGGGACGGTAGATTCGCCGCTGCAGAACTCCATCAGGGTGCCGTACAGATTGTTCACCTGAGGAGAGGGAAAACATCAGAAAGTACAAGTTAAAACGCTATAAATTGCAGTAACTTCAAGGCACCAACTGAAATGCCAAACAAGAACAGTTCAGCCAAGTGCTGCCACAGAACATAACTACTTGATTACGTTGATCTGGACCATCAAAGGCCAAAACAAGATAGGTTATGAAAGGGTCCAGAATTTACTATTGACAGCAAGCCATTCGTTCAGATCTTCCCCGATCGGCAGACGGACTGGCTCTCGCAAGCTATCGCTGCCCAGAGTGGCGTCTATGTGCCTTCTCAGCTGCATGCCCTTCATACTTACGAATTTAGTCATATGGTAACTAAGTTTCAGAATTGAGCACGCAGATACATAGAAAGAGAAACAACATGCAGCTGAATTCCGGAGCCTGATCTTCTTGATAGCTGGCACACTCACTTTGGCAGCCAAGTAATGCTACTTTTTCTAGCTGTGTCCAATTTAGCCCCTGTAAACAGCTAGCTTGAGTTTTTTGGTGTTACAAGAACGCTAGCTAAATGCCGACTAGGGAATGTTGGTAACCCCTGTGCTAGTAATAACTCTGCATGCATACATACGTTTCAATGTGTAACGCTAGGAGTTAATCATACATGTAATGCTAGGAGTTAGAAATGCATGTAACCGTTTGGAGTTAATCTTGCACTAAGTACTGCTCTATAAAAGGAAGAACGCTGCAGTTTGAGGGTGAGGTGCAGCAGAATAAAACAACTTGTTTCCTTTGTGTTCTAGAGAGAAAACAATATGCAAATTCTCTCCAGAAGCTGGGCCAACATTTGGTATCAGAGCGAGGTGCGAGGAGAAGCTCCCTAGCGATGACTCGCTGGTCGACGTGATGGCATGCACAGCGGCGCGTGTCAGGTGGAGGTGCACAGGTGCTGGCGACGAGTCGACTGCAACACCGTGCGCTCAAAAGCACGACGACGAAGGTCCGCACAGCCATGACGAGGTCAGGGTGGTGTGCCATAATCGCACGTGACGTGCACACTGGGGTGACGACGTGATCGTTGTGGTGTGGCGACGACGAGCGGCATAGGTGGGCTGTAAGGCGGGAGTGGCGTCGACGGCAAACGACGTTCTTCCACCATCTGCAGTGTCTTAGTGTAAGATATCGTGAACACGGTGATGTTTAAAGCGGCGACAGAATTATCGAAGTGTGTGAGTGAGAGAGATAGCACAGTAGGAGTGTTACATGTGTCATTTATGAGTTGTTTGTGCACGTAGAAGGTGTATTACATACGTGCGCATAGTCATATCATACTTATGCATGTAGGTGTGTCAGTGCATGATGTATGTGTGTGTGTCCTTATAGTTGTGTCCAAATTTTCATGTGTGTATGCTCTGATGAGAGTCTCCATCGCCGTCAAGTTACGTCATCGGTGAAAGACAATTAGAGCTGAGGAAGAAGTCAAAGTCGTCGGTAAGGTGTGTCACCGACGGTGAAGAAGTGAAAGACATCAGCAGCCTGCCAGGGAGTGTGGCTGGTACAACTCCTTGCAGAACTGATAACTGAAGACCAACGAGCTCTGATTGGCGTCAAAGACGTGCACAGGGATTAGGGCGTGCATAGGGATTAGGGGGTGATTGTTGGTAACCCCTATACTAGTAATAACTCTGCATGCATGTATACGTTTGAATGTGTAACGTTAGGAGTTAATCATGCATGTAATGCTAGGAGTTAGAAATGCATCTAACCGTTTGGAGTTAATCTTGCATTAAGTACTGCTCTATAAAAGGAAGAACGCTGCAGTTTGAGAGTGAGATGCAGCAGAACAAAATAATTTATCTTCTCTGTGTTTATTTGTGTTCTAGAGAAGAAACAATGTACAAGTTCTCTCCAGGAGCTGAGCCAACAGGGAACAAAGGCGGCATGACGAAAGAAAGGAAAAGGTGGATGGTTTGCTGAGCTGATGGAAGGGCAACACCTAATGCAATTAATTATTCAGTAAGTGTCCTCACGTGCTAAGTGACAAGGTATTAGCTGCACAAGTAAATACATTTGTTCCATGCACAAATTCAGAGGGATTATAAAATGATTGTGTATGAATCCGGAAGGAAACAGGCAAGTTTTACAAGCATATTGCTTTCAGCATCATGATTTTTTTTAAAAAAAAGAAACTTGAAAACTACAACAAAACAATAACTCTGGTATATATGGGTGAGTTCTTTTGGGCTGTGATTTATGACTTAAATTTTTGAATTTTAGCTGTTCGTGAGAGGCAGTACGTAGAGAAAAATAGTCACATACAATTTTGGCCAATATAGCTAAACTAAGTATATTTTTTTACTATAATTTGATTGTTAACCCCATCTTAAAAAATGCACCATTTAAAAGCCAGTTATTATAGTATAAACCATATACCACATGCCATAAATGAAAAAGAAGGGAGCCATATAGGCTTTGATCAGGCATAGCTCCTACCTTGTTCCCGGATAGGGCGCTCTTCACGGGCCTGAAGGTCCTCTGGTTTCTGCACAATCAAATGCAATCAGATCACCACACGCAAAACACTACTGCAGAAATCATCATCACAGAAGGTTCAAAAACATCATCATAGACGATTTTCTGAACCGTCTGAATTTATGAGTCAGTGATAATTGAACGTTATCACAGACGGCTTGTGAGTCATCTGTGATAAATACAATACAGACGGTTTGTAACTAGAACCGTCTGTGAAGAACACTATCACAGACGGTTTTAACAAAAAATCATCTGTGATACTCACATATCATAGACGATTCTAGCTACCAACCTTCTGTGATGGATGTGTATCACAGACGGTTGGTATATAAAACTGTCTGTGATACTTTCTTATCACAGACGATTGGTAAATAGAACCGTCTGTGATATATGAGTATCACAAACGGTTTTTGTTTCAAGCCGTCTGTGATAGTTCTTCATAAATGATTTATACCACAAAACCTTTTGTGATAGTTCATTTTATACCTATTTTTTCTTTTTTTTAGTTAGCCTCAGAAAATATTAGCTATGCATTTTGAAAACAAGCAAATACATAGCAAACACAGTAGATAACATCAGCAATATAGCAGAGAACATTCTATTTCTATTACAATCCACCATTACAATATCACAAGCAAACATAGCAGAGAACATTCCATTTTTATTACAAACTGGGCAACAGAGAAGAAAGAACATAGCAGAAATAGAGTTCCTAACGGAATCTCAACCGCGCCGATGAGGCCTCTCGTCCCTGATGCAGGTGCCGACTTGAGCGAATGAAGTAGGGGTTGGGGTCAAGGAGGAGGACGATGAGGAGGCTGAAGAAATTTTGAGCGCATAAAGTAGGTTCTAAGATTTTAAGGCCTCTATTGGCTGAGTTGGTCAGTATTTATAGGGGAGAGGTGAGAGCTATGATCCGTAGGGTGGGGTTAGTCGGTTTCTATTGACTGGAATTGGGTTGGGGAGGATCGAAGGGCCCAATGGTCAGAGACCAAATTATCACAGTCGATTTTAATCACAAACCATCTGTGAAACATAATTATCACTAACAGTTTGAACCATAAACCGTCTATGATAAAGACTATATATATCGATAAAATATAAACAACTAGTCTCAAAATATAAAATAACAAAGTTCTATATGACTTATATATACTCATTTGAAAGTTTTCGATGAGATCTACAACTTTGCAGTTGAGACGAACTCCAAATTCCGAAGGGAAGATCAAAAATTTTGGCAAAAACAGAAATAAAAAACTTGCGATACAAATTTAAGGCTAAAGATGGCCAATTTTGGGAGTCTTAGAGGGCGAATGGTGCAAGCGGTCATTTGTTTTGGATCGGGTACATTGTTAGCTTTCCGATGAGTACAAGAACGTCGAAAACGGACACTGTATGAAAAAGTTATGCCTATTTTACTGAAAGTGTGTTGGAACGGAATCCTACTCGAACTCAGGCGAAAAATTATGAAATTTTAGGGATGTACGAGGCGGGAAACATATCACAGACGGTTTGACTTTATTATCGCTGACCGGTTGTATTACAAACCATCTGTGATATTTTCTTACTAAGAATCAAGTGTGATATTTGGCATATCACAGATGGTTCTTGGTAAGAACCGTCCGTGATATTTTGGCAATATTCGCAATACTTTTGACAAAAAAATGTTCCTCAAATGGTTGGTTTGATTTAGGGACGGACTAATAGACTCCAAAGAGGCATCATCTCTTGCAAGCTAGCCAACTTTCTTCTTAAAAGAAAAGGCGACAATCTTCTCAAATTATACTCTATCATTACACTAACAACTTTTGCAGAAATTATTATTCAGAAATGAAGTAGATGGGAGGCACTAATGGGATTGCCTTTCTTTGATGAGCAGTCATAAACAAAGAAATCCCAATCATACAACTAATCAGCTGTAGGTTTATTTATTTATTTATTTTGCAGCAGCCCCAGTACTCATACTCTTAATCTTCAGGGGTTGCGCTTTCTGATGATTGGAACCAGTTTCACCAGGCTGCCACCATTCACCGAATGATCGACCTTTCTTCTTTCTCTGTAGCTACATATAGCCAATGATTGGAAGCGAACTGACTGAGATTTTAGCTCTCAATTTGTTAACTTACCATAATCTAATTATGGTCAGCATTGGATTGTAAAATTAAAATATAATTGATGAGTTTGGCTCAAAAACAAGTCATCTACAACTATTATCTCTACCAACTTTTAACCACTAAACAAGCTTTTTCAGCAACTAGACATCAAGAATAAACATGTAACGTATCCTTAAACCTAAATTTTAGCAACATTGTAAACCATGATTTGAACTAAAATGAATCATATAGCTACAAGTTGAATCATATGTAAGTCTAAACCAAGGAATGCGTCATATAGCATTGATAAGAACCATTAAGAGCTAAGTGAACCAATTATTCATTCAATCTTTGTATGAATAAGACTAAATTATTTATGACAATAAGTGAATAAATTACTAGGTGAGGTGAAGAGCCACAAAAGTGCAATATTCACTCTTACCTACACTCTTTAGTGTGGGGACCATTGCCCATCCATTTCCATATGGGAACCTCATTACCCATATCTCACACATGGGGACCTTATCCTACTCCTGTGGGTCACATGATTCATCTTGAATGCTCAACATGCAATGCAATGAATATTATCTTTCATCATTAGCAAATAGGTATACTCATCATTCTTCCATGATCATCAAAATTATCATCAATTTATCAATAGCATGTGAGCAATTTAAAACAAAAAGGAACACATAAATCATCATACTACCTCAATTTTTCATCTTACCATATCGTAGGCACAAGAGCAATATAAAACAAACATTATTATAGGAATATTGTAGGAAAGTAATCATTCAACCATAATTTTTAAGCACTCGAATACCAATCTACAGTGCACTTGCCTTTCACTTTACTCGTGACGGCTGGGAATATTGGAAGATGACCTTACTCCCGAAGCTACTCCTCCTACAGCAAGTTATTCAATCTAAAAAACAAGCCCAAAACATTACAAAACACAACAAAATGACAACACACCTAAATGCTCCCAAAACCACAACTATTTTCTCTCTTTACTAGGTAGTCCTCTTGTTGCTCCGGTACTAACATTGCCACAACTTTCAATCACCACATCTAAAAATAGCAAACCGTACCATCACTGAACTCTACACAAAATTACCCATATTTTTCTTAGTTGGCATGATTCTCAGATTAATTCATTTAAATTCCCAAACTTAACCCAGGAAACCGATCTATTATCCCTTGAACAACTGACTTGTAAATTTTGTATCTTTTAATCTACAAGTGCATATATAGTAAACAATGATATTTCTGAAATCTATAGAAAATTTTCCATCACTTTCTAGTTATCACTAACTTTTAGTTATGCCTTTTACTTGGTCAATTCATCACTTTTCCCCAGCTGGTCTAGCAGTCACCCGATGCCGGACAGCAACACTAAAAATTTCATAACTTCTAAATCACCCATCTAAAATTCATGTTCTTAGACTCTTTGGAAACCTCAAGAAATTACCTAATCAAATTTCCAATTGGGTTCATCTTCTAATTTTAATCTGTTGCTTAATACTGTCTGTCGAAACCCGATAGAAGAATGAACAGCAGCACGGTAAAATTCGTATCTCCCAAACTATTCATCATATCGACATGAACAAATACTCTGCAGAAATCTACTCAAGTTCTCTACAACTCTCTAGGAGACAAAATTCTCAGATTTTGCACCTAAGGGACCCAAAACTACAGAATGCTACAGACTTCCCCAATACCGATCTGTCAACTGAACTGCTACAGAACTAAAATCACTGAGAACAAACGAAGTGGAAAGAGATTGTCACCCTTGGAGACCTCCAAGTAGACCTCTAAAACTCCAGCAAAATCCTCTTCCTTCCTTCGTCGCTCCTCTTCTTCTCCCTATCAATTGATCGGAGGAAAAATGGCCACAAAGGGAGCAAGGATGGCTGCTACAGCAATGGGGAAGGGGGAGGGGCTGCTGATTATAGCAAGGGGGAGGGGAGGGGCACAAGGAGGAAGGGGGAAAGGGGTGCAGCTAGGGGATGGGAGGAGGGCTGCTAGGATTTAGGGGGGAGGGTGCTGTTGGGCCCCTCATGGGCTAGGTTGCCATGGCCGAAGGCCCAAGGGTCAAAACTCCTCCAAAAAATTCAAGATTTAAATCCCATTTTGATCCTCAAAAATTCAGGATTTGTTTCCCTTTTGATAACTACAGAAATTACTTCTTTATTCCTCTTTAGTTTCTCACCTTTATTCATCGATCCTCCTAACACTATTTGGGATATTACATTCTGCTCCCCTTAAATAGAATTCAACCCTGAATTCTATGCTCCACGAGCCTACACAGGATATAGAACTAGACTAAAAATTAACATCCACTACCACATACTCAATGTGAACACCCTGGATATTGCTCGCATAAGTGAGACTCCAACTCCCAAGTCGACCCACTCTCAGGCTGACATGACCACAACACAAGACACATACCAACATTTTGTGCCTCAACACTCACTCCGATCTCTCCAGAATACACACCGAACAAAACTCGATGGTACAATTTTACTCATTGGTCAAAGGCTCTATCGAAACCTCAAACTTCGGATATCTTAGGTGATCCCTCAACACCCGGACATACAAGATGATGTGTACCCCGCATGTGGACCCGAGAAGGTTCTAGCAATACGCCAACCTCCAAATCCCTCCAACTACTATAAACAATCAAAATATACCTTGAGCTATCATTCCATTTGGTACCAAACCACACAACCTATACATAACACACGGAACTCTTGTACCATCTCTCAATCGATCAATTCACCTTATCAAGGAGCATTTCCTTTAACTAGCGACGCACAAATAATTCGCTTTAACCAACCCTCTTACAAAGGAACTAGCTAAAATAAAAACATGAAGGATTCCCATTTCTACAACACATTACCAGCTCTCAACCAAAAGAGTCAAATCTATAATTGAAGTTTTATCATGAAAATATTTCCACTTTCCAAGTAGGTAGTTTGCAAATGAACACCATGAAAGCCAAAGGTCCAATCATTCAAATGCCCAAATCAATCATTTCCTTTATTTTTTTTGAACCAAAAAGAACTGCACAAGCCAACATAAAGCCAACTCATATTGCAAATGGACTTTGTCATAAACACATAGCCCAAACAAGAATTAAGAGAGTGTTTCACTACCCAAGAAAACATTCTTTTCTCAATCCTTTCTTTTAAGACTTTAACGTCCTTAAACCATGGGATTCCAGATCATCGCATAACACACTAACTCATTTCTTTTAAATTGGCAACCTCAATGCCCTACAACAACAAACTCTAGCCAACTTCTCTACCAATAGAATTACTTTGATAAATAATTTCTAATTCACCTCAACATGGATTCCACCCATAAACACATCACCCCAATCCATTAAGGATAATCAACTTGAAATCACATCACCCACTCTCATTTACTATATCGAAAGGATTTTATCAATGATCATCACACTATTTAGAATCCACTTTTATTCTGCTACTTCTAACATAAGCCAATTTCAACCTCCAAAACTCCTTCAGTGAGCTTCGAGCTTAACTGATTGGGAAATCCTCATATTCGATGTCTAAAATTCTAGAAATCCAAACAATATCCTCAATCATTAACATCGATAATCCTTGCTAATCAATTAACAACCCAAAATGGTTAACTTCAACAATATTGGTCCTTCACTAAACCGCCCATACCGTTTCACTTACACAACCCCCAATATACCCATTTGCAATACCCTAACTACTTAACCAAGATTCAAACTTTTGATAATTCCAATATTCCACCAACATAAACAAAGGTTCTTGGATTATAATTCACTACAGGTTCTACTAGTTGTAATGATAATCAGTTTTATTTCAATGATAATCATTCCGTTTGGATCAAATTCTCTCCAAAAATTATAGGACAAAACCAATTCACCCTCTATTGCTCTTCAAATAGCTTGGCACCCAAAGTCTCACCATTACCATTCACTTGACCACTACCAACTAGTTGCCACTAGACACTCTATAAAGTTTTGGTAAGACAAATCCATTATTCCTTTATCAAGAGAGGAGACAAATGAAACAAATTTCCAGCATGTAGGAAAAAAACATTTATTATTTGCAGTAAATACAAGACCAAGGGGAAAATAATCAAATAGCAATGATCTCGAAAAAAGCAAAAGACGAGCCCACAGTTAAGGGAACATGTTCCACAAGAAGAGAATTTCAGCTCCCAATGAAAAAGAATAAACATTGCTATTGAAACTCAAGAAACTCTTAAGGGACAATGACATAAAAGTTAACACTTTTTTAATAAGTTGCAAGTTTCAAAACATAACACCAACCTCAAATACTTCTACTACACTTTTTAGTTTAACAAACAAAATAATTTTCTATTATCACTTTGCCACCTCAAACAAGAATCACATCGTTCACTTAAAAATCAAATAGAACTTTCTAACATGTCACTTTGCTTAGCAAATTTCAGCTACCACAAAAACCATGAACTCCAAAGGTCACAAATGCAAAACTTGGAATATTTTCTTTTGAATGATATCATGAGAGGTGATCAAATTACTTTCTATTTGAAAGAATTCAGCACCGCTTGCACATTATTGTCAACTATTATTATATATATTAGCATCAATGTCACACACTTTTACTAATAATCATCAAACCCTATTACCCCAACATAAAACTTTCCAAAAGTAACACATTATGATGCTTCATAATTTTTCTATTATCTCAGTAAGACTACAACAACTACTTAATCTAGGGAAAACCTAGTGTGCAAGCTACAATGCTAAGGCAAATCTATTTATAGCAAGATCACACTATCATATATAATTTCGCAAGGCACGCTATTAAAGATCACTCAGTAAATTCATCCACTCAACTATTAGTGTTGCTCAACACCAACTTTAGCAATAAAAAACAATTAACAATTATATTAATCATGTAAGCAATTATGGTCCTACTTCTATTTGCAATCACACAAGCATTCACAAACATAGATTCAACATTCCCATTTTATGCTTAAAACTTAGAGCAAACTACTATCAAAACATCACTATTAGAACCTCTAGTAAACAAGGTTTTATACCATACTACAATAGTATTCATCCGTTCAATTAAACATAATAAATCAATTTTGCGTGGCATGAAGTATGTAAATCAAGCATCCACATTTGTTGTATCCATAGAAAGATTAATTCAAGATTACTTTTTACCAAAGACAAAAATCTCATACATCTTTAGCATAACCTTCGCAATTACAAGAAACTATTGAGGTGACCAAACAATCCATTTCTTCCAATATAGTTTGAGAGTTCTTAACATTCTAGTTATATAATTAGTTCAACTATGCTCCATGCTTCCATAAGGCTATAACAATTCAAGTAATAATGGACATACTTTTACTCACTACTTAACATGAAACTACTGCTGGACATTATCTCAGTTAATCAGCTTCACACACAAAAGATTATTGTTTAGAAATCATTTATACACTACATTGTTTCCCTTGCTTGACATTCCATTCATTATCACTTATATATTTGTTTCCTTTGTACTACACCACTCATTTAAACCAAATAAGTTATCACAACAAGATCTTTAATATATGCCTTTTATAAAAATGGGGCCACTAACCCCAGCAGGCAAGCCACACCGACATACAAGTTTAAAACTTTCACATAAAAGTGAGCTTGCAAAAGATGTTCTCTTTGATCCAAATAGAGAATAGAGATATCAAATTCATACTCTCCGCATAAGAAATTGTACATGTGTAAAAATGTTTTTCATTAATTAATTGCCACACTAGTTTACAACTAGCTAGATCATCATTATGATGGCAAAATTGGATCAGAGTCTAATAAGGGCATGTACAATGATGTAAACAACTGCTGTCTATAATACCCATCAAGTCATCTGTAGGTGGCACTAAAGATAGCTCCTAAAATAAGTTATCTTTTTACATATCTCTATAGATAGTTTTTCCATAACACAATGTGTCTTGTTTCTCATGTTATAATTGATTGTTGCATTAGAGATGACCCAATTAATTATGCTCTATCTCTCATCCACATCATCGTGTATCCTACGTTGTAAGACTTATAAACAGCTGATGTCACACCATTGTACATGCTCTAATTCAGCAAGTTAAGCAACACATCAATTCTTCTCAAGTTCAGACATCTTTAATGTGCATTTTTCTTATGACATGATGATACTTAACTCAAAAGGACAACTATTATTATCTGTATAAGTATATTCTTTAACTCTTCAAGAGAAATGGGATTGAGATAATGATGATATATAATATGTTGCTTGTTTGATGGAGCTAGCAGAGCAGATCAGATCAGCAAATCAGCCTAGATGGATGGCAGTTGTGACGTTGTTATTGGTCTGCTACCTTCTATTATGTGCTCTTGCAAGTTTTTAGGGTTCCCTTTTCGCTTGAGACGGTGGTGGGTTAAGTGGCACTGTGCCAGTGGTTGAGCTATACTCTTACTGGGCTGTCATTCTTCTCTTTTGGGCCCAATGGAACCTAGGTTACATGTTGGGCCAGTACCTCCATATTGGTGGATGCATGGGTATTTATACTTGTAACTAGACTTAGGGCCAGTTAAGCACTTTGGCAACTTAAATTTTGTCTGATCAGATCAAGAAACAGAGTTTTTTTATCCATGTCCTGAACTTGTATACACTGCCTAATGTGCCTCCTAAAAATTGGTATAGAAAAGGGCAGTAAAGGCACTCTAGCTTTTACTTCTCAAAAAGTCAAAATATACAGGACTTCTTGAAGTAGATTCTCCAAATGATTTCCTAAACCCAAAATCGTATGTGCCATTCTCGTTAAGAAGTTGTCTACCATCTCAGAACGCATATACAAAGGCAAAGGCCATCAATTGTAGCCAAAAGTCACCGATCCCGGCCCAAACAAATAGATCATAAGCTAGCCTCAGGCCAGTTTGCATTTCTTGTGCCGTGATATTCCAATACTTCTGTTTTGGCTCAAAAATAGGGGTTGCTACATAGTAAAAGATCAAAGTATGGTCGCTTTGGAACCTATGTTGTGCCTTACAGTAACATATTCGTGTATACAAATTTGGGACATCATTCTTTTCTTCAAGTGTCCATACTGTCCTAATTGTTTTATATTCTGTGACATGTAAAACTGCCAAGTAGCCCGTCTAGCTCAGTCGGTAGAGCGCAAGGCTCTTAACCTTGTGGTCGTGGGTTCGAGCCCCACGGTGGGCGATCCATTCTTTTTCCCCTTTTGGGATTCATGCTCACATTTTGTCCCTTCTTCCCCACTATCAGTTTCCTTTTTGGGATCTTCGGTTCTGTGCATAAAATTCCACTCAAATTACCAATTACCGTCTTTAGCTAGTTACTTTGAAATTGAAGAAAAAGATTAATTACTGTTGGATCGTAAGAGCCTTCTCACCCCAAAAGCTAGCTAATGAGGTAAGGGACTCTCCCACTTTTAAGTTAGGTCTCTTGCCTTTCTACAACTAACGTGGGACTATTCCAACAAATTGCCAAGCAGCCCGTCTAGCTCAGTCGGTAGAGCGCAAGGCTCTTAACCTTGTGGTCGTGGGTTCGAGCCCCACGTGGGCGATCCATTTTTCCCCCTTTTTGGGATTCATGCCCACCTTTTGTCCCTTCTTCCCCATTCTCAGTTTCCTTTTTGGGATCTTCGATTCTGTGCATAAAATTCCACTCAAATTACCAATTACCATCTTTAGCTAGTTACTTTAAAATTGAAGAAAAAAAGATTAATTACTGTTGGATCATATGGGTCTTCTCACCCCAAAAGCTAGCCAATGAGGTGAGGGACTCTCCCACATTTAAGTTAGGTATCTTGCCTTTCTACAACTAATGTAGGACTATTCCAACAAATTTTCAAGCAGCCCGTCTAGCTCAGTCGGTAGAGCGCAAGGCTCTTAACCTTGTGGTCGTGGGTTCGAGCCCCACGGTGGGCGATCCATTTTTTCCCCTTTTTGGGATTCATGCCCACCTTTTGTCCCTTCTTCCCCACTCTCAGTTTCCTTTTTGGGATCTTCGGTTCTGTGCATAAAATTCCACTCAAATTACCAATTACCGTCTTTAGCTAGTTACTTTGAAATTGAAGAAAAAAAGATTAATTACTATTGGACTGTAAGGGTTTTCTCACCCTAAAAGCTAGCCAATGAGGTGAGGGACTCTCCCATATTTAAGTTAAGTCTCTTATCTTTCTACAACTAATATGGGACTATTCCAACTAATTGCCAAGCAGCCCGTCTAGCTCAGTCAGTAGAGCGCAAGGCTCTTAACCTTGTGGTCGTGGGTTCGAGCCCCACGGTGGGCGATCCATTTTTCCCCTTTTTGGGATTCATGCCCACCTTTTGTCCCTTCTTCCCCACTCTTAGTTTCCTTTTTGGAATCTTCGGTTCTGTGCATAAAATTCCACTCAAATTATCAATTACCGTCTTTAGCTAGTTACTTTGAAATTGAAGAAAAAAGATTAATTATTGTTGGATCGTAAGGGACTTCTCATCCCGAATGCTAGCCAATGAGGTGAGAGACTCTCTCACTTTTAAGTTAGGTCTCTTGCCTTTATATAATTAATGTAGGAGTATTCCAATAATCTTTCCCTTCACACATTGGTGTCTCTCAGCCGTTCACCGCCCCTTCACCGTACACCAACGGTCCCTCATAGTCTCTTCACTATACACCGATGGTCCCTTAAGGTCACAGTCCATCAGGCATTCACACACTAGTGTCCATTGGGCCGGAGATGTTAGAATCAGATACCATTTGTAGGATTGTTGATGGAATTAGAGAGGGGTGAATGATTTTTCAACCTGCTAATCACAGAAAGCAAACAAAAAACCAAAGCAATATATATAGAGAGAGTTACTATTGCAACGGATTAAAAATTGAAAACCTGATGAACCCAGTCGTGAGATAAACCAGCAAAGCCAACAAAAAATCATGCATACGTACCAATCTGATCCCAACTCCAAGTAATAGTTGTATCCGCCATATTTTACCAAAAAAACAATCGGCCACAGATCATGCATGCATACAAAGCACGCAAAGAACACACCTCCAAAAATTCAACCGCCACCTAGTTCCAAACTAATTCGGCATCTACCCAATACACATGCATGCAACTATCGGCACCTATCAATACATTTAGCCCCTTTGCTTGGACAGTATGCACGCACGAGATGGAGCTCCACGTGAGGATCAACAGCCTTTATGGCTTCGGCAGGGTAGATGGTATACTGCGCATCGGACTCGGTGATGATGATGATGATGATAGCTACCTACGGTCGTGCACAACAGTGTACTAGTTATGTGCCCGTGCGTTGCAACAGAAAACCAAATAAAAGTGGTGTATACTAACAAATATTATCTCAAACTGAATAATAAATATCAACTTTTTCTTACATCATCATGTATCAAACAAAACATATATGTTCATACTCGTAAATAAATCAAGCATCATATTAGTAAGATGTAACAATACTATATATACAATCATACAAAGGTACATATTTTTAGATGTAACAGAACTATTAATTACTGAAAAGGGAACATGGAAGTATCAGATTTACCAAACTTACCTCTGAAATCAAATAACTGCCAACATCTGGAGCAGATGGGATATCATTTATTTCGTCCTCATAAAGAATATTGCTAATCCTTGGCAAGAGGCCTTCATCAAAGTCTCTGTCAATTGAACCATGAAGTTCTATGTCAACAACTCAGCAAGTAATTGTTGCAGTACAGGAACAGAAACCAAATTTACAGAGCCCCCTAGGTAGCCTTAGTTTGATAGTGGAGAATGCCATGACAGTGATACTGAAATCATATTAACAATAATAATCTTACTTGAAGAACCCCCCCCCCCCCAACATTGCACGCAACATTTCTGGCAACACAAAGAACAGGGATAGAGCAGTTTGTCTACAGGTTGAAGTAGGGTATCCTTTAGTAACCATGCAATAAGTCTTTTTTTTTGTATTGGTACAGACGATGACCCTTACCCCTGCTTGAGGTGCATAATATGGAGTGAATGCAGGAACCACATGAACTCTAGTTTGATCTTTCTCACCCCAAACCTTCAGGCGATCATCAATAACTAATGCCATTCCAGGATGGCAAGATCCACCATGAAAAACATTTAGCAAGGACTTTCTTAAGCCTAGAAATAACAAATTTGATATTAACGTCAATAGAATGGAACAAGAACCAAGCAACAAATAGGGTGTGCATAAAGGGGAATGAAAACATTGATGCTGCAATTTCGATAGCCTCTGATTATGAGAACATTTGAAAGATCATAATATACTAAATTCTTTTGGTAGGTGCTTAGAAAAAAGACAAATCACATACCAGATTTTACACACACCATTCTATCATTAAGTTGAACAGAGTTAATCAATCTTGAGTCCGAATCAAGAAGCCTCCACATTTCTAAAGCATAGTCTCTCTCAGCCATTGTACACACATAGACCTCAAAACGCTTGCGGCCTCTTGCAATCAAGTAGCTTCGAAGATCCTCCCATGCTGGCCTTAATCGTACAAGAACACTGGTATCCCTTATCTACAAGAAGACAACTCCTCAGTCTAGCAACCAAAATCAGGCAGGTCCATCATATAGACAGAAAACTTAAGAAGAGACACACTACGACTCGCATCACAACGCGTCATTGAACGGTAAACAGCATGCCGTATATGCGCACATGATCCGATCAAAAGAAGCCCCCAATCGGGAGCACCTCCCTCACCTTCTGGAAGCTGCAGACCAATGGCTCGTCGGCGGCGGCGCCGGGGGAGACCGGGCGGCTGCGCTCGGGGCTGCCGCGGTAGACCTCGACCTCGATGTCGGGGGGCATGCCGCAGAGGACGCTGCCACCGCTGATGGGCAGGTCCCGCGCACGGGCCTCATCGAGCGCCACGAGCCTGCCGGCGTCCTTGCCGTAGAGCAGGCGGTGGTCGCCCGCAGCGTCGAGGCCGCGCCCCATCCCACTCCTCCTCCCCGCCTCCGCCTCGGGATCCTCAGCGATTCAGGTCGGTCGCACTAATGGACTGGGGGCTCAGGTGTCCGCGCTGCTCCTGCGCGGAGATTACGAGAGGGGAGGAAGGGAGGAAGAAAACATGGCAAGGAACAAAAGGAGAGAAGGGAGGAGGCGGCTACACGGGGTGGGGAGGAGGAGAGGAGGCGGCGGCGCTTGGGAGGGAGGGGAGGAGGCGGCGGCGGGGTGGGAAGGAGGGGAGGCGGCGGCGGAGCGGCGGGGCGGGGTGGGGAGGAGGATGGGGAGGAGGCGGTGCGGCGGTGCGGGGTGGGGAGGCGGAGCAGAGTGGGAGGGAGGGGAGGAGGCGACGCACGGGGTGGGAGGAGGAGGAGGCGGCGGCACGGGGTGGGGTGGGGAGGAGGCGGCGGCGGCGGGGTGGGGTGGGGAGGAGGCGGGGGGAGAGCGAGGGAGATGGGGAGAGGAGGGCCGCGAGCGCGGATCAGGCGGGCGGCCGGCGGGTGGGAGGAGAGGAGGGCGGCGGGCGGTGAGTGGGAGAGGAGGGGCGGGGCGGCGGCGGCGGGGCGGGGCCGAGGAGGCGGCGGCGGGGAGCGGAGGGCGCGGCGGCATATCGGGCGAGGCGGCGGCGGGTGGGAGCGTGAAGCGCACGGGCATCATTAATACTAAGCACGAGGCGGAGGCGGGGTGGCGGGGAGAGCAAAGATCTGCGGAGGCGGGAGAGCGAGGGGAGGCAGGGGAGTGAGGGGCGGCGGCGGGGCGGCCGTGCGGAGGCGAGAGAGGGAGGACGGGGAGCGAGGGGCGCGGCGCCGGCGGGGGGTGCGGCCGTGCGGAGGCAGGGGAGAGGGAGGATGGGGGGAGCAAGGGGGAGGCGGCGGGGGGTGGGGGCGCTGTGTGGGAGAGCGAGGGGAGGGCGAGTGGAGGCGGGGGGAGCGAGGGGGAGGCGCGTGGGGTGGGGGACGGTCCAGATTCTATCTCATAATCAGATCGAATGGCTAAAAAAATGAGGGAGGACTCATCAACCACCAACTCCTTCTTTTAAAGTAGTAAAGATAGGTGTAGATGGCGTGGAGTTGACCCGCGTTCGATCTCCAACACGACGCCTAAAAAACTGCCCTAATCTTCATGAAGCTAATGAAGAAAAGAATCGGCTTGCAATTAGATAACCTCCCGATGGAATTTGTTCAAACGACACACACGACAAACGTTGCCTCCTCTCTCTCTCTCTCCCGATGGAATTTGTTCAAACAACACACACGACAAACGTTGCCTCCTCTCTCTCTCTCTCCCGATGGAATTTGTTCAAACCACACACGACAAACGTTGCCCCTCTCTCTCTCTCTCTGGTTTTTCGCCGACACCAAATCCAACGGCCGCCTCGCCTTTTATACATCAAGCATATCTCTCCTTTTTAATTTCTACCTAGAACCCTAATACAACTCCTTCAACCAAGTCTAACCCTTTTTATTTCAACCATGCTTTCGACCTACTACTATTAAAGGGACCCAAATCCTTCCTAACTTGGGTTTTCCAAAATTCCAATTCGTCATGTGTCGAAACCTCTAGGACTGCACCTTTCGTAGCTTCTCCACGCTTCATCCACCTTTGATCTCCACATACCCAAGCATAAGCCCGACCATCTCGTGACATCCTCGATCGTCTGAACCTCGAATCTCCCCATTCTAGTGTCGGTCCACCTCGGCATTGACCACAATCGCCTACATGCTTAACCTACACATGCAAAGACCAAAGAATATTTTTTCGGCACAAGTTCTTTTCAACTTGACTGACATCATTCCACACACACGACACACCATCATAACCAACGTTGTTAATTATTCATCATCTATATTGTAAATTATTCATCACTAAAAATACTAAACCTAGTCACATGGTCTAACAATCTCTCTCTTGATGAATACATTGACAACACTTAAGATCACATGACTCCTAACAAATCTAAGTGAAGAACTGAAGCCGAAAAAGCATTTTGAGCCACAAATCTCAAGTCTCTTCCAAATCTCTCCCCATCAATACAGAGAAGCAATTTTAGCAAATTTCTCTAATTTCTCACGAAGCACACCAAATCTCTCCCCTCTTTGGCAATGTAATCATCAAGAAAATTTAGAGAACAGATAATTATAAGAAGGAGCAATGAAAGTAAAAAATCAAGAAGGTTTGTAAATTATCCAAGTCATTTTGCATTGATTTAATAAAGTAACCAAGCCATCTTTTTTAGTAGAGCTATCAAGATTATATAAAGTCATATATCATATAGCGATGTTAAAACAAATTCTTTTCAACAAGATTAAGAGATTTATATCAATGACAGACATCTCAACAATGACTAAATCAATTATAAAGAGCACAATGAGATATCACAATAAAAAATAAAAGTCTCAATGTGAAACAAACCTTAAATCTAGATGAACTATCAACCCCATATAATAACCTATTGCTCTATACTTAATTCTTATGCATGTGACATGCTTGTAGCATACTCGTTTTCATGATGGCATACTTGTAGCATACTTCTTTTAGATGATGGCATGTTTGAAGTATACTTATGTTTATTTATGCACTTTTTGTGTCTTTGTTTGTTTACATAGCATGCTTGAATTATACATCTTTTCAATTGTCTCTTTCTTCTTTATTTTATGATATGCCAAATTGAGTGAGCATAAAGAGATTGTAATACGAAACATGTGAGCCTCATAACTAAGATGTAAAATAGGACTCACAATCAAACTAATTCTTTTAGATGAACATCGTAAAGTAATAATTATAATCAATCTAGTCAAAGTATTCTGCCATGTCATATTTTAATTCAAGTGTAGCGAATTAATTATAGCCAGTCATGATCAAAGCTAAATAGCATATAAATAAATATGATAAAGAGAGCTCTACAACCCAGTTGATTTCAATGGCTTAGACTTGATGAATTATTTAACAAGTATAATAAACAAAGCTTCTGAAATTTTTAAACAACAAGCTCCTTTCAAAAAATAATCCTATAGAATATAACACATCCAACTCATTTCGCAAGTGAGCAAAACATGAAGAAACAAGTGGTTTTATGAGATTATCAGCAACTTCAGAATCTAACTCAATAAGATGTAGGACAATATTACCTTTTTCACATGGTCTCTCAGAAAGTGAAATCTCTTGGAAGCCACCAAAGAGAGTGAAGAACCATCAAGTGTTTCAATCAAGCAATAATCTAAACTACCGAAAGCCAATCAAGCTCATGTTCTTCATCCTTATTAGCTGTTCTTATATCACAGAAAATATCGGTCTCACAGTACTGGGGTTAGTGAAATAAGATTGAGGAATCCAGTACTGAGACACATGATGTGAAGGAACAGTAACAAAACTAGAGCCAAAATCACGTGCATATGAGTGACCAAAATACCAAAAAGAACATGAATTATTTAAATTATATCCCAAACCAGCATATGAAGCAGATTTAAAGTCATCATAAAAGTTTTCTAAAAATATAACTTTCGTATTAGTTCTAGAAATAAAAGATGTTGCACATTTTTGTCTTAAAGCATTCAATATTTTCTTCATTTCTTTCTTAGCACGTCTAAAGCAAAATTCATGCAAGTGCATATCTCTTCCACAATAGGTGCAATGAAAATTAACAAAATTAGAATTCTTTTGAGATGATGATCTAGCACCTACAGCATTAGCAATTGAACTTTACACAAAATCAGCAGATTTAAATACAGTTTATTTTGGTTCAGGTTTTACTTCAATTTTTTCAAGTTTAAGAAGCTTAACAATCTTATGAGGATTATTCTTGGCGTGGTCAACAAAATTAAAACCTAGATTATGATTTTTCATACTTTTTTTTATTTGTCTGGAATCATATTCAGTTTTTTTTTGCCAAAAGAGAATTCTCGAAAGTATCCTTAAGGTACTCATTTTTTTTAGCTAAAATGAGACAAGTTGTGCATTTAACAAGTTCATTCATAAGTTTCTTAGATGCACTAAACTGAGTCAATTTTTTGTTTTTTTAACAAAATCATTAAGTTGTCTAGTCAATACTTTTATTTCTGTGTTAAGCTTAAAACAGTTAATGCAAGAAAGTGTCTCATGATAAAGCATTTGTTGAATTGATTCGTGAGATGAATTAAGTCTACCTTCTAACAATTCACAATTAGAGCAAGCTTTAATTGGAGCATTTAAAATATTTGACTCTAAACATGTAGGAAAACTAGACTTAAGCTTTTCAATCTCATCATTTGCAATTTTTAACTTTTCATCACAAGAGTCATGTACCAATCTTAATTCATTAAGTTTAGTAGTTATATAACTAAGTTGAACCAAATTTGATATATTAATTATTCTAGCAGCCTTTAACTCAGAATGTAAAACTTGACAAGACTCATAAGATTCATCATCAGTAACAGAAGCTCTAAGTCTATTGATTTCAGAATTTAAGCTATCGACAACAAATTTATGATTTTGATTTTTTTTATACTTTTTGAGCTCCTCTGTCAATCTAAGTACAGCACGAGATAAATTAGTATAAGAAGATTTTACCTCATCAGGATCACTGTAAAGATCATCATCGTTGAGCTCCTCACTATTGACCATAAAACACATCCCTGTGAAGTCCACCTCTTTTGCCTTCTTACCATTGCCCTCATCGTTGCTTTCGGAATCATCATCACTCAAAATAATCTCACCAAGTTCTAAAATTATCTTGTTAACCGTCCTATGATAATTGCACTTCTTGTTTGGATCAATCTTGACATGAGAGCGATGAGATGGTGCATTGTCATCCTTGACCTCCTTGCTCCTTAGTTTGGGGCAATTCTTCTTGATGTGATCTTGATCACCACATTCATAGCATCTGACTGGACCTCCTCTCCATCTTGATCTGATATTGCTAATTGCCTTGGTCACCTAATTGTTCATATAAAATTGATCACAATGCAGATAAAGAGACAAAAGAAGAACTAGAAGAATTGTCAGCTTGGTTACTCACTAACCCAAAGGATTAGTCTTATTTATCCTGACTAAAACATCAATCTCATGTGTTTTCATCTTAGAATAAAGATTATTCAAAGTGAGTGTTTCCACATTAACAGAATGATTAGTCGTTGTCCATATAGAAATTGAAGAAAATATGGAATTATGAGCAGCTCTAATGTATTTTTCGAACACTTGTTACTCACCAAAGTTTAAAAGAAAATATTGTGCAGCAATCAAATGGACTAGAGATTCATGAGTTACCTCATGATTATAATATCAGTTACATATCGTACCATCGGAGTTGAATTGCAGTTATGTCTTCCTCATGGCTATGTCTTGTTTTTCTTTACATCTTTGAACACGTCTATGCAAGTACCCGGTTCCACCTATAGACTTTGCAGACAATTCATGATGACATATTTTGCAAACACCATATCTTACCTACACTCCAGCCTCGTCATGCTTCATTATCTTGTTAAAATCTTGCCACATCCCTGATGTGCTAAGTCCGGACCTCTTTATTCCGGTGCTTGCAGACGCGGCGGCACTCATAGATCATGACGATGGTATAGCCATGGTCTGCTCTCCCATTTGAGGTGGAGGCAGAAGCAGAGACATTTCATTCTCGAAGGATGAAAGATTTTTCGGATCAATTCCATTTTCACTCGTAGAAAAACTATCAAAATTTTCCATAGAGAAATATGAAAACTACAAAATACAAATAGAAAAATACATTATTATCTATTTTACATTATAACAAAGAAAAGTAAATATACAAAAATTAGTATTGTTACCTCTTTTCTTGACTGTAGCTGAATTTTGAATTTTTGGTTTTTTGGCAAAATATTTCGAATTTTGCTAAATTATCACAAAGTGTATTGAAATTTTCACAAGAGACTTTGGAGAAGATATTGCAATTTTGAGTGTGGCTAAATGAAGGGGATATGATGCCTGTTGTGGGGGTGGCCCAACCCTCTGTGACTGGGCCTTGCAACTGGCCTAATATGTAATTGACCCGATAGTGTAGAGATGTAAATATACCAATGTACCCTCATCTTTTGTAAGCACTAAGGGGGAGAATGGGGATTTTCCATTCTACCCCACTCATGTATATAAACCCCCAGGAGGGGCAGGACGGGGGACATCCTCTAATTCGTACCAACCCTTCCACAGATCTGGTTCCCCTCTTCCTCTTCTACGAGTCCCCTTCTTTACTGTTTGGCTTGTAGCCACAACAGATGGCGCCGACCGTGGGGGGCGACTAGGAGTCACGTATGGAAGAGATTTCTCCAACATTCAACAAAAAGCGGCAGCTATGCGGATCCTTTCTGCTCCTGGGGCCATGCTGCTTCCAGGAGCATCGGAGACAGATAAGTAGTTTGCTTGCTAAGAATTCAACCATCCTGGCTATGGAGGTGTTTGGGCTTTACCTGCATGCTTCGTCATGTTTTGTAGATGCAATATTGACTAGACCTAGTTGAATCGCCCAGACGAGGTGCCGGATGGGTCCAATCGAATCGCCTATTTTTATGTTGCTACTATCTCCGCTCTACTGGGGGGTGGTCATGTAGGGAAGCGATGTCCTAGACTGCGGAGAAGGCTAGCTTCGTGCACTGTCGGAGTCTGCGCCGCAGCTCCGACCTCCGCGCCCTCGGCGCCTACGCGCGGGACTCCATGCATGCGCGAAGCCTCCCGCCCGAAGTCTCCCAGCTCAAAGTCCCCATGCATGCGTGCGTATACGGCGGCTCTGCACGACTACGACCTCGACCGGATCATCCGCACCACACGTCTTCGACGAGAGTATCCTCACGGCGAGTCCTGCTCTGTGCTGCCAAACTACGCATCCTTCCCGAGTAAAGGCAGCAGCAGCCCAAGAGGTCTCCGACGCCATGCTCGACGCCTGCCTGGTCGAAGCCTACGTGGCAGGACCCCGGGGAGGACGTAGTAGGACGTCGACAGTGCCATGGGGCGGTACGACGCCTCCGTTATGGGCCTGATGAGCTCGATTGAGCTACCGACGAAGAAGCAGTAGCTGGGGCCGTGTGAAGTCCAGCTCCGTGCATGACCTCGCCTCCGCCCGTAGCCCAACTATGCAAGCGTGGCCTGGGCCCGCACCCGGCGTACATGCTAGGGCTCCACCTCGCCTGCACCCGCACCTGCAGTCTACGCCGAGTCCCTTGGGGTCCCCACCGACATCGCGCGAGCTCTCTGAAGTCTTCGTCGGGTCCCCTAGGGTCCCGCCGACATCACGCGGGCAGCTCTGAGGTCTCCGTCGAGCTCTTCGAAGTCTCCACCGAGTCCCCTGGGGTCTTCGCCAACGTTGCGCGGTAGCTCCGAAGTCTCCATCGAGCTCTCCGTAGTCTCCGTCGAGTCCCCTGGGGTCTTCGCCAACGTTGCGCGGCAACTCCAAAGTCTCCGTCGAGCTCTCTGAAGTCTTCGCTGAGTCCCCTGGGGTCTTCGCTAACGTTGCGTGGCAGCTCTGAAGTCTCCGTCGAGCTCTCCGAAGTCTCCGCCGAGTCCCCTAGGGTCTTCGCCAACGTTGCGCAGCAGCTCCGAAGTCTCCATTGAGCTCTCCGAAGTCTCCGTCAAGCTCTCCGTAGTCTACGCTGAGTCCCTTGGGGTCCCCACCGACATCACGCGGGCAGCTCTGAAGTCTCCGTCGAGCTCTCCGAAGTCTCCGCCGAGTCCCCTGGGGTCTTCGCTAACGTTGCGCGGCAGCTCCGAAGTCTCCGTCGAGCTCTCCGAAGTCTCCGCCGAGTCCCCTAGGGTCTTCGCCAACATTGCGCGGCAGCTCCGAAGTCTCTGTCGAGCTCTCTGAAGTCTCCGCCGAGTCCCCTGGGGTCTCCGCTAGCGTCGCACGGGTAGCTAACTAGGCAAAGACTGCTTCAGCCGTGGGCTACGCTTCATCGAAGACCTCGGTCGCGGACCCTATGCAGACAAAGCCCGCGCCGACGACGTCCGCCTAGGCGATGGCCTCCTCTTCCGTGCCAACTAAGTCCATCCAGGTGGGCAGCGGTGTTTGACCGGCTTCTGGCTTAAATTGCACGATGGCCTCGCGCCTCCACGCACTCTACGGAGTATAAATAAGATGTAGCGTCGAGGTCCGCCTCCGCACACACTCTACGGAGTCTAAATAAGACGCAGATATTGTCCCTGCGCACTCTACCGAGTATAAACAAGACGCGAATCCCACGCACGCATAGATGTTATCCGTGTGCGTACTCTCCAGAGTATAAATAAGACATGGATGTTGATCTCACACACTCTACGGAGTATAAATAAGACGTGGATGTTGATCCCACGCACTCTACGGAGTATAAATAAGACGTAGCATCGAGGTCCGCTTCCACACGCACTCTACGGAGTCTAAATAAGATACAGATGTTGTCACTATGCACTCTACCGAGTATAAACAAGACGTGGATCCCGCACACGCATGGATGTTGTCCCTGTGCGTACTCTCCGGAGTATAAATAAGACGTGGATGTTGATCCCACGCACTTTACGGAGTATAAATAAGATGTAGATGTTGATCCCACGCACTCTACGGAGTATAAATAAGACGTAGCGTCGAGGCCCACCTCCGCACGCACTCTACAGAGTATAAGTAAGACGTAGCGTCGAGGTCCGCCTCCGCACGCACTCTACGGAGTATAAACAAGACGCAGCGGGGGGACGCCTTTGTACGCACTCTACGGAGTATAAATAAGATGTAGCGTCGAGGTCCACCTCCGCACGCACTCTGAGGAGTATAAATAAGATGTAGCATCGAGGTCCGCCTCTGCACGCACTCTACGGAGTATAAATTAGACGCGGATGTTGTCCCTGCGTACTCTACTGAATATAAACAAGACGTGGATATCTCGCGCACGCGTCGATTTTGTCGCTACACATACTCCCCGGAGTATAAACAAGACGTGGTCGATATTCTCACGCACTCTACGGAGTCTAAATAAGTCACGGATATCGTCCCTGCGCACTCTACTGAGTATAAATAAGACGTGGATGTCCCGCGCACGTGTCGCTGTTGTCACTACGCGTACTCTTTGGAGTATAAATAAGACGTGGATTTTGATCTCACGCACTCTACGGAGTATAAAAATTGCGCAATGCCCCAGACACCAGGGAGTGCCTCGCTTTAGCGGCGCAGAACTTGGGCAACACGCCTTCGCATGCGTTTCACTAGGGAGTGCATCGCTTTAACGTCCTCGGCCTATGCCTCGAGCGCCCGCTCACTGCAGACACTGTTTTTGAAGGTAGGGGAATGGCAGTTTCGCCTCCCTGCCTCCGTGTGTGTAGTGCCCTAGGCCTACGTCTCGAGCGCCCGCTCTCCGTGGGCACTATTTTTGAAGGTAGGGGAACGGCAGTTTTGCCTCCCTGCCTCCGCGTGCGTAGCGCCCGCTCCTCGTGGGCACTGTTTTTGAAGGTAGGGGAACGGCAATTTCACCTCCCTACCTTCGCGTGCGTAGCGCCCTAGGTCTACGCCTTAAGCGCCCGCTCCCCGTGCACACTATTTTTGAAGGTAGAGGAACGGCAGTTTCGCCTCCCTGCCTCCACGTGCGTAGCGCCCTAGGCCTACGCCTCGAGCGCCCGCTCTCCTCGGGCACTTTTTGAAGGTAGGGGAGCGGCAGTTTCGCCTCCTTGCCTCCGCATGCGTAGCGCCCTAGGCCTACGCCTCGAGCGTCCGCTCTCCGCGGGCACTATTTTTGAAGGTAGGGGAACGGCAGTTTCGCCTCCCTGCCTCCGCGTGCGTAGTGCCCTAAGCCTACGCCTCGAGCGCCCGCTCTCCGTGGGCACTATTCTTGAAGGACTTCGTCGCCCGCCTCGTAGGCATTGCCTTAGCGGGTGGCGTGACTTCGCCGTCTACCTCGTAGGCAATGCCTCGGTAAGATGACTCGGCCCTGGCGCAGGGCTTCGTCGTCCGCCTGGTAGGCATGGCCTCGGCTGGACGACCCGGCTCTGGCACAGGACTTCATCGTCCGCCTGGTAGGCACGGCCTCGGCGGGGCGACCCAGCTCTGGAGCAGCTCCTCACCGCCCCACCTTGTAGGCATCGTCTCGGCGGAGCGGCGCGACTTCGACGTCCGCCTAATAGGCCATGCCTCAGCAGGATGGCTCAGCTCCGGCGTAGGACTTCGTCGTCCGCCTGGTAGGCACGGCCTCGGTTGGACGGCCCGGCTTCGGCACAGCGCCTCGCCGCCCGCCACGTAGACATTGCCTCGACGGAGTGGCGCGACATCATCGTCCGCCTGGTAGGCACGGCCTTGGCTAGACGGTCCGGCTTCGGCACAGCGCCTGCCCGCCTCGTAGGCATTGCCTCGACGGAGTGGCACGACGTCGTCGTCCGCCTCGTAGGCAATGCCTTGGTAGGACAACTCGGCTCCGGCGCAGGACTTCGTCGTCCGCCTGGTAGGCACAGCCTCGGCGGGGCGACCCGGCTCCAGAGCAGCTCCTCGCCGCTCGCCTTCTAGGCATCGCCTCGGCGGAGCGGCGCGACTTCATTGTCCGCCTGGTAGGCATGGCCTTGGCTGGACGACCCGGTTCCGGCGTAGGACTTCGTCGTCCACATGCTAGGCACAGCCTCGGTGGGGAGACCCGGCTCCAGAGCAGCTCCTCGCCGTCTGCCTTCTTGGCATCGCCTCGCCAGAGCGGCGTGACTTTGCCGTCTGCCTAGTAGGCCATGCATCAGCAGGACAGCTCGGCTCCGGCGTAGGACGTCGTCGTCCGCCTCGTAGGCAATGCCCCGGTAGGACGGCTCGGCTCCGGCGCAGGACTTCGTCGTCCGCTGGGTAGGCACGGCCTCGGCGGGGTGACCCGGCTCTGGAGCAGCTCCTCGCCGCCCGCCTTCTAGGCATCGCCTCGGCGGACCGACGCGACTTCGTCGTCCACCTGGTTGGCACGGCCTCGGCTGGACGACCCGATTTCGGCGCAGGACTTCGTCGTCCGCCTGCTGGGCACGGACTCGACGGGGAGACCCGGCTCCGGAGCAGCTCCTCGCTGCCCGCCTTTTAGGCATCGCCTCGCCAGAGCGGCGTGACTTCGTCGTTCGCCTAGTAGGCCATGCATCGGCAGGACGGCTCGGCTCCAGCGTAGGACGTCGTCATCCGCCTCGTAGGCAATGCCTCGGTAGGATGGCTCGGCTCCGGCGTAGAATTTCATCGTCCGCCTGGTAGGCACGGCCTCGGCAGGGCGACCCGACTTCGGAGCAGCGCCTCACCGCCCGCCTCGTAGACATTGCCTCGGCGGGGTGGCAGGGCAGCGGTGCCTCGTCGCCCGCCTCGTAGGCATTGCCTCGGCGGGGTAGTGACGACTTCGCCATCCGCCTCGTAGGCAATGCCTCGGTAGGACGGCTCGGCTCTGGCACAGGACTTCGTCGTCCGCCTGGTAGGCACGGCCTCGGCGAGACGACCCTGCGTCCCAGCAGCTCCTCGCCGCCCGCCTTATAAGCGATGACCCAGCTTCGAAGTGGGATTCCGCGGACCTCTTCGTGGACATCGCCTCAGGGTTAGTTGCATCGGTTCACCAATCGGTACCCTCGCGCTTGCTGTCGGGGAACGGGGGGCTGGGATAGTTTGGCACGTCAGCTCGCCCATCGGGACCTCTGCGCTTACTGTTGAGGGAGTACTGTTGTGGGGGTGGCCCAACCCCCCGTGACTGGGCCTTGCAACTGACCTAATATGTAATAGGCCCGATAGTGTAGAGGTGTAAATATACCAATGCACCCTCATCCTTTATAAGCACTAAGGGGTAGAATGGAAAATTCCTATTCTACCCCACTCATGTATATAAACCCCCAGGAAAGGCAGGAGGGGGGACATCCTCTAATTCGTACCAACCCTTCCACAGATCTGGTTCTCCTCTTCCTCTTCTACGAGTCACCTTCTTTACTGTTTGACCTGTAGTCACAACAATACCCATTTATAGAAAAAAACCTGAGTTTTTTATTTTTTTTATTTTTTAAACTCCCAAACGGCTCTAAAACGATTAGAAATTTGAAAAACAACCTTTTTGGGTTAAATGGGTTGTGCCCACCGTGCCATGTTGGGCTAACCATGTCTAACAGTCGGATTTTCATGCCTACCGGGTTAACCGTGCTACCGAGCTTAACATGTCTAATAGGCTGTCGTAACTCTTGGGCTGTGCCATGCCGATCATGCCCGTACCGGGCTGGCACGCTAGGCCGGAGCGGTGGCTCAGGCATGGCCTAGCTACTCATCCTGTGCTAGCCCGACACGGTACCATCACGAGTCATGTCGTTCCGGGACCGTGCCTGAAATAGCGGGCTATGGACCAGCCCAATAGGTACAGCCTATTTGGCCACCTCTACCAGCACTCGTGAATGTTTGAGGGCAGAAAGGTCCAGCAATTGAAGCTGCTTAATCAACAGTCGAACAAAAAAAGGAAAGCAACAGTGTTTTGGAAACTATTGGGTCGAGGTAACTCGGCTGAAAGTTCATGAACCTTGTCTTATCAATAGTTCTTTCCACAAATATATTGTCAAACTTTGGTATTGGGCCCGTATATGTTATGGTAGCTCATTTTAGTTTAGAAAATTTTTTTGAAAAAAAACTACAACGGTTGACATATACTCACCAGAATATGCGTATACCAAATGCACAAACGCAGACGCACGCTTTTCACCAAGACTCAATATATGTAAACAAGGTTGTCAGTATCACAACACGTATCGTAGTATCATATGATCTTACGATCCTACCGGAGATAAATGATATGGATCGTAATATGGATTAGAATTAGGTAGTATCACAGTAGGATCGTGGTCCTACTCGTAGAATCGTTAGGATTGAATAGAATCGCGGTAAGATCACAGTGGGATCATGATTCTGACAATAAACTATATTAGCATATAAAATTTGATATTACCTATTGCTAACTTGAGTTGCACTAGTTTAATTCACTTTGTTTTGTTGTTTACATGTTATTCTAAGGTAAAAAAACGTATTATCTTTGATATATTGCATTTTTAGATTATTAATTTATTAAAATAATTAAATAAATTTCAAAAAGCAACATTAATTCATTAACATGATCATTTCTAATATCGTGATCCTGACAACCTTGTGTGTAAGGGAATCTGGATTCTTTGACTTCACATAGGTAAGTCACAAACAGTCCGAATCACAGCACATGAGAAATTGAATATCTCACAATAAATTGGCAATTTATCGTTCATCAGATCTCAGCTGTCCAATGATTTATCCGATGACTCCGTACGCCCATAGCTACAGTGCCCCTCTGACCTGCCTCACTAATGTAGCGCTCAATTTAGCATTAGTTTATGATTTTTTTTACTGTAGCTGACTTATTTTTTACTGTAGTTGAGTTGGCTTATTTGGCATAAATAAATTTAAAAAATAGAAAAAAAAATATGTTAACCCATCACAGACAATGTAAATGAATAAGGGAAAAAAAGAAAAGGCAAAAAAATCTAAAAAATCTAAAAAAACAAGAAAAAGTCAAAATTACTAAATAGTAAAAAAAAACAGAAGCCAGAAGTAGAAACTGACTTTAAATCAACTTAAATATGGCCTAAAGTCAGAGGATCCGCATACCATGCGTACAAAGAACTGACCCATGGGGTTAGTTGATGCAGTCGAACCTCCAGGTCTCCACTAAGGACAGTTGCCGCTTCTAGGATCTGGAACACATCGGCTAATTAATTTCATCATTTTTTTAGTTTTTATGAATTTTTATTTTTTTCATTTATTTCTTTGCATTGTTAGATATGATATAACTTTTTAATTTTTTTTAATTTATTTAAGCAAAAAAGCTATCAGTCGTTACATTATATTTCAGTCGCTCCGTACATTTTCAGCTAGAAGTCAGAACCTTAGCTGATATCTTGTCTTAACTAAACTGATGTAATATGTAAAGTTTTAGTCAGAAGTTAGAACGTGTGGTTTTGTTGTAGGATCGGGCAAGCTTCAAAATTGTAGTACAGGTTGTCTTTGGAAAAGCCTGGTAGGAAATTGACTAAACTAAAATAGGCTGGTTTAGTAAATCAATAAACAAAACAAGTCAACCATTTAGGCTTTCAATCAGGACTCGGGAGTGGCCTGCGACACTTCTTTGCAATTGGAATCCCGAATCGTGCCATCACTGCATAATTAAAATTAAGGCTTTTATGGGAACCTCAGCGTGAGGGGTCGAAGGAGTCCAAAACTTTGCATCAACTAAATGAGGTCTTGTCACTCCAAAGCATCCAATCTTTGCAGATGATGGGGATGTCATCTAATCTTCTATCATTAAACAAGAAGACCGCACCATGTGAGGCTCCAACAACGATGAGAAAAGGCTTAAGATTCGTGAGGGGCCGGATGGCAATAATCACATGGAGTTTAGGAGAACAATCCTATTATCATCCACTGGATCACCACAACTTTATTTCTCAAAAGGGGGGAAAATATATTGTACTCCCATATCTTCATTCTTCCCAGCATCTCTTCTCTGCAATGCTGTACTTGTGTTGGGCACTTAGGACAGCCAGTTTGGTCCAGGTTGAAGATTAAAGTTTGGTGTTTGTTAAGCTTGCAAAGTTTACTTTGGAATTGTTTTCCATTTCAACTTTGTGGGATGGGTTAATGGAAATTCAGGGCATGTTTGGCAACAAGAAAAGACTGGAATGAGCAACAGTGTTGAGTGAAAAACTACGGGATTATAAAACAGAGGAATTATATTTTAAAAAAAAGTGAACTATTTTTACCCCTATGTATACGAAGTTAAAATTGTAATATACAGAAGGACTAAAAAAACATATAGGCCTATTTGGAATGCATCATTTCACAGAAATCTTATGGGGAGCAATACAGTTCTTCAAAATTGTTACTAGAGCCCTCCATTCCAGTGAGGCCAAAATTTTGTAACGCTTGCTATTCTGTTCTGGTGCATAGGAAAAACTTGCTTCTTCAAAATTCATATAATTGAGGAGAATTGCTGCGGGATTTTCCCCACTCTATCCATGGTTCCAGAAACACTCCTTGGGATTCTATTTTTATCTACTTTTCTAAGTCCTCAATTTCAGACTAAACATGTCTGTTTCATTTTTTGCAACAAAGGTGCAGAACTTTCTTGTTGGTCATTCTATGATTTTGATACAAAAATCACATATTACAAATACTAGTCTTTCCCATGAGAAGAGAACATATCCTATATGGCACCACTCGAAACGGTTTAAAACCAGTTTCTACTTCTGGTTTTGCTTTTTTTCACTATTCAATAATTTCGTTTTTTTCTGATTTTTTAGATTTTTTAGGCATTTTTATCTTTTCTTTTTTTTCTATATTCCTTTGCATTGTCCGTGATGGGCTAACATATTTTTTCTATTTTTATTTTTTTTAAATTTAATTATGTCAAATAAGCTAACTCAGCTACAGAAAAAAAATAAGTCAGCTACAATAAAAAAATCATAAGCCTATTGACACCAAACTGAACGCTACCTATAGTACAACAGGAAATTTCAGGTGTAGTGCCTGTGTACAGGAACATGAGATAGATGCATGTGGATGTGGACTTATAGCTTTTTACTGAATATTGGGCAAGAGGATCTAAGCAAGAACCATTCTAAAAAGCATCATTCTTTTGAACACAACCATTCTGCAAGTGAATGAGATATTGTTTCCTATCAAATAAACAGATAATAGAATAGGATGTGAGCAAGCGACAGCTGCATTAAAAGGAAACTGAAAGGGTCATCTTATTCATCACTAATCCTAAACAAAGTGCAGATTGCTTTGTGTACTGTCAAGTAATGTTAACTATTGAGATATCTTTGTTTTGAAGCTCAAAATTAAATAATGTGCCATGTCAGAAATCTGGGAAATTTCAACTCTTTTGCCAACATGTTGTAGTTAGGCAAGTTGGAATCTTGGGGTTTTTTTCTAAAAAACCAGTTGACGCGTTCCCTTGTTCCCACTGGCCACTACACATCACTTACACTATTTTAGAGTTAAGAATTCCATAAACAATGAGACAGGTTGTTCGCTTTCTGGTGAAGGTAAATATGCATTTCTTTAGGAAAAACTCTGCGTGCACCAAAGATCATTCACAAATTTTATGAGAAGTGAACTGTGAAAATCATGTTTTTTCCATTATAAACTATGTAAATTATAAAGCAAATGTAGGCAGCGATCACATCAATATCTACAAACGCAAATATACTTCTTTTTTGGACTTCAACACATATATACTTCCAAGCATAGGCAAAAATTCAAGAAACTGATTTTTACATTGTTGCGACTTTTGAGACCCCCATCACCACCAATATTGTGTTAGCAGAATGAAAAAGTACCACACTACTTTTGTTTGACAAATTTAGAGCATGACAAGTATATCATGCGAACAGACATATCATTTCACATTATTGAAATATGTTTACAAATCAACAATGGTTTTTTTCCCAATGTGTTAGCAGAATGAAAAAGGACCACTACTTTTGTTTTACAAATTTAGAGCATAACAAGTACATGCAAGACCAAGAAACAAGCACCTTATTTTTAGCAGTGACCATAAATATCTCTAAATTCCAATTATTGTAAGCTTTAGTTCAGTCTCAAAAATTAAATGACTTCTTTAATTCTTCTCTACAGTAACATCAATCATTGGGTGCTTCTGCACGACTAATATACTATCGCCCCACTCATGTTACGATCGTTGGCGTTGGGCGACAGCGGAAAATACACTGTAGCAGGTACTGTAGCTACAGTACCTGCTACAGTAAATTTTTCCGTTTTTTGTTTTGTTTTTTTTCTTATGTTCCTTTGCATCGTCCGCTCTAATTTAGTATAGCGTTTTTATTTTTAAATTTTTTAAAATTTAATTATATTAAATAAACCAACTCAGCTACAGTGTTTTTTCAGCCAACTACAATGTTTTTTCAGCAAAAACCAAAAGCTATCGCTATTCCGATCACCCCTTATGTCAAGCAACAAAATTTTGGGTGCCTTATATTTAACTTGTCCTGAGTACACCCTCGCAAAAAAATGTTCCTGAGTACATAGTAGCCCGTGACTGGAGCATATGTGAATGTGATAAACAAAAGCTACAGTGAAATTTCAGCTAAAAACCATCGCTAAAACGATCACCCCCTTAAGCTTGATAATATGGTGTGGTGACAGCGCAGGGAAATTAAACAAATTAAATCAGTCATGTTGCTATTAGAGCATGCATTGCGTCTTGGGGATAATGCTTGATGTGGGCTGTATTACTCACACCAGTTGATCATAAACAATATTAGGATTTCCTTTTTGAAAAGTGTCCTTAAAAAGTTGAAAGTTACAATGAAAATTGTGAGCATAACTCTGTAATGGCAAACAAATATATATTCTTTTTTTTTTTTGAAGAGGGAGCAGGAGAACTGCTTCGATTTCTTTAAGATTTAGGAATAAACATTATGATATGGCTCTATTAAAAGGAAAATGGAATATGAATGTATTTTTTCAATAAAAACAACAATTTTTACAACTAGAGCATTTTCTTGGGAAATGATTTGCTACCGTCTAAGGAATACAACACGTGTTTCGTGCTTTTGGATGGTGCATTCAATGATCGATTTTGCTAAAACGCGGACGTCCGCTGGCATCTAGTGGATGTCATCTTAGGCCCTGATCGTTTCGGCTTTTTTCGGCTTCAGCTTTTTTTTCACTATTCATTACACTATCCACTAACTCAGCTACAGTGTTTTTTCAGCCAGCTACAGTGTTTTTTCAGCCAAAAGCCAAAAGCCATCGCTATTCCGATCACCCCCTTAGACCATTGGATCCAGTGGATGTCATCTTAGACCATTGGATTAGACTTGGGCCCACCATCTCAACCCCAAATGTGTCTCCTAATTGGGGAGGCGTCGGGGGCTCAGGTCGTCCAACCAACAGATGGAACAGATCGAATATAAATTGAATAGTGTATTTATCATGTTTATATTCGTATTTTATAAATAAATATGAATTTGAATATTATTGAATAGGAATACGAATCTAAATTGTAACAGATATGAATTTAAATTAAATATCTACTCAATTCGATCGGATCCGTATATCATCATAGCTTATATAGTATGAAGATATTAATGACATATTATCCTTGTACAATCACGTTTAATTATTCTAATCCATTTACTTCATGTAAAGAAACACGAATTCATATTGAATTAAAAAATTTGTCCAACTAATTAATTGTATTGTAATAAAATATGTATATTGCTTCGTCAAATATAGATACAGATACAAATAGTCCAGATAAAATAACATTTCATATGGTAAAAGTTCATACCATATTTATATCTATATTTTTTTATACGAATTCGAATATGAACGGGAGAGAAATTATTAATTGGATGAAAAGTCTATACCGAATTTATGTTCTATCAAATACAGTGATCAGATAAAATAGATAATTCGTATTCATTTCCTACCCGTAAACACAATTGCACACGGCTCCCATCTTCCTCTCATGGCTCCCCATTTTCCTTGTGCCATCGACAAGGCCATGCACTTTTGCCTCGGAAGCCTCTGCATTCCACTTCTTTTCCTCTCGTAAACCCTAGGTGCCCAGCGCTCAACCGTACGCCATGCGCTCCATCTATTAGCTTCCTTGACAACGAGGCTCAGTGGCTTCCTCTTCGTCCCCCGATAAAAAGTTACGAAATTTTCCAGGTGAAAGTCAAAAAATCCTCATTTGGTATTTTACAACCCGAGTTGATGTTTTTTTTTAAAAAAAAAGTCTAAGTTGATAGATGGATTTCTTGAATTGAAAGTCGAAATTTCTAAGAGTTGAAAGTTCGAACTCCAGAATTTGAAGTATTCAAATCTTGAACCAAAATCCTTGTGGCACTGCGGGTAGGCCATTGGGCAACGTGACATCGGTGTCTATGTGGGAGGGTCGGCCTACAAGGGGAGGCATGCCATCAAGACAACTAACAGATGACAGTATATTATGATCTCTTCTTTTTAGCTTTTAAAAGCTGCTATTTAACTTTTTTTTTATAATAACTAGCTTTCGAACGAAGTTCAAAGTAGGGTCTACAATTTAATTGTAGTACACATTGTAGCGACTTTATTTATATCAGCTAAAACAGCACATGAGTTTCTGTTACTCCGTATTCTCTCACAAACAGCCTAAAAATTATAACACACAGCAATAAACCATAAACTGAAGCAAAAAAAAAAAACAGGCCCTAATAGGCAATAGCCACCCTCTTCAACAATTTAGGTAAGGATCTGGTCTTATATTTTTCCACCGTCCCAACTCGAATCCTTCACTGAAATTTTTATTTCATTGAATGGGTTTTATAGCTTATGGACTGTCCTCAAATACAACAGATTCATTGATAACTCAGAGGAATAACTATCGCACTACAATTTCCATAACTAGTCACCCATTGTTTTTTGATTTTGTGACATCCAAAAAATTTTATTTGATTTATTAAAATTTATTCAGTTTTTTCTAAATTTTATTTCAAAGCCTAGAGTAAGAAAACTAAATTTATCTATTTTTTAAAAGTCAAAAATAGTTTATTTTATTTTTTTAGTTCCCCTAGATTTATAGTATTTCTAAGAATTTTTCTGGAATTTTAGTAATCATTTTCTATTTTTTAGAATTTTTTGAAGCCTTCTAGTATTTCTAAAAAGTATAAAAGAAAATTTAAAAACTCAAACTCATTCTGGGCTGACAAGTGTTGAGCCCTGGTTAAATCCGCCCTCGCCTGATCAAATCCCGACCGCCCCCTCACTTACCCCTTCGCTCTTCATCCGATGGCTGAGACCTTTTCTCTTAACCACATGGCAATTATCTGGCCATCCATTCCCTCCCTCTCTCCTCTTCTCTCTCGCCAACAGGCGAGTACTCTTACGACTACTCCTTACTGAGGAAGTGGAGGTACTCGGAGTCGGCTATGACTTCGACTACCGAGTACTCTTACGACTACTCCTCGCTAAGAAAGCGAAGGTACTTGGAGTCGTTTACGACTTTCCGAAGTCGTTTACGACCTTGACAACTACAACGAAGACTCGATTACCACTAGGAAGTCGTAGTCGAAATCAACACTCGGGGAAAATTAGTCTTTTTCTTTTTTTTGTTTTAAACTTTCGGAAGCCCGTATTTTCTCATTTTAACTTCGATTGGACCCGTTCAAATTTCTAAATTCTTTTAAAATCATAAACTACCAATTTCCATACTCTTTTTAAATTTTTTAATTTTATTTAAATTTTGGTTCTTTGCGTATATATTACGACAACTCCGGAGAGTTCGATTTTGACGATTCTCAGCACCAAGACTTCGAGCAAGGCAAGTTACACCTTTGATCATATTGCTCCCAGTATTTTAAATTATTTATCTTATTTTTAAATTATTATGTATGTATACTTTTATTCAAATCTAATTTAAATTCTAGTTATACCCAAATCATTTGTGTATAGCCAAATTTGACCTTGATCTTCCTATGCCTTGTCCCTTTAGATGAAAATCTAGTTAGTATGACAGTATTGACTAGAAATTTTATAGAATTGTTTAGTCATGCTTAGAATAAATTAGGTGGAAATATTTATTTCACATAAAATGTTAAATTCTAAAATCTATTCTTGAGTTTGGTGAGTCAAGGTCTATGGAATTTTGATAAAATAAAGTTATAAAATATGGTTTAGATTTAGATATTGGTATGGAGTTGGGTGCTTGCATGCATTGCTATTCGGTGATATAGTATTGATTGTCAAGCACAAGTGGTATGTGGTTAGGCCTAAGTCACCTTAAGGACCGGTCTATGAGCTACTATTATAAAGTCACACCGTACTAACACAAGTCTGGTATAGAACAGATCTGGCTAAATAAATTATGATGTTCCAAATATAGTTTCGCTATAGGTTGGAGGTGAGCGTGGTGTAGGCCGTGAGAAGTCTCATATGGCACAAGAGGGGGCTCCAACTTATGGATTCAAGTTGTGGTGAAATCTTAGTGGCGGCGTAACTATTTTGGCTACGGAACATGGTAATGGCCTTGTCATGAACTCTCCACCGCACACCTAAAACAGTGTGTTAATCACGTGGCACAACGAGAGGGCATGTCTTGTGGGTAAAGTTGTACATATTTGCAGAGTAACAAACTATCCTGGATAGCCGTATCCACGGTTATGGACATGCTGAGTATGATTTTTCATGGATTAGATTTTGATTTTATAAAATCTGGTTTGTGGACAAATGAGAACTCTTTTAGGAAGATGGTCCGGGTAGAATACTTGTGGTTAGGTTAGTGTTAGGTTGAAGTCTATACTAACGATGTTATTTTCATTTAATGTGGTTTCATCTATTGTAGTAAATTCAGCTTTTATACTTACTTTACGATATTTACTTCAGTATTGCTTTCCGCATAAATAACATTATTATGCCTTCCTTTGTTATTCCATATGCATGCATTCATTCTGTTAAACCTCCTGGTGTAACTTGTATAGTACTTTATGTGCTCACATTGCTTAATTCTGTTGCCAGAGGATGACGTCATCGACTGTGGTAAAAATTGCGACGAATAGGTGGTCTTACAGTCATTCGCCTATGGGCAGGCAGGATGAGCTGTCCCTTTATGATTACCTTCCGCTGATTTATTTTTGTTGACTATGAGCCTTTATTTGTAAACTTGACCATAATGTCCATACATTTGTTTTATAATAAAGTGTGGTTGATGTATGATACGTAACCCTATTAACTCTGTGTGCACTAGCTTTTCTTAGGATAGTGCGATTTACACAAAGAGTTTCAAAATTGTTGTTCCGAGATCCGACAGATTTATAACGTTAGCGGCTTTGAGAAACATATTTCATACAAATTCTATAATAAAAAACAGAGCAAGTGCTTTAAAATTCTTGTGCAGATGTTTGTGGGTTCCATGGAAGGAGTCCTAAATTGCTCTTGCAGTTGCACAGGATGCCTTTGCTCCTGAAGGTACATCAACCTGTGGGTAGGGGTGAAAACGGATCGGATAGTTTCCGATCGATCCGGACGAATACGGATACGGATTGTGTCGGATCGGATTTTTTTCGGATAATTCTCGGATCGGATACGGATACAGATTTTTTTATCGGATACGGATACGAATACGGTAAGCCTAGTATCCGTCAAATACGGATACAGATACGGATAATCCAGATAAAACGAAACCGGATATCCGGATTTTCTAGAATCTCCCCATTTTCTTATTTCCAAAATCCGAATAAAATCCAAAAGGCTATAGAAAATAGCAATTAAATCCAAAAAATTCACCAAAAATACCAGAAAAATCCTTGAGACATGAGGAACACAAATAAAATATTTTTAGCTCATGTTAAAGTTTAATTTAATCATATTAAATTATTTTAAATTCTAAAATTTTATTTTAAGCTTGATTTAATTCCAGAAAATTTATTTTTATAAACAAGGCTTTATAAACTCCAAAAAATCAGGATGTTACAAACTATTTACGCATTTTCGTTAATTTTAGATGTATAGTTTAAGAGGTTTTCATGTTCCGATAAATATTCGTAACCGTATTCGTTTCGATTCGTATTCGATCTGTATCTGTATTCGATATTATTCGTATTTGTATTCGTATTCGAGTTATCCATATTCGTATCCGTATCCGAAAAAAATATGAAAACAAATATGGTAGAGGCATTATCCGTCCGTATCCGATCCGTTTTCACCCCTACCTGTGGGTTATCAGATTCTGGTCAAGTGCTGCATGATTGGAACCAGGGAGGCCTGCCAGCCAGGTAAAAGATTTCTTTCCCCGGTGATTTTTAACTTTTGTAATCTGTATTTTAACTTTCGCACAGAATTCTGCATTTTCTTGAAATTATGAAAAGTTTCTTAAAATCATCACTAAATTAACAATGGGGCGCTGAAGTTACACGCTTTTTTCTATTGTTAAATCACCCAATACCTGCCAACATTTTAGGCCTCTCTGAGGCTCCACTCGTTTCGATTTTAACTTCTAACTTTTAGTTTCTAGTTCACTAATTCTTAATTTTATTTTTTCTATCTTTTTGGATTTTTTAGCTTTTTCTTTTTTTCTCGTATTCTTTTGCATTGTTTGTGATTGGCTAACATGTTTTTTCTGTTTTTAAACTTTTTTAATTTTAAGTACGTCGAAAAAGCTATAAGCAATTACAGTACAAAATAAATCAGCTATAGTGAAAAAAAGACATAAGCCACCAAAAAAGCCAAATTAAGCAGGGCTCTTAATGTCCATCTCCATGGTTTGCAATTCGGATAAATACCACAACAAAGTTTTGCAATTTGGAAGATGACATTGCATGTCTTGCTTACACGTCAACCTCATAGCCGATGGCAATATTCAAAACTATAGCATTTGCAATGGTATTTATTCAATTTCCCGTAATTATTCACTTTTGGATTTTGGGCTCCTTGTATTTTAATTATCTTCTCGGTTTGGCCATATGTGTGTAGATAATTGGAAAAGGCCCCTTAATGATCGTTTGGAACGTGGTAACATCAACACAGTTAATAATATTGACATTTGACCAATAGTTTTTCTAGGCATATGTTTGTAAAAATTATGTAAAATATAATACTTTTGATGAAAAAATTACTATCAATACTATTTTCATGTGACTAATCCGAAATATCAGCAGTCAAAATTTAAAATTTTGACTATAGATTTCCCAAAACAACATCAATTTGGTACTATATATATAAGCGAATACAAAAGCTAGATGAAGTCCACATTCAATAACCTGTTCACAGTTTCACAAGAATCGAAGGCCGTATGGAAAAGAAAAAAATCCAATCATTTAACGGAGCCTAGAATTTTTTTGCACTAGATCTGCCCTAGGGGAATCTCACGGAGAACGCCCCACATCGGCTTTAACAACAAACGCGCGCTCTCCAAAAAAGGACTGATGAAAGTGTGTGTGGGGTAGAGAAAAAAAGCACTTTCCTATTTTCATGTCTCTAGTGCTGTTCAATGGGGCGTGCTGGACCAGCACGGTACAGGTTCGGACGTGGCACAGTCTGTTTAGGCACGGTTAATAAACGAGTCATGTCATATCGGCCCACGTGCCGAGGGTCGGGCCCAGGCATGGTCTGTGGTTGTGTCGTGCCGGCCCGGGCACAGTTACAGTTAAACGGGCCGTGCCGGCACGTTTAGCTCGGGAAAATGCGAAAAATACAAAAAAATATAGAAAAATGTAAAAAATAGAGGAAAATTGTAGAAAATTGTAAAACAAATACAAAAAATTATAAAAAAAATATTATAGGCATTGTTAATCATCAAGATAATTATTATCAATAATATAATGAGTTTATTAAATTGTTAAATGATATTATATGCTTTGTTAAATGACATTATCAATTATATAATTATTTTTGCCAGTCATTTGTCTTGAAGCCACGACTTATTCGCCGTTCTTTGTACCTCCCGTGTCGTCTTTGTCTTTGGCATGGCCCGCGAGCTAAACGGGTCGTGTCGTGTCGGCCTCCCGGCCTAGGCACGGCTCGGTCCGTCGTGCTGTGCCGTGCTCAGGTCAGGCCTACAATGGCATGCCACGGCCCAGCCCGCGTTAGCACGGCCCAGGCAGCCACCTCTAGTAAGGTCGTAGCGGTTTTTTAGGTTATTGATTTTTATTTTTTAGATAAAGTCATAGTGTTCTTTTAGGTTAGCTGACTTGTGATTGTTGACTGCATCAAGAGCATAAAAATTAACACACATAATTACGAACAAATTACAAAGCACGAGGGAATCATGCACAGCATACAAACAAACATACACACAGAGGCTTTGACAAGTATATGCATCCATTACATGTATAATGTGGTCATATGTACTACATGCGGTCCTAGAAGTTTTTGTGACATGCCACTCAACAAGAGCATCTGCAATAGCATCTCGCTCCTGATCCATATGTACTTCCCATGACGGAAGTGTCAATTTTCAAAATCTCAGTCGCCTGACCTACTGTCTATTATAAAATTGTGCAAGGCCATTGTTGCGGCAATTATCTTTTTTGCTTCACCGCGTCGAAGGCCGAGATGTGCTGCAGACACTACAGGACGGTGGGGAATTTGAGACAAGCTTTTGAGGCATGACTGAAGATAATTGCCTCAAAATATTCTCTGAGGCAGCAACTTCTGCCTCAAATTATAAAATTGAGGTAAACCAATAAGCCTCATTAATCTGAGGCTAACAATCAGCCTCAATAAAGAATTAGAGGCTATCTGGTGGTTGCAAGCCTCAAATGGTCAGGTGAAATACCGTATTGGCGGGAGCAGGTGAAAAATTCCCTCCTGCCCGCGGAATACCGCATTGGCGCTGGATCTGCTCTCTCCTTTCTATTCTCCCTGCCTATTCACTCTCTGCCTATTCTCTCACCTGCCTGCCTCCCGACCCGTCTCGGCGCTGCCCCGCCTCCCGAGTCCGGACCCGTTACTGGGCTGCACGCTACTGCAAACTTACTTGCTTGTTGTTCTTAGAAAGGTAATTTCTTAACATCACTTCCATTTCCATGCTTGTATATATTGTTAAAAGCTTATCATCTGTTGTTTGATGTTGCCTTGTTGGAACGAACATATGGTATATATTGAATGCACTTTTTTGGACAGATTGCTAGTACCTCCCATTACTAACATGGACAAAAGTTGGCTAAATCTTCATGATATACTGTTTATTGCCTAAATCTTCTAGGATTCGTTGAGAAGGGTTGGTGGTGAATATTATGCACAAGAGTTAGAAAAACATGCTGGCAACCGCAATACTACCAAGCCACCAAGGATTGCAAACAATCATTCACAAGCAAGAACAGGCAATAAGGCCACAAGTAAATGCTCTAATGTTCCAGCTACAACAACTACAGTTTTTGCTGAGGTATATGTATATATATGTTAAGTCATTTAGGATGAACTGCATACCTAAATGCATGTGAATTGATTTACACAAGTAAAAAAGGTTGAAAAAATGTTAGTAACATTTATAATGTGCAACAGGGGGTACAAAAGCAAGTAGCTAATTATAATACCAGTAGGCCTACTGAGACAGGAGGTGCCAACAAGGGAAAAAGTGACCACTCAAGGGTTAAAAAGGCAGCAACAAAAACCATTCAGGTTTGGAAAAATTTTGTTAGTTCAGTTGGATCTGTTATGTAAAACAACATCATCTATTATATTTTCCAGTCTAATATGAGGTGTCCATATGGTCAAATAGGTTGGAAACGATGTATTTCTTAAAAGAGCTGTGCGGCCATATAATCGTATTGCTAAAGCAACTGTTGAAAGCCAAGACCCATCAGAAATGGTTGGAGGTACAATTCTTGGAAACGAGTGCTACAAAGTAGTCATAGACAGTCCCATATTTGGAGATGCAGAACTATTTCGACCGTGCAAAAATCTGAATTACATCAAGGATGCTATTGGTCATTCCATTGCTTGGCCAATCCACTTGGTATGTCCTTTTCTTAGCTTGTTTATGTGTATACTTTGTTTACCTAGAAAATCTAACATGTCAAATGAATGCTCACAATTAAGGTTGAAGAAGTTCCACCCAAGCAGAATGGTGAAGTAACAAAAATAGGTACTTATGTCATTATGTTGCATATAAAATATTTAGTGCTTAGGTATGACATAAAAATTATTTACACCATCATGTGATCTATTGAGCGAAATATAGATAGATAAAATTATAAATAGAAATGAAACATGAACTGAACTATGTTGTTTATAGGAAAAAGTCCAAATTACTTTTGCTGAGGTGGCTAGTTTGTTTTGTAAGAACTCTGCCATGAAAGGTGAAACAAGAATTACATCCTCTTAATTATTCCTCTGGTTGATCCGGATATCTGAACCATAGCTATGCATGATCCGTTTGTAACGAAGCATTGTTAAAAATGTTGTGATTTCTCATGACATCGATCTCGATTCTATGCTTATCGGCAATAATTAATTGAATTTAGAGTCGTATATGTGGATCATCCAAGTGATGATTCGAATTGAAGCATGCATGTGACCGGATGTTCTTAGTTTTACCCTCAATTTTTCCCTTTTTCCCAGTTTACTCGTACTCATAGATGAACCACATCTCTCCAAATGGCACTCCCAGTCAGTATTCAGATTAGGCGCTGCAAGTGCAAGCTAGGACTTTTTCCTTGTTTATAAATAGAAATGAAACATCATGTGATTCATATAAACAGCTGTAGCTACTTTCTTGATCCAAATGTTTTGGATTATTTTTTGTTCTGATATTTTTGTATTAAGCACGACTGATCGAATTTTGTAAATTTAATTCTAGGTGGTCAGGTTTCTCTTGCGCCACCAGGCACAACCATGCAAAATTGGCGACAACTTCTGCAAAGATGACAAAATATGTGCCCGTAGCTACTATATGGTTGATCACCATGAGCGATTCTGTCTACTCTTTTGAGAAGTTTACTATCTCAAATTTTGTATAGATGATATATTTTATTAGCCCATAGCTACTATACGATTGATGGCTCAAACATGTGTCCACCGACTAGCTATACTATTGAGAATTTTACTATATATTGTATGCATAGTTGAATGCTACATTTGTCAACCGATGGAGAGGACCTTTTGGGGACTAAATGAGATGCTATATATTTTCTCCTCAATATGCATGTGTGGTCGTGATGTTTTAATCTATTGAATGAAGAGATTTGGAGGCTATATTTGTTCTTGTTTCAATTATGTTGTGTGCATAGTGATGAGATGTATGTGTTTGATAATAATTATTGAGAAAAATGTGTATATGCTGAAAATAATTGTAATTTGATGCTTGTAACGTTGAGGTAGCTTATAGTTACCTCAATTCTTTTGAGGCAACATTGCACCTCATGGCTAGTCGTCCTAGGCGAGGCGGGCAATCTGCCTCAATCAAATTCTGAGGCACACCGTGTCAGCCTCAAATTTAGCTTTTTGAGGCTAACTCTAGTGGTTGCCTCAATATGCTTATTTTGAGGCAAGGGTATCCGAGGCAGGCTGTGTTAGCCTCAATATATATTCTGAGGCTGATTTTTCTACATTTCGAGGCTGATTAGCATGCCCCAAATTCCCTACCGTCCTGTAGTGAGAATGCTCCATTTCATCTTTCATACATTGAATGCACGTTCAATGATATTCCGTAGGGATGAATGTAGGTAGTTGAACATCTCCTCACAACCACGAGGTTGATGGCTATTCGTGAACTCGGCTATGTGGTGTTGCCGGTTCCTAAATGACGCTAGATACCCTATCTGGTTAGGATATCCTGAGTCGACCAAGTAGTACTTCCCCGCATTATCAATACAGGAATCATGCGTGAGAAGGATAGACCAAAAAAACTGAACGAAGTAAGAGGGCGAGTTAGATTGCTACTTGCGGGAGGATGTGGAAACACATGGGTGTAATCGACCGGCATGTCTAGAAGGATATGCATGTCGTGCGTTGACTCAGGCCATCCAGTGACTACGAATGTAAATCTCATGTCGATGTAGCATACAACCATTACATTTTGACTTGTATAACCATGCTAGTTTGTGTGCATTACTCGCATGTCGACAGACACTGTCACCGAAATGAGTGTCTCGTTAATGGCTCTAGAGAAGTATGGGTGGAACCTTGGATCCCTCAATCCTCATGCACGGTACTAAAAGTTGGATTCGTTGGCTTCACGTTGTCCGCGGACATGGCGTATAAACAATCAAGGTCATGATGAAACTTCAGGCTAACGGTTGACCCCGAGTATGCAAACCTATTACAAACTTGAGTGTTGGATTGTGGCGCACCTATCATCCATAAGAACATCGCCAACGCTTCCCTAGAGGTCATGCCTGGCGACAAACTGCAACCCATAGTGACTGACTAGCGTATTGTGCAGCATCTAGAAATAGCTCCTCATCATGAACATGCCGTGACATAATTGAGGTGAGGCAAGCTGCTCGTCAACCCACTCATGTCCAGTTCGCATAGGCTCTCTGCGAGGCCACCAAGATGACAACAGGCCCATCTCCAAGAAAAACTCCTAATAATAGCCATTTCAAGCACTAGGGGTGGGATGTTGTTACTACCATCCTTCCATGGCCCGACATGGTCGCTCTACAAGTAGCATGTCAACTAGTCAACACGACAATTACAAATAAAGCAATGGCACTAGTAAATTAGAGTAATGACAATTACGAACAAAGCAATGGCACTAGTAAATTAGAGTAAAAATGTGCATAATATCAGTACATATAAACATGCTCAACTGCAATAACCACCTTGAAAATAACAATGCAACATACGGATGATGTACTATCCACCAACAAATGACTGCACAAGAAGAAATATGTAAACATGCACACTGAAGGACTCAACAAATATGAAATCAACGAAACACTGGCAAACCATTATGAACTCAACATGCACACATAGTCCGTTACGCGAACTGAACACTATGCACACGTACGAACTCAATACAAACATGCAAGCACGATCAAAGGCCACCTCTTGCACCGCATGTCTGGTAGATCGGCCACATCTGATGGAGACAACCAACTCGCCCCTCGGGTGCTTATAGCATTAGAAACACATCCCTATATTTTCTCTCCGTGATCAACGCACAATAGTAGAAGTGCTGGCCTACCTTCTTGCGCACTGCTTCCTACTCGGCAATTGCAGACGCAGCACGACCAGTTATCAATCTCTCATACACATCGCATATGTGCACCATGCATTTGTCGGTTGTGCTACCATGGGACTTCTTCGACTCAGGGTCGAAGGTGGTGGCAGCCTGCTTGCCCGCCTACTTCTGTGACGAGCTTGTTGAGCTGAACTACTGTAGGCCTTAAGTTGCCATCTGAGCTAGAGTCCATGTTGATGCTTGCTTGTTTGTGCAAAGTGCATCATGGAATACCACTTCCATCAAGTCCTCGTGCAACAACATCGAATTTTTGAACTTGATGCAACCCCTCACCGCCTGCAATGGAAAAGCCATTCCATCAGCTAACCCCAAGGTGAAAAATAAAACCAACACAAACTAACAATTCGCACAATTCCATACTAAGTTTTGCTGCTCCCACCAGTCATTGCTGACATCAATCTACCCAGTACGGGGTCAATTCCCTACCCAGCCACATTGAGTTTCAATGTTTTCCACTGAGTGTAATTATGTTTCAGTGTGTCCCAAAGGTTCTTGAATTGTTTCTTTCTTTTACTTTCTAGCAGTGCGCTATTTGGATTTCCTAATTAGGTTGTGGTAGCCACATCTATTCAAATCGCCCATGGGCCAGTTGTTGGCCTCCACTTGCTCATGACAGGTTTCAAGTATGGCGATGTGGGTGACATCATCCCAAACGCATGGCGATGTGGGCGACATCGTCCCAAACGGCAGCGAGAGAATGTGAATTGTCCATCTATTTGCAACCAGGAAGACCACAGAGTAAAGGCCGATGGCCATGAGACCACAAATGAAGGAACCACACAAGCAACATTGCGACAATGCACCGAGCAAGAACGAAAAAGAAAGGCTACAAAGAACAGAAGCAAGCGATTACCTTGGGCAGTGCGGGGAGTACATTGATGACGGGAGCGGAGGCAACTGGCAGCTCCGGCTGGATGGTGCCGGGAGTGAGGGTGGTGACGAGAGCGTTGTCCTAGGTGAGACCCCCTTGCGAGGTCGGTCGAACAGGAGGACCCACCACACTGGGGCTTGGGACGTTCGATGACGATGGCATGTTGGATGCCGACTCCGATGCGGGGACAGATGAGGCGTCCGAGGAGTAGGCGGAGGTCAAGGACCTATCTTGCAACCAGGGCAGCCTGGACGCCAACACCAACTATGAGGGGGATGCCAGTGTGGTGAGAGAGGATGCTCGGTGTAGATCTGGGCGAAGGCAGTGAGCCATATAGGGGCCTAATAGGTCATGGCGAGGATGCGGCGGAGCAGGGGTCAATAGAGGGGTGTTGGGCCGGGGCCCAACGGAGGTAGTGGCTGGCCTGCGGCGACGCTGTGTGGGGGTGGGCACCCACGGAAACCCTAGCGGCGGAGAGGAAAATGCATGATGAGGATTGGGGAATAGAGAGCGGAGGTAACAAGCCGCTACGGAAGCCGTGCCATTCGATCCGGAGCCGATCTCAAAAGCTGGATCGAATGGGACTACAAATTTTTCGGGGCAGAAAAGAATGCAATCAACCTGTGCTGAATGGCCAGACTCAACAGATTTTTGCAGAAAGTGATGATCCTGCGAGAGAAAGACTTCGGGTAAAGAGAACACTAGAAAAGGAGCGACGTTCTCAACCCTGAAAGAAAGGGAGAACGGCATGGAAAACAAGGGACCAAAGCATTTCAGGCAAAACGGCTCAATCATGGAAAGTGCCAACATATGCTAGGCTCACAGAAGCTATTGCTATCTCTGACAATGCAAACCAGAAATGAAATCATGAAAAAAATGTTAGTTTAATTTTGAGCATATAAGGTTTCATTTTTAAAAGAACTTGGGGTCCATCATGGCATCATCCTCAGCATTGGTCATCTATCCCAAACAGAAACCAAATTGTTTTCTATTGGCATTTCGAGTGAAAGATGTAGGGTAAAAAAAAGTAGTTTTGACCTTGGAAAAGGTTTCCTCATCTCAAGTGGAACTTTTAGAGCAAGCATACAAATGAAGTGGCGTAAATGCACCGTTGCAGATAGCTACTGCCCCAGCACTTGAGAAGGAGATCAGAAAAAATCAAGCATGATAATTTCAGATTGGGTGGAAATTTAGAGAACTGCTCACTCTGTATTGCATCATCTTTGCAGTGTTGCATCAAATCCATACCTCATACTAGCTACTAACAGCAACAAGAAGATTAACAACAACTACAAGAAGAAGATAATAGAGGCATTGCTCTCACTCATATGTAGAGTAGGATGAGTAATTTATAGATAGATACAAGAAGAGCACAGCAGCAGCTAGCAAAGAGCTCCCTGGTTAGTCCAGGCCAGACCTGACCCTCTTGTGGCCGGCCTGCCGGACGGTGCCGACCGATCCCCCCTCGGACGCGGCGCGGCCGCCCGAGGAGGCGGCGAAGAGCGAGGAGAGGTCGGCATAGAGGTCGACGGCGCGGCGGATGTTGTTGTTGAGCTCCCTGATGAGGCCGACGTTGCGGGAGAGGTCGCCGGGCACCTTGGACTCGTGATTCTGGTTGATCTTGCTGATGAGGACGCGGTTCTGGTCGAGCAGGCTCTGCACCTGCACGAAGCTCGTCTGGAACGCGTGCAGCACCGGGGTGTCCACGCCGGCCGCCGCCGCCGCGCCGCCGAACCCCGACAGCGTGTCGCCCTCCATTGACACCCTTTCCTGGCTGCTCGCTTGCTTCTGCTCCTAGTTCTTGCCTCCTCCTTGGTGTGGTGTGCAGCCAGTCGCAGCAGCTACTAGCTACTGCTGCTTTCGAGTGGGTGGTGTTGCAGCCACTGGCTATCCTTGCTTCAACCCTGCAGAATGTGCAAATGGACCAAACGGTGAGATGGATGAAGCCGAATTGAGTTTCTTGGAAGGGATGGCTATGTTCTACATATAAAAAGATTGCTTTTTTATTTGGTGGTTGTTGCTTGGGTCATCAAGATTTGGCTTTTACTGCTGGGCTGAGTGAAATTTGCAAATGGGAGCAACTGTTGTGGGAAAATTTCACTGTTGGGACATGGGAGGACAAAGTACTGTGGAACAAGATCAGTTGTACTTGACGAATCTTTCTTGCTTGGACCCAAAAAAAATTGATAAAAATCTTGAAATCAACGCAATGTTTTATTTAAAAAAGATAGAGAAACTTCATCCAAACAAGAATTCCAAGAAATACAAAGCGCGTCAGATTTTGGGGGAGAAGGAAGAGTATAATAAAGGGGAGGAAGGTTTGTGCTTCAGTGCCTGTGTAAGAAGGGACGGTTTGGGGAATTGTTGAGATCCGGCGTTTGCCATGGAATTCTCTCGGGAGCAACTCGAGATGAAAGATCGCGAGGAGGGCGTGGAATGGAAGCTGCAGAGGAAAAAAAATCCCGTTTTTCTGATGTGAGATGGGGTTTTCAACCAAAATCCGCTCAAATGGCAACCGAATTTGCAGAAGGAATATGTCCGAATTGACCAGAGAAATGGGGAACTTGTTGAACTGAAAAATTCAGGAAGGAACGCATCAAAATTACTGAACTTGCGACAATGATTTGCACGGGAAATGGAATGAAAATACATGCACGGGGGGAACGATATTTTTTCTGCTTCTCTCTCGGTCCTCCTAGAGACCAAGAAAAAGCAAGATAATCCTACTCCTGTCAACCCAACCCTAGGAAGAAAACCCGAACAAGAATTAAAACAGCTTCGTCCAAGAAACAAAAAAAGAGGGGGGAGAGAGAGATCCTAATACCACAAGAAATCAAGAACAAACCAGGAAGTGCACTCAAGAACACCAGGCTCTTGCAAGAGAAACAGGAGATTCCACGGCAGAAACCAAACATGCTCTTCTCGAACAAGTCCAATTTCCAATACTTCTTTTCGTATCTATCGGAAGAGGGAGAGAGAGCAGGTTGTGCTTACCTCAAGGACTCGTATTTCTGCGGAGCTGATCAGATCATACAAGCGAGAGAGAGACATCCTCAGACACGACAGGGCTCTATGCCCCTATGCCTCTCTTATTTCTCTCTCCTGCTTTCTCTTGTTATTGCTCGTAGATAGAATCTTTTCCTAGATAGAGACACGTGGCACATTCGGACATGTTTCGCCGCCTCCTGTCTCGCCCCTCTCCTCGACTGGATCATCCGATCATGGAGTGGATGGATGGATGTGTCGCCTGATATTTATTCGATGGGTTATCTGATCCGGGGATATTTCTGGCGATGTGGTAAATTTCCTGGTACGAACTTTCTGAAATAACCTAAAAAATTTTAAGATCTTAAACTTACTTGAAATTTGCTTGAATTTATGAAACTTACCAAATTCAAAAATCCTTTGTGATTTTGCAGTTTCCTCTTCGAAAAAGCCGCTTTTACCGTTACCGTGGCGCCCTCCTACCCTAGCACCGCCTCCCCTGTTCCTTCTGCCACTCGACTGTTGGCCTTTCACGTGCTCCTCGCTGCATTTGCTAGCCGATGCAATTCCATCAACCTTCGCACAACACCACGCCACCTCGTCAACCGGACAGTTACTAGCCGTCACACCACTCTCAGCCACGTGCCACACCCCTACCACCGTCGACCTCGCTGTTGTCACCTCGGTCACCAGGTGTTCAACGCGTGCCCTGCACCCAAATTTGCTCCGCCAGCTCGCACACTTGCGCCAGAGAGATGTCACGCACCTCGCGTCACCACCGCAACTGCCAGCACCATTGCCACCTTATCGAAGCTCCTTGGCAATCCACGCTGCAATCCACGCACTGGCCATGCCTTTGCCATGCCCCTATCGCCACCACCTTCATTGGGCTATAAAAGCCCAACAGAGTCATTCACTGGCTTTCATTCACGCCGAATCGCAATCCCAAAGCCCTTCCCTCCCATCTCTGGCCAACAATTGCCATCGCTGCCAAGCTCACGCCAGTGAGCTCCAAAACTTAATTCCTCCTATAGCCTTAACCCTAATCCAATTCCTCGTGGCCATAGCATCCCCGTAGCACCACAATGCTATCCTCGCCTTGCTGACCCATCTCGTCACACCTAGCCCACCGGCGCCATGTGCCACCGCCAGCCATGCAAAGCCACCATGGACAACCTCACACAAGCTAAACCAGTCTGAGCCATTGCTACCACTGGGATCTCTATGCATTGTAGATGCTTAAAACACTCTCGGACTAGCCGAAACCGCATAGTAATGCCGTCGTGCCATGGCTCTGTTCCGGTGAGACACCACTGCCGCTAGCCATCTCTATCACCCCTTCAACAGTGCGCATACCCAAAATGGGTTGCCTAGGTCCAATTTACCCTCACCGCACCACCACTCACCACTAATCACCCTCGTTGTCACTCGATTGCATTGTTGTCAGTCACCTCTGCTTAGGCAACCATGAGCGCGAGCTCAAGCCAAATAGGCTTCGTGCTCTGCAGGCCGAGTAGATGTGCCAGGGAAATCGACCCAAATCAATGCACAACCCAACAGACCAAGTGGGGCAAGCCCATTAGTTAAAGCCCAACACTATTCATATCTAGCCTAATACTATTTAATGGCCCAAACTTAGTACTGTTTAGCCCACGAAAATCAACCTAAACCTATTACTATTCACTAAACCCAATCCGTGAGGAATAGTGTGAATCCCGTACTATTCACCTGACCCATTAACATTTACCCAAAACCCGTTAAGTCTATTTATACTCATTTCGATCGTTTTGAGTCCGTTTAACCCATTTTAAACTCCGTTTGATCCAACCAAGTTTAGTTTAAACCCTATCTATCCAAATCCATCTTCTTTTATATCTTATTTGGATATTTTATTACATTTTGTTTCTAACTTGTATTCAGCAAAGTAAGAACTTATTTGTATTTATTCTTTTGCGCTAGCATCCAGATTACACTAAGCATGAAGTCAAGAGGAGTTTTGGATGGCCACGATCATTCTCTTAAGCTTATCGCTTAAGATGATCGACAAAACCTTAAGAACTAGCACATTGCAAAAAAAAAATGAAAAAAACAAAAATTATGAAAAAGTATTGAAACTTAGAAGGTTGTTGTGGATGGCTCCTAATATAGGACTTATTTTGCTAAGAGAAAACCAAAATATATTTTCATAAGTGCTAATTATACTTAGTTCCAAGTATTTAAATAAAATGATTCAATATTGAACTAGTAACACTCTCATTAATTCAATTTGAGCTTCTTAGTTATATTTAGCTTTCTTGATATGGCTTAACTTATATTTGGATACCCTTAGATAAATTTATCAATTTTAAAGCCATGCCTATCTTATAATTAATTTGAACGCTTTAAATTATGCTATTTTACCTAGATTAGTTATATATATCTTATCATGATCTAGATAGCTTTATATGTATTCTATGGTTTCAACTGATATCGTATTAACTTGAACGTCGCTTTGAATAATTTAAAAGCTCTTTAGGTTTTGTATTTTTATGCATGCATAATGCTTTCTCTTATGTTTGTTATGCTCTTAATAGTTTCATGCACATTTTGAGAGGATCTTTAGCCCTTGATGTCTCTCTTGCCAAAAGGGAGAGAATGATTAAGAAAAAGGTATTAAGAAGTGAAAATTGCATAAGGATACGTATTTTTGTGAATAAGTAGTATAGTTGCAAAACTTGCTCAATTGAAACCTAAAAAATACTAGAATGAGATATTTGAGTGAGGGGGTGCTTCATTGCATATCATTTGCTCTCTTTTGCATTCTTGATTCCTTTTCTTGCGATGAAAATGTCACAGTGAGTAATTACTCTTTTCTTTGGATCATAAGCAAAATTGGGTTTTGTTAGATTTTAGGTGTGATTTGGAATTTTGTGAGGTTTTAGGTATGATTTGGAGCTTTTTTTAAAAACTTATTCTTTCTTGATGTTTGCTCCAATCCACACTTTGCTAACATGGTTATGAGCTCTTCTTTCTCTTTCAAATAGACCATATGTGACTCTTGCAGCTTCTTGATTTTCTTTTCAAAAAACAAACTCTATTTCTTACCTTTTTGGTGTTTATTAATATGCTCATTAAGGGGTAGATTTTGGGACCATATGGAGGTCATCCCATGGTTATCATGGCTAATTGACTTTTGCTTCAGAAAGTTTGTGAAATTTGAGTTTGGTTTTTGAGAGTTTCTAATAGAAACAGTCCAATCTCAGTAGCTAACATTAGCACATGAAGATGCATGAACCGTAGGAATGACCTCGATGTAGTCTATAATGTGGTCGGTGAAGCTGGCCTCGTCCTTCTTGGATTGGACGATGGTGAGAAGGGCTAGCCTTCTTATTGGCGAGAGGAAGCGATGATTAGGCTTCGTGCATGTTGATGCGGATGGGCGAAGTGGATCAGAAGGGCAGACTGGTGTGGAGGCACGGTGGAAGGGCGCAAGAACAATGGAGGCAAAGGCATCTGGAGACATGTTGCCGGTGGTTTTTTCATGCTCTCTCACAACAACTAGGAGGAGGAGGATAAGGCAATTCTGCCTCGCTGGTCATGTGCCACTCCACTTTTTCCCGCTGTCACATATTCCTTGCCACCAACCATGTGCACTGCTTGCTGCCAAGCCCACGATCATTGGCGCCTAGGTTGCCACTCCAAGTTACCCTCTACCAGGGTTATCAAATCCGGTTTTGAATTTTTATTGGATTTGGTAGGACGTTAGTACTAATCTTTGGAAAATTTCGGTAATTTCTAAACCAAAAATTTCAAATAAAAATGCTAAAGGACCATATGAGAAGGTCCAAAAAATGTTGTGACGAACCATTGCAAGTTTTGTGGAGTGGTTGTTTGATTTTGTAAAGATTGTATTTTGTTTGGATCGTTTTCTGAGTTTTTTTTGGTAAAACGATAGTACCACAGTGTGGTTGTCAGTTATACCACTCTGTGGTAGTACCACAGCGTGGTGCCGGTCATACCGATGAGTGGTAGTTTCGATTTTTACTTGACGGTAACTATTTTATAGAGATGTCCAGTTGCAAGGTGTGAGGTGAAGTAATGCCGACATGTGATGGACAGTAGTACTAAGTGAGGTAGAAATTTAGGGATTTTGGGAAATTGAGTCATAGATTGAATTAGGTTGACCTACTTCAGTGTATTAATATTGCATGAAGTATATTTTAACTAACGTGGGTCGCTTGCAGTAAACCATGGTCAGCGACGAACATAGGGGCTATGCTCATGGAGGAACCAAGGTCTAGAACGATCAAGGATACTGTGTGAGATGGTGAGCTCAAGCATTGCATAAAAAAGATGGAAAATATTGAAGAAAAGTTCTAACAACGAGTTTGCACTATGTGGCTTGGTCAGTCCAAGTGAGGTGTGGTCCAGTGAAATCGAAAAAGGAAGAACTTGCCAATGTATGGTAAGCCAGTGGTGCACCTACACATGGCATGTATGATGATTGCTTACAATAAAAGATGAAGACTGTGTTAAGAAAATGTATTTTAGTAGTTTAGTCAGAATACTGGAAACTACCTTGGACCAAAAACACAACGCTTGAGCGACGCTTGGGAAAGCAATTTAGATTAAGGAGAAATTGGTTGGATTAATATGGATCAAGGCTAAAGACTTAGTAGATTCAGACTTATACGCTTTGAAAAGTGTGCATCAGTGAACATATATGAGTAAGACCCATGTGTGTGGGGTTATTGAATTTTTTTATTGTGCTAAGTGGATACTATCCACTAAGGGTTAGATGTGGTTGGCTAGCTTATCTATTTAACTGGTTAGGATGGAGACTTATAGTTAACCATTCAACCTATCTCTCTTGTGCTCTCTTGTTTTAGGGTTAGGGTTTCAGATTTGAGTGCTTGGTGCGCCCTTTGTCCTTTAAGGTTGAGTAGCTATAAAAATTATCTCTCCAAGCAGCAATAGAATCAATCTTTGATTATTTTCATGGTTATCTCTTGTCATGATTGATTTTCTCTTGATTTGTTTTGTTTTTCTCTCCTCTCATATTTTCTTGATTTTGTTGTGCTAAGACGTATAAAAGATAGAGATAACCTCTAAAAATCATTCTCCACCCATTTAGGTACTTTGAGCAAGTTCATCAAGGAACTTGATTTTTGCATGTTTTTGATCTTCCAAGTGATTTCTTGATTTGAGCATTTTTTGGAGTGATTTCATTGGTGTTCTTGTTTGCTATAACATGTGAAAACATATCCTAAGCTATCTTGCCTATCCTCTACTCATGAGTAAATCTTGATCATCGATTTTTGTTTTTGATACAATCTATCTTTAAATTGAAAAGGGTCACAACTTTGGCAATGTTTCTTGATCATTTGTTAGAATAGATTTGTGATATCATAGAGAAGATACCTTTAAAGTTTTATGTTATTTGGAACTACGGATCAAAAATTTTATCAATTTTAGTTTTTGAAATTACGCTGATTTCACTGTTCTTGTGCTGAGTTTACTGTAGTAGCGATATTACCGTCAACTGTGGCGGTAATACTAATTTACTGTGGCAAGCGATACTACTGACGACTGTAGTGGCAATACCGATCTGTGGCAAGCGGGACTATCGTGGTACTATAGTGATACTACCGAAATTACTATTTATTTCTCGGATTTTTGACAACTTGATTTGCTAGGTTGTATGTTGATATTTCATCCTAATCTTCTTAGCATTATCGTTATTGGAATGAATGATTGGTGAGTATTTGGAGAAAACTTTTGACGCATCATTCACCCTCCTCTGTTGCTATTTTTGATTCTACAAATTCAGATAAAAATAAGCCAAAATCGATGTTAAATTGAAGAAACATTGGAGTAATTAAATCTAAATGATCTCGGAGTAACTCGAAGTAGATGAAACATGTAAGATCCATTTATACTCTAGCCCAGGATGACCCATTTTCAGCCAATTTTGGTAACCTGCCCTCATGGTAACCTCGTGCGGGCCGGTGGATTCGCTTATGGGCCGTTGTCCATTCCAGCACTGCTTCCAACACATCTGCTCTACATGACATGTGGTCCCCGCTTCTCGGGCGTTTTAGGGTTTTGAGGCGGCGGCTCCGTCCTCCCATCTCCTCTCTGCTCCGTCTCTTTAAAACCGGCGCATCGGCTCGGGTCCCCTCTTCTCGGGCGTTTTAGGGTTTTGTCGCGCGGAGAAGAGAAGGCAAAAAGGCCTCGAGATCTCCTCCTCCTCTCGCCGCATCTCTCCTTCAGGCCGCCGCTATGAGCCGGTCGGGGCAGCCTCCGGATCTCAAGAAGTAAGCATCCGTCCGTCTCCCTCCTCCTCCTCCGCGCTAGATCTCGATTTCTTTCTTTACTCGCGCGGTGCGGTTTCTCGCCCAGATTTGATTGTGTACTAATTTGGATTTATCTTTCTTTGGTGCGTTGCAGGTATATGGACAAGAAGCTCCAGAGTAAGTGAAAAATCCCTTGACTCCAAATCTTCCTATCTTTGTTTCATAGTTGCATTACTGGTGGATTTCTTGTATGTATGTATCTTTAATCCCATGTGATGGTATATGATCGAAGCGGTAATTAGGGTGGCGTCCAAGTATCTGCGTATGATGTTTAATTGTCAACTACAGTTTGGTTCTTCCCAGATCAATAGCTCAGATTTTGTTTAGAAGGTTCATTCACTAGTAGTATTATTTGAGAAGTTTGGACTATTTCCCGTCATTTACTTGATGCATCTCAACCAATTGAACAGACAAATGTGAGCTCAAATTAAACCTCAATTTTAAATATGTTGAGTCTTTCTGCGGTTTTTGTTAGGCATTTTGGTTTCCATGTGCATATATTATTTGGTTCAGTTGGTTCTGACCTGACCTCTTCAAGATATATACATGCGCTTTTTTTAAATTTTTTTGATATTGATATTCCCAATGCCCTACATGATGAACATAATTTTAAAGCTATGGGTTTATCTCCAAATGAAGCCTTTTGTCATAGTTACTCTGATAGGGCATTTACTGTTATTTTTCATTTCTTATGTACCATGTAGACCAAAGTGTTCTCGTATTTACTGTCATAGCGATAGTTTTTTTTTGTGTGTTCTCTTAAATCGGCAATTCTGTTTGTCATGATGAGCTGCTCTATGTGAAGAAGATATCAGACAAGCTATGGATTAATTTCCAAGTGAGCCTTTTTGTCATAGTTACTCTGATTGGCTGCCACATTAACCTTTTGAATTTTCGATCATAAAAAACTTTTGAACTTTCTGGCTTGCAAACCAGCCCATCTTTTAAGGGAGTGGAATAGCTGCTCTACTTACACCCATGAGTCCAAAATTAGCTACCCAGTTGTTTTTTCGATGGAAACCTGGCTCGGACACCACATTGTGTATTGTCCGAATAGTGTTGTCTTTCTCCAGCTTGGTTTCCTGGCCAAAAAAAATGGCTTGTTTGAACATGTATGGAGAATTTTTAAAATTTAGCTTGTCTTTATGAAATTGACAATCAAATTTCCCCCACTTGAAAGCACAAGATTCACTTGTATTTTGCGTAGTGACCATTGTGATAAGCTGATATTCACTTGTTAAATAATGAAGTGATGTGTGTAGCCCACTTTGTGTTTAGTATTACTGGTCAATTCAATTTGTTTGAACTCTATCATTGATAGGCGTTAATATCTTGTGCACTGCCTTGGTGGTACCTACATAATTGTTTCTGAAACTTCTTTCTACTAGTTTAAGGCTTCAAGGTATTATGAAAGTGTGGTCCTCTGATATTTGAATATGTCAACTATACATTCAGAGCCTCAGTTTTTTGTATAAAAAACACTCCCTACACATTTGGACAGGGCTCATAACCTAGCACTTTATGAGATTTTGAAGTTCTTTTTTTGGGTCAGAAGGGCATGCTTTGGACATTAAGAGTAGTATTCATATATCTAATAATACTGAAGTGCAGTTATGAACCCCTGTAACTGTTGTGTCCTTAGTCAGTAACATGAGTAAATTTATAACTTAAATGTTCCTTAGTGTCATTATATATGTGACATGCACATTGTAAGGCTCCTTGGTCTTCTTGACCTTAGAGGACAGGGAGCATTCATATTTGCTTCACTTTGAGAGTTTGAGTTACTTTTGTTAAAAGCAAAGACTATAGCTAGAAAAGGTCTTTGCACTTCAACCCAATTCTGTTTTGCCATTTTGTTGTTGCTGCTCATGATCTCAATGAGGTGGTGGCTATTCAACTTTAATTTTTTTGTCATTGGTGGGTGTCTTCAGTGGACTATTTATTCACTGTTACATTTTTTCCCAGTCAAGATGAATGCAAACCGTGTTGTTATTGGCACCCTCCGAGGATTTGATCAATTCATGAACTTGGTGGTGGACAACACCGTGGAGGTCAATGGAAATGAGAAGACTGATATCGGAATGGTGGTAAGTATTCTGCCATCGATGGTTGTTTAGTTTTTATCGATGATACTTATCATGAAGTAGTTATTTTTTGATATGCATAATATTCTGACAACCTTAAATCATCTGCAGGTTGTCAGGGGAAACAGTGTTGTCATGATTGAGGCACTGGAGCCGGTTGCCAAATCACAGTGAATTCCCAGGCATCTTTGTGATTTAGTTACAGAGATGGTAGTGTGAAAACTGATGTATATGCAGTCGATGTTCCTGTTGTACCTTTACTAATGTTTTTCGAAGCACTATGAATTGAATGTGGAAGGTTGTCACTCCTATAAGTTGTTTGCGAGCCATATTTCATTTATTTTGATGTTACGCATGCATTGCTATTGCATTATGTTATGCATGCATTGCTATTGCATTAGTACTTGTGTTGGCGGACACTGGCTTTTACGTGTTAGGTTCCGTTTGTTTGGTTGACCGTTCGTAATTCTTCATGACCTTTGTGATAAATTCTTGAATCTTTTGATGCGCTCGTTCATGCATTTTTGTTTGATTTATCATAAATTAGAAATTTGCTACCTCCTAGTAATATAGCTATGGCCACTATACTTGTACCGTGCAAATGTAAATTTGTTCTTGTTTATCAGAGGTGTGTGTGACGGTATGAGCAATGCTACTCTGTTGTCATTGGCATGATCAGGTGTTGTCAAGGACAGTGGTTATGCTAGGGTTGTTATGGAGAGTGGTGCTAAGGTATTTTATTCTGCAGGATTGTGTGTATCGGCTTTACGCTTTTAAGCTGTGCGTCTCTTGCCGAAAGTATTTCCTGCTATATCAATTTGATGAAAGTGGGCAGTTGGGTTAAGCTTGCTAATTTGCTTTCCCTAACAATCATTTTCCTCTCATGCATCCTCGAACGATAAACACACTCTTTACTCCTTGATTTTGAACTTGTGGCAATAGCGGCAGAGCGCGTTGAGACTCCAAAACTGACGCCCCTGAAGCCTTCCAGGACAGCAATGGGTGCAATCTTCCAACTGATCTCTCTCGTGCAGCTTCCGACGAATCTCGAGCTCACCGGTGGTTGGTGGAGACGTCACTATGCCGGAATTGCGATAACCCTATCCACTCCGGCGACAAACCACAGCCCTCCACGTCGGACTCGTTTGCTGACCTGGGATCTCCAACTCCAGCAAGTCCCTGTCCACTGCCCCTAGCTCGACTAGACTCCCAGTACTTACCTCTCCCCTTCTCAGCTAGCACCTCCTCGCTGTCTGTCATACCCAGTTCCCTCAGACAAAGCTTGCCTTGCCGATTCCAACAATGGCGTTCGCCGTCGCTGCCACCCCTGCCGTCGTGTTGGGCCTTAGGGCGCCGACCGCCAGCCCGAACGCTCCTTTCCGGCCTAGCCTCGCGAGGACCGGCGCCAGGCTCTCCGTCCGGGCGTCGGCTTCCATGAGGGAGAGGGCAGTCGCGGGGGGCACCGCCGCGGCGATGGCCGCGATGCTAGCTCTGCCTGACGCCGCCGATGCGGCTGCCGGGCTCAGCCCGTCGCTGAAGAACTTCCTCCTCAGCATTGTCGCCGGCGGGGTCGTGCTCGTGGCTATTGCCGGCGCGGTTATCGCCGTCGCCAACTTCGACCCGGTCAGGCGGGGCTAGTTCGTCTCGTCAGTGGGCTGCTGCTGCTACGCGTTGTGCGGCCTTAATTGTTGTTGCTATGCCTGTAAAGTGTGCTGTCTAGTATGGTTCGGATGTCATGAAAGTTCATGTACGTTGTTCAAATAATGATCATCTAGATCTCTTATGTTGGAATTATGAATCTTTTTTAGTCGTATTTTTTTCCGTTGCCATAATGTTTCGTCAATATGACATGATTTACTCGTTTGGCTTAACCCAGTCTGAACTGTGGGAAATGAATAGCAGTGAACAATATAATTGCTTTGAAATCAAGGATTACAGAAACTCTTTGCTAATCGTAAACATTTTGTCACAGAACGTCACTTGAGAATATCAATACTATTATACCTATTTCCCTTCGCAAGTAGAATCCATGCAAATTGGGAAGCTGCATTGATTAGTGTTGTTTTCTCATGCATCGATATATGGGTGGTTTTTTTGGGTTAAGATTTATAGCGGTGTTTTTTGAATTTTGATCTATTTGTCAAAGACAGTACGTATAGAAAAATAGTCGCATGTAATTTTGATCAGTACAGCTGAACTCGGTAAAGTTTGTACTACAATTTACCTGTAGACTCCGTCTTAAAAAACGTATTGTTTAACAGCAAGTTACTGTAGAAATAGAAACTAAAATCTAAGTATAAGTTTGAAAGAACTGAGCCATAACTAATTAGTCGTTGTCATGAAAATAAATCTGAAATTGGCTCACATTTTTGTTTTTTTTTCTGGAACACACGGACGTATCATTGCACATTCAAAATGAGGAGAATAAAAGTTTGAATACAACCCACAAAATCCCGTCACCTGTAGCGGTGGACTTGGATTTCTTGGATAGGTGTTTGGAGGTAATACAATGTTGTTTAATAGAAAAAGTAAAGCTCTATATTAACAAAAATTAAAGTATAATTTTTCATACAAGCGACAACATCTTAAAATAATTTTGAGTAAAATGCATGAAGGATCACTACTTATTTAGATGTGTCATCTACGTCATTGTACTTTCAAAATATACATCTAGATTACTAATATGACATAAGAGAGTCATTGGTCCATCGTAGTTGCCCACACTGGTATATTTCGTACGTGTGGCATGCTACATTAGATTCCATGTAGTTAACAAAATATTTGCAGAAACCCTTGTGAAATATTTTTTTGTTTAGCCCCTTAATTGAATCCTAATTTACCCATCTATTCCGAATCCTAGTTAACCGAGTACAACCAGAACGCATCTATTCTGTCTCAATGGGATCACACATGGATCAAGTTTAGGGCAACCCAACCGGTTTCATGATCGAGATCGACATCTACAACAACTCCCCGCATCCCCCTCATTGACCAGCCTGCAAGAGGGCCATCATCAAGCAGCAGCAACCGCCTTCTGCACCAACGGTTGTGGCAGCGACGCAATGCGTGCTATCGTCGAACGCGATCCGATGCATCGGTGAGGAGGCACACATCTCGTGCGCATGAGCATGTGATACACACACACAAAAATGATTTCATACTCTTTGAAGTACGTTCTCTCAAGAGTTATATACCGCTTAAATGATGTTGTTATTACATATTAATCTATTTAGGCATATTTTAATAATGACTATAAGATACTTCAAAGTGAGTTCCATACAAAATTTCATCAAATTTCACTTTTTATAGTATAATTTGTGTATATACTCTTTTTATATATGAAAAAGGGTACATAGCAAAAATAAAAGGTTCTGATAATAAATTTTCAACTAAGTCGCATTGGGCTATCTTAGAGTTAGTATTTATGTATACCGAAAGTGATAAAGAGATATAATATGTTTATGTAAGAGGTATATTAGAAGTAGAATATATACTCGCGAGAGTACAGGAAAGGCTTCTTATGTGTGTGCGCGTGCGTGCGTGTGGATTTTTTGGACCTTCTTAAACAATAGAATCTTTATAAGTCTGTTTACTATGGTACTTATTTTGCTGCTGTCAATCTTGGACCTGTAAGTAATGGTGCTAAAAACATGTGTGCAAATGTGGCTTGAAATGAATGCATGTGTCTTTAGGCTTGAAAGATGGTCTTTGCAGCAAGGAGATTGCGATAAAAATGGAAGAAAACCTCAACCAAATGAATGACAAGAGGGCCTAGGCATGGAGGCCTCGTTGGTACGGTTGAGCTTCCACTGTCTGCTAGGATCTCTGCTTCTTCTATGTTCTTGCCATGTTTAAGAGTTGGGTTCGTAGAATTAGAAGATGTGTTCTTTCCATATTCTTACTGTGTTAGATTTTTAACTTGCGCATTATCTTGTGATGCTGTAATAGTGGATTCTAATCATAATAGAAATAGAATGTGCTACTGTGTTTACTGCTGTATTTGCTTGTTTTCAAAGAGCATAGCTAACATTTCCTGAAGTTAGCCGAAAAACAGAAAAAAAAGTTTTAGGTATAGAATAAACTATCACAGACGATTTTGTGTTATAAACTATCTGTGAAGGAGTATCACAGATGGGTCGAATCAAAAACCATATGTGATACTCATACTATCACAGACGGTTCTATCTACCAACCGTCTTGATAGAAAAGTATCATAGACGGTTCTATATACCAATCGTCTATGACACTGAAAGCATCTAGGCTCCTAAAAATAGTTTTGATAATTAATGATAATATATGAATATGAGACTAATGTGTTTGCTGAGTGTCACATAGGTTAAGTCCCCAATTAAGTATATCAAAGTGTATACTAAGGGTCAAAGTGAGGATCAAGATAGTTCAAGACAAAGGTACTAGTAGTATATAATTTCTTTTGATTTTTATTGGTCTTGGGAGAAAGATTGGAAGACCAGATTATAAGTTAATTACTGTACTATTAAGAGAGATCATAGAAAATAAGTTGAAAGCATGTTCTTGTACCATTTGGATTAATTTAGGATTATGCACACACTTAAAATTAAATTTAAAAGCTAACTGTGCTCAGTCAAAAAAATCGGAAGTACCGGAGTATATGTTGCGGAACTACCAATTTTTGGAAGTACCAATATATTAACTACGGTACTACCAGAACTCGGTAGCACTGACACCTTGAGCGGTATATTTTTCAGAGAGCACCCTCTTCAACAATTAGACTTGTCGATATCGGTAGTACCAAAATTTGAACGATGGAACTACCGCACAGCGGTATAACCGCACCACAAATCAGAACTACTGGAACTCGGAAGCTCCAAAAATTTGGGTAATATGTTTTTTCCAGAAAGGGCCAACTTTTGATCCCTAAGCTAAGGGATAGTACTGCATTAGAAATCGGAACTACCAATAATCGGAACTATTGCGATTTCAATGGCGGTAGTACCGCGTCGACTTTCAAACGGCTGGTTCTCATGTTATGACATAGCCGTTATACGTTGTTACAGTACAATACGGTAGTTCTGTAGTTTACACAGTGGTACTACCCAATTTCTCTGATTTTTTAGAATTATTTTATGCAACGACTATATTTGGTTGGTGGGAGTATAAATACCCTCCACCTGCTCAAAGACAGTAAGAAGACACTTCATTGAAATCTTTGAGCTTTGAGCAACCTCTCCACACCTCATTTCTCATTGTTCATTCATTTGAGGTAGTTGAGCCACATCAAGTGTATTTCATCTCTAGATTGATCCGTTAGCACTTGATCATCGTCAAGCGAAGCTATAATTTATTACTCTTGGTGTTTGCCGACACCTAGATGGCTCGATGGAAGATTGTGAAGAGGTCTGACGCTAATTTGTGAGTGGTTTGGTGTCCACCATCTTCAGAGCGGAGGAAGGGCAACCAATAGTGGATTGAGGAGTTATGGTTTAATTCGTGGAGCCGGTCCAAGTTGCTTGGATTTTCCTCAACGTGGATTAGAGAAAATCGACAAGTTTTCGAATACCACAGTAAAATATCGTGTGTCTATTCGGTCATCTTTTTATCTCTCTCTTTCATTTATTTATCTAGCAATTTATGATAGTGAATTTTGTTTGTGCTAGAGATATTTATAGAGATTAATCATTGTGGTGCCTTAGGTTGACTAGAATTGGATAGGTTTTTATTTTCATTGTAATATTGCCTAGCTAAAATTGTGATCATCAAATTTAGAAGGCAAGATTTTATAACCTTTTATTCACCTACTCTAGTCGGTTATTCTTGATCTTACAGATACTCGCTCATTATAGACAGTTAGTAATTAGAACTATCTGTGATGTGTAAGTATCATAGACGGTTTTTGGTTCAAACTGTCTGTGATAGTGTTCTTCACAAACAGTTTTAGTTATAAACCATCTGTGTTGTACTTATCACAGATGGCTCACAAACTATCTATGATAACCTCCGATTATTACAAACCCATAAATTCAGATGGTTCAGAAAATCATCTGTGATGACAGTTTTGAACTATCTATGATGACCCTTTTTTTTGTAGTAGTGCTTCTCTCTCCGGGCCATCGGTGGCAGAGAAGTCGGAGCTATAGACTGTCGAGCATAGGAGCTGAGGCGCTGGTGGTGAGGCACCAAATCGGCATCACCTCTATTAGATTTGAGGCCTAGCCATTTTTGTTATTGAAAGGGGTTTGGGTCACACTAGTAGGAGGATAACCTAGCTGAGTCAGACACAAGTGTGAAAACATGTTTGGGAGGGGCCGTGCTATCATGGGGGCTGAACTCAATCTTTTTGTTAGAAATATGCGTAATATTTTACTTCTAGATTTTATTAGGAGATAAATATCAATTAGTGACATAAATCAATACTAATAGTAGGCAACACATTACACTTCAAATTATTGTCAAGAACATTATATAACATAGTCGATCAGTCACACGAATGATTTATATTTGGGTTTGATGAAGAATAGGAAGTAACGCATGCTTGATGCAGTGCAGAACGTAAATAAAGCAGTGAACCAAGCAGTCACACAGATGTGCACTGTCCAAAAATATTATTGCTTCCTTGTGCAGGTGTTCTCTATGACAATGGTTCGAAGATCTCGCTCTTCTTCCTTTCTGGTGCACATTGAGAAGAAAGGTTTGTGAAGTTCAGAACCATAATTCAAATCAGTTTTAGTCAATCAAATCGGAAGTGCACCAATAACCAAATCTATGTTAAGGTTTGCAATCGTAGGGTAACAAGCAATCAATACAGTTCTAGGAGTATAAATTGCAATAATGTAAATGATCACAAGGAAGCAAACCACAATGGCGATGTTCTATTTTACTGTAGTGTTTAAAGACTTGCCGATCTTCTATAATCCACATTGAGGTAAACCGAAATGAATTAGACCAGCTCCATGAATGTTTAAAGATTAGTTATATATGCCTCATCATGATCTATGTAGCTTTGTATGCATTCTATTGCTTCAAATGGTATCTGTTGGACACATAGCAAGCAGTAGAGATTGTCTCTGCCCAAAACTTCACTAGGGTGCTATGCTTATCTTGTATGGTTCTAACTATCTATACAAGGGTTCTATTCTTCCTCTCAACAACCCTATTTTGTTGGAGGATGCTAGGTGCGGAAAACTGGTGATCTAATCCTTTTTCAGTGAAGAAAGTGGCAAAGGATGGGTTCTTGAATTCTGTGCTACTATGTTCTAACTATCTCTACAAGGGTTCTATTCTTCCTCTCAACAATCCTATTTTGTTGGAGGATGCTAGGTGAGGAAAACTGGTGATCTAATCCTTTTTCAGTGAAGAAAGTGGCAAAGGATGAGTTCTTGAATTCTGTGCTACTATCACTCCTAATGGTTCTTAAGGCCCCTAGGAGGTCAACTGCTTGTCTAAGGGCCAACTCTTTAAAGTAGCTAAAGGCTTTATCCTTAGAAATAAGAAAATACACATAAAAATATCTAGAGAAGTTATTTACAATGACAAGCACATACCACTTCCCTCCTGCAGACTGGACTCTAGAAGGGTCAACTGTGTCTAAGTGAAGAAGTCGTCTAGGTCCATTAGTTATCACTAAAGTAAGAGGTAGATGAGAAGTAGAAACCATCTTACCATATCAACATGGTGTGCTAGGGATGGCAATTATACCCATTTACCTGCGTACCAACGGGTAAATATCATAACAGAGCCGGGTATGGAATGTATTTTTTATCCGCGGATACGAAAATGGGGAAAACTTTTTATCCATCGGGTAAACGGGTACGGGTATGGGTGAGCTTCACCCGTACCCATCTCGCTCGTTTACCTGTGAGTTCAAATCTGATAGGTGGACCAGTCCAAAACAGAAAACCCTAGGACATTTGGTGGCTTCGGCCATTCCCCAAATGTAGCACCTAGATTATTTTGGGCTTTGGCCCGTTTTAGGAAAAAAGGCCTCCTAACCCTAACTTAACCCTAATTAAACTAAGGGGTGGCCTTCTCATTTTTCCTCCAGGAGCCAGCCGCCACCCATGTTGGGTCTTCCAAGTCCCATCTCTCTCTCTCTCTCACGTTCGTGCGGATTGGGGAGCCAACGCGGGGGCGCATCTCCGGTGGCGCATGGCGGCTCGGGGCAGCGCGTGGTCGGGCCGATGGCGCGGGCGCTGGTGGGCGTGCGCACAGGCCAGCGGCAAGGCGGTGCACGCACAGGCTGCTGGCGATGCGGGCTCGTGCAAGGGAAGCCAGGCCAGCGGCGGCGCTGCACAGCGGCAAGGGGCGCGCAAGGGAAGGCAGGTCGACGGCAGCCTTGCCCAGCGGTGCGACCATGCGCGAGCATCTCACATTTAAAATTTAAGTTTTAAATTTTTGTACAATTTCTATTGTTTTTCCCTTATTTTAGCGATGACGTTGCATAGAAGCATCTCACACTAATATCCGAGGTGTTACACCAAAAGGCCAAAACCCCACTCGGCGTCCTCGTGATCTGTTAATTTAGTTCAATCCATGGTACGATTTAGCGAATGTTGGCGATGCAACTATGATTTTTGTGGTTTTGAACTATGCGTGAGTGATGCTTTGGATTCTTGGGGCGAATTGTGCAGAAATACAGGTGGGGTTTTGACCTATTCTGTCAACTGAGGTGACAAGTGGTTCGAGATTTGTAGAGGAAATTCGTGGTATCTTGTTTGATCTACTTATGTTGTTGTATATCATCTGATCACCTCACAAAGACTAGATATTTGTAGCAAAGACGTCAGGAATAGTATAGCTTTTGCGAAGACCAGGGATGTTTAACTCTATAGTTGTCTGGATTGGTGTTAGCATCTGTAAATAGACACAACTTTTATATCATTGAACTGCATTCTACTGATCTTTAAGAAGCTTAACTACTTTGCTCTATTCGCGGGTAAACGGGTATACCCGCGGGCGACGGGTATGGGCGAGGTTCTTCGCCCGTTGTCCTTCGTGGGTATGCCCGTGGGCGTAAATTAGGGTCGCGGGTATGGGTATGGGCGAGCACTACCCGTGCCTGTCACGCCCGATTGCCATCCCTAGGGTGTGCACACTAGGTCTCTAACACTCTTAAGCCTAGGCAATCCGTTAATCAGGTTCTTGCTACTAACTCTAATCAAGTGGTCGAAGTCTATGTGTCAAAGCCTATGTCCTCACAATACTATGTTATGAGTGTCAGAAGCCACAAGACACCTAGGGCTAGAGGTAGAAGAGATATTAAAATCAGCACTGAAAATCCTCTCAAACCTAGATATTCCAAAGACATACTCACCCGAGGAGTTTAGAACGCTACACTAACCACTCTTAAACATCACTTTTAGACCCTCATCAAGAAACTGAGAGACATATAGCAAATTATACTTTAGCCCACTTACTAAAATGACATCCTTAAGCATAAAGTTGTTAACATGCATTGTGTCCTTGATTGTCATGGTTCCAGTAGAAGCATCCCCAAACGTGATCAACTCATTGATGGATGCACGTGTGAGGGAGGAGAACCATCTAGAATCTCCGATCATGTGTCGAGAACACCCAGAGTCAATAAGCCACACGACATCCTTCCTCGCATGTTGGACCTATAGGACATAAGCAGGAAATATCTATGCCTCAGTACTGTGGTTAGTGATAAGAGACTTGAGAGTCCAGTACTAAGTCACATGATATTTAGGAACAACAGTAGAAGCAACAATAAAATGGTTAGCAAGATAATCATGAGAATGCACACGAGAACCACCTAAACCTCTCCGAATTAGCCTATCAGAAAGCCGGTACTCCTCTATTTAGATGCTACACATGATCTACCCTCATGATATTCTAACCCTATATACTACCTAGAGCCACCAAAAGAGTCAAACAAGCCCTACAAAACTAGACTTATGTCTAGAAGGAATGATAGGCTGCTTAGATTTAGAGATACTCATGGGTGAAGGAACTCCTCTAATGGATCTCACGATGCTCACTCTCTCTTTCCTCTCAACCTTGGCTCTACAGTAGCAAAACTCAACTATGTGGTTATTCTTCTTACAGAGGGTACAATAGTACTTAACCTTTTGATGGGTCTGACCTGCTAAAGTAGAAGCACATGTCTTGTTAGAAGGGTTTGAGAAAAACCTGCAGATCTAAAGACTATCTTAGATGGCTCAGGAGATGCTACACATGATGCTCACAAGGTACAACACATGCATAATAGAGATGAGAAGCTCATACTAGATCAAGATAATAAAATGGAGTGCCAAAGATGGTCTCCCAATAGGTTAAGGGGGGTATTTATAGCCCCCACTACAAAAACTAACTATTGGAGATGAAAAACAAAAAAAATCAGTATTTACGATACTACCATCAAGGGATGGCTAGTACTACCGCACCTACTATTCAACAGCGATTTGAGATTCATTAAATGCACAAAAGTAGCCGTTGGAGTTTAGTTCAGTACTACTACGCTTAGAGGGGTCGGTACTACCGTTGAGTAGTAGTATCACTCGAATAATGCAGTACTACCATTTTCTAAGAGAGGAAAAGCTGCTAAAAACATGCTCTTTGAAAAAAGGTACCACCATGTAAAAATCGGTCCTATTGCACTATGGTACTACCGTGGCGCAGTAGTACCACACACATAGGGGGTAGTACTACTGTTGAGCGGTAGTACCCCTCAAACAATGAGGTACTACCATTTTCCAGATTTCAGCATAGAAAACACTTAAAAAATGGTTATAACTTTTTGACTCTAGAATTTAGTGATTTTGGATTCTACAGAAAGCTTATTCAAAGAACTATATAACCCACCTATTTTATTGATCTCAAATACATTAGATCAATACAAAAAGCATAAGAAATCAAAAGAGTCACTACCATGATCTAAATCTAAGGAAAAAGCAATATATAATCTTATACCATGTCAAGAGATAACGCATGACCTCTAGTAGTTTGCAAACTTAGATCATGCCACAAGGAGTAAGTACATAGATTTTAACTATTTATGAAATATATTTGTAAAGTATAGTCACATGTTATAAGGATTAGATGTATGAGGCTCAACTATTTGTAAAATATATTCACAAATAATGGCATTATTCCACAGAGAACTAGAGCAAGTGGGATTAAGCTATAAGCATATGATGAGACTTAAGCTACTACACATAACCCCTCTTAATAGCATGACAAACCTATACTAGCATTCCAGTCTTTCAACTAGACACCAAGACCGGTAAAAAATGAGGAATATAACCTTAGCCCTAACTAGTTATACCTTTTTATTAAGCATCCTCCTGAAGTTTAATGACGTATATCTTCACTTCAAGTCTGGGCCTTTGTCTTGATATGCATCAACGCATAATGCATCCTTCAAGTGCCCTTCATCAACACATGATGAGTCTTCTCTTGACTTGAAGATCAACACATGATCATCTCTTTTTCGGGATCCTGATGTCCATTAACACATGATGCATCTCCTCTTTGACATGCACTAACACATGATATATCCTCTTCTTGTCATTAATTACTAAAACATATCATTAACTTATAATGGCAGGTCTAGTTTCTTCAATCTTTCCTTTTTGGTAATTGATGACAATCATCATAATTACAAATAATTTAATATAAAGTAATATGAGTATATATGAACTACATAAGTTTTATATACTCAAAGGATATGTTTCAAAATAGAGATCTACAATATATATATGAAAAAAGGAACATGGATCAATACTAATAGAACAATAAAACATAGAGTGAACTTACACTAAATGTGTGCATACAAGAATGTGTAACAAAAACATATGCACATATTCAAGTCAAACTTTTGGTGGAGTTCAACATATATTTTGGATCCAAGAAATACAATAAAATATAAGAATATAATGTTGAATGCAGATCTCCATGATTTTCATCTCTTTTATCCAAATAAGGCTAAACAATAACATACTCAACAAATAAGTTAGTCTCACAATTAGATTTATCATTAATGAGTTAGTCTCATATTTAGATTTGTCACTAATCATCAAAACCAATTTAATTGAAACTTAAACTTACAATCTTCCCCTTTTTAGTGACTCATGAAAAATCCAATATCAATAACAACATTTGGATGTAAATCAAGATATGATTGGAATTTATGCTATTGAACCATATGCATGTATATCACTAAGCAATTCAAGCATGCACCAGATATAAGAATGGCATGCTTATGCACACACTATATATAGGAGGCTATGTGTTTGAATGAGATGCTCCTACTCAATACATGCACCAAATAAGGTGAAATCACAAGACTATATATCAATCATCTAAATGTGGCAATTTGCTTACAAAAATTCTCCCCATTTTGGCATTAATCATCAAAATTGCAAAAGAAAGTTAAGCCAAAATAGAGTCTTTTCAAAATAAAGATCTTGGCAACGAATTCATCCTAATATGGTCGTAAAGAGTATGAAGTAGATACATATGACCAATTAGGGGGGTTTATTTTTAAGAAATTTTCAATAAAAGCCAAGAATTCCACAAACTCTCTCTTTATGTCCTAAAGGAGCAAAACAACTTGAAATAAGGCCATATTTGAGTTATGCAAGAAAATGATATTTGAAACATATTCAAATAGGCTCACTCTTGAAATCTCCTTGAAATACTTTTTCAATTTGCAAAAGAGCTTATTTTCTCAATGACCAAAGAGATATATGCATTTGAAATCATGTTAAGCTCAAAAAGACATAGCCAAAGCTCCGCAATGCATTCGGAAATGTGGAGAAACAAGCTCCAAAAATCTGAGATAAATCATAGAGCTAGTCCTCACAAATATACATAAGTTTCATTTTGGGAGGTTCTCCCAAATGTCAACCATTTTAAAGATATGAAAATCACAAAGTTTCAGAAAACTGAAAGTTTCATGTTTTTCAGATTTTACATTCCATTTGAGATTTGAGACAAGGGTGAGAAAAATGCTCAAATGATCTTTAAAAAATCTGATAACATTTGGAACAGAAGATAATCTATAGAGGATCAAAACTCATTGTGTGCCTTCCGCAAAACATGAACCCATTTGAAGATACAAAAATCACAATTCTTCTCAAAACTATGTAAAGTTCTGAAATTGTGAACATTTTATCAAAGTGAGAAAAAATAAAAAATTCAAATCAAGTTGAACTGCGTTTAAATTAAAAAAACTTTGGACTCTTGAGAAACTTTTACAAGTAGAATTTTCAAAAAAAAAGAGTCTCCATTCAAAAGTTATGCCAAATTGAGCTCAATAGGCTAGATTTTTGTTCAAACAGAAGAAAAGGCAAAACTTTTTCAAGTGAAGTATAAATGCTTTGAGATTTGTCAGATACTAACTTTGGATTACTTAAAACGTTTCCCAAAAATAATTTTTGGAAAAGAAATTGTATCTCAAAAGATATGGCAAAAAGTGCATTTTGTGCATCAGCATAGATTTATTTATCATCAAAAGCTCAAAATCCAATCCAATTTGAATTTTATGGAGTTCCTCACTCTCTTAGCTTTGCATAAGTTAGAAATACTATTTCAAGACAATATACATAAAGAAATCTGGCTCAAATTATCAAACTCACTATATACAAAAATAGGTCATTTTGGGTCAAGATTAGTTTTTCGGTTAACTTCAAATGGATATAACAAAAATAGGTCATTTTGGGTCAAGATTAGTTTTTCGGTTAACTTCAAATGGATATAACTTTTCAACTATTGATCTCCTGAGAAAATTCTGAACTAAATAAATACTTTAAATGACTAACCATATGATTTTGGTATGGATAACTATTTTATAAACTCAGTAGATTTTGATTTATGAAAATATGTCTTTTTATTGAAAACAATATCTTATAAGATCCTTTCGAGGCCAAATTTGCTAATTTATATATATAATAGGAATTGTTTACTCCAAAAGTATTGGAAAACATTTAAAATATATATATTTCAGTACTTTTATATACTAGTTTTTAAAATTTGAGCATTTTAAATAATATTTTTGACTTTTAACTAAAGAGATTATCTTAAAAGGCTAAACTTGCATACCATTGACAATTTCACTCTAAAAATGCCAAATGAAGCAAATAATAATGAAAAACATGCATTTACAAGATCCATAAATTATTTTGGGTAATTAGGTAAAATAGTTTTCTCAATATTAATACTTACCCCTTTTTAAGCAAGCCCAAAATATTTAGTAATATTTAAGTAAGCCAATAATAATAATATTAGCACTTCCAACTACATGCCAAAGTTAAAGCTCTTTTGAAGATAGTTTTTTAATAAATTATACTTTCATTTTTTCAAAAGAAGCTCATTTTCAATAAATTTCTTCTAGATTGCCAAAATGAGCATGTGAGGGTGTTTTTAGCATGCATTTGTATGTATGAGTCTGTAATACCCTTACAAGTCAATATATATTAATACTTTTGGCTCAAATGGAAAAACTCATTGAAGTGTTAGATTGTATCCACTTAGGTCAACTTAATATTTTGGATATGTTTCAAAGACAAAAAAACTTTCGTTTGGTTCGCCTTTTGGAAAACCTTTGAATACCAATAATATTTGAAATAGACAACTCTAAGTTTTTAGTATTGGGTACTTTTTAAATTCCTTTTAGATTTGATTTTGGCCAATTTTTTAGTTTAAAGTCAAAACATGATACTAGATATCTAGGTTGGGTTAGAAACTTAATTTTACTTAAAATATGTTTTTCTAAAGCCAAAATCTTTGAAATGCATTTGTATACATTTTTTAAAGATATACTAATAATTTTAAATTTTTGACTTTTGGTTAAATGGCTCAATTTTAAAAATTAATACTAATACTTCATCAATTTAGGCACACTTAGAGATGTGATATACATGATTATGGTTTAGTACTCACCTTTAATGTGCCACTGGCCCATCTTGCTCAAGATTGCAATAATGATGTTTTGAACAAGAGCAAGAACACATTTTCAAAAAGGATTTTTCACGAATATTATACAACCTACATAAAGGTAGGGGCTAGATACTTCAATATAAATACTTATTACCAAGGTAGCATTGGTTCTTGATATAAAATGATCATTCTCAAGTTTAGCTCCAATTATGCACATGGTGGAATCCATCTCTTCATGTGTGAGCCAAACTTCTAATGCCTCTCTAAGTGCCTATTTATTATTTAAGCACTTCGTAATACCCAAACTCGGTTGGGTCTATGAATATTAGTCATAATAGATTTAGACACTCAAATGACCCTAGCAATAGTCTTAGGTGAACTAATACATCTAACAATCACCCTACCATCTCTAACCTTTCTAAGAAAATAATGATCATTATAGATAATAGGATCAGGAATTTTTACTCATTAGACGCTCTTATCTTGCCCATTACTGGTTTGCCTCTTTCTTGATGATCTTGACTTGTCATCCATTTAATTTGGGCACACCAAGGCAAACTGATTCTTCTCATTGCAACCAAAGCACTTGATATATTTTCTCGTGTGTCTTGCAGTGTGTCTTGTCTTGCTAGTCCCCTTCTTTTTGGGGACAAAGCCAATCGCTCTCTTATCATTCAAGCTCTATTTCTTACTCAAGATATCATCAAGAGAAGCCTTCTTATTATAGCACTTTTCCAAGTCATTGCTCAACTTGGTGACTTGGTCCTCGAACTCTTTGTTTTCCCCTACAAGGTTAGTCTTAATAAGCATAGAGAAAGTAGAAGAATCTATTTGAGATAAACAAGATATGTCAAACAAATCATTATAAGAGGTGGATATACTAACCTTAGATGAGATGCAAGAGTTAGGAGCTATACACATAACATATCATCTAATAAATCACCTGTAATACCTATATCCACTTTAGTCTTGGTGAGATCCTTGAGAAGGAGAGTCTTATGAGTTTCCTTTAGTTCATCATAAGAATCCTTAAGAGATAGAAATTCTTTCTTCAAGACTTTAAATTTTAAATTCTCCTTACCAAGATACTCATTTATGTCCTCTACCATATCCATCAACTCATCATAAGTTCATCATTATCGTCATCATTCTTTACCTTTTATTACCTTTAGCCATAAAGCAATGAGTTGATGTGGAGTGACTTGTGGATTCTTCATTGTCGGAGCTAGAGATTGAGTATTCTTTTCCAAACATTCAATCTTCTATGCAATCATCCTTGGTTAAGGTGGAATTTTCATAATTATTTTAAAGTTGTGTCTAGATCTCATGAGTGCTCTTGATATTGTATACGGTATCAAACACCTCTACACTCAAAGCACTAAATAAAGCGTTAATTGCTTGACCGTTGAGATGTAAGCATTTTTTTCCTCATTTGTTGGAGCAAGAGGATCCAATTAAGGAGAAAAGCCTACATCCACAATCCGTCATATTTTAGGGTTCATAGCATTAAAGTAGCATGACATGCTGATTTTTTGATAAGCATAATTCGTGCCATCAAATAGAAGTGCCTTACTGAGGTGCACTGTATCACTAGTTGCCATCATTTACTCTCTAGACGGTGAAACCTAATAAAATAAGAGACCAAACTCTGATACCACTTGTAAGATTGAGAATACCAACTAGAGAGGGTGAATAGGGAATTTTAAATTTTCTTTGGCCAAAACCAAGGTTTATATGTAGAAGCGTAAATTAAAATGGTTTTTCTCAATTATAGCCTAAATCAACTATTCTCCCTAAGTGCACCAACAATCTAAGTGTATGTTAAAGATTTGCAATCCTAAGCTGATAAGCAATCAATTTAATTCTATTGACATAAATTGCTTGAATGTAGATTGAGCATAAGAGAACAAACCACAATTACACAATTTCTTTTTATCGTAGTATTCAGAGACTTGCTGGTCTTCACTAGTCCACATTGTTGCAAACCTAAACGAATTAGACCAGCTCCACGAACTAAGCCAAACACCTTAATTTCACTAATGATAGCTCTTTGCCGCTCTGCATAGGTAAGCTCCAATCTTCACAACACGCCAGGCCTCTTCACAATTTTCTTTGCCTGGCGTGTTTTCTTTGCCTCTTCACAACACACAGTTTTCTTTGCCGCTCTGCATAGGTAAGCTCCAATCTCCACGAGCTTATCTATTGCACAATCTTCACAACACCGTCTAGGAGTCAGCAACCTCCAAGAGTAACAATTCAAGTCTCTTACTTGACTCTCACCATGTGCAATAAATACACAAGCTCAAGTGGATACGACATCTACCTCTAGATGCAACACATACAACTAGATACATTTCTCATTGCTCACAAGGTATAACATATGCACAATTGAAAGGAGAAGCTCACACTAACTCAAGAGAATGAAATAGAGTGTCAAAGATGGTCTTCCAACCGACTACGAGGGTATTTATAGCCTTCACCACAAAAACTAACAGTTGGAGATGAAAAATCCAAAAAATCAATATTTACAGTACTACCGCCATGGGAAGGTTGGTACTATCGCACCTACTATTCAACGATTATATAGTGTTCATTAAATGCAAAAAAAATTAGCCGTTGAAGTTTAGTGTGGTACTACTGCACTCATAGGGACCGGTACTACCGTCGAGCAGTAGTACTACTCGAATAATACGGTACTACTATTTTCTAGGAGAGGAAAACCTCTGAATAACATACTCTCTAAAAAAAGTACGACCATGTAAAAATCGGTCTTATCGCACTACGGAACTACCACACTCACAGGGGCCGGTACTACCGCCTAGCGCTAGTACCACTCAAATAATGTGGTATTAATGTTTTCAAATTTTAGCATAGACGACACTCAGAAAAAAAGTCATAACTTTTGACTCCGATGTCTGAATTGAGTGATCTTAGACTCTATGAAAAGTTTATTCAGAGGACTACACAACTCACCTATTGTCGGGACCTAGAACAACACTTCAAGTCCCTCTGTGTAAATCGCACTATCGCAGGAAAAGCTAGTGCACACAGAGTAAACAGTGATGAATATTACGCAAAATCACCACAAATATATTAAGCAAATTTACTCCCTTATGGCCAAGTCTTACAATAAAATGGCACGAGGCCAACAGAAAATAAATACAGCGGAAAACATAAAGGTAGCAGCACAGCCCATCCAGCCTCCCACAGGCGAATGACTGTAAGACGCGTCCTACTTGCTGAAGTAGTCCTCACCGTCGAAGTCGCCGTCGAAGTCTGGCAACAGATTTAGCAAGATGAGTACTTCGAAAGTACTCCACAAGTCACACCGGGAGATATAACAGAGTGATGCATGCATAATGGATTTCAAGGAAGTCTTAATAGGGTACTTTTGCAGAAAATCAATACTGAATTTTAAATACAATAATGTAAGTGCAAAAGCTGAATTTTAAGACAACATATGAAACAATATTTTTAACAAGTATTATTGTTAATGTAGGCTCCAACCCACACTAACCTAACCACGGGCATCCCACCCGGACCATTTTCCAAACCATCATTTTTATCCGAAAACCAGTTTCATAAATTCCAAGTCTAATCTGTGAAGACTCTATTCAGCATGTCCATGACCATGGACACGACTATCCAGGATAGGTTAAACTCTGCAGAGGTGTACAACTTTACCCACAAGACATTCCCTCTCACTTGAGCCACACGATAAACACACTACCTTAAATGTGTGGCGGAGAGTTCATGACAAGGCTGTTCCAATGATCCATAGCCAAAATAGTCACGTCGCCACTAAGGTTTCACCACAACTCGAATCCACGAGTTGGAGCCCCCCTCTAGTGCCATGTGAGACTACTCACGGCCTGCGCCACGCTCACATTCAGCCTATGGCGAGACTAAATTTGGAATTTCATAATTTATTTAGCCAGATCCGTCCCATACCAGACTTGTGATAGTACGATGTGACTTCGTAAAATAATTCACAGAAACGGTCCTTAAGTTGACTTAGGCTCAACCACATTCCCTCATGCACGACAGTCAACCAAGTGTCTCCAAACACGAGGCATGCCGGCACCCCATCACCTAACCAGTAGCCTAAGTCCAAACTATTTTTCTATTTATAATTTTTTTAAAAATTATTTTATAACCTTTCTTAACTCGCCGAAGTCAAGAATTCATTTAAAATGACTGTCATTCCATGTGAAAAGGTTGATCCCAACTAAAATCATACTAAGTCAGGCTAAGCAATTATATAAAGTATCTAGTCAATACCATGGTACTAACTGGTTTTCAGCTAGGGTGATAAGGTATATGGATTCGAGATTCAAATTGGCTATAATTAAGGATCATGGGCATATCTAACATGTAAACAGAATTTAAATTAAATTTGGATAGAAGTATGCATGCATATAAAGTAAAATAATATAATTAAATTTGAAATAATATGGTCAACATGGTCAAAGGTGTAACTTACCTTGCTCGAAGTTCTGCTGTGAACCGTCGAAGTCGCAGTCTCCTGAATCGTCAAAATATAACGTAAAGAACCAATTCAAAAGAAAATTCAAAAAACATTCAAATAAATTCAAAAATTCAAAAGGAGGCCAGGAATGGAAAGTTCATAATTTTAGAAAAATTTAGAAATTTCAACGGGTCAATTTGGAGCTAAAATGAAGAAGTTATAGTCTTACAAAGTTTTAATACCATTTAAAAGAAAAATACTCAATTTCTGGATTTATTTTTATACTGAAAAAGCATTTATGACGTCAGCAAGAATTATTTTTCTAAAGGAAATTACAGATTATGATGTCAGCAACAATATTAGTTTTCGGACATAATTATTTTTAAACAGAAATTCGGCTTTATTGCGTGAGCATGACGTCAGCCCTGGGGTTATTAAATTCGGAGAGTGGGTGACATGTGGGCCCGGGTTCATGGTGAATTGAGTCCACGGACCTGAGGGAGGGTGAGGTGGCACGCGGGTGACGGGGCGCGGGGTGGCGCTGGCGTGGGCGGCCTGGGGTGCACGTGGCGTCTGTGTGGCAGCCACATCGGCTACCACATCGGTGCGGCCACCTGACGTGGCACGTCGGCCGGTGGTGGCGCACGGGGCCCGATGGCCACCGGCGCTCTGGTGGACGGCGACGCTCGGCGAGTGCATCAACAGACAGAGGAGGGCACGAGGAGTAGAGTGGTACCATGCGCGGTTCCTGAGGGTGGCCGGAGAGGATAAACGGCAGAGAGGGGCGACGGTCGGAGGGAGCTCAACGGCGACGAAGTGGTTCCGGCGGTGCACTAACTCGAGGCAGAGGGAAGGTGTAAATGGGGAGGTAACGCCTGAAATGGACGCGGTGAAGCAGGGATTTGAATATGCACTAGTGTGGATAGGTAATTGGAAAGGAATCCAAAGCTTTAAAAGCTTCGGTTTTCGGCACTAATGGCGGCAGCGGCGGGGGCGCGAGGAGGAAGACGCGGCGGGGACGACGGTCCTGACAGGCAAGGCCCACCAGTCAGCGAGAGAGGAAAGAAGGAAAGGGGTGCGGGCGGTGGCTGGATTGGTGACAGGTGGCAAAGGGGAAGGGAACGAGCCGTTGGATGAAGAACGAATTGGTAAGTGACTAGGGACGGCTGAGATGAAATCCAACAATTGAATTCAGATCGGGCCATTCGAGAGGGGGGCGGGGGGTTAAGTGGCAGCGGACGAGCGGGATGGTTTTCGACAACGGCGGAGGGCTCAGATGGAGGCACATGTCGGCCAGAGGAAAGAGGAAGGCGGGCAAAGCGGTTTAAGTAATATTGGACGGCTGGTGTTAGATTTGACAACGGAGAACGGCTCCGATGCGTGACACACGTCGATCAGAGGGAAGGAAGAGGTGGCCGAAGGGGTAAGTTGTCACGGGCGGCGGGGATTAGATCTGGCGGGGTGAGGAGCGTCCGATGGGTGACAAGTGTCAGCCCTGGGAGGGGTTTTGGATTTTATTATCTTTTTGATTTTCAGAAAAGGTTAAGAGGTTTTAAAAAGCTCAGAAAAATACCAAATAAACTTTGAAAATTCTAGAAAAATTCAGAGAATCATCTGGAACTATTTTAGACTTAATAAAAATATTTTCAACCCAATTTGATATTTAGATTTTGCAAAAACATAATTTTAACTTTAAAAGGGGAGCTTTAAATCTTTATAAATTTCTAAAAATTATTATAATTACAGATTTGACTCAGGAAAATGAGATACGTTGATTTTGACCATTGTAAAATGAAATACTTTAATTTTTCACAACCAGGCTTGAAATAAAAATTCAAAAAAATCCAATTAAATTCCAGAAAACACTTTAAAAAGGGAAAATAAAAGTTTTGGGATGTTACACCTATTTGCATGATCTTAAACATATTAGATAAATACAGAAAGTATAAGAAATTCAAAAGGTCGCTACCATGGTCTAAGTCCAATGAAGAAGCAACAAATTATCTTAGACCTTGTCAAAGAATAATGTATGACCTCCAACAATTTGCAAAACATATTTGCAAACTTAGATCTTGCCACAAGAAGTAAGTACATAGACTTCAACTATTTACAAAATATATTTACAAAGTATAATCATATATTACAAGGATTAGATACATGTGGCTCAACTATTTGCAAAACACATTCATAAACAATAGTATCATGCCACAGAGAGATAGAGCAAATGAGATTGAGCTATCAATACATGATGAGACTCAGGCTAGTAGACAAGATTCCTCTTAATAGCACGATAAATTTATACTAGCAATCCGTTTTTTCAACAAAATACTAAGATTGGTAAAAGACTAGGAACACAACCTTAACTCTAGCTAGTTATACCTTTGTCTTGAGTATTCTCTTGAAGTTTGATGATACACATTTTCACTTTAAGTCCAGATCTTTGTCTTGATATGCATCAACTCATGATGCATCTTTCAAATACTCTTCATCAACATATGATGAGTCTTCTCTTGACTTGATGATCAACTCATGATCATCTCCTTTTCAGGATCTTGATATGCATCAACACATAACACTTCTTCTCTTTGACATGCACCAATACATGATGCATCCTTTTCTTAATGGTCTTCAACTTATGAAGTCATTTTTCATCCCGAATCTTGACTTAATGATCTTTAATACATGAAGAAATTCAAAATCTTCATCAACATTAAACATAATCTATTCATCCAATTTATGAAAAATGTTAATCCCACAATGTGATTATCATTAATTACCTAAATATACCATTAACTCATAATGACGGGTCTAGATTATTTAATCTTTTCCTTTTTGGTAATTGATAACAACCACCACAATTGCAAATAATTGAATATAAAGTAATATGAGTATATATGAACTACAGAAGTTATATATACTCAAATTATATGTTTCAAAGTAGAGATCTCTAAATATGTGAAAAAGGAAACAGATCAATACTACTGAAACCACAAAATATGGAGTGAATTCCCTCTAAATGTGTGCATATAATAATGTGTAATAAAAAACATATACGTATATTCAAGTCAGATTGTTTGTAGAGTTCAACTTATATTTTGAATCCGAGGAATACAACAAGATATAAGAATATTATGTCGAATGCATACCTACATGATTTTCACCTTTTTTTGTCCAAATGAGACTACATAATAACATACTCAACAAATGAGTTAGTTTTACATTTAGATTTATCATTAATGAGTTAGTCTTAATTTAAATTTATCATTAATCACTAAAATCAATTTATTTATGTGCGTGACTTGTTTGGCCTAATGGATTGCAGGCTACACTTGGAGCCATAAAAGAGTATCCTAGTATATATCATATACTTTGTATAGTAAAGAGATATATATACCATTTTTTTTGTGCAAAATATTAGGGGTGCATTTCTATCCCAATGTGTCTACTGTGGCTCCGCTTCAGACCCTACGGAAAATTGCTGTGCCTTTTCACCTTTTGACCATTATGCTGGTGGATCCGCAATTGATTTTTCTGTTGGCGCTGTGTTTTAGTTTGGTCCAAATTGCTGCGCCTTTTGACCTTTTTGACAAATTATGCTGGTGGATCCGCAACTGATTTTTGTGTTGGCGCTATGTTGTAGTTTGGTCCTATTGCAATTGCAGGATGATCTTCCACTAGTGGTTCAGTTCAGTAATCTTCCACTAATCGCGAGTGGTAGTGACTGCCTGGTACCGGACCAGGGCCCACACGACCAACCTCACTAACTACAAAAACCAGCTCACCTCCGGCTCACTGATCGCTCTCCCGCCACCACCACCACCGACGCCGGCATGAAGGCCCTCGCCGCCGACAAAGCGCTCGCCCCGCCGCTTCTGCCGGCGACCAAGATCACCATCCCCGCCTCCGGTGCGGAGGCCGCGCTCGTCGGGAAGGGGCGGTACAAGGTGTGGGCCTTCGCCGCCATCGCGCTCCTCGCGCTCTGGTCCATGTCCGCCGCCTCGGTCTCCATCCGCTGGTCCTCCGGCGACCTCGCCGCCGCCGCCTCCAGGGACCTGGACGCGCCCCTCCGCGACGACCTCGACTCCCTAGTACGCTTCGTTCCCTTCACTCGTTTGGCCCCCCTCTCATTCTTCTTGCCAGCCGCATGGTGTGTGCGCAAATGTGTGTCGCGAACAACGCCTATCGGACTTAATTACTAGTGCTATTATTCTTCAAAATAAGGGGGATAATTCTTCAAAAAAATGTGTATTGCTTCCAAGCCTGTGTTTATTCTGTTCTTGCATGTAAATCTCTGTGAAGAAGCAGTTCGTGGTGGGGGTAGCATGAGTAGGCTGCAGGCGCTTGGGCATAAGTGAACCCTGGAGCGTGGCAATCTTTTCTATAGATAAGGCATCCTGATTGGAGTATTATTTTACCTACATATCTAAGAAAAAAAGATCCCAGTTCATCATTTAGATGCCTGATAAAATGTCCTGCACCACAATTTCCTAATCATTCAAGAGGTGTTCATCATATGAATAATGACAGCAGAAAAGAAAGCACAAAGGGTAGTTCTTTCGATTGTTGATTCTGTGCGAAAATAAGCAACTGAAGTATGCCTGGTAACTTGGGCAGGAGATGGAGGAGAGGGAGAAATTAGTGGGCCGAATGTGGGACATGTACACACGCACCGGTGACGAGGTACGACTTCCGCGGTTCTGGCAGGAAGCGTTCGAGGCTGCATATGAGGAGCTTGCCGGTGATGATATTCAGGACCGTGATGCGGCCATCTCGGAGATTGCCCGGATGTCGGCCCACAGACTGGAGCTCGAGCAGGCAGCCAGTGAGAATGAGGTATGATCGAAACAGACAATACCCCCAACTTCGTTGATACACAACAATCCCTCCTCTTGTGTTTTAAATAAGCTGTGTATTCTTGTTTGCTCCTTTACTTTGTGAGCATTCAGTTGGGCGCTTCGGCTGGTCATAACTTTTTAGTATGATTGACTGCCACTTTTCTACCATATCAATTCATCCCGCTTCAGACCAGCAGTTTTATATGAAGTCCGGACAATGGAAGCTCATACTATTTTGGAAAAAAATGTTTCTTATAGGCCCAACAAAAGAGCTCGCACCTGTAATCATGCATAGTTTGTTGTTCGTACATTTATCCAACTTAAACATCGCATGCTAATTTAAATGCAAGGTATTTTTTCATTCATCAGCAATTCTCGTTAAATGTTTCGGTAAATTAATACTTGAAACTGTTGAGATTTGCATTGAATTTTTTGTAACTAGCATGTTGTGGATTTTTATATGGTTGTGCGGTTGCACGGAAGGAAATATTAGAGTGTGATGGATGCTCTTTATCTAGTACATGCAAGGGATGTTAAGTTTTGGGTAATTTATAGGACTCCGGAGAAGTGCATCCTAAATGACTAATGAAATCGACAACTTCAAACCTAAAATCCATAACTGTCCTGAACAATACCTTTTTAAAATCGTGGTACAAAGCTACAAACTGTGATGCTCTGAAGGCATTTGCAAATTGCTTCCTCTTTTGCAATCTCCCGCTCAGTTGCAAATCGCTTCCTCTTTTTTGAAGAAATTTCTTTTAATAGAGCACCCAACATTTTGGTGAAGTTGAGATCGTGCATTGTTCATTGCATTTGCATACATCGTCTCGTACACAATGAACATATGATTAGCTCAATACTACTCCAAAAAAGCAAGTTTAAGAGAATGACATTGCAATCAGGGTTACAAAACCGTCTAGCCATGGTTGTCATGGTGACCTCGGCGACCACGACGCCTAAGGAGCGCCAGGATGCCTAGTCGTTCCGACGGGCGCCTAGTCGTCCTCTAGATGTTGCTAGACGAGTTAAGGCAGTTCACTTGACGAGTACCTAACTACTTAACTAAAATAGCAAATTAGAGAGAGGTCAATAACAATTGCATACCTAAAACCTTGATGAGCTTGCCATTTTTTTGCTCTTTTTTCTAAGTAGCCAAGCACCTCCATCCAAGATGAAGTTTTAGAGAGAATAGTAGAGCACAATACAGGACATTACATAACACAAGTAGTAGAGTATAATGCAGGACATTACATAACACATAGCAGTCGACCAGCCGCATATATTAATAACCGAGGCCACGAGGCCAGCCAGAGGAGACGCAGAGAGGAAACAGAGCAGCGGGAGTGGCTAGATCCAAAGGAGAAGCAGAGGGAGGGGATAAGCAGAGGGAGAGAGGCGGCGGGAGGGAACATGGCTGGAGAAGTAGAGAAAGGGAGGCGGCTGGAGGGAGCACGGCCGGAGGAGAAGCAGAGGGAGAGAGTGTCGGGAAGGGCCAAATCCGGAGGAGAAGCAAAGGGAGGGAGGCAGCGGGAGGGAGCACGGTCGGAGGGAGTGGCGGCCAGATCTGGCTGGAGGGAGCGCCGGCGGGAGTGGCTGGAGGGAGCTGCGACAGGAGGCACCAGTCACCAGATCCGGCTGGAGGGAGTGGCGGCGGGAGCGGCCGGCGGGAGTGGCGGCGGGAGGGAGCAGCGGGAGGGAATAGCGGCAGGAGCGGCGGGAGGAAGAAGCAGAGGGAGGGAGGCGGCACGGCGGGAGGGAGGCAGAGCGCAGGAGGGAGGGAGGCGGCACGGCCAAAGCACGGAGAGGAGAGGAGAGGGCATACGGTGTACCTGGCGGCGGTGAGGCGGAGGGACGACGACGGCTAGGGTTCGGGACTTCGGGTTGCTCGGCCACTCGTGGGAGTCCGGGACCTCCAGCTCCAGGTATTGCTCACGAGTCACACGGTCTGGACCTCCCTCTCTTATGCTCACGCGGCCACACGCCATGCGCCCGCCCAGCCGACGCCGCGCTTCGCCTTGTCTCTGCCGTGGACGCCTCGTCGCCCTGGGCGCCCGCCTAACTGGCCAAGGCGAGGCGCTCCTCCATGGCGTCCCCTCCGTGCCGCTTGGACGCCTAGGCGACGCCTTAACAACCATGCGTCTAGCTCTTTAACCATCCTACTTGTAACTTGATCAAGTTATCTTTCTATAAATGAAATATAAAAATGCTCAATGTACACCAACATGTGAATATTTTTTAATGATCTAGAATCATATTGCAACTGAACAAATTGTGTAGCAGTATTGTTTACAAACATAGAAACAAGCTTCCTAAAAAGATTCCGTGATGTCTGTTTGTAGAGAAACAACTAGTTTGCTGCCGATATGTATTTAGCCAGTTGAACTATTGGGTGTCTTAGTATGATTTTCTTATTCTCAGTCGCTATTTGCAGGAAGAGGATGCGGTGAACATCAGAAGTAATGAGCATGGTGGTTCAAAGGCGTAGTAGTTTCAAACCTGAAGATCCATTGCGGAAAACTACCGGCAGCAGCTGAACTTTGGTGTAGTTGTCCACTCGGGTTGTGCCAGCTAGTGCAGAAGTTGCATTTCTGGCCCTCTATTTTACCTTCGTGTGAGAGGGTAAGCAAGAGCTTGCCATGATGCAAACTAAGCTTTCTTCCCAGTAAGGCATTGTATTATGCTATTCTTAGGCTCTGTTAGGGATGTCATCCAGCGTCTTTCAACGTGATAGCGTTTTTCTCCCCGGTAAAGCATTGCATCATGCTATTCTAATGTTAGTTTTGAGTTACGGACAGGTGAAATTGGTTTTGGAGCTTTGTTAGGTAGCTAGTAATCAACATTAGGTAGAATTTACCACCCTTAGGGATTGTTCGAACCTGGCCATTACCGTATTTCAAACAGGCCAATTGTTAGCATGGAACAACTATCTGTTCTCCTAGGTTCCTTGAGATAAAAACATAAATGAAACTTCAGCTTTATTTAATGTTCTTTACATTTATGAATTTTCTTGGCCCATTCGCACATGGAAAAATATTTCTTGTGAACAATTTCTTGAAGTCTGTTCTCCTAGGCTCGGGCGTTGAGATCTTTACTATTTAAAAAGGAGTTAGTGGTTGCCGAAGGCTCCATCCAATCTAGACCGTCGAATCTTCCCTCATATCCCCCTCCCGGCCAACCCTAAAACTCTCCAACCCCCGCCCCCCTCCTCCTCTCCCCCTCTCGGCCTCCCCTCTTCTCCCCCCCGGCGCCGCCCTCCTCCCCCTCCCCCTCGCTCTCCCCCCGCCGCCCTCCTCCCTCCCCGCCGCCCCTCCCCTCCCGGCCTCCCCGCCCCGCTCTCCCCGCCGCACCCCTCCTCCTCTCTCTCCCTCCGCCCGCCGCCTCCTCCTCTCCCGGCCTCCTCCTCCCCTCCCCGCCGCTACCTCCTCCCCTCGCCCCGCCGCCTCTCCCCCCCCAACCGCCCCGCCGTCCTCCTCCTCTCCCCGCTTCCTTCGCTCTCTCCCCACCTTGCTCGCCCCTCGCTCCCCGCCTCCTCGCTCTCCCCGCCTTTGCCCCGCCTCCCCTCGCTCTCCCCGCCGCCCCTGCCTCCTCCTCCCCCCCCCCCGTGCCGCCCGCCTCCCCTCGCTCTCCCCGCCGCCCGATCCGCCTCCCCTCGCTCTCCCCTGCCTCCCCTTGCCCTCCCGCCCCCCGCCTTCCTCGCCCTCCCGAGCTCACCGAGAACCTCTTCCCCGACGCTGCCGATGACGCCACCCCGCCCCCACTCACCATCGAGGAGACCCTCGTCGCCGTCCCGGGTGTGTAGCTTCACCTCATCGACCCCGACCGCAGCCTCGACCTCGGCGTCGGCACGCTCTCCGTCGTCTGCCTCCGCCAGGGTGACCATTCCGTCGCCGTCCTCGCGCGCCTCATCCGGAGAAGCTCCAGCAGTGCCACGGCCTCTTTAGCTTCTTGAGCATCAGGCGGTCCAGCGACGGGGCCGCGCAGGAGCCCGTGCAGTGGCCACTCACCCGCGACGGTGCTGGAGGGCACAGCCCCTCCATCGTCTTCGTCTCCAACCTGCCCTACACCTTCAAGTCTTCTGATGTAAGCGCGAGCTCCTCCTAACCCTTACAAATTTACAGCTTAGAGTCTTGGAGGCAAGTGCTTTTGATTTACAGTGTGAGATATGCTTTGTACTGTGTAGCTCGAAGAGGTGTTTAGCGAAGTCGGACCGGTGAGGCGCTGCTTCATGGTCGCGCCGAAAGGTGAGAGGATTGAGCAATTTGGTGGCTGTTTAGTTGGAAATAATTTTGCGTTGCTTATGACGAAGGGGTTTGCTTATGCGGTTTTGGTTGTTTTTGATGCAGGATCGGAGACGAGTCGAGGCTTTGGATTCGTACAATTGTAAGTTTCGGAGCTTACCTTTGTGGATATTTTCGGTACTTCTTTTTTTCCTGCAATTTTGTGAGAAGCGGTTTTGATCGTGGGCGATGTAACAGTCCAACGAACTAATAGTTCAATTCTAAGCATAAATTAATCTGTGCTACAATCTCTAATGGTTTAAATACTTGAAAAATACCGTGGTTAATCTGGTTAGCACTATCAGGCCCATCATAGTTGTTACTACTTATTCACTAAATTCTTGACCATGTGTCATCCACTGGATCAAGATTGGACCAAATCATGCAACCTTGGTTGATAGAGTTTGATTCCTTGTACTGGTACAACTATAATTGTTGTTCAGGAAGGAGTACGTTTCTGCTGGCCTTGACCCCGTTTGCATTTTTGACTTAATGTGTTAGTTTGTTACCAGTGCAACTATTCAAGATGCTGAGCAAGCTACTCAGCAAAAGAATGGATTAGCTGTTGCTGGTAGGAAGATCAGAGTTAAGCTAGCAATGCATCGTGCTCTACTGAAGGAACGTTTGCAAAAGAAGGAGTGAATATGGACACAGCTGTTGCTGAAGGAACGTTAGGCTATAATAAGCACAGCTGTTGAATATTTATCATAATTCGCAGGTTGTTTCAGTATCCACTATCCAGTTTGATGGTAGTACTATATATCCATATAATTTATTCTTGCAGCAAAAATATTTCTTGCTTTAGTAACCAAGGCTATCCTGATCTTTGTAGAGCTTGAAATCAAGAGGAGTGCGGTTTCCTGGACGTGACAATGAGAGCTTGGCCCCCATATTTACTCCACCACGATCAGTTGCTGAAGCTGAAGACGATGCAAACCTATCCCAGCAGACCTTTGAAGATGTGCATGTGCATACATATACTGCTAAAGAAACAAAGGAAGCTTTTGATGTGGCTCGTAACAGCATAGAACTTCTTTCAACTGTTCTTTCATCTTCCCCTTAGCAGAATGCTTTGCAGGTAACTGGATTTTGTGTTACTTTGTCCCAAGTTTATCTAGGATTTTGTGGAACTTTGCAGGATTCTAACTGGATTTTGTCTATTAGATGGATTTTGACTGCAGTACACATAGATATAGTTGTTTAGTTGGTCTGCATATTATGAGTTATGACACCAATGCGTGAGATCTGTTTCCTCATGGAGCTTTACAGTGAACAATGTCTTGAATTTTCTGCCTTGGTTGATGTTGTTGTATTGAAAAGCCCAAATACGCAGAGCAGGCTACTGTTGTGATTTTTTTCGTTTGCAATATCTAATGTTCTAGGTGATATATGGATGTGTACTTTATTCATGAGACACTATGCGGTTCATTGTTAATTTAATTCTGCTGCAAGTGTTTTGGTCACTTTATTCTACTGCATGCTCTTATTGCTCTGTTTATGAGATACTATGCAGTTTATTCTTTTATCTAGCACATGCGCTGATTTTTCTGAGCTTTTACAAGTCCTAATGGAGTGGGCTAAAACTGGTTTGCTTGTTTGCCAGTCACTTAGCTATATACCAAGAAAGCAAATTTGTTGAAAAGATGCTTCATAGTATGCATCAATTTTATTTAGTTTTTTGTTGCAACGCACGGCCATCTTACTAGTAAAAACATAAATGAAGCTTCAGTTTTATTGAATATTCTTAAACTCTGTGCACGCCAAAACTTTGTCTTGGGCTCGGTTTTTTCTTAAAATAATGTTTGTTGACTTTGGCAACTGAAGAAAGTTAATATCCCTCGGTCACTAATGCTGGTTCTTTTTTTATGTGTCATGTATACAATAGGTGTAATATTGAACCACTGAAAGATAAGAGAAATGGGATAGCACAAGATGTGAAATTTGGCATTACATCTCTATTAACTACTTAATCCAAGTTTTTTCATCACTGGAGTCGCTCTTTGGACTATGCATTAAAATCTTGGCTCCAAGCAAGGGATATTCCTGGAGTGCCAAACTCGGTGTGATTTGTAGTCTATTTATTCAAGCCAAGCTAGTAATCCTCACGAAATTGCTCACTGATTCTATATCAAAATCGTGCAAAACTCAGTGATTTGTAGTTTATATACTCAAACCAAGTCCTCAAAACACTGATGCACGCATTACAATGCAAAGATATTGTGTACATAATTAAAAGATATTTTTCATGTGTAACAAGTGGTTTGACTTTATCCATTTTGCAAGTTGTACCTTGAACAGGGTGAACTGCACTTCTGAAACAAAAAAATTGGTTTTACAATTTCCAAATTGTTGACGTAAATATTAGCGAAATTTTAGACATTTGATGTAATGGAAACGTAATTTCGATAGAATGGCGAGAATGAGGATAACTAGGTGAATCACCCATATAAGGTTTAATATAGTGGTATGCTAGGTGAAATGTGCCATTGTAAAACCTCATAGAAGTAACCCATGTAAGATTCAATATAGGGTATGCCAGATGAAATGTGCCATTGTAAAACCTCATAGGAGTATCTAGGATTATAGGAATAATTGGGATTTTATTAATTTAAGATAGCCTGTCCAACCATTGGGCTATGGCCATGTATTTATAGGCCTACAAAATCTTATTAACGAAACTGTTTTTTACTAAACTAAACATGACTTGATTGGCATGGCGCATGGCAGATTTGATCTAGCCAGAAAGAAAAATGAGAAAATATAATAGAAGGTACTGAATGTGATCTCGGACAAAGCTGGTCATTGTCACAAACGAGTTCAAGAAATAGTTCTAGTCTATTGGAAAACCACAAACAATTCGATCTTAAAATCTTTCTGTCCAATTCTCCGATCCAAGATCATTCAAACCGAGCACCAACAAAAACAGATTCCTTGTGTTGTTGAACAAATCGGCATCACTTAACCTACTTTCTTAATATGACATAGCTAGGCCTACTGCATCGATATCTACTAAACCCTTAAGCTGAGCAACTGAGCATCAAACTGTTACTTTGCAAACCTTTGGTCCTTGATGTTCAAAAGTAAGTTTTTTTTTCAATTTGGTGTAGGTTCGAAAGTTTTATGGTTTGTAATATCTCGTGACCGGAAGTGAAGAAATTCACCCGATGTGAGATGGGTAAACTCAATGATATAATCAGAGAATAGAATTTGGGGCAGGAAAGAGAGAAAAAGGGGTAGGGAAGAACAGGGAAGAGGATTGGGGAAAACTCATTTCATTTCTTTCCTGGCTCATCCGTTGTTACAATGACTCTCTTCTACATCCATCTCACACCAAACCCTGAGGCCCACTAGTCAGATACGTCACCTCCTCCAGCACTGATCTGTTGAGAACGCCTTCCCTCCTTGGAGACGTCTTTGCTCTTTCCGCCTCCGCTGTTCTTGCTCTGCTTCTCTCTCAGAATTTCTCCCAGTGTGACACCACCCCCTCCTGCAGAATCTGCTTGACCCCAAGCACTAGCAGAAGGATAGTGCTCCCGTACCACATACAGATCCTCCCAACTAGCCATCTCCACTGGGATATTTGACCATTAATCAATGCTTGTGGCATCGCAGAATTCCCCCTCTCTTTTTTTTTACCAGGCGTCGGTCCAGAACAGTTTCAGGTTCCACCGACTCCATGTTGAGATCAGCGATGCGTGGTGGATGATGATACGCCGGAGTAAAATTAGGAATGAATGCCTTGAGCTGCGACACGAAACACCGGATGTATTTGACTGCCTTGGGGTAATTCCAAATTGTATGCCGCTGCCCCAATTCGATCAACCACTCGATAAGGGCCATGATACTTAAACGCCAACTTAGGGAAAGGACAGTTTGTTGGAGATATAGGAAATATTTTAATTCTAAATTTTACTAGAAGATAAATAAAATAAACTAGTAATACAAAACACATAACTAATAGTAGACTACTTATTGTACTTCAGAAAATACACAAAAAAATATAGTATTAAAATCGATCGAACGCGCGAACGACTTACTATTAAGCTTGATGAAGAATAGAAAGCAGCGCAGACTCAATACAGTGTAGAACGTAGATGACAAGGTGCAGTGAGCAGTCGTGCAGATATGCGCTGTCCAAAAACTTTATTGCCGCCCCCGTGTAGGTCTTCACGGCAGCAACGACTCAGAGATACTGCTCCCATTCTTCACAGTGCACGCCGTGAAGAAGAATCGATGATGCTCAGGCGGCGCAGCACAACAGCACAAGTTCACAGAAGAAAGAGAATGGAGGCAGTGAGATTCTTAACTATACTCTAAACGTCTCTGGGTATATATATATAGATAGACTGATAACTGATATGATTAAAAATAGTTATTTACCCATTGGTAACTCACATATTTAACCAGTCATTTACCCACTGGTAACTGTCCGTCATCAAACCAAATAAAACTCCAAATTCAAACATTTGAATCTCATTGAAATATAGAGTGGGTGATGCATATTTCAGCAAAAATAAAGGTAGATTTGGTCTATCAAGTGACGCGCCATAAGTTACAAATCACGCGAAAATACGTGAAAACATGCGCGCGTGTGATTAGCCCTTCTCATACTATCCTATCCATAATTCAAGAAATAGTATAGACTTTACTTTATAAATTGGTCTATCTCATCTTACCTTAGCAATATGTTACTAAATCATGAATGCTTTGGAATTAAGAAAATAGGTCTCTTGGGCTTATTTCTAGCACAGTTTACCACAGATGATTGCGCATAACGCTGGAGTTTTAGGTATATTTGTTCACCCTTTTGAAACTATTGGTTCGACTGCTCCCGATCAGCTTGATCTTTCATTCTGTTCTGAGCTACAACCAAGTGTTGTTTGAGTCTTTCTGCATGCGCTTTTCTTTCCTGGATCAATTCCTCCACAATCTGATTTTGTGATCCTGCTAGTAGTTGGGATTGCTATGTTCAAATTATCTTGTGTTATGTTCACATTAGTCTTGTGCTCATATTAGTCATATGTTCCTATTAATCATGCTAGGCTATATATGTGTGTAACCTTTTGTGACTTGAATCAATGAATACATAGCGTGATTACCTCAAATATTCTACGCTCTCATAGTATCAGAGCGGTGCCACTCCTGAGCTGCCGTCCCCACAGCTTCCGCCGCGCCGCCCTTGGGAGATAATCTCGTCTCCATGATCTCTCCTGGGGACTATACAACCCGTAGTTTAAATTGTGTCACCGATCATCTGATTGGCTACCAATTAGAGTTTTCTCTGGTCATTTTTAGATATGGTTTTCTCTACGTTTTTCGATCATAGATCGGTTTGCGTCACCCTACTGACCTGTCGATGTTCCTCGGCTTCGGACTTCACCGCCTTGACTTTGACCTCTCTAGCGCCTCCTCTCCGCGATGACGTCGTGGCATGACACGGCGCGCTTGTCAACATGGCCCTCCTTTTGCATCCTTCCGATGTTAAGGAGATAGAGTTGTATTAGGATATAGAGTTTGTATTCTATTATGTTGTGTGTATCGATATGAGGCTCAAAGGACTATATATATAGGAGAGTACAAGGGAATATGTCATATAGAGATAAGACATATATGAAATAGAATACAAACTTTATATCCTAATACAACTCTATCTCCTTAACACCCCCCTCAAATGCAAAGCGCATGCAATAGCATTGCATTTAAAAAGAGTTGTTACTAAAATAGTAAAAATAATTCTGAAGTCTGAGTCTTAATGATGTCGTCGTAGTGTGCAGTTCTTGAAAAATACTGTCGAATCAAGCTGAAGAGGAATAGATAGAAGTATGACGACGCAGATCGAAGCCCGAGACGGCGGCGGCGCAGTGCACAAGGTGCAGAAGAAACGCGGTGGCCTTAAAACTCGGGGTGGCAGCTACAGTAGTGGCGGCATCATAACAACTTCTACGATCTATACGCAGTTCAAAGAGAAGAGTGACGGCTGCTGCCATGAAATAGATAGAAGCATGGCAGCAGCAGATCGAAGCCTAAGACGGCGACGACGCAATGCACGAGGTGCAGGAGAAGCGCGGCAGGCTTAAAAGCTCAAGGCGGCGGCTAAAGTAGTAGCGGCATCATAATGACTTCTACGATCTGCACGCAGCTTTGAGAATGGTCGGAGAGGTGGCCGCCCCCGGGAGCGGAGATCGATCCTCCCGGGGGCAGCGGCAGCGGAAGATGAGTGGAGGCTAGGCGGCGGCTGCTATAGTAAGCCCTAACCCTAATTTAAGCTCTGATACCATGTTATGAATGTTCTGTGTATTGATATGAGGCTCAAAGAACCATATATATAGGAGAGTACAAGAGAGTATGTCATATAGAGATAAGACATATATGAAATAAAATACATAGGAGAGTACAAGAGAGTATGCCATATAGAGATAAGACATATATAAAATAAAATACAAACTCTATATCCTAATACAACTCTATCTCCTTAACATCCGAGCGCCCCCTACCATCGTCATCATGTCAGATCATCATCGCTGGCCCGTCGTCCACGAGCACGAGCCGGGGGAGGGGGGCGGTGGGGGTAGAGGGAGGAGGCCGGGGGGCGCGGATCTGATCTGCGAAGGGGCTGAGGGGGAGTGTGGGGGCGATGGGCTGAGCGAGCGCGCGATGCCTCGGGCTGAGCCTATTTTTTGGCCCGTTTAAAAATTTTTTTGCACTCTTAATTTTGCTAGGCCTCAGGCTACAGCCTACCTAGCCCGAGGCCCAGTTCCGCCCCTGGTGATTGGGAAGTTTCAGGGGCTTGTGATCCTCAACCATCTCCAAAGGTCTCTTTCCAATCACGCTATTCTTTTCTGGATCCCATTACCAAGGCAAACACCAGCATATCTTTATTTCCTTGGCATGAATGAGGGGTAAAGACTAAAGTGACATGACACACTTATGCTTAAGAAACACAATAGTCCTGACATAGGGCGAACTTGAATTCCACAAGACCAGTTACTTGTGTAGAGCAGCAGCAAAGCCTGAACCCTGGTTGTCACTTGGTAGATAACCATTGCCATGCATCTGTCTTTAACTCTTTGCTTTCCCTAACTTCTTCTTTTCTTTTTCTTTTTTTTTTGCAACAGCCTACCAAGGATACGGAGAACATCTATATTGGACCACATGGGGCACCGCCATCTCGAGCAAAGAAGCGAGAGGATACTGCAGCTACAACTGGGTACCGTGACAAGAACAAGGTGAAGGAAGCTGATCAAAAGGTGTTTGGAACTGGCCGGGACAACAGAGGAGGCAACGCCCTGGACTTCCACCGCTACAGCAATGCTGGCCACCACCTCAAGGACCCCTGCAAACGATCCACCTGACCTTCTCTCCATTCAGGCTCGTTCTCGGTGATACCTATCTCCTATCAGCGGCTTGACTAAGTGAAAATTTGGTGATTCATCATCGGTGTAATGGCAGTTCTTGGTGATCATTGGTCTATTTATCATCCAGCTGCATGTATACCTGAACCGTGGATGTGTCCTGTCAGTTTGCTACTCTGGAACCGTGGATTTTCTTTGAATGGAGATGTGTTTCTAAATCACCGTTGATTCTGGCATTCACGCATTCATGCACTGTTCTGGGAATCTGGTCGTCTTAAATGGATAACGCTCATCGACACAGTGTAACGCCCCCGTTTCCGGGAGCGTCAGTAACCCGCAATTGCCCTAGGATCCGTACAGTTGCGGTGTACCATACAGGAATGTAAATCACAGCCGCACATGCTTACACAAATAAGAGCCAAAGTATATTACGGAAGCACGGCGTATTCGAATACTATTAGAATTCACTCTGCAAAGTTACTCAGCTTTACCCACAAGAATTCTCAATTGCTGATGTCAAGCTATAAACACACTCCAGTTAGTGTGCAACTGAATTGAGAAAGCAAAATATTTCGCTGCTCAATTTACTGTATAGACCCTACCCAATAGGTTACAATCTTTACTGAATTGGGTATTTACGGGCCAATGCGGAACACGACCGCCCAAATTCGTAAAGACCTATCGTTGTGCATACGATGCCTACACATCTGTACCACCTCCCCAAACTCCTGTAGGAGTTCAATTAAAGTGAGCAGTTACCGAACTAGGATTGACAGTTCAATACTTGTGGTTGAGCGGTCACTATGCTTTAAACTTAGCATAAGGGTTTAGTTCTTATATTTTCTCCTGAGACTGCCAACCACAACCGGTAGCCGATACATACACATGTATCGATACCCATCTGCTGCAACCTCCACCTTAGGTTAGGGTCATGGACTCATCCACTACAGGGTACTCCACGGCTTCCGCCCTACTCTAGAACACTTTTAAAACATTTTACCGGCAAACTATTAGGTTATCTGATAGTTTGTTATTTTATGTGAGTAAATGAGATGGTTATGTATACTTTAATTAATTAGCCCTAAAGTTCTCAAGGTGAATATGGCCGCAAAGTTAAACAGAGTATTTTTAGTTGTAGAACGTAACTACAATCATCATGTCATTCTAACATTTAATTGTAATAAAATAAGTTGGGCAACTAACATTAATGTAAATAGCATAAATAAATAGTATGGACTTTATAGGTTCAACATGTTCAAAAGATTATAACTTGCCTTGTAGATCGACGACCTCAACAATCTCATAAATCTCGGGAACTGGTTTAGGACCTTGGACAGTCGCCTCGGAGCCCTCAGACGCTAGCGAAAACACACATAAAATAAAGTTAACCCATGCTTGCCTCTAATCAAGCTAGGAAAAAGAAAATAATGACCTATGAAAAAGAAATAAAATGCAATAAATATTCAAATGGGTTGGGTCTGAATTTTTGGAAGTGGATTTTGGGGAAATGGATATCGGAAATGGATTCGGGGCGTCGAAATGAATCAAACAGATATTTTGGTGATTTTTTGGCTCTGGAAATTGAGAAGAGGCATTGCTACAGTGTAACAGTGCTGGCCCGGCCCAACTTCTAGTGCGGGAAAGCGCGCGCGTGTCCAGAATTTCAAACCGGTTGATGGGCCGTCGGTTCGGCCCACCTACGCGCGGCAGCGGCCGAAAACGGCCTGAAACCGGTGCGCCTTCACTCGGCCCGCCTGATCATGCGGGAACGGTTCTGATGAAGCCACGCCGCTTGACCCCTTCGGTCGTCTTCTAGCTCAGGCCGGTCGCGACAGCGGGAAGCAGGGTGCACCTCCCACTACGATTCGGCCTCGGCGGCGGTTCCCCAGGGCCATGGCCGGTACCAAAAGACTCAGGGGAGTATGGGGGTCTCGATTTTGGGCTTGGATGGACATGAGAGTTCAGGGAGGCGATCTCCGGCCGAAAGGAATGTGGCGAGAAATGTGGTGGCACGGGGATGATTCAGGAATGCTCAAGTGAATTTGGTTTCAGTTTCACCATCTGGGTAGGAAGGGTTTCACAGGGGAAGGACGGATTTTGCATGGGAAAGGATCGGGAGGGCTAGCCACGGTAAGGGTGGCGACGGCTGAAGGGGGTGCACTGTGCCAGGCTAGGAGAGGAACGCTACTGTAAAATTGGTTTGGACTTTGTGAAAGTGATGCTTTGGTGGTGCTATAGACGAGTTTAATTGGACTTTGATCGGGTGTGGAGGGAGATCAGTTCGGAGGCTCACCGGGACCAGGGGTACACGGTGGCGTGCTAGGGGAGGCGAGAGCTCAATCGGCTACTCGGGGAGGAAGGTGAGAGTGATGCGGTGCTTTCTGCGGGAGCAATCGGATTTTAAAGGTCGGGGAAGGCGGAGGGAGCTGCGGGGGTGCGCGGGATTCGATGACGCACAGAGGAGGAGGGGATGGGGAGCTTCGTCCAGAGGTGTGGGCGGCCATGCCGGTGGGTTTACAACTCTCACGAGCTTCGGTGGTAAAGAGATGGCCCGTAGCACGGCGGGGATGGGCGGGCGGTCAGAGAGGCGCGTCGCACGGCCGGGACGCCGCTACGACTGCTGGGCACAAGGGAGTAGCGGGGGCGGTTGGGGAAGGTGACGCAGATGCGAAGGAGGCCAGGGTGGTGGTGGTTGATGACGTGCGCAGAGGTGCAAGGGCTACGGCGCCGCGAGAAAACGGCAAGTGGGTGCACGGGGGAGTGGGCGTGAGCGGAGCGCGCGGATGAGGCGATAGCGCAGCTGCACCAGCGTGGAGGGGAAGGAAGGCTTAGCACTAATCTTAAAGCAGTCCAAGGGGGCTTGGGGAGAGATTAAGGGAGAAATCAAGGATCAACGAAAAGTTAAATTCATTTTGAATTTGAAGGTTGTTTCATACAGTTTGTTGAAGCATTGCTCGGCAGATCTGTGTCCATTTCCTTTTTGTCCATGCTATGATTAGTGTTCCTCTTAGTGTCTGGTCCTAACCAGACATCCAATCTATATCATCATCTTCGGTGTCATAATCTTTCTGTAATGATCATGGCGATATGGACCGCAGGGTGATTGTTAGACCATGTGATGAATAATTAATAATAGTTGTGATGATGAATAATTGATAATATTATTTAGCATAATTATGCGAGGTGTGTTGCGTGTGTGCGGACTGACGTTGGTCAAGTTTGGACGAACTTGTGTCAAAAAAATATTCTTTGGTCTTTGCATGTGCAGGTTGAGTATGGAGGTGATCGTGGTCGATGACGAGGTGGACCGGGACTAGGATGGGGAGATCCGAGGTCAAGCAGTTGAGGGAGTCACGGGATGGCCGATCTCATACTTGGGCACGTGAAGATCAAATGTGGATGATGCGTGGAGAAGATACAGGAGGTGTGATCCTGAGGCTTCGACACGTGATAAGCTGAAAAAATCGAAAGCGTAAAAATAATAAAAAAACACATGTTATGAAGGGTTTTGGATCTCTTGAAAAGTAGTGAGTTAAAAAGCCTGGTTGAAGTAAAAAGGATCAGGATGAATTGTATTAGGATTAATGATGTATTGAAGTAGGTTGATGATTTTTAGAAAAGCTAACGGTGACTGTAGGAGTATAAAAGCAAACCGCAAAAGTTGTGTATTAGTAACGAACAAGAGGCGACTAGATAAATTGTATAGGGCCGACGGCGGTTCGTTGTTATTCGGCCGTGATTTTGGGAGAAATAAAAAGGCGGCGCGGCGAGCGTTTGAGGGAAAAAAAAAGGCTGCGAGCGTTGGATCTATTGTTTCCGGCGACATTTGTTCCGCGCTTCCTGTGCGTATGCATCGTCGTCTCGGTCTCGCGCGGGACGTGGGAAGTCAGTCAACTGATTTGGTTGGCTTCTGCGTATGGAATTTCCAACGATGGTATGACTGTTCGTTTTTCTTGCGTATTGATCTAGTGATGCTTTTACTTTGCATGCAAGATTAAAAAAAAATAAGTAGTAAAAAAAAAGAGAGGAACTAGATAACAAGGAGTTGCTACGGTGGTTTGTTTTGTTGATTGGCCGTGATCTTCTTTGAGAGAAAACAAAAAAGAAAACAGCTCTACATGCATATCTAGTCGTCGTGTGCTCTGGCCGAGACTCTTCCCGTGCTGCTGATCAGAGAGCGAGAATCGAAGGTGCCATGGCCGAGAGTTGGCAGATCAGAACGTGAGTGTATGAAGATTTTTTTTTTTTTTACTTCTGCGGTTTGAGACTTTTTTGCAGGGCAGCTGCATGCGTGATATTCTCTCTGGGCGAGAGGTGCTCACGTAAGAAACTACTTTGGATTGGTATTGCGGCCGGACAGACAGCTGAATACTTAGAGAAAGGAGTTTGCATGCATTGAGGCTTGATGTTTTGCTGATCGCCAATTGTCTCCAGACCATAGGGCACATCTCATCTTCTTCAAAGGCTGGGCAACTAGATAAAGGTGTAAGAAGCTCCTGTCTTTCACGGTACTAGAGGCTAGCAACAGATGTATGTGTATATATATATTTCTTTTACTGTCTTTGTTCTTACTGAGACTGACAGATTAAAAGAATAGAAAAAAGTATGTTAAAAAAAGTATCCACTATATATTATAATCATTTATCTCTTTTCTAATTGTTATCGATAATTCTATATTAATTTACTTAAATATGCTCTTGAACGTCGTCACAAAGGAACCAAAACAACGACGACTCATCCATTATCTAGAACCCCCCATTATGTTCGTGCATGTCGATGCTAAAGCTCCATGGAATATTTGAGGTTCTGCGTCTCGGTTGGTGTGTGCACAGCACAACCGACGGCTTCTTTTCTTTTCGGGTGCATCGCTTCTTCGATGAAAATGCATCTCTTATTTTGCATTGAGGGCACCTGACGTATTAGCCCCCGATGCACACTTGTGTGTCAGAAATTCTAAACCGTACGTCAGACCGAGCCCGCACGATAAACCCCGCTCGTTAGAGCTTCAGTTCTGCTTTTAGCTCCTTAATTTTTTTTTCTGATTTTTTTTGTATTTTTTTCTATTTTCTTTGTATTATCTGTAATAATATATTTTTATTTTTTATTTAATTACATTGGAAAAACTAACCACAACCACACTAAAAAATGCTATAGTACAAAAAAGTTAAAAACTCAAACTTAAAAGGCCACATAAGCACCACCACAAAACTTAAGGTATGTTTGCTTTTGGCTTCTGCTACAGTATCTGACTTTCAATTAGAGTATTTTTTTAAGACGGTATCTACAAGTTAATTGTAGTATACGTTAAAAGACTAATATCTGTATCATCAAAAATCGTAAGCGATAATCTCTCTTTTCGCAATCTCTGTCGCAAACAGCCAAAAAACCATCAACCGCAGCCAAAAACCATCAGCCGCAGCCAAAAAGAACATGCGTGTTTGTGAGAAAGCTTGAGGTACAAGACGACTGTTATCTCAGAGAAGCACAAAAATAGCATTGTTTTCTTTTTGGCTTTTTTTTAAAAAAAAATTGGCTTTGATTTCTCCTAAAATCGAAATAAATAGTGTGGCTTCTCCAAATGATTTTTTGAGTTTAAAACTTTGTGCACATCTACATCAACATTTTTACCGTCTACTGCTATCTCAAAAAACATAAACATAAGATATAAACTGTAACCCAAAAGAACAACACCTCGTTGTGCTTTTCACATACGGTCAGTGACATCCAAAATTTCTACACTTTGAGAATGAAACAAGTACAACACCACATCAAATCGGTATTACGTTAGGATTTGACACTAGTAACCATTTACTTATAGAACTGTTTACATAAATAGTATTGTAACTATTTTTTTCAAATTTAGCTCGCAGATATCTATTTTTGTAAATCTAATCTCCTCCTTAGACCTACCGAGTTAGGCCGGTGTCTGCTAAGCTAGGGGAATGCCTACTGAGCTCCCCTAGCTTGGTAGGTCATACAGCCGGATCAGTGTATATGCTTAATTAGTGCTAATTATATTTAATTAACACTAACTATGATATTTAATTAGCACTAATTATGGGCATTAATGTTGCTACCGCTGGGGGTGCTCAGCATCTCCCGCGCCCGAGCAACTATGGCTCGATAGATGTTTATCGTGCCATAGGTACCTGTCGAGCTTGGCAGTTACAATGAGGAAACTAAATTTGTAAAACCAAACATCTCTAAGTTAAATTTGAAAAAAAAATAGCTACAGTACAATTTATATATAACAATTATTACTCATACTGGTAGCCTCCTGCGCTACCCAGCCCGCTCCCACGAAAGCAACCTATACTTACTTTTTGTTGTCTTCTTCGCAGCAGTGTTATATAACAACTGTTAGAAATGGCCTAATTAACGATTTACATGATGCTAGCGGCAGACGTCAGAATCCACTATATAGAAGGATTTGTAATTTTAAGGGTGCTCAAAACGGCTTAAAATGAATTTTTACTTTTGGTTTTTGCTTTTTTTCACTATTCAGTAATTCTTTTCTATTTTTTTATTTTTTTGGCTCTTTTGCTATTTTTTTCTCGTATTCTTTTGTATTGTCTGTAATGTGCTAACATATTTTTTATTTTAATTTTTTTAAAATTTAATTATACCAAATAAGTCAACTCAGCTACAGTAAAAAATAAACCAGCTATAGTAAAAAAAATCATAAGTCAACGCCATTCCAAACGCCCCCTTAACCATCTCACCTCCGTCTCCCTCGCCAGGCCATGGCCCAACAGTCCAACTAAAGCCCGCCTCAACCGGCTTAAAAGCCCTCAGTTCTAGCTTTGGTTGTTAATTACAAATGCACTGTAATGACTGTTATTTTTTTAAAATAAAATACAAAAATAATAATAAATAAGAAAAAAAAACTATTATATCATTATGAACAATATAAAGAAATAAAACAAAAAAACAAAAAAAATAAATGAAATTAAGAAGCTAACATGTTCCAATAGTTTTTAGTTACGGTTAATGGTTATGATTGATAATTTTAATAAATAATATTGATTGATAGAAACTGAAATTAAAAGTTAACTAAAAAACTGAAAAATCAAAAGTTAACTGTCATCGTCCATCAGCAGCTATCGTCCATCAGTAGCTGCTACGGAGCATTGTTTGAAAAAACCCTGCGTGTGTGCGCGTTTCCAAGGAAACACCCCTACTTCTATGTCTTTTAACCGACGACCTACTACTATCTCTTTCCGACGACTCAAGCTTGACTACACAAAGCAGTATTGACATTGCCTAAACCCAAACCCTTCTTTACACGAGTGAGTGGTGTGTGTGAATGGTGACTTCCTAGTAGTACTCCCTCTGTTGATTTTTAAAAGACGTCTATCTATTTCTAGATTCAAAGTTCGTTAACTTTGATCAATGGTTAGTCTAATAATATAAAGATCTTATGACACAAAAGTGATACTGTTGGATTTATATTTGAAAACACTTTTTTTTATTATTATGATTTTGTAGCTATAGACAAAGTAGCGTAAATTAAAGACATTAATAGTCAAAATTCAATTTTAAAGACCATACTAAGTCAAATCGTATCTTATAAAAATCACCAGAGGGAGTAGTACTTAAGGGGGTACACAACGCGACAACGCTACAGACAAGTCCTCCATCTATAGTAGAATACTACAACTTAAAAAAAATACTCTACATAATTTCTACTACTTAAAAGAGAGAATTTGTGAGTGGTATGTTTTTCCGTCCCCTCCCTCTCCTCACAGATAAGAGGCGCACCGACAGATAGCCCCATTCTTTTCCTTACTCCACTCTCTCTCTCCCGCATCCTCTCCTCCCCCATCGCCCATCTCTCGCCCCGTCCACAAGCCAGCATCCACCCACCACCGTCCATCCCTCCCAACTCACCACCTCTCAAACCCGCCCTCTTTTCCAACCTTGATAGTCCTCTCCTCTCTATTCTTCTTCTTGCCCGCCCGCAACGCCCCTTTTGGCCTCTCCCCTTCCCTCTCCTAAACCTAGCCAACGAGCTCAGGGTGCTCCGAGAAGGCCAAATTTGCTCCGGCGAGCTCGGGGAAGACCATATCTAGCACCGGCGAGCTCAGGGAAGATCAGATTTGGCAACAATGAGCTCGGGGATGGCCGTGCCCACCGCCAGTGGGCTTGGGGAAGGATCCGGATCTAGCAAGGGTTGAGCGCTGGGATGACACTGAGACCAACACCGGAGCACTTTTTGAACACACATCTACTGCACCTTGTCGGAGCTAGGCATTGCGGGAGGATTGATCTGGCAGCGATGTGCTCAGTCCAGGGCAGGTACGGTGGCACTAGCCTCGGGGAAGACAAGGTCCAGAGGCGACGTGCTTGCTGGCACTGATCTTCCCTCCTTCCCCTCCCCTTCCATCGCCGCTTCCCTCCATTCCACTCTGGTATCGATTAAGGACTCCGCCACCACGCCCCTGCATCCCTAGGGATCAACAAAGCCGTTGGGTGCCACCACTGGCCAAGATGCATAAGAAGAGGGGTATCGGTGGTGGCTTCAATGCGCGGTGACAACTTCATTGCAAGTACTCCACACTGCTCAAACAGGTTCAATTTGGTTACTCCTATGCTTTACAAATATCATACATTTTATTATGTAGTCTATGTTGTGCATGATGTGTGTTTGTGTCCGATGCAAATTTTGGGGGCATGTATTTTGTTTCCTTTTTAATTAGATTGAAACTCATCTGGGAACTAGTTGGTGCCTACTACTCAAACTTGAATCTTATTGCACTTTCGATAATTATTATTACATGATGAATTTTATGTTGCTACCAAAAATAGGGTTACAAAATTTCAATAAAAAGTGGCCATTCTAGGCCTGTGGTTTAGTAGTTGTCCTTGCAGAGCATGCTTGAGATTTTTGTGGTGTAATGAAGAATTACAATTATTTTCTTTTGAGAAATAATAGGATTCTTTTTCTTGTATATGGAGTTTCATCACTAATGTTGTGTCTGAGATTGTGTTGAATTAGATAAATTGTCTTAGCTTGCACTATAACAATTTGGATGATGTGCCGACATTCAATGTGAACATGCTATGAGGCTATGCTTCAATTCTTTTTCTTCAAGTTGTGATGTGAAAATCACTTGCCACACTTCAAATTCAAAGTAAACATGCTATGCGGCCATGCCTCAATTCTTTTTCTTTAAGTTGTGATGTGAAAATTTCTGGACATAAAAAACTCTTATTAGTGAATGACACTAAGATTTGCCCTTGAACATTTTTAAAGCCTTGTGAAGTTGCCCAAAGTTAATATGATGTTGCAATTTGATTGTTTTTGCCCATTGACTGATGTAGTTGTACTAAATATGGTTTTTTTAGTTAGTTTAGATTCACTGATGTGGAGACATGCAATTCATATAGGACATTAGCAGATTTGGGGGGACATTCCAACGGTTGCCTTGTCGCCGACATGCACCGGTGGCGCAAACTGGATCTCATCTACAAGCATGTGAATACTCACTATCAATTTAATTATATTTGATCTATCAAATTTTGATTCATCAATATAATGAGACGCACATCACTTCTCTTTTTTCCGATCTGTCAATTTCTGATATGTAGTGATAGTTGTTCAAGTGTGATGTGAAAATTTCTGAGCATAAAAACTCTTATTAGTGAATGCCACTGAGATATACCCTTGAACATTTTTAATGGCCTGTGAAGTTGCCCAAAGTTAATATGACGTTGCAAATTGATTGGTTTTGCCCATTGACTGTTGTAGATGTACTCTATATGGTTTTTTTAGTCAGTTCAGATTCATTGGCGTGGATAAATGCAATTCATATGGAACATTAGCAGATTTGGGGGGACATTCCAGCGATTGCCTTATCATTGACATGCACCGGTGGCGCAAATTGGATCTCAACTACAAGCATGTGAATGCTCACTATTAATTTAATTATATCTAGTCTATCAATTTTTGATTCGTCGATAAAATGAGATGCATGTCACTTCTTTTTTTTCCAATCTATCAATTTCTGATATGAAGTGATAGATGTTCAAATGTTGAGAACTTCGATGTCTTCAGCAACAATTACAGTTGTGTGTGGACTATGTTGTAGTCTGTAGGTGTTAGATAGTGCAACTTGAGATGACAATGCAGATGCCAATGAGAACTTCTCTCAAAAAAAGCCATGGCATGTAAAATATTTATTTTCTTAAGGAAAACATCTTTTATAACAATTGAAAAGAATTGGCAACCTGTGCTGACCTAGACATTGTATTCTCTGTTTTGCATTAGCATAAACCTTTTTCTTGATTTGTGTTGCATTTAATCATCAACCCAAATTGTGATATTGCAGCTTGAGATGGCAATGTAGATGCCAACAAGATGCCAACAAGAACTTGTCTATAAAAAAGCCATAGCATGTAAAATATTTCTTTGCTTAAGGAAAACATCTTTTATGACAATTGAAAAGAATTGGTAACCTATGTTGACCTAAACATTGTATTCTCTGTTTCACATTTGCATAAACCTTTCTCTTGATTTGTGTTGGATTTAATCATCAGCTCAAACTGTGACTTAAATAACTTTGTCAATGTACACTTTCTAAGAAAGAAATATTTATACGACCTACTATAGATTTCCCAATTAGTTTATCAGTTTTATGCTCATGCGATGGTTCTGTAGCACATTACAGATTCAACCATATAAACTTTCATAGTTTCCTATTTGATGATTGCTTGTTTGAATTGTCCCAGATAACGAAGTAGAACTTCAAATTGGAAATGTTCAGAGCTAAAGGGTTAACCTCTCTGGTTGGATGTCTCCTTCGAGGTGTGCTACTCATCGAGCAGGCCTTGGACGTCTCATTGTACTGACCTCCTGAGCTACTCTGGCCAACATCAGCGTAAAGCTTTCATGTCGGTTCATTTTTTTAGTTGGGAGCGCAAAAGAAGTTGGACCTTGTCCTTGTTTGGTGCAATACAAGGCGGTTTTTGTTTCTCTATGGCCTCCTTTATGTACTCATCGAATGTTGATGTAATGGAAACTGGTGATTGATTTTTCAAAGAGTAACAAAATCTTGTCGAATTGATGAAATGATCATTTTCATGTTTTGAACATGATGTGATCTGATTTGAGAAAGATGTGCTCTTGCATATTGGATTTTACGTTCTAAACATGAGTAAATTAGGGTTCATATTGTATATCTAAGATTGTAGGATGTGTATTATTGCTGCTTTAGTACTAGAAGGTTAATCTTATTATTAATCTCTCACATATAGAGTGTATATATAGACAGACAACAGATAATACCTAATCCCAGGGTAAGCTACTCATCTTGGTGCATGGTCGCTAAGGCTGATTCAGAAGCACTACTCCTAAGTGCGTCCCAAAAAATCTGTTAGAATCAATGATCCTACTGCTTGATTCAATCTTATGAAATCTCTCATTTATTTTTTCGCTGTAATGCACGAGCACAGGAATAGTATTATTTATTCTCATGAAGGAAATTAATTTCCTGTATTATCGAAGGAGATACTGCTCAAGTAGTATTTCAATATCATACTACCAGTAGTAGCAAATTACTACTCGTAATTAGCATCGGTCCTAGACGGTATGTATATACCTTAGTACCTAGCTCTCCTCCTGAACTAGTCGAAACAGATTAGCAGAGCGAGCGAGAGAGAGAGAGAGAATTGCGGAGCGGCAGTGATACATAGTTGTGACTAACTTATAGGCTAGCTTTCAAGAAAAAACACACCAGTCAGGCAGCTAAACCTCCTCCGTCGTCGCAAAATACAAACAAGTTAAAAACAAACAAACACGCAACTGGCTTGTTAATGTCAGGTTTGATTTTACACTAGGACATTATTGTGCCTGCACAGTCGCTGCACGTCAGCCGCCATCAACTTGTCTGGCTTCTTGCTGTATGTTCCTCCTCATCTTGGCGATGAACTCGTCGCACTCCTTGTCACCCACAAGAATGATCTCCTTAACCACCTCTGCCTCTGATGACGGCGCCGGCATGGGAGGCGGCTCGGATTCGGCCGTTCCATGGTCGGTTCGACCGTCGGCGATCGTCACGTTCTTGGACTCGCACAAAACAATATCCATACCCGCCATGTTCAGAGGGTACTCACCGGCACCACCGGAGGCGTCGGCACCGCTGTTTGTTCCGGCCGCGCGCCGGCGAGTCCGGAGGCCGGCCTCGATGGTGACGATTAGAAGCACGATGGCGTGGAGGATCATCGTCCTGGCCGTCCTGTTGAAGAGCTCGTCGCGGTCAAAGAAGAGAGCGGCGGCGGCCGGGAAGAGGACGATGGCAAGGAGGGAGAGCGCGGAGAGAAAAAGCACCGTGGTCACCGCCATCGATCGTCTCGGCGCTGGAACGGCACCGCTGTTTGTTCCTGCCACGCGCCGGCGAGTCCGGAGGCCGGCGTCGATGGTGACGATTAGGAGCACGATGGCGTGGAGGATCATCGTCCTGGCCGTCCTGTTGAAGAGCTCGTCGCGGTCAAAGAAGAGAGCGGCGGCGGCCGGGAAGAGGACGACGGCAAGGAGGGAGAGCGCGGAGAGCAAAAGCACCGTGGTCACCGCCATCGATCGTCTCGGCGCTGGAACTTAGAGCGAGCAGTGAGGTGAGAGAGAAGGAATCGTACTTTTCAAGTCGAACGAATCGAATCGCGGTATAATATATAACGCACGCGCGCAGGCGGAGATGGATATGTGCCGAGCTAGCTTGGCCCACAAGGAAAAGGCGAAGTGAAGTGCGCCGCGTGTCCCCGACGTATTGGCGGCAAAAGCGACTATGCACCAGTCCGCCGCCCATTATGCACCGGTCCGCCGCCCATCGTGAGGCCGTAGATGCGGTCGGCCAGAGTGAGATCGAGTGGGGTCAGCTGCACGCGAAGCGATCGATCCTAGTCCTAGCTGCGTCCTGGAACAGGGTTCGCGCCGCGCAGCGGAGCGGCGAGTCGTGTTCGCCGCCTCGGTGTAACGGTGTTGCCCTCGCCCATTGGCTGCTTGATTACCGTACATAGAGATACAAACAGATCATTTATTTTTTTAAAATATAGATAGGGATATGAATAATTTAGATATGAATATAGATACGAATAATATCGAATACAGATGTGAAGCGAATACGAATCGAAATGAATATGATTACGAATATTTATTGGAACATGAAAACCTCTTAAATTGTACATCCAAAATCAATGAAAACACATAAATAGTTTAATTTAAATAAGTATAAGTATTTTCATTCACAATAGAAATATACTCGATATTTGATCAATATATAACATAAGTACCAACAAACAACAACGTGCAATTCATAGAGCACACACGATAGTAATTTGAACATGCATAAGAACATAGCATAAGTAAGAACATATATGCTATTCAGGCTTGGATGCCCAAAACCACAAGCTCTAGATCTCCATTCTTTAGTGAACACAACCCAAAAATACTATTTAGACTTGGATGCCCAAAATCAAAAGCTCTAGATCTTATACTCCATAGATGTCGACAGTCCCTTTTCAAACATAGCTGCTAAGGAGTTGTGCATAACAAACACTATAGTGAGGATAAGAATTTACATTGGAAGTTTCAAAACTAATAAAAAATGAACAAATATGAAGAGAAACTTAACGGTAAAAACCTGATACATTAATCACAACTCCTAAAATATTCAACTTTGACTTGTTATTTTCTGATAAAAGTCGGATGATGAAGATCTAGAGTGGTCTAGCTGTACAAAAACAGTGTTCCACAGTAGTAATGCTATTAGAATTATCCACAATTCGTGCAGCTATGATGAGAATTTCTTAGTTCTTCTATTTTCTTCTTCCTCGAGAATCCATTGTTCTTGCAGCCTTGCTGGTGCAACGTGTAGAGCTTGGCCGAGGAAACAACAACGCCTGAAGACTGATAACCTGATGGAGTGGGCGGCTTGAGCCTAAGCTTGGGCTGAGGATAATAGTACTAGTACATATGGGCCATATGGCCAAGTGCCTGGATATCCGGATTCCATCCTATTCGGATAGTCTAAGTCCATATTCGTATTCGACGGATAGTGCGCTACCGTATCGTATTCGTTTAAAAAAAATTCGTATTCATTTTCGAACCGAGATTATCCCACAAAAATCCGAGCCGAACCATTCTGTATTCGAAAATTGTCTGAATTGGTCAGAAACTATCCGATCCGTTTTCACCCCTAACCGTACCACACGACTACACGATCAAGGTTAGCACACTACACTGCATTGAGTATGCGAACAGGAAATACTTATGAAAAGTCATGCGGATGTATATTCGAATGGATCAAATCTACATTTTTTTTCTTCCTTGTATTCGTGCGGGTTTAACCTACACATCCAGACAATCATTGAAAAAAGTGGGTTCATGTTAATTCATAATACATGTTAATTTGTGCAAATACATATGTAGTACATCAAATTTAAGCTTAGGTTCATGAAGTGGGATTCCGCAACTAATCCTTGAAAAAAAATGCTACCTTAGTAAACAAAACAAGGATAGAAGTTGGAACGACATTACCGAAATCCTAGAGTATTTTTGGTTAATCATTTCAATTTAGTCAAGATAAAACTATAATGGTAAAGCAGGAAGACCTATAAAATTGTGAGAGAAGACTCATAAAAAATACCATGTTTACCTTTTTTTATAGAAGTAGGCATAATTTCTCTAGCTTGTCATCTTTGGCCTTCTAACTAACATTCATATCCTAAAATAGACAGAAAACATAATGCACCTGAGATCTCTACGGCTGCTACTTGCTGCATCAGTAGATTCTCGCTGATTGGTTATTATTGTAGTATTTTTGGTGAGATCATCCATGATTCAAACCAAGAAATCAACGCTCATTTGTCGGTCGGCCAATTTATCCAAAAGTACCTACATAATATTGTTCATAAAAAAGACCGTTAGAACTTGTTCCTTTCATAAGTATAACCTATTTACATCTGATTTAGATGCAGGAACATAATATGTAAAGGAGTAAAGATGTGATACCACACCATAGCTCTATACAGAAGCAATGGTATGTGCTAAAACCATTTTATATTCCTTTGAAACTTCTTGTCGTATTGTGACCATCGAAACAATCATACCGAAGCGGATCCACTAAGTCTAGACAAAGTATCATGCAAGCATGCAGCTAACCCATCTTTTCTCTGTTATATAACAAGGATTAAGCAATTTGGTAATCCCAAATTCTGCATGCTATTGCTATTTCTCATCATAAAGCTATTTTGTGTACTTACAAGTAGGCATGCTGGCTTCTTATCGGGAGAAAACAGAAAGGCTTTGGTCAAGTGCATACACTGGAACAATGAACATCACCTCTTTGGAGATGATATGAAGATGGGCATCAGCCAAGGCACGATCGATGACCACATCAGCATGTACCCTGCAACATTTCCTCCATCCACGATCACATATCTGCAGTTTAACGATCCAATAACCACCTCATGAGCATTTCATTTCTTACACTGCTGACTTAACTCAAAGCTAGTAATCTGCACAACACAGGGACTCATATGGCATTTTTTTCTACTTGTCTCTCCAAGAACTTAATCATGAAATAAGCCAAACACTAAAACAGGAAATAGTAGGCAAGTCTCCTACTGCGTATATATAAATTAAAGAACAAAAGATTAATGCACAAGCACAAAAGGAAAAGAATGTAAAAACAAAACTAACATAGGAGAAAAAAGTTTAAAGGAATCTAGCCAGTTAAAGAGTTATTTGCTTGTGTTCTATTTTCACTCTATGCATAGGAATAATGAGATCATGTCTAAAAATCCTTCTCCACCCTTGTGAGATTGGTGCAACATTTTCAAAAACTAACCCTTTTTTCTATTTCCAGATTTTTCTAGGCTGCTATGGTAAAGATTTGCATGAAAAGAGGGTGGTTTTTTTCATTCCAATGCTAATACAAATCATCATTACAACTATATAACAGAAAAAAGAAGTTTAGTCCATTTCTACAATTAACATAGCAAAGTGCATACACTGGAACAGTGAACACCATCTCTTTGGAGACGATATGAAGATGGGCATCAGCCATGGCACGATCGACGAATGCCGTCAGCATGTACCCTACAACATTTCCTCCATCCACGATCACATATCTACAGTTTAACGATCCATCAATCACCTTATGAGCATTTCATTTCTTACACTGCTGGCATACTTCATACTCAAAGCTATTACTCTACACAACACAAGGACTCATCTGGCATTTTTCTTCTACTTGTTTCTCCAAGAACTCAATCATGAAATGAGCCAAACATTGAAACAGGAAATAGTAGGCGAGTCTCCTACTGCATAAAGAACAAAATATATTTATGCACAAGCACAAAAGGAAAAGAATGTAAAAACAAAACTAACATAGGAGAAAAAAGTTTAAAGGACTCTAGCCAATTAAAGAGTTATTTGCTTGTGTTCTATTTTCACTCTATGCATAGAAATAATGAGATCCTTTCTTAAAAGCCCTCTCCACCCTTGTGAACCTAGTGCAACATTTTCAAAAATTAACCCATTTCTCTATTTCCAGATTTTTCTAGGTTGCTATGATAAAGATGTGCATGAAAAGAGGGTGGTTCTTTTCATTCCAATGCTCAGAATAAGCTAAATAGAATTGGATATGCATTCCTTAGTGTTCTTCATTCATATGTTCAGATGCTGCACAATTGAGCGACCACCTAGCTAGTTATTAGAAAGTTGAAAACAAAAACTAAACACTAGGGGAACAGCTAAAAGTGAAAGTAATGGAAAGAGTAAGATCATAAGAAAACAAACAAGTTTTCTCTCACTGAGACCAGTCAATAGTGAAAACAGTGTAGGAAAATTGAAACTCATCAGAACAAGCATGTTATGTTGAAACTCCTAACATTAAAAAAGAAACAAAAGGAACTTTGTTGAGACTAATGAGTTTCGCTGGAAACTGGCTAAAACTAAAAATAATGAACCAAAATGTAACTCATGTAGCTATAAGCGCTAATCAGCAAACTGATCAACCGAGAACAAAACTTGTCTAACATGTATGCCATACTCCTAATCATGTAAAATAAGATAAAATATGCATATGTTTACATCGCAACCAAGGCATCAACAAAGGAAAGGGGTGGCACCCAAAAGAACCATGTGAAGTATAGAAATTCTGCACAATTGAAATATTTGAAAGCGTTGTATATTGATAGCATGAAAGAATTGTGAATTGATCATTGCAAAATGCACACTCCAAAAGTTCAGTCGAGCGCACTCCAAGCCTCCAACTACAAGGACACTCGACTAAGGGGGCATTTCTTAACATTTTTAGCCATGTACATGATTTACATCAATAGTTTTGTTTCTAATGTCACTCTTTAGCTGTCTTGGATTAGGTTGGTTGGCTGACTCAAGACATACTCAAGCAATTTGTACTTGGCATCTGACATTTTTCTTCTACTTGTCTCTCCATCTAAAGAGTAACACAACTCTTTCACTAAGCAACTAAAAAAGGCATTAAGGAACCAAAAACACAGAAGAAGTTACCTTGATTTAGGCTATACGATTATGCATCCAATCATGGCCTCTTAGCCGGCAACCACCTTCGGAGCACCGCCATGGACCCTAGCTGCCTCCGTGGTGGATGGGTCTAGATCCATGGCCCTTGTTGTCGGCGGAGGCCTAATCTACAACAAGCAATGATGTGTAGGACCGGGGTCACAGCTAAGTTGCTCCGTGTGAGGGCCCGACAGCAATGAGGAGGTGATATCACAGGTGCAGGGTAGGACACAGGTGCTGGCACGCATGTGCGGATGGCCGGGTGTGACTCTCCACGCGATTGAACGACTATAGTCTACAGGATCATTCGAGGAATTCGAGGAAAAATTAGGTGTTTTATGCAAAAAAAATGACACATGCTGGAGTCTTCAGCTCGTCGCCCGTGCGGACCATGGCCATGATTTGGAGAAACCCCAAGGTCCTTTATGCAAAAATAGTGATGTGGATGGCTTGGGAGTGCTGGCATTCCTTTGGCTTTAAGAGCTCTATGATTGGGAGAGACGAGTACGTAAAGGCTTACTGCTACACTAAGCTATCCCACCACTGTGTTTTGGTTGCCTTCTCTAATGTCATAAAAATTCGCTGACATTATGCCATGCACTTTTCAGCTAATGCTTATAACTTCTCTCGAACAAACAACAGGACAACTTCTTTGCTATCTTTTCAAAGTGATTTATCGAGGCAGCTTTTTCAAAGTGGCTTATCAGTATTCAATTCGTTCTCACAAACGCTCGTGTTTGGACTAAAAGCCATCAGCCATATCCGTAAACCATAAGCTGCAGTCGAAAAATAATGACGTGAAAATTCATGGCCACGGCTTCAATCCAGGACACCCATCGTACCGTTCATCGAAATCTAGAGAATAATTTGAGAGCACCTAAACTTGCAATAATGCCAATGATAACTCGAGTCTACTTCCCTTACGCCAATCGGTCTTGTTAATTCAATTCAACTACTTTCCTTTGCTCGACTTAATTCAATTCATCGCACTAATTCAAAATTTTGAGACAAAGCTAACCAACCTAAGTAATCTAGAGTAGAGTCCACCTTACATAGAAGTTATTGTCGTCTAATTTTGATAAGCAAAATAATCAGCCACGTCAGCATGGAGATTAGGGAAAAGTCAAGGAGACCAAGTCAATACAAAAGAATCCAGAAGCGATAAAATTGTCTATGGAGTAACTGACAAGAAAGGAAAGCCAGTTTTGGAATGATCAAGAAGGAAGGTTGGGAAGATAAAGAAAGATCCGTTGATAGAAAGAAAGGCCAATGCAGAGGCAGAGGGATGATCATGAGAAGATCAAGAGGCAAATGGAAAGGAATTTTTTAGAAGATGAAGTTGGGTTAATACGAAAATGAGTTTAAAGTAGAATCCATGATTGAGTCGAACACATTTAGGAGTCATAGCATAGGCTCTATAAACTCTGTACCGATGATAGGAGGGATTAACCGAATCAACTAAATACCTTTACATTTACCTTTACTTTTACCATGTATGTTAGGAGTAGTTTATAGCTAGTAGAACACTTCCCCTATAATTCAATCTATGTTAATCTAATGAATCGATTTCGAGTTACTACCATTGGCTTTGTCATATTTGTCGCACTTGAAACATTTTTCTGGCTGCATCATCCATCATCGACCCTTTCCCGATTTGTTGAAAACATTGGCTGGCACATCACATACATTGCTAAGAGGCACCCTCCGTAGGGACGCGGTCCTTGTCATGTCTAGAACACTTTTCTGGTAGCAGCACACTCTTGGCATGCTCAGTGGGACCCTAATCGTCAATCTTCATCAAGATGCCTCCAATGAATTCATCTGATGTCAGTGAGGATCATATCATCATTCCAGATCTCGAAGACCATCTTGCAAAAATTTAGGCATACCTCGCCTAAAAAGAATAGGAACTCATGTAAAGTATTGGCAGTGTTTTGCCAAAATGCATGATAGAAAGGTCATCTCTAGGGAGGGGGAATATTCCTATTTTTGCCGATTCTTCAGCTATTATTCATACTTCAGTTTCTCAGCCAAGTATGTACACGTTCTCACAAGGAGATATGAGTGAGCTGATTGGCCAAGTAGTACAATAGACGTTCATGAACAATGCTAAAGGATTCATCAACACGGTGGATCCACTTCTAGAGACATGTATGAAGTACCTTCTCACCGAGTTTGTGAAGACCAGAGATCTATGGAAATTATTGACACTACTATCGAGATTCCTAGTGCTATCATGGGAAGTGACTGAATTCATCAATGTCAGGGGCATCGATGTCTACATTGTCTTTGTTACAAAAAATCGTCGGCATCTATGCCAATGCATACATCTCAACCTACCATCAAACAGATCTTCAGGCATACTGATGGAGCATTGGCAGGAGAAAATAACAATGCATCTGTGGGATTATCAACAAGTTCAGGCCATAAATTGTAAATGGGATTATTAACTGCAGGCTATAATCCGACAAGATTGTTAACTATATATCCGGCTATAACTTATTATCAGGATTATCAACAGCTCTAGGCTATAACCTACTGGTGTTACCAACTACTGAAGCTCACCAATCTCCATGTTTACCCACAAGTGATGTTTATCAATTACTCACCAATCTTCAGCTAGTTATGCCACAACAGGTGCTTCTACCTCTCATAGTTCTTTAGGCATCTCACTTCATCTAGCATCTCAACTAATTATACCAAACTTGCTTAAAATAGGACTTGGAGGGCAAGGTTTGGCCGATACCTATCCCAGACTAGGAAGGGGGGAGGTTCTGGCTAATGATCATCCTATCTTCAGGGGGTAGCCTCCACTGCATCCTCAATTATATGGCACAGCTTTCATATGGTTTACCATATTGCCATCAATTCAGTTCATACTTGGGCTGATATTGAATGATGGTTTCGTGAGTATTTCTATTAATGGCAATTAGGTAACAATTCAATAAGCCAGCTGTTGATTTCATCAAGAGATTTAGAGATACACAAGGGAGATGCTTTAATCTGGCTATATCTGACAAAGATTTTATCGATTTAGCATACAATGGATTATTACAGCTTCTAAAAGAACATTTGGAGGGCCAAGAATTCTTCAACATCAATCATTTTCTCCAAAGAGCATTAGCTCAGGAAAGTCGATTAAGAGAAACTCGTAACGTCAGGTTTATATTTAAAGATAACAAGAATGTTAAGACTAATGTTCTCATGGAAGTTGAATAAGAAGAAGAAGCTGAATTAATAGAGGAATTACATATAGCAGTAGTTGAATCAACCAAATTATCTAAAAATAAACCCTTTGTCTATCCATTATTAAAGTTGTCTCATAAAAAGCGTAGAATTGAAGAGGTCAAATTCTTCTTTGACATTACCAAGTGCAACCATATCTTTGACTTGCTTTTGCAGGAAAGATAGATTTAGTTACCTAAGGGACATTCTATTACACCAGTTGAAGAACTCAAGAAAAGATCATACTGCAAATGGCATAATTCTTGGTTCCATAATAACAATGATTGCAATTTCTTCTGGCACCCACTTCAATCGACCATTGAGGATGGTCGTTTGAAATTTGCCGAAGCACACAGTATGATAGTAGATATTGATCATTTTCCCATCAACACATTTGATTTCAAAGGGAAAAGAGTTTTAGTCAAGACCAAAGAAGCTGATCATCATTCCATGTCGAACAAAGTTACCATTGAAGAGCACAGAAAAAAAGAAAATTTCATGCAAGGTGACTCAAGAAAAGACCAATGAAAGTAAAAGCTTAAGGATCACAGTTGAGTCATCTCCAATGCCTTCTAGTGATAAAGGACCAAGGATGGTGAAACCTTCAAGAAATTGATGGCCAAGTATCAGCATAGAAGATGACAAGCTAAAAGAAGAGATACTTCATAGGAAGATAATCGGTGTAATCAACAACACCAATATCTGATGAAAGAACGTCACCATTCCTAGTTGCCACACCACCTCAAGATTGTAGACGATGGGATTTATCACCCCCATAGTTTATATCACCAAAATTAGGAGCAATATCGTAAGTAGCAACTGCCAGTGGGAGTTCATTCTGTAAACCCTCCATGGATGATAGCCGATTCAGTTCCACATGGCGAAGATATTGAAAACAATCAACATCCAATTCATGAATGATTATCTTATCCAAAGAACCGAGATGCTGATTCTCGTTCTCTAGGAGCTGATCATATGATTAAAGGAGGAAGATGGAACCTCCCAATGCCGAGTCTAAATAAGAATCAGTAATAGAGAAATCAACAGAGTTTGTGGAGAAAGCAAAGAATGCTAAACAAGCTAATAGTATTTCAAGGAGCAGACAAAAATCATAGCCACAATGGGTGTTGCCTAGTTTTACAAAGTCACAAAGATATCGGTGATGTCACACCAAGTGGCATTATTAGTTTCAGTTGTGTTTCAGCAGTGCAAACTGAAGTTACAACACAATGTAATGCTAATCTGTGCAAGGGAAAAGAGAAGACAAACATGGTCGAGAGGGAGGGAGGTGAGGAAGGCTAAACCCTACTGCATAGCAAGGCGAACAATGTCGGCTAAGGAGAGACAACCATGATGCACAAGGTGCAAGGGTGCATGGAGAGTGTCCATGCGCATGAGGCTCGAAGGCACATGATCCAACAAGTGGGCGCATGAAGAAGGTGGCATGTGAGCTATGTGGGAAGGTTCAACCACATTGGATGGCTCGTGATCCAAGGGGGCACATGAGGGCATGCGGCCAAGGTGTGTGATCCAGGAGAAGGAATTCATACGGCCAAGAGAGAAGCAACATTATTTCTTATGAAGAAAGAAAGAGCCAGAAAGTGGTGCAAGCTAGAGACCAACTAGGCCAAGCCAAGCCATGTCAAATTGGTGACTCAAGCCAAATTGGTTCTTTCTTGCTCGGGAGGAAAGAAAGAGCTCATGGATAATAGGCCCTGCATGTGAAGAGATGAGGTTAAGCTAGATTTGTCGTGATTCCAGGCAGAGTTCGGCCCAAGGAAAGCAACCATATGGCAATCTAAGCTGTATGCTGAGGGAAATCAGGACTTTTGATTTGGCTGTGTGTGAAGCTAGACCAAGAAGGAAGGAACCCATATTTAACATAGAAACAAATCAAGGAGGAAAGAGAGCTGGGAACTAGTTGTGTGCAACCAAGATGGCTTGGTTGTGAGGAGCTAGGAAGAGGAGGTACCGTGCTTGAAAAGGAGATCAAACCGAACAGGAAGGATTATAGCTCAAGCTGGGAACGAGAGAAAAATCTGAATGCAATTCCATTTCCTTGCTATGTGAAGCCTAGAGATCAAGCTAATCATGCGCATCAAAGGGGGACGTGCAAGTCTGAGCCAAAGAAGGAGCTGGGAACTTCAATCAAGCAAGAAGTTCTTTTCAGTTTAAGCCAAAAGAAACCACTCCAGATGTTTGAGCCGGGGATTAGTTTCCAAGTTGGGGGCATCCGAGCTCCGTTCTTATTTGGTTAGTTATTTCTGAGTTGTGTTTGAGTTGATTGTATCTTTTGATTAATCATGATCTTTAGTCTAGTTCGGTTTATAGCCAAACCCAAGTAGGGGGGCCTTAAAACCATAGCTTGTGTGTGTTTGTTTGATTTAGGATCGTGCTTAGCGCATATTAGTCTGTGCATGAGTTAAGGCTTAGCCATTGTGTGTGTGTGTGTGTGTGGGTATATAAAGCCAAGGGGCCTAAACCTTTGAGGGGGAGCCTAGTTTTGTATCTATGATATAGTTTGAGAAATATACACCAGAAATCACCATGGTTTGGAGGTCATTGATTGTGTGTTCTTGAGATTTTCAGTTAGGAATTGCTCTTTTGTGTGTTGAATCTAATTGTGGTGTTGGGATTTACTCACTGAAACTTTGATTTCCCTATCCTTTGTTCACATGCTGTGGTGTGCGTAGGAGAAGGTTCTATCATGAGGAGAGTGCTGTTCTTTTAGTGTGCAAGGAGAAAGACAAGGTGCAAGCAATCAGCGAAGGCATATCATAAAAGACCAGGGCCAAAGCACGTGATTCAACTAGCTTGTTAATTGGATTGACATCAGGTGGTATTAGAGCACCCATTGATCATGATACATGCTAAAATTTTGTGTGCTCGCAGCAAGAGAAGATATTGGAGCATGACCGATGCATATTGAGGCTACTAGTATACATCACGCCATTGACCGCAAAGAGCACTCCAGGGGACTACTACACCTGTGTGGAAGACCTGGAGTACTTCTTTTTGGGCTGGTCACTCTCTTCTAATAAGAATATTAGACTGGCCAGGATGACATTGATCAGCGACACGTTGCGTTGGTGGACAGATATGCAATGGAGTTGGGATGGACAAAGTTTTCCGATTTGCACTACATGGGAAGAGATGGAGTTGACGCGATGGCAATTTATAGGGTCATCACATGAACACAAAAGGAAGATGACAAAGATGTTGGCTACTACTATAGCCAAAGGAGAAGATGGGAAGATTAGGGCAATTGAAAACCTAATTCACCCATCCCGCAAAGATAAGAAGCCTTGCTACCATGGGGTTCCAACCGAAAGAAGGAGCTCACAATGGGAACCCTAGGCACAAGTGTAAAGGTGGCTATTGTTGTTCAAGGAACTTCAGCCACAAAAGAAGATGCCATTGCTGCTGTTAAGTGTGTTTTGGCCACAACAAAAGGAGAGTCGATGCTTCCAGGCGAAGGTGCTGAAATTTTTTCTACCCCCGACCACAATGAGGACAATGCATTGCCAAGTGGGCTAAACATCCAAGCCAAGAAGATACAAGGCGATGACATCAACATGGAGGCCAAAGAGCAATATTGGAGCCTTTTCAAAACCCAATGCGAAGTCAAAGGCATGGCGTGTATGCTGATCATTGACGGTGGAAGTTTCACCAACATGATTAGCAAGGATTTGATATACGTGTTGGAGTTGTCCACATGGAGGCATTTCTATCCTCATTATGTGGGATGGTTGAACAAGGCTGGGAAGCTAAAAATAACACACAAGGTGCGTGTGTCATTTTCAATTGGTGATGATGTGGATCAAGTGGAGTGCGATGTTTTGTTGTTGGAGGTGTGTGGCTTGCTGTTGGGGAGGCCATGGCAGTACAATCGCAATGTCACACATGTCAAGCAAATCAACACATACACTTTTAAGCATGGAGGCAAACGACATCTACTAGAGTCGATGGCGGGCAATGCAATCAAATCAGAAATTAAGCTCGCTGTGAAAGAGAAGAAGGTTATGATGAATACCCTAATATCGAGGATGTTTCACTTGAAGGGGAGGGAATGATGTGGCACCAGGTGGCATTGTTACTTTGAGTTGTGTTTCAGCAGTGCAAACTCAAGTTACAACACAATGTAATGCTGATTTGTGCAATGGAAAAGAGAAGACAAACATGGCCGAGAGGGAGGGAGGGATGTGAAGAAGGCCAAACCCTAGTTCATAGTAAGGAGAACAATGTTGGCCAAGGAGAGACAAGCATGGTGTACAAGGCACAAGGCGCATAGAGATTGTTTGGGCGCATGAGGTGCTGGAGTGTCGGGATCCGGAACAACAACCCCAAGTCCCTCTGTGCAAATCGCACTATCCCAGGAAAAGCTAATGCACACAGGGTCAACAGTAATGTATATCATGCAAAATCACCACAGAATATTATTAATCGAAGATACGGCCTTATCGCCAAGTCTTACAATAAAATGGCACAAGGCCAACTGAAAATAAAAGTAGCGGAAAACAATAAAGGTAGCAGATCAGCCCATCCAGCCTCCCACAGGCGAATGACTGTAAGACGCATCCGACTCGCTGAAGTAGTCCTCACCGTCGTGGTCGCCGTCGAAGTCTGGCAACAGATTTTAACAAGGTGAGCACATAAAGTACTCCCAAGGTAAGCACATTAAGTACTTACGCAAGTTACACCAAAACTTTTAACAGAGTGGATGCATGCATAGGGATAACAAAGAAAGGTTTAACCAGTTATTTGAGCGAAAGGCGGTATTTGAATTTTAAATACAATAATGGAAGTACAAAAGCTGAATTTTAATACAATATACGAAAAATGTTTGAAACAAGTAATTCCGTTAGTGTAGGCTCCGACCCACACTAACCTAACCACGGGAATCCACCCGGACCATTATCAAAACCAAGTTTTAGAAAAACCAAGTCTAATCTGTGAAGACTGTACTTAGCATGTTCATGACCGTGAACACGGCTATCCAGGATAGGTTTTAACTCTGCAGAGGTGTACAGCTTTACCCACAAGATATTCCCTCTCACTTGAGCCACGCGATAAACACACTGCCTTAGGTATGCGGCGGAGAGTTCATGACAAGACTGTTACAATGATCCATAGCCAAAATAGTCATGCCGCCACTAAGATTTCACACAACTCGAATCCACGAGTTGGAGCCCCATTTTGAGCCCTGTGAGACTTCTCACGGCCTACGCCACGCTCACATTCAGCCTATAGCAAAACCATATTTGGAACTTCATAAATTACTTAGCCAGGTCCGTCCCATACCGGACTTGTGGTAGTACGAAAAGACTTCGTAAAATGAATCACAGAAACGGTTCTTAATCCGACTTAGGCTCAACCACAAACCCACATGCACGACAATCAACCAGGTGTCACCAAATACGAGGCATGCCGGCACCCACCACCTAACCAATAGCCTAAGTCCAAATCATAATTTTCTATTTTCATTTTTAAACCATTTCCATGAACCATTCTTGACTCACCGAAGTCAAGAATTCATTTCCAAAGTCTGTCATTTCATGTGAAAGAGTTGATCCCACCTAAAATTATACTAAGTCAGGCTAAGCAATTCTATAAATTTTCTAGTTAACACTGTGGTACTAACTAGTTTTCAGCTAGGGTAACAAGGTGTATGAGTTCGTGATTCAAAATTGGCTATAATTAAGGATCATGGTGTAACTAAGTTTAAATCAAATTTGAATTACGTTTGAATAAAGTACGCAGGCATATACAGTAAAACAATATAAATAAATTTGAAATAATAGGGTCAACATGGTCAAAGGTGTAACTTGCCTTGCTCGAAGTCCCGCTCGAAATCGTCGTCGAAATCGAACTCTCCGGAATCGTCAAAATCTAACGTAAAGAGCCAATTCAAAAGAAATTCAAAAACAAAATTTAAATAAATTCAAATTTTAACAAGGATGCCAGAATTGGAAAGTTCATGAGTTTAGAAAAATTTAGAAATTTGAATTGGTCAATTTGGAGCTAAAATGAAGAAGTTATGACCTTCCAAAGTTTTAAATACAATTAAAAAGAAAATACTCAATTCTGTATTTATTTTTATACCGAAATCATTTATCACGTCAGCGAGAATTATCTTTCTAACGGAAATAAAAGATTAGGACGTCAGCAAGGTAATTAATTTTTGGCCGAATTATTTTTAAATGGGAAAATCGGCTTTAATGCGTCAGCATGACGTCAGCAGGGATTTTTCGGATTTAATAAAAATCAATAGGGCTGACGTGGTAGGCAGAAGCCGACGTGGCCTACACGTGGAAACACATGGCTGCGTCGTGGCTGCCACGTCACGGCGTCAAGCCGACGTGGCTGCGCACGCGCGGGGTGGCGGTCGGGTTCACGGCGGCGGAGGAGCTCCGGTGGCGCAAATGCTTGGGGCAAAGGGGGCTTCTGGTCGCCGGGGCACGAGCAAGGTGTCGGCGTCGTTGGCGAGGAGCGGGGAGGCCTGGTGTCGCCGGAGTGGAGAGTGGCCGGCGGAGGAGATTGAGCTCGAGGAGGGCTCTGGTGCTTTAGCGCTCGAATTGAGAGGCAGGGACAGGTGGTGTGTCGAGAGAGAGATCGGGGTGTGGTTTTTATAGGCCGGGGAGGCAGTAACGGGCGCGCGTAGCACGTCGGAGTGGAAACGGCCGGAGAGGAAAGATGCGACGGTGTAAAAGGGCGTAATTGGGGGCATTTATGCCTGAAACGGACGCAGTGGAGGGGGAATTTCAATTTGCAGTTGCCGCGGGGAATCAATTGGGAAGGAAACCGAAGCTTTAAAAGCTTCGGTTTTCAGCATCAATGGCGGCAGCGGGCGGGGATCGCGCGGAGAAGAAAGGAAAGGGGGCGGGAACGACGGGTCTGACAAGGAGGCTCCACCAGTCAGCGAGCGAAGAAAAAAGGAAAGGGGCGGGGCAACGGTCGGATTCGCGACACCTGGCGCGAGGGGGAAAAGATCGGCCGCTAGATTAAGGTGAACCGGTAAGTTAACACGAGCGGGTGTGATTCAATCCGGCAACGGGGGTTGAATCGGGCCGTTCGGGCGGGGGCCAGAGGGGTAAGTGGCTATGGGCGGACCAGATTTGGTACGGCAACGGGGGACGACGCGGATTAGGCCACGCGTCACACGGAGAGGAGATGGGAGCGGGCGAAGCGGTAAGTGGCCGTGAACGGCTGGGATTGGATCGGACGGAGATGTGGTGGTCGGATGCGCGACACGCGTTGGCCTGAGAGGAGGGGAAGGCGGGATGAACCGGTAAGTTAGATCGGACGGCTAGGAAAAGATCCGGCGGCACGGATTGGCTCGATGAGCGACAAGTGTCAGCGCCGGGAAGGGTTTTGGATTTTATTTTCTTTTTGATTTTCAGAAAAGGTTTGGAGGCTTTAAAAAGCTTAGAAAAATACCAAATAAATTTTAAAAATTCTAGAAAAATTCAGAGAACCTTCTGGAACTATTTTAAACTTAGTAAAAATATTTTCAACCCAAGTTGATGATTATATTTTGCAAAAAAAACCATTTTCTTTTAAAAGAAGACTTTTAAATCTTTATAAATTCCTGAAATTTAATATAATTACAGTTTTAACTTTAGGAACATAAGATGCATTTAATTTGCCCTTTGTAAAATGAAATACTTTTATTTTTGACTTTATGAAATGGAAATTTTAAATTTTCTCTTTATAAGGCTTGGAATAAATTCTAGGAAAATCCAATAAATTCCATAAAACACTTTAACAAGGGAAATAAAATTTTTGGGATGTTACATGGAGGCACGTGATCCAACATGTGGGCACATGAAGAAGGTGGCACGTGAGCTATGTGGGAAGGTTTAGCCACATTGGATGGCTCGTCATCCAAGGGGCCATGTAAAGGAAGGATTGGTGCATGAGGGCATGCAACTAAGGTGTGTGATCCAAGACAAGAATTCATGCGGCCAAGAGAGAAGCAACATTATTTCTTGTGGTGAAAAAAGAGCTAGAAAGTGATGCAATCCAGAGACCAACGAAGCCAAGCCAATCCATGTCAAATGGGTGGCTCAAGCTAAATCGGTTCTTTCTTTCTTGGGAAGAAAGAAGAAGCACGTGGAGAACGGGCTATGTGTGTGAAGAGATGAGGTCGAGCCAGATTTGCCGTGATTCCAGAGAGAGTCCAGCCCAAGGAAAGCAACCATATGGCAATTCGAGCTGTATGCGTGATTTCGGTTTGGTTGGCGTGTGAAGCCAGGCGGAGCAGGAAGGAATCCGTATTTAACTTGAAAACAAATCAAGGAGGAAGAAGAGCAGAGAACTGGCATGGTGCAACCAAGATGGCTTAGCCGTGAGGAGCTAGGAAGAGGAGGTATCGTGCTTGGAAAGGAGATCAAACCGAACAAGAAGGATCATAGCTTGAGCCAGGAATGAGAGAATAATCCGAATGCAATTCCATTTCCTTACCATGTGAAGCCCAGAGATCAAGCTAACCGTGCACATCAAAGGGGGACGTGCAAGTTCGAGCCAGAGAAGGAGTTGAAAACTTCAATCAAGCCAGTAGTACTTTTTAGTTTAAGCCAAAAGATACCAAGCCGGATGTTTGAACTAGAGATTAGTTTTCAGGTTGGGGTCATCCGAGTTCCTTTCTTTTCTGATTAGCTATTTTTGAGTTGTGCTTGAGTCGATTGTATCATTTGATTAGTCATGATCCTTAGTCTAGTTCGGTTTATAGTCAAACCCATGTAGGGGGGGCCTTAATCCATATCTTGTACATGTGTTTGAGTTAGGATCGGGCTTAGCCCAAATTAGTTTGTGTGTGAGTTGAGGCTTAGCCATTGTGTGCATGTGTGTGCATATATAAACCCAAAGGGGACGAACCTTTGAGGGGGAGCCCAGTTTTGTATCTATGATATAGTTTGAGAAATATATACCAGAAAATTGCCATGGTTTGGCGGCCATTGATGGCGTGTTCTTGAGATTTCTAGTTAGGAATTGCTCTTTGGTGCATTGAATCCAATTGTGGTGTTAGGTTTTACTCACTGAATTTTTGATTTCCTTATTATCTGTTTACGTGCTGTGATGTGTGTGAGAAAAGGTTCTATCAAGAGGAGAGTGCTGTTCTTGTGGTGCACAAGGAGCAAGACAAGGTGCAAGCGATCGGTAAAGGTGTATCATAAAAGATCAGGACCAAAACATGTGATACCAAGGGTTTGTTGATGTTTGGTTAATAATAGGGCTCCTCCATAAATTCCATTTCCCGTCGATGATTAAAGAGAACGAGGAGAAAATTTTGAGTTTTTAATTATGAGTATAATTCCTTGATGATAGTTCTTAGTGTTTTGATTATTCTTTTTTGCTGTATTCTGATCTCCCAAATTCGTGGTTCTTTTTTTTTGTCGAATTTTGCCGCGCCTGCGGGCTGATTCACTTGTTTTGGTTTCGTGGTGCTTGTGTCCACGTGCGCGCAGGCGGCAAAGGTGCCGATGGTCGGGGCTGGAGGCATCGAGTGTGAGCTGCTCAAGACGCTCGCGCTCTCCGGCTTTACCGACATCGGTTTTTATTTCGGAAGAGGCATGTTGGACAGTCGAAAGTCCGTGTAAGTACAATTTCTCTCTTAGTTATCTGTGGGATTTCTATTATGTTTTTGTTGGCTTCACTTGATTATTGCTACTATTTATGCTATTGTATCGTTGATCTTGCCAGGTTGCTCGAGATGCTGTTCTGAAATTTACGCCAGATGTCAATATAAAATCATACCATGCAACTGTGAAGGAATCTCAGTTCAATGTTGAATTCTTCAAGCAATTTAATGTTAATGTAGTCCTGATTGACCTTGATATCTTGGACGCTAGACAACATGTTAATCGCCTCTGCCTTGCAGCTGGAATCCCTTTTGTTGAAAGTGGAAGTGTGGAACGACTGGATTTTTGGGACAGTTGAGGTCATTAAGCACCACAGTTGTAATCTCAGCAACTCTTGTGCTACTATGCATGGAGCTATAGTTCTTACTGTCCTATCATTGTGCTGCTAATTTGTGCTGTTACTTGATAGGATTTTTGCTCTTTGTATGTGTGAAGTATGCAAGGTGTATCTTTTTTTACTAATGTCTATGAGTACTGGTGTGCTAGTCTTTTCTTATTGCGCTGGTAATCCTCCTATTACAGCTGATTCCCTGTTATTAAACTCGATTTGGTTTAAGGTTCAGAACTGTAGTATACTCTGTTATTACTTAGAGTGATTGAGTTTCCATACCTCTTACTTGAAGGATAATTGTACTCTCTTGTTGTCTTACACTTTTAATTTATTTAGTGACTGCGCACTAGGAAAATGTCATGTACACCTTAAATTTTTGATGGCGTGGGGTGGGGTGTTTATACATAGTTGGTTCACACCACACGGCGGGCAAAGGCAAAGTGAGCGGAACGCCGGCGCACCTCTCACGCGTACTTTAGTTCTTGGATGTTCTACATGAATGTAAGTTTATGATAGCGTCCATCAGATCCCTCCCTTTGGGTGTATTTTTTGTAGTTGTTCTTTTGGACATCACTTCTTTAGAATCAGAATAATAGCACTATTGTATAAATTTCTGGCACTGTTCCCTAACATGTATGGGTTAATTGTAGTGGTTAAAGTATGGAGAATGCGTTGCGTACTTGCTGTAAAGGAATAAAACATTCCGAAATTCTAATACATCGTGTTGGAGACAATGGACAGCAAATAGCCATTTAGATCTTTTGATTAATGATTTCTTGAAAAATGTCTTCAGAATGGCTGGATTTTGTCTTGGTATTTGCCGTGCTTTTGTCCCTTTTTACATGTGTACGCTGCTCTGGAAGGGGGATGTGAAGGGAACAAACCTTTGGAGTTTGGAGGAGGAGGCATTCCTGGAGCTGCCTGATAAAGCATTTCAGCCAATGTGATTTCGGAATCCCAACAAGAACAAGGTACGGACAGATTCACAGCAGCTACTATTTTGTTCATAGGATTTTGCTTTTTAGATGTTAGTTTCTGATCTTCTACAGTCACACTCTAACTCTTGTGCTAATACTTTAGCCCTTAAAGTACTAATACTTGAACATCATGGATCAATATGTCTTTACAGTACTCATCTTGAAAATTAAAATAATAACACTGTTGTGTTAATTTTTGGCAACTGTTTGCTAACACATATGCGTTATCTACGGTGATCACGGTATGGAGAATGCATGCCGTACTTGTTGTAGATAAGCTTCTTGGCATTGAACATGTTATAGAAAGAATTTGCTTGAATCCATCTTCGTTAGAAGTATATGACATTGCAAGCTCATGACATGCCATTATATGATTTGGAATTTGTCTGCAGTTCATGAACAGATTAAGGTATTTGAGGCTTAGAAAGTAAATATTGCCCAAGGAGTTCTTTGCTGCCATACCACACTAGGCGATTCATTGCATCTATGTATTGACTATTGTATATCATGTGTGCTTTTTTAGACCTGTGTGTAATAGGTGGGTCCAAAATTGAAAATATTTGGCACAAACAAGTCTTCTGTGCGTTTGTCAACTTCAGTAATTAGTCTGCAGCACTAAAGATCATCTGACTGTCCTTTTTTTGTTGTGTTTATACGTAAGTGCTCAGTGATTGATCCATGTATCCCATGTTGTTATAGGTAAGCACCTCTTTCTTGCTTCTGCTCTTTTTGTAATTTTGTCAGCCAATAAGTGGTCATGATGGCTATTTGATTTTACTAATAGTGCTGCCTCATCTCATTGGATGCCAGCATGATAATACTACAGTTATTTTTGGTAGTTTTGTACATTTTCATCTCACATTTTAATGGATCTTACTCTACAGTTTCATTATCCAGCTTATTCTAACTTTGTTCTACTGACCCTCTTTTCTTGACTTGGGGATAAGCTGGCTCACTAATTAGTGCTCCCTCTTTGCAAATTGGGTATCCAATTAATTTCTGATCCTCACAGTTCTTTGATCTTGAAGTATAATTTCCCTGACAGATATGGCCTCCTTCAAGTATTACAGACACAGGTTGTAGGCTTCACTCACTCTAAACTGAAGGAAGCAATAGTCCAGGTTAGGTCCTTCAAATCTTTTCTTGATTGCAAAATTCAAAGCACTGGTTTACCTTTCATGGATTTGTCATTACATGTATATTGCTTTATGTTGAAGTTTTCTGATGTTGCTAATGTATGCTCCTTTGGTGCGGTAGTGCAGTAATGCATATTAGCTAAGTTCTACTTTTGCAGCTAAACCCATTCTCTTATATAACTGTCATCACCTCAAGCCATGTATTCCTGATCTCTTTATCTAATATATAAGCATTCCATTGGCCAGTGCTTTCCAGTTTCCAAAATTGCTCTTTCATTGATGTTGAAGCTGAACAGTGAAATGCATGGAACACATTGTATCGAGACATTTGAAGTACAGGTCTCAAATTAATCTCGATGATTTTATCATTAGTCTAGCCTATTAATGTTATGATCCCTTACTGACTTTTACCTATAAAAATCTAAGATATAAATTTGTTCTGCTTGTTCAAGTACTTTTAGTGTAGATTTAATGCAAGGTTGTTTTTGTCCATAGTTTGATAAAGCTTGCACCTTCCTAATATGTTGCAGACTGGATTAGAGAAGAATGTATTTGTAAATCATTATGTGGCAATACCTAGAGCTGATACTCGCACCCCTCTTGCTTTTGCCTCATATACTCTTAAGCACCTATCCAGTTCTGCTGAATCTAATGGTGCGGACACAATTAACTCTGCTAAAAATGCAACTTTACCATCAGACTTACTTTCCAAGGAGGATAAGTATCCTACTTGAATGCCATTGCACTGAAAACATTTCTAACACTAATATGTTATACTCAGTTAGAGTCTTCCTTTTGTTGTTAGTTGTATATACGAAGTACTAACCAAGCAATCAATTAGCATCATCTTGAGCCATACACAATATGTGCTTCAGCGAAGCTAAATGGTCATTCTGAATTGAAGACTTCGTCAGGTTGCACTATGCCAGAATTTTTCTCATACTGTTAGTTGTTTATGTTTTCCATTGTTTCTATACTTTCCTTGTATAATGTCTCTACTTTAGTGGGTAGCGTAGTTTCTGCTTTGATACTTAATATATTCTTGATTAATTACAAACATAGTTCATTACACTATGCGCATAGTTCATTCGGTTGATGTATATTGTGTGTGCCTTTTATGCAAATTATACGCTTTTGTAGATTTTTGTACTTCTATGTTTACATTTAGTTCCTTGATATGGTTAACTAGCCCTTTCGTATAGATTGCCCTTAATACAATTTATTGTTGATAAGTGTTTTTTAGGCGACTAATTGAGACTCCTGCAAAATGGTTAGGTAGGTTGTACACGACTTCAATACGTGGAGCATTTCCAGGAAAGAAAATTAAAGTCTTTTTTGTTAGAAAGCACATTACCAAGCATGCTAACTTGGTGCAATATGCTGTTGCAGAATGCAGATGTTTTTAGTCATTAGGTATTGCCTATAAACTAGATCGTAACCCTCTTTAGTGTTGGAGGTAATACATAAAATGCATTTGTTTTTATGACTTTTCGCTTAAGAAGGGCATTGATTCATTTCAAAGAAAACGTTTTCACAAGCCCAGTGTTTCTGTGTATTATAGACTGACAAGATTACTTGTTATTATTTGATATCCTTCCTATGCTACTTATAGCGATTCTGTAGGAAATGGCTAATGGAGAGGATATCCAACCGCTTGTCTGTGACAATGGCACTGGAATTATCAATGTCAGAAGTTGTCCTCCTTAACTGTTACATATATCATCTCCTGCGCTTCTTAATGCTAGTTGTAATGTTTTATTGTGTAGGTTGGTTTTGCTGGAGATGATGCACCAAGGGCTGTTTTCCCTAGCATAGTTGGCCGTCCTCGGCACACAGGTGTTATGGTAGGGATGGAACAGAAGGATGCATATGTTGGTGATGAGACATAGTCCAAGAGAGGTATCCTCACACTGAAGTACCCAATTGAGCATGGTATTGCAAGCAATTGGGATGGCATGGAGAAAATCTGGCATCACACTTTCTACATAAATCAGTTTTACTCATTGTGGTCTTTTCCCACAAAAGGTATGAGACATCTGAGAGCATGCTTGTTTTTCTATGTTTTACTCCATTTTAGGTCTGCATAAATCAGTTTTTATTCTGGTCATTGTGGTTCTTTTTTATAATAGGGTTATATTATGTTATTTTATGTTAACCTACTGGTTCTATGTTGCCGACCAGGTTCAACATTATGAGAGACTATCTCCTTTCATTCCTCTGAAATCCACACTTGAGTCTTTCTCTAACATCAAGGCAAGGGATTGCATGGTAACGTTCTCATGATGTCAAATATATAACCTCGAGGTTGATATTCTACAAGTAACTGTTGTAGCAATACTTCATTATTTTCATATCTAAAAGAGTAAAGTAGAAGCTTTCTGCAACAAATTTTCATGCTGATTATTGCGAAAAAGTGCAAAAGCTTGAATGTTAACTTTGTTAGGCCTATCAAAACAAGAAGTTTATTTTTTTTACTACAATTCATTACAACAGTTTCTACTATTCGCAAGCTCAAAAATATAATAGACATTATAGATATTCATTTACTACTCTTTACTCAATATGCTCCTACTTTACAAAACAATTCATGGGGTGAAAAAAACTAGGCCCACAAGGAGTTGTTCCCTGATGTCAAAAGATGATGCACCACATTAGGTATATCACACTGTATTGCTAGCCAATAGTAGTTACTACCACAAACAAAATAATTACTCAGCACACAGCCTTACACTATTTTTCCATGAAATTTTACAGCAAATCAATATGACTGTTGCCTTCAGCACGATCAAGACTTCGTCCTACCAACCATAGCTATTTTGTTGTACAAAATGCCAACTACTGTGCTATATGTAACAAAAAGATATCGGGCTTGCATGGCAGCCTATTATTAACACTTGCTTTATCTCTTTCTTCCGATAAAAAAACTTAGCTTTGGCTATCATAAAAGGCATGTGATAAATAGTTTATATAGAGGTCTATTTAGTCCATTATGCTCACAACATATAACCTACTATTATACAATTAGATCCATATAACCATGTTAACTTACCCTTCTACTTTTGCATGTGTGCAAATTTTCAAACAATATTATTCATATACTGTTATCCAAAAATTAGTTGCCTAATCCATATACACTTCGTATTATTTATCACTACCTAAATAGACAGCAATAGCAAACTAAAAAATTAGCTCACTCAATTGGCTAAACATACCGTCCATGCTCATGGGCAGCGAACGTACAACATTTTAACTCACTTCCTTTATTACACAGTCGACCTTTCAAACTATCTTGTGCGGCGTGTCGTCGCGCATACGCAGCTAGTTGTTAATACAAAAAGCAAGATGTCTATTAGGCAAAAGTCTCGAAGGACGTGACTATCTTGGTGTTACAGACGATGGATTTACACCAGCAAGTGTACAGTCAAACACTATAGACCGAACAGAGGAGGTGTTGCGTCGATGGATGCGAAATGAGTGGACGGTTGTGCAAATACCTAGTACCGGCAAATTGTAAATGCCGGTATTTTAGCGGCAATCAGATCAAGATTCCAGAAAAATTAAAAGTGCAAGTTGTCACAAGGTTAAAGGTCATGATTGTGTCGGCCAACCATATAAAAATAAGACAGATGGAGCTTTGTTGATTTCAAGGTGATATCAAAACCTATGTGAGTTGTACCGGCTTTATAGTCGTTGAATGGACGACTGTTAGGTTATCTGTAGAATAAAAAAATCCAGTTACCACCTTGGCTATATTATGAGGATGCATAAATTGATCATGACCTATAATTTTTTGTATTATACTTAACTTATTTTTTACTATAACTAAGATAGTTTATTTAACATAATTAAATTTAAAAAATAAAAATACAAAATATGTTAGTCCATCACAGACAATACAAAAAAATACGGAAAAAAAGAAAGGGCAAAAAAGCCCTAAAAACCAAAAAATCGGAAAAAGATGAAATTAAAGAATAGTGAATTAAAAGCAGAAACCAGAAGTCATCGCCAAAATTAGCGGAGCCATTACAAATGACGGTATCTTGAAAGATTTTTTATCTTTTGTCATTGTTTTAGGCTAATTTATCGCTTAATGAATTTACAGCCAAAAAATAAAAAGGTTGTGACATATAAGCAAATGGATTTCTTCATTAAGATTGGCCAAATTAGGGTTTTTCATTAACATATATGCTAGGAACGCATGAGTGATGATAACAGGAAAAAGAGAAGGATGGGGATCGCTAAACGAAGAAGTTCAAGGATTCAGCACCTTCTTCTCTATAGACGGTGCCAGCTATCGACGATCGAGCCGCCAATCTTACGAAATAATATGAGAAAAATAGCTAAAAATCCTTAGGAAAGAGTAGGGATGCTTTTATTGCTATAAACTAGTTACAGAATGTCTTTAACAAGGTAGGAGACTAGTCCTAATTACACTGAATTGAATGAGATATGAATCGCCTTCGTCGTCTAACCTTAAATACTAACGAAGAGACGCCAATTATCTGCTGGGAAAGACGTCTTATGAAAGCAGCATGTCTGGTCGGGGAGGCAATTATTGTTAGAGAGAGAACATCTAATCATCGCTTTTTATCAGTGGAAGACGACAGTAGTTAATAATCATATAGTAGTTGTTACTAGAGACTCAGGGCTGAAGCATCATTCTGTTTGGAGTGGATAACATACGTGTTCCATATATCTCACAGAAGGAATATTCAGGAATCGAGTCTAGAGAGCAGTTCATAGACTCTCGGAGCAGTCATTTGGTTGGGCAACACGCACAACGTTTCTTCGATTAGGGTACTCAGGGGAACAACATCTGGAGATTTACGACCACAGGGTCCCTTGGCCTTTATTATATATTAAATCCATATTTAGGGATTTATTCAACCCTTGTCATTGGGCGATGGCCACATAAGCTTATGCCAGACCTGGCCAAATGAGTTGCCCGACACGACACGGGCCCGAATAAGGCACGACCTGATTAGGTCTGGCATAAATTACCGTACTATGTCATGTCGGTCCATGTGCCTGCCCTCCAATCCAGGTAGGTCACAGAGATGGGTCAGGTCGTGCCAGGGCAGCCCAGACAAGCTTAGTCTAAAGTTATAAGTAATTTTACTGTCAGTCACAAGTAATTTTACTGCTAACCGTAAGTATTTTTACTGTCAATCACAAATAATTTTACTACCAAGTCATATGTACACGTTTAGAAGAGTGCAATAATTTTAACATAAGTGATTTATAGTTATCCTTAATCAAACAATTTTACTGCACTACCATATAAGACTACGAGAGCTACTACACTCTTTTGAAAAAACTGACATACTTGGAGGGTTGGGGAAGATGGCAGCCGCTCCCGCATGAGGAGATGCATGGTGGCGGCTACTCCTAGGAAACAGGCGACAGCGGCGCCGACGGCCCCGCACGAGGTGGCTGCGATGGCGGCTCCCTCCTTACGTCTGGCGGCGGCGGCGTCCATACCGTCTTGCATCCAGCGGCAGTGTCGACTATCTCCTCGCGTCTCCTCACATCGGTCTGCCATGGGCAGACGACAGCAGGGGCCAAAAAGAAGGAGCCCGGCCAACGAGTTCCGAAGCTGCCCAAGAACACGGGTCCGCCCATGGAGGCCGCCTTCTTCTCCCCTGCCTCCCTCTTCCACGGCCGAGGTAAACCCAGTGAAGCATCCAGTTTCTCCTCGCCTCTCCATCCCTTTCGCTGCTCACTGCGTGCTCCTAATGGCCGCTTTCTTTCTTTTCTGCGATTGCAGATGAGAAGCAAGTGGACGTTGAGGGGGAGAAGCAGGCGTTAAGGGTATGTGGGGAGAGAGAGAGAGAGTCCACAAGTTCCCTGGCATGGTAAGAGCTAACAATTTTGTAGTCTAGCTTCGCATTTGTACGCATCCTTGCAGTTCTGGGATCAAGAAAGGCCCGGTCTTTGATCTGTTATAGTTTGCTCGCCTTCTTGGGATCTAATTTGGACGTTTCAAGATAGAGATGGCACCAATAATGCAGTTTTCTGGTATATATTTGATGGTTTGACCCAGAAATACATGCGGTTTTGATTTGTAAACACGATCAGATCGGTTCGGTGAAGTAAACAATAACAGTAATGTCTGGTTTTGTATTTCTTTAGTGATTTGGTCATTGATGGCTAAGCTTTCTCAGCAAAGTAGATGAATGAAACAAAAAATTAAAATGGTGAATTATTTGGCACCAGGGTCTGTTATTTGGCCTTCCATATAATTAAACAGAAAATTTTCTTTTTTGTGATCTAATTCACGAAGTTATCTCATATCAGGTCACTTAAAAGATGTTTCAATCTCGTGCACTTCTAAACCACCCAGCAACTAGTCAATGGTTATTTTTTTTCCTTTTGGATGACATGTATATATAGACGAGATTCCTTTAAAATGGTAATGGATAGTGTTATACTTCCTGGAATAACTGCTTCAATTTCCTTTTGGACATTTCTCTTTAGGTAAAGGGTATATGATGTAAGAGAATAGGGTATACTTATAAAGTAGAATCAAATGTGCTGAATCTTACTTAGTGAGAGAAAAGGGTACACTTATCACGTAGAAGTATTGTAGAACCAAGCTTGTTCAGTTATGTTTTTTTTCTTTTTGGAATTTAAGGGCTGCTTCATTTTTGAGTTTTACCTTGTCTAGCTCTAATTAGAAGTAGCATCCCTTTGATGAGGCATAGCCTGATGAAGATGGGGAAATATACTCCCTTTTGGTTTGTCAGTACACCCCTTTTGTTTGTTGGTTACTATTCAACTATATCATTTTTTAGTCAGTTGTCATACTACTTTTTCTGTTGCTAGTATACCCAATAGACTTAGCACCAAACTACCACCAATCTTGTTCTCTGAATGTGGTTTTGTCTATGGAAAGGGATGGCTGCTTCATTTTTCTATTCGTATAGATATCTTTGTCACAGGCAATACTTTCATAAATAGATTATACTCCTCTTGATAAAACTCGGTTTTAAATCAGTAATTGTGCTTTGAACGAAGAAGTTACTTACATCTACCTTTAGGAAAATTGGTATATTTAACTAGAATGAAAAAAGTATACCGACCAGCATACTTCTTTGCCAGTTAATTGTAGTATACTTCTCTTCCTATCCTCTGTGACTGCATGCGACCAAATTATATTAGTTCCACAGTCCTAGTGACTGTGGTTCACTTTTGTTATTGGAAATATGCTTCTTTCTTACATACCTCTTCTTACAAATTATATATATTCTGTCAGGTGGACAGCTCATGGCAGAGTTACTAGTGGAAGTGCTCAATAGGCCAGAGGCGAGAGGTGTGCAAGTATTTCAGCAACGGTATAGGAATACAGTTCAGCAAAACTGGAGTATGTCCACTGAATTCCACCATTGACGGCGCAATACGGAGGCAGTTTCTTATTGGTCTTTTATTTAAGTTGCAAAAAACAATCCTGGAGTAGTGCTAATGATGTTTTCTTCTATTAACTCTCCTTTTTTTTTTGAGATAGAGAATCTTGTCTCAACTCTTGAGGATTTTACTTCTCAGCTAAAAAAATGCAGCATGTCACATTAGTAAACCTGAAGCACGATCTTCCATTATCTATTGGATACGTCGTGCTGGCCACAGAGCAGAATAAAGTAAGTATACTCCTTTCTCAAAAATACCCGTAATTATATTATACTTGTGTCTTCATATATATATATACTCATTTTCTAGTAAGTAACATGCTCCAATTTTCATTATTAACGAGTAGCACACTTCATATTCTTCCGAAGCATATACTTCATTAATAGACAATACTACTAAGAGCATTAATTATGGCAAATACATTCCGTACAATGCTCCTTTCAATCCAAGCTACAGGCTCGTACGTGATCATGCAATAGTATAATGATTAGGTATGCTGGATTTTTTATTCTGTATTTCCATGTATGAATACCATTTACTATTCCGTATACTTTCGTATAATGCTCCTTTCAATCCAAGCTACATGCTTGTACGTGATCAGGCAGTAGTATAAACAATGTTTGGTGCTCATGCAGCCGTATACTGATTGGTCCTGCAGTTTCGATTATAGTAAATACCATTTTCTAGTCCAAATGTTATAACGCTCAAATCGAATTTATGATGTTGGCTCTGCATGCTGTCGTATATCATGCAGTTAATTTATCATGTAGTTAGGCATGTGCACCAAACGCTCAACGAGAGAGAATGGATTTGACGAGTTTATCATGCAGTTAGTTGCACACGCAGCCAGTTTGTTGAGAATGGATTCAGAGAGCTTGTTTCGGTTCACAGTGGCGAAGGATGCTAATGGATGTATCCATTACTAGAAGGTCCGTTTAATTTATACAAATCTCCAACCATACTCCCAGCAGTGTATATATACGGTAGCGCTATTCTGCGTACACGTGTTTCTGCGCGCAAGTTTTGCGTCCCGAAAATTTATCACCGACTGTGAAAAAAGTTATCACTGGCCGTATACTGTAGGTGTTCGGCAGTAACTTCACTCGCTACCGATGGTAACTTCAATTAGAAACTTTAGTAATTTTTCAGCACTATGAAGGTTTGACAATAACTTTATTCAGAAACGATGGTAACTTCATTCAAAAACGTCAAAAACATCAGTAACTTTTTCATATATTTTATATGCATATATGTATGTATGTATACGATGCGCGTGTATGGAAGCTCGTTGATTTGCTGTTAAATTTCTCTGGCCTTGCACATGTCATCCTAGCTGGTTTAACTTACCTGTATCCACAGCTCTTCAGTGGCCAGTTACGTCGGATCAACCATCACACAACTACTGATCAAGGCTAGCTGTGAACTACAGCTGGCTAGGGCGACGTCGAGGCGCAAGATTAGTTCCTGTGCCATATGGAATCGTAAATTTGCCTGGGAGAACAGCTTTTTACTCCAAGCCTTCGGTTACTCAACCGCTCAAAGTCTGGGATCGGTGATCGAGCGACTACCATAAACGAGATTACCAGTGTTGAAAACATTAGCTAGCTGGGCGTACATACGTATACTACGTTCTAGCTAGGGAAAAGGACAGTCGTGTTAAGGCAACTTAAGACCGTGATCTTTTGATTTCTAAAAGCTATTTTTCTATAGTAAATAACTTTTCTATAGCATTTAGCTTTCAAATAAGAGTCTTGAAAAGATGTAGTCTACTAGTCGATAATAGTACACGCTATAATAACTTTATTTATATCGGTTAAAATTGTATATGAATATCTCTCTCTACAAACTATTATTATTCATAAACTAAACCAAAAATCATCAACATAAGTCAATATGAACACATCCTAACTTAGTTCAACACTGTGTTATTCAAGATTTCCAGTGAACCTCATCCCATTAATTAAGCCACCGTTTAGGTCCTTTTCATTTGTACTACCATGAGTAACATCGGTCATACATACCACGATTAGGGTGAATTCTTTTGGGCTATAGTTTTGATTTTTAGCTTATCGTTTTTGAATTATGAGTATTTGTGATGTGAAAGAAAAAGTCACATGTAATTTTAGCCAGTATAGTTGAACTCAGTACAGTGTGTACTATAATCTACCTGTAAACCCTGTTTTGAAAAAACGCACCGTTTGAAAGTGAGTTACTTAGCACGCAATCAAAAAGCCGAAACCGAAGCCCTCTCAAATGTAGCCTAGGGGTAGATATCGAGCTAGCTCAAATTGATTTGGCTCAACTCGGTCAAACTTGTTAGTAAATATGGCTCAGCTCATTAAGTAAACAAACCGTCGCTCGGCTCATCTTAGGGGGCGCTTGTTTTAGCGATAGCTTCTGGTTTTTGGCTGAAATTTCACTATAGTTGGCTTTTTTTTGCTGTAGCTGATTTGGTTTTTTGGACATAATTAATTTAAAAAATGTAAAAATAGAAAAAAACATGTTAACTCATTTATCTAAAGGAACACGGGAAAAAAAAAGAAAATACAAAAAAGCCTAAAATATCTAAAAAATTCAGAAAAAGACGAAATACTGAATAGTGAAAAAAAAGCAGAAATTAGAAGCAGAAACCGAAACGAACGGGGCCTTAAAAACTCGAGCTGGCTCATTTAAAGGCAAGCACTAACAATTTTATATATGTCAATATGTACTAATGTACAACATGAAAAAGAACGCATAGTCTATATCCAAACTCAATTTTAGAAGGATGCTGCAGGCCGGAGGCAGAGTGGGCGGAGGGGGTGGATGGTGTCTAAAGGCTTGAGTGATCGTTTTGGTTTTTAAAAGCTTCAGTTTCTAACTTTAGCTTTTTTTTTACTATTCACTACACTATCCACTAACTTAGTTACAGTAAAAAAAAGCCAGCTATAGTGAAATTTCTGCCAAAAATAAAAAACCATCGCTAAAACATCACCCCTTAGGCATGTGGCGCTCTGTGGCGACTACCCGGTGCCCGTGCATGCACCTATGTTGAGTTAGAGACTTGGAGTTCACAGGTGATTGGGAGTGTTGCTGCGTTACGAGTCTATTGGGCCGAATTTGTTGTTGGCCTGGCCAGCGGGTTATAATTTTAAGGAGCCTAATAAGTAGCTCGTGAGCTGATTTAAACTCGACTCGTTAATTTAATGCGCAGAAATATCTACTCAGCTTAGCTTGCTTATGGGTTAAGTTCGAGCTGAGCCCGTAATAAGCCGAACTGGCTCACGAGATTCGATTTTTTTTCACACATAGCCACGGCCCTAATTGTGGTCGTATTATGACACTGATATCTCGTCGTATTTGGTGACAAATCTAAGGTTCATACGGGGACCGCGAGTTGGCGACTAACTATTCGCGTGCAACGACTAGTCAAGGATTGGATGCGCATGGACTCACTCATTCAAGTGGCACTGTATTATCCCTCTGCTAATTTTTTTTGTTGATATTGACGTATAGCTTTGCTTACGTATACTTGCTGTTTGAGTGTTCTATCTGGCAACATTTTATACGGAAATATATTCGCTTGTTATTCTCAGCAACTTAATTGCTAGTTACCCATATGTTTCAGACCGGACAGTCTCGACAAATTGCACTGTTTATGTAAATGCATCTTTCTTAGGAACAGAGCCTAGCTCGGTTGGTGAAAATTGTGGGTGTACGCCCCACCACACAGGATTCTTATTTTCTTTCTAATTAAAAAGATCGATGACTGGTTCCTGCTAGTATTCTTGTCTTTTTTATATGCATCTTCCTTGTATCACCCCTTAGTTGGTTTTTGTTGGTTGCTTCGTGTGATGCTGTTGTTGACTTGATTTAATTATGCGTTCAAGGTTCAGGTAGATGGCAACTAGAGTTCAGAAAAAAAGGGAGCGGCTTTCTTCTATGTGATGTTCCAATATTTCTATAATACTTATTATTCATGTGGAAGAGTGTATGTAACATCTTGTTACGCCCGCAGCCGTGCAATGTAGGTGTTATAAAACGCATGGCACAAGGAACAGGAGACACGGATTTATGAGAAAAATCTTTACAAGAAAAATCATAGACATACTAAGACAGAATTAACAGTATAAGAAGAAGTTACAAGATGGAGAACTTTGGCATATCTGAACCATATGACTACATTTGTATATATAGACTAGGAAATAAGATTTCTAGGAGAACTCGAAACCGAATCAAAGTTGTGCCACATCTGGCATAGACACGATGACGAATTCGTATCATACTTTAACAGTATGGAATATTTTGTAACCTAGAGTTGATTACTACAACATATATTGGTTTATTTCCTTGGTGAACTATACTCTTAAACTGTAGTGATCTTTCCATTTCTGAGTAGTGAACTCTGCTTCTGTTTGTGACTGTGCTCTGCTTCTTACTCCTTAGTGCACCTTGCATTAACAGAGGGGACGCCCCAGCAGAGTAGTGTTCTATTGCATATTTCGAACGGGTTACTCGAGCTTTTCCATACAGTGATTATTAAGCCTTTTTAATGCGAATTGCATCGGTGGTTTGTTCATTGAGCTTTCGCCCAAATAAAGCAAAAAAAAACCGTAAAGAAAGACAAAATGGCATATAGAGTTTTATTGAAACTCCAGAGGAATTTAAACTAGTACGATATTAAGATCGTCAGTTTTGTACATCAGTTTACTATACGTTTTTCTTTAGACCTTCACGAGCCGCAGAAACTCTCCAGTTGCATGTTCCTCCTCGTCTTGGCTATGAAGTCCTCGAACTTCTTGTTCATCTCGTCCAAATCGTCGCAGCACTCGACCTCTGTTTCCTCTCGTGCCATGTCCTCCTCTCCTCTGTTTCTCTCCTCGTGATCAGCAATCTGTTCAGAGTAGAAACAACAGCTCTCGTCCTCCACTGGAACAATCTCCCTGACAGCAGCTTGATCGATGTGCTTGTCCTCCACTGGAACAATCTCCCTGACAGCAGCTTGATCGAAGTGGAAGCAATCAGAGCTGTGTGATCTCTTAACGAGAGGAAGCTCTTGGACCACGGCCTCTTCCCTCTCGGTTGCCGCTGCTTCTGTCCATGGCAGTGCGCGCCGTGCCGTCGCCTTGGCCGGTCGAGGGCCTCGCGGTTGACGCTCGAGCCGGCGGCAGTCGGCGATGGTTGCGTTCTTGGCAGCCTTGTTCTGCCACACGACGATACTCATCCTTGCCTGAGGCTGAGGCATGGAGGAGGCACCCCCACCGGCGGCGGCAGAGGCGGTACTACTGCCGGTGCTGGTTGTTGCGGCGCAGCGACGAGCTGGAGTGGCGAGGAGGCCGGCGTCCTTGAGGATTATGAGGAGGATGGCGTGACAGAGGAGGATCATGTTCCTCCGGGTGACGAGGTCGACGAGGCGGCGGCCATCGAACTCGAGAGTGGAGAGCAAGAGGTCGGTGATGAGGGTGGCGGCGGGCCCCCGGAGGAGCGGCGGTTGGAGGAGGAGCGTGTGGAGGAGGAGGAGGACGGCGAGGAGGGAGAGCAGCGCCGCGAACTTGGCCTCCGTCTCCATTGCCATGGACACGCACGCGGTTTTGGCTGTGCTGCTGGCTGGACCGTAGCTGTTTGCGACGAGACCATAGCTGCTGCTGATCTCCACTTATATATACTACTGCTGGAACCGGACCGATTGCCCACGGTGAGGGGGTGGACTGAACAAGACTTGACGATGTAGGATCCTGGCCCTTGGATCGCTCATCGGACGGCTGTAAGCAACTGTGAGTCCTCGCTCGCTCATGGCCGCACCGCAGAGGTCCACGTCCACATCTCGTTGTTAGGGTGGGGTCCATCGATGATCTCCAAGTGCCAGACGGAGTTGGTGGCCAATGAGTGGGTTTTTTTAAACTATGAACTATGATTTATGATTTAAAATTTTGATTATTTGTGAGAGACAGTATATAGAAAAAAATAATTACATATGATTTTGACTAGTACAGATAAACTCAGTATACTTTTATTATAATTTTTATATTAATTTTGTCTTAAAAATATATTATTTAAAAGTTAATTACTGTAATATATATAATCCAAAGTCAAGGACAGACAAAGCTAAGCACTTTAAAAAGAGCCTATTCTCCGATTGCCTGCCGCTGGTCGGGGTGGTGCCCACATGGAGGTCTGATTAGACTTTTTCAGGACACACCCACGAACACATCGCATTCACTCACATATCGCACTAGCGCAAAGACTTCCATCTAATAGTTCGTGGGCATACGTTCTAACTACTGTATACGTCTACTGGTGCGTTTACTCTTTCTTCTTAGATCGCATGAGCTAATATTCAGTTCTTACAAAGGTGTGTTTTTTTAGCTGTGGTTTATGATTTTTGACTGAAAATTTTAAATTTTAGTTGTTTATGATAAATATTACGGAAAAAGATATATTCGTTTGCGATTTTAGATGATATAGATATTGTGTTTTTAATATGTATTATAATTAATTTATAGATCTCGTTTAAAAAAATACTTTATTTAAAAATTAAGTAATATAACAAAAATCAAAAACAGTTTCTAAAAACGAATTCCAACATATCCTTAAATTATTCCGATGAAACACGCAGGCATCGATCCGGGAATGGAACCCAAGCGAACAGGCATTCGCCCACGTCGACGACCAGTCCAGCTACGCGCGGCCCTTAGGGGTGATCAGAAAGGTTTTTGGTTTTTGGCTGAAAAATACTGTAGTTGGCTAAAAAAACACTGTAGTTAGTTGAAAAAACACTGTAACTGAGTTAATAAATAGTATAATAAATAATGAAAAAAGTTAAAGCTAGAAGTTGAAATCGAAATATCAGGACCTTAGATCTGTTCAGACTTGAGAGGAGTAAAGCCGCCACGCGCTAAGGAGAGACCCGATCAAGTCCCCGGGCCGGAGCAGGGTTCACGCCGCGCCGCGAAGCCACGAGCCGACACGTACCTAGCTAAGTGCTACGTGCGGTGCGGTGGCACATGCATGGCTTTGGGGTGTGCGTGCGCGACGGGACGGGCCGAGCAGGCGATGGAAGCAGCGTGGAAGGCGGGAGGTAGACTTGACTTGCTCGCCCGAGTCGGTCAATCAACGGCCCGACGCGATGAACTTTCTGGTGGTGCTGATCCGGTCTGCTCAAGTCATGAGAATATCATACATGATTTTGTGCCATGATATGCTTTGACTGTAGCAGATAATTTTTATTTATATTTTTTAAAATAATATTAATAACGGAGATATTGATGTAAATATGGTACATAATTTTATACTCAAAAAATTCTTTGAAAAATCAGTTTAAAAAAATTCTCTATTTATTTTATTTTTTAAAAAAATTAAAAAAAATAAAAACCCGGAAGAACGTGACCAAGTACTATGGAACAGTACGTAGGACTGGCTGCTGGCTCTCTACCTCAATGCACTGGCAACTTGGCGAGCTAGCATGCTCCGATTCCGACCAAGGTTTACACTGCATCAGTGTATCCTACCATCTATCCTAGGGTTCTGGCAAGGTCTTGACCACCTAATTAACCGGACGCGGAATTGTGTTCGTGTACACCCTCTCTGCAACTGCAAAAGCAGTGAGTCACACGTTGCGGGCGCACGCCATTGTGCTCGTACTGTTGGATTTTCTTTATGCATGAATCATGATCTGCTAGTATTTGCTAGAACACCTAGAGGGGGGATCGTGTGACTTACTATCGCCGATGAACGTCATGAGCGAAGACCCGTACCTGTGTGATGCAGGCGTGAGGAAGAGTCGGTGCAGAGGCTTGTCGCCGGCGAGGTCCTGCGGTGGCGGTCGACGGCCTTCCCGTTGCCGACAGCGCGAGATAGATCGGTTCTCCTTTAGGATTTGTACGGGGTGGTTTTTGTTCTCACGAGTACGTGTGTCCGTGTTCATGAGATACCGGAACCCCTCCTTTTATATTGCGCTGCGCAACGGGGGACCGTAACTAAAATATAAAAAGCTCCCCCGATCAGAATGCCGAAATCTCTCTTTCTCGTTTTGATCCATTGGCCTGAGATCACATACCTAACACGTACGACATAGCACGCCTAGCTGAGTGTGTGAACATACGACAATATCCTACTACGTTGGCCCTACCATTGACTCGAGTCGTTGGATGATTACTTTTCGGGTGTACTTCTGTTTTGGTGTTAGGTAGTTTGTTTGTTAGCAGACACATGGGCATCCCTCTCTCTGATAAAAAAGCAGATACATGGACAGTGACCTCTGAACTCTTCTTCGGTAGTTGGACAAGGTGAGAACGCACGCGATCGGCTCATTTGTTAAGAAAGAAGAATCATCGACCTTGCAATGATAGAATGATAGCCAGTACCCTAATTAATCCAAGGCTTGGATCGGCACCGCTCATTTCAGTTTAAAATCAACTTCTACTTCTAATTTCTACTTTTTTTTACTATTCAGTAATTTCGTTTTTTCTATGTTTTTTTAAAAAATTTTTTGGTCTTTTTTTCCGTATTCCTTTGTATTGTCCGTGATGGGCTAATATGTTTTTTCTTTTTTAATTTTTTTTAAAATTTAATTATACCATATAAGCCAACTCAGTTACAGTAAAAAAATAAACTAACTACAATAAAAAAGCTATAAGTCAACATCATTCCGATACCCCCTGAGACTGAGTTCTATTTCACTTATAATTTATGATTTATGACTTATGTTATAGTAAATAATTTTTAAATAGTATATTTTTTAAGACAATGTCAACAGAAAGATTGTAGTAAAAAATATACTGAGTTTAGTTGTACCAGTCAAAATCACATGCGACTATTTTTCTCTATATATTGTTTTTCATAAATAAATAAAATTTAAAAATTTAAGTCATAAATAGGCTCAGCTAAAAGGACTCACCCTAATAGCCCAAGCGAAGTTACAACACAAAAAGTTCTCTCTTTTTGAAAAATCACAAAAAGTTCTTCTCGTGCGTACGTGCACTAACATCGATCCCCGTAAGTACCAAATTGTGGTCGTATTACCGGTTTTGCCAAGAGGCTGTAAAGCCGTTGGCAGGTGGCAAATACGCACGATTCTGTAGTGTCCGGCGACCTCGAGCAGTTCTTCTGCCGCATCGCAGTCACGGAAGCCTTCGAAGATGGAACACTCCGCCGACTCCTCGCTTCTCTCACGTCTCAGTACAAATTGCAAAACCCATTGTCTGATCTAAATCCAATCCAGATCTGATCCAAAAAAATTGCTAGCCCAATTTGTTCCTAGTCCATAAGAACTTTTGGGCTGGCCTGGTTCAAAAGCCTGGAGAAGCCTAGACCCATTAGCAGCCCTTGGATCCAACGAGCTGGTGGCGCCCGTGCTGGTGGAGTGGCTCATCTCCGACGTCTGTGCCGCGTGGCTGATCTCCGACATCATCACAGCTCCTCCCTACCACTCCTCCCCATGCTACCTTCCTTCCTCCACCCTTTTTGTGCGCGTTCATACTGGTGGGCTTATGGCTTTTTGCTATTTATAAGTGCAAAATACGGAGTAAAAAAAATTCTTATACAGTTTTGATCGATATAAATAAAATCATTACAGTGTAATACACTCAACTTATAAACCCCTCCTTGAACAGCCATCCGTTTTGTTGTGGTATCAACACAATAGGGGGTATATGGTACCTTTCTCCATGGGAGGAGGTAAGAGCTAGAAAGAGAGCTAACCACAGGAGAGAAAGAGAGCAATTATATGTAAAATGAGTGGATCTAGCCCTGTCATACCCTCCTTAGAGATTTATATATATAAATAGGGTAGAATGGAAAATCCCTATTCTACCTCTTAATAATTATAAAAGGTGAAGATATATTAGTACATTAATCTATACTATTAAGCCTATTACATTCTAAACCTATTCCAAGGCCTAGTTACGGAGAGTTGGACCATCCCCATAACACGTTTGAAAGCTAGTTAAAAAACCAAAAAGTAGCTTTATAGTACCTACAATTCTGCTGGATCCACAACGACATGGATGACAGTCAATGTGGCTAACAGACGAAACCAGAGAAGTACAGGCTATGCAAAACAGCAGGTCAATCCATGGGGAATTGTCCGAATAGGCCCACTTCATAGGTCTCCCCGTAGATGTGACGATTTATAGTACCTGCACCTTTCTACTCGTTCATTCTTTATAAGGTTAGTATTTCTTGCAATGTAACTCACAACAAATTAATGTTTGGTAATGCAAATTATGTATGTTTCAAATTAAGTTTAGTCCAAATGTTGTCATGTTCTTTTCCATAACTTTTAAAATGAATTTTGTACGAACACTGATACAGGCTTTTAATACACACTTCGTATGGACACTCAAATATTCTTTTTTTGTATTGTAGGGAATTACACTATACCAACAGAAGCATGGTGGACAAGGTTGGAAGCTCAAGGTGTGAGAGGGGATGGTGGGCACGAACTGGGATTCGAGACCGTGACCCTTACCTCGAAATTACAAGCATCTATGGTCTCGTAGACCCTGACCTCGTAAGTTTTGATCTACTGCTTGAAATTAGGGAGTTGTACAACCCTTGAAATCCCCTCCACGATTACCCACACACTCCTTAGCTGATGAAGACATGGATCAGCCGCTTTTCTGCCACGTCTACCAAAAATGCCATAACTTTTATTTCCGATATCTTTTTTGAGTGAAACTACCGCCATTAGATCCATACTTCCATATATAACTACCCCTAAAATTTCGCTTCATTCTATAAAGGAAGTTAAAAGATATCTGCGGTGCAAGTTGACCAAAATTTCTGGATTGAATCTATAACAGTCTGTACTTGTGATTTTTGTGCGATTTTATCTGTCAGTTTCTAGAACATGGCCTCAAAAGAAAAGTTGTAGACAAAGCCATTAGGAAACAAGTAAAAAACGAATCATAAAAAAGAGGCAATTTAAAAAGTTACGGCTAAAATATCGACATCTTGTCCAGTGGACAGAAATCTACAATTTTCAGAATTTGGTCAATCCTTGTACTTTTCAATTCCAGATTACATTCTATTGAATTATCTTGTGTTCATCACTCCTATACATTGTTACATACTTGTTTTGACCTTCTCCTATCCTTGTTTGATCAGCAACATAGGCTAAGTGTTAGATACGAACTATAATTCAATTATGTGCAGATCACGTCGAACCGAGCAGATCACGTTGAATCGACCCTTGCAATCGCTATACATATTACTTGAGTTAAGTTATCACGAACCAGCCACCGGTTACACCACCTATTTTGCATTAATAAGAACTTGTAAGAGCTTGGTAAGAGTTTGAGAGATATGTGACTTGTCAAACTCCACCTCCTAGTAGTTTATAGGGACTTACATAATTATCGTGTATTTTCTTATTTTCTACTAACTATGGCAGGTTCAAGATCATATAGTAAGAAATTTTGTGAGACTAACAACGTATTGGATCAGCTTAATAAGACTCCCACCACCATCAACAACAGAGTTGAGATCGTAGATAAATGTTCACCCCAAGTTACTCGACGTGCACTATTTCCTCCAAACTCTTCGTCGAATGAGGATGATGATATCGAAAAGCACCATTACATCAGCCACACTAAAGTTGATTACTCTGATCGTCGTTGATTCTCGCAAAATCAATGAGGTATATGTAGGTTACAAAGAGAGGTATGTGATGATGATGTAGTAACTAATGTCAAGTATGTTTTTCCATCATTTGCTGGTAAATTTGATCTTGATGCATATATTGACTGGGAGATAGCATTAGACAAAGAATTTGAATATTATGATTGGTCTGATAGGCAAAAGATTAGAGCTGCCACTAGTGATTTTATTGATGATGCAATACTTTGGTGGAAGTCTCTTGGTAAACATGGGAAAGTACCACAAACTTGGAATGCATTGAAAAGACTTTTGTGAGATGATTTTGTTTCTAAATATCATGCTGATTATTTGCTAGCTATATTGTAACGTTTAAAGCAACGAAGTACAATTGTAAGGGAATATAATGAATTAAAGACTCGTTTGTTGCGTTGCGGTTTAAAGGAACATGCTGAAACTACAGAGAATAGATTCTTAAGTAGGCTTAATAAATAAATTCAAGACAATCTTATTCACAAAGAATATAATTTTCTCACTCATTTGTTTCTACGTTTTGGAATCCAATTCGGTCTCCAGATCAGTTCGGATTTAGCCTGATAAGGTCAATTTCAAACGAGCATAACTTTCACATATAGAGTCCGTTTGAGGTCTATAAGTACTTGATAGAAAGCTTTTCTCGTCCTCTTTCCAATGGATCCAGCCTTGCCTCCAAATTTCTTCTATACGCTCTGCAATCATTAAAAGAAATTGCTATACCACCTATTTAGGCCAAATCGGGTCTTATAATGTATGGGTCTAAGAGAAAAGTGCTACCCCCACTATTCATGACCAAAATACTGTTCACATAAATAGTAAAATAGTATCACTCTCTTATTTCTTAGTTTTGTGTAGCTTCCACTTCCTTATCTAAAGAGACTGCACCCCTCTAGTTTTCTGAGATTTCGTTTATATTTAATTTGCCTTCGTTGCAACTTGTATCTTCAGTTGTGTCAGACGACCACCTGTCAAGATTTTTATTCGGAATCCCACCATATTGAGTATTTCAATCCTATTTGCAATTTAAGATTGCTTGTTATCTTGTTCTTGTATGTTCTTTGATTGCATGCAGGAATAGACCTTCGTGGTAAGGTTAACCGCGTTCTTAGTACGGTTGATAATGACTCAGAATGTGGTTTAGTGATTGTTTGGTGTTCTGGTCGTGACCGGTTAGTAACCGCATCGTCAAAGTCGTTCTCCTCCAAATCGAAGTTATCATCTTATCGGAAGATCGGGACCCCGTTGCCCTTATCATTAGCCTTGGCTGCAATGCAAGCATAACCTTGACGTAGTGGTGCAGGTTTGTGACGACCACGTATACTTAAGACATCGATTCTTTCATTGCCCTCTGTTCATGGTGAGTGATTCGTTACCTACGTATACTTGCACGCTTGGAATACTTATACTAACCTTGTCTTACTTGCAAATAGTAGATTGCAAATTCACTGAGTGGGCAGATCCATCGTATCTAATACCCACCTAGGTTTACATCCACAAACTGCACATTCACCTAGAAGAGTTATGGGAGAAGCTCCAGATCAAGATGACCAACAACGATGAGCTTCGTAGGAAGAGAATCAGGGAGAGGAACAATGAAGAGGTGGTGCACCTCGGCAGTGACTACCGCATGTATTGTTATTGTGCCAACCTGAGCTGCAATTGCGCCTACCACTACCACGACAACGTGCCACATCCACATAGCCCATATGACCACCACGCTATGTGGGTGCCATATAGTTCCACATTCTCGCCCTAAGGCCATTGAAGTTCGCACCTTCATTACGAAGTACTATGTCAGGTTACATATGGTCCATTCCTATAATTTTTTTCAATAATATATCTGCATTACTTAAAAGATGGAATTGATGTTGTTGGTTCATCTGCCCATCCAAACCCCCGTTGCGCCTCTCTAATAAAGTTCTAACAAAACCAGATGTTTAGTTAGTTTGTGATCCGTGTGGATTAATTAGGCAAACGGCCACAGGGGGCTGTGTACTGCAACCTAGGCAGCTGAGTTGCGAAGCTGGGGGTGCTCGATAGGAGCTACCAAGCGAGGGGTGCTTGGCAACCCTACCTGTCGCGCTTCCTGCCAACCTGTCGAGCCGTCACACATGCCTGCTGTGCTCGCGCACTCTACCATAGCCATGTCGGCCTACTGAGCTAGGGGGCGCTGCATATGATAGGTGTCACCCTGTCACATCTTCTGAGTTTAGGGAGGGTGCCATTTTTTTGCAAAAACGGGCGTTCGAAGGCCAAATTAGAAAAGCAATCGCTACAGTGCTATGTTTGTGAACAATTCCAAGGTATATGCATGTACATGCATGGATTTTGTTAACTATTCACGTCTGATCTGATTAAGTTGTGGTTTTTGATTAGGAATGCTGATTGTGTGATCTAGGACCTCAATTGGTGAAGAAGGGAGCTCAATATAAGTGAATCCAATGCTTTAGTTTGTATCTGAGAAATGAAATACGGTTGCTCTTTCAGTTTAGAACTAGATCGATGTTTTTCCGTTGTCTCAGAAGATACATAGAATTCAAGTTAGGCTTTACCTTGCAGCGGAAATAGATTTCTGATTCTTGAGTTTGTAATTTTGTATTCTGGCCAGTGATGATGCACGAAGTTGATGTGAATATTGCTGTTCACTTTAAATAGATATTAATAAGTTTTATCTTGTGGGCAATGATCACAGCATGAAGCCACTGATGATGCAAACAAGATTCAAATGTCGCCAATGGGCAGTATTGAGGCCACAGTTGTTTCATACTTTTTTTTCCAAGGTGTTTGGTGAGTTGAAACAATTTTACACGGCTGTGATGTCTGAGGCCAGTCAAGGTTTTTGGCTGCTGCTTGATGGGTTAGCCATATCTTCTGCAATGCACTTGTTTTCTCTGCCCTACCTATTTAGTTCCAGAATGGTTTGCACGTTGGTTGGATTAATGAAGTTCTTCGCCATTTACACATTAGTATGCAGTTACTGTCAGTTTCACTGTTAGAATTTGTATGTCTACTTTCGTAGCTTCCTTACAGGTTATATAAATAGATAGGTTTATTAGACCGCTGATCTAAAAAGACACCCAGAGCAAGTGCTACTATATAAACAAGAGAAGAAAGATCTTACTAGTATTGAGTTTAATCAAGTTGACATATAAAAAAATCCAAATGGCATTGTCACTGAGTAGATTGTTACATGTCTGCCCCTATTTTAGTTATTTTCTGGTTCTGCAACTGAGTATTGTGTCTAAATACATTTTTCTAGCCTAATGTTTCTAGACACTGTATAGAAGTAGATACCATATAGAAGTATTATAAGGTTCATCTGGAACATGGGAATTTTTTCTAATTCCTCAGGAATTGAACTATTTCGTGTGAAAATTTTGTGTTCTAAATGGGTTTTAAAGCTTTATCTAAGTTTAAGATGTCTTCTTTCGTGATACACAAAGATGACTCCTAATTCGGCACATATATTCCTAAACCAACAAGGAAGAAACAGAGAAAAAAAAATTATCTAGAAGGCATTATCGGTGATGGCATGTAGCTGGACCACAACCTCCTAGCCCGACTGTCAGGAAGCAATTACCAAGAGAGATCTGAGCCGTAGCTCAGTGGGAGGGAGCGAGGCTGTTTGTGTTGAGGAACCCTCGCTGGCGACCAGTCCGAGCAATTCCTCTGCTTAGAACAAGAACGAATCAATCACAAAGCGATAGAATAATAGATTGAACACAGAGAGAGGTAGAGAGAACTCTTGGTCTTTCTTTATTGCTTCAATTCAATGGGGTACAAAATCAGCCATATGGCTCCCTATTTATAGGAGGGGGTGAGGTGCCCACTACAGATAAGGACTCGTTTAAACGGAGAGGATCCGTTTAAACGGGAATCCTTATCCCTGGTTTCCTAATACTCCCCCTTGGGCACTAATCCGACATACTCATGCCTCATTAAAACTCCATAAAAACCCAGTGGAAAAATTTTGGAGAAAGAGTACATGATGCATGTTATGCTACGATGCACGAATTGCCTCATTAAAAATCTTGACCGAGAAACTTCAGAAAAACTCGTCAAGGGAAAAAAAGTACAATTCACCTAACTTCATTCAGTCTTCAGGACGTTTATTCTCTGGGTACTTGATCTTCAGGATCAAGATTCACTAACGGGCTTGAGGGAATTCTCCCCCTGAATTCTGCACTTCTCTAAGTCTCATCATACCAATCTCTCGTACGCACCTTTCAAAGTTAGATGTGGGGAGGGACTTTGTGAATAAATTTGCTAGATTTTCACAAGACTTAGTATGCAGTACTTTAATTTCGTCCATCTTCTGCAATTCATGAGCATAGAAGAACTTGGGGTTGATATGCTTTATGAGATGACTCTTCACATAGCCCATTTGTACTTGTGCAACGCAAGCGGTGTTATCTTCATAGATAATTGTGGGGGTTTGCACAATGTTCATCCCACATGACTGCTGGATGTGGTGAACCATTCGGCGTAGCCAAGCGCATTCACGTGCGACTTCATACAGCGCTATTATTTCTGAGTGGTTCGTCGAGGTAGCTACAAGGTTTTGCTTAGACGATTTACAGGAAATTACAGTTCCACCACACAGGAATACATAGCCTGTTTGTGATTTTACGGTATGCGGGTCAGACAGGTACGCAGCATCTGCATAGCCAGTCAAGTTCAGATCTTGATTCTTTCTGTAAAACAATCCAAGGTCCCTACTTCCTTGGAGATATCGGAAGATGTCCTTTATGCCCTGCCAATGCTTTTTGGTGGGCTCTGCACTATATCTTACTAACAGGTTCACGGCAAAAGCAAAACCTGGCCTAGTGCAATTTGCTAAGTACATGAGTGCTCCAACTGCACTCAAGTATGGGAATTCCGGTCCTAGGACTTTCTCCCCCTCTTTCCTAGGTCGGAAAGGATCTTTTTCTTGCTGTAAAGATCTCCCGATCATCGGTACTTTTGATGGGAATGCTTTCTGAAAGCTGAATCTTTCTAGCACCTTTTGTGTGTAGGTCGACTGATGTACCAAGACTCCTTTAGGGACATGCTCAAGCTGCAGGCCTAAGCAGAACTTGGTCTTGCCCAAATCTTTCATTTCAAACTCTGACTCCAAGTAGGAGTTTGCTTTTTTTATATCTTCTACTGTCCCGATGATATTCAGATCATCTACATATACTGAGATTATACAGAATCCATTCTGGGATCGCCGTATAAATACACAAGGACAGTCTTCATTGTTCGTGTAGCATTTCTTGCAGAGAATGTCGCTTAAGCGATTATACTACATTCTGCCAGATTGCTTCAGTCCATACAGGGACTTTCAAAGCTTCACACTGTACAGATTTCTATTTGCTCTGTCTTGATTCGGGAGAGGAATTCCTTCAGTGACTTTCATATAAATCTCTGAATCCAAGTTACCATAAAGGTATGCAGTCATAATATTCATCAGTTTCATTTCTAAATTCAAGTTTACTACCATTGAGATCAAGTATCTAAAGGTAATTCCACTCATGACTAGGGAGTATGTTTCTTCATAATCAACTCCAGGACGTTGAGTGAAACTTTGTGCTACCAGTCTTGCTTTGTATCTCACTACTTCGTTTCTTTCATTCCTCTTTCGAACAAATACCCACTTGTGCCCTACAGGGTGCACATGGGGAGGTGTGCGGCATACGGGCCCAAACACCTCTCTTTTGTTCAGAGATAGCAATTCAGTTGCTATTGATTTCTTTCAATCTTCCCAATCTGATCTTTTCTTACATTCAGCAAGCGATGTAGGTTCGGGATCAAGATCAATAATTGTGGTAATTTTCTTTGCGAAGTAGATATCGACATTGGCTGTTTTCCTGTTCAGGGACTCTCCCGTGTGCACATAATTTATAGCTATTTCTTCATGAGTTGCTTCTTCTGGAGCTTCATCTTGCGCATCGCTTCTTTCAATTGCGGTGGCAAGTCCCTTTAGTTGTTCGGCTCCGATGTGTGCGCGCACATCCATGCCGATGGGGATATTTAGATCCGGTATATCCTTTTCAACAGGTGTCATACTTGTGCCAGGTCTCAACTGGCTCCCCTTCTCATTCTGAGGGACTTCAGTGATCGGCTGTGATAAGTCATTCTTATCCTTTTTCGTCGGGCGTCCCCGGTTACTTGGGATTCGAGGAGCCGGAGTTCTCGTCCTTTTATTTTGAGGCCTCTGGACGGGATTAGGGATACCTTCAATTTTCTTTGGTATTTCAACCCTCTCCGGTGCATTGCGTGCAGGCACATGCGACTTAGTCACGCTCTTCAAATCACTAAAGTGATCGGGCAGTTGGCTTGCTAATGCTTGCAAATCGATGATCTTCTGGACCTCTTTTTTAGTTTCACTAGTGCGCGGGTCATATGCATGAATTCCTGTGGCTTTCCAAGTAATTTCCCGACATTTTTCATAAATGGGTTGATTTCCCCCCTAATGTCGGGAAATTGTCCTCATCAAAAATGCAGTCAGCGAAGCGGACGGTATGCAAATCCCCCGACATGGGTTCCAAATACCTGATTATGGATGTAGTCTCATAACCAACGTATATCCCAGTCTTGCGGAGAGGGCCCATTGCAGTTCGCAGTGGAGGGGGTATAGGTACATAAACCTTGCATCCAAACCTCCTGAGATGAGAAATTTTCGGTGGTGACCATTGCGCTAGTTGCATAGGTGAATGGATGTTGTAGGCTGAAGGTCTAAAGTTGATAAGATTCGCTGCATGTAGGACTGCGTGTCCCCAACATGTAGCTGGTAAATTACAATTCTGCAAGAGGGTGCGGGCAATAAATTTAATTCTCTTGATTAAAGCCCCTGCCAAACCGTTCTGGGTATGGACATGCGGTACCGAATGCTCAACTGCAATCCCCATCGCCATACAATAATCATCAAATGCCTTTGAAGTAAATTCTCTGATATTGTCCATTCTGATGGACTTGATGCGAATATCAGGGAACACATTTCTAATGCGAATGATCTGTGAGATCAATTTGACGAAAGCATGATTTCTTATGGATAATAAACCCACATATGACCACTTTGAGGAAGCATCAATGAACACCATGAAATACCTAAATGGCCCTGAGATGGGCTGAATAAGACCGTAAATGTCTCTCTGGATGCGTTCCAGGAATGCAGAGACTTCATCCTTCACTTTCAGAGTGGATGGTCTAATAATTAATTTCCCGGTGGCACATGCAGGGCACACAAAATCTTCGTGATTCAAAAAATTCTTCACATTAATATTATGCCCGTGAGAATTGTTAATTATATTTCTCATCATTCTAAAACCTGGGTGGCCTAATCTGTCATGCCAGAGACAGAATAGTTCAAAGTTTCTAAATACTGTCTTCAGAACAGTGTACGCTGCAGACGCCTTAATGTTGATATAATATAGCCCAGTTTCTAGTGAAGGAAGTTTTTCTAATACCCTTTTGCCATTCTCTTCGCACTTCGTGATGAGTAGGTATTCCTTACCGTACTCTTTTTCAGTCTTAACGTGAAAACCATTGGCGCGAATATCTTTAAAACTTAGGAGAGTTCTAGTCGATTCTGGGTACAATAAGGCTTCTTCAATGACCAAAATTGTGCCCATTGGTAGCATAATTGTGGCTCTTCCGGAACCAATTATACATGCATCGTTTCCGGCGATTGTCGTAAGGCTGCCATTGTTCTTGCGAATCGACTGAAAATACTTAGTCTCTCTTAAGATGGTATTCGTGGTACCACTGTCGGCAAGGCATACTTCCTCCATAGGGCGCCACACTTGCTCTAATATAAGGTATTTTATTAATATGTATTAGAAAAGACACAATATATAAATAAAATACACAAATATCAGAACATATTATGCCATTGTAAACTGAATAAATGAATGAATTATTCCAAAATCGTCCAACCATTATGAGAAAATAAAACTAAAGTACCATCTATGTAAGTTCTAACTTGTCCATTTAATGCAAAATAAATGACAATTAACGTCTCATTCATTCTGTGCATCAAACAGAATCAACTAAAAAATCATTGACTTCTTCCGCTATCTTTTCAAGCGTGATGTTCTCTTCGAGAGAAATCATGGAGGTGGCTGCCTCTAAGTCGTTTGCCATCATTTCAGGCAGTTGCTCAATATACTCCCTCCCAACTGCTGCAAAGTGAGCTTCAGGCTACCCTTTGCCATTATTCTTTTGGGCTTGGTGGGCATCAATGATCTATTGCGGTGCTTTACAGATCCGCGACCAATGCCCCCACTTACCACACTTGTAGCAATCTTGGTTCTGCTGACCATAGGTTTTACCACTCTCCTTAGCCTTTTTGTTACTTGGAGCATCTGACTTACTTTTCTGGGCAACGGCCTTACCCTTCTTCCCCCTTCTTTTCATCAAGGGCTTTCGCACCTTGTAGCTCCAAGCGTTGGCCTCTCGGCCAGCGGAGCTCCCCAGTGGCTGAGTGACGTAATTCTTACAAAGAAGTTCGTCCTGAGCCTTCGCAACCTGCATCATATCAATCAATTCGGCGTACTCCTTGTAGCCGTCTTGACGATCGTTGCGTGCGGATTGTACAGCGTTGGGGTGAAAGGTAGACAGGGTCTTCTCAATCTTCTGCTCATCTGTGATCTATTTGCCACAGAGTTGAAGATTAGTACAAATCCTGTGCAAGGCAGAATTGTACTTCCCGACCGTCTTGAAATCGGCAAACCTCAGTCCGATCCACTCCTGCTCTGCCTGAAGAAGAATGGTGTACTTTAGCCTCTCAAACCGCTTCTTGAGTGCGGTCTAGAGTGCTAGCGCGCTCTTCTCCGCCATATACTCATTCTTGAGAGTAATGCAGAGATGGTGCCTGAGAAAATGAAGTGCCTGATCATTTTCCTCATGTGTGGGTTTGACGTCATGCCGTTCGCCAATCCCGATAGCCGCGCGGAGCTTTCTGGCTCCAAGTACTATCTCAACATCAGATGCCCACGTCAGATAGTTTTTGCCATGCTGGGCAAGCTCCTCGAACTCTTGGTTCGTGATGCCAGTCATCTACATATGTATGAATGGAACAAATAAGTTTACTGTAGGTAAACTTGCATGGAAAATTTACTACGGGTAAATAAATGGTACAATAGGTTCTCATAATGTTTCATAATTTTCTATGCATTTTCCATAATTTTACTGCTAATTTTCAGTGATTAAAAGCAATTAAACAATTACAATTAATCAAAACAGTAAATAAATACAGAAAAACATAAAATAGTAATGGCATGAATAAATAAGCTTCAAATGCTGAAAATAATGCAAAATTCGGGTTCCTGAGGCCCTTTTATGCTAGAATGCAAATTTTCAGCAAATTTTGCATTTTCAGGGGGTCTATACGCAAAATTTTCAGTTCAGAGAAAATTTTTTGCAATTTCTCGAATTTCTGGGGGGGGTTTTCTGCAAAATTTCCCCTTCCGGCCGGGCCCCTATTTTTTTTTGAAAAGTTTCGGCCGGGCCATTTGGCCCGTTTAAATGGCCAACTTGCCCCCTTGCTAGGGTTTCCCCTCCCCCTTAGCTCTCTTGTGGCGACGGCGGCAGCCCGAGCTTTGGCTCGGGTGGGGATGCGCGGGAGGCGGCCAGGGTGGGGCGGCGAGCAGCCGACGGCCGGTGCGGCTAGGGGGTGCCGACGCGCAAGGCGTAGCCGGGGCCGGTGCGGCGCCAGGCGGAGCGAGTCGGGCCGCGTGTAGGCGGCGCGACGACAAGCTATAGCGGCGTCATCACGGAGCCGCAGCGGAAGCGGCTAAGCGGCGGCGGCCGGCGGCGGGCCGTGGGGCGGCTGCAGGCCGGGTCGGCGGCAATGGCGGCGAGCTCCATGGCGCGGCGGCCGGGCGTAGGGCGGCGTCTGCAGCGAAGCAGCGCGGCGAGAGTGCCGGGCGGCGGCGCCCGAGGAGCGGCCGGCACGGCGGCGGCCCGGCGGTCGGGCGAGCGGCTGCAGCGCGTCTGGCCGCGCGGGGGGAGAAGCGGCGGCCTACGGTGCGGCACCGCAGGGAGCATCCAGGGACAGGGGCGGCGCCGCCATGCGGGGCTACGGGCAGGTGCGGTGTAGCGCAGTCGACTTCGGGCCGAGGGGTTGGCCAATCTCGGTCGACGCGCATGCGGCTTCGGGCCCCATGGCTGGCGACTGGCCGGCCACTAGCGTCGCGCATGCGGGCGCGGCGGCGGTGGCGCCGGTTCCCCCCTTTTATTTTTTTTCTTTCTGTTATGTCATGCATTCGAACAAGAAGAACATATGCAAATTTAATGTGCGTGATCTACCGATCGACGGATTCACCGGCGACTTCAGGTCTGCTCGCGGTAGATCAATCTACAGTGCAATCGACATCCACCTTTTCGTGCAATTTACCGATCGACATTGTGCCGGCGATTTCAGGTCTGCTCACGGTAAATTAGGGCGAATTTGCACCATAGACAAAATAAATCTAGAACGCGAAGGAAAAGCATATTCAAAAGCGATCTAGAAAATTCAATCTGTGCTTCGATGATTACCTTCGTTCACCGGAGCGTAGTCGTGCTGATAACGTATTAAGGTACCCTCGCTGGCGACTAGTCCGAGTAATTCCTCTGTTTAGAACAAGAATGAATCAATCACAAAGCGACAGATTAATAGATTGAACACAGAGAGAGGTAGAGAGAACTCCTGATCTTTCTTTAATGCTTCAATTCAATGGGGTACAAAATCAGCCATATAGCTCTCTATTTATAGGAGGGGGTGAGGTGCCCACTACGGATAAGGACTCGTTTAAACGGAGAGGATCTGTTTAAACGGGAATCCTTATCCCTGGTTTCCTAATAGTTCACTCCTGCAGCCAAGTGTTCGATCTCTGGAATCGGCAGTCTGGCTTCTCGTTTCTCGGGGTACTATTCTCTAAACAATACCAACCTGTGCAGCTGTGCTTCTGCCTTGTACCTCTCACACAGAGGGCGATCGGAACTTTATTCCAACAGTCCGATGCGAAAATTTACATACACCTTACCACCTTGCTTAATGGGGAGTTCGGAATAGCGATGATTTCTGCTGAAATTTTACTGTAGCTAGCTGATTTTTTACTGTAGCTGAGTTGGCTTATTGGGCATAATTAAATTTAAAAAAATATAAAAATAAAAATAGCACGCTAATCTAGTATGGACGATGCAAAGAAATACAGAAAAAACAAAACACAAAAATACTAAAAAAACAAAAAAATCAAATGGAGACAAAAGTGCTACAGTAATTTGAATGTTGCTACAGTAAACGTGAAGCCAATCGCTAGGAAAAAAGCTCTACTAGGGGCACCCTAAGTTTCTCAGAAACTATTGTAAAATTTATATATTCTCACATATCACAACAAGTCAGAATACTAAAGAAATAAGTAAAAAATTTCTCATATCACGAAATCACTTAATAAGGTCAAAAACAAGCAAAATCTGGTTCCTCCATGAACTTATTACTAAAGTGTGTAAAAAGGTGTAGATTGATTTTTAGAGGCTATCTACTTCTCTTATACGTATTTGGTATGACAAGATTAAGAAGAGGGAAGAGAAGATGAAAAACTAACCAAGATGGAACAAATCAATCAACACAAGAGATATTCATATAGATAAACAAAATTGATGTATTACTACTCGGACCGATCAAACCACGTAGTGTAACCCACCGTTTGAACTTCCACTCAATATTTTCAACCTTTCTAGTACCATGCTTGAGCCCACCGCCTCACCTGGCATCATCAATCGTTTTAGACCTCAGCTTCTCTAAGAGCACAGCTCTGATCCTCATCATTAAACGCAGTTAACTTCCAGTGATCTTGCATATACAAAGATAAAAAATCATTTTCAAATACAAATTCTACGTAACTTAACCTACATTAGCAGTAATATATCTTATGCAAAATATAAATCCAGATCTTGGTTAACAAAACCCATTTCACGACACAACCACAAAAATCAAAACCTGATCAAAAATCTACAATCCAACCAGTCTAACCGTGTACCCTCAGCGGTCACCGTTGGTACTACCTGGTCACAACGAAAAGCCAGGGCGGTTCAACCAGTGAGAACACTCGGCAGCAGCACCTCTGCTGATTGAAAACTTTGGACAGACACTGACCCCACAAATGGGAGAAGCTCATTAATATCACGTTAGATAACGAAGTCAATTAATCGTGCATGGCTTTCTTTTTTTGAAAAACTTGGAACTAAATCTGCAAGCTTGATTTATTGATAGACATATTTTACTTAGTCTATAAATAAGAATCCTACTCATTGTAACATATACAAGAAAACAGAGAAAGCAATAAAAAAATGAGTTCATCTTTCGTCTCTCTGTGTTCAATTTATTATTTGCAATACCATTTGTCGCTTTAGTGCAGAGGCTGAGTACCAAGTAGTAGCTACTGCCGTTGTTGAGACCACTTGGCTTTGGCAACTTCTCTAGGAATCGAGTAGGCCTCTACCAAGAGCCACAATCGTGTTCTGTGACAATGTCAGTGCGGTCTACATGTCCAGCAATCCAGTTCAGCACCAACAGGCGAAACACATTGAGATTGATCTTCATTCAATTCATGATCGTGTCACCATGGGACAAGTCCGCTTACTTTATGTTCCCTCCACACTACAATTCGCAGACACTTTCACCAAGGGACTGCCGTCATCAGTCTTTTTGGATTTTTGAACTAGTCTCAACGTTCGCCAGGCTATTGATGTGACTACGAGGGAGTGTTAGCATGTATAGTATGTGTATCATGCATGGCAATGTATTATTATGATTTGATTATCATTGATAGTGTTTCCTTTCTTCTGATTTGTATAGTTGGAAACATATCTATACATTGTACCCTATATATACTGAATCAATGGAATGCCATCGGGTGTGATTCATTCTAATCTTACGCTGTCATATCATATAGTATGATTTTACTTTCTTTACCTCTCTGCAAGTCATCTACATGATACTGAAGAGCTAAATGTTGCAATATATTTGTATCCACGTGTGTTTCATCAACCATGTAGTTTGAGTATCAATCGACTTTCTCCATAATGTTAATATGGTGCCTCACAGGGTTCTTTTTATTCCTGACACGCATATACCATAGTTGTAGTGTAGTTGGTTGGTTCATGTGTCGTGCGTTTGTACCATAGTTATAGCTAGGCAAGAGATGCACTCCACAACACCATACACACCATGTAACTCCCTATGAAGTTCATGAATTATCTATAAGAATTGCTCAAGCTTACATATATTTTGCGTATGTTCTATTCGTTCTTATTGCCTAAATGTATGCCTCGTATAAATCATAATGCACACCTACTCACTATATCTACTATAGGTCGAATTTGTAGGCTTCTCAGTGACAACACTGAGGCTCCAACTTTTCAGGCCGAAGTGACTACACTATGACACCAGCTGCTCAGACCTAAATGACCATACTATGCCACCCCTTCAAGATAAATTGAAAACATGCACTAGTTTTTCTCAATAAATTGACAACTCATAGACCTATTCTATAGCCAAAGATATTGTCTCATGGACAAGAGTTCACATGCACTCTTCAAAATTTACTCTCTCACCACTACACCCCAACCATCCACAAAAATGGGGGCACCCTCTACCACTACACGTAACACTCCATTCTCCAGCCACACCGCCAACAGCTAAGTCATATAAATGGCGGGTGTTGTATCCTTATTCAGGAAAGGAAATGGGAAGGGAAAGGAATCGATGAACCCTCGATGGCCATGGTATCTTCACATTTTTCCAGCTATCTATACCACAGTCTATAACACCTATCCCATGGCTCAATTTGCCTTCAAGTGTAGGTACAATAAGTTTAGTCTTCTATCATGATATTCATCATACATCCCTAAAATATGGCTAACGTGTTTGTCTATATGGTAGGAAAAACCAAGGTGTAAATTTAACTATTACTTGAGTAAAGAAAACCATGAGTTTATTTCCCTTGGGCCCAAACATGTTGCCCGAGTAAAGAAAAATGAAGAGGAGTGTTGTGAGAGGAAACGCAAAGAGGAGAAGCTTCGCAAATTTTAGGTGGAGGCGTGTAAGGATGAAGAGACTAACAAGTGACCAAGGGATCTTATAGAGGAGTTCATGGAGTACCTCACTGCGAAGGCCTATGCCTGTTTGGGGGAGTAGGACGTATGTCCACAACCTGACTTCGTTTTTGTTCCCTAAGTATTTTTGATTCACTAAGTATTTTCAATTCCAAAAGGAGCACATGTATCATAGTTGTCGTTCAGGTTGATGGTTCGTGCATATTGTTATTTGTACCATAGGAATAGTTAGGCAAATAGATGTACCTCACCATACCCTGTGTGCCATGTAACTCGCATAATTACTATGAAATTATGTCAGACTTGAAATTATGCATCTCACCGTATCTAGGCCACCACTCTCTATTTGGTGCAAATATTTTTTTGACCAAATTTCTGTAAACAAAATATGAATCGACATATATTAACCATAAAAATGGAATATTCAAATTCCATTATTGCTATAGTAAACATAAAAACCATATTATTCTTTGTAAAAGCGAAAAGGTAAACTCCAAATTTTTTTAGCATCAACCATTATTGTTTAATGACAAACACATGCCAATTGCAACAAAATGAGGTATTCAACTCTACATGTGATTTTTTTCAATTTTCTTCTAACCATTCCTTTCTGTAAAATAAAATAAAGTTTATTTTTTAAAAAATGAGCCCATAAGTGAATAGTGACCTGGCCTAGTTGTGCTTCTGTTATGTGACTGGGGTTAGTCGTGGTCTTGCCACATGACCACGCCCAAGTCACTGGCCCGCTTCGCTATACATGCTGGCTCGATTGCCACGTGGGCCACCATGTGGGCATAGTCCTAGTTGTGGAATAGCCACACGACAAGCTCCACTTGCACATTTGCCCAGTGACTGTTCTCACCACATCAGCAAATTGCTAGGCCACTGTGTGACTGGGCCTACTCATACACAATGGGTTATTTGTGTAAAAAAAATTGAGAGTGGTCTATTATTGTAAAATGAATAAAAATAGTTTATTTAGAAAATTCTAGGTTTTCATGGGTATCAGGTAGGAGCACAGAGGGGAACGAGTGGTTGGGTCGAGCCATGTCTTGATTCAGCAAGTGGTGAGGGCAGTTTGGTCCATACAAAAATACAGAACCAAATGTAGGTCTATATTTTGAGAAAGGAAAAAACATATCCAGGAAAAAAATATATCCATGATCCGTCAACTCTTTAGTTCATCTAATTTTCTTTCCTCGTTTACAAAACTGGGTAGAACCCATCCCTCAACTATCAAAACAAGAGCATATCACATCCCAATACCAGTTGTGCAAGTGGTTTTAGGTGATGTGGCCCTCATAGCATCAATTTTACGAAGTCAACTACCACATCATCAGTCTGATCCCACATGCCAGTCCCCCTCCTCTCTCTTATCTCTCTCCTTTCTTACTCTCTTCCTCCTCCATTTCTCTCCCACCTCCAACATCCCTGTCGTCCCCTCTACCTGTTGTGCCTTGTCTATCCTTTTAAGCCATGTCTCACATCCATGTTTTTCTCCTCTTCATTTCCCCATCACCCTCATTTTCTTGTGCACTGAAGGCTAAGGAAAAAGCACGAGGAACTTGAGCCCCCAATCTGGTCGCCTCCTTCATCAGGCCATTTCAGTCGCTTCTGTGAGCACCACCCCACGTCACCATGTTCCCTGACTCTACCTCAGCCTACTCTTCCTTTCCCCTCACTCTATTTCTCCTCCTGTCCACGGGAACCATGGGAATGCACTCGTCTTCAACTAGGACCCAAATGACACCACCGCACTTGATCTCCCTTCTTCCTTCCTTGGGTGAGTTAGTCACGTCATCTCATGTTTCCCGTCACCATGAACCTGGTAGGCTAGCCAATCGAGCCTGTACTTCACCATAGTGCCGCTGCCTCGGCTTGCCTTCGTCTCTGGCAACAACAACCATGGAGAGGCTTGCGTGCAGAACACTGCAACCTATCATTGTAACATCCTGAAATTTGGAGTAAGCAAAATTTTAAAGAATTTAAAACTTTTTATTTGCGTCTTACTAGTATTCCAAAATTATTTTGCAATATTAATTAAGTATTCCCAAAACTTGTGTTATGCAAATTGATATCAGAGCGTAACTCCCAAATGAAAATAATAAAAATAAAATAAATATAGCAGAGACAAAATAATTTAAAATTGAATATAAGAAAAACTAAAATCTGATGCAAGTTAGTAAAGCAAAACCAAAAATCTAATTAAAGATCAGGACGAAAGAAAGTATGTTTGGGGGACTGATTTGAAAAGCAAATGTAAAAACCCAGAATTTAAAGTTCAACGGCAAAACCCAAACTATGGGATATAGAGATCAAGTTTACAATTTAAAAATTTTTACAATCAAACCATAAAAACCGAAACTTGAATCAAGGTTTCGAGCTCAAAAATTTATTACAAAAGTAAATTAAATTAAATAAAATAAACTTCGATCTGCAATTCAATTCCAAATTTAGCTAATGTACAAATTTGAAAACCCAGAATTTCACAATATTTCCATGGGGCAAATCCTTTTTTCTTTCTTCCCTTCCCATTTCCCTTCTCTTTTTCTCCCCTCATTTTCCAGTGGGCCCGCCCCCATCTCTTTCTCCTATTCGCGTGCACTGTCTGCCCTGCCTTCTTCCCCTGTGAGCTTCCTGCCCTGCCCCCGGTTTAGCGCGCACCGCCCCAGTTTCCTCCCTCGCCCATGCTGTCCTTGCCAAGCTGTGCAGCACCCATGCCTCCCCACGTCGCCGCCCATCACCTCCTTCCCTTGATGCGTCACCATCTGTCCGTGCCCGACCATGCCCTACGCTAGCATTGTCGCCCACGCCAGCCGTGCGCCTCGGCCATGCCACGCACTGCTCCCCGGTCGCCAGCTACAACACTGCACGTTCCTCCTCCTCGGCTATAAAGAAGCCCTGAGCTCACCCTTGCCCTCTGTGCCTTCCCCTTCTTCTCCACTCCGCCTCCCCCGTGCGCGCCCCCACGCTGCCGTCGCCGCTCCGGCGAAGCCCTCCCCTCTCCACCCGCGTCACGAGGCGCCTCTCCCTCCTAGGAACTCCCTCCCGCGATTGATTTGAATTCCCTAGAGCAAAATCGCCGCACAACCTTTCCTCCACTCCGGCTGGCCACCGCCCTTTCCGCCGGCGAACCCCCGTTCAATTCCTCGCTCTAGAAGCATCATCATGACCTCTCGAAGCTGTCCCCAGTGCCAATTTTTGCCCTCCTCCCCTCCGGTGAGCTGCCCACGATGACCACCCGCCGCCGCCATGGGCTTTCTTGCCGGCCTCCTCCGGTGCCTCTCCGGCTCGACCAAATACTTGGTAAGCTTCTTGGCACTCTTCTCTCGCTCATGCTCACCTGAGTTCTTCCCTGCCTCCTCTTAGTCGTCGGCGGCCTATTCCACCCCGCCTCCAGCCGCTTGCACCATCACCGGCCGCTCCAGGCCGCCCCCTCGGCCCGAGCGAAGGCCCCCAGCAACTTCCCCACCCCTGGGGGAGACCATTTCGCTGGCCGCACCCTCCCCTCCAACCGTCGATCACTGGCGACGGCCAACGCCCCCTCCCCGGCGCAACCCTCTGTTCGGCCGAACTCATCTCACCCCTGGCTTGCCTCTATGTTGGAAAGGTAGCAGCCCTTTGAATGCATGACAAGTGGGGGCCCTCCATGGTAGATGGTGATGAATGGTTAACTCAATGTGGTGATTTAAGTTATTTAGTGGTTACTGGATTTGGTGAAAAATAAAGATGAGAAAAATTTTTATTAAGCCAACACTTCATAAAAGAGGAGATTTGATAACTTAAAAGTTGCAAAAAGAATGAACTCACAACCCCTTTCATGTTTAGTAAAGATTATAGAGGACTAAGATAAGTTTAAATCATAACTATTGTTTCTAGACATTAGAACCTAAGTGAAAGTAGTGTGACAAGTTAGTTCATCTTTTAAATAAAAGTAAGCCTCATTTATACATTATGAAAACCCTATGTAATTAAAAATTTAAATGACATCAAACTCCTTTTGAGTAATAGCTAATACAATTTAATTAGCATAAACTTAAATGAAAATGTAATAGCACATACTCTAGTTAGGAATGTATATATATGCATACATGTAGGATAAGAAATAGGAAGAAATTGTTGAAAATCAGATAAGGTTCTAGTAAAAAGAAAATGTGTGTAATTATTTATAATTGACAAGAAATTGCTTTTGGAATTAAAATGAATAAGGTTGGCGCAAATTTTATGACAATAAAGATTAATGAATTAATCTTCATATAAGAGTTAACTAAAACAAGATCATGCATGGACTATTCCCCCAAATAGCAAATAGATGTCCTGGATTCAAAAATTTAATTGTATCATTAATTACATGATCATAACAGTAATCGTGAATAATGCCAATCGAAGAATAATGGGTCAATTGTCAGGTATAATTAGTGTAGAGGTATGTAGATATGTCTATATGTCTATACATGTTCTTGTAAGCTTGAGGCTTAAATCTATGCAAAGATCGTTTCCAAAGTTCTCAGAAAGGCCTTGACAAATTGAACAGCTAAGTCCCCCAATTAATAAGTAGTCTCTCCCCCAATCTGAATGATTGACGTAAATTGAACACCAAATGGCGTAACAAGATTTCACCACATAAATTATCGACAACAAATAATGAATAGGACATCTTTAGCTAAAAAGAGTCATATGGTGCATCTATTAAAATCCCCTGAGCATCGGCCAATAAAAATAATCTTGCCAATTGTGTTTTAATGAACAAGTTAAAATTTGGACCACATAAAATAATACATTTTCAGTTACTAGAAGTATGAACTATAAGACTAATTCGATAAATCAGAGATTGCCTATCTTGTGTATATAACACATTTTAAACCTAGAAATTGCCTATTAGCAATGGATGTTAGTAAATAATACTACTTGTATAATTAAATGATCCCACGCTTTAAGAAATTAGCAAGTTAATCACTCAGATAACCACTTGATTATTTGGAAATAAAGAACTACATAAAATATCACAACATGAAATGCCACAAACACCAACTCTAAAATTTATCCAGTAAGTTCACTCGATACACCTCACGTATAAAACCCGTGCCCTAATTCGTGAATGTTAATGCTTGACAAAATACTGTTCAGCTAAATTCATACATCTGCCCATAGGTATACCCTAACTAATGGAACTTTCTTAATAAATATAAAATTATAAAAGAAGTTATTCAATAAAATAAGTCGAACCATGGTAATCTACCGTCGACTATGCCTAGCCATCTTTTGAACCCGAAGCAGAATGTTCCGGCGAATATTCCTCTCGCCGTAACACTTTCTTTTGCTTCGCCATTCATCACTCCGCTCCAACCCCGTCGACTCTGTCAATTCTCCGCGTCCAATCAATCCTACCAAAAATCACCCTTTAACTTATAATAAAGTTAAGTTGATTTTATTTTGATTTTCTTGGATCTTCTTGAGTTATTTACATTCCATTGCTTAGAACGTAATTAGAAATTGGAATCCTGGAGAATCAGTGGATCTAGCGAGACCAAGATACAGAAGACGATGAAGATCAGAAGCTTGAGATCAGCAAACGAAAAAGCTTTGAGTGAGCTCAAGACCGCGGTAAACCGCGCTAGGCAAGTCAATACTTTGATCATTTTGAATACCCATTTTGTAAATTATTTTGATTCAAATTATCAAATGCATGCTGTTATTTTATATGCTATCTTAAGTTGAATTTCATGCTTTAGCAAGCTGCCCTTTTATTATGTGCCATTAATATACCTTTCTGGCACATTATAATTGTGGACCTTGCTATCCTTAGGAAAAATTATACATATAAGTGTTTCAAAAGAATCGATTATGTTTATATTATACAGCCTAGCATTGCTTAGTCTCGAGGATGTTTAAAATACCCCAACATCATATGCAAATGCAAAGAACAGTTTTGGGGAGACTTGTAGCTGGAAATGGTCGTGTATTTTAAAATGATCATTATTTTATGCCCTAAAAATCTCCAAATTGCTTATACGTCTAGGCGGTTGGTTCGGGGGTATGGTGCATTGGTCTGCACGAGTGTGTGATTTTGTGGTAGAATCGCCCAGATAACCCAAGGATCGAATCGGATCATGACCTCTCATTGTAAAACAGTACAACCACAAGTCTGTAAAGTGCAACTTGGCTGAGTAAACCCTACCGAACCTCGGACTCATCTCACAGGTTGGGGGGAAAATATGCCGGAACGCCAGGGCCTGTTGTGATTAAAGAGACACCAAGTGGATGGTGAATTATTTCTCTTATTTTACTAGTGCTATGGGAAGTGGAGCCTAAAGGCGCTAGTAAAAGAGTGATTAACATCTCGTGCAACGTTTGGGACCCACCGTAAGTGGGGGCAACCTATAGGGTGGGGAAAATTTTTTGCTTTTTAGTCCAAAATTTTAACAAAAATTACATATAAACCCCCTAGAGGAAAGATTTACAAAAATGAACCCTTAGCACGATGCCAAAGCATATGACACCCAGTGTACATAGTACGGCATCATATGCTTTGGCGTCGTACGTGGCCACGTAGGGGCCACGGTGGCACAACATGGCGCCAAAGCACATAGCGCCGTGATGTGTATACATGGCGCCAAAGCACATGGCGCCGTGCTGTCTACACACGGCGCTAAAGGGTGTGGCTCCGTGCTCTGGGGCTTAAGCCCGAGCACGGCCCCTCGGCCCCCCACTCCTCAGTCCCCAAACCCGAGCGTTGTCTGTTCTTTCAGCCGCCCGCCGCCTCCCCTCTCTTCCCCCTCCAAATCCACTCAAATTTACGATTTTTTCTCACGATTTTGCTTCCAAACCGAGTAAGCAAGGTGAACTCCCTGCCCTCCCTTATTTTTTTCAATAAATATAGTGTATTTGAGGTACATTTTGTGGGGCAAGGTTTCAAACCCTAGATGAAATTAGTTCGATTTGGCTCGGTTTTAGGTTAGATTAGCGTTGAATATGCGTAATATAAGAGTAGTTGTATGTGTAGATTCGTTTTTAGGGTTTGATTTGAGTGAATTTGATGAATCCATGTGGTAGGTTTACAAATAGGGTTTGATTTTAGGGTGTAGATATGATTTGGTTTGATATGATTTTAGAAATAGGTTTAGAAAAAGGGTATGATTTTAAGGTTTAGATATGATTTGGTTTTATATGAATTTAGAAATAGGTTTAGAAATGGTAGAAGTGATGAATGTGATAGAGAAATTTGCGATTAGTAAGATTAGTAATATAGTTTATCCGATATAGTACATCGGTGTTTGTTAAAAGTTATAGCATTTTGTTGTTGCGGCTGATTGGACTGAGGTATGTTTGCTTGTTGATTATGGATGGATAAGATTGTGACTTTGCACCATGGTGGAACTGTGAAGAGAAGTGACAATGGAGGTGTTGATTTGGAGGGCATGGAAGAGACCACGTTGCTATTTAGGTCACGTCCGTTGTATGGTGAGGTCATTTGTCGCTTGAAAGAGAGGCTGGGATAGACAGATGAGCATAGTGATGTAGTTATGGAAGGATTGATTGATGTTGGATCGTCAAAGGGGCCGCGTATAAAGAGATTGGTTTCGATTGGTAGCGACGGTGAATGTGATAACTATGTGGCCGTCGTTTTGGACTCAGAGGTTAGAGCACTTGACTTATTCGTGCGGATGGTAGTGAGAAATCCATCACCTCATAGGGTTGCATTCGATTGCAATGACTCACCGTTGGTTGGGTCACCGGGTCATGAAAAGGTCGAGGTGCAAGTTGAACCCTCGGCTCAAGTATGTGAGGTTCCATTGACTCAGGTAGAAGCGGACTCTGAGGATATCGATGACTAGTCTGTTGGTGGATTCGATGAGGAGACAGTGTTTGGGGAACCCATGGCTTGTGTAGCATCTAACAGGGTGGATGTACAGCTTGCGGGAGACGAGGCTACTTATGAGGATGTGAGGGTTGTGGACTTAGATGATGACAAACCGGTCCCAGGTTTGACGTCTAGCGAAATTGAGCTGTTGAGAAGAATGTTTCTTGACCGTGATCCACTACTGTCCGATTACAATGACCTAAGCAACGCACATAGAGCTGTCGCGGATGGAGGGCAAACGCAGAGGGACGTACCTAGGCCTGGATCTAGTATCATAAACCAGAAAGATAATGTGTTTGAGAATATGTCAGCATTGAAGATGTGGTTGAAAGAGTACTCAATCGTGCACAACTGTACATACCGGGTTAAGAACTCATACGCCAAACGTCGGTACACCATCGTATGTGAGAGCACAGGGTGTGCATGAAAAGTCTGTGTAAGAAAAGTGAATGGTACGGAGAAGTTTAAGATTACAACTGTGGATGGACCGCACAGCTGTGGGTCTTCTGAGCCCGATCAGAAACATCATTAGTTGACTTCGCGGTTCATTGCAACCCGCCTGTACCCCATGATAAAGCACATGCCGACGATGTGCGTGGCAGCAGTGATAGAGGCCGTTAAGCTAAAGTGGCACTGCACAATCAAGTATGGGAAAGCATGGAGGGCGCAACAACGTGCTTTGAAGTTGATTTATGGTGATTGGGAGAACGCGTACGAGCGTTTGCCGACCATGTTGAACGCAATGAAAGCGGTGAATGCAAGAATGCAGTATGAGTACGTGCCTAAGCTCAATGTATGGATCAACGGTAGGCAAATTTTCTTTCAAGCATTCTAGTGTTTTGGTCAGTGTGTGGAGGCTTTCAAATATTGTATGCCTGTTCTATCAATTGATAGGACGTTCCTACTGGGCAAGTATGAGGGGACGTTGTTGATTTCTATTGGCTATGATACACACAACTCGCTTGTGCCATTGACTTTTGCTTTGGTGGAGAAGGAGGACAAATCCATCTGGGCTTGGTTTCTACGGCTTGTACGGATCCATGTGGTTGGTCCAGGGAGGGAGGTATGTGTGTTGTCTGATAGGCACGTTGGGATCTTGAGCGCTGTTAAGGAAGTGATACCAGGGCATTTTCCTATGCATCATCGTTGGTGCACAAGGCACCTTGCAGAGAACTTGTTTAAAAAAGATAGGGTGAAGAATAACTTTGCACTTTTCGAGGAGGTATGTCGCCAGAGGGAGTAAAAACTGTTCGAGGAGAAGTTGGAGGAGTTGAAAACAAAAACTAATACCGATGGCCGTGATTGGATAAGGGGTTTAATGAGAGATGTGCAGAAATGGTCTAGGGCTCATGACCTAGGGGAAGGAGGTACGGGTTCATGACTAGCAACATGGCAGAATGCTTCAACGGGCTGCTTAAGGGATCACGTGGATTGCCAGTCACCGCAATTGCCACCTTCACTTTATACAAGTGTGTTGCATGATTTGTTAACCGGCACAGGGAAGCCTCGGACATGTTGAGGGCACATGCACGTTGACCACCTCGTCCTCATGGCTTCCTTAACAGAGCGAGGCTGCAGGCAAATGAACAGGAGTACCACTATTTTGACCATGTGACGGGCACGTATGAGATTGTTGAGGGTGGAGGGACGACCGATGATGGAGAGCTCTGAGAGGCCCGAAAGCATAAGGTCGTGATTACATCCTTTACATGCACATGCGGTGTTCCCGACAAGTTTTATTTTTCATGCTCCCACATGGTGACCGCATGTATGGCCTGGAATATCGATGTTGAGACCAAAATCCGACGGTGTTCAGTGTGCATGCTTTGGTGAGTACCTGGGCTCCACGGTTTGAGCCATATCGTGATGAAAGCGAGTGGCCAGTTTACACAGGTCCCAGGTACATAGCGGACGAGGGGTTACGTTGGCACAAGAGGGGCAGCAGGAAGCGATCAAGGTACAAGATGAACATGGATCAGATACCTGGTCGCACCAGGAGGGATAGGGCAAATCCCTTCGTTGAGGACCCACAGGAGACACACTGCGGTACTTGTGGTCTAATGGGTCACAATTCACGGACGTGTCAACGTTGTTCCAGTCAGGTTAGCGGCATTACGTCTAGAGGGTATTTTTTTCTAGTCATTAACGTATTTTGTTATTCTTATCATTAATGTATTTTGTTTTTCTTATCATTAACTTAATTTGTTATTCTTATCATTAATGTATTGTTGAATGCACAGGATGACGACGTACCTGCTGCTGGACAAGTTCTACGAGAAGGAGCACCGCGGGGGCTCATGGAGGACAGCCAGGTACCTGTGGTATCAAAATATATTTTTCTCATGCTACATGTGTTTTCATCACGCGTATAAGTTTTAAAGCATTTTCCAGGAGCTTCCCATACTTCGTCCTCGAACCCATGATGTGAGGGACGTGATGGTCTACGACGACCGCTACACCCCACTGCTTCGCCGTGCTGGCCTTCACACTGTCGCCAACCTAGTGCGCTGGGGCATACCGGTCTTCAACCCCGTAGCTCTGACCGCACTTGTCGATAGGTGCATTTTCTCCGTTTGTTTTCGTTTCGATATCGTTATGAACGTAACTAATAGCATTCTCTGTGTACTATTAACAGGTGGAGGCTGAAGACTCACACGTTCCACCTTCCACGTGGGAAGATGTGTCGGGACCCGGAACAACAACTCCGAGCCCCTCTGTGTAAATCGCACTATCCCAGGAAAAGCTAGTGCACACAGGTTTAACAGTAATGTATATCATGCAAAAATAACCACGAGATATTATTAAACGAAAATACGGCCTTAAGGCCAAGTCTTACAATAAGGCACCAGGCCAACAAAGTAAACAAAATAGCGGAAATAAAGTAAAGGTGGCAAAGACACCCATCCGACCTCCACACAGCGAATGATCGTAAGACGCATCCTACTCGCTGAAGTAGTCCTCACCGTCGTAGTCGCCCTCGAAGTCTGGCAACAGATTTAGCAAGGTGAGTACAGAAGTACTCCCAAGGTAAGCAAGTAAATGCTTACGCAAGTTACACCAGAAATATAATGATTTGATGCATGCATAAGGGATTTCAAAGGAAGCTTAATAGGGTAATGTGCGGAAAGCAATACTTAAATTTAAATATAATAACGTAAGTACTGAAAAGCTGAATTTAAATACAGATATGAAACATTGTTTTTAACAAGTAATATCGTTAGTGTAGGCCCCAACCCACACTAACCTATCCGAGAATCCACCCGACCATTACCAAATCCAACGTTTGTTTGCCAAAACCAAGTTTTATGAAAATTCAAGTCTAATCTGTGAAGACTCTACTCAAGATGTCCATGACCGTGGACACGGCTATCCGAGATAGTTTGTTACTCTGCAGAGGTGTACAACTTTACCCACAAGACATTCCCTCTCACTTGAGCCACGCGATCAACACCTTGCCTTAGGTATGCGGCGGAGAGTTCATGACAAGGTCGTTCGATGATTCATAGCCAACATAATCACGCCGCCACTAAGGTTTCACCACAACTCGAATCCACGAGTTGGAGCCCCTCTGGTGCCATGTGAGACTTCCCACACCCTCGCCGCTCACATTCACCTATAGCGAGACTATAGTTGGAACTTCACAAATTACTTAGCGGTCCGTCCCATACCGGACTTGTGGTAGTACGAAGTGACCGTAAAATAATTCACGAAACGGTCCTTAAGTTGATTTAGGCTCAACCACATACCCCGTACACGATAATCAACCAGTGTCACCAAACACGAGGCATCTGGTACCCACCACCTAACCATTAGCCTAAGTCCAAAACATGTTTTCTATTTTCATTTTTAAATAATTTCCGTAAAACCATCCTTGACTCACCGAAGTCAAGATATTGAATTTCAAAGTCCGTCATTTCATGTGAAATATCGATCCCACCAAAATTATACTAAGCCAGGCTAAGCGTTTCTATAAAAATTTCTAGTCAATACTATGGTACTAACTAGTTTTCAGCTAGGGTGACAAGGTATATGAATTCAAGATTCAAATTGGCCATATACAAAGGATCGTGGGTATATCTAAAATTCAAATCAAATTTGAATTACATTTGAATAAAGATACGCATGCATATACAGTAAAACAATATAAATAATTTAAAATATTAGGTTCAACATGGTCAAAGGTGTAACTTGCCTTGATCGAAGTCTGCTGCGATTAAATCAATTCAAACTCTCCAGAATCGTCAATATCTAACGAAAAATCAATTCAAAGCAAATTCAAAACAAAAATTCAAATGAAATCCAAATAACTTCCAAAAATTATCAAATAAATGGGGAGACAGAATTTTGAATTTTTGGATGTGGGTCAACAATCTTTTAAAAAGGAATTGAGGCTTTTAAAAGAAGTTGGAAGTTTTAATTTAAATTTAAACCTTGGAATTACAAAATATATTCAAATCAATTTTAAATAAATTTCAAAATTTCAAAATTATTCCAGAAATGGATAGATCATGATTTTAGAAAAATTTAGAAATTTGAATGGGTCAATTTGGAGTTAAAATGCAAAAGTTATAGCCTTCCAAGGTTTGAATTCAAAATAAAAGAAAAAAGGTATTTCCTGGATTTATGTTTAAACCGAAAAGGATTTATGACGTCAGCACGAATTATTTTTCTAAAGGAAATTATAGATTATGACGTCAGCCCTAGGATTAATATATTCGGGCAGAGGGTGGCAGTGGGGCCCGGTGTCATGGACTGAGGAAGGGTGAGGTGGCAAGCGGCGCGCGGGCGCGGGTGGCGGCGTGGCGCCACGGGGCTGCCGCGTGGTCGCCGCGTGGCTGCCACGCCGGCTTTATGCGGCGTGGCGGCGCATGCACGCGCGCGAGTGGCGAGCGTGCGGGTGGCGGCGGGCGTGGCGCCGTCCGCCGCCACTGGCTGCCACGCCGCTGCCAACTCGGCCGACGGCCGTGCTGGCCGGCGGCGGCGGCGCTCGGGGCCCGATGGTCGCCGGAGCTCCGGTGAGCGGCGGCGCCGGCCGAGGGTACCAAAATGACGAGGAGAGCGCGGGGAGTGCATCGGTACCTTGCGCGGAGGCCGAGGATGTCTGGAGAGGGGAATCGGCGGAGAGGGGCGGCGGTCGGAGGAGACTTCACGGCGGCGGAGTAGCTCCGGTGGTGCACGTGCCCGGGGAGGTGGTCGCCGGTGTTCGCCTGGGCACCAGCAAGGTAGGGGAGGCTTCGGCGAGTGGCGAGGGGGCTCGAGCCGGCCGGAATCGCTCGCCGGAGTAGCTGGAGCCGGCGGAGGGAAATCGGCGCAGGGGGACCTTCGGGGCTGGATTAAGCGCTCTGGAGGCTCGGGGGGTGGCGGTGTGGGTGGAGGGTGCCCGGGGAGGCCCTTTTATAGCCTGGGGAGGGGTGTAACGGTTGCGCACAACTCGCCGGACTTTAAACGGCCGAGGGCTTAATGCGGCGGCGAGTGGGGCTTTAACGGGAGCTAATGCAGCACGGATGCGCGGAGGGGAATTTGAATTTGCAGCGGCTCGGGAATCAATTGGAAAGGAAACCGACGAATTGAACGCTTCGGTCTCGGCATTCATGGCGGCAGCGGGGCGGGGATCGCGCGAGGAAGAAGGAAACCGCGCGGGGAAGAAGGGTCTGACGAGTGGGGCCCGCACGTCAGCGAGAGAAGAAAAACGGAAAGGACGGGGGCGATGGTCGGATGCTTGACGGGTGGCACGGGGGAGAGATCGGGACCGCTGGCGCGATGCGAAGCGGTAAGTGAAGGGGGACGGCTGAGATTCGATCCGACAACGGAGATTAGATCGGGGCCGGTCGGTGCTTAAGTGGGAAGGGGCGGTCACGATGAGGTACGGCAATAGGGGACGGCTCGGATAGAACCACGTGGCGGCAGGAGCGGAGAGGGGAGCGGTGAAGCGGTAAGTGGGTGCGGGCGGCGAGGATTAAACCCGGCGCGGGAGTGGACGGTCCGATGTGCGACACGCGTCGCACGCGGAGAGAGGGAAGGCGGGGAGAGGTTTAAGTTAGATCGGACGGTGAGGGGATCCGGCGGGCGGAGGGGACGCCGATGGTTGACACCGCGGCGGGAGGGATTTTGGGATTTTCTTTCTTTTTGATTTTCCGAAATGCTATTAAGCTTTAGAAAACTCGAGAAAAATACCAAATAAATTTTGAAAAATCCAGAAAAATTCAGAGAACTATCTGGAGCTATTCTAGACTTAATAAAAATATGTCCCACTCATTTTAACAAGTATAATTTGCAAAGGTACAATTTGATTTTGTAGGGAAGGTTTTAATTCCTTCTAAAATCTAGAAAAATTAATATAATCTCATATTTGACTTAAGGAAGCTGAAATACATTTGTTTTAGCTTTTAGGAATGCAATAAATTTATTTTTGACTTTTATACATCAAAGTTTATAATTTTTCTCAAATCAGGATTTTAACATAATTCCAGAAAATCCAATAAACTCCAGATTAAAATTTCAATAAAGGGACAAAATTTTGGGATGTTACAAACCTACCCCCCTTAAAGGAAATCTCGCCCTCGAGATTTGCACTGGCTAGCAAAAGAGATGGGGATGGCTGGTCTTTAAGTCTTCTTCTCGCTCCCAGGTGGCTTCGTCCTCGGTGTGGTTGCTCCACTGAACTTTGCAGAATCTGATGGTCTTCCTTCTGGTCTGACGTTCTGCCGTCTCGAGAATCTTGATTGGTTGCTCCTGATAGGTGAGGTCATCCTGGAGGTCCAAGGTTTCCAGTGCGGCTTGTTCTGTGGGCACTCGGAGGCACTTCTTTAACTGTGAGACATGAAAGACATTGTGCACCCCTGACATGCTTGGCGGCAAGTCTAACTGATATGCGACTGCACCTCTTCGGTCCAGAATCTTGAAAGGGCCCACATATCGTGGTGCAAGCTTTCCTCTAACTTGAAACCTTTTCACACCTCTGAGTGGGGATACTCTAAGATAGACGTAGTCCCCGACCTCAAAGGTCAGGTCTCGACGACGGTTATCCGCGTAGCTCTTCCGCCGAGACCGGCTATCTTTAGTCCGTCTCGATCTTCTTCACTTGATCTTCTGCGTCTTGCAGCGAGTTTGGTCCCGTTTCTTGGGTTCACCTTGCGATCCCAAAGCAAGGGGTTCTCGCACTTTCGACCATACAAGGCTTGAAGGGTGCCATCTGCAGTGGCTTGGTAGTCATTATTGTACGAGAATTCCGCATAGGCGTTGAACGGTCCCAATCGTTCCCGAAATCCAGCGTACAAGCCCTTAGCATATCCTCGAGTATCGATTAACTCTTTCGCTTGACCGTCATGCAGGGATGGTAAGCGATCAAACCGAGCTTACTACCCAACTCTTCGTGCGACCTTTGCCAAAATCGAGAAGTAAATCGACTACCTCGATCGACACTATCTTCTTGGGTACGCCATACGGGCACACAATTCGAGACATGTACAACTCACCAACTTGCTTCTGAATAAGTGGTCTTGATGGTATGAAGTGAGCCACTTTAGTCAATCTGCCTATGATTACCCAAATTGAATCATAACCCGATTACGTCCCTTGGGAGTCCGGTTATGAAATCCATACCGATTTCTTCCCACTTCCACTCTGGGATCGGCAATGGTTGCAAGAGTCCCGCTGGCCTCTGATGTTCAGCTTTGACTCGTTGACAGGTGTCGCAGGCTTCAATGAACTCTGCGATTTCCCTTTTCATACTAACCCACCAATATCTTTCCCTCAGATCCTGGTACATCTTGGTACGACCTGGGTGGATTGAGTATGGGGTATCATGAGCCTCTTTCAGAATCAGGTTTTTGATTTCCTGATTATTCGGCACAGATCATGGTTCTCGAACCAAACCGTGCCATTTTCATCTTCGCTGAATCCTGGTGCTTTGCCTCTTCTCATATTCTTCTTGATTTCTTGAATATCCTCGTCCACAATCTGAGCTTCCTTAATTTGATCAGGTAAGCCGGGTCGCACTTCCAGTGTGGTGAGGGTGCTTGGTCCCGTTGGGTTTAGACTTAGGCAGGCGACTCCTCCCGAAGTCGGGTCCGGTCTTCTTCGATACCACCATGTTTGCATAAGACTTCTCGCTAAGGTATCGGCTACTACATTCGCTTTTCCGGGGTGGTAATGTATACCGATGTCGTAGTCCTTTATCAACTCCAACCATCTTCGCTGCCTCAGGTTGAGTTCTGCCTGGGTGAAGATATATTTCAAACTCTTATGGTCCGTGTATACTTCACAACGGTTACCAATAAGGTAGTGGCGCTTGATTTTTAAGGCGTGCACTCATCGGCTAACTCCAAGTCATGAGTAGGATAATTGCACTCATGAGGCTTGAGTTGACGCGATGCATAGGCTACCACCTTGCCTTCTTGCATCAGAACACAGCCTAAGCCTAGGCGAGAGGCGTCACAGAAAACCTCGAAGCCTTTATGCACGTCTGGCAAGACAAGCACGGGTGCTGAGACTAGTCTCTTCTTAAGGGTTTGGAAACTCTGCTCACAAGCCTTCGTCCATTCGAACTTCTTTTCCTTTTTCAGCAATTGGGTCATTGGCTTGGCTGTCTCGGAGAATCCTGCTATGAACCGACGGTAATAACCCGCAAGTCCAAGAAAGCTCCTGACTTCTGTTACGGACTTTGGTGGCTTCCACTCCATTACTGCTTCTACCTTGGAAGGATCTACAGCGATTCCTTCGGCTGTTACGATATGTCCGAGGAAGGCAACCTCTTTTACCAGAATTCACACTTACTGAATTTGGCGAAAAGCTGATGCTCTCTAAGCTTTTCCAGAGTGATCCTGAGGTGCTGCTCGTGATCTTCTTCGTTCTTGGAGTAGATGAGGATGTCGTCGATGAAGATTACTACGAACTTGTCCAAGTATTTCATGAACACACTTTGCTCATCATGCTCATGAAGTAGGTGGTGCATTGGTCACCCAAATGACATGACCGTGAACTCATAATGCCCATATCCGTGGAGAAGGCGGTCTTAGGAATATCTTCTTCACGAATCTTCACCGATGGTATCCTCGATCGCAGATCAATCTTGGAGAAGATACCGCTCCTTTCAAGCGATCGAACAGTCATCGATCACGGGAGGGGGTATTTATTCTTGATGGTGACGTCATTGAGTGCTCAGTAGTCCACACATAGCCTCGGACTCTCATCCTTCTTCTTGACGAACAGACGGGTGCTCCCAAGGCGGCGAACTAGGTCGGATATACCCTTTTCTTCTAACTCCTTGAGTTGATTCTTCATTCGCTAACTCGTTAGCGTGCATCCGATATGGTCTCTTGGAAATCGGGCGGTGCACGGGACTAGGTCAATCACAAATTCGATCTCCTATCCGTGGCATCCCCGCGGTTCCTTGGGAAAAACATCCGGTATTCCGTGCGATCGGCACTTCCTCCAAGACTTGGAGGTGGAAGAGGGCACATTCTTACGCCTTGAACTGGGAGAGAAGATTACTTCCACGCCTTGGTCATTGGTGAGGGCGATGGATCTGGTAGCACAATCGATCCGACCTCGATTCTTGGCTAACCAGTTCATCCCGAGAATGACGTCTAATCTTTGCGATTCCAAAACCAAAAGATCGGCGAGGAATCGGGTCCCATCTATGAGCAATTCCACTTTGGGGCACAAGGTCCTGCTCTCATTTCTGCTCCAGGGGAGTGAACTATCATAGGGTTGCTAAGGGTTACCCTGCCCAACCCATGCTTATCCATAAAAGTTTTTGACACAAAGGAATGCGATGCTCCGGAATCGAAAAGAACTGATGCGGGGACTGAATTGACAAGGAACATACCCAGCACGACATCCGGTGCAGCCTGGGCCTCTTCCGCTGTCACATGGTTCACTCGCCCTTTGATGAAGGTCTGCGCCTGGCGGCCCCAGTTCGACTTCCGAGGCTCTCGGTTCTTTGCTTGAATCTTCTTAGGCACGCCTTGGCAAAGTGCCACTGTTTCCTTGCGATAGTAGCAGTCAATCCGCCGACGGCGGATCGCTTCTCTTACGTGTCCGCCACCGTTTCTTTGGGTGCGTTGCTTGGGAATCTACGACGGTTGGCCTGAAACGCAGGCGGTGGTTGAGGACTTGAACTCGCTGGATCGTTCTTGAAGTTGCCGCCACAAGTCCGAACTTGTTTGAGTGAGGAGGAGTACTGCGATTCTTGAAAGAACTTCCAGAGTTGTTCCTTTGATCCGCCATCCTTTTCTTCCGGGTCTCCATTTCCATGTGCTTGCCCTCCTGGCGGATGGCCTTACTGACTAGCTGGTGGAAGTCAGTATAGTCACCCGATATCAGTTGCACTAATATGTTGTCATTCAGGCCCTCCATGAACCTTTCTTGCTTGGCCTCATCGGAAGCCACATCCTCTGGCGCATAGCGGGCCAGTTGGTTAAACTTCTGTACGTACTCATTGACAGTACGACTTCCTTGGCGCAGAGATCTGAACTCCTTCTTCTTCAATGCCATGGTGCCGGTGGGGATATGAGCTTTGCGAAAGCTTTGCTCGAACTCGATCCACGTCACCGTCTGCGGGTTGGCGTGTGAAGCGGTGAAGGTGTCCCACCATTGAGATGCGGGCCCGTTCAGCTGATGGGAGGCGAACAGGACTCGCTCCCGATCGGTGCACTGCAGAATGTCCAGCTTCTTGCCAATCGACCTGAGCCAGTCGTCGGCGTCCATCGGTTCAAAGATCTGCCGGCGAAGGTGGGTGGCTTGATCCTCGTGAACTCGAGAGAGCGATTGGGAGGCACTTGGGCAGGTTGATGATGAGCACGAGGGTTGTTGATCGTCCGAGCTAAGAGCTGGATCAATCGGGTTTGATTGGCCATCAATCGTGCCCAATCTGGTCCTCACACGCGGGTGGTGGAATCGGAGCGACCGCTTCCTTGTGCTCCGGGGTTGGCGTTGTCCATGTTGGGGTTTCTTCTTGTGTTCACCATCTATTGAGACTTTCAGATTTAGAGAGAGAACTAAAGGAAAGGTTCTAGTAACAATCCCACCAAAACAACACACAAGAGCAAGGAAAACCTGATAAGAGCCAAATAAAACTTTTTATTTTATTATAATGGTCTTCGTGGTCATTTACAAAGGTCTACAGCTCACGGATAGCGTTCTAAGACTCGGGGTTGTCTACACACTAGCGCTGCGCTCGAGTCTCCTCGGAAAAGGTCCGGAATCAGTGGAACCTGCATCTTCTGCACGGAGCTCGGCAAGTTCCTCTTCGCGTGCTCGGAGCTTCTGCTATGCGGTGTGCGGCTCGTCGAGGTGGTCCGGTACATGTGATCCATGGACTTGGTGTACTCCACCGATCGTATGAGGCGGGGTTGCTCTCATACTCAGAGACGAAGTCGCCGCAGCCCATAAGGGAGTCTTCATGGGGAAGTAGCGAAGTCGGTGCGCGACAAGTCTCGGCGTAGATGTTCCGCAGCTGGCGAATGGCCTCTCGGGCTGCATCCTGAACTCCATCGAAGAAGGTGGCTCGAGGTAGGGGTGCGTCGAACACGTAAATGGCTCCGTGTGCTCCGAAATCCTTGAAGATCTTCACTTCCACCCTCCAGCGTTCCTCGTCTCCATACATGCCAACGTATCCCTGGTAGAGGGGGTACGGGCGGAAGTTGAGCTCTTGCATGAGGTTGTACAGATCGTCGGCGAAGAGTCCGGCAAGGGTTCCGTGGGAGACGCGGGTGGGTTGCTCCATCTAAAATTTGGAAGGGGAGAGGAGTTAGTAATCGGTTTTGGTAAAGAGACTTGAGAAAAGGGAGAGATAATTTAAAAGCGCATTTCTTATTAAAATATATCCTTAAAGCTGGTCTCTTGCTAAGGTCACGTCTTAGAGTCATTGTTGCTCTGATACCATTTCTGTCGGGACCCGGAACAACAACTCCGAGCCCCTCAGGTAAATCGCACTATCCCAGAAAAGCTAGTGCACACAGTTTTTATGATAATGTATATCATGTAAAAATAACCACGAGATATTATTAAACGAAATACGGCCTTAAGGCCAAGTCTTACAATAAGGCACCAGTGCCAACAAAGTAAACAAAATAGCGGAAATAAAGTAAAGGTGGCAAAGACAGCCCATCCAACCTCCACAGCGAATGATCAGAAGACGATCCTACTCGCAAGTAGTCCTCACCGTCGTGAGTCGCCCTCAAGTCCGGCAACAGATTTAGCAAGGTGAGTACGAATACTCCCAAGGTAAGCAAGTAAATGCTTACGCAAGTTACACCAGAAATATAATGATTTGATGCATGCATAAGGGATTTCAAAGGAAGCTTAATAGGGTAATGTGCGGAAAGCAATACTTAAATTTAAATATAATAACGTAAGTACTAAAAGCTGAATTTAAATACAAGATATATAAACATTGTTTTTAACAAGTAATATCGTTAGTGTAGGCCCCAACCCACACTAACCTATCCACGGAATCCACCCGACCATTACCAAATCCAACGCTTGTTTGCCAAAACCAAGTTTTATGAAAATTCAAGTCTAATCTGTGAAGACTCTACTCAGCATGTCCATGACCGTGGACACGGCTATCCAGGATAGATTGTTACTCTGCAGAGGTGTACAACTTTACCCACAAGACATTCCCTCTCACTTGAGCCACGCGATCAACACACTGCCTTAGGTGTGCGGCGGAGAGTTCATGACAAGGTTGTTCCGATGATTCATAGCCAACATAATCACGCCGCCACTAAGGTTTCACCACAACTCGAATCCACGAGTTGGAGCCCCTCGTGCCATGTGAGACTTCCCACAGCCTACGCCGCGCTCACATTCAGCCTATAGCGAGACTATAGTTGGAACTTCACAAATTACTTAGCCAGGTCCGTCCCATACCGGACTTGTGGTAGTACGAAGTGACTTCGTAAAATAATTCACAGAAACGGTCCTTAAGTTGATTTAGGCTCAACCACATACCCCCGTACACGATAATCAACCAGGTGTCACCAAACACGAGGCATACCGGTACCCACCACCTAACCATTAGCCTAAGTCCAAAACATGTTTTCTATTTTCATTTTTAAATAATTTCCGTAAAACCATCCTTGACTCACCGAAGTCAAGATATTGAATTTCAAAGTCCGTCATTTCATGTGAAATATCGATCCCACCTAAAATTATACTAAGCCAGGCTAAGCGTTTCTATAAAAATTTCTAGTCAATACTATGGTACTAACTAGTTTTCAGCTAGGGTGACAAGGTATATGAATTCAAGATTCAAATTGGCCATATACAAAGGATCGTGGGTATATCTAAAATTCAAATCAAATTTGAATTACATTTGAATAAAGATACGCATGCATATACAGTAAAACAATATAAATAATTTAAAATATTAGGTTCAACATGGTCAAAGGTGTAACTTGCCTTGATCGAAGTCCTGCTGCGATTCGTCGAATTCAAACTCTCCGGAATCGTCAATATCTAACGAAAAATCAATTCAAAGCAAATTCAAAACAAAAATTCAAATGAAATCCAAATAACTTCCAAATATTATCAAATAAATGGGGAGACAGAATTTTGAATTTTTGGATGTGGGTCAACAATCTTTTAAAAAGGAATTGAGGCTTTTAAAAGAAGTTGGAAGTTTTAATTTAAATTTAAACCTTCGAATTACAAAATATATTCAAATCAATTTTAAATAAATTTCAAAATTTCAAAATTATTCCAGAAATGGATAGATCATGATTTTAGAAAAATTTAGAAATTTGAATGGGTCAATTTGGAGTTAAAATGCAAAAGTTATAGCCTTCCAAAGTTTGAATTCAAAATAAAAGAAAAAAGGTATTTCCTGGATTTATTTTTAAACCGAAAAGGATTTATGACGTCAGCACGAATTATTTTTCTAAAGGAAATTATAGATTATGACGTCAGCCCTAGGATTAATATATTCGGGCAGAGGCTGACAGGTGGGGCCCGGGTGTCATGGACCTGAGGGAAGGGTGAGGTGGCAAGCGGGCGCGCGGGGAGCGGGGTGGCGCTGACGTGGCGCCACGGGGCTGCCGCGTGGTCGCCGCGTGGTCGCCACGCCACGCTTTATGCCGACGTGGCGCACGCGCGCGAGGTGGCGAGGGGCGCGGGGCGGCGCCGGCGTGGCGCCGACCGCCGCCACTGGCTGCCACGCCGCGCCTAACTCGGCCCGACGGCCGACGTGGCTGGCCGGCGGCGCGCGCTCGGGGCCGATGGTCGCCGAGTTCGTGTGGCGGCGCGCGCGCCGAGGGTACCAAAATGACGAGGAGAGCGCGGGGAGTGCATCGGTACCTTGCGCGGAGGCCGAGGATGACTGGAGAGGGGAATCGGCGGAGAGGGGCGGCGGTCGGAGGAGACTTCACGGCGGCGGAGTAGCTCCGGTGGTGCACGTGCCCGGGGAGGTGGTCGCCGGTGTTCGCCTGGGCACCAGCAAGGTAGGGGAGGCTTCGGCGAGTGGCGAGGGGGCTCGAGCCGGCCGGAATCGCTCGCCGGAGTAGCTGGAGCCGGCGGAGGGAAATCGGCGCAGGGGGACCTTCGGGGCTGGATTAAGCGCTCTGGAGGCTCGGGGGGTGGCGGTGTGGGTGGAGGGTGCCCGGGGAGGCCCTTTTATAGCCTGGGGAGGGGTGTAACGGTTGCGCACAACTCGCCGGACTTGAAACGGCCGAGGGGGCTTAATGCGACGGCGAGTGGGGCTTTAATCGGGGAGCTAATGCCTGGCACGGATGCGGCGGAGGGGGAATTTGAATTTGCAGGCGGCTCGGGGAATCAATTGGAAAGGAAACCGACGAATTGAACGCTTCGGTCTCGGCATTCATGGCGGCAGCGGGGCGGGGATCGCGCGAGGAAGAAGGAAACCGCGCGGGGAAGAAGGGTCTGACGAGTGGGGCCCGCACGTCAGCGAGAGAAGAAAAACGGAAAGGACGGGGGCGATGGTCGGATGCTTGACGGGTGGCACGGGGGAGAGATCGGGACCGCTGGCGCGATGCGAAGGGGTAAGTGAAGGGGGACGGCTGAGATTCGATCCGACAACGGAGATTAGATCGGGGCCGGTCGGTGCTTAAGTGGGAAGGCGGTCACGATGAGGTACGGCAATAGGGGCGGCTCGGATAGAACCACGTGGCGGCGGAGCGGAGAGGAGCGTGAAGCGGTAAGTGGGTGCGGGCGGCGAGGATTAAACCCGGCGCGGGAGTGGACGGTCCGATGTGCGACACGCGTCGCACGCGGAGAGAGGAAGGCGGGAGAGGGTTTAAGTTAGATCGGACGGCCGAGGGGAATCCGCGGGCGGAGGGGACGCCGATGGTTGACACTGCGGCGGGAGGGATTTTTGGGATTTTCTTTCTTTTTGATTTTCGAAAATGCTATTAAGCTTTAGAAAACTCGAAAAAATACCAAATAAATTTTGAAAAATCCAGAAAAATTCAGAGAACTATCTGGAGCTATTCTAGACTTAATAAAAATATGTCCCACTCATTTTAACAAGTATAATTTGCAAAGGTACAATTTGATTTTGTAGGGAAGGTTTTAATTCCTTCTAAAATCTAGAAAAATTAATATAATCTCATATTTGACTTAAGGAAGCTGAAATACATTTGTTTTAGCTTTTAGGAATGCAATAAATTTATTTTTGACTTTTATACATCAAAGTTTATAATTTTTCTCAAATCAGGATTTTAACATAATTCCAGAAAATCCAATAAACTCCAGATTAAAATTTCAATAAAGGGACAAAATTTTGGGATGTTACAAGATGACCGTCACGCTGCAGGACATGGTAATATTACTTAGACTCCCCATACAGGGACAGCCGGTGGTCGGGTCGGTGGTGTCTGACAGATGCGTGGCACGTGTGGAGGCCTTTCTGGGCATAGAGTTGCCTCCTCTCCCAGAGAATGCCAGGATACACCGTGTCTCGGGGGTCATCCTTAGGTGGTTGCGGGCCACCTTTGGTGAATGCCCTGAGGACGCGGACGACGCCACAATGAACTTCTATTGCCGAGCTTGGGTCTCCACATGTTCGGGGTCATGCTTTTCCCGGACGCCACGGGGGATGCTGTTTCGTGGATGTACATCCACTGCCTCCGGGACTGGGACGACGCTGGACAATTCAGCTGGGGCTCGGCGGTCCTCGCGTTCCTCTACCGTCGGCTTTGCGAGGGCTGCAGACGTAGGGCGATCTCGTCGTCGCTCGGTGGCTGCGTCTTCCTCCTGCAGCTGTGGATATGGTCACGGATTCCCGTGGGGCACCCTGTAGTGTTGCAGGCACAGCCTTGGCATCCACAGGGTGTGGACGACCTCGGCCCTACTGCGACGTACCTATGGGATAACTTCTCAGTCCCATTCGCGACCACTCGGCGGGCGTACATGGAGCACAGCAACGAGTTGGACACCTTGTCTCCCACGATGGTACGAAATTGGTAATGCATTTATTTTTCCTACAGTTCTTGATTTTTGTCCATGGCTAATCGTATGGTCCGTATGTTTCCTTACTAGGTCTCGTGGCAGCCTTACTTGGAGGCACAGGTTCTAGATCTACCGCTAAACACCATGTGCTACAGAGACCACCATCTTTGTAGGATGAGGTGTCCGCTAATCTGCTTTTACGCTGTGGAGATTCACCTCCCCCATAGAGTCGCGCGGCAGTTTCGCCTCGCGTAGTCCCACCCCCCTGAGTGGGTGTCCACTTTTATTGATTTGCACAAGTAAGTTACAATTTTTATTGGTCCGCCAAATAAATGTCACAGACTTCGCTCATTACCACCGAGACCACATCCAGTGGTGGAGGAGGATGGATGACAACTGCAAGCTGGATGCTACCCCCCACACCAACGCCGGCTTTTGGGATTACTTGTCCTGGTACCACAGTGCCACCCGCTACAGGCTGAGGCAACAGTGGACCGATGTCGACTACGCGGACCTCGCTTCGTCCGAGGACGAGGACACCGCATACAACAGGCGTGCGAGGGAGGGCAAAGTGGTCGAGGCCGCTCCGATTATCGATCAAGTGGTACGAAAAACATAATATTTGCAATACTTCGGTTCAATATGTTTGTCTCGCACTTACTTATGTTTTCTTATTTCTTTAGGGGACTTCTCTTCAAACCACTGTGCATGAGATCGATGAGGCTCTGAGCTATCCAGTTGGCAGCGCGGACGACGCCACCCGCCTGAGGAAGTTCTTGAAGGTACGAACATAATTTGTTAAGTTAGAGCCATTCAGTATGAAACTATTCTAACATATCATTATTTGCAGAGACTTAGACGTCGCATCAGTAAGGCGGCTAATCGTTTAGGTTGCCGCGCACGCTCGTCGGCGGACATGATCGTATCGGCTGCCTCCCAGCGCTTGGGTGCCTCAGCCACTGCAGCCTCGTCATCGCATTATAGCAGGCGCCAGTCGATGAGGAGTTTGTCACACACTTCGACTTTCGCTCAGGGCGACGACGATGACGACGACGGCGAGGTGGAGCAGGAGGAGGATGAGGAGGAGCACGAGGATGAGGAGGCACCTACCCACGACGAGATTGGACTGTCGTAGAAGCCTGGCGCACCATCTACTCAGGCTTCGCAGTGGCCTCGTCGTTCGACCCGTCCCCCGAGCACGTATACTCCAGGGACTGATGCTCTAGCCAAGGGCAAGGGAAGGGCCAAGAGGCAGCGAGACTGACTCTAGTTTGTGCGCTGAGAGTTATTGAGAGCTATGTGATGTTTTTAGACTTATTGGGAGTTATATGATGTTGTTCTACGTTATTGAGGCTTTGAGAGTTATGTGATGTTGTTCTATGTTATTGAGACTTACGTGATGTTGTTATTGAGGTATTTAGCTATTTTGTATGTGCATATGTGAGTATATGTGTATGTGCATGTGTTTCGGAGAAGATAACAGTTAGCTGTTTTTTGCAGGCTCAGGTAGCACGGCGCCAAAGGCTCTAGTGCCGTTGGTACATAATACGGTGTCAGGACCTTTGGCGCCGTGTTATGTATATACGGTGCCAGAGCCTTTGGCGCCGTATTATGTACCTACGGCACTAGGGCCTTTGGCGCCGTGCTGCCTGACCCTGCAAAAAACAGCTAAGTGCTGTCTTTTCTGAAACACATGTACATACACATATATATTCACATATACACATACAAACCAGCTGAATACCTCAATAACATCACATACGACGAAATTTCCGTTCGAACTCATCATTGTCGTTATATGTCATATTATTTGACACGTGTTGACCAGGGTCTTTTGGCACCGTGCTAAGTGTTGTCTTTTCTGCATGTACAAAACACATGCACATACACATACATTCACACATACACATACAAGTACTGTTGCGTTGTATTTCAACTGAAACGTGAGGTTGCAAACGAAAATAGTGCCAGCGCCACACCATGAACACAACAATGAACACATGACAGTGTGGCCTACTAGTACAAGGTACAACCATACACCTCGTTTCCTATATGCCAAACGAGCCTCGTGGCACCCATATGGAGTATTGCTGAGGGGGACGTCTCAGATGTTACTGGCCGTCGTTGTAGTGGCACGCACATATGCAGCTAGGGTTTGCGTAGCAACATGCCGAATCATACGAGCCTCCTATGTTCACGACCTCCTCGTTGCCCCTTTCGCGTTGCATCTGTTGGCGGAGGTCGTTGTTCTCCTCATTGAGAGTCTCAATCCGCTGCTTCAACTCAAATATTCGATCCCATAATGTACCCACGTAGTTGACAATATACAGTTGATGAGGAGGGTCGATCCAGCGAGAGAAGTCGTATTTCGCCATCTGCAGGAAAGGACGGTTAACATGGAGGCTCCATAAGTAGTAATGAAAAATGCACTATTAGCAATTTGTACCCCAGAGTGTGGGCATTGGAAGAAACATCGCCCGCCATCGAATGGGCAGTCCAAGACTTGCATGACCGCGTCCTCATTGTGCCTGCATTTTGGCCATGCGGGTTGAGCACGCCGGCTTGGTATCAGGCGGTAGTCTGGACCGAAGATCTCCCTCCTTTCTAAGGAAAGGTCTTCCTTCGGTAACCTAGATCCGACTGGCTCCTCGGCTTCCGACATGGTATGTTTCTGCACGACGAAGAAGGTGGCAAACGGGTGAAACCCATGACAACCTAAAATGCAAAATGAATAAGAACTACTATTCTTCAATAGCTTTAAGCCTAGGTTAGTCATATCTATCATAGTTACCCCAAATCAAACCCTAAAAACGAATCTACACATACAACTACTCTTATATTACGCATACGCAATGCTAATCTAACCTAAAACCGAGCCAAATCGAACTAATTTTATCTAGGGTTTCAAATTTTATCCCATGAAATGTACCTCAAATACACCATATCTATTGGAAAAAATCAAGTAAGGGGAGGGAGCTCACCTTGCTTGGTCGGTTTGGAAGCAAAATCGCGAGAAAAAACAACGGATTGGAGTGAATTTGGAGGGGGAGAGCTGGGGGGCGGAGGGCACCTATCTGTGTTTGCTCGGGCTGAAGAGAAGAGTGAGGGGTGGGGGGGCCATGGGGCCGTGCTCGGGCTTAAGTCCCAGAGCACAGCGCCATGCCCTTTAGCGCCATTGGTGCATAGCACGGCGCCATGTGCTTTGGCGTCGTGCTATGACACCGTGGATCCTACATTTCATATCACGACGCCAAAGCATATGGCGCCGTGCTATGTATCCTCGGCGTCATGTGCTTTGGCTCCGAGCAAAGAGTCTATTTTTGCAAATCTTTTCTCCAGAGGTCTATTTGTAAGAAACTTTCAAATTTTGGACTAAAAAGTAAATTTTTTTTGTAAAGTAGTTTTGTAAGGTTACTGTGATAATCTACTCAACTACATGACTAAGGAATCATGCGGGGCAACGAGCGGATTGTCTCTTGTGGTGAAAATGTACAAACTCTACATAGTCAAAACTATTCGAATAGCCATGCCCACGGTCAAGGGCAGACATAGGAATTTAACTCTGATATAATTCTATTTCAAAAATAATTTTTATGGATAGACTTGGTATGGCAAAATGAAGGATGATAGACTGTCCTGGTTTGTGTTGTCCTGTGTGTCGACCTAGTGGTAAGTTAAGCGGCATAACGCTGAAAAGTGGATATATGGTGCAGGTGACATGTAACGATGGATGTGATATGTACCAATACTATCATCACAATTCCTTTTATAGCATTATGATTTTAGTCCCAATGGCTAAGTCTAGGAAATTTTTATACATATATCTTAAGTCTTATGAAAAGCAATTTCAGGCAAAATAAAATAACCCGAGCCTACCCGTTGTCAAGCCATGCATATTATATAATTGCATTTTGTGTATTGACTCGCGGAGCATGGTGGTTAGTGTGCTCACTCTCGCTCACAAAATCCAGAATCAGGAGTCGAATCGCGGCATTTTAGCAATACGCCAAGTCATGATGGAGAAGAAGACGAAAAGGCCAAGAACTAGGTCGCGAACCCTCAATTGACTGCCTATGGGCATGTTCTGTGGGTCCCACCTGTGTGCTCTGTTTTCGCTGCTGCTTTCGTTGTTTTCGGCCTAATCGGCTCATGTGTAAGTATTCTATTATAAGTACGCTTCCGCATGATATGTACTTTGATGTTCAGTAATGTATCTATAAGCACTATCTACCGATCCAAGAAATAGTGTGGTGGAATCACAGAGAATTCTGGATTGAAAATCTGGGTTCGACAATCATCATCACCACTAGCATCACTAGAAAACATAGTTGCTTGTGCCACACTTGGTTTTTTGATTTAGCTATTTCCATGCCCTTGCCATTGTAACCATAGCCATCACACATAGCCACCCACTACCATGGGCCATCCCCTACCACGTCATCGCTTGCTATGAGCTTGTCATGGTCGCAATGTCTTCCTTTTCCATTCTCCATTGCTCACCTATGCCTCCCGCACAGATGTTGAGCTCGTCTCGAGCCACCATGCTCCTTCCTCCTTGTTGCCCTACTCTAGTTCGTCACAGAGATGGTGAGGTGAAGACAACGGTTGATGGCAAGTCAGCCCCAGCTCACGGTACTAGAGAGGGAGGAAAGAAGGATGGTGGAAGGCAACCAGGCAAAAGAGAGAATAGGAGGAAGAAGATTAAGAGAGTGAAAGAGGGATTTCTTTGGTCACTGAAATGTGGGACCGTTGTCATAGTGGATAAGAATTTGCCACTAAGGATCCAAGTTAGTACCACCTTACCCAAAGCCACATATAAAACTAGCTTTGGATGTGAATTGGCTTGACTTTCCTAGTTGGTGAATTAACTCTACCTAGTATAAGAGATGATGGACAAAATTAGACGAACTAAGAGTTGAGAGACTACCAATGAACTTTTTTCCTTTGAGAAAATAGGCTCCAATCCTGTATAATGGCATTACTCACAACACCTCACTTAGCAATGTCATATTTCAAAGAGGTAAAATGGCATATCTCTAAAAGAAGCACTACAGAGCGACATTGGCCTGTTTTTTTGGTATTTAAGCGGCTTTTATCTTTTAGTTTCTCTTAGTAATTATTATTTATTAGACTAATAAGTTATACCTAAAAGTCATAAGCGCTAACTAAAAAAATAGCTCATTATCAAATTTTCCTTTTTGTTTCCTGTGAAAAAAAGCACTACTGTGATTTGCCGGCGTACCAAAGGAACGGAAAAAAGGGAAAAGACATTCACCGCTTGCTCGGCTCGAAACTTCAGTAAGCTTGTAGGCACTGCACTGAACTTCCTTTGGACTTCTGCTCCCTCGGTGAGCTCGCCGTCCGAACCAAGAAACCGACGCAAGTGCGGCAGCGCTGATGGACTGTGCGAACGGCGCCGGAGCTGGCGCCGGCGGGGATCGATCGAAGGTGAGCGACAAACACATCCTCATCCCCGCTCCCATTCCTTTCGCTCCATATTAAGATGCCATGCGTCCATGTCTGAGCTAAGAGGACCTTCCGGCATCCTGCCTTCTGCATGTGCGGTGGGGAAACCACCCAAATCGGGATGTATGATAAGGAAAAAAGTGCTCTTTTTTGGGGTGTTCTTGTATCCACCATTGGTTGGTTGCGATTCTCGTAGCCATGGATCGAACAGATAGCTTCTGCTTTGTTCCCCTTGCGTGTGGGCTTAACACATTCTGAAGAACTGATGAAAACCCCAAGTTACTATTCTTGCTTTTTTTTTTTTGCTTTTATTTTAGTTGCTTTAGTAATTGGGTCGGTTATTGCTGTCTATTTATGCTTTTTTAGAGACAGAATCGATAGATTCTGGTTCTTGGCCGGTACAGATTTGCATAGACCTAAACCGTCTGATTTATCCAGTATAATTGCTTTTAGATGTAACTTAGATATCAGTAATTGCGGTTTCTCTTTGTTGGAATCGTGCCCTGAGGGCAGCTTTTCCATTACCTCGGTGGCTTGAGCTTTCTTCAAGTGTCATAGGGTTCACATCTAGTGCTCTTAAATGATTGCATGTAGCCATGTAGTAAAATATTTAAGAACTTAAAAAATAGCTTCTCAACTCTCAGGAGGATAATTATACGCTGTATGAGAGCTAGGTCGTTTGTACTAGTGCGACTAGTAGATTGATGATGCTTTCCGCACTTGGTAAGCACGGATGGATTGACCCTGCTTTGAGCCCTTGGCCATTAGCCCCTGCTTGTGTTGTGCCCCAGCCTGTTACCCTATGGGCCTCCAAGCTTTTATAGACCACAATGTCTTGGACCTCTTGGCGGTCATCACAAGCATGACATGATGAATATGATGCTGAATCATGCAGTTCATTTTTATTCTAGTACAAAATCAGATCTAGGGGTTGAGCATGTGGTATGCTTGCAGTATGTAGATCAAGTGCTGAGTTATGTTGGATGGTTGTCTCAATCTTTTTTTTTTTATTTTGTTATAAAATAAAATCTAGCGAGTGAGTATCCAACATGCTTGCAGCATGTAAATCAACTATTGAGTTATGTTGGATCTTACTGATTTTCACTTCAATCTTCATAAATAACTTCTAGTTTGGTGATCCTTATTATCAGGTAAGTGACTTGAAAGAACAAATCCTCCAACTTGCTGGGCTTGCTTGTCATGAAGAAGAGGTATGTAGTCATTTGGAAACAGCTTGGTGGTACAAATTCAGTGTGTCCTTGCTGTTCAGTTCTTTAATCACAGCTTCTTTGATACTATTTGTGGCATTTGTATGACAGGAAAAATCACAGACAGAGCTACTGGAGAAGCTCAGGATATGTAACAAATATACGCTAGTTGAATTGTGCCGTTCATTTGATATCCCTGGTTCAACAGCTAATAAGAAGGTAGGTCCAGCTAAATATTTGAAATTTCTTTTATCTACTGCAGTCCAATGCACATGGAAAAATATCTCTTTTTCATTTGCAGGATGAACTAGTGGCAATTGTGATGGAGTTCTTGATGGAACACTGCTCTGGTATTGGTGGGACAAACCCTGCTAAGGTTCAAGTTCTGAACTGCAAGTTAATTTGGTCATATAAATTTGTTAAGCCACTTTATCTGGTGTTAATAGAAGATATTTCCCTTTGTCCATCATAACTGGAAGCCTATGTACACCTGTTCATGTTAGATTGAACCAGCTTAACTGATATTGTCATTGGCACACCGATTCTTTTTGATGAGACCATGATTTATCAACTGCAGAAATTTAAGAAAAGGAGGCGTAAGAGGGAAGGAGCGAATTTATCTGGTAGTAAACCTTCGAAGGTATATCATATTTGCATTGTATTTCCTTTTGCAGTCATGTTCATATGCTTCCAGTTGGTTTTGTTTAGTGCCACTAAAGTTATTTATTTATCTAAAGTTATCTGAATTCTTTGAATTTCATGTATGCTTTGTTCTGCAAATTCTTTCACCATTTTGATAAGCTGCTTCCACATTTTTTTTCTTTATTTCCGAACTACTGCAGAAAAAGAAACCTGATGGAACTGCACTGGAAACTCATGGTGAAGAGAACTCAGATGGGAGTAAGGGTGAGGAAGATAGAACAAACTATTCTGAGTTTGACTTGAAGGAGAACAGAAATGAATGTGCTGATAATATTAAAGGACAATTTCCAAAGGAAGAAGCCAAAGCTGAGCCTTCTGAAAGGATAAATGGCTCTATGTCAAAGAATTTAGATGGAGTTGCTTTCACTGAAGTGCCAATTCCTACAAATGAACAAACACTAGCTACAACACCATCTGCAAAGCTGGTTAGAAACGTTGAGGGCGACAACACTAACATAAAGGTTTCAAGAAAGAAAAATACATATATTACCAAGAAAAAAGCAACCACTAAGACAGATCTCCAAGACAAATCCTGTGGTATGTTTCTGGATGCCGTGCTTTCACTTATGCACCTGTGGCTGAGTGTGTTTTGTGTTGTTTGCATATCTGCATGTTGAGAAAGTGCTTATAATAAGTAAAACTATGTTCAGTATTCAGGAATTCACCATCAATATTATATGCTAGAACTGCTTTAATTATCTATTATTTTGGCAGGAAAAGATGTTTTTTAGTTAGATAATTGCGCATTTTGGTGATGCAATGGACTACCTATCCTTTTGCTCGGCCATTAGTGGAACTCTAATAAAGTAACTAGAAGTCTAGAACATATCCCACACGTTGTTGTGGGAGCAAAGGCGGACCAAATATTTTAGATCCATAAAAATTCTTTACATTGTAGTTGCAAAAAAAAAAAATGTATACACTAATTTGAGAAAATAAATGGTACTGAAATAATCGTGTCAAGGGGAGTTGAAATGATCGGTTTAATAAAGAGGTTCTCAGTTATCAAGTGCTTAAATTTGAGTTGAAGTAGTAGGTATATAATAAAGTAGCTTCTGTAGATGAGCAACAACACATATTCACATGAACAACTGATCAGATTACTGTGGTTATGTTGATGGCACGGCTTCATGGAAGAGCACTGTTGATTATGTAGAAAATACTTGAAGCATATAAGCAACAGAAATGCATTATTGTACTTTGATATTTCTTTGCCTGGAGTGGTTACCTGCCTAATAAATGGATCAAAGGAGTTGGCAGTAGTTATTTCTAAATTAATTGTGGAACTTTTTTATGAGAACAGTAGGGGAGTTCCCTACTGAAAAATATATTACTAATAAAGGTTATATATTATAAATACAAGAGATATAAAGGATCATAGATCCTAGAAAAACAAAAAAGCTTAGTAGGAATACATAAAACAAAATTGGACAAAATAGACATGAAATCAATAGCTCAAGCATTCTGTAACTGTTATGAATAGCGTTTGTATTCATCATGAGGCCAATAGACTAATATATACACACGTACATGTATGGTATATATGCAGGAAATCTCTTATACAACAGGGTAAATACACAACTAATATATATATATATATATATATTAGAGGTGGGTGTAATTACACCCGGGTGTAAAAAGTATTTTTCCTGTGAAGTATACGAGCATTTAAGACCATCTAGGTAGTATGAATAATTTTTCAGAGGTGGTATGTACTTTTTTTTCAACATACTCATTTTTATGTGCGTATATAAAGGTATTTACAAAATACGCTAAAAACTATGGACTCCTTTGCATTTTTTTTTATATGGTTCATATTGGAGTATCTTATAATTAGTACACGAGTATATCTAAGATGATAAAGGAGTATTTCAAATTTGTTTAGGTGGTATATTAGAGGTGGGTGTAACTACACCCGGGTGTAGAAAGTATTTTTCCTATATATATATATATATATATATATATATATATATATATATATATATATATAACACTCCCCTCAAGTTTATGGTGGATCAATAGCATGAAGTTTGGAGAGGTGAAAGCTGTGTTGGGCTCTTGTCTGTGCCTCTATGAAGAAGTCTGTCAACTAAAACTCTGAAGACACATACTGAAGAGTATCAACCTGGTCATGCACCTATGTCCGCATGTAGAAAGCATCAACACCAATATGTTTTGTAAGCTCATGCTTCACTGGATCTTTAGCAATGCTAATAGCACTTGTATTGTCAGATAAAAGATGAATCAGTGCAAAAACAGAAACACCAAAATCCTCAAGTAACCACCATAGCCAAGTAACCTATATAGTCAACAAAGTCATAGCTTACAACTTAGCCTCAGCATTTGAATGAGAAACTGCTGTCTACGTCTTAGTCTTTTAAGCAACGAGAGAACCATCAAGAAAAACGCAATAGGCAGAGAGACTTGCGATCAGAAGGATTACTAGCCTAGGTGGCATTAGAATATGCCTGGAGCTGTAAAAAGCTGGAGCGAAGGAAAAAGCGACGATGAGAGATAGTTCTAGAAGGTATCATAGAACACGAAGAAGATGACTATAGCGGAGTTGAGTGGGAGCAAAAACAAACTGACTCAAGATATGCACATGGTAATAAATGTTAGGACAAGTGACACTAAGATAAATAAGGTTCCTAACAAGATGACGATAGCGAGTAGGATTAGTAAAGGGCTTACCATCAGTGGGACTAAGATGGTCATTAAGCTCTATGGGAGTCTCAGTTGTGCGCTGATCAGTAAGAGAGATATGATCAAGAAGATCCTGAATATATTTTTCTTGGGATAGATAGAAACCCTCAGGAGTAGAAATAAACTATATCCCAAGAAAGTAGCGAAGAGGACCTAGATCAGACATGAGAAACTGTTCATGAAGACGCTCCTTAACAAAAGTGATGTATTGAGAATCATTTCCAGTAATGATCATATCAACATACAAAAGAAGCGTCTGAAAAGAAGCGTTTGACCACGAGGCGAAGTGTGAATAAAAATAGCAGAATCATGAGCCCTGGCAGAGAAGCTAGCTGCAATGACAACAGAAGAGAAACGTTCAAACCAGGCATGAAGAGCTTGCTTGAGGCTATAGAGAGATCGGCGAAGGTGACAAACCATACTCTTAGAAACAGAATACCCAAGGGGCGACTGTATTTAGACCTCACGCAACTCGCCATTGAGAAAGATATTCTTGACGTCCAACTGAGAGATAGACCACTGTCGAATAGAAGCCACAATAAGAAGAGTGCAAACAGTGGTCATGTGACCGACAGGAGCAAAAGTCTCACCATAGTCACGACCATGCTCTTGCTGAAAATCACATGCAACAACACGAGCTTTATAGCGCTCAAGAACCATCAGAGCGGATTTTAACTTTATAGACCCACTTGCACGTGATAGGAGTAACACACATAGGAAGAGAAACAAGATCCCACGTGCCATTACGCTCAAAGGCAGCAATCTCCTCTGCTATCGCATGCTGTCACTCCTTATGAACAACATCATAGTAAGAAGTCGGTTCGACAAGAGCAGTGACAGCAAAACCAAAACGCTCAGGAGGCCGAATAGACTAGCGATCGCGAAGAGCATAGCGAGGAGAAGCTGAAGAGGATGATCCATCAGAAGGAGGGGCACATCAGAAGAATCCTCTACTCACGGACGACGAGTATAGTAGAGATGATAAGAAGGAATAAGATCAGGAGTAATCTCGGGAGAGGGTGCCGGTGGTGAACAAGGTGCCGACTGGGAATGAAGCATCGGAGAGACCAAAGGCTGTGATGGAGTGGTGACTATGGGGGTGGAAGGAAAAGTCAGGAAAGAAAGTGGTTCGACGAGATGAAGTGGAGGAAGAAAAAGGGCGAGGATAGAAAGGATGAATCTTATCAAAAGTAACATATCGAGAAATCCGCATCCGTCGGCCAACAAGCTCCCAACAATGATATCCTTGTGCTCAGCACTATAGCTCAGGAAAATGCACTCAACAGATTGAGCGGTCAGCTTGATGCACTCACGAGGTGCAAGAAGAACATAGTACACACCCAAAGAGGCGACGACTAGAATAATCAAGAGTCTTGAAACATAGACGCTCAACTGGGATCCCTCCCTGAAGAGTAGAGGAAGTCTGGCTCTGATTAGAAAAGTGGTAGTAGAAACAGGCTCAGCCCAGAAGTGTGGCGGAACAACAGAAACAAGCATGAGCACGAGCTGTCTCAAGAAGATGATGATACTTGCGTTTAGCCACACTTTCCGAGCATGAGCACTGGGATAAGAAAACTGAGAGTGCCCTGCTCAGTAAGAAAACCACGAAGAACTCCTGACAAGTACTCCCCAGCGGAATCAACGCGAAAAACCCAAATATGAGTCAAACTGAGTACACCCCCCCTCAAATGGAAGGCATATGCAATAGCATTGCATTTGAAAAGAGGGGTCAAGCTACCCAAGTTCACCCGGTGCCGAGGGGTTCGCTAGCGATCTTGCAGCGGAGGGCGGTGGTTGACGAGCTCGTGGCCTTCGGGGCGGAAGGGGCACCCTCCTATCTAGCCATTTGGACGTGCTCGATCTTGGATTTTGGCGCATGGTCAGATCCTAGCGGCGATGGCTAGATCCCAACAAGGGCCGCCCCGGGAGTGGAGATGATCCTCCCGGGGGCAGCAGCAGCGGAAATAAATTGAGGTTAGGGTTTTAACCTAAGCTTTGATACCATGTTTTGAATATTGTGTGTATTGATATGAGACCCAAAGGGTCATATATATATAGGAGAGTACAAGAGGATATGCCATATAGAGATAAGGCATATATGGAATAGAATACAAACTCTATATCCTAATACAACTCTATCTCTATCTCATTAACAAGATGCACCCCCATGTTAGCAATCAGAATAGCAGAAGTATGGGCATCCTCATCGATCCATCTTGTAAGCAGCATACTGAGTCTAAAAAGTCTTCATAGCATCTTTAAAAGCCTCAGATGCCTTTGTACGAGTGTCTTTGAAAGCTATGTTGCTCGGATACGGATACACGATACGGCGATTCGCCATTTTCCCAAAAACACCGATACGGCGATACATTATATATATATATATATATATATATATAAAATAAATAAGAAATTAATGAATTTTTATAACTTTATATCTAGTAGTTGGAATGCTAGAGGTAGCACATTGGAACGATCAGGAAATACTCATGTCACAAAAGGCAAAGATAATGTAGTAGAATAGACCTTTTGAAGAGTGAGTTCATCATCATCTCCCTCTTGTTCTTCAAGTAGCAAAAAGCGAAGAACTGATGGAGGAATATCTGAGTCAAGGATGCTACAACAATATTGAAAATAACTCAATAGTAATGCATATTGGCTGTAAAAGACAATTCAATGTCAGCATTTATATTCATAAATGGAGAGAACAATAAGTTGATAAGGAAAGGTTCTCAGTGCTCATAGTCACCAAAGACAGTGAAGTTACCGTCTTCTCAAGGTTTCGGATGATTGGTTTCTCTGTATTGCCATAATGAGCTTGAACAGAGTTACAAGCCATCTTAATATGATAACCATGGGTAAATGAAGCACAATGCCATGGTTACTATCATCCTCGCAGCAGAACCTCAAGTAGCAATCAAATTAAGAACACACAGGAATATGATCCTAAATGGTAAACAAACTTGATGTAAAAATTATTGACTCACTGTTGTGAATTAATCGGCATTAGAAACAAGAGCAGTAGAGAGGGTTGGGGAAACACATATCTTGCGGGTGTAGAGGGAGAGCTCGTTGTGGCCGGCCGGGGATGAGCATCGTTGGCATGGTCTTGGTCATTGGCATCATAGAGGGGGCAGCGTCGGCAACTGAGGTAGTAGTCATGCCCATGACTGGGGGTGGACACTGGGGAGGAGCTCATCGACGTCGAGAAGCCGTCGGCAGTGGGGGAGCTGGCACTGTTTGGGGCACTAGCAACGGGGGAGAATGAGAGAGAGAAAGGGGAGGATGGCGACAGTAAAAGGGAGGGAAGGAGGAGGTCGAGGGGGAACTCGAGGTGGCCACCGACAGCGAAGAGAGGAGCCAGCAACAGCAGATCTAGGCGGCAGCGTGAGTGGGTGAGAGGAATAGGAAGAAGCTAGAGGGAGTAGAGGGAAGTCAGAGGAGATGGTCGGCGGAGTTAGAGGCCGCCGGATGAAGTAGATTGGTGGTGACGACGCTTGGAGTAGAAGGGGGTGGCGGTTTGGATCTGGCAGCGTCAGTGAGGGCGCGCGGGGGGTGGAGAGGAAGGAGATGGCGGTGAGTTGGAGGACGAGGGTCGGTGAGACCTGAGGGAGCGGCGGCGCCGAGGGTATGCTGCCTCCACTCGTGTCTCATGAGATGCGTGGGGTGGTCGACGACTGGGTGTGTTCTGGTGGCGTGGAGGCGGCGGTATGGGGCCGAGGAGGTAAGGGGAGCGGACGACTAGATGGAGCGGCGGCGCCGAGGGGACGACGTCGTCGTCATGGCAGCGACGAGCGGGTTTATTTTTTTCAATAATCATAAATTTAGGATACGGGCAGGATACGTATCGGAGTGTATCGAGGCAGTATCCGTATCCTGTACAATATCCGATACCGGTACGCGACTTTTGTGAAGTATCCGCGCAACGTAGTTCGGAAGCATCCGTTGGGAGCACGGACTCAATAGGAGTAGGACGAGACGGGAAAGGCAACTCGCTAGTAAGAAACTCACAAAGACGCTGACCACGCATGTGGAGGCGCATGTGTTGAAACCAGTCTCGATAATTGAGACCATCAAAGATTACAGGGCAACGAGGAACAGAAATGGTGTCTGCAAAAGAAGATATTTTTTCTTTTCCCTTTTTCCGTTTTCTTTTTCCTTTCCTTTTTTTGGAAATAAATATGACCAAAACTAACGGTCACAGAACGGAAAGGCAACTCGCTAGTAAGAAACTCACAAAGACGCTGACCACGCATGTGGAGGCGCATGTGTTGAAACCAGTCTCGATAATTGAGACCATCGAAGATTACAGGGCAACGAGGAACAGAAATGGTGTCTGCAAAAGAAGATATTTTTTCTTTTCCCTTTTTCCGTTTTCTTTTTCCTTTCCTTTTTTTGGAAATAAATATGACCAAAACTAACGGTCACAGAACTAAACTAAAGCACCTCATTCGGGACTGAAGAGGACTTCAAGTTCGAATAGAGGTGCTGGTCAAAACTGATAGTAGTGGCCAAGCGACAAGCGATGGCGGCTGGGTGATGAGTGGCGGCGGCCTGACGTCGGCGACCGGGCGACGAGTAGTGACGGTCGGGCGGAAGCCGAAGCAGGAAACCCCGGTCGTGTTGATTCTGTCGATGTGGGAAGCCTCGGCAGCGGCTTTTTTGGCAAGAATTGGCGGCGACCCAGAGCGGATCCAACGACAGCAACTCAGCGCCGGACAGCAGCATGCGGTGGTGGGGAGCTATCGCGGGAGGGCGGCGACCCTGAGGCGGTTTGACACCGAGGCAAGTTGGGCATGGACCGCGGTCGGATCTGATGTAGCAATGGCGGCTAGATCCAGCAGCGCCGGCCGAAAGACGAGGCATGGCCGGATCTAGAGATGAGGCTGCGACTGCCGAAGACGAGACAGTGGCGGCCTGATCTGAAAGAAAAGAGGCGCGGTGGCCGAAGACGAGGGGCCAGTGGCTTCGGAGATAGCTCTCCGGTTGGATCTGGCAGGGTCGACGAGCAGTGGCCCAGCTCCAGTTGATGAAGGAGCGACAGCGGCGGCGGAAGAACCCAAATAGCGGTGAGCGGCGACGAGATAAGCATGGAACCCTAGGTATAACGAAACCCTAGGTTTGGCTCTGATATCATGTTATGAATAGCGTTTGTATTCATCACGAGGTCAATGGGTCAATATATATACACATACAGATCTGGCATATATACAGGAAACCCTTTATATAACAGGGTAAGTACATAGCTATATAATATATATCTAATAGTAACCAATCATTTAGGGCCTGCTGCATAGTGGGAGGCATTCTGACTTTGAGAAGTTCCAATTTAGCAAGCAGCATATTTTCCATCTAGTTTTGCTCTTAGAAATCTGGTCAAATATGCATTTGTTTCTTTGAATCTAAATAAGCCAACAGCCCATGGTAATTAGTTTCTTGAAAAAGATATTAATGTGCATATTTTGACTTCTAGCCAGATCAAGCATATCCAGAATTTCCAAGTATCCTAAGATAGACTGATTGGGCTCCAGCACTCTTTACTGAATTGACATTCGAAAAATAATTACCATGGCACTGTGTACTTTTACTTGATTGATACACAAGATATTAGTGAGCTGATACTAATGTTTTTATAAGAAGTGCATGAATTTTATGGTTATAAGTTCATGTGCTACAACACTGTCTCTTTCCTCTTGTGAATACTACTATTACCTTAGAAGATGTGTCTTTGAAATCCAACTATAGATTGACTTTAACCAATCTCTACTTATTGATGTTATTATGCAAGATTTAACGTTATTATGCAAGTTTTTTGTACAGAGCACATGACATCTAGTTCCTCCTTTAGTCCTTTTGAAAATCTTGTTTCTTTTGTATGAAGGTAAACTGATGTCTAGAGGAGATGCGAAACCTCCAAAGCAGGCAGTCAAACCAAGTAGGGATGAGCTGAGGCAAGCTGTCTTCATAATCTTGGATACTGCAGATTTTGCCACGGTGAGATGCATCATACATCATTAATCTTTCACAATTTCTCTGTTAACTGTCGAGTCGTGAGATACAAGTATACAACAATGGTTACATACTTAACTGCCATGTCTCGTTGTTCCATTACAGTCCTATATGTTTCCCTTGATCTGTTTCTTTTGTTTTCACCCATTTCAGATGACTTTTGGAGAGGTTGTAAAACAAGTTGGTACGTCTTTGCTTGCTCCCTTTGTCTTGTCTTTTTATATGTGATGCTTGGAGATGTGTTTGGTATTGTTCTGGAATTGTGAAGACATATATGAAGCCTTAATGCTATTTGCTTTATGACTAGCTGGAAATGCTTTCTGATTGGCTTTCATATCTTTAGACAAATACTTTGGCAAGGATCTGTTTGAGAGAAAACCACTAATAAGGTCTCTGATAGAAGAGGAGCTATTTAGGCTAGCAGAGGAGGCTGAGAAGAAGGAACTGGAAGAGGAGGAAGCAGCAGAAGCAAAAGCTAGAGCTGAACAGGCTGCCAAGGAGAGGGCAAAAGATGGAAGTGTTGAATCGGATATAGACAAGGCAAATGAACTTGAAGCTGATCATGGAAAATCTAAAGATTTTGCAAGGAATGAAAATGGCAATAGTACTGAAAAGGGTGTCAAAGGTGGGATTTCTGTGAAGGCTGCTGAGAATAGATATAGCGATGTTGCTGGTGAAAGTTCACAAGATGGCAAAGCTGATGTGAATGAAAAGAATAGTGATGAATTTACCAAGGATGGCAAGACTGAAAAGGTTGTGCAGAATTCAAACGGCGACAATGGGGTAGAAGCTTCCAGAGATGGTGAAGCTGAAACTGCGAAGGAGAACGAGGACAGTGGCACCATAGAAGGTTCTGAATATGGCAAAACTGAAGAAGCTAGTGATGCAGAAAATGATGACACTGAAGATGGCAAAACTAAAGAATGCAGAAGTGGAAATGGTGGCAACAATGCAGAAGATGTCAATGACTGTGAAGCTGAAGAGCCTATCAGTAATGAAAACGGCGAACATGTAGAATGTACGGAAGATGGCAAAGCTCAGGAATCTGGTAACAGTGAACGGTGAAATTACTGTATCCCGCGGCACTAAATGTGGAAAAGCCAAAGAGGCCATGGAAAATGTGAATGCTGAACAAAGTAACAGATGCTGGACCTGGTGACGATGGTGAAGCTGAAGATGCTGAGCATAATGCAAACACCAAAGTTGATGTAGATTCAAGTAAGGATGGTACTGCTGAGAATGGGAAGACCACAATGATGTGGAAACTAACAGCGACGCCGTAGCTTAATAGGCTAAAGATGGTAAGAGGGTTGTAGACGAAGACGAGTAGCTTATGCAGGGTTCTTGCTTCGACAGGAATTACCACGGATGTGCTAACTCCAGTAGAATAGCTTATGCAAACCCTGAGGAGGTCTGACCTCAAATGATATTAGGGTAGAAACGGCCAGATTGTGTTATGTTAATTATGCAGCATCTTTGCGTGACATGTACAGCTCTGGGACATTGGAATTCAATAGGGCTGTTGTATGAAGGGGGATTTGTATCACCCTGTTTAACAAGCACAGTAGCTGGTGTTGGTATGATCAGTCAGAAGCTATTCAGCAGATAACATTGTGCAAATGTAGCCGAGGAAAAGAAGAAGATATGTTCTGCAAATTCAGTCTTGGGTTTAGGATTCGCTCTTGTTTTTTTTTTTTCAAAATGGCTTTAGGAATCTTGCTTGCTGCTGCTTGCCTGGTCCGAGTGCACAATCCCACGTGGCAAACCAGCCTCCTGAGGAGCGCGTGGACCAGGCGCCGTCCCACGTGTTCCGGGGCCCACCCGGACGGCCTGGATGGGTCTGACGTGGCGATGATCGACAGTCCCCTGGGCGCCAAGTGGCACACACTTATCGACAAACGAACGGCCGGCGTCGCTCCACGTTCACACCTCGATACGTTCTTATCCGCGCGATCCAACGGACCCAGCCTGCCATTCCCCACCACCCTCCCCTCCGCTCGATGGCTCCATGCTCTCCTCGCTCTTAGTCTCAAGAACGCAAACTCCCTCCAGAAAATTTCCCCTTTTTTGTTCATATACGCAGGTGTCCTTCCAGTTCTTGCTTCCCGTGACGCTTAATCTGAGTGTTTTGATGTGATCAGCTGCTTGCTCTGCTTTCTTGGGCCTGCTTTGTTTCTTGATTTGAGGCAGGGGAGGAAGAAGAGGGAGTGGGGTTGGCGGCCATGCCGGACTCGGACAACGACTCCGGCGGGCCGAGCAACGCGGGCGGTGAGCTTTCGTCGCCACGGGAGCAGGACCGGTTCCTGCCGATCGCGAACGTGAGCCGGATCATGAAGAAGGCCCTGCCGGCGAACGCCAAGATCAGCAAGGACGCCAAGGAGACGGTGCAGGAGTGCGTGTCGGAGTTCATCTCCTTCATCACCGGCGAGGCCTCCGACAAGTGCCAGCGCGAGAAGCGCAAGACCATCAACGGCGACGACCTGCTCTGGGCCATGACCACCCTCGGCTTCGAGGACTACGTCGAGCCGCTCAAGCACTACCTCCACAAGTTCCGCGAGATCGAGGGCGAGAGGGCCGCCTCGTCCTCCGGCGGCACCGCTTCCACCACGCAGCAGCAGGCCGAGATGTCAAGAAACACCAATGCTGGCGACTACGCTGGGTACGGCGGTGCTGGTGCCGGCCCCGGCGGCATGATGATGATGATGGGGCAGCCCATGTACGGCTCGCCGCCACCACAGCAGCAACAACAACAGCATCAGATGGCAATGGGAGGGAGAGGGGGCTTTGGCCATCAAGGAGGAGGAGGCGGCGGCGTGTCCTCGTCGTCGTCGGGGCTCGGCCGGCAAGACAGGGTGTGATGAGATGGCATCTTTGATACGCTGAAATGAGTTATACGGTAACAAATAGGTGTTTCCATTAATTAATTAATTACCTGATGATGTATGCATGTTAAATTGCTAATTTGAGGCCTGAGTTTTGCTTAAATTGTGTCAAGATTCAAACTGGCCAGATTCTAAATGAAGATTTGAAATTGGTTATTTACTACTGCTAAATTCGTTGCTTTTTATCTATGATGGTGCAAGGCAGTCAGTGTGCAAATTAAGCTTATTTTGTTGTCTTGGAATTGATACCTTAGTTAAAAAGATCAGGAGAGTGTGTGTTTGAGCACCAAATGTAGTTTTCTTTTGAGCTGCGTCTGATTACTTTTGTCTACGATTTTAGACTCGGAAAACTATTTAGATAATCCACTTCAAGGAGTCACCCTCGTTTGTTTCAACTATTGAAGAAGTCAAAAGCCAAGGCACTGTTTTTTTGGCTTTTGGCTTCGATTACTCCGGAAACCCAAACAAACGGAACGGTTTCTCAAAGCGATTTGAAATCGCTTCTCTAAATAGTTTTCTAATCCTAAAATTGTTCGTAGATAAAAGTCATAAGACGCAGCGTAAAAGAACAGGTACTGAGCTTGCTGTTGGAGATGACAGCTGGGAGTAGGAGGGATTATCATACAATTAAAACAATGTTAATAGGAACCGTTGTGTTTGCTATATATATGTGTGTGTGCGCATGCGCGCGAAACTCCTGTGTTAATCATAATAAAAGGAAAGAGATCTGCATTGTGTATTTGAAGGCCCGATTATAACAATATAGATCAATCATATAACAGAGGTTCCATAGTTTTATAACGAATGCAACTATAATTTTAGTTATAACACGTAAGCATTTGAGTTGTATTTTTAAATAAATATAAACGTATGTATAGTACATCTTTCTGTTGCAATTTTGCGGTGTAATCAAGCTATAGCTTGTTTCTTGAATTTAAGATCAATTCTAGCATAATTGCCATTTGAGAATCTGGAAACTAAAGGTTAGTTCTATTTTCAGACAACGAAATAAAATTCTAGGGGAAAAATATCGTATGGCCGGGCTGACCCTTGATGTCAAGGAGTGAGATGTGAATTGATATCTCTCACTGTCCCTTTCATTTTCTTACGGGACAGAAAGGTAGTGTGCAATTATGTGTTAAGCTGGCCAAAATCTTCTTTTTACCTTGGATGAGTGGTTTGCAATGAGCTGTCGCTTAAGACAGAATTAAAGGCCGAAAGGGCTTAGATGAGAGGGAGATGGATAGCTCAGTCACTGCAGCGCAGGTGCAGCAGAAGCCTCAAGGAAGAGTTACTTGCATGCATAAAAAGCAAGATTCAGTTCAGGCTTCAGGGTGCTAAATGTTGAAGTATAAGTCAATTATTCGTATTTTTCTATCATATTAAGTTTTTAGATAAATTAGTTAATATGTGTAACTAAATATGGTATCAGAACCAAAAGGTCTTGAGTTCAAGGTCCAGTTAGTGCAATTAAAAAAATAATTACAACGCACTTATATTCTATTTCTTTGGCCTGAGGAAATTATATGTAAGGGAGAGTGTTGAAGTATAAGTGAAATATCTGTCTTTCTTTATCGGTTTAAGTTTTTAGATGAATTAGTTGACGCATGCAATTTAACACTAAATACCTCAGTTAATCCCCTCGGAAAACAATGCCTCGGTTGATCTCTTCATCAAGGATGGGAAAGGCATTCCTCGTGACCAAGGTTTTAAAATCGTGACGAAGCGGATATTTTTTTGTTCAACCAATCGACCAAGGATTTCATAGTGAATTCGGAAGAGAGAAATGGATATTCGACACTATCTGTGTCTAACTTTGATTTTAATTTCAAGAAAAAAATACATAATAGGATATGTGATGAGAGATATCCATTTCATTACACCCATATTATCCAATGTTCTGTTTAAGGGTGCAAACAGAGTGGACAATTTTCATTCGATCGAAGGTTTTTGGAGCGAATTCGTAGGGAAGAAATGGATATCTAATACTATTTATATTTGATTATGATTTTAAGAAAAAAATTAAAATAGAATACATGATGAAGGATATCCGTCGGCACGTGCTCAGATTGCATGGTTGCACCCTAGCTATCAGCACATCCACAACGCATCTCACACCTTTCTTTTCTTCCGCGGCTGATCTACGAATGCTGGGCAAGGCCCTTTCTTGTGCCATGCTTTTCTAAAGGAGATTGGAGTAGACCTAGGGCATGTTTGCTTTTGGCTTTTAAAAGTCGTTTTTGGTTTTTGCTACAGTACTTGACTTTCAATCAGAGTATTTTTTTAAGACGAGGTTTACAAGTTCATTGTAGTACACGTTAAAAGACTAATATCTATACCATAAAAAATCATAAGCGATAATCTCTCTTTTCGCAATCTCTGTCGCAAACAGCCAAAAAGTCATCAGCCGCAGCCAAAAGCCATCAGCTGCAGCTAAAAAGAACAGACCTCTAATTTTGTCCGGGCTTCTCTCAAGAATGTTGGCTAGGTGGTCCTACTTGGGCCGGGCTTTTTGAATTACGTGAGTGCTTGCAGCCGTCAGAGAAGGAGCAATGGAGAAGGCATGCCCTGGCCCCGCCGCCGGAGCCATCGCCGGCTTGGCTGTGAGATAGGTGAGGGGAGGAGGAGAAGGCGGGGTATTGGATTGTTTTAAGATTGGCGGTGTTTGGCAAGTGGCTATATCTGATATAGAGCCTTTGGAGTTGAGGCTTGAGGCTCTCCCTGGGATTTTTTTTTTCTCATGCTCAGGCTAGAGGTGGATTTTATTGGACTGTAACTTATAGCTTTTGAATTCTGTTTGTTCATAAGAGAGTATAAAAAGAGAAATTGTCGTATGCGATTTTAACTGATATAACTGAAGTCGATACAATATTTACTACAATAGATTTGTAGATCTCATCATAAAAAGACCAGCTATTTAAGAACTATTTAAAAGAAGTCATAAGCATAAAATCTAAAAAAACGCAGCCTACATCTCTGTCTGCCCTTTCTTCGTTCTAAATTTCTTTCACGAGATGGCGAGTTACGTTGAGTCGTTGAGAAACGAAAAGCTTCGTTGAACAAGAGATCAGCATCGGTGCATCGGCATAATCGAGTGGTCTATTGTTTCTTCGGGGAATATATGTTAAACTATCGTTTCTTCGGGGAATATATGTTAAAAGCCGGCAATGGCTCTCCATCTCGATCAACTAGCTACATAGGCGTGGTGACACGCCACGCCAGACACCATGTGGGCCGAAATAAAAGGGCCAAAAATTCACAGCAAAAAGAAAATATAGGGGGTTTTTTTTGAAAAAATCGAGGGCCTTTTCGCAATTAAAAAAGAGTGAAGGGGCTTTTTCGGAAAAAATCAGGGGCCTTTGCGTAAGAAATAAGGGCCTGTACGTAATTACGGGAAACTGCGGGTCGTTATCCAGCAAAAAAGTGTGCAGGGAGTTATTCGCAAAAATCCAGGGGTCTCTTGGCAAAAACTGAGGACCTATTCGTAATTTTCAATTTTTTGAGGGGCTCCTGGGGGTCCGACACGTGGGCATGCTTTGGGGGCCGGAACCCCCCCGGAAATAATAGAGGTATGATTACTAGAGTTTTGTTGATGTTTTTATCTAAATGGGTACTGTTATTATTATTATTTTTTTGGTGATGGAAGGGTTCATGAAACCGATGTACACACACTCAGTACAGTGTTTGATGAGGGCATAGATTGAAAGGTCCTGTTTGAACGAAGGAAGAGACAAACAATCATGATTTTTTTTTAGCCTCTCGGGAGAACTTATTTGCAGAAATGGCCCTGATGACGATTTTTTTTTACGAAAATAGCCCTCAGGCGTGGCCAGGCGGCGTGCCAGGCACCTGGCATGGCCGGCGAGCCCACCAGGAAGACTGGCACTGCCGAGAGGCGCGTCAGGCCAATGTAAACCCAGTCATTTTCTGATAATTTGAACTTTACGTTACGTCATGTCTCATCGATATCATTCACATTCGTATGGTTATTTAAGCGCACGAGGGCGCGTAGCGAATCTCACCCCTCATTCCCTCCCTGCCTCCTCCCTTCGCATTGCTTGCAGCGCTCTCTCGCAAACAGCAATGCTCCCCCATTCGCAGATTACTTCGTCCCGCATCGAGGATACTAATATGCAGTATTAGTTAGTTTTTTATTGTGTTATTCCTTTGGAGCACTATTTGATGACGTAGGTAATAATGCTATATATGTTTCTCTATGCAGTATTTCATGTGTGCATTGTACAGATGCTCCCCCATTATTGGTAAGTTAACTTCAGTATCATATGTACGTTTGTGAGGTAGAACGACGCTTTACTGTTGTAGTATTTTTTTCGTAAGAATGGATAAACTACTTGTGTTCCATGGTGGTGAGGTTGTGCATGGTGGTCCGTTCAGACTTGATCTGTCTAGCTGTGAGCGCATCGTACTAACTATTCCCAACCTAGTGCACGTGCCTTTGGTTGAGCTACGTCAGTGCATTCGGAAATTGTTCGATAGAGATGTGGCAAGGACAAGATAATAACAATAAAAACAGTGGCTGCCACTATGGTCACACCCCAAGAAGCAAATCATGTGGGACATGGTGAAACTTACTAGCAGTGCTATGTGGGAGCATTACATGGAGATGGCTAGAATCCTTCATCTCCGACCTTTCGGTGGCCCATGATGTATGTCCATTTTGGTGACTGTGGTGATTCCTCCAGGGTGGTCAACGCGCAAGCTAATGGGAATGATCTTGTCCCCCCTCTTTCGTTCATTGTCGACGGAAGAGTTGCCCCAAGAGGCATAGGTTGCTGAGGAGGAAGCTCCAATTGATAGAGATTCTGCAGGCATCCAGCGAAATGAAGGTGTCGATAAATGGTGGGGCGCTCACATTGACTGCCACGAGATAATTCATGGCATATCTGAGGGGACAAATAACAAATTACGAGGAGGACTTCGACTCACAATCTAGTGAGGATGAAGCAAGCAGCGAGGGTGGCACCATGCATGGTATTGTTTCCACTGACATGGACTATGTGGCCAGTCAGTTGGATTTACAAGCGGCATCTTCCCTAGTTCTATCACAGGACCATGACCCTTCATGGGCCTTTGATGCGGACACCCTGCTTGTGGGGTAGTGCTCCCCTAACAAGAGTGCCACGAAGCAAGCTATTGCAAGCTTTGCAGTTAGTTGAACTTAGCAAGTTTTCATGTGAGTTGGACTGTGAACACATCATGTTATTTTTTATGTGAACATAATCATAGTCACCAATATGCGTATGCCATTCTTTTGCAGGTCAAACCTTGACAATTGCACAGTTAAGTGCGTGATTAGCTCTTGCCTGGGCAAAGTCTGTGCTCAGAGATTCCCTGGCGCAAGAACAAACTTCCGTATCATAGTTGTGAGGGACCACATGTGTGAGCTTGAGGAGCCGTTGCATCGCCACCCGAATGTGACCTCGGGCTACATTGCGACCATCATGAGTCATTTACTTGTATCAGATGTAACCATTTCCCCAAAGGTTTTGATGGCGAATGTACTGAATGCAGTAGGCTATGATGTGAGCTATAACAAGGTGTGGTGGTTAAAGCAGAAGATGCTTGAAGAGATGCACGGTACATCTAAGGAGGTGTATGACTTAGTCCCTAGAATGTTGCACCAGATAGTCGAAGCTAATCCGAGCACATGCCTCAACAAGATGGACCGGCCTCACCCCTTTAACGTCCCAAATTCCCTAATCCTAGATCGTGTATTCTGGGCATTTGGCCTGGTAGTGGAGGGATTCAAGCACTGTCGGCCCGTCCTCACTATGGACGGGACCTTCCTCTGTGGGAAGTACAAGGGCATCATCTTGACCGCTATTGCTGCTGATGCCAACAACTAGTTGATCCCAGTTGCCTTCGTAATTGTGGAGAACGAAAACACTGACAACTGGCTATGGTTCTTGGCCAACATAAAGCAACATGTTGTGTAGGACCGGCTAAATGTGTGCATGATCACAGACTATCATGTTAGATTATTGTCCGCGCTGAACACACTAGTACAGAAACCATCATTACAGACGGTTTAAAAACATCATCACAAACGGTTTTCTGAACCGTCTGAATTTATAGATCAGTGATAATCGAATGTTATCACAAACAATTTGTGAGCCGTCTGTGATAAATACAATACAGACGGTTTGTAACTAGAACTGTCTGTGATACTCACACATCACAGATGGTTCTAAGTTTAGAACCATTTGTGATGTATGAGTATCATAGACGGTTCTAGTTTAGAATCGTCTGTGATTTGTGAGTCATAGACGGTTTATACTATAAAATCGTCTATGATAGTTCATTTCATACCTAAAATTTTTATATTTTTCAGTTACCATCAGGAAATGTTAGCTATACTTTTTTAAAACAAGCGAAAACAAGCAAATACGATATCAAACATAGCAGAGAACATTTTATTTCCATTACAGTCCACCATTACAACATCACAAGATTGCAATCCACCATTACAATATCATAAGATTACAATCCACCACTACAATAGCAGAGAATATAGCAGAAAATAATAGAAGCAACAATAGAGGCTACGATGAAGAGAACAATAAAAGCAACATAGCAGAGAACAATCCATCATCACAAGCTTGGGTAGGTCTTCTTAGCAGCTGCCTCATTGTAAGCTCTCGGGCAACCCTAAACACAACAAAGTAGCAACAATGGAGGCTACGATGGAGAGCTACAGAATCAAATACTAGAAGAAACAATGGAGGAAAGAAGCTTAAGACGCATTTGAAGGGAGAGGGTGGATGGGTTCGGGTGAGTATTTATAGAGGAGGGAGAGCTACGATCCGTGGGGGTGTGAGTTCGTTGGTTTCTATTGGCTGGAATTAGGTTGAGGAAGATTGATGGGCCTAGTGGTTAGAGAACAAATTATCACAGACGGTTTTTGGTAAGAACCATCTGTAATAGTATCACAGACAGTTCTTTGGTAAGAACCGTCTGTGATATTGGTTATATATATACCGATACGATATAAACAACTAGTCTCAAAATATAAAATACTAAAGTTCTATATAGCTTATATATACTTATTTGAAAGATTTTGACGAGATCTACAACTTTGCAATTGAGATGAACTCCAAATTTCGAAAAGAAGATTGAAAATTTTGGTAAAAACAAAAATAAAAAACTTACGATTCAAATTTGAGGCTAAAGATGGATGGTTTTGGGGGTTTTTGAGAGCGACTAGCAAAAGCTAGTTATTTTTTTGGATCGTACTCGTCGTTAGCTTTCCAACGCGTACAAAAACGTCGAAAACGGACACCGTATACAAAAGTTATGCCCGTTTTCCTGAAGGTGTGTCAAAACAGAATTCTACTCGAACTCAGATGAAAAATTATGAAATTTTAAGGATGTATAAAACGGGAAACATATCACAGACGGTTCTTAATTAAGAACCGTCTGTGCTAGACCAATATCACATGAACTTGAGCCAACTGTGACTTTAACATGAAAAATCATCTGATTTGGATGATTTTTTAATATGGGTTCTTAGGTATGCTTGAAAGAAACCGGAAATCTGGTAACTGTGAAAATGCAGAGACAATTTGTACTTGAGACAATCACAATAGATTTAAGGCCAAGCTCAGCTTCTTGATCGAGGCGACGGGCATCTGCTTCCGGCAATTTTTTCACTGTTTGGAATTTTTGTCTTTTTCTTCTTTTTTTTTGGTTTTTTGTGTTTTATTTTTTTCCCCGTATTCTGTTGCATTGTCCGTGATAGGTTAACATGTTATTTTTATTTTCATATTTTTTTAAATTTACTTATGCCTAATAAGTCAACTCAGCTACAATAAAAAATTAGCTAGGTACAGTAAAATTTCAGCCATAAACCATAAGCCATCGCTATTCCAAATGCCCCCCTTATTCATCATTACAAAGTCGGGGTTGGTATTAAAGATATTTCCGCTGGTAAAAACTTCTCTCTCCTTGGTAAGAATTGATTGCAAGGTAAAGCTTATTTTTTTATTCCATTTCAATTCTTCTGCTTGGCCACAGTTAGATCTGTTCCTATAATTCTTCTGCTTGTACTATGGTAGATATATCTGTTCTTTGCGGCTTCTAAAAGCCGTTTTTGACTTTTGCTACAATAACTAACTTTTAAACGGAGTATTTTTTTTAAGATGGGGTCTACAAGTTAATTGTAGTACACGTTAAAAAACTATTTGTACCATCAAAAATCGCAAACAAGTATCTCTCTTTCCGCAATCTCTATCGTAAACAGCCAAAAAACCATCAGCCGCAGCCAAAAACCATCAACTGCAATTATCAGCAAACAGCCCATATTTTGCTTCCTGAATACTAATACACAGCAGCACTGCCCGCACGTGGTGTAGCGCGTGAGGGCTACCTAGTATGCTTGATTCTTGTTGCCTTATCTCTAAAAGGTCAAGCGTGTTTATTCCAATTTCTAACTCTCACGTGCATGCACAGGAAAAATCGTGGTATTTCAGAGGATTCGTGAAAATATATTATCTAATACAAAGGTTCAAGCTTCTGTTGAAGTCGCTTCAGAGAAACAATACATGAACAGACAACAGGGTAAATTGAACTGCAGAGAATTGGTGAATGTCAAAGTGTTCATCTGGTTTATAAGTGTTCATAATTGTTCTTATCACTTATGATTTATAAGTGTTCATCTGGGTTATAGCTGATAGTTTTGGGGCTGCTTCAAATGGTTTAAAAACACTGGCTTCTAGCTTAGGCTATTAGCTTTTGATTATAAATATGCTATAGTAACTGTTATCTATTTCAAAGTAAAAAAATAAATAAAAATAATAAAATAATAAAAAATTGAAAAACACTGCTATCAAAATGCAAAGAAATAAGAAGAAAAAAACCAAAAAAAATAAAAAAACTGAAATAAAAAAGTTGATCTAGTGCACACGCTAGGACTATAAACTATCAATAACAGCTATAAATCATCGGACACAGTCAAAAAGAACCCACTCGGGCTGATCTAGACCATAACATAGTCTGCCGTGCAAACGGTGCTGTCCTCTGTCTTCATGGTGACACCGCTTAGGGAGCAAGAGAGATCTCTCACATGCCACCATATTTGGTCTCACTCATTTCGATTTGAATTTCTGATTTATTTTTTACTATTTTTAAATTTTATCTTTTTATATCTTTTTAATTTTTTTGAGCTTTTTTGCCTGTTCTTTTTCCCATATTCATTTGCCTTATATATGATGAGCTAATCTGTTTTTTCTATTTTTATTTTTTTTAAATTTAATTATACCAAATAAATCACCATCAACTATAATACAAAATAACTATAATATAAATTCACCCATAAAATACTATTTTTTAACCCAACTGAGCAGGATCTTTATGTCACTCCAACTCATGATGATATCAGGTCTCTCACACATTAAAAAGAACACAATGAATTTTTTTGTCATCAATTATCAAAAAGAGGCGTTCAAGCAGTATACAATGGCTGACTAATTAGCTTGCTGAGCTGCAGCCGGCTGGGGATCTCGTCGACGGTTGCATCAGACCTGTCGGCCCTGAGGCACTGGCTGGCGATGTAATACACGGTGGACTCGTAGCCCCGTTCGTCGGTAACTAGGTACACGCGCGTCGTCTCCGAAGTCGCTGAACGTTGGAAGCGGAACGGTGTTCTGCTGGCTCGTCACGCGTGGTGGCTTGCCGAAGAATATGCATAATGTAGATCTGCCTTTTTTTTCACTGTTTTGCGTGGTAATTTTCTAGCCTCTGAAAACGAATATGGTGGTTTTTTTGTCCTAATTTTAATATAAGAGAAAATGGTCTTGACGAGAAGCATGGAAATTAAGCGAGCAATCACGAGAGCACCGTCTTGAGCTTGTAGTTCTTGGCGAAGGTGCTGTACACGACGAAGTTGAATGTGCACATGGCAGCCATGGCCCAGAAGAAGTAGTCGAGGTGGCCCTGGTTGAGGTCATCGGAGATCCACCCGGGGCTGCCCTCCGTCGCCGTGAACGCCTCCACGACGGCGTAGATGAGCGAGCTCATGTAGCTCCCCAGCGCGATGGTGAGCAGCGCGAGTGACGTGCACATACTCTTCATGGTGTCCGGCGCCTCGCCGAAGAAGAACTCCAGCTGCGCGATGTAGCAGAACACCTCCGCGCCGGCCAGGAAGAAGTACTGGGGCAGCTGCCACGCGATGCTGATCTCCTCGCCGCGCGCCGCGCTGTAAAGCCGCTTCATCTCGACGAGCGCCGCGACCGCCATGGCGAGCGCCATGAAGAGGCTCCCGGCGCCCATCCGCTGCAGCTGCGACGGCTCGCCGTCGCCGCCGGAGGAGAATCCCCTCAGTGCCGGCACGATCACCTTGCTGTAGAGGAGCACCCAGGTCAGGACGCAGAGCACCTCGAAGGAGCCCAGCGACGCCGCTGGTACCGGCAACGAGAGGATGGTCATGTCCATGGCACTGCCCTGCTGGATGAAGGTGGTGGTCATCTGCGTGTACCCCGCTGACACGATGACGCTGGTAGCCCAGATGGGTAGAAGCCGCAACAGGATCTTGAGCTCCTCCACCTGCGTCACAGTGCAGAGCTTCCACGAGCTCGCCGCTTCTGGCCTCTCTTTCAAGTCCGACTCCGAGACGATGGCAGCCTTGTCGAGAAATGAGAACTCGTTGGTGTGCGCGATCTTGGACTGGGAGTCGATCTTGTCGCTGACCTCGTAGAGTAGGTCGGCGTCGGCGGGCAGCTTGAGGCTGACATTCCTGCAGGCGGCGACGACGACCTGGCAGAGGCTCTTGAGTGGCGTTCCCGTCGGCATGCGGCGCTTGTACATGGGCGTGGCGAGCACGAAGGCGGCGAAGGCGAGAGCGATGCACGCGGTGGCGATGCCGAAGCCGAGGCCCCAGCTGACATTCTGCTGGATCCAGACAAGGAACAAGCCAGAGACGATCGGGCCGAAGTCGATGCAGAGGTAGAACCAGCTGAAGAAGGACGCCTTGCCTTCCCGGTCCACCGCGCTGTCGTCGTCGAACTGCTCCGCCCCGAACGGCAGCAGCGAGGACCGCACCCCGCCGCTCCCGACCGCCACGAGGTACAACCCAAGGAATGCGAAGGTCTGCGCGCCCAGCAACGACCCACCGGCGCCGCACGACGCGCCCGCCGCGCACAGCGCGGTGGCCGGCAGGAACGCCGAGAAGGTGACCAGCATCATCCCAAGAAGGTAGACGGCGAGGGAGACGAGGATGGTGTTGTAGTTGCCCCAGAACGTGTCAGCGATGATGGCGCCGAAGATCGGGGTGAGGTAGCTCGTCCCGTACCACATCGTGACGTTGGACGCGCTCGCCAGGTTGCTGCCGTGGAGGACGGTCTCCAGGTACACCACCAGGCTCGTCGAGATGCCATTGAACGCCGTGCTCTCCAGGCACTCGAACCCTGCACCAATTGTGGTTGCAGCCTTCAGTTATTACCAGCGGACATTGTCGCAGATTCCCACACGTTTGTATTTTGTTTTTGCAAATGGTCCTGAAAATAATGGTTTCTTTCTAATTCGATGCTTTTGACTCTTCACCGTCTCAAACACGTGACTTCGCTTGTTGCCTTTTAAAACTTATACCGGTTCATACTAATAAAATTATAATATAGAAATAAAAAAAGCTCCTGCGACCGCCTAGGTGTCCTCCCCCCACCCCTGCTTGCCTGTTCGCCGTCGGCCACTCCGGCTGCGGCGTCCACCTTCCATCTGCCCTCCTCCTGATCTGTTTCATATGCCCCTTCCCCCCTGCCTATTGGTCGCTCTGGCTTCTATCTCCTCTGAAAGCCCTCCCCCTGCGCTCGCTAGGTACCCACTGGCCTACCCAGCGTTAGATCTCTCCGGCCATATCCATTCCCCCGCCCTTAGCTCCCCCCTCTATGGTTGCTCCAGACCCTCTGTCGCATCCGTCGTAGTCACCAGCATTGCCTCCACTCCCCTTGCCGCCTCCACCGCCCCCACCACTGGCCAGGGTTTCAAATATTGGACGAAATTTCGTCAAAATAGCGAAATTTTGTTCATTTCATTGGCCCGCGAAACAACACTAATTTGGTCAAATTTTGGCCAAATTTATCTCTACTTAAATTTTGTTCAAATTTCATTCAAATTTTGATTAAATTTCATAAAAAAATTAAAATTTTCGTCCGAAATTTCGGATTTCATTGGTTTCGTCGGCCACCGAAAATTTTTTACCACCAAAACTTTAAACCCTGCCACCGGCAGTCTCACTGCCCATGGAAATCGCTTTTCCAGGGGGCGCTCGACAAATCCTTCCCCCCACCCACATCCAGGGTTTAGAAAATCGGACGAAAATCGGGAAAATCGGATTTACCGGACCCCTCCGGTAAATATCCATACCGGCCAAAAACTTTCGACCCACTTTAAATTGAAGCCTGGCCCAAACCGGCCCATTCGGCCTCCTCAGCTTTACCCTAGGTGTTCCGCCTCTCATCCCCTTGATCCCTGGCGAGTGGCGGCTCAATCTCTCCGCCCGCGCCGCCTGCTCGCCTCCACTCCGCCCGCTCGCCTCTGCTTCCCCACTTGATTGCCTGCCTCCCGGCGACTTCTGCCTCTCGCGGTCGACGGCGCCCCAATCAATGGCGGCTCAATCTCTCCGCCCGCTCCGCTCTGCCCGCTTGGAGAGAAGAAGCTTGAGGAGGCCGCTCGCGGGTGTCTTCTTGCTCGCCGCCGACCGCCTCAGCGCCTGGGAGGAGGCGCTGCTGCTCCTCGGCCAGCACGTTGAGATGGCGCCTCCGCCGGCCGCATCGAGGGAGAAGGGCTCCTGCTGCTCCTCCAGGAGCTCCGAGAGGCGGCGGCTGCTGCCGGACGACGACGGCGAGAGGCGGGCCATGGGCTCGGAGGAGTCGGTGGACAGCGCCGGATGGAATGGATGAGGCGTTTGGAAGAGGTGGGGACTTCTAATTTGTGTTTGACTTTTCGGCTGATTTGTTGCCCGATTTGTTCAACAAATTTCGGTCGATTTTCGGCGATAATCGACGGGTTTACATTTGAATTTCAAATTTTATTTGAATTTTTTGGTCCAAAATTCTCCGAAAAAACCTGAAAATCGAGCATTTCGGTCTTACCGGCCCCCTCCGGTAAAATTTCAGAACCGATAATCTTAACCCTGCCCACATCCCGCCCTCTCCACAAGCCCCAAGGCCACCTCTCCCCGGGGAGCAGCCTACCTGCAGCTTCAGTCATGACAAACCACCTCCCTCTGTAGTGAATGACATTCAATCTCAAGCACCAACCACCCACGCCTTGCAAGCTCAGCGGAGCTACGGCATTGAAGGCAACACACTGAGAATCGTGTAAAATCTGCTCCAAGGCAATTCTTCGGCGCACATTCACTCCGCATGTCGCCTCAACTCAATCGTGGTAGCTCCCCCCATTACCTCTGGATGCAAAAACTTCAAGTCAGCCGCAGCTCTACTCCTCGGCTACCCCCCTTTTACCAGACATACCCTGCCTCCCGAGGGGCATCCACAACTCCACACCATAGAGAAGAGCCTTCTCCTTATTTCAACCTCCCCGCTTGGCCTCAATGGAAGCTTATGAAGCCGAGATATTGGTGGCGTAATGCTCGGAGGCAACCAGTAGCGCCGCCCAAGACCTTTGCTCACAAGAACCCACCCTTCAAAGCCGCAAGCCAGAATCACTAGCTTCAACTGCCTCAGTCAAGACCACCAAGCATCTTCCTGTCGGGACCCCTCTAAAGGCTTATGTTGCCTCCGCTTCAGCCATAAAGCTAGAGAATGTCGTCGTCCGACCGCCCCAATGGCAACATGACCGACCCTGCCAGTTGCTGCTTTGAGCTCCACCTTTGCCCCCAGCACCAATGACCTCATGCCAGTGTGCTCCTGCTACTTTGGCCTTTGCCACTTCTCCTGCAACACACCGACAACGGTCAATCCCCCTCATCATGGCCAACCACAACCTTGGCGACCAAGCCAAAGATAATGGGGCGGCCAACGATAATGGAGCTCCAAGAAAACTGGTAGGCCACGCAATCGGTATGACTTTGGTGGGAGTCAATCACCCAAATGACTGGAGCCCCACAGAAAGCGATGCCATCTATCATAATGCTTGTGGCATGGGAGATTTTGAAGGAATGAAATGCTTGAATCTTCCGATCAACGCCTTCCACTCAGGAGTATCTCATCGCACACACAAAGGATGAGGCCGGAGCATCGGTCCTCGCGGGAGCCAGTCATTTGACGGAGCTTCCGCTCACTCTTGTAATACCGTAATTTCCTTTTTGCAGGGCCCACGCCGCTCCCCCAACTAAACTCTTTATCCTAACCCTACTTCTTCTCCTTAATTAAGCTTGGCAGTCCTCATGCCTCCATTTCAAAAAAAATATATATATAATATGGTGAAATTTTTGTTGATAGAAAATTGGATAATTTGTTTTCTTGTAGTTAAGAATGTGAATATTTCCACATACATGTGGGTATATATACTATCACCGTCAAATGTGTCTAGAGATTGATGTAAACATTCAAAATTTAAATCACCATCCTAGCTTCTAATAATTGAATACCCCTTGCACGAATCTTAAGGCACTTTTGAGGGTTAAACCAGTGCATGTACCTGTATGTACATGTGGTTTGCATTTTGTATAGTCAATCTATATGATTTGAAATGTATTGATGATCAAACTTTGACGGCATAGATTTTAGGACGTCAAATAAAAAAGAAACGGTTGAGTAGCATTTTGTGTTTGTAATTATTTTACGACACAATTTTGCTTTTTAAAAATTGGAATATGGAGTTCTGCTCACCTAGAATTACAGCTGGTGCCTTGCTACCGCTGCGTTTTTTTTCCTTCAGGAGTGGCAGCTGCAGGCTCTCGTCTTGAATCTTTGAACCGTGGCTCTGTAATGGAGACATATCGTAGAAATTATTAGCAACAGGAAGAGAGTCTGCGTATTTTAATGCCAGTGTGTTGAAAAGTTGTCGAGATGACGCGTGATGCAATTGTGATGTGGATGTTGTTTGCATCAGCGCTTGTCTGATAAGGAAGAAAAGAAAGGGTCCTAATGTTAGATTCGCAAACAGGTTTTTGGAGAAGGCGAGACGAAACATTAATTGGTTGTGTTGTGTATGCATGTGTTTTCCCACTTCTAACCGATCCTTGAAACCTTCTCTGTGAGAACCTCATGTTCAAAACAATTTAAGTTTATTTTACGTGTGCACGAAAGCTTTGATCATTTAAAGATGTATATATTCCTCTTGATCATTTAAAGATGTATGTATTCCTCTTCTATCTTCTTTAATTTAGACTTTAGTCTAATGTTGCGGCTATATGTATACCAACTCCCGCCTCGTCCTCGCAACTGTTCTCCCTTTTCCTTCAGGAAGCTGGATGCATTTTCAGCGTCTACACGAAACATGTGTAATGGTAGATTCATGCCTTGTTCAAAAGTGTTATTGTTTTTGGTGATATTTTTTGGCTTTATCAACCGAGAGAGATTGAAAGAGTAAGAGATACTTATATTGAGAAGTTATTTTGTTCAAAGTGACTCCTGTAATGATTCTTACAAATAACTAATAGAAATAATCTTAAGAAGCCACTATGTTTAAAAACAGATTTCTAAAAGCTAAAAGGCAAAATCTGTTTAAAACATGGCCTCAGAAAATTAAGATGGTGGAGAAAACTATCTAATGACACTACATAAATGACGCATGCTTGTGGATTTAGCATTTTAATTTCCGTCTCGTGATCGTGCCATTTCTTCCCGCGAGGAATTCGGAGGAACAGTGGTGATAAAAAACTAACAACAATTCATCAATTAATTAATGCTGGAACGGTCCTGATCACTCTAAGGTCCCGCTCATTTCGGTTTTTTTTCGGCTTCAATTTCTAGCTTCTGCTTTTTTTACTATTCAGTATTTCGTCTTTTTCTAAATTTTTTTACATATTTTAGATTTTTTTGTATTTTTTTCCCGTATTCCTTTGTATTATCTCTAATGGGTTAACATGTTTTTTCTATTTTTATATATTTTTTAAAATTAATTATACCTAAAAAACCAAATCAATTACAGTAAAAAAATCAGCTATAATAAAATTTCAATTAAAAACCATAAATCATCGCTAAATCGAGCGCCCCTTGAGACTACTTGATGAATGCACCACGCACGAGACGGAGCGAGGGAGAAGAGAGAGAGGGACAGCTGATCAACGGCGTGCAGTTACCTCGGGCAGGAGCGGCGTGCGCTCGCCTCTCTCCATGGCGTCTCCGATCGACGAGAGCGGTGAGCTAACGGTAGATCTTAGCCTCAGGAAGGGCCGCGAGGAATCCGGAGGAACAACGCTGATGAACTACATATAACAACAATTCGATCGTGATCAATTAGATTAAACGACTCGATGAATGCGCCATGAGAGAGAGAGAGAGAGAGATGATCATTGATCAACAACGACCGTTACCTCGGGCTTGAGCGGCGCGCGCTCGTGCCTCTTCATGGCGTCTCCGGCATCCATGTCGCTCGATTCGAGCTGCGAGCTAACGGTTCTTGCACCTGGCAAGTGATGTGCAAAATCAAAAGGAGCTGTGAGCTTCCACTACGGTAGCTAGCTCTGTGCTTCAGGTACCGCTCTTCTCAGTCTTCGGTTGCTGCTAGCTCTGCTGATACCATATATTAAAGCTGCGAGCGAGACAGCCCGGCTGCCTAGCTATGTAGCGCGCGCGGGTGCATGCACGCGCCGTTGGTGAACGGGGATTAATTTGCTATTGTTAAGGGTCGCCGTCGACGCACGTAAAACAATGGCGACGTCGGCGCGCGAACGCTTCAAAACAACTTTGATATTAGTACCACTTCCACCAACACGGCAGCAGATGCCGACTTGGTCGCGGCTCGATCGCTAAGCCGGAAGTTTCCATGCAGTAGGTGAGTACGTGTTTGCCTGTCTGCACCTCGCAGGCTGCAGCATGCACGAGCTAGTTTGATCGATTCTTCTGAATGATTGTCATCAGATACGACAGATTGACAGGGCTGAGATCCGTTCGAACCCTATCTCCCGAGTCAAACCACGAGGGGATCTAAAATAGATTACAGTGCGTCGTGACGCGTGCAGTTCAATCATGCAATGAATTAAGCGCTCTGAATTCCTGCAATGTTTTATGAATGGAAATAATTCCTGCAATGTTTTATGAATGGAAATAATCGTGCGCGGATGGTTCAAATTACAAGTTTCCAACGTGTATGTGTGGTTTCAGGATCGCCTTCCGTGAAAATCTCTCAACTTCAATACGTATGCCTTGTACTTCCAGCCTCATTGGGGGCACATCGATTGGATAGATTATTGTTGTGCAACCAAACCAAATAGTAGATTGTTGGGGGCTCTGGAGGGTGAAGCTACCCTGGAGGGCAGTAAGATTCCTTAGGTCTTGGATGGGAGTGCAAGCGGAACTGGTGAAGACTAGGTATGCACTGAATTGTATTGCCGGATCATTTATGGCTCTACTCTAAATGGCTTCTCGCTTCTAAATTTTGCTTTTTTTGCTTTTCGCTTTTTTAAAGTTTTTTTCTTATTCTTTTGCACTGTCCGTGATGATATAATGTTTTTTTATATGGGCCCACTCCAAAGAGCTTAAGCTTCTGGCTTTGGCTGTTGGCTTTTGGCTAAAATTACATTGTAGTAGTTGTTAGTTTTTTCTGAGTCATTCAATAAAAAGAAAATTAAAAAATAAGAAAAAAATAAAAAACTATTATATTGTCACAAACAATGCAATTAAATAAGAAAAAAACAAAAGGCAAAAAACCAAAATGCCAAAATATACTTAAATTAGAAGCCAATTCGCTATAAGTGTCTTCTAGCTTAGATAAGCTGAAAGCAAAAAAAAAAAGAAAAGAAAAGAAGAAGCTAAAACCGTTTAGAGTTGGGCCATAAGCCACATTAAGCAGGCTCAATCATATGCCCTATAAAAGGTGCTACAGTAATAGGGTGCACTAGGTATTTCCTCACTCGGGTTCCACCACGTGGTCATAGGGGTTCCAAGCATGACAGCATAGACTATGTCCATGGAAGACAGGAGGCATGAAGTCATGGACCGCTAGGCCTGGTGACTCGCCCTGGTCAATGTAGCTTATAAACGCGTGGCTTCTGACTTTTTTTTGCACTATAGCGGCTAAAAATGCAATATAGCAATTGTTAGCTTTTACTGAATAATTAAATTTAAAAAATAAAAAAAGTCATATAACTACAGACAATGCAAAGACATAAGGGAAAAAGAAAAAAGTCAAAAATCTAAAAAAGATAAAATTAAAAAGCGAGAAGCTGAAACTGTTTAGAGCAGTACTAAAGTTGCGGACCACTAGATTGGAGCCTATCAATCACTTGGATACCCAAGTCATCCTCCACCCCTTTGGCCTCACAGGCGAAGGTTAGTCTCGATTGTGGACAGGAACCTTTGGCAAGTGGTGCTATGTTTGCTGAAGAGTGGCGTAGACACTCTCTTTTCATCTCCTAGTGCCTTGCTTAGGGCAAAGGGGTTAGGTGGGCCACCCCACAATAGCAGCCTCTCGCATGCGAGGGACGAACCTGCCTTCATCGTCATGCCTTAGGGGTGAAAATGGAGTCGGATTCCATCAGATAATCCAACTACTAAATCTGGATTTTCAAATTTGGATACTAAATATCCAAATTCGAATAGAAAATCAGATCCAAATGCAGATCTTTACCTAGCACAATTGCAGATGTCGCATGCGAATCTGGTATGGCATAAAATAGATTCAAAATTGGATATTTGAATTCAGCAGATATAATAGCAGCAACTAGCTAATACATATATTTTGCATTTGACCTCTAAATTGGGCATATTATATATACATTTCGATCATCTTGACGAGTCTGTCATCATGGTGGACTCTAATTTGGTATTTTATGTTTTTTTATTTTGGCACATCCCCAATAAAACTTTTTATATGCTCTTTTTGGCCAAATTTGATATGTTTATAATTGATTTATTTGTAATATATAAATTTAAAATATTAAAATAATTTGATGCCATGTTTTAAGTAGAAGAGGCCATGAATAATTATTGGAATCCAATAAATAGTCGAATTTGATCTGATTTTGAGTATAATCGGATCTGAATTTGTTCCAACATTTGTTCAGTCTGTATTCATATTCGATATTTGTCTGGTTTGGATTCAAATCCAAGAAAAAAATATGGAAGTGAATATGGTTTGATCACTATCAATTCCATACTCGATTCGTTTTCACTGCTAATCGTACCCTCTCCGTCCCCTTTGTTTTAAGCATAGCTGATTTCCCCAGCTCTTTTTACACTTTATGTCCTGCATTTTGATTCGATGGAAAACACAGTGTTGTTAGTGAGGTAATTATGGATGAGGTGTAGGGTCAATACCATGTTGTTTGCAACGCATTGATTGTTGTGCCATGGTAGGGTGTATAAGAATGGAGGAGGATGTATAAGAATTTTGGAATTGCTATACAACATTTAAGTAATTTTTTTGCAAAATTAGTCAAATTTCTAACCATCCGATCCACTTGAAGATTCGTGCTCTGGTTGGTGGGGTCGTCATCTTCTCTGGCAGCGGCAACGACAAGTTATGGTGGAGTTTGATTGAGTTAGGGTTGGGTTCACCGGACCTAACTTTAGAAGGAGGAATGGGTGGCGGTGGAGGCACAATGGTGGGCAATGGAGGCGGCAGTGGGGTGACAAGATACAAGTAGTATGTTTCGTTGGGGCGGCTAGAGGCGGTGTAAAGTTTCAAATCCAGCGGTGGGAAGCCACCAGATACTGGGAAGAAGGTAAAAGGAGGCAGTAAAGGAGGCGGCGACAGCAGAATAGCAGGCGTGGTAGTGGCACGCTAGTGATACTGGTGAGGGGACGACAGGAGGTAGCGTGTCAAAACCAATATGCAAATCCGGACTCTCTGTGTATACTGTATTAGTTTAGGATCATGCTAGTACACATAGTATAAATATAGATAAAATATCGATCATATATATAATTAACAAAGAAAAAGACTCAAATATTATTAATTATCTGAGTTACGACCTTACGACCAAACTTACAAATAATAGCCTGAAGGGGTTAAGAAACTAGTAGTGGAAAATATAAATAAGGATAGTAGCCATTTGACATGTCACAGGCAATCAACTGGAGAGCGAAGTCTTAATCCATGAAATGGTCAAAATATCCTCTTTCAGGTCCTCCATTTGATATAGTTCCTTTTTTAAAATTGAGCTATAATATGCATAAAGCTGTGAGTACATTAGGTACCAAACAAGTCATTTGTAACAATAATGCAATATAGTATGTAAGACTTACCAATTGATAGTTGAGTGGTTATTTTGCAGAAAATAATAATTTAAAATAAATACAATAAATATTCCCTAGCATTTTCTTTTTAGGCTGATTTTTGGTTTATTGGTGTGTGTGACATATGGGACCTATATGTAAGTGGCACAAAGCAAAAAAAGAAGAAGGTATAGAGAGCATCAATGGAGGTTACTTGAGGGAGAGCTGAGGGAGGCCGGCCAATAGGCAAAACGGAACCCCTTAGTCCCAAGGGACAGCCGAAGGCAACACCGATCGGTGGGGCCCACAGCGACGGTGGTGGCTGCAACGACATGAGTAGGATAGAGGAATAATACCCGAGCATAGAATACAGAGAAGTAGGGTAAACACGGCCTAGAACGCTGCATGGTGAAGCTAAAAATATTGTCGGCTCAGCCGAAAAGTCGTCGAAGTTGACATAATCGATATTTGAATGGCGTCGGTAGAGAAAAAAAAAAGGAAAAACTTGATATTTCGGTGCTCGGTGAATGAAATCCAAAACCACTTGGAAGATAACTATCTGGGATGGTTTGACACGTTTTGACATGAAATGATGGAAGAAAACACTACCAGATAGATGGGAACACGAGATGTCCTAGGCGGCCATTGTTTGGTGTCAGAGGCAAAAATTTGTGGAAAGTTTTTGGGGAAAAGGATGGAAACACGGTATAGAATGTGATGAGGCAAGTTTAAGAGAGGTGATGGCATAGGCTAAAGCTTACCGGAGGAGACAAATTGATGATGGGAAGTGATTTCAGCCTAGATTGGGAAAAACTCGACTCTAGAAGATTGGTTGCACTAAAACTAAATTAATTTGGTAAGAAGGTAGATGGTACATGGAAACACAATGTGGTGTGAAAGGATCACAAAAATCTCACCAGGACGAGCCCACCTCTGCACGGTTCCAAGGAGGAGGGAGTACCAGCGGGCATGGGCTCCGACTAGGCAAAGTATGCCGACTCGGAGGTACACGCGGATGCGGAGGGCAGAGGAAGGCCCTTGGGCATTGGCGCGGAGGAAGAGTGCAGCGTGGGCGATGTGGAGGGAGAAGCTTCTTCGCCGTCGGCCGGTGTTGAGGCGGAGTCGTCGCCCGTGGAGGATGCTGGGGCAAAGTCCTTGCTTGCGCCGGTTACTTGGACGGAGCCCCCTCCTACGGCGGTTACCGAGGCGGGGTCGTCGCCTTACTCCCCGAAGACGAAGCGGCCCCGCACGCTTTCGCCCCTTCGCTCGGCGAGGGGGTTCGCTGTAGCGAGCAAGGTCGGGGCCCTATGGGACCTCAACTCAGACACCGAGTACCCCTGCTTCGGTGTCCCTGCGGTCCCCTCCGGATCTGCGGCTGCCGGGGGCGGGGGCCTAGTGGAGCGAAGCTTCGACACAGAAGCCCCCCGCCTGGTGGGATGGTCTCGCCGGGGGACGCCGATGTCCTTGGGGTTCCTAGCGGGGCTAAAGGTAAGCTTACATTGCTTCGTGTGATCCCGCTAGGGGTTCACAGGGCTGACCACCATGTCTGCTTGCAGCAACATGCCTCCCTGAACGTGGGACATCCGGCGCCGTCGAAGCTATCACCGCGGATGCCGCACGAAGCCTAGTGGACTTCGTCCCTCGACCGGAGGTGCTGGCAGCGTGGCAGGGGGTCGTGGATAGCGTGGCCGCGAGCCTAGACCGCCAGGCACTGCAGACCTGTGGGTTGGGACTCCTTGGGAGGGTGCTAGATATCTCTGAAATGAGGGTAAGTATCTGACCCTTAGTAGCGCGCGGCCCTTCGGAGGTGTTCTAACCGCTTTATTGTGCAGACCCTCGCCCATGCCTGTGAGCGAGAGGTATTAGGGGACCAACTGCGTGTCGTCGAAGGAGCTCTTCGCGTGGCGGAGGAGGCGCATTCCTCTAAAGACGACCGCATTCGACGTCTGGAGGTGAAACGCGTGGGGGCCGTCTCATATGCGAGGAGCTTGTGGCGGCGGTTCGGCAAGCGGCAGTGGAGGAGCAGGACGGCCTACTCCGGCAGGTTGCTGTGCTAGAGGAAGAGAAGAGCCATCTTGCTGCGTCTCTGAGGGAGCGGGACCTGGCTCTGGGCGACGCCTCGATGGCGACATGGGATGCTATGCTGGCCCTAGAGGGCACCCTTGAAAACCTTGTCGCCGAAGAGCCGCCCCGCTCATTCGGGCCCAAAGAGCTATTGCGGACACTTCGACTGATTGGGGAAGCTTTCAATCTTGCTCATGCCGCCGCGACGTCCTTTGGCAACCATTGCTCCTACGTGACCGTATGCCTGGCTTATGCGCTTCTCCAACACTAGGGCTGCCGTCATGTCGATGAATTGGACGACCCACAACTGGAAGTGCCGGCCGGGGCCGGAGTGATGTCCAGTGCAGTGCACGCTGTTCGCCCTGCCGTTCGGTTTTTTCATGAGCGGATCTGGGAGTACATCAGGGAGGCCGCGGTAAAGGTAGAGCTGCGTCGGACCATGTACGGCAAGGGGAACCTCGGCGAATGGCTAGATGAAGTCTCCCAACGCGACGATGATGGCGCCGACGGCTCGAGGCAGGTGTGACCACGGGGTTCTTGTATGTCGGTGTGTGTTGTAACCTACGCACCCCATTCTGTGAATGAAGCGAAGATTGTTTCCCTTACTTTGACCAACATGCCATTGTGCTCCAAGCAACTGCCTGATACGGACCAGCTGCTGATTTTCGACGCCATAACCCGGTGCCGTTTGCGGCACTGGTGGCGGGCTGAAGACTCGCTGGATTTCTGGGCGAATCAACCCTCGACGAGCGAGGCTTCGGCGCAGGAGGTTGTCCGGGCGGAGCCAAACGAGTAGCGTTCGCAGGTGGCCGACAGTGTATAATGTAATAGGCGATGTTATCGGTTGTGACCTTTGTAAGCACTTGTATACCAACGCGGTAAAGAAGCCGAAACACTCGTCCCGCCATCTTCTTTGGGCACACCCGCTTTGTGATTTTCTTGTGAAGTTTTGTTGGCTAATCGAAGTAGAAGCGCGAGGTAGGCATGCAAGTGCTCCATCCGCTACCCCTCGAAGTGGTGGCAGCGGAGCTGGCGCCTAGTCGAGGAAGACATGCGAGCGCTCCGTCCCCTACCCTTCAAAGTGGTGACAGCGGAGCTGACGCCTAATCGAATTAGACGCGCGAGCGCTCCGTCCCGTGCCCTTCGAAGTGGTGGCAGCGGAGCTAGCGTCTAGCCGAAGTAAATGCGCGAGCACTCCGTCCCCTACCTTTCGAAGTGGTGGCAGCGGAGATGGCGCCTAGTCGACGTGACACGCGAGCGCTTTGTTCTGTGCCCTTCGAAGTGGTGGCAGCGGAGCTGGCGGCTAGCCGAAGTAGACGCACGAGCGCTCCATCCCCTACCCTTCGAAGTGGTGGCAGCGGAGCTGGCGTCTAGTCAAAGTAGACGCGCGATTGCTCTGTCCCCTACCGTTCGAAGTGGTGGTAGCGGAGCTGGCGGCTAGCCGAAGTAGACGCGCGAGCACTCTGTCCCCTACCCTTTGAAGTGGTGGCAGCGGAGCTGGTGCCTAGGCGAAGTAGACGCGCGAGCGCTCCGTCCTCTACCCTTTGAAGTGGTAGCAGCGGAGCTGGCGTCTAGTCGAAATAGACGCACAAGCGCTCCGTCCCCTACCCCTCGAAGTGGTGGCAGCGGACCTGTCACCTAGTCGAAGTAGACGTACGAGTGCTTCGTCCCCTACCCTTCGAATTGGTGGCAGCGGAGCTAGCGCCTAGTTGAAGTAGATGCGCGAGCGCTCCGTCCCCTACTCTTCGAAGTGGTGGCAGTGGAGATGGCGCCTAGTCGAAGTAGACGCGCGAGCGTTCCGTCCTGTGCCCTTCGAAGTGGTGGCAGCGGAGCTAGCGCCTAGCCGAAGTAGATGCGCGAGCGCTCCGTCCCCTACCCTTCGATGTGGGGGCATTGGAACTGGCGCCTGGACGAAGTAGATGCGTGAGCGCTCCGTCCCCTACCCTTCGAAGTTGTGATAGCGGAGCTGGCGCCTAGGCGAAGTAGATGCCTGAGCACTCCGTCCCCTACCCTTTGAAGTGGTGGCAGCGGAGCTGATGCCTAGTCGAAGTAGACGCACGAGTGCTCCGTCCCGTGCACTTCGAAGTGGTGGCAGCGGCCGGCGCCAACCGGCGACGCGCGAGCGCCCGCCCTACCCTTCAAGTGGTGACGCCGGCCGGGCGCCTAGTCGAAGTAGACGCGCGAGTGCTCCGTCTCGTGCCCTTCAAAGTGGTGACAGCGGAGCTGTCACCTAGTCGAAGTAGACGTGTGGGCGCTTCGTCCCCTACCGTTCGAAATGGTGGCAGCGGAGCTGGCGTCTAGTCGAACTAGACGTGTGGGCGCTCCATCCCCTACCCTTCGAAGTGGCAGCGCCGGAGCTGGTGCCTAGTCAAAATTGACACGCGAACGCTCTGTCCCCAACTGCTGGATAGGATAAGGATAAAGTAGGCTTGGGGAATTACAGGAACTAGCTCTGTAGGCCCTGACCTTCGCGGTCGATGCGAGAGTTCACGGGCACAACTATTTCCCTGCAACTGTGGATATTGACGAGACATCGGAAGTGGGATTCGCGGAGCTCTGCACACGTCGCTTTGCAGCTGCTGGGGGGCTTTGCTTGTCCTCTGTTGCTTCAAGGGCCCCCAGTATAGGGGAACGCATGAAGCGTAATTGGCGAAACCCTGTAATTGAGGCGGGACAATACTATTGCATCACATGCGCCTAAACGATCGATGAGACGGTTAGGGCGCAATTAGCGGGGTCTCGCATCCAGGACTCTTTAAAAGGGGTAGCGGGCGAGTGAAGTACCACTCGTCTTCCCAAACATTGGTGCACTTGCAAGTTACCCTTTTAAACTCGTGGCCCCTAATCTGCTCCAGCTTCCTCCGGTGCTTCTTTACCGGCACCGATAGCGACAAGGGCTCCCACGCGCGGCTGATGCCGCCGGGACGATCGCGGGGTCGAACACCCCGTCCACACGGGGTAGACATGACGCCGCGGTGTGGGGCCCCTTCGCCAACTCGCCTAAGGGTCGTGGCTGATGAAGGGTAGTGGGCAATTCACTTGTACTTCAGCGAGGAAACTTCCAACTTCGGGGATAGACCTCCCTTTGGCGCCAACGAGGTCGCGCCCCGCCTGGGGTGCCTCTTACAGGCGCCTTACCTCCCCCCAGTCTCCTCCCCTAGCTCGAGGATGCTCCTGATGGGGGATTTTCACTTGCACCTCAATAAGGGGTCTTGCAACTCCAAGAGCGGATTTCGACCTCCCCGTGCCGGGGCCGCCTGCCCCTGGGGGCGCCTTTAATGAGCGCTGTCGTCTCTTCTCCGGAAGCGTAGGGTGTTGAGCTCCTCCATCGCCTCTTCTCCATGGTGTCACGGGCCAGCTCGTCTTGCATGACGCTGCTGCTAGGCTACGACGCCAGGAGGAAGCTTCCAATGCCTCCGAACTGAGGGGGTCCCCCTTAATGGGTGCCACACCGGGGTATCGTGAAAATGTATGTGCAGCACCTCGCCCTTGTAACCGCGACATTCCGTCCATGTGGCGCAAGTGGTTGGCGGAAAGCGCGGGGAGCCTCTGGTGTCCGTGCTCCGCTCTATTTATACTCCAGAGAGTGCGTGGGAGTGTCAACCATGTCTCATTTATACTCCGGAGAGTACGCGTAGTGATAGCACCAACGCGTGCACGGGACATCCGCGTCTTGTTTATACTCAGTAGAGTGCGCAGGGAGAACATCCACATCTTATTTATATTCCGGAGAGTGCGTAAGAATATGATCCACGTCTTATTTATACTATGAAGAGTACGCGCAGTGATGACACCAATGCGTGCGGGGAACATCCGCGTCTTGTTTATACTCAATAGAGTGCGTAGGGAGAACATCCGCGTCTTATTTATACTCTAGAGAGTGCGTGCGGAGGCGGATCTCGATGCTATGTCTTATTTATACTCAGTAGAGTGCGCGCGAAGGCATCCCCCACTGCGTCTTATTTATACTCTATAGAGTGCGTGTGGAGGCGAACCTCAATATTACGTCTTATTTATACTCCGCAGAGTGCGTGCAGAGGCGGACCTCGACACTACGTCTTATTTATACTCCGTAGAGTGCGTACGCAGGCGGACCTCGACGCTACGTCTCATTTATACTCCGTAGAGTGCGTGCGGAGGCGGACCTCGATGCTACGTCTTATTTATACTCCGTAGAGTGCGTGCGGAGGCGGACCTCAATGCTACGTCGTATTTATACTCGAGTGCGTGGCAACGTCAACCACGTCTTCTTTATACTCCGAAGAGTAAGCGTAGTGATGCCACCGACACGTGCGCGGGACATCCGCGTCTTGTTTAGACTCAGTAGAGTGCGCAGAGACAACATCCGCGTCTTATTTATACTCCAGGGGATGCGTGCGGAGGCAGGCCTTCACACATTTTTGCGGGAAACACGAGTAGCTTCACAAACGGTGAACTTTGTTAAATTCCCGTTTGCGCGGGTGAGCGAGTACAAAAAGGTTGGAGACTAACCACTCGGTTTTCATTGTCGTGGCGACGAGATAGAAGCCTCGGCTGCTTCCGCTGTCGGAGCCATCAGGGGGGTCCGGCGAGGTGCCTCTTGTGGCCGCTAGCGTCCTTTGTGCCGGCATTGTTGTGTTGGCATGCCCGGCCTAGGAGTCTCTCTTGACTGCATGGTGTGGTCCTCGGGTGCTGAGCTCTATGCACTGGACCATGTCCTGGTCGCCGTGGACGGTGATGACACCCCATGGTCCGGGGAGCTTCACGCATAGGAAGCCGTGGTGTGGGACTGCCCCAAATGAGTTGAGGGTTGGTCGCCCCAATATCGCGTTGTAGGGGTACTAGATATCAACAACGTCGAAGGTGGTGTCCTTGCTCCTCACGTTGTCGCCACAGCCGAAGGAGACCTGGAGGCAAATCTGGCCTAGCGCCATCAGCGGCTGACCTCCGAAGCTTTGCAGCGGAATTTTCGAGGAGCCTAGGCGACTCCGAGGGATCCCCATTTGGTCGAAGGCCCCAATGAATAAAATGTTCGCGTAACTTTCTCCATCGACCAGGACACGCCTGACGTCACAGCCTGCGATAGCAGCATGGATGACCAGAGGGTCTGGGTGGGGAAACTCCACACTGTCGGTGTCGGCGGACGTGAAGGTGATCTCATGTTGCGCCCTGTCCGGCGGTGCCTGTGCCAGGTATACTGCCACATGGTGTAGCCTTCGCACGTAGGCCTTTCGCTGCCGCTCTGAGGCGAACTCCAGGGAGGAGCCTCCGGAGATGACGTTTATGACCCTACACTGGGCGCCCTCCGGGGTGTGGATCCGTAGGGGGCTCTCCTGAGGCTGCTGCACATGAGCTTGCATCCGCCGGAGGCCCTCCTGAGTCTGCGCTCCTGATCCCGAATGCGTAGGGGGCCATCCAGGGGCTGCTGGACGTGTGCCACGACGGGTGGTGGCACCTCGAGATCCCTGTCTCTGGCAACATTTTGCCGAAGTGCTGCGATGGTGGTACATGAGAGGGTGTCGTGGCTTCCTCGGCTGTGTACCTCGCACCACTGGAGGCGGTGTTGGTCACCATATTCCACGTGGGCCCTATCCTCGTGGCCCCGGCCTCGGCCTCACCCCCGGCCCCGTCGAGCCCTGGCACCATGGCCAGCGGGGAAGTTGTCTTCTAAGACGCCCGCAATGTCGAAGACATGACGGGCTCTCCGAGACTTCTGTTGACCGCGCTTGGGCCTGTCGCCCGATGGGTCCTTGTGCTGGGAGGCACCCTTCAATGGTTCCTGCCCGCGCTTGCCCTTCGAGGAGCTTTCCTTCAGCGAGTCCTCGCTCTTCGCCGTGCCCTCCGCCAGATTGGCATCGGTGTCGTTGCCGTCATGCCTCCGCACGTCTTCCTCCACTCTGGCGTATTCTTCATCTTATCAAAGAGCTTCGCTACCGTCTTGATTGGCTTCCGCGTGTTGTACTCGGCCAGCGGCCCTAGGCGAAGACCCTGTATTGCTGCGTTGATGATGGTTGTCTTATTGACATCTTTGATCTGGCAGCGGACCTTCGCGAAATGTTTGAAGTACTCCCGAAGCCTTTCCGATGGTTTCTGCTTGATTGCGAAGAGCTGATCCGTATTGACACGCTCGACATAGTTCCCCTGGAAGTTGTTGTAGAGGCGGTCGCGGATCTGCTCCCACGCGTAGATGGAGTTCTGCTCTATGGTGAAGAACCAAGAGAGCTCCACTCCCTGCAACGCGAGGGAAGCCCCTTCGCCTTCGTGGTGTCGTCTTCGCCTGCTGCTTCAATGGCGGTCTTGTAGACGCGGACGAACTCCTGGGGGTCCGTGTTGCCCTTGTACGACGTGATGGCGTTGGGGAATTTGAAATCCTCCGGCCATGCCGCCTGCTGCAGGCCCACAGATAGCGGGGACTCTGGGTCCACAGATGTGGGGGCGTCGCGGCTGTCCGCCCGTTCGGGCGTGGGCTCCGACGCGACCACCGGCGTAGTATGCAGACTCCAAGCCTCTTGCATTCTCCGCACGGCCCCACGGAGATCCGCTGTCGGCGTAGATGAAGCGATCGGCGTACCTAGTTGCGCTGCCGGTGAAGCCGTGACCACCGCTTGTGCTCTTGGGTTGCCCGCCGCATCGACACGATGGACTCCGGCGTCGATGACGGGGCCCGTGTCGCCGCCGGGACCACTTGGCGCTCCCGCACCGGGTGTAGGGACGGCGGTCGTGCCTCGATGGGCGCCGACATTACCGCTCCCCAGCACCCGGCTGGTGTTGTCAGGGTCGACTGCCACGCCGGCAGCTGGGTAGGGCGTCACGCGTGGGGCGGGATCAGCCATCACGTCGGCGGTGGCAGGGTCGATCGTCACATCAGCGGTGGTGGGGTCGATCGTCACGCGGTGGGTGTCGTCGTTCGCACCCATGACCACCGACGCCGAAGCCCTGGTGTTGACGCGGGACCTTGCGACGACCCCTTCCTTCTTCTTCACCACCGATGATGAAGCTTTCTTCAGTGCTATCCTTCTTGAGATCTTTAGGCTTGCTCCTGCCACTCCCCACGGACGGCGCCAACTATTGTGGTTACAGACCAAACAGAGAGAGAGGGTATATGGTGGTGGAGAGTTAGGTGAGAAATGCTCTCTGGGGTCCTCCCTAGGGCTTGCATCACGTATATATATATCTCGTAGGGAGTGTTTTTACAATCGTACCTTTACCTCCGAGTATCCTTTCCAAGGGCAACTATGTCATTGTACATGTCTATCTTGGGTTTATAACTTCCAAACAGGCTAGCTGGATTTAGGTGAGGGCCACCCCTACAACAAGCACCCTTGCTGGAACTTGGACGAGCTGAAATTGATAGTACCAGTAATTACACCGCGGAACTACCGTAGTGAGGTAGTACCGTACCAAATAGCCGAACTACCGATGTTCGGAAGTACCGACCTGTTCCAGCGGTATGTTTTTTCCGGAAAGTACCACTTGAAAAACTTAAGTTGGTAGAAATCGGAAGTACCAGACATTGTACGGTGGAACAACCGCGGTGCGGTAGTACTGCATAGACATGCGGAACTACCGCAGTGCGGTAGTACTGCACTATTTTTTCTAACAGCTAGTTCTGACATTCTAACAGAGCCGTTACTGTGTGCTACAGTGAACTGCGGTAGTACCATGCTTTCAACGTCGGTTGTTCCGATTTCTCTGATTTTTCAGATTAAAATTTTGCAACGGCTAGTTTTGGTTGTTGAGGGTATAAATACCCTCTACCAGCTCAAGGACAGTGCACTGAGCTAGTATTGAACATCTTTGAGCCTTGAGCATTTATTCACACCTCTTTTCTCTTATGCATTTATTTGAGGTGTTGTGAGCCATTTTGAAGTGCATATATCTTTTAGATTGATCCTTGGCACTTGAGCACCATCAATCGAAGCGTGATTTTTTACTCTTGGTGCTTGGAGGTTGATTACGAGGTGATCTCTTCAAGAAGCTTGTGAAGAGGCCTCAGTAAGATTGTGAGTGGCTTGATGCCCACCATCTCCAGAGAGGAGCAAGAGCAACTAATAGTGATCGAGGAGTTGTGGCATAATTCGTGGAGCCAGTCCAAAAGTGATTGGGCTTTTCTCAACGTAGACTAGTGAAAACCGACAAGTCTTCGATACCACGGAAAAAACATTACGAGTCCCTTGTGATTATTTCTTTACTTTCCTTTAGCATTTATATTTATTGCTTGGGGTACCTTAGGTTTACTAGAATTAAATAGGTTGTATCTAATTAGTACATTTGCCTAGTGTTGAATTGTTGTAATTAATTTTAAGAAGGTAAAATTTTAAAACCTCCTATTCACCCCCCTCTAGTCGGTTGTCCTTGATCCTACACCCTCTCCGAAAGTTTGGGATATACGTTGGTTTTGAAACAGCATCCATAATCAGGTATTTGGACTCTATGATAGGATATTTGCATACCGCCCATTTCGCTGATAGTATATTTGATGAGGATAGTTTCTCGACATTAGGGGAGAAAATCAACCATTTGATGAAAAATATCAGAAAATTACATGGCGAACCACGGGAATCCATGCATATGACCCGTGCACTAGTGAAGCAAATACAGAAGTCCAAAAGATCGTTGATTTGCAGGCATTAGCAAATCAACTAGCTGATCACTTTAGTGATTTAAAGAGCATCACAAAGTCACATGTGTCTGCACACAATGCACCGGACAGGGTTAAAATACTGAAGAAAGTAGAAGGTATCTCTAATCCCGTCTAGAGGCCTTAGAATAAAAGGACAGGAACTTCGACCCCTCGAATTCTAAGTAGCCGGGGATGCCTGGTGAAAAAGGATAAAAAAGGACTTAACACAGCCAATCACTAAAGTTCCTCAGAACTAGCAGGGGAGCCAGTTGAGACCTGGTACTAGTATGGCACCTTCAAAAATGAGCATACTGGATCTGAACATTCCTATAGAGATTGAAACCAGTATGGATATGTACACACATATCAGAACTGACAAACTAAAGGGACTTGGCCCCGTAACTAGAAGGAGGGGTGAGCAAGCAGAAGAACTACAATGATCATCACATGATGAAATAGGTATACACTATGTGCACATGGAAGAATCCATGAATAAGACAATAGCCAATGTTGATATTTATTATACAAAGAAAATTGTCACCATCAATGATCTTAATCTAGAACCTGCATCGCTCACTGAATGTAAGAAAAGTGATAATTGAGATGATTGAAAAAAGGCAATTAAAACTGAATTATTATCTCTGAATAAAAGAGAGGTGTTTGTGCCAGTAAACTACACGCCTCCCTATGTGCACCCCGTAGGGCATAAGTGGGAATTTGTTTGAATGAGAAATGAGAAAATTGAAGATGTAAGATATAAAGTAAGATTTGTTACACAAGGTTTTACACAACGATCAGGAGTTGATTATGAAAAAACTTATTCCCCAGCCATCGGTGATATTACCGTTAGATATTTAATCTTGATGGCAGTAAACCTGAATTTAGAAATGAAATTGACGGATGTAGTAATGACATACCTTTGTGAAAATTTGGATTCGAACATTTATATGAAGGTATCTCTATCCCAAACCAAAACAGAGCAAATAGAAATATGTGCAATGTAACACTCAGAAAATTATTATACGGGCTTAAGCAATCAGGCAAGAAAAGCTACACGAACAATAAGGATTATCCCTGTGTATTTATACGATGATCCTAGAACAGATTTTGTATAATCTCAGTATATATATAGATGATTTGATATCATCAGAACCCTCGATGATATAAAAGAAATAAGCTCTTACCTAAAACTAGAGTTCGAAATAAAAGATTTGTGTAAAAAAACATATTGCTTAGCCATGCAGCTTGAGCATATCCCAGAAGGAATATTAGTACATCAGTCGGCTTACACTCAGAAGGTGTTAGAAATATTTGGCTTTGCAAAAGCATACCCTTCAAAAGTACCAATAGTTAGGAGATTTTTGCAGCAAGATAAGGATTCGTACAAATCTTGAGAAGAGGGAAAGAAAGTCCTGGGACCGAAATTCCCATACTTAAGTGCAATAGGAGCAATTATGTATTTAGCAAACTGTACTAAACTGGATATCGTATTTGCCGTAAACCTATTAGTAAGGTATAGTGTAAAACCTACCAAAAGACATTGGCCGAGAACAAAAAACATCTTTCGATACCTCCAAGGAAGCAAATACCTTGGACTATTTTACAGAAAGAATCAAGATCTGAATATGACCCGTAAACCGCTAGATCACAAACAGGCTATGTATTCCTGTGTGATAGAACTACCATTTTATGGAAATCGTCTAAGCAAAGTCTTGTATCGATTTCAACGAATTACTTGAAAATCATAGTACTGTACGAAACCGTATGAGAATGTGTTTAGTTTGGACGGATGATTCACCACATCCAGCAGTTATGTGAACTGAACATCGTGCAAGCTCTCATAATTATCTATGAAAATAATATAGGTTGTGTTGCACAAGTACAAACAGATTACATGAAAAGTCATCTCACAAAGTATATCAACTCTAAGTTCTTCTATACTCATAAATTGTAAAAGATAGACAAAATTAAAGTATTGCATACTAAGTCATGTGAAAATCTTACAGATTTATTTACTAAATCACTTTCAGCATCTAATTTTGAAAAATATGTATGTGGAATTAGAATGATGAGACTTAGAGAAGTGCAGAACTCAAGGGAAGATTCTTCTCGAGTTCACTATTAAATTTGATCACGAAAATTGAGTACTTAGATAATAAATTCTATATATTAAATTATATTGTGTGGATTGTACTCTTTTTTTTCTTGATAAGTTTTTCTGAAGTTTCTCGGCCAAAGTTTTTAATGAAGCAATTCGTACAACACAATACAACATGCATCATGTACTCTTTCTCTAAATTTTTTTCACTTGATTTTTATGAAGTTTTAATGAGGCATGAACGTGTCAGATGAGTGCCCAAGGGGGTGTTGAAAAATCTTGGCTGGGTCTGCAAGCCTGGCTTATTGGTGGGCACCCTCTACTTAGTATATAAATAAAGGTCCCAATCATTGTAAAGTTGTATATAAATAGAGAAATGAATAAAGAATGGAGTTTCCCTCTTTATCTCTCTGTATTCAATTTATTGTTTGCAATATATTTGATCTATTTCTTTTGTATAGGAAAAATTAATTAGACTGAACTTATCAATGATGATTCCTCAACAGTTTGGAGAAAGTAAAAATGAACATGAAGTTTTCTTTGGTGGAGTTCAGATAAGGCAGTACCAATGTGTTCGGTTGGGACTAGAGACAAGCTTTGCTTCCCTTGTAAACAGGAGACTAGATACGAATACACATGCATAGATTGTTTTGCCAACTCCCGTACATGGACTTCAGAGGAACTAGCAGGTCACGGCTCTGGTATGTTCCCAATTCGGCACAAGACAATTTGGCTGGGCAGCAACGAGCCCGCGGCGAGTTTCCGGCCAAGCAACAAATTTTTTTTTTTTTTGATAAATACGATTCGGATGAAACAAAGGAAATGACTCAACGATTAAATGATGTAAATAAATACGGTGATCAGTACCTAAACAAAAATTCTAATGAATTAAAACTTAATAAAACTCACAAACATAACAGATGAAAAAACTAGGGTTTATTTTTTTTGTATTGTAATTTTCAGTTTAATAGACTACTAACAGAAATAAATCAAGCTAAAAATAAGAGTAAATAATACTACTAATAAATCGTGCTTTGATACCAAGATAAAACTGGATTGTCTGATCTTCTTAACATAGAATCAAGATACTCATGTACTATCTCTTGAATCACAACTATCTTGTATTGTCAATGCAAAAACGAACACTTTTTAATTTGTAAGATCACACATGCTGGACTTTACGACCACTAAGCAAAGCTCTATCACGCTCCCAATTTTCAGCGAAAAGATTGAATGAACCCAATTTCCAGCGAAAAGATTGAATGATCTTAATTAGAGAAGCAATCATAATTTTCCCACATGGCATTCGACCATCAGGAAGGAACTCAAGCAATCAATCTATTATCTATTTAATGTCTCATAATATATGGTCTAATCTGATACAAGGCATCCCAAGTATTTTATGGTGTCTCCGTATTGTAGCTGCTAGGGACGGCCACATCTGAGTCGGTGTCCAGCTGAAGCAACATCCAAGGAAGCTAAATTGGACTCATAATACGTATCGAAAGAGCGCAAGATATATGTGTATCCACATCAAGAGGCATCTCTCCATCTTGAAGATTGAACAGGCCGACTCGATTCGGGATGTGGTCAAACGCGTCGTGTCCTTTGTCTTGGCAAAATTCATAGCAAGCAGCCAAAACCTGAACCATCATCCAATCGGTCATGACTTTAACTACTCTGTAGAAGAGGCAGCCCGACTGATCGAAGAACATGAACCAGTCAGTCGCAAGGTGGCCGAGGAGATGCAACTCGAGATAGAGTAGTTTGTAATGAAAAGATTTATAAAAAACATACCTTTTATCAATGAAAGTTGGCTTTTTTTTTCTACAATCTATCTTGTTAATTAGTTAGTACCCGTAAGACAAAAAAGGAAAAAAGAGAATGAATTTATGACTAAGAATAAGTTAAACTGATAATAACTGCATCTTAGCCTCCGACTATTTACTTTGTTTATGTGAATATAACAAAGCAAATGGTATAGAGTAAAGTATGTAGAGGGCAGAGTGACTCATCATACCATAGTCCAATTCGATTGTTATGTTCTGGTAGCAAAAGTGAGGAATAAGTCGACGCTGGGAAGTTCCTTCTAGTGGGTATGACCATATACAGAGAGGAAAGGCTTCAACTAGGTAATGTTACCTCACTTTGACCAGGTTAATCAAATCAAATACATGAACCATGATAAGACAAATACTCAGAACTCTTTCTCTTATATGCACTCGACGTCTTCATAGACAACACAATCATTCTTTGCTAATAGCAAGAGTTAGAAATGGCGCAACACTAGCAGGCTCCTCCTAGTGGGCAAGACCACATGCAAAATGGAGAGACTTCGATTAGTGGTATTCCCTTCTTCGACCAGTAAAAATAGATTGCATATACTATAAGTGCTTGAAAAATATAAAAGAAGCTCTTCTGAACATACAACAACAAAGACTACAAGGTTGGACCTTACGATAGAATTTACGACCTTGAAAATGGTAGAAATGTTACACGTAGAATTTACGTAATTGGTCGATGTTCCAACAGTTTGTGAGAATCTAGCCATCATTCATGTCGTACAGAGCCTGGCCATGTGACTTCGACCATAGTGTAACGACCTTTCCACTTGGGGGAAAGCTTATTCCGATTAGACTGGGATTGAATTCTGCTCAATACCAAATCACCTACAGCAAAGGCTACAAGGTTGGACCTTATTATCGTAACACTTACGCATATGTCGAGACCCGAATATGCAAATTCGGTCTCTCTGTGTAAACTGCACTAGTCCAGGATCACGCTAGTGCACACAGTCAAACATAGATGTCATCATAGTCATACACACGATAATAATAAAGGAAAACTCGAATATCGATAAAATATCAAGGGTACGACCTTATGGCCAAGCTTACAATATCTCTAGCCGGAAGGGCTTAACAAAATAGCAGCGGAAATCCAAAATAAAGCGTAGCGACCAATCGACAAGCCACAGGCTATCGAGTGGAGAACGAAGCCTAATCCGTGAAGTCGTCGTAGTACTCTCCTTCTGGCACCTCCTGCTGATAGTACTCCTCTCCCTCAACTGAGCAACATAGGCGTAAAGCCGTGAGTACATTGGTACTCAAGAAGTCGCTTGTAACAATAATTGCAATATAATATGCAAGGCTTACCAAAGGAAGGCTGAAAGGTTAATTTGCATAAAGGCATTTATTGATGAAATATATTAAATAACTTGAAAGCGAAAGTTAACTGAAAACAGTAACAATAGATAATCAAAGGAATAAACATGAACCACTTGTGAACACCGATTCACAAGTTAAACCAACGGTGAACTACCTGTCCACTCCCAACATAAACCACCAAGTTATAAATGAAACACTAACCCTCGTGTGAAATCCCCGAGCACTGTCCATGACCGAGGACGCGGCTATTCGAATAGTTTTACACTCTGCAGAGGTTGCACAACTGTACCCACACGATGTGATTAGCCTAGGCCTAAGGAAATCACAACAAGGCCTTTACAATGCTCTACCTCAACACAATCCTGCCCGCTAGGGTTTCGCATCACACCCCCCCTTGCGCCACATGGAAATCAGCAACCATGTCATCACAATGGCAGAATTGAATTGAAATATTACAAATTAATCAGCCAGTTCCATCCCATAATAGACATGTGGTTTGCACGATTAAGCTCAGATCAATGGCGCACAAAGTTAAGTCCTTAGCATTACCCGGGCGAGACTACCACATCCCACAAAGTACAACCGCATTTCCCTTTCTTGCACGATCACTCGCCCGAGTGCAAAACCAATTTGTATAACCAAGCCAACGTCACACCAATGACGTGGCACAAATTTTAATACACGTGGCACCAACCACAGTTCCATATGTCATTAATTCAAATTAATGATTTAACATGCGTGAAGAGATCAACCGTAAATATCAACCGGCTAAGCAATCTAATCGTACCAACCCATGTGATAAATAAACTAGCATCACTAATAAATTTCCCAACCTATGGTGACAATGGCATCATGGTATTCCAAAGTGTCAAGGAGGTATAATTGCAATTGGGACAATAACTACCTGTGCAACGGTTTGAATAAAAATAGCAATGCAATGTAATTTAAAGCAAAATAATTAAATAATAGTTTGTAAAATTGGGTTCAACATGATCAAGGGACACGACTTGCCTTCGTTATGCTCGTGGGTACTCTGGTCTTCGCGCGAAACTCGCTCCTCCGAATCCGAATCTAACGAGAGAGAAAACGACCGGAAACAAAGAAACACATAAAATGACAAGAAAAAGAACTCCAAAATTCACAAAACCAGAACCAACAGCTAGAGCTCGATTTTAGATGAATTTAGAAAAAAGAACGGGGTCAATCGGAGCTAGGACGGAGGAGAACGGGCTCCCGGAAAATTAATTCAAAATTAATTCGGGAAAAACGGAAAAGTTATTGTCTTTGTGAACCCGGTCCACGAGATTCCGAGTCCATCGTGGACGCGTCCACGTAATAGAGCACGGGGCGGCCGACGGCGGGCGTCGCGGCGACGCGGCGGCATATCTTTGCCGCCACGCGGTGGTGACGTGGCGGCTGACGTGGCAGCTGACGTGGCTGCCACGTGGCACCTGGGGGCGGGTCACGGCTGACGTGGCATGCCACGTAGGATGCCACGTCAGCTAGGGCTGACGTGGCCCGGCTGACGCGGCACGGCGCGCGCGCGGCAGCGGATCCGGCGGCGGAGGGCGACGACGCGGCATGATCTCGACCTTCGGTCCAGATCTGGAGCGACGGCGAGGATCGCGCGCGCGCGGCGCGGGCGACGGGCGGATCGGCGACGCGTGGCGGCTCGCCGCGCGAAGCGTCGCGGACGCGCGCGCGGGCGCGGGGGAGCGGGAGATGGCGACGCGTGGCGGCGCGAGGCGGATCGGCGACGCGGCGGCGCTCCCGCGGCGTCGCGCGCGCGCGGCGCGCGCGCGCGGCGCGGTCCGCTCGGGACCGAGGGCGGGCGGGTGCGGCGACGGCGGCGGGCGCGGCGCGGCGACGGCGAGCGAGAGAGCGGCGAGGCTCACCGGCGAGGTCTCGGCGACGGCGACGGACGGCGCGCGGAGGCGCGACGGCGCGCGCCAGGCGCGCGAGCGGCTCGGCGACAGCGGCGGCGCGAGGGCGAAGGCGAGGGCGGCGGCGACGGTTCGTCACGGCGACGGCACGCGAACCGAGGGACGAACGCGATACTTATCACGCGAACCGAGGCAATCCCGATCGGTTACGACACGGAGCAAGCGCGGTTTGGTTTGGGCGGCCGGATTCAACGCGGAGGATCGAACGCGGCGCACGCGAGGGTTAGGGTTTGGGTTTGCGCGCGCGCGAGGGTGGACGGCGGAGATCGCGCGCGCGCGCGATCGGGCGGCCGAGGCGCGCGCGGGCGCGGCGGTCGGCGCTGCGTTGTTGTGCCGCCGCGTGTCGTGCGGATCGCGCGACACGTGGCGCGAGGCGATCGGGCGGCGGATGCCGCGCGCGCGGAATCGGTCTGTGGCGGCGCGGCGCGCGCGGATGGGCGACGCGTGGAGGAGAGAGGGAGATCGGGCAGCGGGGATTAGTTTCTTTTCTTTTCTTTTTCCAGAAATTCAAATAAACTTCTAAAAGCTCTAGAAAATAGCAAATAAATCCGGAAAAATCACCAAAAATACCAGAAAATTCCTTGTGACACAAGGAACTCAAATAAAATATTTTCCACTTATGTTAATGTTTATTTTAATCACATTAAATCATTTAAAACTTTAAAAATTCATTTGAAGCTTCAATTAATTTCAGAAAATTCCAGAAAATTCATTTTTGAAATCCAGGCTTTAAAAATCTCAGAAAAACAGGATGTTATAGCATAGCTCGCTGATGGACTGTTGATTGGATTAAAGCTTGGTTCCTCTTCTTTTCAAGTAGGTTAATGTGATCTGCTTAAAGTTGCTCTTGGTTAAAATCATTAAAGTTCTTGACCCTTATTGATCAGAGCTTTAGTTCTAGAGGAAGCATGGCTTTGGCCCCCAAAAAGTAAGAAAAAAGATGTCTCTCCTATTGCCCGACTTGGAGTCGTATGAATTGCCTATAATACTGAAGATAGTTCTTGTACCCAAACCCTCGAGTGCTTTACAAGCTGATTGAATATTCATGTCTTGATACCTTGCATTACTTGGTCATTCATGTGCTTGATTGCCCCATTACTCTGAGGATGGGTGACCGAAGCAAAATAGAGTTTGGTATCCAATTCATCATAAAATTCTTAGAAATTTGTGCTCAAAAATTGCTTACCGTTGTCTATGATTATTCGACTTGGAACTCCAAATCGAGTAATCACCCTTCTCATCATGAACCTTTTTGCAGCTTATGTCATTATCCTAGTCACTAGCTCGGCCTCTATCCATTTTGTAAACGTGTCAATAGCCACAAAAAGGAACTTGAAGCCCCCCGGTGCTCTGAGGAACAGTCCTAGGATGTCAAGCTCTCAGGTCTCAAAAGGCCAAGATAGAGAGATCATCTGGAGAGCCTGAGCTGGTTGGTATATTTGTTCACTATGAAATTGGCATCATACACACCTTTTCACCAACTCTTTGGCATCATTAAAGGTCGTTGACCAATAAAAATCTTGTCGAAAGACTTTTTTGACCAGCGTTCTATACAAAGCGTGTGCTACATAGATGCCCCTATGTATGTCGATAAGGAGTAATAGTCCTTCTTTCTGTGATATGCATCGCATGAGAACCCCTTGAGTACTCTGTAGAGTACCTCATCAACCAAAATATACATTTTGGCCTTATGCCTAAACGATATGCTTTGAGATCATCATCGGGTACTGAATCGTTCTGAAGATACTCGTAGATGGGAGCCATCCAAGTATCCTTGTACTCTATAGAGGCCGTCTCATTAAGGATTGTCTCTGGTACTTCGACCAAAGATGGCTTCTGGAGTTGCTCCAGAAGACTCCCTGTAGTACTTGCGATCGGGATGAAGCTATTCGAGCCAACTGGTCTGCAAGAAAGTTATCCTTTCGAGAAATATTTGCGATCGGGATGAAGCTATTCGAGCCAACTGGTCTGCAAGAAAGTTATCCTTTCGAGAAATATACTATAACTTGAAACCAAAAAAGTGATTTCCAAGCTTTCTGACTTTCGACAAGTATCGAGACATGGTCGAGTTAGAGTACTAGTACTCTTTTTCGATCTGATTCACGACTAGTTGAGAGTCCCCTCTCATGAATAGTCAACGAGTCCCGAGCACTTTAGCAACTCGTATGCCAGCCAAAAAACCTTTATATTCAACTATGTTATTAGTAGTTGGAAAGTGTAACTTAATGACATACTTTAAAGTCTCCCCCGTAGGAGTTCCAGAACCACCCCAACCCTCGAGCCATTTATTGTTAATGATCTGTCAAAGTATGTTGCCCACTGCTTATGACCATTGTATGGGGGATCCTGAACAAGTTCAGGATTTGTCCATTCGGTGACAAAGTCTGCCAAAATCTGGGATTTCACAGCTGTTCGGGACACGAAATGGAGGTCGACCTCCTCAAGTTCTACTGACCATTTGGACATGCGCCCCGCTATTTCCCTGTTATGGAGAACCTCTCCTAAAGAAAACTCAAACGACACAATAATTTTCTATGCCTGAAAGTAATGCCTCAGTTTCCTCGAAGACATGAGGAGAGCATACAAGAGTTTTTGGACCTGAGGGTAGCTCTCCTTATGCCCATGTAAGACTTCACTTACATAATATATCGGTCGTTAAACATTTTCACGCTCTGCAACCAGTATAGAACTTACTATCTGTTGCGTGGTGGATAGATATACTAGAAGCATCTCGCCTTGTTTCAGAGAAACTAGAACGGGGGCACTCGCAAGATACCTCTTGACATCCTTGAAAGCATCGTTAGCCTCTTTCGACCACTTAAAACCTTCGTATTTCCTTAGAAGTTTGAAGAAAAGAAGTCCCTTCTCACCCAGTCTTGCAATGAAATGACTTAGAGCCGTCATACATTCGATGAGGTTTTGTACCTCTTTCTTTGTGGTTGGAGGGTGCATCTTCTCGATAACCTTGATCTTTTCAGGGTTGGCCATGATACATCTTGCCGAGACAAGGAATCCGAGCAACTTCCCTGATGAGACTCTGAATACTCACTTCTCTGGATTAAGTTTTAAGTGATGCTTTCTAAGATTGTCGAATGTCTCCTGCAGGTCTGAAATATGATTAAGTCGTTTGATACCTTTTACAACCAGATCATCAACATATGCTTCCAAGTTACAGGCTATTTGACGAAGAAAGGTCAATTGTATCACAGACGGTTCAAAAACCGTTAGTGATGACCTCATGTCTGTGATGACGGTTTTAAATCATTTGTGATGACCTTCTGTAGTAGTGTTAAATGTGGATGTATTGTATATAGAGAGACATATATGCAGAAACACAAAATAGCAATACCTTGTTTCAAGCTCATCCCATGCTGAAGCGTGCTGGTATTCGACAAAAGGAATAGTGCAAACAGCAACTACTACTTGAAACAAACTACTGAAAGATGAGACCAGCAGACCGCTAAGGAACACATGAAGTCTGCCATATCCTGAGGACTCATCGTCTAACGTTATATGGTTTGAGTGATGTCTCCTCAACTCCACATATATAATTTGCAGTAACCTCTTCCGACCAGTTTCTTTTCTCCAGCTGCTCTGGATTTGACCTTACCATGTTATCTTGTTATGCAGTCCCCTGAAGAGTTTTTCCACACAAATAGTTTGATCACTAGTGGTGATTCCTGCACGCAACAAGTCCTGGATTATCCTGTTGTGCACTCCTCTTGAGGTCATCATTTTACACAAAGGAGGTCTACCTGATTTCTCGCGTTCCCACGGAACTTGCAGGATCCAATCACGACTATAAACTCGTCGCAAGAGAGAGAGAGAGAGCAGTAAGCTAGCTAGCTATCCTGAATTATCAAAAAAAAAAAAGATACACAGCTAGTTTAAGTGGTTGATTACCCTTGTTGGCCGCCACTCTAACTAGAGTGTCACTCGCTCGGTTGTTGCTGTCATTTTTTGTTAAGCGCGTTGCAGAAGTCGTGGTAACCACAGTGCGCCGCAGCCGCAGGTCATGCATGGCGGCTCCGTCGACCAGAAGCGTCCACAACACGTGCCACGGAAAAAGAAAATCAGCACACCACAACACTCATATTTTTTAAACCTTAATTTTAGAACACTTGGATAGAATAAAAGATGGTTAGATCGTTAACTAGAAAAAAGTCTTCAACTCAACTCAATGACACAACCAATCCATATCTAACCCTAATAGATACTATCTACTAGCACATATGAGAAAATTCTTTAACTTCACATAACACGGGTTTTACTCTCATACAACACGGGTTTTACTCACACACTAAACTCATGCACACTTTTCAAAACACATAGGGACAAATGCACTAAGTCCTTAGCATTTGATCCTCTCAGGTTCCCCTTTGACATAAACTGCTTTCCCAAGCGTCGCTCAAGCACTGTGATTTTGATCAAAGATAGTTTTTGATATTTGGCCATCTTACCAAAATACCCTTTCTTCATCTGATCTTCATCTTTTTTGCAAGCAAAACTATTAAAGCTTCAACTTAGCAAGAATTTGCACAAAAACTCCAAATCATTCTTTAGGTATGTATTTTTATTAATCTTTCTCCTCATTTGACAATAGAGACATCAAAATGTGTGAAAGAAAATAGAATATGAATGAGATTAAGTAGCTTCATTTTATTCATTTTTAGCTTAAGGAGCCACAAAAATTATCTAAAGTGACTCTACAATTATTACACCAAACTATATTATGTGAGGTAGCTATCTAGATCATGGCAGTTCATATATTGCAAAATTAAGCCAATTAAGCAAGAATATGAAATTAAATAGATTTTTAGTTTGTCAAGTTGCTCAAGATCATCTTTTAGCCAAATATATCCAAAAATAAATAAAGTCATATCAATAAATTAAATGAAACTAAGAAACTACAATTGAGTTAATTTAAAGTGCTACAAATTCAAAATTGAATCATTTTGCTCAAGTACTTAGAGTTAAGCACAAATAGCACAATTGACAATTTTTGAAACTACACATTTTGGACTTATCTTAATAAAGTCCTAAATTGGAAGTCATCTACAACTGCCTCCTAAGTGTTAACCGTTTTTCATAAATTTTGCTTTTTTAACCTTGTGCTAGATCTCAAATCTTATTCCGACCATCCTAAGCAATAAGCTTAAGAGAGTGGTCATGGCCATCTAAAACTCCCCTTGAGTTCATGCCTAATACAATGGCAAACTATATCATAAGAAAGAATTAATGAGATTAGTTTTTTTGCATACAAAAAAGATCATTTTTTTATTTTTACTTCAAGAACAATGAGCTACTCCTTATTCATAAGTTATACCCAACATGAACCGCAAAAACCTAGGAGAAGTAAACTCATGCTTCAACAAATTACTAGCATGGCTCAATCTAAACCTCAATTTAGATTCTAGACTCAACTTAACCTATTTGACATGGCATAAATTATAAGAGGATCATTAGAACAATACTAGTTATAAGATCCAATAAAACATGATTTAGTTCAAAATTTTCATAATTAAGAAAACTAGCATGATAGAATCTAAACTACATATATAAAGATACAATAAATCTAGCAGACTAGCATAAAACATGGTAAGATATAAAGCAAGATATTATGACACACAGGGATAATAGTCAAATCTCCATATGTTATTTTACAATGCAAGTTGCTGAATTTAACTATGCATTATGCTATAGTCGATGTAAAAGAATTAAACTCCCCCATCAAAATAGAGCAAAACATTACTACAAAAGAGGCTATACTGGACGCCTACATCACAGATGGTTCCCATGAACCGTTTGTGATGTAATTATCACAAACAGTTCATACGAATAACCATCTATGGTATTTTCACAGACGATTATTTATATGAACCGTCTATAACAATACAAGACATCATAGACAGTTTATACTAATAACCACATGAGATGTATCACAGACGGTTATTGATATAAATCGTATGTGATAAAGGCAGACATCACAGATGATTTGTACTAATAACCGTTTGTGATACTTCATAGATGGTTTGTATTATAAACTGTCTATAATAATGAAGTTATCACAGATGGTTCGTGTTAAAAACTATCTGTGATATATTTCACATCTTGTAATCCTCTAATGTTTCATAATCTCTCACCTGAGTCCGAGTAACATTCCGTTCTGAGACACCTTTAGTAGAACGGACATAATTTTTGCATACGGTGTTCGATTTTGACGTTCTTGTATTCGCTGAAAAGCTAATGACGAGCCCGATTCAAAAAAAGAACCCGCTTACGCTAGTCGCTCTCTAAGACCCCCAAAATCAGCCATCTTTAGCTCCAAATTTGTTTCATAAGTTTTTTGTTTCTGTTTTTGCCAAAATTTTTGATCTTTTCTTTAGAATTTGGGGTTCACCTCAACAGCAAAGTTGTATATCTCATCAACACCTTTCAAATGAGCATATATAAGTCATATAAAATTTTGCTATTTTATCTTTTGAGACTAGCTGTTTACATTACACCAATATATTATCTTCTAGCGTCTGCCATTATTACAAACAGTTTTTGTTAAGAACCGTCTGTGGTATCTATATCATAGATAGTTTGTAATTCGAACTGTCTGTGATAAGCTCTGCCATGTCACCCATCCACGACATCTCCCCTAGGATCCAGATCTCACCCGTTCATCCTCTTCGCATCGAACGGCAGGCACCGGTCTCCTCCTACTCCTATTAATCCCTCTATCCCTACTCTAAGAACTAACACCACCAGTACTATTTTAACTCGTTTGTGTGCGGAAAGGGAGGGAAGGGGTGACTGAAATTTCACTTGAAGCAAGATGAAAATGAAAAAGGCAATGGCAGATCCGCACTATTCCAACTCATCGACATTGGCAGGGGGATTCTGCTTGTTATATCCTAAAAGTGTGGCATTCTGTTAATTTTGGTATAGAAGCTAAAAATGTTGTTCATTGCCTTTATATTTCTGCTGCTTGAAATTTTTCCTCTCCACTTGCTTTAGATTATAGTTTAATGAAGGATGTGTAAGTCTAGCTTGCATTACACTAAAGTTTCTTGTAGTGTAAGCACATTTCTGAATTTGAAACAATGAATTTCTAAGTGTCCTCTTGTGTATACAGTGCTATATGTAATTTAAATCAGAAATTCAAATTCAAGTACGTTGTTTTGCTTTCGGAGGCCATGGCATGGCTAGCATTTACTGAAGCTAACTGAAAAATAATACAAATTTTAGGTACTATCACAAACAACTTTGTGGTACTATCACAGACCACCACCAAAAACCGTCTGTGATATGTAGGTATCACAGATGGTTCGAGACAAGATCTGTCTTTAATATGTCTCTCATCATAGATGGTTCTTATTCTGAACCGTTTGTGATATGTCGTCATCATAGACGATTTACGATTAGAACCGTCTGTGATATTATGCCTTCACATATGGTTTATGACTAAAACTATATGTGATATTATGTCTTCACAGATGTTTCTAATTCCAAACCATCTGTGTTATGTTTATCACAGACGACTCACAAATCGTCTGTGATAAACTCCGATTATCATTGAACCATTGATTCAGACAGTTCAAGAAACCATCTGTGATGATAGTTTTGAACCGTCTGTGATGGCCATTTTTGTAGTAGTGAAAAGACTAATAACCCCCCCTCCCACGCGCGCGTGCGTAAAGAAGCAAATTGAGAAGAATCAAGAGTCCTAATGAAAACATCTGCAACTTGGTACTCTGACTCTACAAAGTGAAGCACAACATCACTCTTCTTCTCTATATGGTCTCTAAGAAAATAGTATCTAATGTCAATGTGCTTGGTCATGTAGTGTTGCACAGAAGAGAGGAACACAATCTTAGGCCAACTCATAGTCCTGCAGAGTAGATCAGATCTAGAAAATCTAAGAATAACTACTAACAATAGCTACATATGTCGCTTCTTCAATGGACTGTGCAATTTATGACTAGTTCGTAGGTGATTAAGACATAAGAGATGTACCTAAGAAATGACAAGTGTTAGAGATACTCTTCCTATCCATCCTATAATCCACAAAATTAGCATCAGAAAAAAGTACAAAGAAAGAGTGCAGAATTAGAAGAATACTAGAATCCAAAGTCAAGAGTGTCCTGAAGGTATCTAAAGATTTGACACACTGCTTAACGATGATAAGCATGTGGAAAAGCCTAAAATCGAGCGTATAGACACACAATAAATTGTACATCTGGCCTCAAAGCTATAAGGTAGAGGAGGGAGCCGATCATGCTATGTACTCCTTCTGGTCCATAGGCTCTACATCCTAATCAGGATTCAGCATGGTAGAAGTAGCAACTAGAGTAGATATATCAGCTTGCTAGTTTCCATGTCGAAACACCAAAGAAGGTCCTTTTGTGTACTTGCTTTAATGAATAAAGGCCCCTTCCTTTATTTGCTCGACTTGAATACTAAGGAAGAAAGTTAGCTTATATATCATACTCATCTTGAATGTTCTACTCATAGAATCAAAAAATCTAGACATCAAAGTAAGAGAAGAGCCACTGAAAATAATATCATTCACACAAATCTAAACAAGTAGGAAGTCACTGTCATACCTAAGAGTAAATATGATTTTATCTACAATTCATATTTTGATATCATTCTTAAGCAGAAAATTCTAAAGGCTATCATATCAAAGCTCTAGGGATTTGCTTTAATCTATGTCTTTAGAGAACTCACAACATGGTTTAGAAAATTGGGATTTTTAAAACCAAGAGGTTGTTTGATATAGACCTTTTCTTCTATAAAACTATTTAGAAAAGCACTTTTGACGTCTATTTGAAACAATTTACAGCACTTAAACGCTGTGAATGCTAGCAGAATACGAATGGCTTCAAATCTAGCTACAGGTATAAAAGTCTTCTCAAATTTTAAGCCCTCTATCTAGGAAAACCCTGAGCTACAAGCCTAACTTTGTTGCGAGCTACTAACTCATCCTCACTTTGTTTATTTTTGAAAACCCATTTTGTATCAATTACATTATGTTCAGGAGAAGGTTCAAATAACATCCAGACTTTATTTCTTTTAAAATTTTCAAGCTCTTCATACATAGTATTGATCCAAGATATATCAGATAAAACATGTAACACCCCAGGATCCACATCACCCTGGGATGCCACTAAACCACTTTACAGCTAGCCAAAAAATTTCAAGAATAGTTTACAAGATCATCATTATTAAATAAAACAACCATCTATGGATAGATAGGCATTTGGCTAAAAATCCATCGACTTTATTACAGCATGAATTGATGAAACAAGTGTATTATTGTGGTGCTGCTCTACCCATCCCATGAATGCTCAGGAATCACCTGTAGGGGGGAAAAACAAGAGTGAGATAAAAATCTCAGCAAGCAAGCTGTTCAACAGGCTATTCAGACTATAAACAAATATACAACATCATTAAAATATTCACATGTCCACATCTACAATGTGCATCCATATTCATTAACAAACTAATTAAACTACAATGATATTAAGCATCAATATCCATTTCTCAAACGACCACAATTATTGCCTCAACCATATTTACTACCAGCAATAGTAAAACATTAGCAAATGAATCTTGATTAACTACTTCATATCATCAACCACCACCACTACCATGACAATAAAGCATTAACACGATTTACCTCACTAACCTTATTATTCCTCGTGTCCACAACTGCTATTACCACTTACCACAAGAGAAAAGAATCTCATGTCACAATCACAACCCCCTATCGTACCACAAGGGATGAACCACAATCTACAACCACAGACACTTTCCTCATACACAAGTGGCTCTCATGAGCCAATTTCACATTACAACTATGAAGTTGCAGTTGTTTGTAAAATAACTTCACCATAATATATTGCATAAGGATACAAATGATCTTTCCACAATGCAATGCATATGCATGCTATGCTCCACTGCACCTTTACCCAACAAGGTAAAAGTGTGCATCGTGCTACGGCAATGCACGATGTTGTACCGGTACGATCGCGGCTATAAGCGGCGACATCCACAATGCAATGTCATGACATGTTATGAATGATATGATAATCATAAACCACAAGAATTTAACCACGAAGGTCAACCACATATTCCACCATCGGTTCACCAAAATCAAAATCAATCGATCTATAGTGTATTCTACCACAAAGACCACAATACGACCACAAGTATTCATTAAGAATACTACCACTAAGGCCACAATAATACCCACTTCAAGGGCATCAATATGATTCTCATAAATTTAACAATAAGGAAATATCATCATAACTATATGCATTTACTTTCATATACCACAATTAGCTTATTAAGCAAATTACCACAATACTACCAAAACTCATCCAAACATGGTAATTGATTAATATCTTGCTACCACATTCTTCCTTAGAAAACATGTAATCATGGCATATCATTTAACATTACGTAAATCATGCATATTGTAAGTAGTAAGAATAACGAGTTAAACGGTAGCACATCCGCTACGTTTACTTACCTCTACCAACGAGGCGACGAGATCACGCTCGATCAGAAGCAAATCCGCCTGTCCAAAAAGGTACATCTCAGCACAATACACAGCAATACAATCACGACTCTCAAAGAAAAGTGTCGCCAAAACCCTAAACCCCACAACATCCTTCCCCGCGTAACGGTTCTACAATATTCCCACTGCAGCGGTGCTGCTTAATATTTTCTTATCTTTAAAAATATAAAACTAATCATAGCAAAAGATATATATCTGGATTCCTCACTTAAATACCTACACTTTTCATGTAGATCACATATTTTTATCTTGTCATTAACAAGGTGATATCTAATGCACAGAACAGAGGACGTCCTATGTTCTGAAAGTCTGGACAGCCGACTTGTAATGCGTCCCCAGAACAGATCAAGGCTCTAAAAATTCTGGTTCTTTTACAGCAGCTAAATTGCTGAATTCCCTACAACTTTCTCAATGGTGGTCAAAAATTTAAAATTCATCTTCTACCCCTAATTCCCATCTGAACAGCAGTCTGTCCCTGACTGCACCCCTGACGGACAGCACGATTCCAGACCCTGGTACGCCTAAATTACACGGCCAAAAAATCTGGAAAAAATACAGTAGATGCGTATCGTTTACAGGAGAGCTCCCCAAGGGGTTTATAAAGGGGGTGATAGGGTTTGGGAGGGGGTACGGGCCCCCGTTTGGGCTAGCGGGCCCAAAGTGGCTGGCCCATCCCTCCGGACAACCTAAAACCTCTTAATTAATTATTTTAATTTTCTTTTTATTATTTTTGACTATTCCGAAGAATTTATTTTCACCTCCCGTGATTTACTGAAAATCCGGGCGACTCCGCGATTAATTTAAAAACTGACACCGAAACGATGTTCAGGATATTACAAAACATGTGTGACATCTCAGTGCAACAAAAATAGAATGTGCATGAAAATATGTAGAGATAGATATGGAGCAAGTAACTCACTTATGTAGATTCTCAATCATCTACTTCTGATGGTGTTTGTCGCTGTCCTGGTGCAGATGTGATTTTTACCTCAGTGGGCTATGGAGGTAGAAACAGAGTCACTTGAAGCGCCGATGAAGGTGGGAGGAGTCTACTCTACTGAAGCTGAAGTAGTGGAAACAAACTTTTTAACCAACTTAGGAGTCACTAGAGAAGGGATTAGATCCTTATTCTCTAAGTCAGGGTTATCATTGATGAAGACTAACCTCATCAAAAGTGACTCCACAAGTCTCAATGATTTTATTAGTATCCAAATTAAAAACACAAAAGCTATGAAAATAAGCAAGATATTGAAGAAAAATGCCACTGTAACACCTAGATTACAAAATGAAACAAGCATATGAAATATAATCCAATACAACAATAAATATTATTCATATTCATGAAAGTTTATATTTTTTATTTACTGATTAACAAAAATGGATTTATCTTTAGAACTTAATCACTTAACTTTTGCAACATATTTTCACATAATTTTTGTAAGGCAACATATTTACAGTTTTCCACACTATCACTTCACGCGTGGGTCAAAGGCAGTTCACACTTAGGGGGTGATCGTTTCGGCTTCTAAAAGCTTCAGCTTTTAGCTTCAGCTTTTTTTTCACTATTCACTACACTATCCACTAACTCACCACTCTGTGTTTTTTCACCACTCTGATGTTTTTTCAGCCAAAAGCCATCGCTATTCCGATCACCCCCTTAGACAACACATCCACGACGCAACTCGCACTTTTAGTGTTTTGGTTATTTGCTCCTCTAAAAATTGAAATAAATAGGATGATTTCTTAAAGTATATTTTTCAAACAGCTTTCCGAATGTAAATATATATATATATATATCGTCCGTGTTTACGTCTTCATCGTCTGCCGTCATCTTAAAAAATATAGACAAAAGCTATCAACATCAGCTAAAAACCATCCACCGCAATTTTTTTAAAAAAAACGGGAGCTTTCTTTTGCAGCTTTTCTAAGCGGGCGGGTTTTTTTTTTCACTCGTTTTTCTTTAGCAGCTGATCTGAGAAGGCTGGGCTGGGCCCTTTTAGTGCCGTGCCTTTTTCAAGGAGGTTGGAGTATGGCTTATTTGGGCTGGGCTCTCAGGCATGTGTCTAGTTGCATATTAAGGAAATTAAGAACAGCTACAGCGGCGGGGCACAACACGTACGTACAGATCAAAGATAACAGCAAATTAATATTATAGTTAATCCTAGCTAATCACCCACTTGCCGCCGCTCGACCTTAATTAGCAGCCCCCCCCCCCCCCGCCCGTGGAATCAAGCACGTGCCCTTTTGTTTTTGTTTTATCGATTTGCCTTTTTGCCGCCGTGATCCACCGTACGTCACACGGGTGTCATTAGTCCAAGATGCATACTGTTCATGACATAATTCCAGATCCACCGAGTTGACTCGTACTACGCGCTAAGCCTTTGGCGGCTGAGGACTTCTCCTGCGACCAGCGGCGCCGGCTCTCGCTCGCATAAACCTCTTGTATATTGTTTTTTTTAGGGCTATCATTAGTGGCGATGAACCAGCTAGGGCTAATGGAACGGTTGTTGTCTACCCTCTTTTGTCCGTCGCTAATATTGGCACGTGTGCAAGACAGGCCACGTTGAGTGTGCCCTTGTGTATCTGGAATTAATGAGGTCCCAGTTCTCGATTCCTTGAACTTAATTTGTATCTCGAACGATTTGTAACTCGACTGTGATTTCGTAACGAAATGACAGTCTGGCTTGTAACCCAGACAGAGGGTCTGATTTTTATGTACGCAAGATTTGCGCTAGTTTTCACAACAGGATATCAGCGCTACTGTCGGAATCCGGAAATGGCAAACTAAATCCATATATGTTTATCGTGCTAGCCCTACGATAAGTGACTAGTACACATATATAACAATATTCATAACATATACATACATAATTAAATAAACAGATTAGCACAATATAGTCCAATGGTTAAAAAATAAGTCATACATGACTAGTATTATAACGAAAGGACTTACTGGCCAAATAGTTCACATGATATAAAGTTTGCAGCGGAAAAAAGATAAAGAGGAATGGAAAGAGGGAAACATGGCAGAGGGTGCTGAGATGACAGCATCAAAGGAGAGGCCCTGTAGGTTGCCAACGACGAGGTTTGGCGGCGGTACATCTCAGGGCCACGATGAAACGGGCGAGAGAGCGAAGGTGGTAGAAGTTGCGACACGGGAAAAGATTCTAGTAGTGTTTGCAACGTGAAACAGTGCGGCTCGAGGACCAATGGTCACCAGAGTGGCAGCGACAATGAGTTCCACAGTGGCGCCATGGACAGCGATGGTGATGACGATGAAAATAACTCTCCAGAGCCAAGGGCAAACAGCGGTCGGCATCAGCATCTTACCTCAAGTACCATGGTGATGTCAACGACAACGAAGAAGGATGGAGGTGGCTAGACAATGGTGAACAGGGACGGTGGCGACAGGCTTCACAACGACGGTGAGCCATGGTGAAGGGAAGGCTACAAGAGGTTGTGGATTAGACTCCTTTCTAACCGGAGATGGTGCAAACATGATGAATCGAACAGGGGCTCACCGGACTGTGAGGGAAGAGCAGAAATGGTGATGGTGGCTGGAGCTAAAGATGACGACCCAATCTTAGCAATGGACAAGAGCAGCACTGAAATTGAATGAGGACTTGAGCATGCGAGATTGAATAGGAGAACTTGGACACGATTATTAAGCAAGGAAAGCTCACCAGAGCATTTGTGGCACAACAGTGTCGAGGAGAGAGGCAATGAGAAGGAACGGCGGGTGGCGCACATGCACTAGAATCTCACCATAAACACGAAGGTGAGATCGGCAATGATGGAGGTGGTTGGAGATTGCCAGACGGCGGTGAATAACGATGGTAGCGAAAAGCATCATGATGGCAGCTCAACACGGGAGAACAGGCTAAAAAGAAGCACAGCATGAGGTTCAGGAGGATTCGGAGATGGTGTAAAAGACCATGCATGATCTAAGGCTCACCAGAGAAGGAGATATTCAATGGTGAAGACGGAGACCAGAGAAGAAGACCCAAATTTGGCACCACACTACACCAAAAAAGAAATTACTTTAAGGGGTTTTGCTTAGGAGAGAGAAGGGCACAATGTGACGCAAACATTGAGGTAGGAGCTCACTAGGAGTGACGACATCCAATACAGAGCACGAAGGTGGGCATGTGACAAGGACGAGAATGATGAGCGCATTTTGAGCACCTTAGTGAAGGAAACTCATGGCCAAGTAGCAAAATGGAGGCAACATTGAGAGGATAGGGTTTCAACACTTTGAAGGGGAAGCTCACCATTCTCAATGAAACTCATGGCTGAGCTCAAATTCTTGAGAAGATGCACGGTGGTTTCTTGTGGTCAATGCCATCTATGACTTGGAGAAGGGGCAATGCGAGGCTTCATGAAGACGTGTTCGAGAAAGTTAAGGATGTCGACTTTTTATAGCGACATTGTTCATCTACAGTGCTTCTCCAGGTGCTCACCAGTGGCATCGGTGCGAGGTGGAAGACGAGGCCTACCAGCCGACCTAGCTGGTCACATAGTGGAAGGGAGAAGAAGAGAGAGGTGGCGGGTTTGATGAAAGACGTTTCCGTGCGAGGGAGAGGGAAACAGGGAGGTGACGAGAAAGGACAGCACGTGGGCAAAGGATTGGGCCAAAATAGTGTTGGGCTGGGCCAACAGGGAGGATTCAACCCTCGAATAATAATCTAATGAAAATTCTTTTCTGATTTAATTTAATAACATAAAATAAGTTTGAATTTTTAAAATTAGTGAACAAACTCCATAAATTATGAAAATTTTTGGAGAGTCCCTTTAGATTATTTAGAACTCAAATAAATTATTAGCAGGTCTTGGCCAGGTTATATTTAATTACAAAATTCTTTTTCAGCAGCTAAAAATTAAGAAAACCTTTTCGTAGATGCAGACAGTTTTGAAAATACAAAGAAAAGCAGAAATGATGATTTTGAAATTAATTGAAAGCTTTTAGAAATTTTGGGACGTTACAACTACTCAGATGACATTATTTTTGAACTGCAAAGCGATTAATTACCCGTGTCGTAGAAGGGAGGCTCTAAAAAATGAGTGAGATAAGAAAAGAGGGGTGGAACCGTGGAACAACTATCTATTGAATACGTTAACTATGCTTGGGCTTTATGTTAGTTATGCTATATTATAGACAAGAAAGCAATGGCACTGGCAAATATACTGTCTACCATCCTACTCTACTGCTAGTGCTTACGGCTGTATGGCTGGACGAAGAAATTAGCAATTTGACGCGCAGCTCCGGCCCGTTGTCCGATCTCAGCCGCTGGCTGCAAAATCAACGGCTTATAATGGCGCCGTCGGGCCCTAGGCCTCCCATCCCAGCATCCCTTGGCCTGGGTGGCGCGGTACAGTACTGGAGGTGGTGCTTCCCTTTTCCGCGTTGGAATCACGGCCCAATCTCCGGGAGACAGGTGTCCCCCCGCTCCACTGACAGGTGGGCCCCGTAGCCCACGGCGCCACCGCCGCCGTACATATATCCTTCCTTCCTTCCCTTTCCTCGTGTTGGGGCGCGTGTGCGTTTCACCGTTCAAGAAAAGGGGGAAAGGGAATCCTCCTGGCCTTTTTGGTCTTGGCCTCTTGGGGGGGTTGGTGCGCTCTTGCCATTGCTGACTCCTCCGGACTCCCCAGAGAGAGAGAGAGAGAGAGAGAGAGAGAGAGAGAGAGGGCGTCTTCCTCTGCTTCTCCGCAAGGTTGGCTACAGTCGCTCATGGGTATGTGAAGCCAGGAACTGCTCCTCTCTAGGCCGTGCTTCGCGGCTCTTCTTTGTCGCTGGGTTCCTTTCGTTTTTGCTTTGCTCGGCCATCTGGGGATTGTTGGCTTGCTAGCTCTCCTTCCTGGCATACGGCGTTCTTGATTCCCTTCGTCGCCGTTCCAATTCCATTGCCCTCGGTGAGGGGTGCTCTTCGATCGGTAGTACTGCTTCCTGCTCCAGAAGGTTTCTTGTGCCCGGCCGAGCCTTTTTGTTTGTTGGTTTTATCGGTTTCTTGGAAACATGGATCAACTGCCGCGGACGGTTCTTTCTCAACTTTTCTGAAACCGAAAGCCCCTCTCTTTTCTCCCTCGCTCTTTTTTTTTTGCTTTGCAATTGAGTTTAGTTGGCGCGTGGTATCTGCGATGGTAAATTCGATTCTTGAATCCGATGCTTGTTCTTGGAAACAAAGCAGCATTTTCGGCTGCTTTCCCCCCTCATGGCACAATCATGTGCATACGACCGTCCATTATTTTCCCCCAATTCTGTTTTGCAATTGCGTTTTAATTGGGAATTTCGAATGGTTGTTTCCGTGTGGAGCAGCATTAGCAGATGGAGAGTTGAGTTCCTCGTCCTGGGACGGTGACGATGAGTACCAGAAGTTTATCCAGAAGATGAACCCTCCAAGGTGCCACGAATTTCTCAACAACCATCAATCTCAGTACTGCAAAGTTATCAGCTGCCAAATTGTTACTGACCAACTGATGCATATTTCCTGAATTCAGGGTCATGATCGATAACACATCATGCGCAAATGCAACTGTTGTTCATGTAAGCCCCTGCCAAATTAATCACTTTTTCTTGGTGTGTATGTTCTTGTTTGCTTGCTGAATGTGATGGCTTCTTGTTCGACTGGTTTAGGTGGACAGCGCGAACAAGCATGGGATATTGTTGGAGGTAGTGCAGGTTCTCTCTGACCTGAAGCTTATAGTGAAGAAAGCCTACATATCCTCGGATGGCGGATGGTTCATGGATGGTAGGATGCGATTTTGGAATGGTTTCTTTCAATTGTTTACTTCAGAATGTTGAAAAAAACTTCTAAGCTGTTAAATTTGTTCCATCAGTGTTCAATGTGACGGATCAGAATGGGCAGAAAATAATGGATGAATCTGTGCTGGATGGGATAGCAGATTATATCCATAAGGTAATTGTTGCCATCCTACTTTGGTTCTTTGTTTTCTTTCTTTGAACGTGATGTTCTTTGTTTTCTTCAGTGTGCTGAATTTGTCGATTGTTCCTGCAGTGTCTTGGGGCTGATTCTTGCTTTCTTCCTTCACGGAGGAGATCTGTCGGAGTGGAGCCATCATCTGAGTACACTTTGATAGAGCTAACTGGAACTGACAGGCCTGGCCTGCTCTCTGAAGTGGGCGCCGTGCTCACAAATCTGGAGTGTAATGTGGTGAATGCAGAGGTGTGGACGCATAACAAACGAGCAGCAGCGGTTATGCAGGTCACTGACAGGAAAACGGGGTTGGCAATCTCGGATACCGAACGGCTTGGCAGAATCAAGGAGCGGCTTTGCAATGTGTTCAAGGGGAGCAACAGGAGCCGGGACGCCAAGACAACGGTTGCAATGGGGATAACCCACACAGAGCGGAGGCTGCACCAGATGATGCTTGAGGATCGGGATTACAAAAGGTACGATAAGGATAGGGCGAATGTCAACCCCAGACCAATGGTCTCCATCGTAAATTGGCTCCAGAAAGATTATTCCGTGGTGACAATTCGGTGCAAGGATCGACCAAAGCTTCTCTTCGACACAGTTTGCACCCTGACAGATATGCAATATGTGGTTTTCCATGGAAGTGTCGACACAGAGGGGCCCGAAGCTTACCAGGTACCTCACTGCAACACTTAAGCTTCTGTTTCCTACAGAGCTAGACTTAGACATGTAACCTTTCGTTTGTTATCTTGCCATGGTTGAATAGGAGTATTACATCAGGCATATTGATGGGTCACCTGTCAACTCCGAGGCCGAGAGACAGCGTGTTATCCAGTGCCTTGAAGCAGCTATAGAACGGAGAGTATCCGAGGTAATTGGATAATAGCTACACCTTTGTGATTCCTTTCTTTTGTTCCCATTGTAGCCCCGTTCAAAAGCGCGGTGGCATTTAGCTTAAATGATACTGTAGTATCTGTTATCTTTTTCTGAGATATTCAATTAAAAGAAAATAAATAAAAATAGGAAAAATAAAAAAAATCATTATATCTCTATAGATAATGCAAGGAGAAAAAAAGGGAAAAAAGAGAGAAAAAAACCATCTTAAGAAGCTAACACGTTCCAAGCAGCTTTTGGCTTCTGAAGCCAGAAGCTGTTTGGAATGGGGCCTTGTGTATGTTACTTTCTTAAGGGCACCGAGGTTACATGTGTGTTTTGCTTGCCTAGCCTAGTGCAGATAGGGACTTCAATGGTGTGATGCATCACCGTAGGAGATAAAATGTGGTTGGAGAGCTGGCATTTTGTATTGTCTGCCACACTTTACTTATGAGTCCTTGCCGGTGTTTTGAGTCCTTTTTCTTCTTGATGAAGCACATGCTGTTTTCTCCAATGTACGAGAGTTCTGTTCACAACTAACTCATCTGTGCGTGACAAACAATTTGCTCCCTACTGCTCCTGTAGCCTGTACTTCAATCCAGTACAATAATACATTTATGTTAGGTATCAGATCACATGAATAACTACTAACTAAAAGATGAACATTTCTACGCTTATTTTTGTTTTTGGATTTAGTTTGGTAAACAAAATTTTCAACAATCTCATATATCACCTGCAGGGCCTGAAGTTAGAATTGTCAACAGCCGATAGAGTGGGACTGTTATCAGATGTTACACGGATCTTCCGTGAGAATGGCTTGACAGTCACAAGAGCAGAAGTGTCAACTAAGGGTGACAAAGCTTTCAACACTTTCTATGTCCGTGATGCAGCCGGGAGCTCAGATGTCGAGCTGAAGACGCTTGAAGCCATACGCCAGGAGATAGGCCAGACGGTGCTTCAAGTAAAAGGGCACCCCGATCACCCCAAACCACTTCCACAAGAGTCACCCACTAGGTTTCTCTTCAGCAGTCTGTTCAGACCGAGGTCGCTTTATAACCTAGGGCTGATCAGGTCCTGAGTTCGGACGCATTTGCTCAATCCACAAGCATAGAACGTATCCAAACATCACACCCTAGAGTTTGCAGTCACCGGCCTAGGAAAGGCGGATGATGCAAGATGCTGCTGTACCAAGAGCTTCATCAGATGAAAGATGAGCAACCAAGCCGGCATGTTCAGGAGCAACAGTTGGCGAAGTGCCCACCCATTCATTGTACATGCATCCCATTTCCTGGTGTAGGGTTGTAAATATCCCCCAATCCCGTCGACATGCCCGCACCGGCGACGTTTACAAGTACCTAGCGCGATTTTACTGATGTGTAAATGCCGTTCCTTCTCACCCGCTGGTCTAAAAACTCTGCACCAGTCCCGTGATACTGTGCAGCTGCTGTTCTAGTGTCTTAAGCTGCCGAGGTCACTGATGACCCGTGGGAGCTGGAGCAGGACTACACGGTTCTGCCATCGGATGAGCCGGGGAGGATGGGTGGTGGCTTTGCCTTGCCCCTTGGGGATCTTCATGGGGTATGATACGAACGGTACGGCGATGGCGTCCTTGTCGAAGAAATCGGGGCCGACGTCGACGTCGTCGGCTGTCATTTGTGGCCGGGGCGCACATGCCGAAAATGGGCACCAGCTCGGCGGGGGCCTACCGGCGAGCTGGTTTGGAAATGGAGTCCCCTCTCACCCTGCACTCGCGGAGGCAGAGGCGTATGGATGTCATCCAGTGTTGACGTTTCGGGCAACTTTTGGTCTAGCTGCTGTTTCCTGCCTGTCATGTCTCTCTTGCCTACCGCTGGTGTCTACTGTCTGGCTGGCTCTACTGCTGGTTCGGTTTGGTAAACTGGCATGGTAGTTCAGTGAAATTCGACCTATGCGTCGGTCCGGGTCGACCTGTTCATCGGAGCTACCGGATTTTGCAATAGATGCTGTATGTGTGCACGTGCGACAGATAATCCTAAATCCCATAATAATCCTAAAAAAGAAAAAAATTATAGAAATCCTCACATTAATCAAAAGGAAAGAGAAGAATCTCCACCACGTATTTTAGTAGGACCAAATTATAACTGTACATATTAATCATATATAGATATTAGAGTTATATAAAAAAATACAATTGTATTTCAATTATAGAGAGTAGAGTTAAGAGAATGATCTTCACCGAGAGTAGAGTTGTATATAAAAAACAATTGTATTATAATATCTAGTCACGTAGTTACGGGGGTAAATTTGCTAGTTCTTTATAAATTTTGGGCATACAGCTACCCCTATCCGATTAGTTTTCACATTATCTACCTGTCAGGTCCACATGCCATTTGAGTTATTATATTTTTTAAAAAAATTGTCCATGTTTCTAAAAGAATTAACTTTTATCATACCTTCCCCTTTTGTTTCTTCTTTTCTTTTCTCATTTTTTCTTACTCTTCTCACCAATACTCCACCACCTCCTCCTCCGTTCTCTTCTACTATAGCCCGTCAAAAGCGAGTGCTATACATGGTAGCGACCTACAGTGTCGAAGCCAGTATTTTGACGATAGGGATACAAACTTAAGACACATCGGTAATTATAAGCAAGGGGAGTAATTATAAGCATAACAAAGTTTCTTCAGCCCAACAAACATGAACTTAAAACAATAGAAGAACTACTACTAATTCTAGGAAGACTCACATTAGAAAATAAAGCTATCTAATATAACACTGAAGTACTAAACTAAAGTAAGAAGCAACTACAATATTACTAGATTTCTCTGTGGTTAGCCTTTAGGAACCTCAAATGACAAATGTTTGCTCTATTCTCTATCAAGAACAGCAATCAGATACCAATATACCACAGATATACTTGTATTCTGGTAATCAGGCACATATACATGATTTGTACAGTAAAAAGTAAAGACAAGTCACATCCTTCAAAAATGAGTTAGCACCTGATGAATCATCTTCACTCCTGTGCCTTCCTAGCTATGAGCAGCATTGAATCAAATATAAAATAATTAGATAAAGCAAAGACTAACTTCTAAGCTCCACTAACTCAGTAACCCTAGTTGAGATCTCATTTCAGTCTTCAGTTTTGAGAATTGAGAACAAAGCTATACTAGTAAACTGAGTCATCGTGTCATTGATAGGCTCATCTCTCGTATTTCAGATTTGACTCATTTGATAACAAAGCTACACTACACAGATGTACATTTAAGAATAAATATGGGCTATACCAATGCCTGTTGCTTGTTGGGCCTAATAGAGTAATAGACTGCCAGGAGTATGTATAGTATATAGGAGTATATGCAGTATATCTTTTGTATATTAGGAGGTATATATCGAATTGTTTGGTAAAAATTTTTGGAGGTGCAACTGTACCCCTATGCATATATTATCCCTCCGCCACTAGCTACCTATGGATTTGAAAGATTCAACTATTCCATGTTCGTAAAAAAAAAGAAAGAAACATGCAGTGACTTTAGAATAAAAAAGAACATACAAGGGCCACCTTAGATTCTTAGAATGGTAGAAATCTAGTACTAAAAAAATATAGCAGGGTGAGATGTGTCATGGAATGCGATGTGTTTGGCATCATTCCGTTCTGGATTTTTGAAGAAGATTAGAAGACCTTATGCCATAATACCACCAGAATCTCTTCCACATCGAGGCAAGCTAAGGTTTTAGCTGCAGATTTCTGGCAATAAGGTTAAAAGTACCCATTTACAGTGTGTGCCCCAACTGCCTTATCCTGCTGCTGCCACGGTGTACGATCGGCAATAGCAAACCGGGGGGTGGTGAATGGTGTATTCTTAAAATTAAATTTGTCACTCAATAGCTAGAAAACTAAGAAGATCATATTTCATAGCCTACAACCAAGCAACAACCTAAACAGCACGAACCTTGCACCCATCAGTCTGACTGGCCACAAACTAGCGGCTGGTCTGATTTAGCCCAGGAGAGGTCTGACCGCTCCCCTATTTCCAGAACAGAAATCAGCCCGAGTCTAAACTACTTTTGGTGTAAACTTCAAAATCCATAATTAAATGAGATCGAATTTTGCACACACCTTACAGTGGATCTCAGAAACCCATTCCATCCAAATATCACAAGGATCTTGGTCAAAGTCATAACATTTTCTTAAAACATGCAAGGGTACACGAAAACCGGATAAATCTCAAAAACTTGAGAAATAACTTGCTCGTATGTTAAGAAAAGCCAAGATAGCTCTAAATATGCTCCCACATATCACAACAAGCAAAACCATCCAATGAATCGAAGCTAAAACCGTTAGAACAAGAAATATCAAGAAAGGCTCCAAATCAATCGAGAACCAGTCGAACTTTGAAATCTTGCAAATCACAGTGATTAGATAGATGAGATATCATCTATATGAGTCATCTCCGTCACTTACACATCATTAGCACACAACAAGATAAAAATGGGAGAGAAGAGGGAAAGAACCACTAAGAACAAAAGTAAATCAACTAAAACAAGAGAACTTCATGGGAGATGAACAAAGTTAGTTATATTGCTACTTGTCGGTGAAGGTTTTAAACCGCTCCCCGGTGAGGACAAGAGAACATACCATAGTACTCACTCTTCTCTCTCAAACCCTAACCCTAACTCAAGAATAGTTGGAATAGTTTGCTATAAGCCTCTATTCCTAACCCACTAAATAGATAAGGCAACCAGCCAACATTTAACCCTATGCTATCCACTATCACAATTGGGAAAAACCTATTAACCCCATACAATACGGGTTTTGTACTACACTTAACTCATACATGCTTTTTCAAAGCAAATGAGGCCGAACCCGCTAAGTCTTTAGCCTTTGATTCACTTGATCTTCTCAGTATCTTCTTGACCTAATCCGATTTACCAAATGCCACTCAAACATCGTGATTTTTCTCCAACGAAGTTTCTAATATTTGGTAAACTACTAAAATACCCTTATTTTGACCCAGTCTTCTCCTTCGTTTGCAAGAAATCATCATGCTTGTCATGTATATGTGCACTAATGGTTTGTCACATATCGGTAAGTCTCTCCCGCTCCAGTTCCACTGGGCCATGCCTCACTTGGACCGACCAAACCACTTGGTGCAATCTGTCGCTCAAATCTTCCCTTCAACATTCCTTGCTTTCATTTTGACATGCTTAAGCTCAACCATATCATCCAGTATCCTTGATCGTTCTAAACCTCGCCTCCTCCATAAGCGTAGTTTTGGTCCTCAACCGTTGACCAAAGTTGACTTCAAGCTTCTCTGCACATTCGAAGATAAAAAAATCATTTCCAGACACAAACTCTTTACAACTTGATCCACGTTAATTAAAACACATTTCTCGATACATGATGCACTGACCTAGGACCAAAATACCCCGTCCTCAACCAAATTCCTAAATTGCATAGCAACCAACCGAAAATCAGAAAACACCCTCTTAGACCCTCACATGGTTTTGCAGTACTTTGAGCATATTTTACATCGTCTCACATGCATGTCAGGGTGTTTTCAACCCGGGAAAGTACATCTCAAGTAACAAACTGCCATCACTCCCAATCATCGCTGAAAGTGGAAGGGTGTGAGCTGTGATGATCTGCAGTGAGCTGCAGCAACTTTTCAGTGAGGCCTCAGATCTTGCTGCTCGCAGGGCACACAGAACTTCCAATCATCACTGAGCAGCGCCAGAATATGAGCTGGAACAGATCTAGTCAATTCCTACATGTTGGAGTTTACAGTGTAGGGGCTTCAAGATTTGTGCAGCAAGCACTAATAATTGCCCTTTTTTAGGTATATTCTTCCACTACGGTATTGTTTTTGGCAAACGAGCAAAAGATTGGCATGTCGATCCATTATATAGAAATAGAGAAACAGAACATGGTGTTTTACGGAAGAACAACGCTGTATATTCTTTCCCTATGGTTCAGGAAATATGAAGCACAAAAACAGGTCGGACAATATCCGCTTGAGCATGTAAAATGTAAGTGTCTGATCAAATGGGTTGGAATTTGCAAAAAAATAGTCTAATTTTGAACTTCCATATCTTGTTTCTTAGTTTGGACTAATTTGCCATGGTTATCCATTGAGCAAGAAGAAATACTTTCCTCGTATTCAAGACTGGCTAGACAATCTTTTTCGAATTCCCCTTTGTACATTCGTTTTCTTTTATGCTGTAAAGTTTTGAAACACCTCATTACTGTATAATATATATACAGTCGGATTTTCTTGGTCCTATTGTTTCTCCTGAAAAAAATGTGTATCGCAGTTAGTTGCAGGTTTAAGCAAGCCACACCACGTGATATCTTGTAATATACAAGTGGAAAGCTGATCTTTTTGTAGTGGGGAACCGAAACTAGGTGGTGGGTACGTATGCATCTTGAGAGAGTACAGTGATAATTAATTCCTGAAAACATGTGGAATCCAGCCAAACAAGTTGGTGCCTATCAGGGGAGAGCAATGTGTTCTGTCAGAACTCCTGTGTACGTGCAGGACACTCGCTAGTAGGCTCTGCATGTAACATTTCTTCTGCACCTTGCCTTGGTCACTGGCCACATGTGGCGCTCTTCACATTGCAGATCAGCCATACGCGTGGCCGTACGGTATTGGCCTATTGGGTATGTTTGATAATTTCTTTTTAGTTTTTTAGCAGTTTTTTTAGTTTTTATCAGCTGATACTATTTACTAGACCTATCAACTACAGTTAAAAGTTATCATGTGTCACCCCAAAAAAATAAATAGTTAGTTACCACACCTTGCCACCAAAAAATATGTGCACCATACTCACTTAGATTTGTGTTTTTCTTCATGGCTAGGAAGAAATATAGCAAACAAATATGGGTATTTTTTTTTTCATGGCTAGGAAGAAATATAGCAAACAAATATGGGTAGATTTTTTTGAAGGATGAAGAGATTGGGTAATCGAGAGTGAGGCACATATTTGCGTGGTTTTTTTGGGTTAAAAAAAGGCACTATACAGCTGTTCAACTTCGAAACCAAAACAAGCCGCCATGCCCTTCCAAGTTGGGATCTGGATTTGGGGTTCCTAGAGTTGAAGCTTGCAAGATTTTAGAAAACTCAAATTGTGGTTGCAGCTTGGTTGGGGTCTGAATTCTGATGTACTGATACCCAAATTCCATCTACAACTAAAACGATTATGTGGTGACAACAATTCAGATATCTTTTCTGAAAAGTTTGTTCCACTCATTGGTCATGTGGTTGGGGCTAAAAATGTCTACACTGAAAGGAGCATAAATGGAAATGTTCCTTTTGGACAACAAATAGTGGTGATGATAATTAATCATCTGCTTGGAAAGGATTTCCATTAGTTACCTTTCTGTGTTTTTAGACTCTTCCATTAGTTTAGCATTGGTAGAGATAAGTAAAGTTAGTTACAAAAGTTTTAACTAATTCTAAACCTTAGTCTGCTCAGTGACATGCATGGTAAGCCTCTTATGATGGAATTATTCACACAAATGGCACTATAGTTATTTTTTTTCAAATTTAGCCTCCGAAAGTCTATTTTTGCAAATCTATCCTCCTCTCTGAGCTCAGCAGCCGTGGACAGTTGCCCGGCAATGCAGGCTGCTGAGCTCTTGTAAATTGGCATGTAATTAGGCCACTAGATTGTAATTCGCACAAGCGATTGACTCTGTTATAATATTATTCTAGTGTGTTTTCTAAAGTACAATGAGTTGCCTATTGTTAGTTTCATTTATTGCATCATTAGTCTTTTTACTCTGTCTCCTAGTAGAATTAAAATATTGCTCATATTTCTAATAATTCAAAGGGCATTCAAATAGTTGAAACCTTTCATTTTGATCCCTCAAGCATTGTAAATTTGTACGTCTTATGAAAATGAGTTAAAAAATTTTAATGATAAAATTGTCTATTAATATTAGCACCTAAGTTTTGTTCTTGAGCAGGGCCCCCATTATGCAAGGGACGGCCCTGTGATGTGGTAGCAGAAGTACTCTATGGAAGTTATTCTAGAACATTCTAAAGAGAATTAGGTTTACACAACTCAACACTAGGACACAACACAAAGAGTGTAACATTCATAACATGTGGTATAGATGTTTGATAACAAATATTCTCGAATGGATTTCTAACATAAGTGGAATGGATCCGTCCATGTAGGCACACTACTATACCTAACTACATAGTGATCTCTCTCTCTCTGACACTTTAGCATTGCAGCTTCCACACCCTAAACTTAAGGCCCTATTTGGAAGGTGGGAGATTTTTCCTATTTCTGTGGGAATCGAACTGTTTTCTATGAAATTTTTGCATCCCAAATGGGGCCTAAACACAACTATAGATGCCCTGGCAACGGTCATGGTTATATGACTTGAATATTGAAGTAATAAACCTGAATGGGAAGAACTCGTTAGGAAACGAGGCCAACTTAGTATGTGCTTGAGTATTTTGTTCCATTTGGAATTCCAACTAGGAAGTAAAAAAAAGAACAAATGTAGAGTTCATAGCTAATGTACTAGGTCTCGGAACAATAGCATATCAAACTAATCCCTAGTTGACAACATGTCACGATTTCATCAATAAAAGCAAAAACAGCTGATGGCTAATGATCTAGGTATTATTACACTCTAATACTTCTTCTTATGTGCAGCATCCCCTAGATTGGATCAGAATTTGTGAAATATGTGCACGGTATTAAGAACGAAGAAGATGAATCTCGTTGAGAACCAAAATAATAACATTGAAGCAACCATGATGAGAGAAAAAAAGATTTGGCAAAGCCGACCATAAATTCTTTAAGCACAATCTCAAAAGAATAGAAGGGATTATCGCTCACTCATAACCCTCACGAATCTTTTAGGACCATCGAATTCTTGCCCTATATAAGAATCTAGTGTTAAAAGATATCATAGTCTCTAATCCTCTTAGGCAGCCTCTGTTTTGGATGGGTAGACTTGATTACTTCTTCTTGGTTCTTCCCATAGTCATCCCCCATGGTTTGTACAGTCCCTCTTAGCCCTTCTTTAATTAGAGTAGGAATCATAATTCTAATAGGAGTCCTGATCATAGTAATATTCATTTAAGACTCTATAGCACATGTTATCAAATCCTAAAAGACTAGATATGAGTATCCTAACTCAATAACCTCCACATTGACTCTTATCTGTTGAAGTCACTGTACTCCTCTAAGAACTCGTTTCAAATCGGTTCCACCATTTTTTTTATTTTTCTTCCGATCTTTAGGAGTGCTACCATCACAGGGGCTTATGCACATCACCGCAATTTGTGTGTCACTGTTCGGACTAACCTGCTTAGACCCTCCTCTTGAGAGATTCTTTGCTATGTAGTTTGATTAACCACATCTCCTATTTCTACAGTCTTCTATGCCATAGGTTCGTACAGCCTTCGAGTTCCACCTATTCGCTGTACCACATGGTTGGTCCCTCCATGTCTTTCTTCTTCCAATAACTTGTACCTTTTCCTCTACATCTGCTAGATTTTATAACCATCTTTATAGTTCCATACATAACTGCATTTGAATTATGAGTACCTACCATTAAAGACATGGTTTCCTTCTCCTAACCAAAATTTTTATCAGGCCTCCTATTAGTTGTTCCACTTTTAAGATTACCCTTTAATTGATATCCTCAATTACTCTAAATACTTTTCATGATCACCTACCCTTTGCAAGTAACTCGCATGACTTCATCTTGAAGTGATACCTCAAAATTTTTAAGTTCAAGCGACCTCATAAATACTAGATTCTTTTTAAGCTGTGAACATACCGAACTCTCATCAATGTGTGATGTACTCCATCATACATCTTCAATGTAACCGTTCTCACCTCAGTAATTGCATACTTCTTGCAATCTGCTAAGTGAACAATTTCATGAGCTAAGCGTAGAAATCCTTTGTCAAACATCTCCCACATCGAACATATATAGAAGCAATAACTTGAATATAATATCCATCCATGAGAGATACCTAATTGACTGATGACTAGTACGTTCAAATCATCCTTTGCTACCGTCACTGAGTATACACCCTTCATTTGCTTTAAACTCGAACAGTCTTTTATCATGTGCCTTCCTGTTCATATAGATAGCATACATGTGTGCTATTGTTCTTACCATTCTTCTTTCTGTGACATTTGCTTCTACCTGCAACACGTATTGTAGCTAATGCTTGATCACCCGGGATGAAGATTCTAATGCTTTTCAAGAACTACGCCTCCAATAGATATACAACTATTTCATTGAAATTAAGAGTGATTTTTCTAACGAATATATTCATCACCAATTGCTTCCATAATAATGTTATTGATAATGCCAATATGATGACCGTGTTGTTTTTCTCAATTTTCTCATACATATTAGTCGACTATACAATAAGCTTTTTGAAGATATTGAGATAGTTAACGAACCATGTACCTTCCTCCATGAGCAATCTGTAAAGTTTTTGCTTCAGCACACATTGGTTTACCAATGACTTTACCATATACAATTTTTCAAAGTACTCCCATAATTTTGTCAGTGAATTCTCCTTGATTACTGAGTATTTTAACTCATTGGAGAGACATAGACGAATTATATTAACAATCTTTTACTCCATCATCTTCCAGTCTTCATCGAACATATTTTTCAGTTTGTCCCCTTCTAAAGTATCAATTAGCCCTTACTAGACAAAGATATCCTTCACTACGCATTGCCACATATTGAAATTTCCTTCACCGTCAAATTTCTTGACTTGATTCCACATCATCGACATCGATCTTGATTTTGTATCATATACTACTTTATCGACCTTCTCACAAATTAGAATAATTCAGCCTTTACTCCGATACCATTTGTTACACTCTGATGCCCCTTCTTATGCGCAGCAACCCTCAGATCGGATCAAAATTTGTGATATATGGCATAAGCATGCACAGTATTAAGAATGAAAAAAAATAAATCTTGTAGAGAGAACCAAAATAACGATCTTGAAGCAACCACGACGATAGAGAAAAGATTTGGTGAAACTAACCGCAAATTCTTTAAGTATAGCCTCAAAAGAGTACGAGGGATTGTCGTTCCCTCACAATCCTCTCGAATCTTTTAAGACCGTCGGATTCTTACCCTATATAAGAATCTAACGCTACAAACATCTTAGTCTTTAATCCTCTCGTACACCCTCTATTTTGGATGAGTAGGTTTGATTGTTTATTCCTGATTTCTCTCAGTGGTCATCTCCCATGGTTTATATAGTCCATTCTAGCCCTTCTTCAATTTATACTAGAAATTCTAGTGTAAATAGGAGTAGAAATCCTAACATAGTAAAATTCATTTAGAACTCTTTAAAGCATATTTTTCTAAGTTCTAAAGACTAATATGAGCCGTCCTACCTCAATAGAAATGTCGGTCTTTTGAGCGCCTAAACTAATCCGCATTGTCATATTCAGTCGTTGAATTCCATGAATGCAACCTTTACAAGGCTGCTCTTGTAGTTGTGTCCGACTTTGCAATCCACGTGGGGAAATACACGAGTTCCTATCTTCTGGACTTCCAGTAGGACAACGACATCTTAACCGAAAGGAAAAGGTGCAAATGCAACGGCAAATCTTCCACGCAATACAGTACTGAAGTACTTCATAATGCAAGAATACTAACAAAGGTTTCATACCCACGTATCGCGGCTTAGATCATTTATTTATATGGATTTTTTCTGTGTTTTTTTTTCAATATTTGTCCATGTGACTTGCTGTAGCTTATGTGTATGCTTTTCCGAGATTTATATATATATACTATTCTATCTAAGCATAGAATAAGTTATTCTATGTTTTAGCTAGTTCTCCCACCTCGACCGAACCTGTTCCCCATTGAGCCCCACGACCCACTTGTCCCCACTCGCTCGTGCTAGACCCATGACCCCGACGCTGACTTTACATGGCTAGTATGTATTGTGGTTAGGTGAGGTAGTATAAATTGTGAGAACGCATCTAGTAAATTCATGGGTATAGTAAAAATAGTTTTATCTGACCGTAAATGTGGATGTATCACGTCAATGCAAATATGGTATTTATTTTTACTACCGCCATCACAAAGCAGTTCTATTTTTTTCATCTAGCCGTAAATTGAAATGTATCTGGACGTAAATGTTGTATCCATTTTTACTACCGCTATTGATGATTGAGTCATCGATCTTACGAAATAATATAAAACATATGGCTAAAATACTTGGGAGATAACAGAGATACTCTTTATTACTATGAACTAGTTATAGAGTGTCTTTAATAAGACGTGAAACTAGTCATAATTATACCAAATTAAATGGGATGTGAATCATTGCTGAATTCATTCTTTTTCTATCTTCTCTCGTTCAGCCTTAAATACCAACGAAGAAACACCAATTATCCATGCCTTATGATATCAATGCGTCCGATTGAGGAGGTAGTTATGGTTAGAGACATGACACCTAATCGCCGGTTACTGTTAGCAGGAGACAAACATGGGAGATAACTGCATGGCAGTAGTTGTCAGAGACTCGGGGTTAAAATGTCATGTTATTTGGAGTGGATAAGTCACATATTTTATCTACCACATGGAAGGAATATCCTAGAATCAGGTCTAGGTACCAGTTCATAGAATCTCCGGGCAGTCATCCGGTTAGGCAACACGCACAGTGTTTCTCTGACTAGGGTACTCGAGGAGCAACCTCTAGAGGTTTACGACCATAGGGTCCTTTGACCTTGATTAAATATTAAAGTTGTAATTAAACATTTATTCAATCCTCATCAACCACCATCACACAGTGATTCCATTTTTTATTTGGCCACAAATTGAAATGTATCTTGACGTAAATATGGTATTCATTTTTATTGCCTGCATCACACAATGGTTTTATTTATTCATCTGGCTGTAAATTGGAATTTATCTGGATGTAAATGTGATATCCATTTTTACTGCCGCTATCACATGGCCATCATGCACCACAGCTAGGTGTGCCAGTAAACTCTAATAACGTGTTCGGTACATTGGTCAGTACAGCAAAAGCGCATTCATCTATCCATAACTTGGTTTGTGGTCGTAAATGTGATTTCTATTTTTACAGCTGCCATAACACAGCGGTAGCATTGGCACAAGAGATAGCGGATGTGCGATGGCGGTAAAATACCATGACACGGGTGATGGTGGTTGATTACTACCAATGGGGTGGGTTCCTACATCTTTGTGGTGGACAGCTTTATGCCCTTTTAATGTTGATTCTGCGTGACACTGTCGTGCAGCGTGGTGGAAGACGATGGGTAGGGCAGCGTAAAGACTGAAGTCGTAAATGTGGTATCTATTTTCACCACCGTCATCACACAACGGTTCTATTTTTTCATCTGTATGTAAATATGGTATCCATTTTTACTACCGCTATGACCATTATGTGCCACAGCTAGGTGTGGTAGTAAACTCTAACAACGTGTCCAATAAATTGGTCAGTACAGTAAAAACACAATCGTCTGGCCGTAACTTGGTTTGTATTTGGTGGTAAATGCGATTTTTATTTTTACTACCACCATAACACATCGGTGGCGTTGGCATGGGAGACAGCAGACTTGCGATGGCAGCAAAACTCCACGATACAGGAGACAGTGATCGATTACTACCAATGGGGTGGGCACCCGTGCCTTCGTGATGGATGGCCTCACGCCAGTTTACAGTCGATTCCACCCGCCATCGCCGTGCAACGCTGTGGAAGATAGAGGGTAGGGGGCGGTGGTAAACTGGGGTCATGCAGTTTTACTGGCAGTTGCGTGAGGAGGTGCGGTGGGTTGTGGTCGGATGCGTGGAGTGTGATCGGGTCGCACGGCTCCCATTGCGGGTGGAGCATAAAATAACTTATTCTACGCTCAGGTGTAGAATAGCTCTACCATATATATGTGTGTGTGTATACACACACACACACTCCCACCTTCAAATGTTTATTAGATTATATTCAAAAGGATAGAAAGGTAGAACAACATTATTTAAGTAGTATACAAGAAGTGAGAGTACATACTCCCAAGAATATGATATCATTTATATATGTGTGTGCGTGTGTTACATGAGACACACATCAAGAACCGTCCAATACACGTGTATGGTGATAAATATTTTAGAGTTTGGATATGTAAATGTTTTATACTCTTGATATATTTGTGGTAAATGAATTTTGAACTCAGTTCAAACTAGTTTGAACTACTTTTTGAATTCAACATGACTATAATGAGTATATACCATTAAACTAGCTCAAACTAGATAAACTGAAGTTAAATTTAGTTTTTTCAGAGTTTAATATCTGAAATACATATTTTATAGGTATATAAAAATACACACATCAAACGTTATGAATCTGAAAGCACATCGATGATTAATTTAGATGTCTAGATATTATGGTGTATGAAACACTATTCGAGATTTTTCGCTAACAAAGGTTTGATTCCCGGGTATCTCTGGTTAGGTCATTATCTTGTAGCTGGTATGATTTGATCGGTAGTTGCAGAGGCAACGTGATATAGAGAGCCTCAGAGAGTACACCTAGTTTAGATGTACTTGTCATAACACCAGTGGCTGTGTACCATTGACATATAAGTAGCCTAGCACCACACTACATCGTGTACCTTGTGCCGTTGTGCTGGATGATTAGATGAGCCTAGTCATGACCGCGACCGCTGCAACTTGCGCTGCTCGTCGTAACGACAGGGATCCCGATAGAGAGAAGGACGCAAGTCCAGCTCCTGTCGTTGGAAGCTTCCTCGCTCATTCGGCAGTTGTTCTGCAGCTTCTGCTTGCTCACAAGGAAAAACGACTCCTTGGTACGACTCCATTTGTACTAGGCGTGCAATCTTTCTTCTGGCTTGCACAATCACCTCGATCCGTGTGATTCTGTGATGCTCTCTTTTTTCTCGGGAACACATAATTTTGTGACGCTCTAAGATTTAAAAATAAAATAGAAATAATAGCGGAGAGAAAATATGGTAACAAATAGAGCTACCTATGGATAGAACTCTTAGGTAGAGTTTAGTTTGGTGTTGGTTTATGACTTTTTTTACTGTAACTGACTTATTTTTTTACTGTAGTTGAGTTGGCTTATTTGATATAGTTAAATTTAAAAAAAACTAAAAATAGAAAAAATATGTTAACCCATCATGGACAATGCAAAGGAATACGAGAAAAAAGAAAAGATAAAAAAGCCCAAAAAATCAGAAAAAGATGAAATTACTAAATAGTAAAAAAAGCAGAAATTAGAAGCAAAAGTTGGCTTTAAGCTGTTTTAAGCGGTGCCGTACAAACCAAGCTATTATTAGGGCTGTGTTGGACAGTAAATTTCAGAGAAGTGCGGGCAGTTCTTGATGTGTTCTGGCCGGAGGGTAGTGGTTTGATCTAATGGTTATTTTGCATCTGTTTTTTTTCTAACATCTGTGATGCTATATTGGTCAACATGATGTGGAATTGTGGTTTCGTCACATATTGTGCGTCGTGCATGGGTGGCCCACAGAATGGTGATTGATGACTAGGAACATACTATATAGGACGATAGGAGTAGGAAACAGGCAAGGCCAACCACTTGACTAACCTTTGATCTCATTGCCCAAAGTCCCTTTCCAAATCATAATTGATCGGATATCTTGGCAGGATCTAATGCTATATTAGCAGTTTGCACTGCTCCTTCAGATCCACCTAATGTGGGCAGAGCTAGGAGTTGGGCCAGACTGATCCATGCCTAGTACTAGGCTCGGTTGGCGCGGTACAGCCCAAGTATGGTACGACACGAATGGTGGGTCAGGTCAGACCTAGAAAGTCAGCCCATTGGGCGGCACGGCATGGCACGGCACGACATATCGTGTTGTGCTTGGGCCGGCCTGGCCTGACGAGCACGACCAGCATGGGGGCACAGCTGGCACGCCAGCACCCGCGGCCGTCTCGGCCTCCCCGGCTCCCCTCCCACGTCCCCCTGCCCCCGCTCTCCCGTCGCCATCCCATCAATCCACACCCTACAAGCAATCACAGAGCAGAGAGAGAGTAGAGGAGTAGAGTGGAGGGGAAGGAGTGTACTCGAGCTCAAGCACGGACTGCACGATGTAGGGGTAACTGCTATTGCACATGGTGCAGCGGTCGGCCGTATTCCGAGGCCTCAGAGTTGAGCTGAGGTAGCACTATCCTGACTCGTCCGCGGCCGCGACGCTTTGCAAGCTGGAGCCGGACACGACTGCCTCACTCCCGGAGGCCGGGAATAGGAACACACAGAGTTTGGCGGAGCCGTCGGGCGGGCACCCTGCTACTGCCCTCGTCCACCGCCTCGACCTTCCGCATGAGCTCCGAGAATGACATGGTTTGCGGCACGAAGATGAGCCGCATCTACCCGCCCACGTACCGTAGCGACCAAGGGAATGGGGAGGTGGGGGAGGAGGGAGGTGACTGGGAGAAGGGGGAGGGGCAGGGGGCCGGGGAAGGTGGAGGGAGCCAAGGGAGAAGGCGGCGGCTGAGGGAGGTGGCGGTGGCCAGGGGAGGCGAAGGAGGCCGGGGGAGGAGGGAGGCAAGCTGGGAAGGGGGAGGAGGGAGGGGGCCGAGGTAGTGGAGGGGGTCGGGGGAGGTGGCGTTGGCGTTGGCTGGGGGAGGAGGTAGAGGGCCGGGGGAGGTGGCCGAAGATGGTGGAGGAGTCCGAGGGAGGCGGAGGGGGCCGGGGGAGGAGGCGACGGTCAGGGGAGGTGGCAGTGGCCGAGGGATGAGGTAGAGGGCCGGGGGAGGTCGAGGCGTTTGGGGGAGGCAGAGAGGTCTGGGAGAGGAGAGAGGTGACTGGGGCAAGGGGAGGAGGGAGTGGGCCGGGGGAGGTGGAGGGGGCTAGGGGAGGAGGCGGCGGCCAGGGGAGGTCACGGTGGCCGAGTGAGGAGGTAGAGGGCCGGGGGAGGTGGAGGCGTCCAGGGGAGGTAGAGGGGGCCAGGGCCGGGGGAGGAGGTGGAGGGGGCCAGGGGAGGAGGGAGGTGACTGCGGGAAGGGGGGAGGGAGGGGGCTGGGGGAGGTGGAGGGGCCGGGGGAGGAGGCAAAGGCCGGGGGAGGTGGAGGTTGCTGGGTGGACGGAGGGGGCCGGGCGAGGCGGACTGAGGGGGTGACTTAGGCGAGAGGAAGGTGATGGGGGGCTCAACCGCTAGGGGACTCGGGGAGTCATGAGGGGAAGAGGGAGGGAGGCTGCAGAGGGGTTAGGTGGAAGAGGGAGGGCCGGAGGGGGAAGATCGGAAGAGGGAGGGGGACGGGGTAGGTAGGAAGACCTGATTTTTTAGCTGGGCTCTCAGTCTATCAAACATGAATGACGAATATGATTATATGAGTGACTAACATGACAACGGTCATAACATTTATATTTTACGAGAAGTAACATTCGGAATAAACGTTCGGGACATACAACGATCGAGTAATGTTCATTTCTTTGTTATGCTTATAAATTAACTCCACTTCTCATTCCTTCACAACTCACAAGCTATTCATTCTTTTATTTTTTTAAGAGCTCTCTACACTCTCTAATCTCTATTTCTTCAACATCCCTCTACAGCATATTTCTTCAACATCCCTCTACTACACTCCCTATTTATTTACCATTCATCCACTATGCTACCAAGAAGCCAGAGTACCAAGGAGCTCCTGAGCAATATGCAGAGGAGTCGAAGCACGAAAAGGGCAGTAGGGCGACTTAGTGTAAGCTCTCGTTGTCGCTTTCCTAGTCCTCCTCTGGCTCTGACTCCCATTGATACTCGTCGACTCTCATCAAGCATAGGAGACTACAACATAGATGATCGTCATATGAAGAGTACAGAGGGCTACGAAGAGTACTAGGGCAGTCCAGGGCCAATGGAGAGTCCAGAGTCCTCACCAGCCAGCGGACGACAACATTGGCGGGTCTGGATGAAGGACGAATTGTTAGAAACATATGACCTGGAGCCAAAAAATTTGAGATGGTGAAACAGTAGAAATCACAACTTGTAATTATTGCAAATGCTAAATTAACTACTCGTACAGCTGTAGGTACAGGACACTTGAATCGATATTACAAATCATGCTTACGCAAGATGGCAGCACAGGGCCGAGGGGGATGAGGAGTACAAACGCAATTGAACTTCGAGGCCGATGACTCTGTAATTGGGTATATAACCTACTTTCTGCCTATGAAGAAATTGCTAGATATATTATTTTAGAAGATCAACTGATTAGGATGAATGAAAGTCATGTGTTCGAAAGAATGATCCAACGTGGCTTTTGTCTAAAATACCAACATGTTAGTAGCAGAACTACTACATCTGAAATTTTATAAATATATCAAAAGAAACTAGCAGAGCTGAAAGAACAAATCTAGCAAGTTCAGATTTTTTTACTATAACCTCATATATTTGGACATCATCACACTAGAGAAGTGTCTATCTTAGTGTTGTAGCTCATTATTTAGACGATAATTATAAGCTAAATAAGAGAGTCATAGGATTTAAAGTAATAAATGAATCACACACGGAAGAGGCTATTGCTGAGCGTATATTGTATGTACTTGATGATTTTAAGATAGTTAATAAAATTATTTTTATAACTCTTGATAACGCATCGGCAAACACAACAGCTATGAACATCCTCACCCCTAGGTTGCAAACATATATTTGTGGTTATGTCCTCCACCAGAGATGTTAATGCCACATCTTAAATCTTGTTGTTCAAGATGGTATATAAGTAATTAGTGTATATTTAAACAGTATCGGTGATGCACAGCCAATAGAAAAGAGCCAAGAAAATTCGACCTTGACATAAAAGTAAGGTGAAACTCGACATATATCATGTTGAAGAAGTTACAAGGGTACGAACATGTTATATCTATTTTTGTCAATGCTAATTCTCAAAATAATGAATTGGTAGTTACTAATTCTAATTGGAATTGCTAGTCATTTTTGAGAGTTTTTAAGACCTTTTTATAAAGCAACAAAGATTTTATTTGGTATTTATTATCCTACCTCTTGTTTAGTTATAGAATTTATTTGGTTAATTACAGACAAAATTGCCAAATCTAGGGAGGAGAAAAATTTTATTAAATATTTTGGTTCTATTTCATATTTGTATTACTTTGCTATCATTTTCGATCCTATGAAAAAGTTGATAGGTTTACAAGTTAGCATGGAGGGAATAAGTGAATGCGTTGGCCTTGATTATTCAGAAACTTTCACACATATCAAAGATGAGGTTTTTCGTGTTTTCTTTATGTATCGTGACAAGTTTGGCAGCAGCGCAAGATCGGAGGTCTCACAGCAGACGCAACAAAGAAAGACAAGTTTGACATCACACTTCCGGAAGATACTAAAGGGCAAGTCTATTTCTTCGTCCTCACAGCCTCAGGCGGTCTCCAAGTGGAATTCTGTCTCAAAGCTGAACCACTACTTGGAGCATGATTTTGCAAATATTCATCTTGATCTTACTGGTAGAAGCAAGATAGACTTACTTGAGTGGAGGAAGAACAACAAACGGATATTTCCTGTGCTGTCACATTTCGCACGGAATGTTCTCCTGGTGCCGGTGTCCACCATATCTTCAGAAGCGATGTTCAGTACGGTAGTAAAAATAATCAATGAAAGGAAATCATCCTTCACGCCCAGGATGGTGGAGGCAATCACATGTGCCAAAGACTAGGAATTAGCTAAAGAGCGGTAACAACATCAACTGAAGGATCCTAAAATCGTGCAGACGTACGCTGACCTCTAATGCATAAACGACCTAGATATTGATGAGTAGATACTATGTACGTATGTTGTTATAGTTAGTATGTACATATATTGTTACTGTACTCTTTTCATTACTCGAGGAACCCCACTTTGGGGCATAAGATTTTTAACGTGGCAGTAACATTGTATTTTAAAATATCATAAAAATTTTACTATTTCTTGAAATATTTATGTCATTGCATGCCTATGTTTTTATACAGCTAATTCAATTTCAACTAGTTTTTAACGAGGCGGGTATGAGAGAAAGCAAGATGGCGGTCGTTGCCACCGTTGTCATCGCCGCCTTTGTCGTATATAGTTACTTCAGGTTGGGCTTGTGCTGGCACGGCACGAACGCCAGCACGGCGGGCTTTGGGCCTAGCCAGAGGCAAGGCGGGCCGGCACAGCATGGTATGGTGGGATGGCTGGGCTGAGCTGATATGGCACAAAACGGGCCGAAGCACGGTGGGGTGCTGGTACGGCCCAACTCCCAGCTCTAAATGTGGGTATGGAGTTTAGGGGGTGGGGGTTCATCATCAACAAAATTTTGCTCCATTTGTAAGGGATTTGAATTTAAACATGCAATCACATGATCAAGCTTACATCCTCTCAAATAAAAGGGATGTCAGAGCAGTCCAAACACCTCTCTTCAAGAATCCCCCGAGTTTTCGATTCCTCATGTATTCTACTAGGCATGGATTTTTTCCCTATTTCTATGTTTTTATTTCTTGTGTTCCAAACAAGCTCTAATTATTCTTAGCAGGCATTTGTACCGAGAAACTAAAGCCCGTCGTCCTAGCTCCAAGGAGAACTCAAACTATGATCAATAAATCACTAGAAAAAGAATGTTTCATTATCACACACAAAGGGTTATCATAGACGATTCTAAACCCTCATCACAGACAGTTTTGAACCATCTGATTTATTGCGTCTATGATAACAGATGATTATCACCGATGGTTTTTTGAGCCATCTGTGATAAGTCACATCACAAACGATTCATATAAAGAACCGTCTATGAAGAGCAACTATCACAGACAGCTTTGACCATGAAACTGTTTGTGATATGTCAGACATCACAGATGGTTTTGTTTACCAATCATTTGTGACAAGATACATATCATAAACGGTTAGTGTATAGAACAGTCTATGATAGTAGACGTTCACAGATGGTTTATACCATAAAACTGTTTGTGATAGTTTGTTTTATATATAATTTTTTTGTTTTTTGGCTAGCCTCAGGAAATGCTAGCCATGCTCTCTGAAAACAATATGCAGATAACAGATACAAGCAAATACATACATACGTACGTACGTACATATGTACATACATATCACAGATAAACAAATTTGCATATTGATTATTGATGAATTATCATAATATTTTTACAACATGTTTAAAGATACAGTATGAAAACATTGTTTGTCATTAAAATTTTATTCAGCCTCAGGCGCATAAAACTCTTCTTTCGGGTTAATGAGCTCCTCTATTAAGAAGGTGGTGAGCTGTCCTTAAATTTTGAAGAATACATTCATTTGGACTGTACTTAAAGGGATGTTGATACCTTGCTGCTTGGAAGAGTAGAGTCGTAAGCACTTATATATATATATATATATATATATATATATATATATATATATATATATATTAATTGATAAGTAGGAAATAATTATTGTGAGATTGACAAACCTTTGGATCCTTGGGCCTACCACCCAAGATTTTTTTGCATATGGCAGCAAACATAGATTTCACATATGTTGCCCTGTAACTGTTGGTGGCATTGCAAAAATAGAATTATATACATAGATTTGTTCAACTTGAGAGGTATCATTAATTACGACGTGTGATATAAGATTATTATGTACTTGCGGGTACCGAAAATTGTGTCACATGTCACAGTGTAGTGTTCCCTTCCATATGTCTCCCTCCTTTGCAATGTACGTGGCAAATGACCTACACAATTTGAAAAATTTAGCCTTAGCCATTGCAAACAAAGGGTTCATAGAGTTATTTGTGGATGAAATGAGTTTACCTGTCGATTAATTATTGCACAAGTGGGAAGTCATGCTTGCTCTTGATTAGGGAATCAAGGTATATTACCTTGTTCCATTTTTGTACAATGACAATTAGAATCTAGTACCACCTACACATGTATGTCACCGTAGTCCTTAAAACTAAATTCATGTTGCATATGAAGTACAAATCAACAAGTATAGCAATGAATGAAGAGCTTACTGCTGGTTGTCATTATGAGTAAGCAGTCCTGTTGTTATGTAATTCTTGATGTAGGATGTATTTTTGTTGATACATTGCTCAGAGATCAAGTGTGGGTCGAGAAAACTAATCGGTTCTGTTCTTCATTTGGCTTCTAGCATCATGTATCTATACATAAATAAGGAGTTATGGTATTTATTGGTATTATATGAATGTAGATCATAATTGTACATACTTATAGTGTCTAGCATCTTAAAAGTAAGGCGTCGAGGGTGTCGAGGTTGAAGAAGTCGAACAAGTCATCGAAGCCCACCACGAAGTAGCCTGGCTCATGGAGAAAATTCCTCTCCATGTACTTGATGCAACCCATAGGGCGTTGTGTCCTTGTCTGGATGGTCTTTCTCATATACCACGCATGTAAAGAAATGACATCCATTCCAAGGCTAACTATGAGCGTATCCGGGACCAATGGCATCGAAATAAGGGGATCTTGAAAAGTACATAGTCGAGCTCCTAAATCTCCTTTATGAACCAATAGTAGGTGCTCAACTTGTTTGAGCTCCCAACGATATTGAACCGCTCGTGAAACACATCTATGTGGACACTGCTATTTTGGACTATACTCTTCATATCCTACGTTATCATATAAAATATGTAGCTATTTATGTCACATCCTTGCCATGTCACAATTGTAAACCTCGGATTGTCCTGAATTCTCTTGGTGTACCATGTCTTTGTGCTCGTTGATGTACAACAACACTTCGGTCATGTGTTGCATGACTATGAAATAGGTTTGAGCATACGTATCCAGATCAGAAGTGATTGCTTTTCTTCCGATGGTTCCGATACCCTCCAGCCTCTCCTCATAACGAGATAGAGGTACACCTATCAATTCCACCTGAGCCATATAATCGACACAAAGCTCAATAATATCTTCGATTGCATAACCTTCGTTGATGCTGCCCTCTAGCCAAAATCGATTCCGTAAATACGACTTAAAAATTCCCATATACCTCTCGACGGGTATATATGACGTATGAATAGAGGGCTACATATATTTATCTTTTTCACAAGATGAACAATGAGATGAACTATGATATTGAAAAATGACAGAGAACAATATATCTCAAGATGGCATAGAGTCATCATCACCTCATCCTATAGCGCATCTAGTCCAACATGATCGATGACATTCTGAGCAATTGAGTTAAAGAAATAACACAGCCTCATGATTGCCACTCAGACCTTGTTCGGTAAAATACTTCTAATTATAATAGGAAGCATTTATGTCATCAGCACATGACGATCATGAGACTTTATATCAATTAATTTCAAATCTTTCATAGAAATAAGTTTCTCCATGCTAGTGAAGTAACCGGATGGAACTTTTACATCATGCAAGCTCTAGCACAGTCATTTCTCTCGACCTTGGACATAGTATAGCAAGCTGGGGGAAGGTACATTCGGCCTTTATCAGTCAACTTTGGTTCTAACTCAATCCTTATGTTCATATCATCCAAGATACATCATGCGTTGACACCATCCTTTATTTTATCATGAATGTTCAGTAAAAGATTAATCAAACTATCATATACTTTCTTCTCCATGTGCATAACGTTGATACAGCGGCGAACTTCTAGATATTCTCAATAAGGTAAGTTTCAAAAATTTATCTCTTCTTCTAGATGTTCTTTTAACGGGTCCTCAAGTTACAACCTTTTCCAAGCATAACGTCAATATGCTTAATCATATCATAGACCTCTTTCCCGTTAAATGGTATTGGAGTTGAGTCGTTCTCCTTATTTTTGTCGAATTGCTTCATCTTGCGGTGTGGGTGATACTAGAGAAGGAACCTACGGTGACGTCTGTACATAGTTTTGCATGAGTTGTTCAACCACACATTCTCGATATCATCTAAAAAGTACGGACAGGCTTTGATTTCTTTTGTACTCAACCTTAACAGGATACCAAGGGAAGAAAAATCATTAATGGTGCAGAACAACATGGCATACAGAGTGAAATTCTCTTGTTTGTCCGCATCCCATACCTGTATCTCTTCGTTCTACAGTATCACAAAATCTTTCAACAATGGTACTAGGTGTACATCAATATCGTTCCCAGATTGCTTCGGTCCTTGAATAAGTAGTGCCATCAAAATATACTTCCATTTCATACACAGCCAAGGAGAAAGGTTGTACATACATAGATTCATCGGCCAGGTGCTATGTTGGCTACTCATGTTACTCAAAGGATTCGTTCCATCTGTACTCAACCTATACCTTATATTCTTCGGTTCTACACTGAAGTCTTCGAAGCTCCTATCAAAGTTTCTCTACTAGGTAGAATCAGTAAGGTGTCTTAGCTTTTTATGTTTCTTACGCTCCGCTGAGTGCCAACGCAGCAATCTTCTCTCCTTTCAGTTTGCAAATAAATGTTTCAAACGGGGAATTACATGCAGATACCACAACACCTTAGCAGAAGGTTCTTACTTCACCTTAATGCCCTTGCCATCATCAGAGTGATTCTTACGTTTATATCGGGATGCTTTGCACACTGGACATATATACATATTTGTATATTCTTTATGGTAGAGGATACAATTGTTCAGACATATATGTATTTTTTTTACTTCTATTCCCAATGGACAAAGAATTATTTTGGCTTGGTAGGTAGTTCTGGGAAACACGTTTCCCTCTGGAAGGATATCCACTAGGAGACCTAACAACGCCATGAAATTTTTGTCGGATCAATCACTACTTGCCTTCAATTTCAACAGTTTAAGCACAGATGACAACTTTATGTATTTTGACTTGCAGCCCAAAAACAAAACTTTCTCCAAGTTTTCCATCAAGCGCTCGAATTTACCAAACTATCTCTTACTATAGTTCCTTTTTGCATCGTATAGCATCTGATCCAGATTGTTATCGTGCGACCTATTCTCATCGAAAGCACAATCCACATCTAGCATATCGTTGTCTCCCTCGACAATGTTACTATCTTCCTGTATAATATGCTCTTTTCACCATTTTTGGTCTAACATATATACCCCCTTTTGAAGTCCCTTTAAATCAAGTGTGCTTCGATCTACGCTGAGTTAGTAAATATATTCAGATTATCGCAACCAATACATGGATAGTACATAAGTTTTATCCCCTTCTTCAACATATCCTGCTCCGCAGCTCTTTTAAAAGTAAACATACCATTAATGAACTCTTCACTCACACGGTTCTCAACGTAAATACAGTTTCGGTCCATTTATGCTACACATGTAACAAATTAGTGTTAAATTAGATTAATACTCCTATATATAGCTAGCCATTACTCTTACACATAGTTTTCACTCACCTTAAATTGTCCATCTAAAGTAGGTAGCTATGTACTATTTATAAAGCAATATATATCAAGTAAGAATATATTGAAGTAGACTAGGAGTAGTGAGACACATTTTTAAATTGGAGCAAACTACCAAGCTAGATCTAAATCTAGCTATCATCTCTCTTTATTATAATGCATATAATTAGAAGCAAATACTAACCTTAGATCTCCAAGAATAAATAGATCTACAAGCACACATGTAAATCGGTGGTATATATGCTTTCACCAAACACCCCCAAAGCTGGCCACATTCAGACCCTAGCTCACTGCATATCTGTTGGGATGGGTCGGGTATTTAATAATGCAGTACATATCACAGACATTTTCAATCACAAACCGTATGTGATACGTAATTATCACAGATAGTTCTTGTTAAGAAACATCTATGTATTATCACAAAAGGTTCAAATTAAAAACCGTCTCTGAAATATCCCATTGTCACAAACGATTTGTGATTGAAAATGTCTGTAAATTATTACAGACGATTCATATTAAAAATCATTTGTGATAAATGCAGACTTCACAAACGGCTTTTAATCCAATCGTCTGTGATAATTCACAAACGGTTCCAACCGTAAACCGTCTGTGATAATTATGTATCACAGATGGTTCTATCCATCACTAGTAACATAAACGGTCACGCTTGTAAAATTGTCTATGATAATTATAACACTAACGGATTCTGAGGAATCGTCTGTGATAAGACATCCTGTATAACCTTTTTTGTAGTAGTGTTTAGACGAGCAGCATAACTGCTGCAAAGCTTTTTTTTTTCAAGAATGCAGACGACACAAACACAGGCCAAGATATTGCAGCTCCGGTTCTTGCCCATTGATCTCCACTCTTCCACTGTTTCGTCGGCAAAATTTGAGGTTTTTTCCCATAAGGTTTGCGCGATTCTAGCAATGCCCCTAGCAAACAGACTTGGGAACACAGGAAACCTAGCAAACAGACTTGGGAACACAGGAAAGCGTTTCAAGTACGGACTTGTCCTCTGTGTCGCCGAGACATGAGATCTCTTGTCATTCGAGCACCATCATTCAGTCATGCGGACAGTGATAAAAAAAGTGAGGTTTGCACCACGTCGCGCTTTGCCGCCGACCAGATCTGGATCTAACACGCACTTTCCCTAAGCATAGGTTTATCTGACATGCGGCATCAGATTCTTGCTCCTACACTGTCAAATGTAACGTATAGATACTGATGACCTGAGGAAACTGACCGGCTTTACTTGTCATGGACCTCATGATTAGCATCTATTTGTAGCTGCCGGCAATTGGAGTGATATGCCCACATTTTGAAGGAAAGTGAAAGACGAGAACAAGTAGAAAAGAAGAGAAATGAAGCTCGGGTGGAAAATGCTGGTAACCAACCGGTTAAAGCCAGAGAGACGGAAATTTCCTGGAACCAAGAAACGGAACCCAGGACGAATTAGTAACAAGCTTTATTTTGTTAATATTCTTTGAATTCTCCCCCCATTATTATTGTATGTTGCATGTGTGGGAAAACACTCGAAAAGAAAAACTGAAGTGCGAAAATGGAACACAAAGATCTCATTTGGAGTCCAGTCAAAACAGACAATGTAAGTATTTTACTATTTGGAATTTTACAGCCAATCAAGCACAGAAAAATTAAAACAAATTCTCTTGGTTCAGTGATATGAATTATGATCAATTCAATTTCTGCACATCAAAATGATTTCGATTTCATTTCTCCAACTGAGTTCACACTGTATGAAGAAAATGGAAATGTTCATACAAAGAGAGGAGAACCTTCTTCACCAGTATAAAACACGATGTTCTGAAAAGAATGTAACATCAGTAACTCTGCACAGCTGAATTGCCAATTGGCATTTCCTAACATCTCAAAAAAGGACCCATTGATCCAATAACTGTATCTCTTTTACAATATCTATCCAGATGATCTGGTTAGACTGCTAATATTTCCAGTCCAAATTGTATGTAAAAATCCTCAAAGGAATTATTTTCATCTCAAAATGAATCTCCCCCCACCCAAAAAGAAAATTTAACAGTTGACTTCTTTGATACTGTCTCTTGAGTATATAATCTACCCCTCTGAAAGATTTCTTAAATAAGGAGCTGAAAAGCAAGCCCATGTAAGAAACTGAAGCTCCTAGCTTCAATGGCATGCAAGAACAGATGGTGAACAGAGATTGCAGACTTTCTAATGCAACATACACTCCCTAACATATGGGTGTGATAAATTAACATACCGCTCCCATATATACTTGTACCGGCGAATGGCCAACTTCAGCCAGGGTTTCATGTTCCCATTATAGTGCACGACAGCAGCACTCTCAATCAACCGATCATCTATGCCTACATCATACCCTAGCCCCAAGACATGCCATCTGCGGTCTAGGGGCTCCATCAGGCCATAAAACGTCAACAGACCTGCAGGAAGTGTCCCTGTCCTCCATAGTAACTGATCAGCATTTTGCTCTTGCCAATAACGATAAAGCGCTGTGGCATTTGCCTTCCTCCAAGCTATTAAGTCAAAGATGTTCATCCCAAAAGCCCATCCACAAGTATGTGGATCAATTTTGGAGCTGATAATTGGATGTGAGAAATTAAGATACTTGTGATACCGATGAAATGACTCCAAACAAGTCTCCACTGCTCCAATAACATTACCATGCAGTTCTATGGAAAAAAGCTGTGTCAAGTCCTTTTGCACCACAACATCATCATCAAGAAAGACCACCTTCTCCAAGTTGGGGAGTATTTGAGGAATGTAGAATCGCAAATGGTTCAAAAGAGAAAAAACCTTCGGATCATGGAACTTTATTTCTCTTTCAAGATTTTTCGACACACCAGAGTAGTAGAAACCTTGAGTTTCCATCTCTGATAGCTGCCTGACCAGTGGAGAAGAAGAAGCATTCAACCACGAGAATTCATCTATGCAGCGGACTTCAACAGTGCACCCTTTGAAGTCATTTATGAGGAACCAAGTTGACATGGCACCAAAATTTATCCTGTCTGTGACCACATGAAACACCAGCTGCTGAGGGTGGTTTGCATTTGAAACTGTAGAATTGACAACAACTGAAGTGGCCAGCACATTATCAGAGAATATACAGAAGTGATACAGATTATTGTCTACCAATCGTGTGGAGTTCCGATGCTCTTCTGAGCGACTCCTATGTTTTGGATTCTGAAGCCACTCTTCTGTCAGTTTCACAGTTAAACAGTGCAGATTCTTGGGGAGGGATTCTGCAGCTAACTGACCAAACTCGGCAGTCTGAACAACTGCTGCCTTTGCACGCTCCTCTAGTGCAAGGGCATGGCTCTTCAGTGTCACTATTGTTGTGCTGATATCATAATGAGAGTCCTGCGCTTTGTATATTAACCGTGCTAGCCGAGTTATTATTGGATGCGCTTCTTCTTGAGTGATGGCTTTCCCACTAACAGCCCCTTCAGACAGCAATCTTTGACAATTCCTTATCTGGGAACTAAGCTCCCATGCAAGCTGAAGATTACCATGCTCTTTTGCAAGGATTACATAAGCCTTCGCTAGAGTCATTTGATCTGCTAATTGGCGGGCAAAAGATGTGCTGCTTAAAAGCTCTTCTGTGAAATTCACTTTCTCACGAGGGACCTCCTCAGTTTCTGAACCCTTATCCTGGAACAAGTAAAAATAAATACATAAGGAAACATGCACATAACAGAGATTTTTACAGTGGAGAAAACCAAACAAGAAATATCTTGCCGTATTGGAAGTAACAGAAAAAAACAATTCGGAAACTATCTGAAGCTAAACATAGTTTAACTTTGTGCAAGTTTTTAATTATTATCCTCTAATTCTTTAGCACTAAATGCACATGTTACAGCTGAACAGCTATTGTCACGAAAATGTGTTTGTGTACACATATTAGTTCCTTCTATGAAATAGTCAGCATCGCCAATATATTTCGGTGTCAAAAACTCACACAAGAATGTAAAGATCATACTTTTGTATTAGACAGAACTAACAGGAACTATTACCACTTACTATCAGCATAAGCTTAGGTGATTCAGCAATGAAATAATCTGGGCTGTTTGGATGGTGCCCAATTTGCCCTACCAATGTGTACCAAAATGTTGTCATGGTCACCCATGATTTGGCCAAGTTTTGGCAAGAAAATGAACTAGGGCAACAAGCTGTACTTTTTTCCAAATTAACAGCTTGAAAACAAATTGGAAAAGTTTAATACAACCAATCAAAAGATTGAAATTTCTCATAGCTTGAGCTTTGAGATCGAACTAGAGCAATTGAAGAGCAGTATTTCTTTTTCATTGCCGCAAAAGCATAAATACCTCATTAGATGTACTTTCAAACAATCTTAAAATCACAACAATTATTTAAGGAAGAGGAAAAGCTAGTTCCAAGCTTTCGATAGCTTATTCCAATAAATACTATTTTCATTTTATTCGCACAACACTCCAGAGAATGAAGACCTTTCTGTTACTGTAACTATGATTGTGTCATAACCTAAACTTGCTCCAGTCACCTGAATATTCATGTTCCTCTTCATATATTGTAAACCAACAATTTCCTCAGTTATCTCTTATCATTTATCCACTGTCATAGGTAGCATTAATGACGGGGCCAAACATAGAAAACTTCTTGAAAAGGATTTTCCTCGAAATCCCACCTCCTAGGCATTAACTATTGCATCTGACCGGTTTACCACATACTTCCACTTCAAATTGGTACCATACTTGCTATTAAGACTTCTTGAAGCCATAAAACACGCTGGGACCCCCATTAAGAGCTAATGTATCCCGTAAGTTTCCAAAAAAAAACTTGAATTTGTTCTGTCTAGAAAATTCAGGTTCTGACTATCAATCCGAATCATATTAAATATTTAAATGTCTTACAATAAGACCTTTACCAGCAAGAAAACTTATGTTTTGAAAATATCAAATAGATTCATTAGCAATCGCATATCCCTCGGCAGTATCCTGTTGTATTAATGAGATGTATTTAGCAGTCTTCAAATGCCAGTTAACAGAAAGATTGGATGGTTCAGTGCAATGACATTAAGCAGGTACCATAGGTAGGCATTGCTCTCATAGGCACAGCAATGGCAAAGTCTAATCCAATCCATGTAATCTAAATGCCACAAAATATTAATCAATCCTAACAAAAGATAATCTGACTGTTGCATTTCTAGCAGATAGACAAGAATGGGCCCGTTCATATTGGCTTTTGACTAGTGTAACCAGGACACCCGAGTCCGAAATTTTTTTGCTGTGTTGACACGTATCCCCGTGTCAACACGTGTCAGACACTCTCCAACACTCATTGGACACCCTTAGCAATGTCCTAAGTGAAGGAGGAAGAGACTAGATGGGGAAAAGGCAGCAGCAGCTGGCTCGACATCCCTGTTCATGACCATAACTAGGCGAAACAAAGCTGGAGGAAGACTAGAAGAAAGAAATAATGCTGATCTCCTTCTCTACCATGGCTTTGGTGCAGTAAAAAGAGGTGAAGAGCAGAAAAAGGGAAGGCTTCGAATGGAAGAAATAATGAGACGGAAGATGTCAGGGATAGGGTTATGGCCACATGGGTTTGGAAGAGGAAAGATATTCATTTATTAGTACTATATTAGTATATAGTAACCGAGTCTTCGAATCCTATTTTTTTCGTTCGCAAAATCGGACACCCGAATCCAAGTCAGATTCCGATTACCGTGTCTGTGTCCAAGTAACACCGCTTTTGGCTTTGGTTTTTGAATAGTAACAGCTTATAGAGAGAGACACTCGCATGCGATTTTGATCAATATAAATGAAGTCACTACAGTGTGTACTTCTATCGACTGGTAGACCCCGCCTTTAAAAAACACTCCATTTGAAAGCTAGGGACTGTAGAAAAGCCGTTTACTGTAGAAAAACAACTTTTAGAAGCTAATATGAACAGGGCCCTTAATCGTTAATGGAAGTCAATCAACATCAAAAGAAAAGGAAATCATGAACCCCAATTCAATTCTTTGGGAAGAAAATAGCTGCCGACATGTAGTCCCTGAATAAATACAACTAAACTTGTCAAAGTTTGAGACCGCACATAGTATTGAATATTGACTTAAGGTATGGATTAAATCCTTGCCATTCCATGCAGTCCTCCCATCAAAGAAGAAAGTAATCACCTTACTAGTACTGGAATAGTATTTGTTATCAACAGGACAGATGAGAAACCACTTTCTGAGAATGACACTTCACCTAAGTATTTGAGCAGATCTCCAAAGAAGTTGAAGGACAGTCTATCTATAATGCTGCACCTACTCATAGAATTATAGACCCCAGTTGCTGTTTCTAACAACCATTCATGATTAGCATCACGAACACTTTCTACCATTACCAGGGACAACAAAGTAAATGACAACTAAAATTTCCATAAACATGGCCAAATGACTGGAGAAAAAACACTAACATTTAATGATCTAATACTGAATTATGGCAATCAAGATCTAGAAAGAAATGAACTCTTGATCTTCAACAGCCTACCCACTCAAACCACGCTTGCTCTCTTAACATAGAAACATTGCCCACTACGAAGTTAGCTAAAGTTAAATTTGCATAATTACAACAAGAAAACGAGAACATTCTCCGAAAAGTCTAAAGATTTAAGACCATTATACTAGTCCAGATCCACTAAATAGGTAACAGAAACAGGGCAACATGCATAAAAAGCATAAACTTTTCCACAATTTTTGAGAACTAACAGGAAAGCAGTGATCTTTCGAAAGATCTCACACAATTCAGCAAGCGGGGAATTACGCCAAGTGAAGTTTCCGCTACTCACTATGACGGGAGGCCGGAACTGCTCCTTCTGGTTGTGGTGCAGGACGAAGAGCACGAGCCCGACCACGAGGAAGATACCGACGAGCCACCAGATCCATCCAGACAGCCGCCGCCGCGACTGGCGCCGGAACTCCGGTGCCCGCCGCCGCATCTCGCCGCCCCGCGCCCTTCCTCAAAGCCTCTCCTGACAAGTCCAACCTAAGAACCCCACACACCTCACCGCCGACGCGCCAAACCCTCCTCCATGGGGCGGAGAACCCCACAAAGGCGCTGCCTTTGCCGCGGATCCGGGGTCCGGACGGATCAAGAACTGATACCCATAACCGCAGGCCGCCCCGCGGAGGCGGCGAATTCGGCTTCCGCCGCGGATCACTCCCGATCAGAGACGACAGCAACCGCTTCAAGAACCGCCGATACTGGGGAGAGCCAGGACGGGGTTGGTAAGATCTGGGCGGGGCAGGAGCCGGAATGCGAGGAGGGGGAGAGATAGGAGGAGTCGGGATTTAGAGAGAGAGAGAGAGAGAGATCTGAGAATGGTGTGAGAGAGAGGGAGGGAGAGGGAGGAGGGGGGATGTAGTTCTTCGCCGGCTGACGTAAAAGGAAAGACAGCAAAAGATTTAATTTCCTTCCCCGTCTTGCGTCTCCATTTCTCCTCTCCTCCCCTCTCGACTCCCTACCTCCTCCGAATTCGGGTTTGGAGATGCCGATTCACAACCCGCTATGCAGCCGGCAGAAGCACAGCGGCAGCTGTCTGTCGTTCTGTCTGGGTTAATTGCTTCATTTCCGTTCTTAATTAACTTGTGGAAAATTAGCTGTAGAGATTATTGACAACTTACGAGTGCATTGTATTAAGGCTGTCTAATTGTGATGGTTACCGTAAGTTCGATATGGACTATGAGTGTAACCTAACGTGGGCTGCTAGCTGATGGTTTTTCTTTCTTTACTGCACTCCGATGTTGCCGTGTTGGAGATATGTGTCGATTTACGTAGTGTATCTTTCAAATTATTATATATATATATATATATATATATATATATATATATATATATATATATATACAGGGGCGGAGCCATAGGGTATGCCGGGTGGACCACGGCATACCACAGGCCAACCGATAGTGAAACAGATCCTGTTGGCGAAACGGTTCGTCGCGCGCTGCGCCTCGATCCTCGATCGCCGATCGCACGCGCCTCCCCCTTCCTCCCCGTCCCCTCCGCCCCTCCTTCCCCTCGGCCTCCTCCCTTCCTCCCCACCGCCCCTCCTTCCCCTCTAGCCTCCTCCCCCCCCGCCGCCCCTTCCTCCCGGCCCGGTCCCCACCTCCACCGCTCCTCCGCCACCTCCTCCTCCTCCCGGCTCCCCGCCGCCTCCCTTCCCGGTCTGCGCCTTGCGCGAGGCCCCAGATGGCGGAGTGACCCTCTTCTCCTCCAACGAGACCAAGGAGGAAAGGACGACGTCTCCACCGCCAACCTCAAATACCTACTCGTATGTCCCCCCTTCTCCCCCTTTTTCCCACCGCCACATCTGCGTTTGCTCTCTATCATATGCAAACATTCAGCCATGAAGTATTTTTTTGGTCCAAATGCTCTTGAACCATTCATCTCCTTCGTATGAGTTTGCATCGTTCTAGTTAGTGTTAGGGAACTCAAAAGCGGCTTATGTTCCATAATTTCAGTCCTTCCAATTGCACAAATGTGTGGTTACTGACTATGAATATTTGGTTGGTTTTTCAAATGCAGTACTACCTTGGGAAATGGTGAAAAGGTAGCGCGGAGGATCGGATCCCAATTCTTAAGGCATCACAGATCATTTCAAGGTTAATAATCGCCATGTTACATTAGTTGATTTGGTGTATATTTATAGTGTGTTTTTAAGGAGGATTTCTTGTATGGTACTCCATAATCGCATCATCTATTTCTCATGTATTAACCACACCGCTTGATTCTACAGAGTTCATTTCTATCTGTGAAGCGTTGGAGCTTATACCGAGGATGAGGTTGAATTATCTAGACAGAGGCAACGACATCTTGTGGCAAACCAAAGAGCACAAAGGTGATCTGAATTACCTCCCCAAAAAAATCTTAAGGAGTCAGAACAATTGACACCCTACAATGTAAACACGGTGATCGTGACATAATTCTCTTGTTGAGCTGCGAGAATGTTGGACATATAGGGTCGCTTAACTGTTAAGTCGGTTGATTTCGTGTGTTACTCTCTTGTCTTCATTCTTGAGCTTAGGTTGCCCGGTTCAAGCGGCAAAAGGCTGCAGAAACAAAGCTCCAAGAGATCAAAGAAAGAAAGGAAAGGCATGGACGATCGTTGAGAGCAGCAACTTTATCAGCTCCTTGAAACTGGGGAGGAAGATGCCTTGGAGGATGATGGAGAGGAAGAAAGAGAGGTTAGCATCACACATCTGGAAGACATCTAGCTAGCATTGTGTGTGACTTGTTCAAAACCTTCAAATCTGACATTGCTTGCCGAATCATAACGCCACATGATTTCTATATTTCAAAAGTTTCCAAATTAAAAATTAGCTTTAATGTACTTGCTTTGTTCAGTTCAAGAGATAGTTTAATTTATTTAATCCTAATGCTTGTCTGAAGTTTGACGAATTTGATGCGTCTATCTAGGATTTTGAACCTATAGGGGATCATTCACATGCCCTAAGTTGTCCCGTTTTAGCAAATGTAAAGACCACGGGTATTTTTTTTCTCTTAATTTGTATTGTAATTTATATTGTAATTTGTATTGACATGCGTCTATTTATATTGTAATTTGTGCAAGTTTCCAACTTAATTCTTGAATTTAAGACTTATCATATTATTTAGTACCTGTATACCGAATTACGGTGCAAATTTTACAATTATTTACCGAACTGTATATGAAAATTTTGGTGCGGCATACCCTTTGGTAAAATCCTGGATCCGCCACTGTATATATATATATATATATATATATATATATATATATATATAAAGCATCTTTTCTACACCTGGGTGTAATTACACTCTATGTCGTATCTCATAATGTAGAGAGTATCTCGCATAACGGAGGGTATGTACGTGCAGTATACGAGTATTTAAGACCATCTAGATGGTATGAATAATTTTTCAGAGTGATATGCATATTTGTTTTGACATACTCCTTTTATATGCGAACAATTTTTAGAGGTAGTATGTAGATTTTTTTTATATACTCCTTTTTATGTGTATATATAAAGGCATTTACAAAATACGCTATAAACTATGGACTCCCTTGTAATTTTTTCGTGTGGTTCACATTGAATTATCTTATAATTAGTATACAAGTATATCCAAAGTGATAAATGAGTATTTCAAGTTTGTTTAGGTGGTATATTAGATGTGAGTGTAATTACACCCGGGTGCCCGGGTGTAATTACACTCTATATCGTATCTCATACCGTAAGAAGTATCTCACATAATAGAGGGTATATACGTGCAGTATACGAGTATTTAAGATCATCTAGGTGGTATGAATAATTTTTCAGAGGTAGTATGTAGATTTTTTTTGACATACTCCTTTTTATGTGAGTATATGAAGGTATTTATAAAATACGCTAAAAATTATGAATTTCCTTACAATTTTTTCATGTGATTCACATTGAAGTATATTATAATTAGTATACGAGTATATCCAAAGTGATAAAGAAGTATTTTAAGTTTGTTTAGGTGATATATCAGAGGTGGGTGTAATTACACCCAGGTGTAGAAATTATTTTTCATATATATATATATATATATATATATATATATATATATATATATATATATTTACTACTTTAAAAGAAAGAGTTGGTGGTTGATGAGTCCTCCCTTATTTTTTTAGCCATTCGATCGATTATGAGATAGAATTTGAACCGTTCCCCACCGCCCCTCCTCCCCTCCGCACCCGCGCGCCCGATCCGCTCCTTGCTCTCCCCTGCTGCCCGATCCGCTCTCCCCGTCGCCCGATCCGCTCCCCCTCGCTCTCCTCCCGCTGCCCCAATCCGCTCCCCCTCGCTCTCCCCGTCCTCCCTCTCCCTGCCTCCGCACGGCCGCACCCTCCCGCCGACGCCGCACCCCTCGCTCCCCGTCCTCCTCTCCCCACCTCCTCCGCACGCCCCCCCGCCGCCTCCCCGCTCCCCGTCCTTCTTCTCCCCCTGCCTCCACGGCGGCCCCCGCCGCCGCCGCCTCCCCCTCGCTCTCCCCTCGCCTCCGCAGATCCTCGCTCTCCCCCCGCCGCCCCACCGCCTCCCCCTCGCTCTCCCCCCGCCTCCCCCTCGCTCTCCCCTCGCCTCCGCAGATCCGCCTCTCCCCCCGCGTCGCGGGCTCCTCCCCCCACCCCGCGTCGCCGCCGCCTCCTCCTCCTCCCCACCTCGCGCCCCCTGCGCCGGAGCCTTCGCGCGTGCGGTGGTGACCTGGTGCTGCTGCTATTATTACGGTGGTGTTGATTTGCAACTTTGGATCGAAAGTTCTCAGGGAGACTCTTGTTGTGCCTTAGGGTTTTGTAGCGTTCGAAATCCATGGCGAGGAAGATGCTCAAGGACGAGGAGATGGCCGTCGCCGACGGCGAGAACTACGACTATGATCTCTTTGTGATCGGCGCGGGGAGTGACGGCGTTCGCGGCTCTCGCACCTCCGCGTCTTTCGGAGCTAAGGTTGCTTTTTCCTCTTTCTTTTTTCTTTTTTGGTCCTACCACGCGTATGTAAGCAATCGTGTTTGCCGTATGAGTATATTGGGTTTGTTTGCGTGCAATTTGATTGGTTGTGAGATGTGGTGCAGGTTGCGATTTGCGAGCTCCTGTTCCACCCCATTAGCTCGGATTGGCAAGGAGGGCACGGCGGGACGTAAGAATCTCCCGTTAATTTTGTGCATTTCTGGTGTTGAATACTTGAACGTCTAGCTATTCATGCTTGGGGATGTTGTTACATTCTAAATCTATGAGCTCATTGTTGTACTAGGTGTGTCATTTGTGGTTGTGTCCCTAAAAAGATACTTGTGTATGGTGCATCTTTCCGGGGAGAATTTGAGGCAAGTGGTCTTACTGCCCTATGCAACCCAACTGTTGTCGATACCGAAAAATGGGTTGGAAACATCATTGTTTACGCTCTGTGAATGAAATTTGACTCGCTAGATAGCGTTCCTTCCTCAATTCATCAGAATTCTGCTATACAACTTTTGATCCATAATCCATCAGTTTATCTATGTACTTGAATTCAGATAACCTATTCATTTCAAAGCTTGTCTGTGCCTTCATAAAAGCCATCCTTCTAAGGAATATGCTGGTTTGCTATATTTTAACTACAGTTTTATTACAAATGCAGGATTCAAAGAATTTCGGGTGGGAGATTAACGGGGATATTAACTTCAATTGGAAAAAGTCTTTGGAAAATAAGGTCAGGCCAAAACCTCATTTTGTTTTTAGACACATTCTTTGTGACTTGTGAGCACTTTATAGATGTCGTACTGCCCAAGATCCTCAAAATTTTCTTCCATGCAGACTCAAGAAATTGTTAGATTAAATGAAGTGCACTAGAGGATCCTCACCAAGGCTGGTGTGACGATGATTGAAGGCGAGCGGTTTAGTTGATGCCCATCTTTGTTGAGGTTAGACCAGGATGGTTCAAAGCAAAGGTACACAAAAAACACATTTTGATAGCAATCGGCACCAGCTCAACGTGTCAACATACCGAAAGGTTAGTTAAGTTCTCGGCGACTTTTGTAATCTTGTTTGTTGTGTTGGCCAATGTTACTAATACTTGTTTGTTACCTCCTTCACATTCATCAACCTGTGTGTCTGAAGCCTTTGGATTGACCTCGAGATGTGGAATTCTGCATGATCTGCTGTATGACTGGATTTGACATTACAACTTTGAAAACTTATTAGTTTGGTACAATGGTACCTTTCATCTTCGTTTGAGCCTGTTTGTGAGGCACAAGCATTACCGCCATTTATGTGCTACTTCAAGTTGTTGATTTCATTTTCAGTTAGTCTTTTATGTGTCTAGGTGGATTATTCAGTTAGTCTTTTATGTCTTTTGGTGGATTATTCTTACATTAGTGAGAACCCTCTTTTGCAGGAGTTAGCTATTACCTCAGATGAGGCCTTGAGTTTGGAGGAGCTACCAAAACGTGCTGTAATCCTTGGTGGCGGGTATGGTGCTACAATATATTTAAGTACCATGCATCGTGCTTCCATACCAATTCTTTCTGTTTTGACTTATCGCTGTTCTGACTTATCTCTGTTCATGTGCTGATATTAATGTTTTACAATGAAATGTCTGTTACTGTTAGTGTTTCTGGGATTTCGGTATTAACTTGTACCTCTGGTACCCTCTTATAGCTTCGACCTGGCCATATATTTAACATTGGAGCAGGAAAACAAGCTCTGAAAAATATAAATTCGCTCGCTTTATTCTCCAATATAGAAGTGAATCCACGCCTAGATGAGACAAAAGAAGGGGGTATAGTAGTTGAAATTAAGCTGAAGGAACTAGAACCAAAGTCAGCTAAAGTAAGTACCGAGTGGAGTGTTGTACCTGGGCGTCAAGGCCGACCAACTCTGGTAATGTACCTATTGATTTGCAACCTTTTGTTCTTTGTGGAATCTGTATTTAAAATTGTTAGATAACATTATAACAGCATGAATAAACCACGCAGCATTGTAATCCTGTTGTGCAACCTAATATCTGATGGAAAATTCCTTTTAGGCATCCATTCAACCTGGAGGAACTGTGTCATTTGAGCACCGCAACATCTATGGTCTAAACAGATCTATTGTTGGTTACATACATCCAGCAACCTGCTCAACCCTCAGGTTAGTTGCTAATGAGTGTTTTTCCCATGTATCTGTGTTGTTTGTTGCTTTTGATTACTGTTAAACCAGTCATTTGGTGCTATCTACATGTAAGAGGAATGATGTTTAGCAAGAATTCACAGGGTGAGTTTAGTGTGGTATTATTGATTGCATGTTAGTTTGTTTATTTCATTACACTACCATATTAGTTTGTTTAGTGTGGTAATGATGTTTATTTCATTCTTGGAGAATCCACTTTTGGATTTTGAGCTTCACACGACGAGCAAATTCACTTATGGCCTTGTGGTGGAAGAGATTACATCACGTGATGAAACTAATAGTATCTGTACACATGGTTCTCGAGCAATGCAAAGTGGCGGCTTGAGCATGGATGGACCTCCCACAACTCTCAGTGGTACTGGCGTAGATCGAATGGCATTTCTACAAGCAAATATTACTTGGGACAATACTGAGTTTGTAAATGGTGCAGTTATTGGCGACAGATGCATTTTCCAGGTATGCTGATATGTACCTTTGTGGTTCCCAAAACACACAATATACCTTCAATTGTTGCCTACTTTTGTTTGATTGATCTTTTGCTTCGCATGAGTTAGTATAGTTTATTTGGTTTTCCGTTGCAACGCACGGGCACCTTACTAGTGTATATATATATATAGAAAAAATATCTTTTACTTCTGATGCAATTACTCCCACTCTAATATACTACTTAAATAAATTTGAAATACTCATTTATCACTTTAGGTATAAATGAATACTAATTATATAATCCTCCAATATGAATCACATGAAAAAATTGTAAGAGTCCATAGTTTTTAGTGTATTTTATAAATACATTCATATATACGCATAAAAAAGTATATCTAAAAAAATATACATACCATATCTGAAAAATTATACATATAATCTAAATGGCCTTAAATACTCGTATACTGCATGTACATATGCTCCGTTACGCGAGATACTGCCAACGTTATGAGATACGACATAGAGAGTAATTACTACCATATACACACACACACACACACACACACACACACACACATATATATATATATATATATATATATATATATATATATATATGTATACATATAGATGTATATATATGTATCTATGTATGTATATATCTATATGTATGTGTATACGGTAGTGCTATTCAGCGCCTACGCACACGCTACGCGCAGGTCCTGCTGTCTGGCTTCCTAGTGTGTGAGTATTGATTCGGTAGTAACTATTACACGTGAAGTTACCATCAGACAAATATAAAGTTATTGTCAACAATTAGGCCAAACACCTGTTACTATTCCAACTAGATATGGTCTATTACACGTGAAGTTATTATCACCAGTTAGGCTAAAAGTTGTTACTCATGTAATAGAAAGTTATGGTCTATTACATGTGTAGTTATCATCAGTTACTTACTTGCAACTGGTATACAAAACATAAATTTTGCAACATCGAAACATATTCAACATGTATATTGTTTTATTAAGCTCGTAATTTCGAACACAATGGAGCAAACGGATCATAGATAAGACTTCTCATGTAAGAGTTATTGTATTTTTAGCTTGTAAACAAGAAAAATACCCCACATCTACTGTACTGCTGCATGCATGTTTCTATCTCCTGTTGTGCGAGAGACCTGACAATAACTTCATGTTTTACAGGTGATAACTTGATATGCATATGATAGTAACTTCACCATATGGGTAATAACTTCACGTGAGGATGATAACTTTATGCATAACCGAAAGTAATTTTTTCGGAATAAGATGAGTTGGTGGGGCTTCACGGTAGGGATGATAACTTCATTCCATATGGCTAATAACTTCAAGCGTAAACCAAAAGTAACTTCATGCATTACAGATAATAACTTGATGTACATTCGATAGTAACTTTACCATAATTAACAAACGCTAGTAACTGAGCATGGTGTGGGATGATGGAACGGTTGGCTGGTAACTTCATGCTTGTTTTTTTGTTATTGGGTTAATGGAATTACTGCATCCTATTTTCACAAGGTGTTAAAAATGGTAGAGGAGGTTAACAAAAGAGAGAATAGAAGGCAGAATAGCATGTGAATGCATGATGGAGCGTTACAGCTTAGCTAGCGAAGGTGTATCTTTTCAATACACTTATTAATTGTGCATGATTTAGCAAAAGCTGTATAGTATCTTTTACTTTTGACATATATTTCATTACTTTCCTGGTTTGATTTACCAAGTTCAAAGTCTATCATTAAGTGCTGAACCATAGGTTAAGGCTTAAATTTTAGTATTACAATAATAGCTTCCTGGTAGAGAGGGGATGGATTAAGGCCCCGCTCAGAACGGCTGTGGGCGGTGGGCGATGGGCGACAAAACAGACATGTGCATCTGTAGCTCTGATGCTGCTTCTGATAAATTTCAGTTTTTTTCTTTTTTTTTAAAAATTTACTTATACTTTTTTTCGGTTTTTTTTAATATTTTTTACATTTAATTATACTCAATAAACCAACTCATTCTGATGTTTTTCAGCCACTCTGATGTTTTTCAGCAAAAATCAAAAGCCATCGCTATTCCGATCACCCCCTAATAGTTTCCTTTATGAGAGGAGATTAACTATTAAGATCACATGCACATGTCATGTTTCAAATGTGGGGAAAACACATATGCCCCTTAGTATAGTCCAAAACTACTAGTTATATATTTACGCTGATAGGGACAATTTATTATTTGCCACTGTAAATGTTTACTATACCAGATATGCATTCCCTCAGACTCCACATGTTAGTGACACAAGAGATATATATCCGGGATTTGTGTTGTTTGCAATGGTATGCAAAAAAAATTTCCCTATCAATATGATTCCTAGTTGCACTACGTACACATTGAGTTTCGCCCCCTTGTGAGCATAATCTGTTGCAGTTAATTGACACATGAATTCGTGATTAGAACAACTATTTTTTTTAAAAAAAAAGACCATCAAAATTTGCTTCTGAAAGTGAAGAAAAAATGTCAACAATCATCAAGTTCTTAATTACCGAAATAGAAGGGGAGAATGTTTCGATGCATTAGTAGAATTTTGAGAATTGTTTTATGGGGATGTTTTTGAAACCAAGGACAGAAACCCTGTCATTCATTTCAAAATAGAATTACAAATTACCGTTCCGAAAGCGAAGATACCGCAAACATCAACACAGGCCTAAGAGGGGACGCACCAACACCGAGGAAGCAGCCCCAAACGAGGAACTCCTACTGAAACACCACAAGTAGACACCTCATCTATGGGGATGTTTTATTAGTTTCTTTTAGAATGATAGCATTATTATTCTACATTTATGTGCAACCCGATCCCTACAAATACTCCCTCCAATCACAAAAATATCTTTTTGGACACCGACGTGTTTCCCAAAATACAATTTTAACCATTAATTTCTATTATACTTTTATAATAGTTTTTGAGACAATCCATACGTACCATTCTCACGTGTTTAATCTAAATATTGAAAAAGATATTGATAACTAAAGTTCAGAAGATTTAACTATGCATACCTAAAATGATATTCTTTTGTCACTGGAGAAAGTAAGAAACATTCTCAGTAGTTTGGACATGCAAGGAATTGAAAGCTTTTCTTAATATTATGTCTTCGAAAACAAAAGAAGAACACATGCAAACATTCAGTCAACAAATCCCCTTCGAGTTTTTATTAGAGATGACAGACATCCCAAGAAAACTACAAAAGATGATCAAACAATAATTAACTACACCCTTTGTTTCATCCAAAGATAGCTGTTCCTCGTCGTCCCCATTTTGACCAACGCTGTTAATCGTCCACTGGTTCGGATCCCAATTAACCAACCACAACTCGTTAACCTTCTGGCCGGGCTCTGCAGCACAACCAACCGGAGACCCTGAAAATAATTAGCACGCAGGTCGGACTCGATCGGATCTCTCGTGCAGTCATGTGTGGATGAACACCCGGGGCTATCTGGTTCAGCTGTAATGCATGTACACAATGATTTTTATTGCATGTTCTATGGTGATAGCCAGTCTAATTAGCAGTAGATGATTTGTTGAGCTAGAAAGCTTTCTAGAGATTGTTCTACACTAGATCAGCTCAGCTCAGCTCCTGGGTACATTAGTATCATTGTTCATTCATTCATTCATGCATGGTCATATGGAACTCATGCGTGCAGTGAAAGAAGCTGCAAGCCTCCAAGGTGGTTGGTTGGGCCAAAAGGATCATAGAATTATTAGCCTGGAGAATGATGTCTCCATGGATCTGGTTAGCCCCTTCTTGTTTGATCATCTCCTGTTCTGTTCTGTTTTGTTCTGTTCTGTTCTTAGGCCCCGCTTATTTCAGCTTTTTTTTTTCAGTTTCAGCTTCTAACTTCAGCTTTTTTTTTTCACTATTCAGTAATTTGTCTTTTTCTGATTTTTTTAGATTTTTTGAGCTTTTTTGCATTTTTCTTTTTTTTCCCGTGTTCCTTTGCATTGTCCGTGATGGGCTAACATATTTTTTCTATTTTTACATTTTTTTAAATTTAATTATGCCCAAAAAACTAAATCAGCTACAGTAAAAAAAAAGTCAACTACAGTGAAATTTCAGCCAAAAGCTAGAAGTCATCGCTAAAACGATCACCCCCTTAATCTTTTGGAGTTAGGATGCGTGGCTTGGCAAATGACAAAAGTTGTGCCGTGTTGTAGGCATGAGATGGATCGGTGCATTGGGTTTCAAGTCTGAACATGTGTCTGCTGAGCTGAACGGGACATGTGTTCGGCGCATATTGTCATCTGTTGTCTGGAGTCTTAACCAAGGAATCAGCAAATGTTGGTCACAATAGTCAACAGCAACTGAAAGCCAGCCAGTGCTTGTTTTGAGGTTTATTGACAAGAAACAGCTAGGGCCGGACAAACTCAAGATTTGCTTGATTTTGCTAATTGATAAGAAACTGCTAGGTTATTGATATTGTTTTGGCCAGTTTTTAGGTACCTTAATTCTGGAAAGTAAAAAAATAATTTGCTTGATTTTGCTAATTGAAAATTACCTATAGGTTATTTTCTGTGAATGACGGATTGTACATGTGTAGTTTGTGGTGACCATTTAATTCCACCGGTGAGAAAATGGGGGAACATCTGGATTGTATGTAAAAATATAAAACACCCAAGATCTAGCTCTGTAATTTCAGGGTGATCATGAAAATACCGGCCACCTGAAAAAAAAGTAAAAAAAAGAAAGAAATCACTACACATCTTTCGTATAAAATCTTTTATGGACTTCAACTGATGGTTTTAAAAATCCAACTTGTTTCTTTAAAAAGATACTTGACTGTGCAGTAGATGCAGTCAAAAAAAATCATCGAATAGCTGTTTCATTTTTATTTGGTTAGTGTGGTATTCTAAAAGTTCTAATAGTAGCCCAACGGACACATAGTCCGTGGAACACATTCTTTCCCTAAAAAGTTCATAATATTTTTTGAAAAATACTAGAGAACACTTGAATGTTTTTTAGAGTTAAAAGTGTTTTGAGAGACCCAGCCTAAAATTGGTCAGAGACATGATTAGTCTGTTGCAGCTTGGTCTATCCATCGTAACTTTAGACTAGAGATACCCAGCAGGTTGTTGGCAGGACCTACTTGCAAGATGCTACCGAACACTTGTCGTTATAGGGACCCCAGCCCCAGCCGCAGGCATCTGAACGTGTTGACTTGACTGGCCATCCAATAATGGAGCACATATGGCAGGGTACACATGAGATTCCTGGGCTGGGCCAACGAGCTCTTCCTCCAGTTGGCACCTTTCTTCGTGCTCTCTCAATCACAAGCCAAAGCAGGGCATCAAGCCCTCTACCAGACGTGTTTTCCAAACCACCCTTCTCACCACATACATCGATCTAAAACAGTAGCTATATACATGACCTCTCTCTCATCTCATGTATACAGTCGCTAACTAGCAGACGTGTCGTTGCCAAATTAGAGTTCAGACTGTCTAGACTAAGCCAGGCCAGGGTTGGAGGTGAATCATTGACCATAGTTCTCAACTTGTTGTTGTCTTGTCTTGAAGAAATGGAACCCAATAGGATAGAAGGAGTGCATTGACTGATTACATATAGGTGTTGAAGTTGGACAGAACATAGCCACACAGTTACCTTCACAATCCAAGACATGACAGGTTAGATGTATTTTAGTATCAGCAAGTCTCTCTTAAGGTTTTTGGGTTGGCAGTTTAGAAAGGGACAAATGAACCAAGACGGAGGGCAGCTCTCCTCATCATCCAAATGGCCGATCCAGCGCCGTTCCCGACGGCAAATACTTGAAACAAATCTGGTGCTATCTGCAGAGGAAAAGAATGATCTGTCTCGCGGTAGACGTATGAAATGTAACAAGCCCATGGAAAAGCATGCGAGTTGGGGGGGTTTGGTGAGCCATGCCTGGGGCACAGCTCCACATGCATGTGCATCCGAATTGGGGTTAGTGTGGTTATAAAGCTGAAAAAAAAAGGCATGATGATGGTTGCAGAGCTTCTTTTGTTAGGTTGGGAGTTTGCTTCAAGATTAAGGCCCTTGAGAAAGCAGGAAAAAGACTTGATTAAATGAGGAAATGGAAAAGCTTGCATCTTACCAAATAGTAACAAATGCTCCCAACATATTGAGAAGGGGCGAATATTGCTAATTTTTTATTCTTTTTTGTTTTTGTTTGTCCTTTTTGTCCTTTGAGCTGTAAGTATTGGTTGACTTGTATTATGTGGCCACAACAAAAGTTCATGCCTTTGTGGACAAAGTGATTCTATATATCAGTGTGAGCCTGTGAGGTGGACTCTAAGATCCATATATGTAACTGTTATGGTTCTTGGCTCTGGGGCTTTGGATCTTAGGTAATACGAATGGATAGGTTGGGACTGGTCTTCGATTTCCTGGCGTGGCACTCCCTGCCTTGCCGTGGTTGAAACTGGTTTGAAGAATTAGGGTTTTGGGAAAGGAGAAGCTACTTTATTTCATTCCTATCCTCTCTGCTAAACCGCAAGAGGTATTATATATATTACAAGTGCTGACTCTAATAGTCCAAGTTGGCTATAACTCTTTAGCTAATACCAATTATAAAGACTTTCCAAATCTTATAAAACTTCTAAGAATAGAGTAGAAGTCAGAATCCGAATGGAACTTGCTAGTTCTTGTTGGATTCTTTAGCACTTTTGGACCACCTGATATAATATTTCCCCCAATATGCATCCACAATATCCCCCCCTCCCGAGGAAACAGCTTGTCCTCGAGTTGAAAATGAGGATATTGGCGCTTGAAATCTGGAAGAAATATCCAGGAAGCTTCAGATGCTGGTTGGCCAACCCATTGCACAAGTATCTCCCATTTGTCCTTGTGAAGGCAAGAAGAAACAATCATGGAAGGAGTAGGCAGAACACGACTATTCAGGATAGAAGGAAGGGCTAGAGGAGCTGATGGAGGATAACCCACAAACTTCTTCAAGAAGGCCACATAAAAACATCATGTATATGTCTAGTAGGAGGAAGCTAAAGCTTATAAGCAACTGGACCGACAAGCGCAATGATTTGATATGGGCCATAATACTTGGGTGATAGTTTGGAGAGTTTTCCTGTAATTCCAGCAACTTGACGGTGATGAAGCTTGAGCAAAACCCACTGGCCAACGTCGAATTCAACTTCATGATGATGCTTGTCATAAAAATCTTTCATACGTTGCTGAGCTTGCAATAAATGTTCACAAATTTCAACCAAGAATTCATCCCATGAACGTAAAAGTAGCGTCAACCGCAGAAACTTGAGCAAATCTTACAGTGTAAGGAATAATGACATGAGGAGGCCGGCCATACACAACCTGGAATGGAGTGGCCCATAAGGCAGAATGATATGAAGTGTTGTAGCTAAATTCTGCCCGCTGTAGCCAGCGAACCCAATGACAAGGACGATCCCCACTGAGACAACGGAGATACATTTCAATTGTGCAACTGATTATGGCCCCGCTCATTTCAGCTTTTTTTCAGGTTCAGCTTTTTTTTCACTATTCAGTAATTTGTCTTTTTCTGATTTTTTTTAGATTTTTTGAGCTTTTTTGTATTTTTATTTTTTTCCCGTGTTCCTTTGCATTGTCTGTGATGGGCTAACATATTTTTTCTATTTTTACATTTTTTAAAAATTTAATTATGCCCAAAAAGCTAAATCAGCTATAGTAAAAAAAAGCTAGCTACAGTGAAATTTCAGCCAAAAGCCAGAAGCCATCGCTAAAACGATCACCCCCTATCTCACTTTGACCATCGGATTGTGGGTGAAAAGCGGAAGTCATATCGAGGGACACCCCTACCAGCAGAAACAGTTCTTTCCAAAAGTTGCTAATGAAGATCGTATCTCGATCACTAATAATAGACCCAGGAAAACCATGGAGCCGAATAATGGCATTGAAAAATGCATGAGACACTGAATGAGCTATGTAAGGGTGTGCCAATGGAACAAAATGAACATACTTCAAAAATATGTCCACCACTATCAAGATTACTGATTTCCCATGTACGCGAGGAAACCGATCGATAAAATCCATAGATATATGTTACCAAACCTAAGAGGGAATCGGCATAGGTTGTAGTAGACTGGTGGGATGAAGGTGTTCCACTTTATTTTGTTGACAAACATCACAACAATTAACATGATTGCGAACCAAGTCTTTAAGGTAGGGAATATAGAAATTCTTGCGAATACGTTGCAACAATTTTTGAATTCCCTCATGACCAATATCATGGGCTACTGAAATGATGTGTTGCACACAAGCAAATGAAGCTGGAACAAATATCTAGCCACAGTAAAGAAATAAGCCATCAACAAAAGTCCACTTTGAGGGAAGCTCTCGGGCATAGATAACGAACCTCTTCTTTGAGCTAATCAAGCAATAGAAATGTAAGAATAGAGATGGCTGAAAGAGACATATTTTTCATCTCATTGAGACAAAGCATCAGTGAAAATATTTGTTCTACCTGGTTTGAACTCAATCTGAAAATCAAATCTAAAGAGTTTACTGACCTAGTGGTGTTGCGAAATTGTGGTCAAATGCTGAGCAAGAAGGTATTTCAAGCTATAATAATCAGTGCAAATAATGAAGGACTTGCCCCAAAGATAATGATGCCAGTGACGCATGGCCTTGACCAAACCTATGAGTTCGTGCTCATATGCAGCCAATTTGGCATGGTGAGGCTAAATTGCCTGGCTAAAGAAAGCAATAGGCTATGATCCTTGGGGGAGAATAGCTCTAAAACCACTCCCTAAAGAATCACATTCAACAATAAATGGTGTGGTGAAATCTGGTAGGGCTAAGAAAGAGGGTGAACAAAGTGCCTCTTTTAGAGAAGAAAAGGCAGCAGCCGTCTCATCAGACTAACAAAAACCATCCTTGGAAAGTAATTTAATTAGGGGAGCTGCAATGGAGCCAAAATTACGTATAAACTTACGATAGTAACCGGCCAAACCCAAAAATCCTCTCAACTATCGAGGAGAAGTAGGAATTGGCCATTGTCGTATGTCTTGAACTTTGGACTAATCCATAGAAACCCCTACCACGGATATAACATGTCCCAATGATGAAACTAAAGGTGTGCCAAAAGAGCATTTGGATTTCTTGAGAAATATCTTATTATGACAAAGAAGGGAAAAAATTGCTCACATGTAGCACAAGTGTTCAAACCATGAAGAGCTAAAGGATATCATCAAAGAATACCAAAATGAACTTACAAAGATATGGTTTGAGAATATGATTCATGATAGCCTAAAATGTGGCCGATGCAGTAGAGAGGCCAAAAGGTAAAACCAGGTATTCAAAGAGACCTTGATGTGTCCTGAAGTTGTCATATGAATATCATTTGGATGCATATGTATTTGGTGATTGCCTGAGTGTAAATCTAGCTTGGTAAAATATGTAGCATATTTTAATTCATCCAATAACTCATCAACTACTGGAATAGAGAATTGATCCATGATGGTTTGGGCATTTAGAGCACGATAATCCACACATAGATGCCATGATCCCTCCTTCTTGACCAAAATCACTGGTGAACTGAAAGGAGAAGTACTAGGTCGGATGATCCCTTGTGAGAGCATATCCACACACTGTCGTTCGATCTCGTCTTTGTGGTGGTAAGGGTAGCGATGTGGGCGGACAACCACTAGTTTGGAGCTTGGCAAAAGGTGAACATAGTGGTCATGTAACCATTGAGGTGGCAATCCAGAGGGAGTGTGGAAGATACCTTCAAAGTCTGCTAACAAAACTGGCACGAAAGACTGAGTAGGCTCTGTTAAGGAGATGAGATAGAGTTGTATTAGGAGATAGAGTTTGTATCCTATTCTATATATGCTTTATCTCTATATGGCATATACCCCTTGTACTCTCCTATATATATGGCCTCTTGGCCCTCATATCAATACACACAATATTCATAACATGGTATCAGAGCTTAGGTTGCATACCTAACCTCTATTATTCTTCCGCTATTGCTGCCCCCGGGAGGATCAACTTTTGCTCCCGGGGGCGGCTATTTCTTCTGGCCACCTCGCGTGTCCACCTCTTCCTGAGTTTATCGACTTGGATCTCGATGGCCGCCTGCCCGATTCTACCCCCGCGACGACGCCGCTGGCTTCTTCCTGATCGCCAATCAAGCCTCGTCGATTAGATCTATCCGGACCGAAGTCACTGGAGGACGACGCCATCTTTGTTGGAGCCCTCCCGCCGGCCCCTGGACGTCTGGGCCGCGGCGCTACAAGGGACGCCATCTGGGCCGCGCTGTTGCAAGGGGCGCCAATCGCCGGCGTCCTCCCGTCGGCTTCTCCCCCGCTGGCCCTCCCGGATCCCGCGCCGTTGCTGTCTGCAAGCCCGCTGGCCGCCCGTCGGCTCCTCCCCCGCCGGCCCTCCCGGATCCCGCGCCGTCTTCTCCAGCAGCGTCGCTCAGACCCAACCATCGGCGCCGATCCAAGCCCGGGCTCCTCGAGCCCCGCTCGGCGGCCCTTGCGCCATCGGTCGCCGCCACGTGTCGCCGCTGCTGCCGCCGGCCGCTGGATCGCCCGCCTGCGCCCCGGCCGCCGGACCGCCGGTCCACCGCCCAGGCTCTCTCCAAATATCAGATCCAACTGATATTTTCCTTGCTCGTCAGGAGGTAGCTTCCAAGGGAAGGTAAGTAAGTAGCTTCCAAAGGAAGCCAAAAAAAAAAGAAAAAAAGGGCAAAAAAAAAAACCCAGAGAAAGAGAGAGAGAGAGAAAAAATGTTGATGGTGCACAGCGTCCTCGTCGTCCACTTTGCCGCCCTCTGCACGTCGGGCGACCGCTGCCCTCTGTGTGCGGCGTCCTCCACTTCGATTTCGCCGTCGCCGCTGCTCAGGCCACCATCGTCTCCACTTCATCCGTTCTGTTGCGTCCATCCCAAATCCGTAGTCTCAACCTTTCAGTTCGTCTAAGCTATGCGAGTCCAAAATTTATTGTCAGCCATAGAAGTAGTAGGAATTTTGTTTTGCATGACAGTAGCTCTCTGAGTCGCGTGCAGATCGTAGAAGTCATTAAGATGCCGCCGCTACTTTAGTCGCCGCTCCGAGCTTTTAAGGCCGTCGCGCTTCTCCTGCACCTCGTGCATTGCGCCACCACCGTCTTGGGCTTCGATCTGTTGCTGCCATGCCTCTACCCCTATTCCATGGCAGCAGTCGCCGCTCTTCTCTCTGAGCCGCGTGTAGATCGTAGAAGTCGTATGATGCCGCCGCTACTGTAGCCGTCGCCCCGAGCTTTTAAGGCCGCCGTGCTTTTTTTGCACTTTGTGCATTGCGTCGCCGCCGTCTTGGGTTTCGATCTGCGCTGTCATGCTTCTATCTATTCCTCTTCAGCTTGATTCGACAGTATTTTTTAAGATCTGCACGCTACGACGACATTATCAAGACTCGGACTTCGGATTTTATTTACTATTTTAGTAATAACTCTTTTCAAATGCAATGCTATTGCATACGCCTTGCATTTGAGGGGGGTGTTAAGGAGATGAGATAGAGTTGTATTAGGAGATAGAGTTTGTATCCTATTCCATATATGCCTTATCTCTATATAGCATATACCCTTTGTACTCTCATATATATATGGCCTCTTAGCCCTCATATCAATACACACAATATTCATAACAAGCTCATCAATGGTAAGGAGATGAGAGGATGGTCTTTGAGGTATGCCCAAAAAGTTGACCTTATGTCCCTTATGCCAGAAAGACATCGAAAAGGTGGAGAAATCCCATAGAATTGGTCCCAAAGTGCGCTGCCATTGGACTCTCAGAATCAAGTCAAAGCCATGAAGGGATAAGGCGTAGCAAGTGATGGAAAAGGATTCTTGATCAATGGTGAATGACAAGGATTGACATATGCCTGGACAAGATAGCCGCTCGCCATTAGCCATAGCCACATGAATACCTGTTCGGTCTTGAAAAAGAATAGCTGACAATTGGGCCACCTCAACACTGATGAAGTTGTGCATGGAACCAGAATCAACCAGTGCACATAAATTCTGGTGATTAATGAGGATTGTTAGCAGCATTGTGTTGCCGGCTGAGATCCTTGTCAGCACATAAAGAGAAATATGAGTAGTATCTTCGTTGCTTTCATCTGGAACAACATCTTCATCCAAGATTTCGATCCAATATAAGTGTTTGCAACGATGGCCTTGAGTAAATTGATCATTATAGTTAAAGCAAATACCTTTCTATCGGTGTTCAGCCATCTCTGATGGGGTATGTCACCAAAAAGTTTGATGAGGTGGCGCCGAAGCTGGAGCCGAAAGAGCTAGGACATCTGGAGGCTTGGATAGTAGTAGTGTCGCACATTGTGCTAGAGGTTGCAATGGGGCAGAGGAAGATGAATTCAATGGTGTCAGCCAAAAGGACATTCTGGAGCTGTATAATAATTTGTAATGTCGCTTGGTTGCCTTGACCAAGCTGACTGCAGTATCTAAAGAAGATGGATTTTGTAGCTCAATATTTGACATAGTACCTTATAGAATTCTTGAGCGTATTCTTCAACTGAACCTGTCTGATGAAGAAGAGTTAGTTCTGAAATAGGATTTGATCTAAAGGGTGGTCCAAAATGTAGCTAACAAGAATTTTGAAACCAAGGCCATGTTGGAATCCCTTTTGTTCGTTCCAACTTATAATATCGTTGTTGTGCAATGCTGGTCATGTGATACGTAGCAAGCCACACCTTTTCTTCCTCGAGGGTGCGATGACCACGAAAGAATTGATCACAGCGAGAAAGCCACTCCAGAGGATCAAACATACCATCAAACAAGGGAAAATTGACCTTGTAGAATCAGCCAGGGGTGGAGCTTCAGCTTGATCAGCAGGAAGATGTTGTGCAGACGAGGTTGCAGAGTTGTTGATCATAGATGGTAGGGCCATGCATCCTTCAAGCTCCAAGACGGTCGCCTGAATATGTTCATGGGTTGTAGACTGTTCTTCTTGATGCTTCAACGCTTTGCCTATTAATTCCTTTAGTTCGCACAACTCCGTGGAGATGTGATCATCAGCCATGGAAGCTGATACCAATCTATTATGATTCTTGGCTCTGGATCTCAGGTAATACAAATGGGTAGGTTGGGGCTGGTCTTCGATTTCTTAGCGTGGCACTCCCTACCTCGCTGTGGTTAAAACTAGCTTGAAGAATTAGGGTTTTGGGAAAAGAGAAGCTACTTTATTTCATTCCTATCCTCTCTGCTAAACCGCATGAGGTATTATATATATTAGAAGTGCCAACTCTAATAGTCCAAGTTAGCCATAACTCTTTAGCTGATACCAATTATAAAGACTTTCCTAATCTTATAAAACTTCTAAGATTAGAGCAGAAGTCAAAATGTGAACAGAACTTGCTAGTTCTTGTTGGATTCTTTAGCACTTTTGAACCGCCTACTATAATATTTCCCCCAATATGCATCCACAATAGTAACTAAGTACATGGAGGATCATCTGCAGTTAAAGTTACAGCTTGAATGGAGGAAATGGACATGTTTTGGGTGGTAATCTAATCGAGCAATCAAGTGGTTAGCCATTAAATCAAGGTCTCAAACAAACAGAAGATACATGCTTCCTATTTTTCTATTCATGGTTTCAATGTAGAGTTGTCAATTTTTGAATTTTTTAAATAATTAATTTTTATTTCTAAATTATAGTATTATACATACTTTTTTTTTTGCAGTTTTGACCATATGTCGCTCCACGGTTGGGCAACTTGGGCTGCCCCCTCCTGCTACAGCTGTGGTCATTCAAGTGCTTCCCCCTCAGACGGCCGATGCTGCTTGAAAATGGTCCGTACCATGCGGACATGTACCATAGGGGTGCTAAGGACCGGCCTACCGCAGGGTCCCTTTGGTGCCATAGAAAGGTATGTATTCTCCTAAATCTTTACTATACGTGTATTACGAGTCATCTTTTATAACCACTGTTCTGGCTCGCAGGCATAGTTTGCACCTGCAGGTCACCCGTGTGTACGACAACTTCGTCGAGCACCTAGACCATCTCACTACTGACAACGTGCGCTAGGAGTGTACTCTGGTTAGGAGATAGCGGACCGCGCCCCCGCTGGGCTCTTGTCACTGTGCTTGCGCAACCAGGTGTACTGGCTCACGCGAAAGAAGCTCATCTTCGGTGTGTTCGTTGAGGAATACGCGGTGCATAGGGTGATGCACCAGTTCAGCCTTTGCCAGTTTGTTTCTGTCCCCGTCGGGCGTCGGGTGCCTAACTCGGCCCACACATGAGTTACACAAAACACATGTCCCTATATTTTTTCTTAGTTCTATTATGATGCCTTTTAATTGTAGTTGTACATTTCACAGGCACAGTAAGAGAGGTGGTAGCGGGACGAGGTGGGCAGCGAAGATGGCACCGTGGGTGGCGGAGTGGGTGGAGGCACTCAAGGACTTTGTGCAGGAGGGCACCGTGTATGGCCCCAGCATGTACGACGAGTACCTACACTGGTACGCTCCACAAACATGCACCAGGCTGGATCGTGTCGTTGACCCTCTCCCAGCTCACATACTAGCACCGATCGACGCGTACCCTGTGCACTTAGCACGAAACTTCGCCCTCGTGGTACATACTCTTGTGTTTGAAAGTTTCTGGGTATGATTAATGTACTTCTTGTAGATGGACATCACCGCTAAGATTATAAGAGACACTGGGTCGATCATGGATAGGGTCATCCACGGTTGGAGGTCACGCGCGACAACCTGCTGCATGTTGTCCATCAAGTCTACGAGAGGGCGAGGCATGCCCTTGCCCTCTCGTCGTGTAGGACGCTCTAGGAGGTAGGCATGTTGACACGCACACTGAGACCGCCATGTCCTGCAGCTCAGGTAGGAGGCTTCAGAGGGGCACATTTTGTCTCTTAAGATTTTTTCACGTCAATATATTGCACAAATAAACAACATCTATCCTGTAGGCATAATGCACTGGCCAGGAGTTTGGCTATCCCCCCACGAGGATCTCTTGGTGGATGTGAGTGACTTCCTCATGGATGACCTGGCGAAGGTCCTTTTCGGGTCGTTGCTCAGCAGTGTGCCAGTTTCCACACAGCCACAGGTACAATCCACCCCCGAGGCATTTGAATATGAGTCAATAGGGCTCCTGACCACCTCACTCTATCGGGGCGCTGACACCCAGCGTTGAGGAAGGCTAAGTGGGGCTGTACAGGTGGACACCGGCCGGGGGTGCATGTGGCGACGACGGAGGAGGTGCTATGGGTGGTGTAGCTATTGGCGAGTAGTGGGTCTTCCTCCAAGTTTGTGTTTTTTTTGTTGTGTATGTATTTTGCTTTGTCTTCCTCCATGTATGAATTCTTTATTGCATCCAAATATCACTACCTCAGTCGTCCTCGCAAAATTCTTCAAAAAATTTATCATACTAAAACAATATATGACGATCGCAAAATGTTACTATGAGCTAACAGATTTTGTACCATTACAATCTACGAAAATCACAAACGGCCAACTAACATTGTCTACCCTTTTATTTAAAAAAGATACAATTTACAAATAAAATTTACTAAATATATTACCTACAACAATTGTCATTTACCCCCCTCAATTCTATCAGATCTGTTGGGCGACTAGGGGCATTATCACCCAACGGTTGGGCGACAAGGACTAGTCGCCTAATGGTTGGGCGACTTGGCCATGTGTTACCCAACGGTTAGGTGACTAGCCTAAATCGTCTAACCATGGAACAACATATAGTCAAAACTAAAAAAAAAGTAAAAAGTAGATATAATATTGTAGTTCATAATTAAAAATTAATTATTTTAAAAAAAATTCATCGATTTTTTATCCAATGGCCTTCGCGCATCGTAACACAAAAACATGAACTATTGAACTTTTATTGATTGTAAACTGTAAACCGTAAATTGTTTTATTTCATTGACTCCAACAGTTTGATTTTACTTGCTAACTTCTAGGATGTTATTTGACCAAAACGAAATGTTGCACAAGAAAAAAGAGAGAGGATTCTAGTTTTGTATATATAGCTAGCTTTTTTTGGAAGGCTTGTATACAATTCAAAATAAAGAATAGAGTTAAAATGCTATTTAATGGGCCAAAATATTTATAGAAGGCCTTGCCTTTGCAATCTTGAATTTAGTCCACCAAGTTTTGGCCCAACCCAGACCATTTCCTTTTCTTTTCTCAACAACATTTCTTTTTTTAATAAAACAATTTTATCAGGCTAACAATTATTGATTTCTATCTTTTTTACGAACAATTCTTTTTTTAGATTAACAATTCTTGATTTCAAGCTGTGACAAAAGTCCAAATCCAACGAAGCCTAAAGGGTTTGATTTCCCTGTCGCATTTTTCGCATATACACCCAAGTACCCAACGAAGTCCAAATCACTATGGTAGGATTCAATGAGGTTTTGCATTTAAGCCTTGAAGAAGTATAAAGATACCCGCTCTAATCATAAAAGAAAGTCATTTTAGATTATGTCCAGTCAAACCTTATAAACTTTAGCTATTAATAACTTTTTAAAATATTTAGAATGTTCACATGAAAATAATAAGTGTATATTTATCTATATAGTACTATCATAATATTATAATTTTATTATATTTTATAAATATATTATAACAGAAATAAATGATCAAAATCAAAATTTAGACAGCCATACACATGGTCAATATCTAAAACCATAGCCATTTTAAACAGAAGTGCCTTAAAACATCTCAGTAGAGCGTCTTAAAACTTAGGTAGGCCACGCAAGGAACGATAGGCACACGCCACGAGCAGATTCGATTCGGCCCAGGATGTGCCCCGGCGCGCCTTGCGTGCTGTCCGGACGGCGGCGTAGTAGCGCCTCGGATTGGCCGCGAACATGGCACGGGGGACGCGCGCGCCGCCGAGACCGGGGCCCTTCATGGTCCAGCAGGTGAGGGCCCAAACGGCGCCACAGAGGAAGGCGACGGCGAGAGCGAGCACTAGTAGCACGTACACCGCGACGCCGTGAGCCGCGGTGGGAACGCTCGGGCCGGAGGCGTCGGCCGTGGACTCTGCTCGTCCTCCACTGGCCACGGCGGCAGCGGCGTCCGAGAGATTCTCAACGGACACGGCACAAGCTTGCCGCGACCAGCCGCTCGTAGAGGTCTTGCAAGAGCTTCCACGCATTTCCAGCCATGGCTGCAAGGCATCAACCGTGGACCATGGGCGGATTTAGACCCATGAGAACAAGGACGACTTCAGCTCAGGACATGCAAAAATTCTTAGTGTATAGCTCAGTATATTTAACCCAGCCTAGATAGTAGTTCGGCCCATAATCCTCTTAGCTCGGTCCACTCCTTTGGTGGTCGGCGATCTGGCCCAGTCCTCTCCCGGTCACCCCAGGCCCCAGCCCACCCCCCGCATCGCAATTGTGCAAATGAGGCTGCGCACGGCACCTGCACAACTCCCATTCCCAAATCAGTTTCTCCTCAGCTAATCCCCCAAAACCCCAATCTCACGCCCAATTCATAACGTGAGATGCACGCAGCTATGCATCCCAACAAGGCCAAGATGGCCGTGGCGGCCGGTGCTGCAACACTACAGAAGCTTAAGAAGGTGGTGGCTGCTATGTTGGCCGACCAGATCTTGATGTCGGAGAAGCCCAAGCAGAAGGTAGTGGCGGCCGAGCAAACCTAGACGTCGGAGAAGCCTGATCGAGCGAGCCATCTACTGTTCATTTTTGTTCCCGATTGGGACTGCGTCTCCGCCACCACTTCGGCGTCCGTGCCCAACATGGACTCCGCTGTTGCCGGCCGCGACCTGGAGACCTCAGCGTTTGTGCCCATATAAGCCGCTGCCTCCCTCTCGTTTTTAGCCCCACTACCGAGCTCACGCAAGCTCCTTCGTTCCATGCGTCGTCGTCGTCGCCTTCGCTTCCGACCATTCCGACCTCGCTACCAAGCCTGCACGGTCGAACCCTCGCTGCTGCTCCGCCATGTTGTCCAACTCGGGTCGACCGTTGTTACCACCGCTGAGTACCATCGCCCTTCTCTTTCCTCTGGCTGATCCCCTCCGTCCCTGCCACCTTGCTCGCCGGTCCGCCGCCCCTCGGTCACCTGTAGGGGTGCAATTGGGTCAGATTCGGTCAAATATTACTGTTACCATACTCTAACCCATATTTTTTCCTCGAATTCGGTATCTAATATGTTCAGTTCAGATACGAATACGAATTCAGAATATACAAATTTTTGGAAATGGTAAGATCGGGGCGGGTACTTGACAGATTTGAATCGAACAATGGATAATATAGACAGATATCATTCGCATACAAAATGATACATTCAACTAACTTTTTAGCACAATACAAATTCAACATAATATTACCCAACTACAGGTCTCCAATGGAGGAGCATGAGCTCAAGGTTAACTCGACCCATCATCGGCCATAGGAAAAAACATAGTACGGACTCATCAAGCAAATATTTCTTTACAAATTTGCGCACATTATGAGGGGCACACAGTATCGAGTATGATATGACTGGGTTGCACAAAGAAAACATCTAGCTTTGCACTGGTGGTGAGGACTCAAAAACACCTCAAAGTTTAGCTAAATAAACATTATGCTGAGAGAATTGTGGGTATATCAAGAATAAATCTGCTGTGTCTAAGTGGAGACTTTCACTTTGTTATAGATAGAGAGAACTATGTTAGATCCCACAACCTGCAATATCCTCAATCAACACAAAATCTCTTGAATTTTACCTGAATCAATTCAAAGAAATGGTCTATGATAGCAAACTCAACCCATTAGTATTAGGCTCCACGAGGAACATCCACCGTTGTTGGATTGTCACGACGTCAGACTGCACCCGTACCTCGTGACCATTCGCCTTCTCCGTAAACCCAGTCTATATGCACCAAGCCACAGACAATCAGACCCCACCTGCCAGTTGGCACTGTTTTGTAGACCTGTGCACTGACCAAGCCGAGTTAGCCGCCAGCTCAGACGCCACGCCAGCCCTAAGTCCACGTGTTCACCACGTGTCGTGCCACATTAGTGCCACATCAGCACCCGAGCTGTCCCAGGTGCTATGTTAGTATGACACGTCAGCATGTCACATGTCAGTGTCAAGTCAACCTTACATGCCACCTGTCAGCGATGTGTTACGCCACGTCAGCCCTAGCCGCCAGATCAGGAAGCCCAGTCATATATGTACTGTTTCATATGTCAAGTCCAGGTGCTATTTCATGCACCGGATCCATAGCACAGTAAAATTTTTTATTTTCTAATATTTTCTTTAGATTAAATTTTCCAAGAGGTCATTCTTCTCCATCCTAGCTTCGTTGACCGCGTTCTTTTTTTTTTAAAAAAATTCATCTAAAATTGAGCTCTATATTTTAGTTTTAGTTTCAAAGTTTTTGAAGTTTATTTAAATATTATTTGATTTTATTTTGTGTCTCATTCGTTTTCATTCTTATTAGATCGTGTTCATTTAAATTTTATTTGATTTTACTTTGTGTCTCATTCGTTTTCACTCTTGTTAGGTCGTTTTCACTCTTCTCCATCCTAGCTTCGTTGACCCCGTTCTTGTTTTTAAAATTCATCTAAAATTGAGCTCTATATTTTGGTTCTAGTTTCGAAGTTTTTGAAGTTTATTTAAATTTTAGTTGATTTTATTTTGTGTCTCATTCGTTTTCACTCTTGTTAGATCGTGTCTTCAAAGGAGCAAAAATAGAATTTGAAAATCAAGAGCTATTTACTAAGCTGTCGAACTCCAGAGCAACGACTTCAGGATCCTCTGTGTAAATCGCACTAGTTCAGGATCAAGCTAGTGCACACACTGGATAACAAAGATTCATGCCATGCACAATGATATTTATTCATTAACTAAATATGAGCCTCATGGCTAAAGTTTACATCAATGGTTCATAAACCAAAATTAAATATAAGCAGTGAAAAAAGAACCATAAAGCAAAGAGCCCATCCTACCGCCTTACAAAGCGAATGAGTCATGGACGTGGCCTACTCGTCGTTATTCTCACCGAAGTTGATGAAGTCCTTCTCTGAAAATAGTGAATGAAGCAACATAAGTACATAAAGTACTCCACAAGCTACACCAGGAGGTTTAACAGAGTTCATGCATGCATAAGGATTGATAATGGAAGGCATAATAGGTTATTTGTGCGTAAAAGCAGAATTAAAGTAAATACAGTAAATAGATTCAAAAGCTGAATTTGATACAATAGAGAGAAATATCAATTTAATAAAATAATATCGTTAGTGTAGGCTCCGACCAAACACTAACCTATCTATAGGTATCCCACCTGGTCTATCTTTTCAAAAAGATCTCACATGAATTCCATCAGTATGCTTTTTAAAATCTTCATCCATAAGCCATTTTATAAACCATGTTGAAAACCAAAGTCTAATTCATGAAAAACTTTACTCGGCTTACCCATGACCGTGGGCATGGCTATCCAGAATAGATTATATACTCTGCAGAGGTTGTACAGTTTTACCCACAAGATATGATTATCTCATATTGTCGGCCACTACATGCTTCCGTAGGCGTGCGACTAAGAAAATCATAACAAGACCTTTACAATGCTAAGTCTTCAACCTCGTCACGCTGTCACTAAGGTTTCACCACAATTTGAATCCACAAAGTTGGAGCCCCCTCTTGTGTCGTGTGAGACTTTTCATGGCCTACGCCACGCTCACATTGAACTTATAGCAAGACCAAATTTGGGATCTCACAAATTAGTTAGCCAGGACTGTCCCATACCAGTCTTATGGTAGTACGTTTTATATTTTCCTTTAAAACATTCATATACCTTCTTGACTCACCGAAGTCAAGAATACATTTTAGAAAATCATCGTTTCTTGTGAAACAAATATTCCTACCCAAATCTTTCTAAGCATGGCTAAGCAGTTCTATAAAATTTCTAGTTAATACTATTGTACTAACTAGATTTTCATCTAAGGTGACAAGGCATAAGAAAGTTCAATATCAAATTTGGTCATACACAAAGGATTTGGGTATAACTAGAATTTAAATAGAATTTAAACTAGATTTGAATAAAAGTACGCATGCATAATAATTTTAAAAACAATATAAATAATTTAAATTACTAGGAGCAACTTGATCAAAGGTGTAACTTGCCTTGCTTCGAAGTTTGCTGAAATTCGCCAAAGTTATACTCTCCGGAATAGTCATAGTCTACACGCGAAAAGCTAGAACAAACGGTTGAATCAACGGTTGAAGTTGCGAAGTTCAAAGTCGAAGACGGAGACTCCAAATATGGGTGAAGTCGAAGTCGAAGACCCGATCGGATCTGTACCATGGTCGGAGTCGAGCAGTCGGGACGGCAATAAACGACAGTTGTTGGGAGTGACTGTGGTCGTGAGCGACCGTAGTCGGAAAAACAATTATGGTCAAATGGATTGGAGTTTACACCGTGGTTTTCTTTAATGTGAGGATGATCACATCGTGTAGGTACAGTTGTACAATCTTTACATAGTGAAAAACTATTCGAATAGCCATGTGCCTAGTTATGGATAATGCTCGGTGATTTCACACGAAGGATAGATGTTTTATAAAACTTGGTTTGGATAACTTTGGAAAGTGAATGGTTAGTTCACTGGTGGTTCAGTTCGTGAATGGTTAGTTCACGAGTGGTTTATTCAATTCCTTTGATTATTTATTTATTATTATTTTATGTAAAGTTAGCTTTCAATCTATTTATTGTATTTATTTTAAATTAATACTTTCTGAAAAATAACCTTTTAGCCATCAATTAGTAAGCTTTGCATACTATATTGCTTCTTTATTACAAACGAGTTGCTGAGTACCAATGTACGGCTTTATGCCTACTGTTGCTCAGTTGAAGAAGAACCATATCAGCAAGAGGTATCTGAAGGATGATATTTCGAATGGTTACCATGCTTATTTTTGTTTTTCGTTGCTAGTTTTTTAAGTTCTTCAGACTAGTAAGTTGTAAGTTTGGCCATAAGGTCGTAGTCGGATAATTATTAATATTTAAGTCTTTTTCTTTATTATTCGTGCATATGGTTAATGTTTCATCTATGTTTACACTGTGTACACTAGCGTGATCTTGGACTAGTACAGTATACATAGAGAGTCCGGATTTGTATATTCGGGTCTCGATAGAGGTGGTATTAGAACCATATTGACTGTAGGATGAAACCCTAGATAGAGTGGTCGCCTTAGCGAAATTTCAAAAATATATTTTTTAAATCAAACCAACCAAATTAGGTATCTAATAATCTCTCTATGCTCTTTTCCCTTTCTTAAGATTCTTGTTCTTCGCCATATTCTAAAATTTGTTTCTCCAATCCCTTAAATTGACTTCTTTCCCTTGTAATGCCTTAGATGTCTCAAGTTTGCTACAGCCAGACTATAGGATGGCGTGGATTTCTTTGAGCTTTGTTGCAGAATTTTGGATTAAAGAGGTCACCAGTTTACTTCACCAAGGATGACAAAGCAAAGGGCTAACGTTTTGGATGCATCACCAGATTGTACTTCACCACAAGGATTGACTGCCAAGTTCTACACCATAGTTTCAAATGCACCGATGCTTATGGAGAGTGGTCCACGCAAGGAGCCACGCATAAGGCCATTTGACATCTCTGCAAGCTATACAAGTTTAGTATGTCCAAGCTCATTCGGAATTTCAAGGAGCCATATGTAGCTACCCCCAGTGTAGCAGAGCAAGAGGAAGATATGGAGGAACCTCAACCGCAGCTGTCAGTACCTCTACCTTCACCTACGCCACAGGATAGGAGGAGAAGCGACGCATAGTAGGCAACCATCAGGAGTATCTTTGGCACTTTATTCCAGCTATAGCCGGAGAGCAATTCCTGCGAGTCCGCAACTCGTGGGTATTCTATAACGACTCAGCGGAAGAGTCAAGTGATTCCTACTTGGCAGGATCCAAGTGGGAGCCTTTAGACTTGATCCTTATATAGTTTTTAAAATGCGAGAAGAACATTTTGGTTTTTATTTGTAATTGCTTATGATGTGAACTGTATTCTTGCCCTTAAACGCATTATATTGTAGTTATGTCAAAACTTTTATTTGAGTAATTTAATTATTTCTTTTGTTAGCCTCTCAGCTAAGTGTTTGCTTAGTCTAAGTTGCCATTAGAGACCTCCCTTAGATGAGTTTACCTTTTATCTATACTTTTTTCTCTTACCTTTTGAACCGATGAAGTTAGTTCTCAGCAGTTGTATTTTCTTTCAGAGCAGTAAAAAGATGGTTGACACTGGAAACTCAGCTGGTCACAGTCAGATGAATTAGGATCTAGGAAGCAGCAACGCAAATCCATCAACTCAAGGACCGCAAGCAACCCCATTGGGAATGCATCCAGTCCTAAGTCAGTTTATGGCAATCTAGACTCAATTAATGAATATGATGATACAAAACATGAATGCAATGATGAATCGACAAAATCAGTAAGCAGTTGCACCTTAGCCAGCTTGTCCACAGTCAAAGTTTGTAGAATTCATAAGGACAAGACCGCCCACCTATTCCCAGTCTTCTGAGCTTTTGGAGGCAGATGATTGGATTCGTTCAATCGAGAAGAAGTTTAACCTTGCTCAGTGCACTGATCGAGAGAACGTGCTCTACCCTACCATCAGTTGGAGGGAGCCGCCACAGAGTCATGGGAGAACTACTGCACCATTCATGAGGATCTGGACAACATCACTTGAATAAAGTTCACAACAACGTTTCGTCATGCCCATATCTTGGATGTGGTGATCAAAATAAAGAAGGAAGAATTTCGTAAAGTGCAGTAAAAGAATATGTCAGTGAATAAATATCTCAATAAATTCATGCAATTAGCTCACTACGCACCTGAGAACGTTGCCACAGATGATGCTCCTTACAAGAGCTTCAAGAAAAGATTAAACCTAGGATTAAAAGTTCAAGTCGTGGGTAATAATTATGCCAGTTTTCAAAACATGGTGGACAAAGCAATGCCCATTGAAGAGAGTCACTGTGAGCTAGAGGAGTCTCATAAGAGGAGGAGGATGCAACGAGGATCTTAGCTGCATCAATCCCAGAAGGCTCGTTTCAGCACTTTCCAACTAGCTCGTGTGCCACAACAATCAGGATTTCGGACTCCCACACCAGCACCTTGACAGTTTTAGTCTGGATCAAGCCCTATTGGTGTAAACAATCAGCAATAAAAAAATACCAATCCTGTAGCATCAATCACCTGTTATAAGTGTCATTAGCAAGGTTATTATGCCAACAAGTGCCCTTAGAGACAAACCTCGATGTCAACCCATTTCAATCTAGGAGCCACACCAGATCGAACCCCTGCTTCAGGATCACGACATGGAGTGCCCCAAGTGTCAAGCTAGGCCAGTCGAGCACCTCCATCAGTCATGCAAGGATAAGTAAACCATGTCACTGTAGAGGAGGCCCAAGCAGTGCTAGAGGTTGTGATTGGTAAGTTCCTAGTCACTCAGTTCCTGCTATAGTTTAGTTTGATTCTGGAGCTTCGCGTTTGTTTGTTTATCGGAGTTTTGCCTGAAAGCAACGGTTGAAAATTGTTATTCTTGGATCTGTTCTTTTGGTTCAATCTTCGGGCTCTGAGTTGAATACAAACCTAGATTGTCCTAGAGTCAAGATAGCCGTACAAGGAGTGAAGTTCTTCATCGATCTTGTCTTGTTGGATATCTAGTCTGTAAATGTGTTTTTGGGAATGGATTATCTTCAGAAGCATCAATCAGTGTTGGATTGTGGAAGCAAAGCTGTTACCTTGATCAGTTCAAATGAAAGAAAAGTAAAATTTGCAGCCAGCATGAGTTAGCCAGAACGGGTTATGGTTTGCCAGAGTAAAGGAATCTTGTTAGGGGATGTTCCAATTATTAGAGAGTACCTTAATGTTTTTTCAGATGAAGTACCTAGAATGCCACCAAATTAAGAGGTGGACTTTTCGATTGAGCTAGTACCTGATACTTCGCCGATTGCTAAGAGGCCGTACCGGATGCCTGCTAATGAATTAGCAGAATTGAAGAAGCAATTCAAGAGTTATTGGACAAAGGTTATGTTAGACCTAGTACATCCCTGTGAGGAGTGCTAATATTGTTCATCAAGAAAAAGGACGATAGTCAGCGTATGTGTGTGGATTATGGAGCATTCAATGAGGTTACTATCAAGAACAAGTACCTTTTGCCCAGAATTGATGATTTGTTTGATCAGCTTAAAGGAGCTGGAGTTTTCTCCAAGATTAGCTTGAGGTCAGGATACCATCAGATAAAAATTCGAGAAGTAGATATACCTAAGACAGCTTTCTCAACTCGATATGGTCTATATGAATTCACAGTAATGTCTTTTGGTTTAACCAATACCCCAGGTTATTTTATGTACCTAATGAACAATGTGTTCATAGAGTATTTGGATAAATTTGTTGTTATGTTCATTGATGACATTCTAATTTACTCCAAGAATAAAGAGTACAAAGAACATTTGAGGTTAGTATTGCAAAAGCTAAGAGAGCATAAATTATATGCTAAGTTCAGCATGTGTGAGTTTAGGATGAAGGAAGTCGCTTTCCTAAGTCATATCATGTTAGCAGGGGGAGTTGTAGTTGATCCCAAAAAAGTAAAGGATGTGCTTGATTGGTAGTCACTATTGTCAGTGACGCAAGTCAGGAGTTTTCTTTGAATGGCAGATTACTACCATCGCTTCATCGAAGATTTTTCCAGCGCAGCAAGGCTGCTTACACATATGTTGAAGAAATAAAAGAAGTTTGTTTGGATGCCAGAATGTGAGAAGAGTTTTAAAAAATTGAAGGAGTGTTTGACTACAGTTCCAGTTCTAGTATTACCAGATATTAACAAGGATTTTGAGATTTTTTGTGATACTTTTCACAAAGATTTGGGATATGTGTTGATGCAAGATAAAAGAGTGGTAGCTTATGCTTCGTATCAGTTAAGGCTACATAAAGAGAATTATCCTACTCATGATTTGAAACTAGCAGTTGTAGTGCATGCCCTGGTAATTCGGTATCATTATCTCATGGGTAATCGTTGTGAAATCTACACAGATCACAAAGAGTTTGAAGTATATTTTCACCTAGGTCGATCTTAATCTCAGACAAAAAAGGTGGTTATTGTTGATAAAGAACTATAATGTTAGAATTCATTACCACCCAGGAAAAGCAATCTGGTAGCATATGCTTTGAGTAGAAATATGTATTGCAATATAGTGATGATCAAGGAGAATCAGCTAACTTTGCATGAGGAATTTCAGAAGCTTAGCCTAGATTTGGTTGACGAAGGATTCATAACCACAATGGAGTTGTAGCTAACTTTAGATGATCATATTCATCACGCACAAACAGAGGATGAAAACATTCAGCAGATCAAGACTAACATGAGTAAGGGTAAGACATCAGGTTTTACCAAGGATGATAAAGGTACCTTGTGGTTTATGAAATGCTTGTGTGTACCAAACATAGAGGAGTTAAAAGGGTTATTGCTTAAGGAAGCTCAAGATTCGTTGCACTCAATTCATCCAGGTAGTACCAAGATGTATCAGGATATCAAGGACAAATATTGGTGGTTAGGTATGAAGCATGAGATAGCAGAGTATGTTGCATTTTGTGATGTACGTCAGAGAGTAAAAGCTGAGCGTCAGAGACCAGCAGGTTTACTACAACCACTGAAAATTCCCGAGTAGAAGTGGGAGGAAGTTGGCTTGGACTTTATTCTAGGATTGCCTAAGACCAAGGAAAGTTTCAATTCAATTTGGGTAATTGGGAATCGTTTGACAAAGGTTGCTCATTTTATTCAGGTCAAGACAACCTATGCAGGTGATAAGTTAGTAGAGCTATACATGTGGAGAATTATCAGTCTTCATAGAGTGCCAAAAAAGATAATATCAGATTATGGATCGTAGTTTACTTCATGATTTTGGGGGAAGATTCTAAGAAGCTATGTGTACTTATTGAAATTTCAGTACAGCACATCATCCTAGACCGATAGTCAAACTGAGCGTGTGAATCAGATTCTCGATGATATGGCAAGAGCTTGTGTGTTAGATCATGGAGCCAAATGAGACAGTTATTTGCCTTTCGCAGAGTTCTTATACAACAATAGTCACCAGGACAGTTTGTAAATATCACCATTTAAAACTCTGTATGGCAGAAAGTGTAGAACCTCTCTCAATTGGAAAGAGACAGGGGAAGGTCAAATCTTTGGGCTAGATTGTTTAAAACAAGTAGAAGAAAAGGTTCAATTAATCTAGAAGAGATTAACAACTACATAGGCTAGACAGAAAAGTTATGCGGATACTCGTCGTCGAGAGTTGAGCTTTGAGCCAAAGGATGATGTGTATCTCAGGATCACGCCCTTCAAAGGCGTTAAGAGGTTCCAATTGAAAGAAAAGCTTGCACCAAGGTATGTTGGGCTGTTTAGGATATTGAAGCATAGGGAAGAGGTTGCTTACCTGTTGAAACTACCTATGATCTTCAGTGGGATACATGATGTCTTTCATGTGTCTCAGCCGAAGAAGTGTTTGCAAGTGCTACAAGAGGCAATGCTAGTTGAAGCTATTGATTTTCAAGAGGATCTGTCTTAAAAAGAGCACTCTGTCCAAAATTTGGAAATGTCCGAGCATGGGACTAGGAGCAAAGTTATCTATTTTTGTAAAGTTCAGTGGAGTAACCATTCTAAGGAGTAAACCACCTAGGAGCATGAGGAAGATCTCAGAGCTGAGTTTCTAAACCTATTCTCTTAGTGAGCTAGAATCTCGGGATCAAGAACTCATTTAAGGGGGGTTTGTAACATCATGATTTTTTTAGAGTTTATTTGAAGCTTTTATAATAAAAAAAACACCATGCTAACACTCGCTGCCGCTCCGCTGTGTTGTCGATGTTGTTACCACTAGTGAGTACTATTGCCTATCTCTTTCCTTCGGCCGATCCCCTCCCTCCCTGCTGCCTTGCTTGCTAGTTCGCCGTTGCACGCTCATGCACTGCTACAGATAGTCCTATCACAGACGGTTCGGAACCATCATCACAGACAGTTCCTGAACCGTATGTGTTTTTGTGTCAGTGATAATAGGTGGTTATCACAGACAGCTCCCAAGCCGTCTGTGATAACTTACATTACAGATGGTTTTTGAGAAAAAAATCATCTATGATAGTCGACTTTCACAAACAGTTTTGTATAAACAATTGTTTATGATAATCGGCTATAACAGATGGTTGATATCATAGACGGCTCAATCTTTAAAACTGTATGTGATATATATATCACAGACGGTTTTCAACAACAAACCGTCTGTGATAGCAATTCCAACAGCGATTTTATTTGCCGTTTTTTGGCTAGCCTCAAGATATGCTAGTCATGCCCTCTGAAAGCAAGTAAGCAGATTACAGATAATGACAGATAAGTTAATTGCAACTCAAAATGAATTACGAATGTAACAAACTGCCAGTAGATCACATACATATATAGAATGAAAATTATTACACAGATCTGATAAATGAATTATTTGATTAAGCACAATTGAGTGATTTGTACAATTGAATCCAATGTTTCAACATCTAATTATCACCATTGCCGAGGTAGAACTCTCCAGCCTTGTTTATGACCTGTGCTACTAGGAATTCGGAGAGTTGTTCATGAATTTCGACGAGTTGGTAAAGATCATATGTACTTTCGTCAAAGTCCTCCCGCTGTTGCTAGGAGCAATGTTAAGTCATTAATTAGCATGTGTGTATATATATACATATATAATCAGAAAATAAGAATCATTGAAAGGACCTGACAAACCTCTGGATCATTGATCTTAGTATCCATGATTTCCTTGATATGGAGGCAAACGTAGAATCCACATACGTTGCCTTGTAGCTGCTGGTGGTACTGCAAAAATAGAATTACGTACATAGGTATTGTCAATTCTGGAGGTATTATAACAAAGTATGATGTAGAATTGTTGTGTTGTAGCGGGTACCGAAAATCGCATGTTGTATCACAGTGTGTCACTGGATTCCTTGTGTCTTCCTCCTAGGGCAACATAAGCGGTAAACGACCTACGTGATTCAAAAAAGTTAGCCTCGGCCGTTGCAAACGAAGGAAATATTACAATAGAGTTATGTATGGAGGAAATAAGTTTACCTGTTAATTACTTCTTGCACACGACTGAAGTCATGGTTGCTCCTAAGTAGGGAATCAAGGTATATTACCTTGCTTCACTTTGGTACAATCACAATCAAAATCCAGTGTTGCCTAGTCATGTGTGTCGCCATAGTGATTAATCCTAAGTTCATGCTGCATGTAAAGTATAAATGAAACATGTGTGGCAACTAGTGAAACACTTACACTTAGTTGAAGGGTACCATGATGTACTCCTTGTCGTTGTAAGCAATCAATCCCCTCGTTATGTAATCTTGCACGAAGGATACATTTTCGTTGATAGCTTGCTCGGAGACCAAGTGAGGGTCGAGGAAACCCACCGGTTGTCGCGATTGCCAGACTTGTTGGATAATAGATCTATACATAAGGAAAGAGTAATGACATTTATCGGTATAACGTCAATGTCAAACTTCATTGTACAGTACACTTACAGTGTCCAACATCGTAGAAGTGAGGCGTCGAGTTCATCAAGATTAAATAGTAAGAATAAGTCTTCGAATGTCACGACGATGTAGCCCGACTCGTGGAGAAAATGCTCTGCCGTATATCTCAGAGTGAATGCACTCTGCCGGTGTGGCTTCATGTTGGACTTCTGCATGTACCAGGCATGCAATGTCTTGCAAATCAAACCAAGCCGAGATAATTGTGACTTGGGGACCAACGACACTACTAGAATGAACTTCCATGGCCCGGGACACATCATAATTTTCTTCGCTTGAATCTTAGAGCCTCGCTTACGAGATTTTGGTGGTGTCTCAGCGGGAGCCGCTGCAACAGGCTTCGGAACCGGAGCTGGAGGTGAAGCCACCAGAGCTGATGTGACAAGTCCAAGGCGATATCCCTCTTGGGACACTAGATGTGGAGATGTGGCATGGACAAGTTGAGGGCGATGTCCCTCTTAGGCCACTAAATGAATGTGTGGACGACATCCCTGTAACATCCTAATTTTTAGAGGTTTTTAAAACCCGGTTTTTCAAAAATCAATTTCTGGAATTTTCTGGAATTAAATCAAGCTGAATATGAATTTTCAGAAATTAAAAAGATTTAATGTGATTAAAATAAACTTTAACATAAGTTGAAAATATTTTATTTGAGTTCCTTGGGTCTCAAGGAATTTTCTGGTATTTTCGGTGAATTTTTTGGGAGTTATTTGCTATTTTCTGGAGCTAGTTTGGATTTTATTCGAATTTTAGAAAAAGAAAATCGGAAAATACTTCGACGACTTCACAGATTAGGACTTCACTTTCCAGTCGATTGCCTGTGAGCATATCGAATGGCTACCATACTTATTTTTATTTTTCGCTGATAGTTTCTTAAGCCCTTCAGCTAGTAAGTTGTAAGCTTGACCACAATGTCGTACTCTGATAATTATTAATGTTTGAATCTTTTCCTTTATTATTTGTACATATGGTCGATATTTCATCTATGTCTATACTGTGTGTACTGATGTGATCCTGAACTAGTGCGGTGTATACAAAGAGTCCAAATTTGCATATTCGGGTCTCAACAATGACCATGGCTAATTGGCTTGCTCTGCTATTGTTGCTGCTATTTCGTTCTGAGTGGAGATGGCAAGACGGGGCTCAAATAGACTCAAAGTTCATTGATCACACATGCAAGGATGACTGAGGTAGGAAAAAGAAATATCAAAAAGTAAAAGGCTGCACCTACTCACTCGGTCACCGTACAAAAAGCAAAAGGTTGCACGACCAATGTTGGATTTCAATTGAATTTCTCACTATTTGATGTAATTCGGGCGATGCCGCCACCTCCATCAAGGCCAAAGAAATCTTTTTTCTTATATTAAGTTTTTGTGTTGTTGTCGGTACCAAAGGCACTAGTGCCGATGGTGTGGGAGGGGCATGGATAGGGTTGTGCACATTGACACCAAACTGAAAAATCGAATCGTGCTGATCAATTCGGATTGATTGGTATTCGTATGAAAGAAATTAGGTTTATTTAGAGTTTAGTTTTTTTATAAAAACCAGCTAACAATCGACTACACTACTACTAGTTCGAAATAGTCGCGTTGCTTAGATTCAGGAGCCATTTAAATATTTAATCCTAGCATGTGACAAGCTGCAGTGGGTTGATGTGATGCTCCTATCATGTAGTGCCGCAATTTGGATGACTAGCTGCTCTAACCTATAGCTCTTTTGCTGCACAGTCTGACACAATGCCAAAGTGGTGTACCTGGAAGGATAAAAAAGCGACGGTGGGAATAGTACAAACATGGAAATATGGTCAAAATTACTCAAAGCAATTAGGAGCCATTTGATAACGAGCTCTTCAAATGTATTCCAATTAGTCTAAACTACAAAAAAAAGTTGCATTCCTATTGTATTAACTCTAAATCTCTAATCCATTGGTTACTGTTTGTTTGAACTTTTTTTAGATGTTTGTTTGAGAACTTTGAAGTGCCCTGGAATGAGATGCTATTGGTTTTACTTTTTTCTCTCAGCAATCATTATTTATTAGACTAATAAATCGTAACCGAAAAGAACAAGCCCTTTCGAATCTAACCAATTCTTCCTCTTCAATTTCCTTTTTGTTTCATGATGCGTCCTTAGACTCCAACAAATTGAGTCAAAATCATGGCTTCTGGGAGGGGGCAATGGGCAAACTAGCTCCAAATTTTCTCTTCCAAAAACCTCCTTGGACTTTCAGAGCCTCTTTGGGAGAGCTAGAGATGTTTTATATTCGAGTGAAGGATTGAGGTGGATTGTAAAATTTGTGACTTGAATTTGCAAACTCGCTATATCATCCGCAATTTGCATCAATTTTAGTATGGTATTAACTAATACCATACCAAAATAAATTAAGAATTACCGATATCAAATTATATTTTTAAAGCACTATATATTATCGAACTAATAGTATCGTATTTACCGTATATACCATATATACCGAACAATATTTACCGAAAATACCTAATGCACAAGCCTAGTGGGGAGGGTATATATACTAGGTGGTGAGAAGGAGAAGATCAACAAGATCGAAGGAGAGATATCAGTTCAATGTTGTATAGATAATGTCACGGTTGGAGTTTAATTAACTACATGATAAGTGGGCTTATAGATTTTCTAAATTTTGATCGTGTGACCTCTCGATTACTAAGACGTTTTGTTCTTGGGTTTTACAATGATCCATCAACAGTTTGCAGTATGTGCATTGTGCATGTGATTGTATTTAACTGCTTTTGCCGAAAGCTTAACGTAAATTAGTACCATCTCCCTTTTTTTAGTTATCATTTTGGAATGAGTGCAGTCAACTGTATAAAACTTTATCAGGTAGAATACATAAAATTATTTCGAATTGTTATGTGGAAATGTTATTATTCCCTCTGTTTCATAATATTTGTCCACAGACCACAATACGCATGGGCTAAAAAAGCATTAAATCTAAAAATAAGTTAATGATTAATGATCATACACACCCTATTACCACTTAACATTTTTCAAATTATTTAAATAAGGCAAGAGAATAGAGATATTGCAATAACTACACTCTTAATTTGCCCAATAGATAAACATTTTGAAATGGAGATTTTCGAGATCATGGACATAGTGATATGGAGAGAGTATTAGATTTACCTCATTATGCTTTTCATTACTGTTGCTATCACTACTACAGAAAGTTTAATACTAGACGCCAAATCACAGACGGTTTTGTAAAACCGTCTGTGATGTACACTATCATAGACGGTTTTAATTTAGAGACCGTTTGTGGTGCTGCAGGAGTATCACAGACGGTTCTTACTGATGAACCGTCTGTGATACTGAACTATCACAGACGGTTTTTAGTTAAAAACCGTTTGTGATAATCTAGAATATCACACACGGTTTTTAACTAAAAACCGCTCTGCGGATAGTCGAAATCGCGACGGTTGTTCAAGAAAAACCGCCGATATTTCCGATTATCACGCAGCGATTTTTAACTAGAAACTGTCTGTGATAGTCTAGTATTGCAGACGGTTCGTTGGTAAAAACCGTCTGTGATAGTCCAGTATTGCAGACGGTTCGTCGGTAAGAACCGTCTGTGATAATCCTGCTATGTATTTATTGCGCCGCTCAGACCGCATATGTCTTCATTTTGATCCAGATCTAGCTGGTGCTGCAGCTGGAGGCGGCAAGGCTTTAAGGCCATTTAATTTGGTGGAAGGAGGCTTTATTTAGCAGGAGAACTTTGAAGATTCATTGAGCTCTTGGTTGCTCTAGATATGGTTAGTAATGAAATTTATTTTTGGTTGCAATATCAAAATTTTGATCTAGCTAATTAATTTTCGGTAACTATTATATATATATACTTTGAAGATCTGGCTTGTTTAGATTTAGCTAGCTAGCCTCAATGCATGTGGTATATATGTAGTAATAATTAATTAAATTAATTTTAATAGTAAGTTACTATATATGTGCATAATATAGGATCGAAGCTGGATATATACCGCAAACCGTGTGAGTGAAGAGTACATTAATGGTGTGTCTGCTTTTAAAAGAGCTGCTGAGGAGGATATGTTGAATAAGGGGGTGGAATATATGTATTGTCCATGCACTGACTGTGAGAATTTAAAGATGTTTAAGAATCGAGAGCAGATTGAAGCGTATTTGATTCGGAGGGGTTTCAAAAAGGGGTATACGTGTTGGACCAGTCATGGCGAAGTCAATGATATGCCGCCGGATGACATCACCGGTGAAGTCAATGATATGCCGTCGGATGACATCGCCGGTAAAGGCAATGATATGCCGCCGGATGATGATTGTGGTTCGAATTCAGACAGACTGCACGATGACAATCTGGATCAGATGCTTCGTGATGTAGAAGAGAACTATGATAAGAGAGAGTATATTAAATTCTGAGACTTAATGGAGGACTCGGAGAAACCTTTGTTCACGTGCTGCAGGTCAAAGTACACGAAGTTGTCAGCTATGCTTGAACTGTTGAAATTGAAGGCAAGCAACGGTTGGTCCGACAAGAATTTCACGACGCTGCTAGGTCTTTTAGGGGACATGCTTCCGGAGGGAAATGAGTTACCTAAAACCACGTATAAAGCTAGGAATGTTCTTTGTCCATTGAGAATGGAAGTAGAAAGAATACATACATGTCCGAACGACTGTATACTCTATCGTAAAGAGTATGTAAACATGCATGTCTGTCCGGTGTGCAACGCATCTCGATACAAACGTAACAATCAATTAGATGATGATGGCGAGGGAACAGATGTGAAGAAAAGACCACCTGCAAAGGTGGCATGGTATCTTCCTATAATTCCCCATTTGATGTGGTTTTTTGCGAATCCAAAGGAGGCAAAACTGCTGCGATGGCACTCGGAGGAGCACAAGAAGGATGGAATGCTAAGACACCTTGCTGATTCCACCTAGTGGAGAAACATCAATAGGTGTTTTGCAGATTTCGATGTATAACCGAGGAATATAAGGTTTGGATTGAGTACAGATAAAATGAATTCTTTCAGTAGCTTGAGCAGCCGATATAGCACTTGGCCCGTGACTCTCTGCATTTATAACCTTCCTCCTTGGTTGTGTATGAAACGAAAGTACATTTTACTATTGATACTTATCCAAGGGACAAAGCAATCTGGGAATGATATTGATGTGTACCTAGCGCCGTTGGTAGAAGATCTAAAAGTACTGTGGAATGAAGAGGTACATGTATGGGATGCATACAAACGAGAGAACTTCACTTTGCACTCCTTATTGTTTTGCACCATAAATGATTATCCTGCCCTTGCTAACCTGTCGGGTCAAAGTACAAAAGGTGCCAAAACTTGTACTCACTGCTTAGATGGTACCAAGAGTGTGTGGCTGAAACACTCACGCAAAACCGTGTACATGTGTCACCGCCGGTTCCTTCGGAGGGCTCACCCATACCACAAGATAAAGAAACAATTTGACAGAGAGAAGGAGGACGGTTCAGCTCCAAGGCATTTAAGCGGAAAAGAGGTTTATAATATGGTTAAGGATTTAGATGTTGTCCTCGGAAAAGGATGTAAATTGAGGGCTCGTGAGAAGAACATCTGGAAGAAGAGATCAATATTTTAGAACTTACCATATTGGGAGTATCTAGATGTTCGACACTACATCGACGTCATGCACGTAGAAAAAAATGTACGTGACAGCTTGATTGGTCTCTTACTGAATATTCATGATAAAACAAAGGACAGTGTCAACACACGGTTTGACTTGGATGATGTGGACATCAGACCTGAATTAGCACTGACAAAAACAGATAATGGACGAACGTACCTTCCCCCTGCGTGTTACACTCTGTCCAAGGCCGAGAAAACAGAACTGTACTAGTGCTTACATGGTGTCAAAGTTTCGTCTGGTTACTTCGGCAATGTGAAGAAACTTGTTTTGATGCAGGATTTGAAGTTAAATGGCATGAAGTCTCATGATTATCATGTGCTGATGACACAGATGCTCCCTATTGCAATTAGAAATATTGTGCCGATCAAAGTCTAAGAGAAAATCATGAGGCTATGTTATTTCTTTAACACAAATTGCTCAAAAGGTCATCGATCCCGAAGGACTAGATGCTCTGCAGGATGAGGTGGTGATGACTCTATGTCATCTTGAGATGTATTTCCCTCCTTTATTTTTCGATATCATGGTCTATCTCATTGTTCACGTTATGTGGGAGATAAAAATTTGTGGGCCTGCATTCCTACATTGCATGTACTTATTTGAGAGGTTTATGGGAATTCTTAAGTCTTATGTATGGAATCGATCTCGGCCGGAGGGCAGCATCGTTGAAGATTATGCAAGCGAAGAGGTCATTGAGTTTTGTATCGATTATATAGCTTAGATTCAACCGATAGGTGTGCCTGAATCTCGTCATAACAGGAGGCTCAAGGGTATCGGAACTATCGGAAGGAAAGCAATCACTCCAGATATGGACGCGTATGCTCAAGCCCATTTCACAGTCTTGTAACACATAACTAAAGTGGCCCCTTATGTCGACCAGCACAAGGATGTGCTTCAGCAACAGAATCCAGAGCGGTTTGATGTTTGGATCATAAGATAACACAACAGTCCGTTCAACCAATGGTTGAAGGAGCAAATCGCTAGGAGCTCGTCAAGTGAGATGCTAACATGGTTGACAAAATGGCCAATATTTATAGTTGTGACATGGCAAGGATATGACATAAGTGGGTACACATTCTATACACAGGCTCAAGATGTAAAGAGCACTAACCAGAACAACGGTGTCCGCATAGATACGTTTAGTACCGATGGAGTGAGAAACTCGTACTATGGGTTCATAGAAGAGATTTGAGAGCTCGACTACGTGGTTTTCAAGATCCCCTTATTTCACTGCTGTTGGGTGTATCTCCCACAGGTGAAGGTTGACAAGTACGGTGTCACTACAGTGGACCTCCAACGTGTCGGATACAAAGACGAACCATTCATACCTCCTAACCAAGTTGTTCAAGTTTTTTTATGTAATTGACCCAGCAAATAAGAAACGTTATGTAGTTCTTCATGGAAAAAGGAGAATTGTTGGAGTAGAGAATATAGTGGACGAGGACGAATACAATCAATTTGACGAGTTACCACCTTTTGAAAAATGGCATAAGGGTCGACGACAAAAAACGTGATGAAACTAGTAACATACGCATTGATCATCATGAACGGCTAATTTTTAAAGGAAATAGGCAAGTGGAATGAGAATGTGCGACATATATGTGGGCATTTGCATTTTTGTATATAACAATACATGTACGTGATGTATATATGTGAATTGGCATTTATGTATATAACAATACATATATGTGCTGTATTTGTGAAATTACATTTATATATGTATATGTAAAAATATGAGATATATAGGTGAATTTTGAGAATGAGTCATACAAATGTATCTCTATGTTTATTGGGCTATTTTAAAGAAATACACTGGGCTGTTGTAAAGAAATACACCATGTGAGGTCTTATTGAATGCTGGTTGGTGTAGAAATTAATTACTACAGCTGGGGGGGGGGGGGCAAAGGCTTATGACAGACGGTTATAAGTTTAGAATCGTCTGTGATAATAAATATCACAGACGGTTCTCAGTTCAGAACCGTCTGTGTTCTCTGTTTAGAACCGTCTATGATAGTTATTATCACAGACGGTTCTAAACTTAGAACCATCTGTGATATTTATTACCATAGACGGTTCTATTTTAGAATCGTCATCACAGACAGTTCGAATTTAGAACTCAGTCCGTTGCCGCTGTCTTCCCGGAGCCCGTCGCCGTCGACTACTTCCCCGACCCCGTCCATCGCCGCCGCCTTCTCGGAGCCCGTTGCCGCCGCTTGCCCCGAGCCCGTCGCCTCCTACTTCCCAGAGCCCATCGCTGTCGCCTGCCCCAAGCCCGTCGCTGCCGACTACTTCCCCGACGTCGTCGCCGCCGCCTTCCCCGAGCCCGTCACTGCCGCCTTCCTAGAGCCCATATCCTCGCAAGGTATGTTTTTCCCCAAAGTATACATATAATGTTGTTGTTTCATCAATATTATTGTTGGTAAATCTTACTGTTATTGTTGTTGAGCAAATGTATGTTTTTCCCCAAAGTATACATATGAACTGTGAACTATTTTTGTTACATTATTGTTATTGTACATATGAACTGTTACATATATTGTTTCATATATTGTTATGTATATGTATATATATATGTTGTTAATGAACATATATATGTATATGCATACTTGAATATATGTATACATATATATTTATTATCAATGTGTGGTTGAGGACCCGAGATATTACAATAGCTAGAGATATACCATAGATGCTACCAATGTATGGTTCTTCGACCATAGCAGCTATATATATTCTTGCATAAGCAAGTCCACCAATAGTCATGGGTTTTTTTATCCAAAACCTAGGTCGAAGAAGAAGATGAGACTGAATTCTGAACTAAGATTAAGGATCCAAGATGGCAGCTATAGCTAGAGATGGCCATCTCTAGCTATAGCTGCTATCTTGGGTCCTCAATTTTTAATGTATGCCACATAGACCTTCAAAGGGCATGAAGCAAGTGACACACTCCAGTGTATCCGGTTCAATGAATTTGATATACTAATTTGTGTCATTTGCTTCATAGAACTTTGTTTAGGCCCATATCTCACTGCATCCACACGATCGTCCAAAAATTTTTAATATATGCCACATAATACCACTAAATTTAAAAGAATAAGTGTATATTCACAAGTATATAATGTGGAATGAGACTAGCGAAGTGACCAATGATAGTACTTATCAGGGAGTACTTGCATTACATAGTGTTTGCAGAATGAGAGTACTCCTTGATAAGTACTACCATTATTAACTTCCCTAGTCTCTTTGTACATTATATACGTATAAATATATGTATTTTTCATATTAATATATATACATAATATGTACTTTTCATATTGATATATATATGTATATGCTATATTAATTGTGCTTACTTTTCATATATGAGATGGCCAACATGTCATCCGTGTATTCTTCAATATTATCGGTGGATGCGTCCACTCCAAAATCAACACGCAAAAGAAGAGGACTATCAAAAAAGTCTGAGGGCCGATTTACCATCACAGAGGTCGATAGATCTGAGATCCATCCCCTTCCTCGCCGAGCAGCGTCCGCATTTCGAAGACCGATTGGAATAGTTGCACGACAACGAATTGAGATCACATTCGATTCGTGGAAGGCCGTGAGTGAGACTCGAAAAAGTGAGTTGCTGACCGAGGTTTTTGGTTACAAATCGCCTGTGATATGGATATATCACAGACGGTTCTTGGTTACAAACCATCTGTGATATTGATATATCACAGATGGTTTTTTGTTAGAAAGCGTCTATGATTATAGCTATCACAGACGGTTTACCGTTTGTGATATTTACATCACAGACAGTTCAAAAATTGTCTGTGATAACCTTCGATTATCACTGACCCATAAATTCAAACGGTTTAGAAAACCGTCTGTGATGACGTTTTTGAACCGTCTATGATACGATTTTCTGTAGCAGTGTATATTGCCAAAACAATGAGTAAAAAAAGAATAGAGATAGCACGATAATGTACATAAATCAAATCAAATCAGCCTCCTTCCAAGAAGCAACCTAATATAATATATGAGTACGTAGTGGGATAGAAGAATTAATTATGCCCTTTTGCTATAGGAATAGTAAATACAAAATTTATTTTGGAACCATAAAGGCTTCTTTGCATGGGAGTATGATCCATGATCAACCAAGATCCTGGCCCAATCCATACGAGAAACTACCGCTATTCCAATGTTTTTTTGGCCCACTTAAAAGGAGTGTTTGGATGTGGCCGACGGTCAGAATTTTCCAGCCCAATGGCCCATTCAGATCCATGGGTTTAACACTTAATAGAAGTGATTGTTTTCCCGAGGAAATAACTGTTTACTATGAAATTTTCATATGTTGCAAGCTGGCATAACGTAGTTTCAGTTACATTACATTGAACAGCACAAAAAAAACATGTGGTAATTCTCTACGCTAAAAAGATTGCGCATGCCAGATACTGAGATACCCACGGATCAACTAGCCCTCTCACAAGTCATAACTAAATTCCATCATATTTAGTAAGAACTATTAGGAAACCAGGATATGGCTCTCGTTTAAACGGATCCTATCTCTCGTTTAAACGCGTCCTTATCTCTAGTGGGCACCTCACCACCCCCTATAAATAAAGAGCCATATGGCCAATTTTGTACACCCTAATGCATATGAAGCAATAAAGAAAGATCAGGAATTCTCTCTACCTCTCTGTGTTCAATCTATTATTCTGTGTTTCTGTGATTGATTCGTTCTTGTTCTAAGCAGAGGGATCGCTCGGACTGGTCGCCAGCGAGAGTTCCTCAACACGTTATTAGCACGAATCGCTCCGGTGAATGAAGGTAATCATCGAAGCACTTAATAGATTGATTTTTTGGATCGCTTTGAATTTGCTTTTTCTTCACGTTCTAGATTGGTTTTTCTACGGTGCAAATCCCCCCAATCTACCGCGAGCAGACTTAAAGTCGCCGACACAATGTCGATCGGTAGATTGAGAAACGGGGTAGATGTTGATTGCATCGTTTATGGAAAACAAATTTTTGCATTAATTTGTTTTGATTCTACATAATCATTGTATGAAAAAAAAAGAGGAGATCGGGCGCCGCCATTGCGCCTGCATGCGCACCACTGGTCGCCGGCCAGCAGCCGGCGCCGCCGCCTGAAGCCACCACGAGCCACTGGCCCTGCCGCCGATCGCCGCTCACTGCTCGCACGCGGCCGATCCTCCACACGGCCGCCGCTCGGGGCCCGTGCCCGCACGCACGAGCTGCCGCTCCTGGGCCGGTTTGCCGTCGGGACCGAAGCCGACCGCCGCGCCCCGTATGGCGTCGCTGCCGTTGGCCTCGGCGCGCCCGAACCGGAGCCGTCACCCGAAGCGCCCTCCCCGCGCCCGAGCAGCCACTCGCCCGGCCGAACGCCCGATTCCGTGGCGCGCCGACGACGCCGGCGACGCGCCAGTATCGCGCCGTGCCGCGTCGCTGCCGCGCCGCCGCCGCCGCGCCACTGCCCCCGCGCGCTTGCGCCGCGCGCGCGCGCGCTGCGCCTCGCCGGCTCGTAGCCGCTTAGCCCTCCTCGCGCGCCGCGCTGCAGCGCGTGCCTCCCGGCGCGCCGCCTCCATGCGCCGCCGCTGCGCACCGGGTACCCCACGCGTCGCCGCCCGTGCGCGCGCCCCGGGCGCCCTATGCGCGCGCCGCCCGCACCGCAGCTAGAAGCCGCCGCCACCTCCTGTGAACAGGGGTAGGGGAAACCCTACCCCTGCCTTTGAAACCGATCGAGGGGTGCTCGGCCGCAAGTTAGAAAAAAAACGGGGGACCCGGCCGATAGGGGGAATTTTGCAGAAAACCCCTCAAAAATTCAAGAAATTACGAAAAATTTTCTCCGAATTGAAAATTTTGCGTATAGACCCCCAGAAAATGCAAAACTTGCTGAAAATTTGTATTCTAGCATAAAAAGGTCCCAGAAACCCGAATTTTGCATTATTTTCAGCATTTGAAGCTTGTATTTTTATGCCATTATTGTTTTATATATTTTCTGTATTTATTTACTATTTTGATTAATTGTAATTATTTAATTGCTTTTAATCACTGAAAATTAGCAGTAAATTATGGAAAATGTATAGAGAATTATGGAACATTACGAGAATTTATTGTACCATTTATTTACTTGCAGTAAATAATTTCATGCATGTTTACCTGAAGTAAACTTATATGTTCCATTCATCACATGTAGATGACTAGCATCACGAACCGGGAGTTCGAGGAGCTTGCCCAGCATGGCAAGAACTATCTGACGTAGGCATCTGATGTCGAGATAGTACTTAGAGCCAGGAAGCTCCGCGCAGCTATTGGGATTGGCGGACGGCATGACGCCAAACCTACACCTGAGGAAAATGATCAAGCACTTCATTTCCTCAGGCACCACCTCTGCATTACTCTCAAGAATGAGGATATGGCGGAGAAAAGCGCGCTAGCACTCTAGACCACACTCAAGAAGCGGTTTGAGAGGCTAAAGTACACCATTCTTCCACAATCAGAGCAGGAGTGGATCGGACTAAGGTTTGCCGATTTCAAGACGGTCGGGGAGTACAATTCTGCCTTGCACAGAAGTTGTACCAATCTTCAACTCTGTGGCAAGCAGATCACAGATGAGCAGAAGATTGAGAAAATCCTGTCCACCTTTCACCCCAATGCTGTACAATCCGCCCGCAACTATCATCAAGACGGCTACAAGGAGTACGCCGAATTGATTGATATGATGCAGGTTGCGGAGGCTCAGGACAAACTTCTCCGCAAGAATTACGTCTCTCACCACGAGCGGCTCACCGGCCGTGAAGCCAACGCTGGAAGCTACAAGGTGCGAAAGCCCTTGATGAAAAGAAGGGGAAAGAAGGGTAAGGCCGTTGCCCAGAAAGGCAAGTCAGATGCTCCAAGTAACAAAAGGGTTAAGGAGAGTGGCAAAACCTATGGCCAGCAGAACCAAGATTGCTACAAGTGTGGCAAGTGGGGGCATTGGTCGCGGATTTGTAAAGCACCGCAGCATGTCATTGATGCCCACCAAACCCAGAAGAAGAATGGCAAAGGGCAGCCTGAAGCTCACTTTGCAGCAGTTGAGGGGGAGCATGTTGAACAGCTGCCTGAAATGATGAAAGTTGAGTCCATCCCGGCAACAGCACCCCCTTATGACTTAGAGGCAGCCACCTCCATGATTTCTCTCGAAGAGAACATCACACCTGAAAAGATAGCCAAACAAGTCAATGATTTTCTAGTTGATTCCGTCTGATGCACAGAATGCATGAGACGTTAATTGTCATTTATTTTGCATTAAATGGACAAGTTAGAACTTGCATGCATGGTACTCTAGTTTTATTTTCTCGTGATGGTTGGATGATTTTAGAATAATTCATTCATTTATTCAGTTTACAATGGCATAATATGTTCTAATATATGTGTTGTATGTATTCTAATACATATTAATAAAATACCTTATATTAGAGCACGTGTGGCGCCCTATGGAGGAAGTATGCCTTGTCGACAGTGGTACCACGAATACCATCTTAAGAGAGACTAAGTATTTTCAGTCGATTCGTAAGAGCAATGGCAGCCTTACGACAATCGCCGGAAGCGATCCATGTATAATTGGTTCCGGAAGAGCCACAATTATACTTCCCATGGGCACAACTTTAGTCATTGAAGACGCATTATTGTACCCAGAATCGACTAGAACTCTCCTAAGTTTTAAAGATATTCGAGCCAATGGTTTCCACGTTGAGACTGAAGAAGAGTATGGTAAGGAATACCTACTCATCACGAAGCGCGAAGAGAATGACAAAAAGATATTAGAAAAACTTCCTTCACTAGAAATTGGGCTATATTATACCAACATTAAGGCGCTGCAGCATAATCGTCTGTAGAGATGATTCGTAAGCTCAACTATTCTGCCTCTAGCATGACAGATTAGGCCACTCAGGTCTTAGGATGATGAGAAATATAATTAACAATTCTCACGGACATAATATTAATGTGAAGAATTTCCCGAATCATGAAAGAAGCGATGCGCAAGATGAAGCTCCAGAAGAAGCAACTCATGAAGAAATAGCTATAAATTATGTGCACACGGGAGAATCCCTGAACAAGACAACAGTCAGTGTTGATATCTACTTCGCAAAGAAAATTACCACAATCATTGATCTTGATCCCGAGCCTGCATCGCTCGCTGAATGCAAGAAAAGATCAGATTGGGAAGATTGGAAGAAGGTAATAGCAACTGAATTGCTATCTCTGAATAAAAGAGAAGTGTTTGGGCCCGTATGTCGCACACCTCCCCATGTGCACCCTATAGGGCACAAGTGGGTATTTGTTCGAAAGAGGAATGAAAGAAACGAAGTAGTGAGATACAAAGCAAGACTGGTAGCACAAGGTTTCACTCAACGTCCTGGAGTTGATTATGAAGAAACCTACTCCCCAGTCATGAGTGGAATTACCTTTAGATACTTGATCTCAATGGCAGTGAACTTGAATTTAGAAATGAAATTGATGGATGTTGTGACTGCATACCTTTATGGTAACTTGGATTCGGAGATTTATATGAAAGTCCCTGAAGGAATTCCTCTCCCGAAACAAGACAGAGCAAATAGAAATCTGTACAGTGTGAAGCTTAGAAAGTCCCTGTATGGACTGAAGCAATCTGGCAGAATGTGGTATAATCGCTTAAGCGACTTTCTCTGTAAGAAAGGCTACATGAACAATGAAGACTGACCTTGTGTATTTATACGACGATCCCAGAATGGATTCTATATAATCTTAGTGTATGTAGATGATCTGATTATCATCGGGACAGTGGAAGATATAAAAGAAGTAAGGTCTTACTTGGAGTCAGAGTTTGAAATGAAAGATTTGGGTAAGACCAAGTTCTGCTTAGGCCTGCAGCTTGAGCATGTCCCTGGAGGAGTCTTGGTACATCAGTCGACCTACACCCAGAAGGTGCTAGAAAGATTCGGCTTTGAGAAAGCATTCCCATCAAAAGTACCGATGATCGGGAGATCTTTACAGCAAGAAAAAGATCTTTTCCGACCTAGAGAAGAGGGGGAGGAAGTCCTGGGACCGGAATTACCATACTTGAGTGCAGTTGGAGCACTCATGTACTTAGCAAACTGCACTAGACCGGATATTGCCTTTGCCGTGAACCTGTTAGCAAGGTATAGTGCAGAACCCACTAAAAGGCATTGGCAGGGTATAAAGGACATCTTCCGATATCTCCAAGGAAGCAATGATCTTGGATTGTTTTACAGAAAGAATTAAGATCTGAACTTGATTGGCTATGCAGATACTGGGTACCTATTTGACCCGCATACTGCAAAGTCACAAACAGGCTATGTATTCCTGTGTGGTGGAACTGCAATTTCCTGGAAATCGTCTAAGCAAAGCCTTGTAGCTACCTTAACGAACCACTCAGAAATAATAGCGCTGTATGAAGCCGCACGTGAATGTGCTTGGCTACGCCGAATGGTTCACCACATCCAGCAGTCATGTGGGATGAACATTGTGCAAACCCCCACAATTATCTATGAAGATAATACCGCTTACGTTGCACAAGTACAAATGGGCTATGTGAAGAGTCATCTCACAAAGCATATCAACCCCAAGTTCTTCTATGCTCATGAATTGCAAAAGATGGACGAGATTAAAGTACTGCATACTAAGTCTTGTGAAAATCTAGCAGATTTATTCACAAAGTCACTCCCCGCATCTAGCTTTGAAAGATGCATGCGAGGGATCGGTATGATGAGACTTAGAGAAGTGCAGAATTCAGGGGGAGAACTCTCTCAAGCCTGTTAGTAAATCTTGATCCTGAAGATCAAGTACCCAAAGAATAAAAGTCCTGAAGACTAAATGAAGTTGGGTGAATTGAACTCTTTTTCCCTTGATGAGTTTTCTTGAAGTTTCTCGACTAAGATTTTTGACGAGGCAATTCGTGCAATCGCAGCATAACATGCATCATGTACTCTTTCTCCAAATTTTTTCCACTAGGTTTTTATGGAGTTTTAACGAGGCATGAGTATGTTGGGTGAGTGCCCAAGGGGGAGTATTAGGAAACCAGGATATGGCTCCCGTTTAAACGGATCTTATCTCTCGTTTAAACGCGTCCTTATCTCTAGTGGGCACCCCACCACCCCCCTATAAATAGAGAGCCATATGGCCAATTTTGTACACCCTAATGCATATGAAGCAATAAAGAAAGATCAGGAGTTCTCTCTACCTCTCTGTGTTCAATCTATTATTCTGTGTTTCTGTGATTGATTCATTCTTGTTCTAAGCAGAGGAATCGCTCGGACTGGTCGCCAGCGAGAGTTCCTCAACAAGAACAATCACGAGTTGCTTCTCTACATGAAACGATCCCTAAATATAGTTAGCAAAGTTGATAGCGGTGAATATGAAATAATCTTACTTCCACAAGTGCCCTTGCAACGGTATCACATAATATAAGTTCAATACATATACCTAAAAAGCATATTATTTAATTAATATTTAATAATGGAATTAGACCTTACTTGTATTAGGTAGACATAGTATTCTCTTTCTATTAGAGACATATATGATCTGATTTTATTAAATATTCCTATAGCATACTAATATAAGTAGTATACTAGTATAAGTAGGCCTGTTCTTTTTGGCTTCTCAAAACGGTTTTTGGTTTTTGCTACAGTACCTAACTTTCAAACAGAGTATTTTTTTAAGACGGTGTCTAAAAATTAATTATAGTACACATTAAAAACCCAACATCTTTACTATCTAAAATCGTAGGTAAATATCTCTTTCCGTAATCTCGGTCGCAAACAGCTAAAATTCAAAAGTTTCAGTCAAAAATCATAAACCGCAGCAAAAAAGAACAGACCCATAGTTCATGAAAGAGTATCATCGATTCAGAATTCGTTCAGGAAAAATAAAAAGAGCAGCTCCACTTAGAGAAGCTGATAACACATATTAGGTTCTAGGATAGAGCAGCACGTTCATAATGAAAACTAAAACGCCCGAGACGTGTTGCGATCAAAGCGGCAGCCGCGCGCGGACCAAGCAGAACGGAGTATGCTTTGAAATACAGCTTAGGATTAGCCTCAAACATCGAGCGAAGGATCATGAGGCCGCCACCGAGCCTTCATCATGGCCCCGCCACGCACTGGCAGGGGCGAAGAATTTGAGGTACAAGACGACCGCGACGGATACGACGGTGATGGAGATCTTAGCCTCCGATGGGATGCTGAAACCCAGGAGCTCCTCCACGCCCGGGATGCTGCGCACCAGTGCCATAGCATCCGCGGCACTTGACGCCGTGGGCTCCGCCAAGTTGGACCCAAACTCCGACAGCGCGGCCAGCTCTTTGCGCACACTTATCGGTACGATGACCAAAAAGGTCTCCAGGGCAGCAGCAAGGGCGGATGAGGCAAAAGAAGCACCTGCACGGAGCAGCTGTGCCACCTCCTGCAGCTTCCTCTTCGCCGCAGCGGCTGCGTCGCTGCCGAAGCCGAACAGGCGCCTCACGAGCTCCACAGCGCTGCGGCTAGCGTCCGCGGCGGCGCTCTTCACCGCCTCGTAGGCCGAAGCAGCTGCGCCGAATAGGCTGGCCCCGTATGTCTTTGAGGCCTCCCCCGCTTTAGTGATGGTCGCGAGTACGGCAGCAAGGGCGGATGAGGCAGAAGAAGCACCTGCACGGAGCAGCTGTACCACCTCCTCCAGCTTCCTCTTCGCCGCAGCGGCTACGTCGCTGCCGAACAGCTGCCCCACGAGCTCCACGGCGCTGCGGCTGGCGTCCGCGGCGGCGCTCTTCACAGCCTCGTAGGCCAAAGAAGCAGCGCCGAACAGGCTGGCCCCGTATGTGTTTGAGGCCTCCCCCGCTTCAGTGATGGTCGCCAGTGCCGCAGACGCCACAGCAGTCGCAGGTTTGCACTTTACAACGACGCCCACTCCCAGACCCACGAGCTTGCTCGATGAACCTCCCATCGATCGCTTGGTCGAGGGGGTGGGCGGCTCGGCTTGGTTTAACTATTTGATCTGTTTTGTTGTGCTTGTTGAGTTCTTCACGAGGAGGAGATCAAGATGGGAGTGTGATTTATAGCGCATAAGGGAGTGCAATATGCATGCACGGTGCAGAGTAAAAATGCAAGCCTAATGAAGCAATCATTAATTAACACTATTATGATTCCAGGGAAAGGGAAACTACGCATATGGGTAGTCGTGCTCGTGCAACCGTTGAACGCTCCCTCGGTCTCGAGGAGAGCAAGGGTTGGAGGCTGGAGGGAGCTTGGAAATTGGAACATTTCTGCAGCGGCAACGAAACATTGGGATTATATCCAAAATTAAGAGTTCACTCATTTCAGTTTGAGCTTCTAACTTCTGATTTATTTTTTACTATTCCTAATTTTTTTCTTTTTCTATTTTTCTAGTTTTTTGAGCCTTTTTTTTGTTAATTTTTGTTCTATATTTGTTTGCATTATATGCGATGGGCTAACCTATTTTTTCTATTTTTATTTTTTAAAATTTAATTATGTCAAATAAGCCACCATCAACTACAGTACAAAATAAATCAGCTACAGTGAAATTCAGCCATAAGCTATGACTTATCAAGCCCAATTGAGCACCCCCAATTCAACTTGCTAGATAGCTTTATTCTTATGGCATGTAAAATGATATAGACAGCTATTGTCTACAATAACTTTCATGTCATCTATAAATGGCACAAAAGACAACTTATACAATGAGTTGTCCTTTTATGTCTGTATAGATAGCCTCTCTATGTACAATATATCTTATTTCTTGTGTCTTATAGTCGATTATTGCATAAGAAGCAATCTAATTTTCTATGTTTCCTCTCTCTTATCCACATCATCTCATATCCTATAGTAAAATATACGGACAATTAACGTCACACCATTGTATATACTCTTTGACTCCGCTCACTACTTTCTCTAGTTCCATATGTAAGTTTCAACATGAGCACAAGAATTAAGAGGTTAGCTAAAATTGCCTTAACTGTGCGATAAATGTTGTGAACTCTCTCTTCTTCTCATTAACAATGCATACTACGCAAATACTCTCACCAATATTCATTTATGGACTACCACATTAGTGCACTAGTCCATAATTTTGGTGAGTTCGATCGAGTGGAGTGGGGCTGGGAGTATAAAAAGACTAGAAATGGGAAAAATTAGTAGTTTAATTAGGTAATGCTCATTCTGGCTTAAAATCAGCTTCTTCTTTTGGCTTCTGCTTTTTTCACTATTCAGTAATTTCGTCTCTTTCTGTTTTTTTAGATTTTGGGCTTTTTTGTCTTTTCTTTTTTCCTCATATTTTTTTTGCATTATCCATGATAGACTAACATGTTTTTTCTATTTTTAATTTTTTTTAAATTTAATTATACCAAATAAGTTAACTCAACTACAGTAAAAAAATAAGTCAGCTACAGTAAAAAAAGTTATAAGCCAACACCATTCTAAACGCCACCTCAGAGTTAGGTTGGACTAGATATGGGAAATGGAGACACGAAAAAAAACTCATTTAGTGATGGAAAAAAGTCATTTAGTGATGAATTAAGGAAGGGTAAAATAGGAACAAAAAAGCAAAACTGTAAAACTTTGAAATGACCCTCATTTTTACTGGACCTAACCATCATATTTAAATTTAACCAAAAATGAATTAAGTAACAAATGATTCAATTATAACTAACTAAATTACAAGAATGGCCAAGAGATGGGAGAAAATCTCACTGCATTCGAATACTAAAAGAACACAAAGTGACAAGATTAAACCATTAAACAAGGGTACAAGATTTATCAAAATACATCATACATGCATTCTCAAATGCATACAATATGTAATTCTCAATGTAATCCATTGGTGCCGTAGGGAGTGAGTTTGTGCCGAGTATCTATGCTAGAAAACAAACCAAAAAAATCTAAAGAGAGTTAACTAGAAAATATTCAGGAGAGAAGGAAGATTATTGTCAGAACCAATTCAACTTAGAACATCAAACCATAGTGCTCATTGAGGATACTAGAACCATCCAAGGCTAGTTGGCACCTCTCGCTATAGTGGCCTCGTCATTTGGCGGAAACCATGCCACAACCCACTTAAACCTCACCACAGTTATCTTGATAAGAAACAAATCGAGCTACAACGCAAGGAGACCCCTAGTGACCTTCTATCAACACAAAGCAACAAGCATTAAATCGCCCTGTGAGAGGGAGAGCGATAAGAAGGTAGCCAGTAGAGAGAGAGAAAGAGCATTTCCATCCATCTAGAGCATTTCCATCCATCTCCCCAAAGCCACCAGAGAGAGAACTCAATCCCCTACCCGCCTCTCCTGCCAAATCTCATTTGAGCGGAGGCGAGAGTGCGGCAAGTGAGGGCTACCATGGTGGAGTCGGAGAAGGGGTAGGGAGCACAAGAGGAGTTGGGGAAGAACCAAAGAGGAGAAGGCGACCCGCTTCCTCAGTGGCCCCAGAGCAAGGAAGGGGCTGGGACTAGAAGAGACCAAGGAGGAGGCCAGCCACTCGGGAGAGCACGTGGGGGACAATTACCGCCACCAACCTAACATTGGACCGACCAAATCGGGTAGGATGCCCCATAGCCTTGTCCCTTTCAACCCCCCAAATCTCACCGAATCATGTCACCTTGTGGGTGACCTCAACAAATTGAGTAAGGTAGATAGCAAAGGGAACGGGGCTGAGTTTTTACCTTAGCTCATGGTGGCGATGGCTGAACCGCGGATTGACGCCTATGCATGCCTAGCGGGTTATGCCATGCTCCTGGTGCATGTAGAACCCTTGAGCCCTATCATAGCTTGCTTAACCATAAGATCACGTCATCACCTCCAAATCAATCCCGTGAAAATCAAAATAAAAATAAACTATAACATTTCAAAGGAACACTAAAAGTTAGAATCGAATTAGCTAGGAAGTAAAGGGGGAGGTATAGATCAACTGGGGATGCACATAGATCCATCACCATCAGCACTCTCCTTTGCATATCCTCACACCTGAACCCACCATCTTCTTCCCCAACTGCATGAAGCTGCACCGTCGCTGTCATGCCCAAATCCGGTAAGCCTCGGCCATCCTCAAAATTCATCATCTTCGTCCTCTCTTATCAAATTGGCTGCGTCCTTAGCACCTCCTCACCCACCGTAAAGGTATCCCCTAGCTTCGCGCCTAACCTCACTACCGTCGTGTGCCATCGCCCCACCACCCATGGCCATCAACGCCAGCCTTCCATAAACCATCCCGAGCAAAGCCAACACCATCATTGAGCTCTCCTCACTCCACTGATGCTCAAACCGCCACCAATTTGGCTGAAGCACCATTGCCACTCCGTGTGTTGTTCCCCTGTTCTAGCCATGCCCCAATGTTGCTAGCCATTTCCATGCCACCACTACCTGCATTGAAGCCCAAAATGGGTTCTCTATAATCTATAGATGCTTGCCGCACCACTTCTCGCTGTCATCTGCCATCGTCATCACTAAATTTGGCACAACCATCGCTTTCCTCTACTTGGCCACCACAAAAGTGAGCTCCAGCTCATTCTGGAGTGAGTTGGGCTTTGTGCTCTCTAGGCCGCCAAGGTGGGCTGGCAAAGCTAGCCTGAGCCAGTTCTTGGCCAAGCCGGCCAAACTAGGCCAACCCATATTGTGTAGCCCCACACTATTCACCGACAGCCAGTACTGTGTAGCCTGTTAACCTCAGCCCAAACCTGACTGACCACCAACCTAAGCAGCTAGGAATAGTACCAAAACCATTATTGTTCACTCAAAACCCGTTAAGCCTATTTATACTCATTTCGAGCCCGTCTAACCCATTTTCAATCCTGTTCAACCTAACCAAGCTTAGTTTGAACCTTATTTGCCTAAATATACCTTCTTTTATATAATATTTTTTCCTAGATTTTTTTTATTTTTGTCCCCAGCTTGTATTATGTAAAATGGGGACTTATTTATATTTGTTCTTTTGCGCTAACATCAGAGTTGACTAGTTGGCCAATAGAGAAGTTATTGGAACAATTGAAGTGAATGGCATCAAACCTGCCTACGAAGAAGTAATCAAAGACCCTGGATAAGAAGGCAAGTCATATGTCTCTGATCATGTTGATTCTATATTACCTAAGTATCTTTATTTTAATTTACATTAATTATGCACTTTTATTTACATAAAATAATAGTTTGGAATGACATGGTGGATAGTTAGATCCTACCACAGAAAAGCCCAATCATATTCTTGAACACCATATTCACCTTGACGACCTTGGTATAAACATAATGGTATTTAATCATCGTATAAGTAGCTAGTAATTAGGTTGAACAACTAAAATGATTTACTTATACTAATATGAATTATTCAGCTCTAGCTGTTAGACTTTAAAATGAAACTATGGGTTGAGGCCATTCGGCGGGTAGGGCTATTAGATGATTGGAGCCCATGACCTCACCCGAGGATTAAGGCTTTCGTATGGTTTTGGTGTTATTGTCCTATCATGCACGTGGTATGTGAGAGATAGCCTCGTCTGTAACAAGTAAGAACTAGACCCTTATGTCAAGTAAATGACATAGATCTCACTCAATTATAAGTTTGACTTGCCAACTTGGCCTAGTACACTACGCGATCTGATCAAATATCTATAGGAGGAACCGCTATCACAGAGTTTCAGGATAGCCCGTGTGTCCGGGGTGAGATGGAAGAGGGCATTTTAATGCCACTTATCATTCTTCACATCGGTAGACCCAATGAATATCGGGCCACGGGTTCCACACTGACTAGTGGATACTCGATCATAATTGAATGGCCAAACCTACTGATTAGAGACTAGAAAGGAAAGAGCAGTAAAACAACCTTGTTGTCTCAGTTAAGTAGCATGTTATAATGTTGCGTGTCTATAGCTTGACATCATGAGTCTGCGATATCTTGTGGGTAAAGTTAGACAACTATGTAGAGTGTAATAAATGATATTCAAATACACCCTACTTTCGGTCAATAGAGTTGTGTTTCATGGGTGATTCCTATAATGAGGCAAAAGTAGAATTTGAATTATTTTAATGTGAAAATTATGGATGACAAACCCCCTTGCTAATTGAATAATGTTTTACTATTTTAAGTGCAAAGTTTTTTACTAGCAAATTTGTATCTATTCTTATCATATTACAACCTGTGACTCTATCTAATTGAACACCTTGTATGGTAATTAAATAGCCTTCTCATGTGACTTGCTGAGTACCTAGTGTACTCAAGTTTACTTATTTTCATCAGAACAAACACCTGAAAGAAGGAATAATGTGTCAGCTAACGTGTTAGGGTTACACCGCACTCAGGTATTCTTGTGGGATTTCATTGGTTCTTCTGAATATAAGTTAAGTTTTAGTTTTACACCCCTGTATAGTTGTTGTAGTTTGGCCATTAGATCATATTTTAATAAAGCTAATCCTTTTTAAATACTTGTTATCATGTATGATACTCTTTGTATCCGCAATTGAACTGTTGGACTATTGTGGGAAATACAACAGTCCTATTCTTAAAATGGGTAGTCACATGATTTATAAAAAAAATTAGGATATGACATTTAACCCCACCTTCTAAGGTTCTATCTCTGATTTATCACCTAGCACCATAGATCTTAAAGTATGGACCAACTCTTCCCACTTTTGTAAGAAAAATGCCACCGTCTTACACTCCCTCATCGCGATCTTCCCGCTACCCTCACCGAAGGACACAGTGGACTTCCTCGTCGTCGCCCATGCCGTCGCGAATCCACTTTCAGCTAGGAGATTGACTGATTGAGTGCATGGCATGCATGGGATATTAAGTGCGTGCATCCCTAAGGATTAACTCTCCATCATCGCTTTGGAACTTGTGCTTGCATTCGATGCAATATGCCCGATATCTCGAGTAGAGAAATGGCTGGGTTATCAACACAATACACATTCATTGGACCCAAAATCTGCTTGCTCTGCTATTTGTGATCATTTGCCCTATTTTGGCTAACTCTGATACTCCCTTCGATCTCCGTCATCCTAATTTGATTTCCTTATGGCTGATCGAGATCTCGTATGGTTGGTTTGACACAGTACACATTCATTGGACCCAAAATCTGCTTGCTCTGCTATTTGTGATCATTGCCCCTATTTTAGCTAGCTCTGATACCCCCATCGATCTCTTTTGCCAGTTCATTTTGGTTATCAACAAGATCTTTATTAGCTGTTACATTTTCTAATTATGTGGTAGCAAATAATCTTAAAAAGTACGAAATTGCTAAAGAGTACAAGTATTTCCTCACCTTGGGAGTACTTGAATTTTCATCCCTCCGATTTTCCTCAGGATTTGTGCTCCAACATCGTCTCCAACGATGTCAGTGGCACTCTAGGTGACCGTCACGGTGAATTAAGGTTTGGGGTTCACCTGATTAAGGGTTTGGTTTAACCGAAACCCCAGATTTGGAGGGAGGAGGCTGGTGGTGGCGGCAAGGTAGCAAGGCAATGGTGGAGTCACTGGTCGAAGGTGGACGGTGGGTGGAATAGTGATGAGATGAGAGCTGTTACGAGGTGGTGGTGGATCCGGTAGCACTAGCCACCAGAGATGAGGATGGAGGGTGGCGCGGGGGCCTTTGGTCGAAGAGAAGGAAGAAGGGCTGAGGGAGGAAGATAGGAGTTGTGGTTACGGTGACGGTGAGGCAGTGGGTTGACAGCGTGTGGGTCGACAATGATGATGATGGACACCGGCGGTGGATTTGTCAGATCGATGAAGGTGAATGCACCGCTAAGCATAGAGGAGCTAGAATCATTCATGCGCGTTGGTGGAGCTTCACCTCAACAACCTCAAGCACATAGTGAAGCCCATGGAGGGCATCGTCGGCATACTCTGCTAGCATCTAGAGCCGTGGGTCAAGGAACACCAAGCGGAGAAGAGACGCACCTAGGGCATGACACTCAACCAACTCATTGCCCACTCCTGGGCCAAGCTCATCCCTAAGATCACTGCCGTGCTGCACCGTGTCAACACCCTCGCTGTCGTGTCTAGGGAGGAGACCAAGGCCAGGGCCACGTGCTGAGTGATCATCGGTTGTGTACCACACCAAGCTTGATCTGTTGTAGATACACATGCCTACCTACTAATATGCCACCTTTGTTTTCTTATGCATATGTTTGTCTCATTCAAGTACTGTTTTGTTTGTTGAGCACAACAATTAGGGAAAACTAGCTACCATCCCATGCATTTGCACGGGCTAGCCTCTTAGATAAAGTACTTATTCTCCATCTAAAATAATTTAATTAAAATTTTAGATTCTAAAAACAATGCATAATGTAAAGTTGTAGTCCCTCCGGTCACAAAAATAGGTCGTTTTGGGATATTTACAGCCAAACTTTAAAAGTTTCGGCTATTGACATTTAAAATAAATATTTATATTGGATATATAAAAATCATATATGTATATTTGTCTCAAAAATTACTTTCATAAGATTATACTTGATATGAAGTTTTTCAGGTTTTAGCTTGGAATTCTTATATAAATCGAATTGCTAATTTTTATTCTAAATTTTAGCTATATAGGGATTTTACGTCGGAACCCCCATGTAAATCAAATTGCTAATTTTTGTTTATTTTTATTTTGCTTGACATGTAGTTTCTTTTTAAGTTTTATAATAGGCCAGTGCAAATTTAGGGATAACTGAGTTTTGGGCTAAAATAGGGGAAATAATGGAAAATGCTAGGAGAAGAGGAAAATGGCAAAGTCTGAAATACCCAATGTAGAGTGGCGAATCATGAATTACAATCTATATAACGGCAAATCCTAAAACACCATTATATGGAGTGGCAAATGCTCAATTGTCCTGCGAATTTACTGGGCTTTGGTTCTTCGGCAACTCTCCGGTTGGACAGGCACTCCTACCCAAGATTGCTTTTCCAACAACATCAGCTTGGGGGCAAGCCGTATTTTAAGGGGAGATGATTGTTATGGACACACATTCTCTTGTCGTTGGGCTGGTGGCTCAGCAAGGAACTGGGCCACCTGGATGTTGGAAACGATATAGAGTGGATCCACTTAGGGTGTGTTTGTTTGGTGGGATGAGGTTAAATGGGACGAGATCATTAAGTAGTATGGGATCATCCTAGATGGGATGGTACAAGCAGGCTATTAGGTTGGGTGTATGTGATAGTACATAAATGTGTGTTGGTTGGTTGTATGGATGACCCAGGATGTGAACAAAACGGGATGATAAAACATAAAAGGAGAATATTTTAGCCAACCAAAGGCTTGAATGGCCTTGTATCCTGAACCAAACCATCTCATTCAATCTGATACCCCCATCCAAACACACCCTTAATGGATAGCATGGGCAGGGACAGATTCACCAGGTCACTTCATCAGGCTTCAGCCCACCCTCTAGTCCGCTACTAAGCCCCATTCCCACATGCACCAGCAGCTGCTACCATCGACGCCCCTATGCAACCGCAGCCGATGCCCACCCACGCTGCCGCCATCAAATCTAGCTGGGGGAGCACCGAGGTCTTCCACTCACCTCCCCTCCTCTACTAGGCTCCACAACTGCACCGGTGGTAGGCTCCGCTTGCTCGCCTCCATCTCCGTCTACTCACTAGTCACCACCCTTGCAGGTGAGTTGGTGATGACTGCTCCATCGCCAAGGGTGGGGGTGGAGGATGACATGCGATGTCGGATGGTACACACAGGCAAAACACAAGAGGATGACCATGCAAAATGGAATGGTATGAAGCCACGAGAGCTGCAAAAGGTGTGGCCTATTTTCTCCTTGCATTCTTTGATGTGCCCCCGAATTTGATGACCTTCTTTCTTTCCAGTAACTCCTCTTTGCAATGTCGAGTGCCCTTTCGTGGAAAATCCCATCCATATCTCCATTGGTGTCTGTCTCCTCCGACCATTCTACAGGTTGTGCATGTTGCTACATTGCCTGCCAAGTGCTTGAGAGAATGCTTTAGAGGCTCACAGCAAGATAAATTGCCTTAGAAGTGCTTGGGAGAAGGCCTCACAACAATGTAAAGACATTTTGGGCTTGAGTGGGGTGAAAATTCTGTCTTCTTTTTGCCTGCACACAGAATATTTAGTCATGGGCTATTTGTTGTGCAATCTGAAACACAGAAGATTTAGTCGTGGGATATTCTATTTGATATGGTCATGACCAATGTCGGTTTGTATGTGCTTGATAGATGTGAACACACACACACACACACATGAAATACAAAATGTAGGATGATTCAAAGATGAATATAGCTTAATTGGGATTGCAATATCTACTCTAAATATACCTACATTTTTCCCTTGTAGATTAGGTGACTGAAGGAAAATCAATACTACTACCTCGCCAACAATCTCGCTGATTTCTTCGTGGACTTCACTACTATAAAACAGGCTATACTGGATAGGTACATCACAGACGGTTCATACGGAACCGTTTGTACTTAAACTATCACAGACAGTTCATACTACCAACCGGCTGTGATATTTTCACAGACGGTTATTAACACAAACCATCTGTGATAATTCAGACAACACAGACGATTCATGTTGATAATCGTCTGTGAACTTTTACAGATGGTTCTTAATACGAACCATCTATAATAATTGAGACAACACAGACGGTTCGTGTTGATAACCGTCTGTGAACATTCACAGACGGTTCTTAATACAAACCGTCTGTGATAATCGAGACCTCGCAGATGGTTCATATAACAAATCGTCGCTGATATTCATTATCACAAACGGTTTATATTAATAACCGTTTATGATAAGTCACAGACGATTATTAACACGAACTGTCTGTAATATTTTGTTTCACAGACCATTTGTGGTTGGAACCGTCTGTGATAATTTGCACTATTAATTATTGGTTGTACTTGCTCGATGTCGACATAGATCTGTTTTCATTGTGCTACATCGGTGGAGCAAGGCGGTCAGCTTTAGGGAGTTCGGGGTGAAAACATATCACCATCTTCTTAGTGATCTGATCAGAGGTTAGTACTCAATTACTTTTAATAACTTATATGCATGCATGTTTTTGTAATGGAAGGCCAAAGATGATAGCTAGGTTTTTGTTTAATTTAGATCTAGCTAGCTAGCTAGGTTTAGAAAGATAATGCTAGTTTGCTCAATTTCAGAATGGATAATGTTAGGTTTTGACACCCATTTGTTACTTGTGTAGCATAGATGGATCGAAACTGGATGTACATTGAGAACCGTGTGAGTCAAGAGTACATTAATGACGCGTCTGCTTTTAGAATATATATAACAAAAATGTATCCTTTGTGCAATAATACATAATGAGGGGATTGCTTGCTCACAACGACAAGGAGTACGTCATGGTACCCTTCAACTAAGGGTAAGTGCTTCACTAGTTGCCACACATGTTTTATTTGTACTTTACATGCAGCATGAACTTAGAATTAATCACTATGGTGACACACATGACTAGGCAACACTAGATTTTGATTGTGATTGTACCAAAGTGGAGTAAGATAATATACCTTGATTCCCTACTTAGGAGCAACCACGACTTCAGTCGTGTGCAAGAAGTAATTCACAGGTAAACTCATTTCCTCCATACATAACTCTATTGTAATATTTCCTTCGTTTGTAGTGGCCGAGGCTAACTTTTTTGAATCACGTAGGTCGTTTACTTCTTATGTTGCCCTAAGAGGAAGACACAACAAATCCAGTGACACGCCGCGACACAACACGCGATTTTCGGTACCTGCTACAACACAACAATCCTATATCACACTTTGTTATAATGCCTGTAGAATTGATAATACCTATGTACGTAATTCTATTTTTGCAGTGCCACCAACAGCTACAGGGCAATATATGTGGATTCTACGTTTGCCGCCATATGAAGGAAATCATGGATACTAAGATTAATGATCCAGATGTTTGTTAGGTCCTTCCAATAATTATTATTTTTTGATTATATATGTATATACACACACACACACACATGCTAATTAATTACTTAACATCTCTCCTAACGACAGCAGGTGGACTTCGACGAAAATCATATCATCTTGAGCAACTTGTCGAAATTCGTGGAAAAATCTCTGAATTCTTAGTAGCACAGGTCATAAACAAGGCTGGAGAGTTCTACCCCGGCAATGGTGATAATTAAATGTTGAAACATTGGATTCAATTGTATAAATCACTCAATTGTGCTTAATCAAACAATTCATTTGTCAGATATGTGTAACGATTTTCATTCTATATATATGTATGTAATCTGCTGGCCGTTTGTTACATTCGTAATTCACTTTGAGTTGTAATTAACTTCTCTGTCATTATCTGTAATCTGCTTGCTTGCTTTCAGAGGGCATGACTAGCATATCCTGAGGCTAGCCAAAAAACAGCAAATAAAATTGCTGTTGCAATTGCTATCACAGACGGTTCGTTGTTGAAAACCGTTTGTGATATATACGTCTGTGATATATATATCACAGACGGCTCAGTCTTTGAAACTGTCTATGATATGAACGATATCACAGACGGCCTTTGGTATGAACCGTCTATGGTATACACAATATCACAGACGATTGTTATTCCGAACCGTCTGTGATATGATTCATATCACAGACGGTTCGGAATAACAACCGTCTGTAATGTAAGTTATCACAAACGGCTTGGGAGCCTTCTGTGATAACCACCTATTTTTACTGACACATAAATACAGACGGTTCGGGAACTGTCTGTGATGACGATTCCTAACCGTTTGTGTTAAGACTGTCTGTAGCAGTGCTTGTTGCTTGATAAAATGTAGCTATGTTGATCTCCAATTTGTACAATCCAGTTCCCCAGGCATTTTCCTTTTCTTTACTCTATTAATTGCTACTTTGCTTCCTTACTTTCATATTTGTAGTGCGTTCCTTGAATTCAAAGGGCTTCCAATGTTAGAAATCTTCTAATGCACAACCAAATCTTTGATCCAATGGTTGTGCTATATAGGAAGATGCATACTTACTTCTCTTATTACTCTTCATGTGCTTTGTCTACCAAATTGATAATGTCAATTTTGCATGGTAGCTTCCTTCACTTCTTGAATGATACATATCTGGTCAATTGCCTCCTTCCTAGAACAATGAATGGAGGGATAAGGTTGGATCAATATGCAATTAGGTGATAGTCTCATACATCTCTTGACATGTAGACAAAGGTAATCAACATGAATTCCTTTGGTGTGCGAACAATATCGTGAGTATCCCACTCATATTTGTTTGCTATGCTTAAAAAAATGGAAAAGATACAAATCAAATTCTTTTTTTTGCTGTTGTGCTACAGAATGGAAAATTCTCTAGCAAATGGAGCAAGTTTGAGTAACAACTGTGTTTGTTGTACACCTTTTCCAACCCTTACCGGCGCTTTAGTGGTATGTTTTGTTTATTTTGAATGTTCATGATTATTTATAATTTATTATTGTATCACTAATTTTACTATTTTTAATACATAGATGACTGATCTCTACTCACTAGAAGTATATTTATATATGTTCGGATGTGTTTTCTATCACTGAGGTACTTTCGTTGAATTTCTTTCTTTTTGTGCTTTGTTTCTCTTCTATTATGTATAAATTTGAATTGCATAAGAGTAAATACTATGTTTGTGTCAATTTAGCTTAGCCCTTTGAGGCTTTAAGTCTACCTTCCATTTTCATCTTACCTTCACCACTGAGCATGGGGCAAGCAACTTATACACTAAAGCTTTTTTTAATGGAGTTTTCAAATACTTGATGGATTGGGTGTAGAAGAAGGTCCAAGGGTGGATGGAGAAAGCTTTGTCAGCTGGCGGTAAGGAAGTACTTATAAAATTAATAGTTCAAACCATTCCCACCTATTCAATGGGCTACTTCAAATTACCAAGGGGACTTTGTAAGCATATTAATAGTTTGATCGGGAAGTTCTAGTGGGGCTGGAAAGATGGGAAGAAGAACTCGTTGGGTCAATTGGGAGAAGTTGATCTACTCGAAATTGTTGGGGGGCTTAGGGTTCAGAGACATGGAGTTATTCAACCTTGCTCTCCTTGCCAGGCAAGCGTGGAGAATCCTTACTGAACGAGGCTCCCTTAGGGCAGTCCCAATGCTATAGTTTCTTACATTAATTAGGCTTGCCACGTAAGTATTTTGGTGACATGGCATAGTAATTAAAGAGGAGAAATAAGGAAACGGTTTCTTCATGAGGAAACTATTTCTTCACGAGGTCCAAAGCCGAGGAAACCAGCAAAAGATGCGCTGCAGCGAACTTGGTTTCTTATCATAGTATCTTAAAAGAAACAACCAATGCATGTGCAGGAAGGGGATAAAAATGATTGGTCACGATTCGATCTGGTCCCACACGAAGAAACCATGGATTAGAAACTGTAGTTTGTATCATAGTGTCTTAGAAGATTAGAAACTAGTCATGGTTTCAAGCATTGGGACTGCTCTTAGTGCTCGATTGCTGAAAGCAGTTTATTTTTCTAATGGTGATCTTATGCAGGTTGAACTTGGGAGTTCCCCATCACAAACATGGAGAGAGATAATTGAAGGATGGGATGTGTTAAAGATTGGCCTGACAAAGAGGAATTGTAATGGTGAGAGCATTAACATTGGTACCACAACTGGATGGTCGACCACCTCTGTTTGTGTGCGAGTTAATAGATCATGCAACTTGTTCCTAGAGGAGAGATGTGTTGTCCCATTATTTCTTCAATATGGATATTGAAGCCATCCTGGGTATTCTTCTTAGCTCAATTCATCAGGAGGATAGTTGGGCATGGCATTATGAAAAGAATGCTTTTTTCTCTATCAAATCTACTTATCAGTTTGCTTGTTTTCTGTTGGTGTCTACTGCCCGAGACGGAGGAGATGAGCGTTGGAGGGGGTTGATGGTTAAGCTGCTGTACTTACGGTAGGTATGGCGAAATGTTTGGCATTTACTATATAGCGAGTGGGAGATCCTCCACAGGGGCGAATTCACTATGGGTGCTTGTGGGTGCTCGAGCACCCCCTCCTCCCACCGTGACTTGAAGAAGACACTGTCGTGTGCCGTCGAAGGGGGAGGTGCCGTCGGCGCGAAGGCGGAGCCGCGGAGGGGAGGCTGGAGGCGGTCAGCGCGGAGGCCGGAGGGGGAGGCGTCGAGGCGGCGTCGGCGCAGAGGCGGAGACCGGAGGGGGAGCTGCAGACGGCGCAGAGGCTGGAGGGGGAGCCGCAGACGGCGCAGAGGCCGGAGGGGGAGGCGGAGGCGGAGCCCGGAGGGGGGAGCCGCAGACGACGCAGAGGCCAGAGGGGGGAGCTGCAGAGGCGCAGACAGCGCAGAGGCCGGAGGGGGAGGCGGAGGCAGATGAAAGGGACCGAGGACGCCCAAGATTTCACACACACGCGCAGAGAACAAAACTGTAACACAGAGAGCGGAGGAGGCAAAAATAGCGAAGGCTCACACTAGAGGAAAACACACAGGAGTTGTGACGCCCACTCAAAACTACGTCAGTTTTCTTCTCTTCCCATTATGCTTATGTTTTCAGACTAGACACAGTGTTTTGACGAAGGAATGACAAAAAAATGAAACTACTCATGCACCTGCCAGACTTTAACAAACAGTCTGGTTTCCTAGACACTTACATATGCATGACTTGACCACAATCCTGACAACTCGGATCATGGGCTAACAAGACTAAAACGGGATATTAAAAGACACTAACTGTAGTTCTGTACATACTCTGAAATTCAGGGACTGCGTTCTGAATTTCAGCTCGTATTGAACTTCTGTTCTGTTATTCCAGACTGCGCACAAAACACTAACATGAGATGAACCAAAACAAGATTATTACTAACAGTAGAGGCGGAGCCCAGAGAGGGAGCCGCAGACGGCGCAGAGGCCGGAGGGGGGGCGAGCGGTGACTGAACTTGTGAGGTTGTGATTCACTGATTTGTGAAGTGCGGTGTGAAGTGCTGCCGTGCGGCGACTGAATTTAATAAGGTTTGTACTTTATTTAGTAGTACACTAGTACAGTAGCCATTAGGCCCATTACCTGATTAAGTGATTAGCCAATTTATTTAAGCAGTGGTTGACTGATTGCTGTTTAATTGCATCGTAATCAGATTTAGTGACTTAGTGGTATGTTTTCATTTATTTTTAATGTTTATGAATATTTACAATTTAATATTGTATCACTAAATTTGATATTTTTTATCTACAGATCGGTACTCACATATTTATGAATATTCGGGGGGCACATTATCCATTAGTAAGTTACTAAATTTATTGTATTATATATTTCAATTTATTCTCTTCCTATTTACATATGAATTTGATATTCTAATGGCAAAAAATTAGTAGATGTACCTTTCGTATGCTTATATTGTGCTATAGTCTCAACAGTAGAGCTCCCCCTATATTTCATTCTGGATTTGCCACTGATCCTCCTCGAGTGAAGTGCGCGCATGGGAAAAATGCAAGCATCCACGCGCGCGCAGTAACTAATGCGCATATCCATTGCATGGGAAGGGGAACCAGTCGTGTAGTATGATCGATGCCAGCATTCGTTGCAATGCTCGAGTCACTCAATCTCGAGTAGAGCAATCGGCGATGGTGGTAGCCGCCGGCGTAATTGGTTCTGCCTCGCAGCTCACCCGAGAATTGCAAGTATAGCAGCCAACAGTCCTAGCGCTGCCGGTCGGTGTTGCTCTCATACGTCAGGCTTATCGTTGAGCAGGGCCGATTCGAATGAACTTGCGCTGGGCTTATTCCTGGACCATCAGTGGCAAGCTTTGTTCCTTCCCAACCAGTGGCAAAGTTGGGATGAAAATGGAGGGGAAACTTAAAGAATTAGGCTTAAATTGAGATAACGGAATCACTAGATAGCATATGTCCGATGCAAGTGGAGCAGTCCGGACACTGCTACTCCTCATAACATGAATCCACTCCATTGCCTACATCCGCGTCAGAGCATGTGTCCCAACTACCACCATATAATCATTATCTCTTTCCCCATCTCCCATCCGAAAGTCTTGCTGTATTCACTCCCATTTGCTTTTTTTCCCATGCCTCTTGCTGCATATGGCCATGGCTTCGATCGGAGCTAGTGCTCCTCCATGCTTCTCTCTCTTACCTCCCTTCCTCTTCCTTGCCACATGTTGTTGCAACTAGACCTTGCGGGTAGGCCTTGCCTTCCGAGGACATCATCGCTTAGGGCATCGCGGTGAAGCACTAGACAGCAGTTGCTGGCTGGAGGAGTCGGAGCGGCAAACAACGAGCGGAGGAGTGGGGTGGTGCACAGTGAGCCTACAATGACCTTCGGGAGCATAAGGCCGAGCGTGCCACCGACATCGAGCACACTGCCACCGAGGGCAAGGCTAGTTAATCAAGTGTTTTTTGCGATTACTTTTTTATTGCTACAAGTGATTTAAGATGTTGGTACTAAATGTTTTTATTGTTGCAGACTTGCAGTACATATTTTTTTTGAGATACTGTATAGTGCTATCCAAAAGCATCGAGTACGTCCTTGTCATCTAAATGTTGACATTGTTATTATTTGATATTGCATTTTTTTGTTGTGACAAGGGAATTTATTCAATTGTTTTTGCCAAGTTGTTGTGCAATGTTACATACGCAAAATAAAAATGTTTCATCAGTTAGGTTCAATTGTTGCATCGATTTGTTGCACATGTGATGTCATTTTGTTGCATCATTTTATTGTGTTTTGTTTGTTGCATCATTAGGAGCTTATTTTGAAATAGATGAGCTATGAAAAGAATATTGTAAACATCATTGTTTATTGTTGATAACATTTTTGTTGTAGTAATTGATCACATTTGTTCCACATAATATTAGCAATTGTTGCACCATCTGAGAGGAGACCGTACAATGGGAGAGTTCCCATCAGATATATGGGCGCTAGCAATGCCAATCTCAAATATAGCAAATATAGTCTTATGCAGTCTAAATTCATATGTTGATAGAAGGAAAATAAAAAATAAAATATAATGAAGGTACCTCGCTAATGAAAAGTACATCCCCAAATTATATAAATATGCTCCCAGTCCCCCCACTGGACACAACTCTCAGTAGTGGTGACGACCAAACTTGTCAATATCATTTTGGAGACCATTCTGATTTAGCTATTCAAATGGAACATTTGGGTACTAGATTATTCTGGCGTACCATTTTGAAAAAAAAATTAATTATATATTTTTAATTTTGTATCTCAATTATTTACTGACAATAATATATTAACATTGGAAACATTTGATATACATGTATACCTCGAGGTCCCAAGACTAGTTTATAGTACTCTTATCAAACTGATAGAGTAAGAAATTCCAATAGTTCACTTAATAAACCCTACTCCACGGTGACTGGACATTGCCAAAGTCCTGATGTACGTTCCTGGCGCCGCCACAACTAGATCTAGGACTTGGCCGTGCCGGCACGGTATGACACAGGTCCGGTGTGCTTTGGGCCGTGTCAGCTCGGCATGCCCAACCAGCACCTAATAATATCTCCAATTTGATTGCATATCCAATATTTAATAGCTCACTAATCAAGTATATGTAAATTTATTCCATCGAATTATGGCTTTTGGTATTTTAGCAATGATCCATTAACAGTTTGCATTATGTGCACTGTGCATGTGATTGTATTTAAGTGCTTTCGCCAAAAGCTTAACGTAAATTAGTACCATCTCCCTTTTTTTAGTTGTCGTTTTGGAATGAGTGCAGTCAGCTGTATAAAACTTTATCCCCTAGTATACATTAAATTATTTAGATTTGTTAGGTGAAAATGTTATTATTCCCTCTGTTTCGTAATATTTGTCCACAGACCACAATACACACGGACCAAAAAAGCATTAAATATAAGAATTAGTTAATGATTAATGATCATAAATACCCTATTACCACTAAACATTTTTCAATTTGTTTAAATAAGGGAAGAGAGTAGAGATATTGCAATAACTACACTCTTAATTCCTTCTATAGACAAACATTTTGAAATGGATATTTTCGAGATCATGGACAAACGTAGTGATATGGAGAGAGTATTAGATTTACCTCATTATGCTTTTCATAACTGTTGCTGATATCAATTAGAAAAAACAATGATCAAAGATGCTTATTGGAAATCATATCAATGCCAAAACAATGAGTAAAAAAAGAATAGAGCTAGCACGATAACGTACATAAATCAAATCAAATCAGCCTCCTTCCAAGGAGCAACCTAATATAATATGGGAGTACGTAGTGGGATAGAAGAAATAATTATGCCCTTTTGCTATAGAAATAGTAAATACAAAATTTATTTTGGAACCATAAAGGCTTCTTTGCATGGGAGTATGATACATGATCAACCAGGATCCTGGCCCATTCCATACGAGAAACTATCTCCATGCCAATTTTTTCTGGCCCACTTAAAAGGAGTGTTTGGATGAGACCAAGGGTAGGAATTTTCCAGCCCAATCCGGCCCATTTAGATCCATGGGTTTAACAATTTTGCCTAAATGTGTAAGGTCGATGTTATAATTTCCTAAGATCTCTTTCAAATGCAAAATTTTATAGGAAGCATCGCAATCACTTTAGTCCCCAAGGGATCCCTACATGCCAAACAAGGTCTAGTATGGACTAGTGATAACAAAGTTAATACTAAATGTGGAATGCGGGAATTAATTTTCCGTGATTGTTTTCCCGAGGAAATAACTGTTTACTATGAAATTTTCATATGTTGCAAGCATGGCATAATGTAATTTCAGTTACATTAGTGAGATAAAAAAAACGCAGTAATTCTATATGCTAAAAAGATTGCGCATGTCAGATACTGAGATACCCACGGATCGACTAGCCCTCTCGTAAGTCATAACTAAATTCCATCATATTTAGTAAGCACAATCACGAGTTGCTTCCCTATGTGAAACGGTCCCTAAATATAGTTAGCAAAGTTGTTAGCGGTGAATATGAAATAATCTTACTTCCGCAAGTGCCCTTGCAACGGTGTTGCATTTTCGTTCATTCAAAAGCACTCCTTCTATCACGCAATATAAGCTAACATATATACATTAAAAACATATATTATTTATTTAATATTTAATAATGGAATTAGACCTTACTACTATTAAATAGACATAGTATTCTCTTTGTTAAAATCAGTGTTGTAACGGTGTAGTGTTAATTTGAATGGCGTAGCGTTAGTTGTAGTATTGGTTGCTATAAAGACCGATTCATGTGGATCACTTGTTTTCCGGATCACTAACTTCCCGCTCATCAGGGAATGAGGATGTAGATTGATCTATATAAAGAGATACGATCCGAGGTGATCGTTGAGTTCGGTTATTATCATTTCATCTTGAATTTCTTTATGGTATCAGAGCCACAATTCAATCCACAAACGCTTCCGTTCGCTAGCTAGCCATGGCAACCACCAGCACACAAACACGAACTCCAATATTGACACTATCGTCTCCAGCGCACCGACTCAAGCAGTGGCAGTCGCAACTCCGGCCTTCAACCACATGATTACGGTGAAGCTGTTCGGGGAGAATTATCTTCTCTGGACAACCCAATTATTTCCCTACCTAAGGAGCCAGCGACTCATGGGGTTCATCGACGGCACATCCCCACGACCGGCGACCACCATCACGACGACCGGCTCCGACGGCGCTGTGCACACTGTAGCTAATCCTGGCTACAACAGCTGGTACCAGCAGGACCAACTGGTGATGAGTGCGATCCTCTCCTCTCTCACCGAGGGCGTCCTCGCACAGGTCGTGGGTTGTACCACCGCTCGAGAGGTATGGTGTGCCATCGAGCGAGTTTTCGCAGCAGGGTCGCGTGCGCAAGTTATGCAAATCCGAATGCAGCTTGCCACTATCCAGAAGAAGGATCTTAGTGTCACTGACTACTTCCGCAAAGTGAAGAGTCTTGCCGACACTCTCGCTGTCATTGGTAAGCGACTTGAAGACGACGAATTGGTCGCCTATATTCTGCGAGGTCTTGGATCGGAGTACGATCCCCTCGTCACCAGTCTCATGACACGTCCTGACACAGTCACCGTCAACGACGTGTACGCTCACATGCTCAGTTACGAGCTGAGACTCGACCACAACAATACCGGCATTCAGGTAAACCAGGTGAACAGGATCCCAGGACGTGGTAACGGCAATGGCCGTGGCCGGGGTCGTGGTCGGGGGAATGGCGGTGGTCGCGTCCCAGGTTGGCGTGGCAGAGGCCTCAATCAAGGCAGCCTCAACAAAGGAGGGCAGAAGCAATCATGCCAGATCTGCTACCGCGACAATCATGACGCTGCCAACTGCTCTCATCGTTTTGATCACGACTATGTTGCCAATGATACAAGAGTTGCTGCAGCGGCAATCACCAACAACTCACAGTTGACACAAATTGGTACGCAGACACGGGCGCCACTGATCACATTACCCATGATCTCGAGCGTCTGACAACCAAAGAACGCTACATCGGCAATGATCGAGTCCAGGTCGCCAATGGTACAGGTTTGTCTATTGCCCATGTTGGAGATTCTTTTGTTGCAACTGCAAATCATCCCTTAGCTCTAAGAAGTGTTCTGCATGTTCCTCACATAAATCGTCACCTCTTGTCCATCCATAAGCTTGTCTCAGACAATAATGTCTACGTTGAGTTTCATCCCACTCATTTTCTTGTCAAGGACCAAGCAACGAAGACTACTCTTCTTAGAGGACGCTGCACAGGTGGACTCTACCAGTTCCCAAATAATCACTCCAGTCGAGCCTTCTTCACAATAAAGCACACTGAAGATCTCTGGCATCGCCGACTAGGACATCCCAACTCTACTGTCGTTCGTCAAGTTCTAGCTAGGAACAATATTTCTATATTTTCCAAGAAAGAGCCGGCTGTATGTGATGCATGTCAGCAAGGCAAGGCTCATCAATTGCCTTTTCATTCCTATGTCCACTCCACGACCAGTCCGTTAGAGCTAATTCACACCGATGTTTGGGGACCAGCTCTAACATCTGTAAATGGCTACAGTTATTATGTTAGTTTTGTTGATGATTACAGCAGGTTCACCTGGATTTATTTCCTTAAAAACAAATCTGATGTTGAGTCTATTTTCATGCAATTCCAATGCCATGTTGAGAGGCTTCTCGGCAAGAAAATTCTTGCAGTCCAGTCCGATTGGGGTGGAGAGTACCATAGACTGCACAAATTCTTTGACAAAGTAGGGATAAAACATCAAATTTCCAGCCCACACACTCATCAGCAAAATGGTCTTGTCGAGAGAAAACATGGACACATTGTGGACACCGGTATTTCTCTTCTTGCTCAGTCACATATGCCTGTCCGGTTTTGGGATGAGGCATTTCAGTCGTCTTGTTTTTTGATTAATAGGTTGCCAAGCCGAGTAATAAACAATGATACTCCTATTTACCGACTTCTTGGTGTTCACCCAGACTACAAATTTCTCAAGGTTTTTGGTTGTGCTTGCTGGCCAAACTTGAGGGCCTATAACTCCAGAAAGCTCAGTTTCAGATCAAAACAATGTATTTTTGTGGGTTACAGTGCAAACCATAAAGGGTACAAATGTTTGGATCGGCAAACAAGAAGGATTTACATTTCTCGTGATGTTGTGTTCGATGAGAATGTGTTTCCCTTTGTTTCCTTGCCGAGCTAGTCTATTTCTTCTACACAGACGACTTGCCAACCAACTGTCCTCCCGTCTGTTACACACTACTCTAAACATTTCTTAACTGACACAAATCCGACAACAGGCTCTCCGTCACAGACTCCTTCGAGCACTCATTCTCCTACACACACTCCTTCAAATAGCTCTCCTAGCAGTTCTGCGACAATTGAATCCTCTACTGGTCATGGACCTACTTACACTATTGTCGAGGATTCAGGTAATGGCACTTCTGAATTTGCAGGTTCACCAGATTTAACAAGTCAAGTTCCACCAGGGTCCTTTGAGGCAGAATCTGCACCTTTACAACCTTCAATGGAGCAGTCTCATCACCCTATGCGCACCAGACTGAGAAACAACATAGTCAAACCCAAAGAATTTAAAGATGGGACAATCGGTATGCACTGAGTCATCGCTCATCATCGATCGATGCTGACAACAACCAAATTCTCTTGCTGAAGCAGTTCAATACAAGGAGTGGAGACAAGCAATGGATACAGAATATTCAGCTCTTCTTAAGGACCAGACTTGGTCTCTGGTTCCACCCAAGAAGGGAATTAACTTGATTGATAGTAGATGGCTATTCAAAGTCAAGAGAAAATCTGATGGCTCCATTGATCGGTATAAAGCCCGATTGGTGGCCAAGGGATTTAAGCAGAGGCATGGTATTGATTACCTAGAAACCTACAGCCCAGTGGTTAAACCAACCACTATCAGAATTCTTATTTCCCTTGCAGTGTCTAGAGGGTGGAGCTTGAGACAAATTGATATACAAAATGCCTTCTTACATGGTTTCCTCCAAGAAGAGGTGTTCATGCGTCAACCTCCTGGCTACGAGAGCTCAAAGGTTCCATCAAACTACATCTGCAAGTTGCATAAAGCACTTTATGGACTAAAACAGGCACCACGTGCTTGGCACTCTCGGTTGGCACTGAAACTTCAGAGTTTGGGTTTTATTACCTCACAGTCTGATGCTTCTTTGTTTATACTGAAGGGAAGAGACTTGACAATGTATGTGTTGATCTATGTTGATGACATAATCATTGTAAGTTCTGCACCAACTGCAACTACTAAATTGATCCAGCAGCTCACAGAAGACTTTGCGGTTAAGGATTTAGGTCCACTTCAGTATTTTCTGGGCATTGAAGTTCAGACAGACAAACGCGGTTTAATCTTGTCTCAGAGACGATATGCTCAAGATTTGTTAAAACGAGCACATATGGAGCAATGCAGACCGATTTCTACTCCCATGGCTGCTACTGAAAAGCTTTCCAGGGAAACCGGCACACTTCTGACAGGGGAAGCACAGTTTCAGTACAGAAGTGTTGTCGGTAGTTTGCAATATCTAACAATTACAAGGCCTGACCTTTCCTTCGTTGTCAACCGCGTTTGTCAGTTTATTCAAGCTCCAACAGACAAGCACTGGTCTGCCGTCAAGAGAATACTTCGGTATGTAAAAGGGACAAGCAGTCAAGGACTGAAATTTCTAAAATCCGACAACAACACTCTGAATGCCTATTCTGATGCAGACTAGGCCGGGTGCCCCGATGACCGTCGATCTACCAGTGGGTATGCAGTTCTACTGGGACCTAACTTGGTGTCATGGAGTTCCCGAAAACAGTCGACGGTGTCTAGATCAAGTACTGAGTTGGAGTACAAGGCCATTGCCAATGTGACAGCTGAACTGATTTGGATTCAAACTTTGCTTAGGGAACTTGGTATTTTCCAGAAAGATGCACCAGTTCTCTGGTGCGATAATCTCAGAGCAACCTACCAAACCTCTAATCCAGTGTTTCATGCACGTACGAAACACATCGAAGTCGATTTTCATTTTGTCCGAGAGCAAGTTGCCCGGAAGGCTCTGCAGGTTCGCTTTATTTCATCCAAAGATCAGATGGCTGACATATTCACTAAAGCATTGTGTCAAGCACCGTTTAAATTTATCTGTAGCAATCTCAACCTGGTGAACCGAGGTTAAGATTGAGGTAAGCTGTTAAAATCAGTGTTGTAACGGTGTAGTGTTAATTTGAATGGCGTAGCGTTAGTTGTAGTATTGGTTGCTGTAAAGACCGATTCATGCGGATCACTTGTTTTCCGGATCACTAACTTCCCGCTCATCAGGGAATGAGGATGTAGCTTGATCTATATAAAGAGATACGATCCAAGGTGATCGTTGAGTTCGGTTATTATCATTTCATCTTGAATTTCTTTACTCTTTCTATTAGAGACATATATGATCTAATTTTATTAAATATTACTTAAATAATGTATTTTCTAGGAATGCATGTAGGATATATTACTGGACAGAGACAGAGAGAGTAGTATACTAGTATAAGTAGTTGAAAAAGCATCACCGATTCAGAATTCGTTCAGGAAAATAAAAAGAGCAGCTCCACTTAGAGAAGCTGATAACACATATCAGGTTCTAGGCCAGAGCAGCACGTTCATAATGAAAACTAAAACGCCAGAGAGGTGGGAGTCACAAAGTGAGCAGCCGCCACGGTAGGACCAGCAGAACGGAGTATGCTGAAATACAGCTTATGATTAGCCTCAAATATCGAGCGAAGGATCATGAGGCCGCCGCCTCCTGGAGCCTTCATCATGGCCCCGGCCACCGCACCAGCGGGCGGGCAGAAGAAAATGAGGTACAAGACGACCGCGACGGATAAGACGGTGATGCAGATCTTAGCCTCCGTTGGGATGCTGAAACCAAGGAGCTCCTCCACGCCCGGGATGCTGCGCACCAGTGCCATAGCATCCGCGGCACTTAACGCCGAGCGCTCTGCCAAGCAGGACCCAAACTCCGACAGCGCGATCAGCGCTTTGCGCACACATATCGGGGCGGCGTCCAGCAGTCCCTAGGGCGGCAAGCAAGGCGGATGAGGCGGAAGAAGCACCGCAGAGCGAGCAGGTGTACCACCTCCTCCAGCTTCCTCTTCGCCGCGGCGGCTGCGCGTCGCCGCCGAACAGCGCCTCACGAGCTCGCGACGCCGCTGCGGTGGCGTCCGCGGGCGCTCTTCACGACCTCGTGGGCCGGCAGCGGCGCGCCGAACAGTGGCCCGTATGTCTTTGAGGCCTCCCACGCTAGAGTGATGGTCGCGAGTGCCGCGGACGCCGCAGCACTCGCAAGTTTCCACTTTACAACGACGGCCTCTCCCAGACCCACGAGCATGCTCGCTGAACCTCCCATCGATCGCTTCGTCGAAGGGGTGGGCGGCTCGGCTTGGTTTAACTATTTGATCTGTTTTGTTGTGCTTGAGTTCTTCATGAGGAGGAGAACAAGATGGGAGTGTATTTTGTAAGATTCTTCCCTTCAAACTCCCAGCTTCACGCCAAGAACTTGCCTGAGCCAAAACTGCCTCTAATGCGAAGAAGAGATGAAGAATCACGTCACACCACTTTCTTGTTTTTATTCTCCAGACAACTCACGGCATGCACGCACTCTTCCAAAAAAACAACCAACCAAGCCGCCTGCTACTTTCCTGCAGAAACAGCTCTTCCCCTCTGGTCTTTATCCTTTGAAAGCTTGCTGCACTCTCGCTTCTTCTTCTCGCCGAGAACGCAACCCGTGCGCAGGCCTGCTTCTTCTTTCTCCTGCGTAGGCCTGCCCTGCTTGCTTCAGACTTTCTTCTTTTCCTTGCCCCTTGCATCTTCTCGCTGTCTTGCTTCTACTTATATAGTCTAGCTCTACGACTTATGAACGGAAAAACATGGCCTACTTCTTTTCCTATTCGGACATGAGTTTTGGACTCGACAACGAGTACGAATACGCGGCAAGAGAACGTATATGACTCGGATACGGACACGATTTGTAAACAAGATTAAAGTTCTAACAATTCCCCCCTTAATCTTGTTTTTCCGTCTTGATCACACCGATCTTCTCTCTTTCACGCACCTGAACTGAGTCCATCCTTCTTTGCACGCCAGCTTGGGCTGGAGCACCTGCTCCCACAGCTGTCTTGGCTTCGCCATTACCAGAGCCTCTTGCTCCTCTCTCTTGGACCAAATCCGTCCGCTTTTCCATGCATATCTTAGCTGAGGCTACACCGCATCTCACTCCCGTGCTCGTGTGTCCTATCTCCAACGTTGACCGTGTTCCATCTGTAAAACCACAAAAAATTGCACCAACTTGTACTCCGAATCTTCCTCTTGGAACTTATGCACTTTTTCCCCTGTGAGCCCCCCGCCCGCACGAAGTCGATCATCCGCAGTTGTATGTGCGCCACCTTCAATTATGCACGCACCTGTTCTAGCCTTAAGCCCGCCACCTTGTGCGCCTGAGTCGCTCTCCATGTGCACCCCCTGAGCGTGCATGTGCCATACTTGGGTCCCGCCATCTTGGCCTTCTGTATGCCCTGTTTGGCTGTCTCTAGCTATGCTCAGTGAGTCTTGTCCTCGGGCCCTACCATCTCTTGATTCCTCCAAGCTCTGCTTACAAGTTTTCAAAGAAATCTTGTACAATCGATTTGAAGATCTTCTCACCTTCATCAACAGATCATTGTTCTTGGTATAAACACGCAAGAACTCATCCTGTAACACCACCTTGCATCCTATTTCTGTCATCTGTCCGAGACTAAGTATGTTGTTGCACAGACTTGGTATATAGTAAATTCCTGTCAACAACTTATTATCTCCGTTCTTGCATTGCAGCATCATCGTCCCTTTACCTCTTATCTCTACCATGGAGCCATCGTCAAACCTGACCTTGCCCCAAATCTTTTCGTCGAGCTCATGGAACATGGAGCAATCTCCCGTCATATGATTGCTTACTCCATTATCCAAATACCACTGATCTGAATGATCGTTGTTGCCTTCCTTCGTGCGTAGTTTTGGAACTACGTTCTCCTCGTTTAGTATGACCGGTACCTTTTCAACATATGATGAGAGAAGTAGTGCTAGATTATCATCTACTCTTTGGACGAGGTTTGCCTCCCCGTTCTTCTTTTTGCTTTGGCAATTCGAAGCATAATGCCCATACTCGTTGCAGTTGAAGCACTTTACATTATGCAGTGATGCGTAGTGCCCGTATTCCCCACATTCAAAACACTTGATGTGTGACTTATCATAGAATCTGTCGCCGCCGTCTTGCCAAGCGTTATCTCCACTGCCACCTCTGCTGCCTCGAGCACTCTGGCTACCTCGCCCGTGCCATCTCCCGCGACTGCTTGATGACCCACTGCTCCTTGTATCTCCCTTTATTAGCAACACCTGTTGATTATCATACTGAAACCTTTGTTCAGTACGAGACTGAAACCCCTTTAGTAACTCCTCGTGCGCCTTGAGAGAGCCGGTGATCTCCTCGATCTTCTTTTTCTCCAAGTCAGGAGAGTACATGAGCGTAGTGACGGCAGGCACATACTTTTCTGGTAGCACGCGCAGGTACTTCTTCACAGCTACAAATTCCTCCATCTTGTCACTAAGAGAAACCATCTGATTGTATAGTGAAGTCAACTTACCAGCGAACTCGTCCACCGACTGGGTCTCTCCCATCTGGATATTCTCGAACTCGCTCCGTAAATTCTGGAGTCGTACCTCCTTCACACGATCAACTCCCTCGTGCATCTTCTGAAGCGTCTCCCACACCTCTCGTGCCGTCTCCTTCCCGACGAGCTGAAGCATCATCGAGTCTGGCACCGCTTGGTAGATGATAGCTAAAGCCGCCTGATCCACTTTGTCTTCTAGCTCCTTGTCCTTCCCCTTCGGATCGACTGCACCCCAAACTCCCTAGGCACGCATGTTCGTCTTCATCTTCATTGCCCATACTGGGTAATTGTCGGTCGTCAGGAGAGGGTACTGGAGGGAGATTAGCCCACCCTGGGCCTTTGCCTTCTCGCCCATATTCTTCAGGTACCACCTAGATCAATACGCTCTGATACCAGATGTAAGATTCTTCCCTTCAAACTCCCAGCTTCACGCCAAGAACTTGCCTGAGCCAAAACTGCCTCTAATGCGAAGAAGAGATGAAGAATCACATCACACCACTTTCTTGTTTTTATTCTCCAGACAACTCACGGCATGCACACACTCTTCCAAAAAAAACAACCAACCAAGCCGCCTGCTACTTTCCTGCAGAAACAGCTCTTCCCCTCTGGTCTTTATCCTCTGAAAGCTTGCTACACTCTCGCTTCTTCTTCTCGCCGAGAACGCAACCCGTGCGCAGGCCTGCTTCTTCTTTCTCCTGCGCAGGCCTGCCCTGCTTGCTTCAGACTTTCTTCTTTTCCTTGCCCCTTGCATCTTCTCGCTGCCTTGCTTCTACTTATATAGTCTAGCTCTACGACTTATGAACGGAAAAACATGGCCTACTTCTTTTCCTATTCGGACATGCGTTTCGGACTCGACAACGAGTACGAATACGTGGCAAGAGAACATATATGACTCGGATACGGACACGATTTGTAAACAAGATTAAAGTTCTAACATATTTATAGCGCATAAGGCAGTGCAATATGCATGCACGGTGCAGAGGAAAAATGCAGGCCTAATGAAGCAATCATTAATTAACACTATTATGATTCCAGGGAAAGGGTAACTACGCATATGGGTATGGGTAGTCATGCTTGTGCAACTGTTGAAACGCTCAGTCCCTCGGTCTCGAGGAGAGCAAGGGTTGGAGGCTGGACGAAGCTTGGAAATTGGAACGTTTCTGCAGCGGCAACGAAATATTGGGATTATATCCAAAATCAAGAGCTCTCATTTCAGCTTGAGCTTTTAGCTTTTGATTTATTTTTCACTATTACTAAATTTTATATTTTTTAGTATTTTGGTTTTTGTGGACTTTTTTGCCTGTTCTTTTTTATATTCGTTTGCATTACACATGATGGGCTCACTTATTTTTTTTCAATTTTCAATTTTTTTGTAATTTTAATTGTGCTAAATAACCCACCATCAACTACAGTGTAAAATAAACTAGCTACAGTTAAATTCAGCCAGAAGTCATGGCTTATTAAGCCCAATTGAGCACCCTTTGTTCAACTTGCTAGATAGCTTTATTCTTATGGCATGTAGAATGGTATAGACAATTATTGTCTACAATAACTTTTATGTCATCTATAGTTACACAAAAGTCAACTTCTACAATACATCTTATTTCTTGTGTTCTATAGTCGACTATTGCATAAGGAGCAGTCTAATTCTCTATGTTCTCTCTCTTATTCACATCATGTCATGTCCTTTGGTAAAACAACTAACGTCGTACCATTGTATATACTCTTTGACTCTGATCACTAGTTTCTCTAGTTCCATATGTAAGTTTCAACATGAGCACAAGAATTAAGGGCTAACTAAAATTGCTTCAACTGTGCGATAAATGTTGTGAACTCTCTCTTCTCATTAACAATGCATATCACGCAAATACTCTCACCAATATTCATTCATGGACTACCACATTAGTGCTCTAGCCAATAATTTTGGTGAGTTCGATCGAGTGGAGTGAGGCTGGGAGTATAAAAAGACTAGGAATGGGAAAAATTAGTAGTTTAATTAGAGTTAGGTTGGAGTTGATATGGGAAATGGAGACACGTATGGGAAAAAACCCATTTAGTGATGAATTAAGGAAGGGTAAAATAGGAACAAAAAAGCAACAGTGTAAAACTTTGAAATGACCCTCATTTTTACTGGACCTAGCCATCATATTTAAATTTAAGGAAAAATCAATTAAGTAACAAATGATTCAATTATAACTAACTAAATTACATGAATGACCAAGAAATGGGAGAAAATCTCACTGCATTCGAATACTAAAAGAACACAAAGTGACAAGATTAAACCATAAAACAAGGGTACAAGATTTTTCAAAAGACATCATACATGCATGGTCAAATGCATACAACATGTAATTAATTAATTACACAATAGAGTGGTAAATTAAGCCGTTGGTGCCAAGTATCTATGCTGGAAAACAAACCAAAAAAAATCTAAAGTGAGTTAACCAGAAAATAATCAAGAGAGAAGAAAGATTGTTATCAGAACCCGTACGATTTAGAACATCGAACCATAGCGCTCATCGAGGATACCAGAACCATCTAGCGGAAACCATGTCACAACCCACTTAAACCTCACCACAGTTATCTTCATAAGAAACAAATCGGGCTACAATGCAAAGAGACCCTTAGGCACCTTCGATCAATAGAAAGCAACTAGCATTTCATCACGCTGTGAGAGGGAGAGCGATAAGCAGGTAGCCAGCCGAGACAAAGAAAGAGCATTTCCATCCATCTCCCCAAAGCCACCAGAGAGAGAACTCCCACAGCCCTCAATCCCCAGCCACCTCTCCTCCCAAATCTCATTTGATTGGAGGCAAGAGTGCAGCAAGTGAGGGCTATCATGGTGGAGTCGGAGAAGGGGTAGGAAGCACAAGAGGAGTTGGGGAAGAACCAAAGAGGAGAAGGTGACCCTCTTCCTCGGTAGCCCTAGAGCGAGGAAGGGGTTGGGACTAGAAGAGACCAAGGAGGAGGCCAGACACTTGGGAGAGCACATGGGGGACAATTACTGCCACCAACCTAACATTGGACCAACCAAATCGGGTAGGATGCCCCATAGCCTTGTCCATTTCAACCTCCAAATCCCACCAAAAATCATCTCACCTCGTGGGTGACCTCAACAAATTGAGTAAGGTAAATAACAAAGGGAACGGGGCTGAGTTTTTACCTTGGCTCATGGCGGCGATGGTTGAACCGCATATGGTTGCCTATGCGTGCCCAACGGGTTATGCATGCTCCCAGTGCATGTAGAACCCTCGAGCCCTGTCACAGCTTGTTCAACCGTAAGACAACGTTATCACCTCCAAATCAATCCCGTGAAAAATCAAAATAAAAATAAACCATAACATTTCAAAGGAATAGTAAAAGTTAGAATCGAATTAGCTAGGAAGCAAAGGGGGAAGTATAGATCCAATGGGGATGCACATAGATCCACCACCATCGGCACTGGATCCAGTCAGAGGAGGAGAAGAGGTGTAGGAGCTACAAGGGGTTGGGGAGTCATGCCCAGATCAGCCACCATCGACGCCTTCCCGTGATGGTGGAGGAGTGGTGACACGGGGACCACGATGGGGAATGAGCGCTGGCAACAGCGCATCAGTAGAGAGAGTGAGGGACCAAACCAGACTGCACCACCTCATCACCACCACACTGACTACCCATACCCAACCTTAACGCTGCCCACGCCAGTGCTACACCGTCCTTGCCATTGATTTGCACCATCACCAAACCACGTCGCCAACTGCTCGACACTTCGTGCATGTCGCTATTCTTTGCCATCACATCACACATCCACTCCCAGAGAGGAACGATGACTGCTACACCACCACCGCACTGAACTCTCACAGTTGTCCACATCGCTGTCTATCCTAGTACACTACGCGTTCTGATCAAATATCTATAGAAGGAACTGCTATCATAGAGTTTCAGGATAGCCAGTGTATTAGGGGTGAGATGTATGGGGGCATTTTAATGCCACTTGTTATTCTTCACATCAGTAGACCCACTGAATATCGGGCACAGATTCTGCACTGACCAGTGGATACCTGATCATAATTGAATGGCCAAACCTGATTAGAGACTAGAAAGGAAAGAGCAGTAAACAGCCTTGTTATCTCAGTTCAGTCACATGTTATCATGTTGCGTGTTACAGTTTGACATTATGAGTCTGCGATATCTTGTAGGTAAAGTTACACAACTCTACAGAGTGTAATAAATGATATTCAAATACATTATGCTTTCGGTCAATGGAGTTGTGTTTCATGGGTGATTCTTATAACGAAGCAAAATTAGAATTTGGATTATTTTAATGTGAAAATTATGGATGACAAAACCCCCTTGCTAATTGAATAATGTTTTACTATTTTAATTGCAAAGTTTTTTACTAGCAAATTTGTATCTATTCTTATCATATTACAACTCGTGACTCTATCTAATTGAACACCTTGTATGGTAATCAAATAGCCTCCTCACATGATTTGCTGAGTACCTAGTGTACTCAAGTTTGCTTGTTATCATCAGAACAAATATCTAAAAGAATGAATATGTGTCAGCTAACGTGTTAGGGTTACGACCACACTCAAGCATTCTTGTGGGATTTCATTGGTTCTTCTGAATGTAAGTTAAGTTTTTGGGTTTACACCCCCGTAGAGTTGTTGTAGTTTGGCCGTTAGATCATATTTTAATAAAGCTAATCTTTTTCAAATACTCATGAGTAGGTATAACACTCTGTGTCCTCAAATAAACTCTTGGACTATTGTGGGAAATACGATAGTCCTATTCTTAAAACGGGTAGCCACATGATTTATAAAAAAAATAGGATAGGGCATTTAACCCCACCTTCTAAGGTTCTATCTCTGATTTATCACCTAGCACCATAGATCTTAAAGTATGGACCAAATCTTCCCGCTTTTGTAAGAAAAATGCCACCGTCTCACCCTCCCTCATCGCGATCTTCCCGCTATCCTCGCTGCAAGGACACGGTGGACTTCCTCGTCGTCGCCCGTGTAATACCCTGAACGTCATTTCGGCGTCGGATTTAAATTAATCGTGGAGTCGACGGATATTCGGTAAATCATAGAAAGGGAAAATAAAAATTGTGAAATGGTCTAAAATAGTAACAAAGAGAATTAAAATAATTAATTAAAAAGTTTTGGGCTGTCCAGAGGGGTGGGCCAGCCACTTTGGGCCAGCCAACCCAAACGGGGGCCCGTACCCCATCCAAAACCCTAGCATCCCCTTTATAAACCCCTTGGGGAGCCCTCCCTCCCCCTTTTCCCACCCCAAGCCGCCACCCCCCATCTCCTTGCGCCCTCTCCCTCCCCTTTGGTGCTGCTCTTGTGCAAGGAGAAGAAGGAGAAGAGGAAGGAGAAGAAGGAGAAGGAGAGGAAGAGAAGGAGGAGAAGAAGGGAAGGAGAAGAGGAAGAAGAGGGGTGATCCCTAAATCCCTAGGTAATTCTCTCTCATTCTAATTTCTCTGATTTCTGCTATTTTAGCGTTCTTAGCCCAAGATTTTTTGTGGGGATTAGGATTTAGAACCCCTGATTAGAGAATCTCTGTTGCCTGCCTGTAGATTGATTCGTGTGGCATTACTGTTTGCACAGTTTTGACTCCTGAAACGATTTTTACTGCGGATCTGCCCAAAAAGAAAAACGTAGAGGACGATGATGCGCATCTTCTATATTTTTTTCAGATTTTTTGGCCACGGGATCTGGGTGCAGTAAGGTCGAGAATCGGGCTGTCCGTCAGGGGTACAGTTTGGGGTAGACTGCTGTTCAGTTGGGATTAAGGGGTAGTAAATGATTTTTATGCGTATGGTCATAATTGAGAAAATTGTGGCGAATTTAGTATTCTAGCTACTGAAAAGAATCAGAATTTTTAGAGCCTTGCTCTGTTTTGGGGATGTGTTAGAAGTTGGCTGCCCATAATGTCAGAACAGAGAACGTCCTCTATTTTGCGCATTAGGTAGCACCTTGCTAAGAACAAAATAAAAATATTTGATCTACATGAAAAGTGTAGGTATTTAAGTGAGAAATCCAGATATATATCTTTTGATGTGATTAGTTTTATATTTTTAAAGATAGAAAATGTTAAGCAGCGCCGCTGTAGTGGCAAGATTGTAGAACCGTTACGCGGGGAAGGATGTTGTGGGATTTTGGGGTTTAGCGATATCTTTTCTTCGAGAGTCGCATTTTTATTGTTGTATTGTGTGCTGAGAGGTACCTTTTTGGATAGGCGGTTTTGCTTCTGAACGCGCGTGATTTCGTCGCTTCGCCGGTAGAGGCAAGTAAACGTAGCGGATGTCCTACTGTTTAACCCGTTATTCTTACTAGCAATATGCATGATTTTTCATAATGATAAATGATATGTCATGATTACATGTTTTCTAAGTAAGAATGTGGTAGCAAGATATTAATCAATTGCCATATTTGGATGAGTTTTGGTAGTATTGTGGTAATTTGCTTAATGAGCTAATTGTTGTATATAAAAGTAAATGCACGGTGGATATGAAGATATTTTCTTGTTGTTAAATTCATGAGTATCATATTGATGCCCTTGAAGTTGGTATTTTTTGTGGCATTGGTGGTAGTATTCTTAGTGAATACTTGTGGTTGTGGTGGTAGCAATCTTGATGAATATATTGTGGTCTATGTGGTAGGATTCATTATAGATCGATTGATTATGATCTTGGTGAACCGAATGTTGGTTATGTGGTTGACCTTCGTGGTTAAATTCTTGTGATTTATGATTATCATATCATTCATAACATGTCATGACATTGCATTGTGGATGTCGCCGCTTATAGCCGCGACCGTACCGGTACAGCATCGTACATTGCCGTAGCACGATGCATACTTTTACCTTGTTGGGTAAAGGTGCAGTGGAGCATAGCATGCATATGCATTACATTGTGGAAATATCATTTGCATACTTATGCAATATCTTGTGGTGAAGTTATTTTACAAACAACTGCAACTTTATAGTTGTAATGCGAAATTGGCTTATGAGAGTCACTTGTGGTATGAGGAAAGTGGCTGTGGTCGTGGATTGGGGTTCATCCCTTGTGGTATGGTAGGGGCTGTGAGGTAAAACATGTTAATGCTTTATTGTCATTGGTAGTGGTAGTGGTGGATGATATGAAGTAGTTAATCAAGATTTATTTGGTAATGTTTTACTATTGTTGGTAGTAGATATAGTTGAGGCTATAATTGTGGTCATTATGGAAAATAGATATTGATACTTAATATCATTGTAGTTTAATTAGTTTGTTAATGAATATGGATGCACATTGTGGATGTGGGCATGTGCATACTTTAATAATGTTGTATATTTGTTTGTAGTCTGAATAGCCTGTTAAACAGTTTGCTTACTGAGATTTTTATCTCACCCTTGTTTCCCCCCTATAGGTGATTCTTGAGCATTCATGGGATAGGTAGAGCGGCACCACAATAATGCACTTGGTTCATCAATTCATACTGTAATAAAGTCAATGAAATTCTAGACAAATGCCTAGCTATCCGTAGATGATTGTTTTAGTTAATAATGATGAAATTGTGATCTATTCTTTGATTAATCTGCTATAGGTTGTTTCAATTATTGAACTGTTATCGTTATCTTTATTCCCTTAGTTGATTATGCTTCCGCTTAATGCTTCATGTCTAGAAATTGTTGCCGGAATAAATTATCTTGAAATTTTTGGGTCAGCTGTAGAGTGGTTTAGTGGCATTCCAGGGTAATGTGGGTCCTGGAGTGTTACAGCCCGTGCCCCCAGTGAATCATCTTTCAGCTAGGAGATTGACTGATCGAGTGCATGGCATGCATGGGATATTAAGTGCATGCATTCCTAAGGATTAACATTCCGCCATCACTTGGGAACTCGTGCTTGCATCTGACACAATATGCCCGATATCTCGAGTAGAGAAATGGGTGGGTTATCAACACAATACACATTCATTGGACCCAAAATCTGCTTGCTCTGCTATTTGCGATCATTTGCCCTATTTTGGCTAACTCTGGTACTCCCTTCGATCTCTATAATCCTAGTTGATTTCCTTATGGCTGATCGAGATCTCGTATACTTGGTTTGACACAGTACACATTCATTGGACCCAAAATATGCTTGCTCTGCTATTTGTGATCATTCGCCCTATTTTAGCTAGCTATGATACCCCCATCGATCTCTTTTGCCTGTTTATTTTGGTTATCAACAAGATCTTTATTGGTTGTAACATTTTCTAATTATGTGGTAGCAAATAATCTTAAAAAGTAGGAAATTGCTAAGGAGTACAAGTATTTCTTCACCTTAGGAGTACTCGAATTTCCATCCCTCCAATTTGCCTCAGGATTTGTGCTCCGACATAATCTCCAACGATGTCGATGGCACTCTAGGTGACCGTCATGGTGAGTTAAGTTTTGGAGTTCACCTGATTAAGGGTTTGTTTTAACCGAAACCCTGGATTTGGAGGGTGGGTAGGCTGGTGGCGGTGGTGGTGGCAGGGTAGCAAGGCAATGGTGGAGCCGCTGGTCGAAGGTGGGCGGTGGGTGGAATAGTGATGAGATGAGAGTTGTTACAAGGCGGTGGTGGATCCGGTAGCAGTAGCCACCAAAGATGAGGATGAATGGTGGCACAGGGGCCTTTGGCCGAAGAGAAGGAGAAAGGCTGAGGGATGAAGATAGGAGTTGTGGTTACGGTGACGGTGAGGCGGTGGTAGGGTTAGGGAGAGGGGAATACATATGCTTTTGGAAGAGATGAGATTCACTAGATCTAAATCCAATGGCTTAGAATTTGAGTACTTTTTAACCAGAAAATAAGTCATATTTTGCCTAGACAATACAAAAGTACTTTTTTGGTGAGAGATCTACTAATATTATTTTCATGTGACAAATAAAAAATATAAGTAATAGTTGCACGCTTTTTAGGATAGTATTTATTCATCTCTTCAAATAGCTTTGTTTGGTTTACAAGGAACTACAGGTTCTTTAGGATAGTATTTTAGAATAGTTGCACTCATTTTAGAATAGGATAGTATTCTTAGAGTGGAGATGGCAAGATGGGGCTCAGACGGACTCAAAGTTGATCGATCACACATGCAAGGATGACTGAGGTAGGAAAAAGAAAGATTGAAAAGTAAAAGGCCACACCTACTCACTCGGTCACCGTACAAAAAGCAAAAGGTTTCATGACTAATTTTGGATTTCAATTGAATTTCTCGCCATTTGATGTACCGTCGAAGCCAAAGAAATCTTCTTTTCTTAGATTAAGTTTTTGTGTTGTTGTCGGTACCAAAGGCACTGGCATCAATGGTGCGGGAGGAGCATGGATAGGGTTGTGCACATTGACACCGATCTGAAAAATCGAATCGTGTCGATTAACTCAGTTTGATTGGTATTCGGCATGAAAGAAATTTGGTTTATTTAGAGTTTTTTTTTTGATAAAAACTGGCTAAAAAACGACTACACTGCTACTAGTTCAAAATAGTCACGCTGCTTAGGTTCAGGAGCCATTTAAATATTTAATTCTAGCATGTGACAAGCTGAAGTGGGTTGATGAAATTTGGATGACTAGCTGCTCTAACCTATAGCTCTTTTGCTGCACAATCTAACACAGTGCCACAGTGGTGTACCTGGAAGGATAACAAAGCAATGACGGTGGAAATAGTACAAACATGGGAATATGGTCAAAATTACTCAAAGAAATTAGGCGCCATTTGATAACGAGCTCTTCAAATGTATTCCAATTAGTCTAAACTGTAAAAAAGGTGCATTCCTATTGTATTAACTCTAAATCTCTAATCCATTGGTTATAGTTTGTTTGAACTTTTTTAGATGTTTACTTGAGAACTTTGAAGTGCCCTGGAACGAGATGCTATTGGTTTTACTTTTCTTTCTATTAGCAATCAATATTTATTAGACTAATAAATCGTAATCCAACAGAGCACGCCCTTTGAAATCTAACCAATTCTTCCTCCTCTTCAATTTTCTTTTTGTTACGTGATGTCGTTCTTGCCAAGACTCCAACAAATTGACTCAAAATCATGGCTTCTGGGAGGGGGCAATGGGCATACTGGCTCCAAATTTTCTCTTCCAAAAACCTCCTTGGACTTTCAGAGCCTCTTTTGGAGAGCAAGAGATGTTTTATATTCAAGTGATGGATTGAGGCAGATTGTAAAATTTGTGACTTGAATTTGCAGACTCGCCATATCGTCCCCAATTTGTGTCAATTTTAGTAAATATGGTATTTACTGATACCGTACCGAAATAAACTAAGAATTACCAATATCAAATTGTACTTTTAAAATACTATATATTATCGAACTAATAATATTGTATTTACCGTATATACCGTATGTACCGAATAATATTTACCGAAAATACCAAATGCACAGGCCTAGTGGGGAGGGTATATATACTAGGTGGTGAGAAGGAGAAGATCAACAAGATCAAAGGAGAGAAATCAGTTGAATGTTGTATAGATAATGTCACGGTTGGAGTTTAATTAAATACATGATAAGTGGGCTTATAGATTTTCTAAATTTTGATCGTGTGACCTCTCGATTACTAAGACATTTTGTTCTTGGGTTTAACAATGATCCATCAACAGTTTGCATTATGTGCATTGTGCATGTGATTGTGTTTAACTACTTTCGCCGAAAGCTTAACGTAAATTAGTACCATCTCCCTTTTTTTAGTTATCATTTTGGAATTAGTGCAGTCAACTGTATAAAACTTTATCCCTAGTATAAATAAAATTATTTAGATTTGTTATGTGAAAATGTTATTATTCCCTCTGTTTCATAATATTTGTCCACATACCACAACACGCACGGACCAAAAAAGCATTAAGGTAACGATTAATGATCATACATACCCTGTTACCACTTAATATTTTTCAAATTGTTTAAATAAGGAAAGAGAGTAAAAATGTTGCAATAACTACACTCTTGATTCCCTGTAGACAAACATTTTGAAATGGAGATTTTCGAGATCATGGACAAGCATAGTGATACGGAGAGAGTATTAGATTTACCTCATTATGCTTTTCATAACTGTTGTTGATATTAATTAGAAAAAACAATGATCAAAGATGCTTATTGGAAATCATATCAAATGCCAAAACAATGAGTAAAAAAAGAATAGAGCTAGCACGATAACGTACATAAATCAAATGAAATCAGCCTCCTTCCAAGAAGCAACCTAATATAATATAGGAGCACATAGTGGGATAGAAGAATTAATTATGCCCTTTTGCTATAGGAATAGTAAATACAAAATTTATTTGGAACCATAAAGGCTTCTTTGCATGGGAGTATGATACATGATCAACCAGGATAATGGCCCAATCCATACGAGAAACTATCGCCATTCCAATTTTTTCTGGCCCACTTAAAAGGAGTGTTTGGATGAGACCAAGGGTAGGAATTTTTCAGCCCAATACGGCCCATTCAGATCCATGGGTTTAACAATTTCGCCTAAATGTGCAAGGTTGATGTTATCACACCTAAGATTCAAATGCAAAATTTTGTAGGAAGCATCGCAATCACTTTAGTCCCCAAGGGATCCCTACATGCCAAATAAGGCCTAGTATGGACTAGTAATAGCAAAGTTAATGCTTCGTGTGGAATGCGGGAATTAATTTTCCGTGATTATTAATATTTAATAATGGAATTAGACCTTACTTCTATTAGATAGATATAGTATTCTCTTTCTATTAGAGACATATATGATCTAATTTTATTAAATATTACTTACAGCAACTATATTCTTGATTCCCCCGATAGTCAACATTTTGAAACAGAGACTTCCGATGCTATGGACTATGGAGAGAATATTAGATTTATCTCATTATGCTTGTCATAACTGTTACTAACATTGATTAGAAGAAACAATGATCAACATGCATATTGAAAACGTATCAACGTCTGAACAACTACTACAAAATTATAGCTAGTACGAGAACGTAAATAAATCAAATCAAGGGTGAATTCTTTTCAATTTATGGTTTATGACTTCCCTCAAATAAATCAATAAATGAAATGGTTTCTCCGCCGTCAATTTAAAGTTGCTTATCAGGACAATCTTTTTAAAGATGTTTATCGATATTCAGTTCGTTCACACAAACGCTCATGTTAGAACCATAAGGTATAAACCGTAGCCGAAAAAACCCACCTGAAATCAGCCTTCTTCCAAAAGCATCCAATATAATATAGGAGTATGTAGTGGGATAGAATAATTAATTATGCCCTTTTGCTATAGCAGTTGACATAGTTACATTATTTTTGGCTTTTCAGTCGTCTTTTGCCTTCAATTTCTTTCATCAATTATTATTTATTAAACTAATAAGTTGTAGTCAAAAGTTATAAACCGCAGTCCAAAAGAACACCTCTACAAGTTTGGCTCTTTTCGAGTGGTAAATAAAATTTTTTGGCTGGGTTCTTTTCCACTTTTAGCCGACTTATGTTTGTACGGACTACAATAAGTAGCTTTTAAACGGTGTGCTTTCTTATAACGAGGTCAATAAAAATTTCATAGTAAAAAGTGTATTGAGTTCAGTTGTATCGGACAAAATCATATACGACTATTTTCTTGTGTATACTACCTTTCATAAATAATCAGAATTTAAATATTTAAATCATAAGTCCAAAACAACCCATCCTTTATTTTGGAACCATAGAGGCTTTGGATGGAGCATGCGACATGATCAACCAGGACCCGGCCCAATCAATACGAGAAACTATTGCCATTCCAATTTTTTTCTGGCCCACTTCTGAGTGTTTGCATGTGGCCGACGGTAGGAATTTTCGAGCCCTTCCTGTTCCATTCAGGTCAATGGGTCTAACAAATTCGCCAAGATCTCTTTCAAATGCAAAAATTTATAGGAAACATAACCATCACTTTAGTCCCCAAGGGATCCATACATGCCAAACAAGGTCTAGTATGGACTAGTAATAACAAAGTTAATACTTCGTGTGGAATGCAGGAATTAATTTTCCATGATTGTTTTCCTGAGGAAATAGCTGTTTACTATAAAATTTTCATATGTTGCAAGCATGGCATAATGTAGTTTCAGTTACATTACAGTGAACAGCACAGAAAACATGTGGTAATTCTCTATGCTAAAAAGATTGCGCATGCCAGATACTGAGATACCTAGGGATCGACCAGCCCTGTCATAAGTCATAACAAAATTCCATCATATTTAGTAAGAACAATCACGAGTTGCTTCTCTATGTGAAACGGTCCCTAAATATTGTTAGTAAAGTTGGTAGCGCTGAATATGAAATGATCTTACTTCCATAAGTGCCCTTGCAACGGTGTTACATTTTCGTTCATTTAAAAGTACTCCTTCTATCACCTAATATAAGTCCAACGTGTATACCTAAAAAGCATATTACTTAATTAATATTTAATAATGGAATTAGACCTTACTACTATATTACATAGACATAATATTCACTTTCTATTAGAGACATATATGATCTAATTTTATTAGATATTACTTAAATAATATATCTTCTAGATATGCATGTAGGATATATTGCTGGACAGAGAGACTAGTATACTGGTATAAGTAGTTGAAAGAGTATCATCGATTCAGAATTCATTCAGGAAAATAAAACGAGCAGCTCCACTTAGAGAAGCTGATAGCACATATTAGGTTCTAGGCCAGAGCAGCACGTTCATAATGAAAACTAAAACGCACCAAATACAGCTACAGAGCAGACAGGTTGCAGTTACAAAGCGGGCAGCCGCCACGGCAGGACCAGCAGAACGGAGTATGCTGAAATACAGCTTAGGATTAGCCTCAAATATCCAGCGAAGGATCATGAGGCCGCCGCCACCTGGAGCCTTCATCATGGCCCCGGCCACCGCACCAGCGGGCGGGCAGAAGAATATGAGGTACAAGACGACCGCGACGGATAAGACGGTGATGGCGATCTTAGCCACCGTTGGGATGCTGAAACCCAGGAGCTCCTCCACGCCCGGGATGCTGCGCACCAGTGCCATAGCATCCGCGGCAATTGACGCCGCGCGCTCTGCCAAACAGGACCCAAACTCCGACAGCGCGATCAGTGCTTTGCGCACACATATCGGGACGACGTCCAAGCAGGTCCCTAGGGCGGCAGCAAGGGCGGATGAGGCAGAAGAAGCACCTGCACGGAGCAGGTGTACCACCTCCTCCAGCTTCCTCTTCGCCGCAGCGACTGCGTCGCTGCCGAACAGGCGCCTCACGAGCTCCCGGACGCTGCGGCTGGCGTCCGCGGCGGCGCTCTTCACAGCCTCGTAGGCCGAAGCTGCTGCGCCGAGCAGGCTGGCCCCGTATGTCTTTGTGGCCTCCCACGCTAGAGTGATGGTCGCGAGTGCCGCGGACGCCGCAGCACTCGCAAGTTTCCACTTTACAACGACGGCCTCTCCCAGACCCACGAGCATGCTCGCTGAACCTCCCATCGTTCGCTTCGTCGAGGGGCTGGGCGCTTCGGCTTGGTTTAACTATTTGATCTGTTTTGTTGTGCTTGAGTTCTTCACGAGGAGATCAAGGTGGGAGTGTGATTTATAGCGCATAAGGGAGTGTGATATGCATGCACCGTGCAGAGGAAAAATGCAAGCCTAATGAAGCAATCATTAATTAACACTATTATGATTCCAGGGAAAGGGAAACTACGCATATGGGTATGGGTAGTCGTGCTCGTGCAACCGTTGAACGCTCAGTCCCTCGGTCTCGAGGAGAGCAAGGGTTGGAGGCTGGACGGAGCTTGGAAATTGGAACGTTTCTGCAGCGGCAACGAAACATTGGGATTATATCCAAAATCAAGAGCGCAGATTTTAGCTTGAGCTTTTAGCTTTTGATTTATTTTTTCACTATTGCTAAATTTTATTTTTTTTTATTTTTTTGGTTTTTTTTGGAGTTTTTTGCCTGTTCTTTTTTGTATTCGTTTGCATTATACATGATGAGATAACCTATTTTTTTCAATTTTCAATTTTTTATAATTTTAATTATGCTAAATAAGCCAACATCAACTACAGTGTAAAATAAACTAGCTATAGTAAAATTCAACCAAAAGTCATGGTTTATTAAGTCCAATTGAGTACCCTCCAATTCAATTTGCTAGATAGCTTTATTCTTATGACATGTAGAATGGTATAGACAATTATTGTCTACGATAACTTTTATGTCATCTATAGATGGCACAAAAGACAACTTCTACAATATATCTTATTTCTTATGTCTTATAGTCGACTATTGCATAAGAGGCAGTCTAATTCTCTATGTTCTCTCTCTTATTCACATCATCTCATATCCTTTGGTAAAACAACTAACGTCATACCATTGTATATACTCTTTTACTCCGATCACTACTTTCTTTAGTTCCATATGTAAGTTTCAACATGAGCACAAGAATTAAGGGGCTAGCTAAAATTGCCTTAACTGTGCGATAAATGTTGTGGACTCTCTCTTCTCGTTAACAATGCATACCACGCAAATACTCTCACCAATATTCATTTATGGACTACCACATTAGTGCACTAGCCAATAATTTTGGTGAGTTTGATCAAGTGGAGTGGGCTGGGAGTATAAAAAGACTACGAATGGGAAAAATTAGTAGTTTAATTAGAGTTAGGTTGGAGTAGATATGGGAAATGGAGACACGTACGGGAAAAAAAACTCATTTAGTGATGAATTAAGGAAGGGTAAAATAGGAACAAAAAAGCAAAAGTGTAAACCTTTGAAACGACCCTCATTTTTATTGGACCTAGCCATCATATTTAAATTTAACGAAAAATTAATTAAGTAACAAATGATTCAATTATAACTAACTAAATTACATGAATGACCAAGAGATGGGAAAAATCTCATTGCATTCGAATACTAAAAGAACACAAAGTGACAAGATTAAACCATAAAATAAGGGTACAAGATTTATCAAATTAAAAGACATCATACATGCATTCTGAAATGCATACAACATGTAATTAATTACACATTAGAGTGGTAAATTAAGCCGTTGGTGCCGAGTATCTATGCTGGAAAATAAACCAAAAAATCTAAAGAGAGTTAACCAGAAAATAATCAGGAGAGAAGAAAGATTGTTGTCAGAACCCATATGATTTAGAACATTGAACCATAGCGCTCATAGAGGATACCAGAACCATCCGAGGCTAGTTGGCACCTCTTGGTGTAATGGCCTCATCATCTAAAGGAAACCATGTCACAACCCACTTAAACCTCACCACAGTTATCTTCATAAGAAACAAATCGAGCTACAATGCAAGGAGACCCCTAGGCACCTTTGATTAATAGAAAGCAAATAGCATCTCATCACGCTGTGAGAGGGAGAGCGATAAGCAGGTGGCCAGCCGAGACAAAGAAAGAGCATTTCCATCCATCTCCCCAAAGCCACCAGAGAGAGAACTCCCACAGCCCTCAATCCCCAGCCACCTCTCCTCCCAAATCTCATTTGAGTGGAGGCAAGACTACGGCAAGTGAGGGCTACCATGGTGGAGTCGGAGAAGGGGTAGGGAGCACAAGAGGAGTTGGGGAAGAACCAAAGAGGAGAAGGTGACCCTCTTCCTCGGTGGCCCTAGAGCGAGAAAGGGGCTAGGACTAGAAGAGACCAAGGAGGAGGCCAGACACTTGGGAGAGCACATGGGGGACAATTGCTGCCACCAACCTAACATTGGACCGACCAAATCGAGTAGGATGCCCTGTAGCCTTGTCCCTTTCAACCTCCAAATTCCACCGAAAATCGTCTCACCTCATGGGTAACCTCAACAAATTGAGTAAGGTAAATAACAAAGGGAATGGGACTGAGTTTTTACCTTGGCTCATGGCGGCGACGGTTGAACCACGTATGGACGCCTATGCGTGCCCAGCGGGTTATGCATGCTCCCAGTGCATGTAGAACCCTGGAGCCCTGTCACAGTTTGTTCAACCGTAAGACCACGTTATCACCTCCAAATCAATCCCGTGAAAAATCAAAATAAAAATAAACCATAACATTTCGAAGGAATACTAAAAGTTAGAATCGAATTAGCTAGGAAGTAAAGGGGGAAGTATAGATCCAATGGGGATGCACATAGATCCACCACCATTGGCACTGGATCCAGTCAGAGTAGGAGAAGAGGTGTAGGAGCTGCAAGGGGTTGGGGAGTCATGCCCAGATAAGCCACCATCGACGCCTTCGGGCGATGGTGGAGGAGTGGTGACATGGGGACCACGACGGGGAATGAGCACTGGCAGCAGCGCATCAGTAGAGAGAGTGAGGGACCAAACTAGACTGCACCACCTCATCACCACCACACTGACTGCCCATACCCAACCTTAACGCTGCCCACACCAGTGCTACACCATCCTTGTCATTGATTTGCACCATCACCAAACCACGCCGCCAACTGCTCGACACTTAGTGCATGTCGCTATTCTTTGCTGTCACATCACACATCCACTCCAGAGAGGAACGATGACTACTACACCACCACCGCATCCCCTATTGCAGCGCTGAACCCTCACGGTTGTCCACATCGCTGTCTATCCTAGTACACTAAGCGTTCTGATCAAATATCTATAGGAGGAACCGCTATCATAGAGTTTCAGGATAGCCTGTGTGTCAGGGGTGAGATGTAAGGGGGCATTTTAATGCCACTTGTCATTCTTCACATTGGTAGACCCATTGAATATCGGGCCACGGATTCCGCACTGACTAGTGGATACCTGATCATAATTGAATGGCCAAACCTACTAATTAGAGACTAGAAAGGAAAGAGCAGTAAACAGCCTTGTTATCTCAGTTTAGTCTCAGTCTATCCAATTGAACACCTTGTATGGTAATTAAATAGCCTTCTCATGTGACTTGCTGAGTACCTAGTGTACTCAAATTTGCTTATTTTCATCAGAACAAATACCTGAAAGTAAGAATAATGTGTCAGCTAACGTGTTAGGATTACGACCACATTCAAGCATTCTTGTGGGATTTCATTGGTTCTTCTGAATGTAAGTTAAGTTTTTGGGTTTACACGCCCGTAGAGTTGTTGTAGTTTGGCTGTTAGATCATATTTTAATAAAGCTAATCTTTTTTAAATACTCATGAGTAGGTATAATACTCTGTGTCCTCAAATGAGCTCTTGGACTATTGTGGAAAATACGATAGTCCTATTCTTAAAACAGGTAGCCACATGATTTATAAAAAAAAATTAGGATAGGGCATTTAACCCCACCTTCTAAGGTTCTATCTTTGATTTATCACCTAGCACCATAGATCTTAAAGTATAGACCAACTCTTCCCGCTTTTGTAAGAAAAATGCCACCGTCTCACCCTCCCTCATCGCGATCTTCCCACTACCCTCGCCGCAAGGACACGGTGGACTTCCTCGTCGTCACCCGTGCCCCAGTGAATCATCTTTCAGCTAGGAGATTGGCTGATCGAGTTCATGGCATGCATAGGATATTAAGTGCATGCATTCCTAAGGATTAACTCTCTGCCATCACTTGGGAACTCGTGCTTGCATCTGACACAATATGCCCGATATCTCGAGTAGAGAAATGGGTGGGTTATCAACACAATACACATTCATTGGAACCAAAATCTGCTTGCTCTACTATTTGCGATCATTTGCCCTATTTTGGCTAGCTCTGATACTCCCTTCGATCTCCGTAATCCTAGTTGATTTCCTTATGGCTGATCGAGATCTCGTATGGTTGGTTTGACATAGTACACTTTCATTGGACCTAAAATCTGCTTGCTCTGCTATTTGTGATCATTCGCCCTATTTTAGCTAGCTCTGATACCCCCATCGATCTCTTTTGCCTGTTCAGTTTGGTTATCAACAAGGTCTTTATTGGCTGTTACATTTTCTAATTATGTGGTAGCAAATAATCTTAAAAAGTAGGAAATTGCTAAGGAGTACAAGTAATTCTTCACCTTAGGAGTACTCGAATTTCCATCCCTCGAATTTGCCTCAAGATTTGTGCTCCGACATCATCTCCAACGATGTCGATGGCACTCTAGGTGACCATCATGGTGAGTTATGGTTTGGAGTTCACCTGATTAAGGTTTTGTTTTAACCGGAACCCTGGATTTGGAGGGGGGTAGGCTGGTGGTGGTGGCAGGGTAGCAAGGCAACGGTGGAGCCGCTGGTCGAAGGTGGGTGGTGGGTGGAATAGTGATGAGATGAGAGTTGTTACAAGGTGGTGGTGGATCTGGTAGCAGTAGCCACCAGAGATGAGCATGAATGGTGGCGCGGGGGCCTTTGGCCGAAGAGAAGGAGAAAGGCTAAGGGATGAAGATAGGAGTTGTGGTTACGGTGATGGTAAGGCGGTGGTCGATAGCATGTAGGGCAGTAGCTAGGGTTAGGGAGAGGGGAGGGAGGGGGGAATACTTATGCTTTGGGAAGAGATGAGATTCACTAGATCTAAATCCAATGGCTTAGAATTTGAGTACTTTTTAACCAGAAAATAGTCATATTTTGCCTAGACAATACAAAAGTACTTTTTGGTGAGAAATCTACTAATATTATTTTCATGTGACAAATAAAAAAAATGAGTAATAGTTGCACGCATTTTAGGATAGTATTTATTCATCTCTTCAAATAGCTTTGTTTGTTTTACAAGGAACTATAGGTTGTAGTTTGATAAATCATTGGCCAATTACACATAGCTAAAGATTTTTCAATTTTCCTTTGTATCTAGCAGCCAATTTTAGTTGATTGTTATATAGCGATTTCCATAAGTAAATATATTCCACCTAGCATGCCTAGTAGTAGGCTAGTACAGATCTCGATGCACCGTCGACCGACAGTGTAGATGTCATATTACCTGGAAGACATATAGGCCTACTCCAACCAAAAACAAGAATGTCTGAGCCTAAGTCAGATCTGTTTCAGCCTATCTGCATCGCATATAAGGCGTTGGAGTCTACTCGAATCGAGAGAGAGGGAGAGAAGAGAGAGACAATGATGATGATCGACACCGACAGCGGATTTGTCGGATTGATGAAGGTGAACGCGCTGCTAAGCATATAGGAGCTAGAGTTGTTGACGCGTGCGGGTGGAGCTTCACCTCAACAACCTCAAGCACATAATGGAGCCCATGGAGGGCATTGTCAGCATCAAACTCCGCCAGCATCTAGAGCTGTGCGTCAAGGAAAACCAAGCGAAGAAGAGACGTATCGGGGGCATGACCCTCAACCAGCTCATTGCCCACTCCTGGGCCAAGCTCATCCCTGAGATCACCGCCGTGCTGCACCATGCCAACACCCTCCTCGCTACCCTGTCTAGGGAGGAGGCCAAGGAGACCAAGGCCAGGGCCACGTGCTAAGTGATCATCGGTTGTGTACCGCACCAAGCTCGATCCGTTGTAGATACACAGCCCTACCTTCTAATATGCCACCTTTGTTTTCTTACTAGCCTCATAGGCGCGGCGTGACGCCGTGTCAGCTGAAAAGATCACCTGACAACAAATGAAGGTAGTGTGTAGAGGCAAAAGGCGAAGATACATTCATACAATTTGAGTTAAAACCATAAGATAAGTAGTTAATTCATGTAATTTCATATAGAAAAGCATCAATACCTAAGGGATTGCCGCAGCATAATATAGCACACTTGGTTGTTTAGTGACCTGACAATTACATAGAGCAGGAGAAGAAACCACACATAAACATCATTCTGATATCATGGAATGCACAAATAGAATTATAGGATACAACTACCTGCTAGAAGAACACCAAGCCATATCCAATTATCATTGTTTTGAGACATTTTCCTTGAAAGATCTTACTGATGCTTGGTTGTTTCTCTTGATCAACATATGACAGTTCATCCAGAATCAAATTAATTTGCTCTGAAACGAAATCGGGTGAAGCTTGACCCCTCAATCAACATAAGCAATGTGTAGCATTTTCTTTTGCCTCCAGCAGATTCCTTTTCCCTTGTATGGCACATAACAGAGGCCACCTAGGTGAAGCAGATAAGCAGTGCATTCCAACTCCCATTATGAGAGATAATGGAGTACTGGTGGCATATATGTAGTGCCAACCAGAAACGACTTCAACATATAGGTTGCCTGCTATATAACCAAGCTGCAAAAAGAAATGTAAATAAGTAGTCTGAAAGATGAGTGAAGGGGAGAGAGAGAACAACAAAAAAACTAACATGCTGCACTCACAAGCATCTCAAGAACAATAAAGAACTCCTTGAGAGAAATGAGCATGCCTCTTATCTGACCTGGAGCAGCCTCGGCAATATATATTGGAGTGCATTACCTAAGTAACGAAAGAAGCTCAGATGAGGCTCATAAATGAAACGTGTGTGTTCAGGTATCTTGCAACATCGACTAAAATCCATCCTTCTTTTTCACTAATTCTTTTATATAAGTAATGGCAATGTCAAAAGAAACCGTCCGCTATTATACAATTATTATCCAAAAGCTAACAAACCGCATAGGTGATCTCCTCAACCTAAATTAATTTATAAAAGGAACAGAAATGGAGATTTCTTCCCTTCATTGTCTCTTATTAGACCTTACAATAAATCATATATGTTCAAAGATCATGCTAGAAGGGGCTAACAGAGTAATAGGAGTTGCTTTGTTCTTTTCTCTCGTTAAATGAGAACAGCCCCTCCATTCTCTCTGACCGGCGTTACACTTCATACAAAGTATGACAGGACAAATTAGTAATCGGACGAACAATTTCTACCACCAAGACAACATAAATGCATACGTGAGATAAAGAAACCATATTATACCTGACATTTTGCTGGAAGCAGAAGACTGAATTTGCAGGTTGGGTGGTTCTGTCAAGTTAGATCAACTGGGTAGAGGCCAACTACTCATCGCAGAACAAGAACTATAAAACACTCACGGATACAACTAATTTTCGGACCAAAAAGAATGTATTTTCTTAGGTAAATATGATCAGCAACCATCAAAGAAATTAAACGAAATGCTACAAAATGCACTAGAACATATGTACCTATAATGTACTAATTCTAGACTGCAGAAGGCTACCATTGCCATTCATCTAAAACGAAAAGAACTTATGCAATTCCTGACAATTCAGGAACAAGGAAATTGCGCTAAAACTTGCAGGGAAACCCAAACAAATAGTTATTCGAAGCGAGGTGTAGAAAGCAGAGATCCACTAATCAACAACTTTATCTTTCCTTAATCAAATCCATTGCAGATCGCAGGAGCACCGGATCACCAATTGACCAAGAAAAATAAATCGAATTCAGCTCGGCTTGATTCAGCGTGAAATGAGTCTTCAAAGGTTCAGAAATCCCATGAAAGCAAATTTCACTTGAATTAGGAAAACAAAAAAGAATCCTACTTATTTGTCTGCCCCCATTTTTATGCATGTAAGGATGAATCACAGAAGGCACATGACCAGATCCAGGAAAAGAACAAGTAGCGAACCAGAACGCACAACAAGATCCGACCAAAACCCGAACTACACGAAAGAAAAAGGACACCTTTAGGTGTAGAAAACAAAAGGAAGAAAATTTCAGTCACCACAACCTAAAGCGCTAGAAAACAAGACCAAGAAAATTTCAGTCGCCGCAACCTAAAGCGCACCAAATCAGTACAAGAAACCTAGCACTCGCGTTCAGATCCAAGAATCGATCAAGAAACGGACCAGAGATTCTGAAACAATGGTAGAAGAAGGGAAAACCCACCGGAGTAGGACACATTCGCGTGCTTGGGCTCGTGCCGCAACGGGGGTGGCGGCGGCGGCAGGTCGTCGTAGCGGTCGGAGGAGGAGCGCTTCTTGCCAGAGCTGGAGGAGCGGTACGGGGAGCGCTGCGACTACCGGTCGGGGCTGGGCGGCGGCAGCGGCGCGCGGTCCGGCCTGGCCGGCTGGGACCTCGACCTCTGCAAAAGAACCAAACATAGAACCACAAGGCAGGCTAACTTCTCGAAGCTTTCCGCAGCGCGGCTTGCTAACCAGGAAGAGAGCCGCGGCTCGCTAACCATGGGAGAAGGAAGCCGCGGCTTGCTATTGAGCGCATACACGCGGCAGGCAGAGCGGAGGCGAGCGCGCGCGCACGCGTCGGGCGCGGAGGGAGCGAGGGCGACGTGGACACGCTGAGCGGCCGGGGAGTCCCCCGGGTTTACTATACGGAGTATGCATATGTTTGTCTCATTCGAGTACCGTTTTGTTTGTTGAACACAACAATTAGGGAAAACTAGTTGCCATCCCATGCATTTGCACGGGCTAGCCTCTTAGATAAAGTACTTATTCTCCATCTAAAATAATTTAATTGAAATTTTAGATTCTAAAAATAGTGCGTAATGTAAAAGTTGTAGTCCCTTTGGTCACAAAAACAGGTCGTTTTGGGATATTTATAGTCAAACTTTAAAAGTTTAGCTATTGACATTTATCATAAATATTTATATTGGATAAATAAAAATCATATATGTAGATTTGTTTCAAAAATTACTTTCATAAGATTATGCTTGATATGAAGTTTTTCATGTTTTAGCTTGGAATTCTTATATAAATTGAATTGTAAATTTTTATTCGGAATTTTAGCTATATAGGGATTTTACGTCGGAACCCCTATGTAAATCAAATTGCTAATTTTTGTTTATTTTTATTTTGCTTGACTTGCAGATTCTTTTTAAGTTTAGAACAGGTCGGTGCAAATTTAGGGACAACTGAGTTTTGGGCTAAAATAGGGGAAATAATGGAAAATGCTAGGAAAAGTCTGGGCATGGCATTATGAAAAGAATGCGCTTTTCTCTGTCAAATCTACTTATCAATTGCTTGTTTTCTGTTGGTGTCTACTGCCCGAGACGGAGGAGATGGGTGTTGGAGGGGGTGGATGAAATGTTTGGCATTTACTATATATAGCGAGTGGGAGATCCTCCTCGAGTGAAGTGCGCGCATGGGAAAAATGCATGCATCCACGCGCGCGCAGTAACTAATGCGCATATCCATCGCATGGGAAGGGGAACCAGTCGTGTAGTATGATCGATGCCAGCATTGGTTGCATTGCCCGAGTCGTCGATGGCTCGAGCCACTCAATCTCGAGTAGAGCAATCGGCGACGGTGGTAGCCGCCGGCGTAATTGGTTCTGCCTCGCAGCTCACCAGAGAATGTTACCCGGGCGTTTGCAATTGCAAGTATAGCAGCCAACAGTCCTAACGCTGCTAGTCGGTGTTGTTCTCATACGTCAGGCTTGTCGTTGAGCAGGGCCGATTCGAATGAACTTGCGCTGGGCTTATTCCTGGACCATCAGTGCCAAGCTCTGTTCCTTCCCAACCAGTGGCAAAGTTGGGATGGAAATGGAGGGGAAACTTAAAGAATTAAGCTAAATTGAGATAGCGGAATCACTAGACAGCATATGTCCGATGCAAGTGGAGCAGTCCGGACACTGCTACTCCTCATAACATGAATCCACTCCATTGCCTACGTCCGCGTCAGAGCACGTGTCCCAACTACCACCATATAATCCTTATCTCTTTCCCCATCTCCCATCCGAAAGTCTTGCTGTATTTAGGGCTGCGCAATCGATTTTTTTGTTTAATCAGTTCGATATATATGGTAAATATGGTGTTAGTAGTTCGGTTATATACGGTATTTTTAGAAGTACAGTTCAGTTTTGGTAAATTCTAATTTATTTCGGCGTGATATCGGTAAATACCATATTTACCAAAGTTAACACGAATTTCTAACAATATAATGACTAACGAGACGAGCTAGCAAATAAAATTCAAAAGCCTACAATGGGAGCTAGCAAATAAAATTCGGCTCTAGGCTATAAACTCAAGGGCTTGTATTAATTGGGCCACGCAAGTCTGGGATTGGGAATAGCATCCCAGATGCAATCGGGCTGGCCTAGCCTGACGTCAACCCAACCGAGCCAACCTGACCAAACATACTTTCGAGTTTCGACTCGTTTTTTCCGTTGTTCGGTATTTTTAGTTTTTAAACGATTTTTCCTAAAAAAACCAAAAACAAAAAACCCCAAAATCTGATAACCGAATCGAGTACCGAAAACCAGTCAAACCGAGTTGACCGGTTTGGTTTGGTTTTTTCAATCCGGTTTTTTAGTTCGGCTGAAAAGTATACAACCCTAGTTGTATTCACTCCCCTTGGCTTTTTTTTCTCCATCCCTCTTGCTACATAGGGCCATGGCTTTGACTAGAGTTAGTGTCCTCCATGCTTCTCTCTCTTACCTCCCTCCCTCTTCCTTGCCACATGTTGTCACAGTTAGACCTTGTGGGTAGGCCTTGCCTTCCGACGACACCATCGCTTAGGGCATCGCGGTGAAGTGCTAGACAACAGTTGCTAGCCGGAGGAGTCGGAGTGGCAAACAATGAGCGAAGGAGTTGGGTGGTGCATAGCGAGCCTGCAATGACCTTCGAGAGCATAAGGCCGAGCGTGCCGTCAACGCTGAGCACGCTGCCACCGAGGCCAAGGCTAGTTAATCAAGTGTTTTTTGCAGTTACTTTTTTTATTGCTACAAGTGATTTAAGATGTTGGTACTAATGTTTTTATTGTTGTAGTACATTTTTTTTGAGATACTGTACAGTGCTACCAAAAGCGTCTTTCTCATCTAATTGTTGACATTGTTATTTTTTTGATGTTGGATTTCTTTGTTGTGATAATGGAATTTATTCAATTGTTTTTGCCAATGTTACAATAGTTGTTGTGCAATGTTACATACGCAAAATCAAAATATTTCATCAATTAGTTTCTATTGTTGCATCGATTTGTTGCACTCGTGATGTAATATCCCAAAAGTCTTTCGTGAGAGGATGGTTTAGTGGGAGAGGGGAGGACCTTAAAGGAGAAAAATTAAATATTGTTCTGAGGGGGTTTTATGAAAATTGCGGCAACTTGGGCCTGGGCTGTGGCCCAAAGGGGGGAGGCATCCCTCCCCCAAACCCTAGCTACCCTTCCCCCTGGCCCCTACCTTGCAGCCGCCTCCCCCTGCGCCCTGGCCGAGCGCGCCTCCCCCTGCTGCCCCTGGCCGAGCGCCGCCCCTCCCCTGCGCCCTGGCCCCTGCGCCCTTCCCCCTAGCCCCTGCGCCCTGGCCCCTGCGCCCTTTCCCCTGGCCGCGCCTCCCCCTGCTGCCCCTGGCCGAGCGCGCCTCCCCACCTACGCCCCTGCACGCGGCCGCCTCCCTGCGCCGCCTTGCAGCCGCCTCCCCTAGCGCCCACGTGCGCTGCCGCCCTCCTGCGCTCCCCTCACGCCTATTTCCCTTGGATCCGGAGGGCAGGAAGAGGAAGGGAAGTAGGGAAGGGGAGAAGAGGAGGAGACAGTAGGGCGTTCTTCGTGGTCTGCATAGGTTCGTCAAGGGTGAACCCCGCTGCCCCCCCTTTTGGATGCATGTTTTATTTAGTTGCAACGTTATCGATTTTCTGGACTACCGGAACAGAACGAGTTAGGTGGCTGTTTTGGGGTAGTTTCAGGGGGATTCAGATGTGGAGTTCTCCTAGAGAGTTGTAGAGGACATCTTTATCTTTCCATGAAGTGCTAGAATGCGTCAATCCGACCTTTGTAGCAAAAGTTATGATTTTTCTCGTAGGACTGTTCTGCAGGCCGGAAGTTTTCTGTCAGATTTTGGTAGATGGGATTGGACGGCTAGAAAATGGGAGAATCAGGGGATCTTCATATTATGAAAGTTTTAGATAATTGTCTTAGATTTCTAGGAAGGTCAAGAAATTATTTTTTGGACACTCGAGCTGGAAGTTATGGCATTTTTAGTGCGCTGTCCAGAGAACCCAACAAGAAACTGGTGTTTTAGAAAATTGGATGGTGCGGGTAGAAGATGGCCGAATCAGGGAGACACCCCAACTAGGTTTAGTTAGATAATTTAAGTATATTTCCAGCAAACCAACGAACACCCTATTCGGACCCCTGTAGCAATAGATATGAATTTTTGAAATTGACTGTTCTCAGAGGTAGGCGGGGTGACCGGTAGAATTTGGGATTTGGGAACCGAGATAGACGATTTGTGCTAGTGCGTGTTTGTTTTTATTTGAGCGAAGGTTCGCTACGGTTATCTTAGCAATTATTATAATGATTATTCAGGTGGAGCACGGACCCCAGAGGCGGCACCTTCTGCACGTCCCTCGTTATCTCGCGGTTAAGGCAAGTATAATGATGGTTTAATATTGATAAGGTGGAAGTTCAATGTTTGTTCAATGGTATGAATATGAAGTTCGATGTTTGTTCAGTGGTATGAATATGAAGTTCGATGTTTGTTCAATGGTATGAATATATGTGTGTTTAGGGTGATGGTAACAATATATTGGTGTTATATAGGGGTGTTGCAATTTACAGTGTTCCTGAGTATTTATGGTGCATAGATATTGTGAATGTAAAATTTATTTTATTGGAGCATTCACGCACATGCATCATGTTGATTATTTGAAGTTTTGGTCACGAGATGACTAAGCGCTAAGGTCCCCGTCATGTTAAGGACATGACGGGCTAAAGGTCCCCATACTCGCGGAGTATGGGCAATTGGTCCCTGTATCATGTGGTACAGGCATGGGTGTGTATCGACGGATGCACACTTTGCATTACCGGTAACAATGCAAAAGAAAAAGAGATAAAGAGTTTTTGATCATTGTGCATTGCATGTCTTGTCTATATGGTTGATGAATGGGTTGTGAAGTGATGGGCATAAATGAATTCGTTCTATCCATTATATTTGCTGAGTCGTTGGACTCATTCTTGTTGTTGTTGTTTTACTTAGGTACCGCTACGAGATCGACATGCATGGGACAAGGGAAGGAATAAGCTGGTTGCACATGCATGTTTCACACAGAATAGAAATAAAAGCAGAAGAATTAAATGATTGATGCAAGAACATTTTAGATTCCATCTGATTATTATCTTTGGATTTAATTGTAATAAGAATTTAGGGTGTTTCCGGTGCTCTTCTCTAAGTACTTTATATCCATGAATGGTTCAGTAAACTTTAAACTATTTGCTTAGCCTTGAACTTATTACCTGAAGATTGTCTATTATAATTGATGTTGCTGTTAGAATCTCTGATTTGGATAAATAACAAAGGAGGCTCTGCCGAAATTTTGTATAGCGTATCAAGATAGCATTGTTTTACTTCTAGTTGGGTAGCATTCCGGGTCTTTGTTTGGCCGGGGTGTTACAGTTGGTATCAGAGCGGGCTGTAAGGTCCGTAGTTATCGAAATATTAATTTTGACACACTAAGCACTGTAGGTGGGAATGGGGTTTGCATTGCATCTACATTTCCGTCGGTGATCATAGTTGAATGTATGCTTAATGATTGACTTTGTACGTGTTATGAGATGATCTATTGTGCCTACGATTTGATTATATGATTGTTATGTGTGGTGATAGTTGATGTCGAGGGAAAAAGATCGCGGTGTGGCCATTGACATGGCCAGGTTATATTACTATTCGTGGTATTGAAATGGTGAAAGATTTTTCCTTGAGCAACTTAGTTTCAGATGTTAGGAATGAGTTCTTTAGAAAAGTTTCTCTCTTCCTTGAATTGAAATTTGGTCAATTCTTATCCCGTAGTGGTGGATGAATTTATCTTGGGCTCGTGGTTCATTGTAGTTGAGGGTTTCCAATTGGTTTCTACCTGTTCTTTGAAGCAATTATTGTTTCTCGAATCATTGAGACACTTTTGCTACTTGTGAACATTGTGGATTTGCAAGGTTGGTCCCTTCGTGGGAGTTTTGTCTTGTTGTGAAACATGTCTCTTTTGTTCGCTTGGTATTCTTGTTAATAAAAGTTTATGTTGCAAATTCTTTAACATGTGAAAGCTTTGGCTTTATGTAATTCTTTTGGATTATTCTAAATGTTGAAGTTTAATACCTCTCTTTTCTGAAGGGAGGTCTTAAAATCCTTTTGTGATATCTTGTTATGGTTAAGTCAGAGTTTGTAATCAAATAAATTGATATGGTATGAGTATCCTTAGAAGTGAAACTGAATAAGTTGATGTCGTCTTCTTGTGGTTGTTCATGAACTGTGTTTATGAATAGGGCAATTCCTAATGGAATCAATAGAGTTACTAAGAGGCGTGGAACTTCGATGAACTGGTTGATCAATATGAGGGACAAAATTAGTAAACTTTTGGGATAAATTGGATCAACGGGTCTCAATGGATTAATCTAACCGTTTAGGATAGTTAAATTCAAAAGATGTTGGATTACTGTATTAGTGGATATTAATCTTGGAGTTATCTTTGTGGATACTTAGTGTTCGTATGTAATTGCTAAGCGCAACTGTTGGGGTTTAAAAAAAATGTGATCCATATTTATATGATGGTGGGATTGTCAGACGATGTTATGTCTTTGATGAAAGAATTTTGGTAGAATCATTAAAAGTGTGTAGTAGATCTCCTCTAATTTAAAGCGGTTGTTGTAGTGAGGTTGTAAGGTTTTGAAATACTTTCAATTTGAGGATGGGATGATAAAGTAGCATGGAACTATTTGACGGGATTTTGGAGGGCTTTATAATGGATGGGTAGACGATAACGATTCTTTTTAAGAGTGTATTATTCTTGATGTTAGTAAGATTGTTGCAATCTTATTGGAAAAAAACATTTTGAAAAAAGTTATTGTGTTCTTTTGGAAAGGCTTATGATGCGCTGGTAGGCTATGATGATTCATGCTAAGAATATATAATGATGAGGTTAGTAAAACTGAGTATGAGATGATAAGAGTAGTGTTGATTCTTTTAGAAGTAAAAGAATTTGTTCGTCTTTCGTGATGTCAGTTAAATGAAATGTTTGGAGTTTTGCATTCATGATCCTATGGGAGTTCATGAATTATTGTGGTATCTGAAATTAGTTTGCGTAGAGTGACGTATTGGAAGGTTCTGTCGGTTCTTAAGTGATTCTTATGATTTGAGCTTAAAGGATCGTTTGCTTGGAGGTGGTAAAATGATATTTCCATTAAGGAAAATTATGTCCTTTATTAACTTGAAGGGTGTAGTAAAGGTATTCGCGGATGGATTCAAGTTTTGTATCTTGCAGCTTATTGAAGCGTGCTTAACCTCGTTGGGTTGCCTCAAAGGAGTTCCTCAAGTTCCAAAAGCAGTGCTTTATTTATTTATTTATTTCCGGTTGAAGTTTGATATTTTCTTCTTGTGGGACTTGTGCACTCAACCGCGGTCTCGTTTTCTATTTTCCAAGATCTTGGCTATTTGATTTTTTTCCTTGGTCTTGTGTCTCTGGTGAGTGGTAAATGTTTTACTATGTGCTGAAAAAAAATATTTCTATTTATATCTTCTTTTGAGGAATGATTAACCAATCCGTGTTGCAAACCTTTCAGGTTGTATAATGGCAACTCGATAGTGGTGGTCAAGTAGATGATTTTGGTGAGATTGTAGGTGTCAAGTTGTTGAGATTCATTGAGTGATAAATTGATTTCTTGGAATAATTCTCGGTGGGGAGTTGATTTAAATAGAATGTTTGTCTTTGGAGCTAACTGATCTATGGATTGCAATTAGTAGAACCTATAGTAGATTGTGGTTCAAGAATGTTTCGGTTATTTTGATGGAACCTTAGAATTATCAAACGTATGAGAATCTTGATCGATCTCATTAGAGTATTGTGATTGTGCACTTTGCAAGGTTTAGTAGGATGATTATGGGGGTGTAGTTAGTGAGATTGTAATGGTGAAGAAGTCTAACCACTATAGAAATCATTGGGATAGTAGGAATTGTTGAATTATTGCTATGCATGACTTGGCTTCAGTGAGTAACCCTCCAAGAGTTAGAACCTTTCTAAAGATAATTATGTTGAGAATATGTTTTCATGTGATTGTTAATGATGGAGCATGCTTGATTGTGGTAATTTTAATCACCAAATTCGAGAGTCTTCATATCAATTATATCGAAATGGGAAAAAAATATTGATTTGGTGTTTTATGCTAGAACCTTGGAGTCTAATGATGTTGTGTGGGAATATTGGAACAAGGGGAATTCTAAATAGTGTGATGCTCCTTGATAGTGTCCTTTGGGTGAGGGAACTGAGTGTGTGTGCTGAGAATTTCAAGTTGATTATCCTTAAAAGGATTGTGGTGAAGTGATTGTGGGTGAAAACAATGATGAGGTGCATTGAAAATTATTTATCAAAGTAACCCTGTTGGTAGAGGAGTTAGCTAGAGTATGTTATTGTGAGGACAGTAGAGTCTCTCCACAAAGGTGTGGTTTATGCACTCGGTTTGAGCATAGTGTTGATGTTGCCAGTTTAAAAGAAATGAGTTATTGTGGTGTGTGATGATTTGGAATCTTGTGATTCAAGAGAAAGTTTATTCCAAAAAAAAATAATATTTTCTTTTTGGGTAGAAAAAATGCTCTCTTGATTCTTACTTGAGCTATGTGAGGGTAGCAAAAGTCTTTTATGGTTCGAGTTGACTTTATGTTGGCATGGGTGGTTTTTCCAGTCCAAAAAAAGAAGAAGGAAGGGTTGGGCATTGGAGTGATTCTCCTCTACCTTATGTGTTGTTATTTGCAAATTACTTACCTGGAATGTAGAGAGGTTCTCATGTTGAATCCTTGATTTTTTTAGATTTGATTATTTTGGTGGGGAGTTGGTGAAGTGCGGTTGTGATGAGAATCCTTTATCTTCAGTTGGAGTCGGGATGTAAAAGGGATTGTTTACAATAAGCACTTTTGTTCGTCAATGGTTAAAGGAGGTGCTCCTTGTTAAGATAAAGAGATTGATTAAGAGTTGGAACGAGAGTTTCGTTTGATGTGCAGGTTGTGCGGGTTGGTACCCAAGAGAATGATAACTCGAGGTATATTTAATCGCATCTGTAGTTGTGAGGATTTGGAGAGTGGTGTATCGCTAGGACCACCTTGGGTCCTACGGTGGGATACATAACGTTAAGTATGGCCCGGTGTCGAGGAGATACCTGCGAGATCCAGAGCTATATATTTTACTAGAACCGTTATTACTTGATCATGATCTGTCCTTTGAGTCCAAGCCAGTGCGAATTCTAGAAATATCAGAAAAGGCACTGAGGAATAAAACCTTAAAGTATGTCAAGGTGCTCTGGTCGCAGCAGACCGGAAGGGAGGCCACTGGGGAATTGGAGTCTCACATGCGTGAGCAATATCCAGAATTATTCAGAATAGGTGCGTGTTAGTATGATTAAGGCTTAGCTGTGATTAATCCTTGGTGTAAGTATGGGTAGAATTCGGGGTCGAATTCTGTCTAAAGGGGGTAGAATGTAATATCCCAAAAGTCTTTCGTGAGAGGATGGTTTAGTGGGAGAGGGGAGGACCTTAAAGGAGAAAAATTAAATATTGTTCTGAGGGGGTTTTTCTGAAAATTGCGGCGACTTGGGCCTGGGCTGTGGCCCAAAGGGGGGGAGGCATCCCTCCCCCAAACCCTAGCTACCCTTCCCCTTGGCCCCTGCCTTGCAGCCGCCTCCCCCTGCGCCCTGGCCGAGCGCTCCTCCCCTTGCTGCCCCTGGCTGAGCGCCGCCCCTCCCCTGCGCCCTTCCCCGGCCCCTGCGCCCTTCCCCCTGGTCGCGCCTCCCCCTGCTGCCCACGCCGGCGCGCCTCCCTGCTGCGCCATCGCTGCAGCCGTCCCTCCTCGCGCCGCTTTGCGCCGCCTCCCCTGCGCCCCACATGCGCTGCCGCCCTCCCTTGCGCTCCCCTCCACAGCTATTTCCCTTGGATCCGGAGGGCAGGTAGAGGAAGGGAAGTAGGGAAGGGGAGAAGAGGAGACAGTAGGGCGTTCTTCGTGGTCTGCATAGGTTCGTCAAGGGTGAACCCCGCTGCCCCCTTTTGGATGCATGTTTTATTTAGTTGCAACGTTATCGATTTTCTGGACTACCGGAACAGAACGGGTTAGGTGGCTGTTTTGGGGTAGTTTCGTGGGGATTCAGATGTGGAGTTCTCCTAGAGAGTTGTAGACGACGTCTTTATCTTTCCATGAAGTGCTAGAATGCGTCGATCCGACCTTTGTAGCAAACGTTATGATTTTTCTCGTAGGACTGTTCTGCAGGCCGGGAGTTTTCTGTCAGATTTTGGTAGATGGGATTGGACGGCTAGAAAATGGAAGAATCAGGGGATCTTCATATTATGAAAATTGTAGATAATTGTCTTAGATTTCCAGGAAGGTCAAGAAATTATTTTTTGGACACTCGGGTTGGAAGTTATAGCATTTTTAGTGCGCTGTCCAGAGAACCCGACAAGAAACTGGTGTTTTAGAAAATTGGATGGTGCGGATAGAAGATGGCCGAATCAGGGAGACACCCCAACTAGGTTTAGTTAGATAATTTAAGTATCTTTCCAGCAAACCAACGAACACCCTATTCGGACCCCTATAGCAAAAGATATGAATTTTTGAAATTGACTGTTCTCAGAGGTAGGCGAGGTGACCGGTAGGATTTGGGATTTGGGAATCGAGATAGACGATTTGTGCTAGTGCGTGTTTGTTTTTATTTGAGCGAAATGTATGATCGGAAATGGCAACAGAGGGGGTGAATGGTGCCTTTAAAATCGCCTCAAGTATTCACACGATAATTGACAGCTCGTTTAAGAAAGAAAGCAAACAGAGCAGGAAGTAGCAATTGTCGGCAATTCAAAAGTGAAGACAGACAAAAATCAAAACAATGCCTATTGAAGCATCTGTTGACAATTGATAGAACTAACAGGCACCTGAACAAGAATAATCAACCTACAGGCTGCTGACTGAAAATAGCACAACCTAAGAGCATACACTCACCCAGCACACACAAAATCAAGAGTCTGTACTTAGCCCATAAGAACACATGAACTGCACCTTCACAACTTACACGCCTCCTCTCTGCTCACAGACCGAAAAACAAAAACTCAAGTGCTGCAACTCCTAGCGCACAGACTGCAAATGCTACTACTGTCCCTCCCTTTTTCTCACACAGACCGAAGGTAGTAGAAAAATGGGGCTGCTGCTGCTCTCTTTTTCTGCACATGCAGCAAGCACACGCACACAGGCTGCACTGCCCCCTCTCTCACCACTACACAATGCTCACAGCTGGAAAAGAAACCCCCTTGGCCAAAAGAAGTACTGCAAAGTTGAGGCTTAATTGGACTGAGAATAATAGCAGTATGCAGCAACTAGTTGAGCAGATCATCAAAAAACAACAGACCACCCTGCGGCAAATGAAAATCACTGAATGCAGTCGGCACAACAGGGAAAAGCCTAAACCTGAAAATCAAAGATGGCCGAAACAAATAGTCCCAGCCGGAACTGCAGACAACACTGAAAACAGCACACCTACACACTAATGACCGACAGGAGCAAAACTAAATGCAGAGCTTGCCGAAAATTACTGCAGTAGGGGCACTGCGGACAACTGGAACCTGAAGACCTGCAGACCAGCGTGCAAGAGAATCACTGGGTGCAGTCGGCTGAATGCTGCTGCTGGCAAGGAGCACTTCGGCAGGAAGAAAAAACACTGCAGACTGGAATTCAAAGTTTAGTTGTTACAGCAGAACTGAAACCGAAAGCTTCAGAGAACAGCAGTTTGCAGCCGACTGAACAAAGACAAACCGAAAACAGGGGAGGAGTAAACACTGCTGACAGCTGAAAAGCTGAGAAATTGAAGAGTGAATGCTTGAGGTTATTGGGGCAAATGATTTGGAGTCTAAGATAAATAAAACCAAGACCTCATGGACCAAAAGATTTCATCAAGAGATCAATAAATTGAAGATTTGACTGAAATCCGAAAATGAGCAGAGAGGATATATTTCCCAATTTCTTTCCACTCTCTTATCCTTTGCTCACAAGATTTTGCAGGTAATTTAGCAATGAGCTCAAGACTCGAAACCAAAAGTCTCAGGCTATCATATAAGGATAAAAGACAGAATCCACAACAAAATTAATCTCCCACCAACAACAGGTAGCTCTAGAGAACAAAGAAGCAGGGAAATCATAATAGCACAACCTCAGAAGTTTTCAAATAGATTATGAACGATGAATGTTTACATAGAGAAGCATACATCCAGTTCATCTCATCCTCACATCTTGAGATCACATACCCAAAAAGCAAAAGCACACCCAACAAGCAACAAGAACACTTGATATTTCTGCTGCTCTCCCCAAAAGCTTACATCCAGTTCATCTCCTACAATCTGCACTCCCCACAGAGCATATCTTCCCCAAAGTACAAACTACAGCCACTACATACATGTGCAGACAGTGGAGCTCATCTACACGCTAAGGTTTTCTCCTCCAAGAAAAAAATAAGGAACCTGCAACTTCTCTCTCTGAAACCCTCAATCTTTACCCAAGGTCAAGAAAAGGGAGCTGCAGCCCCTGCGCTACTCACCTGACCCAGACTCACCCAGTGAGCATGCCCAGCCCTGGGACCGCCCTCCTCACCTCTGCCTCCCCAATTTTTAGCTCAGCTCGAGGAGACCAAGAATCCCAGATTTTCTGCCGCCCACACAGACTACACAGCACCCACTCTTCTCACAGACCAAAAGCAAGTTTTAATTGCAACTGCTGCTCAAGGTCATATGCACAGACAAAGAGACAGCCTAGCCACTTCTGCTGCTGTTCACTTCTCACTCGGCTCTTCTCTGCCCACTGACCAACAGCAATAACAAATACACCCATATATCAACAGGAACACGGCTTCTATTTTACAGCCTTGCACATTTCACCAAAATGCCACTTCTGCATCTTCCGGAAAGCCTCCTCATTTCTTGTCGACCAGACCTCGCAACCACCTCGAGTTATCGCCGTTTTCGGCACATCTCTACCGCTCCGACCTCGGCACCGCCTGTGCCTAATCCGGTCATCCCGTGCCTCGCCACGACTCCACCTCGAAGTCCTGCAGTCATCACAGACAAGAAACACGTCACATAGCACCGCACGAAACAGAGTGACCAATAGCATAAGTAAAAGGTATTCAATCCTAGAATACCCAAAACAAACTCAACCTCACTAAATCAACCGTCAATTACTCATCACAAACGTGAGGATACCTCCACATGGTCTCTCACGAAGGTTTGCTACGGTTATCTTAGCAATTATTATAATGATTATTCAGGTGGAGGACGGACCCCAGAGGCGACACCTTTTGCACGTCCCTCGTTATCTCGCGGTTAAGGCAAGTATAATGATGGTTTAATATTGATAAGGTGGAAGTTCGATGTTTGTTCAATGGTATGAATATGAAGTTCGATGTTTGTTCAATGGTATGAATATGAAGTTCGATGTTTGTTCAATGGTATGAATATATGTGTGTTTAGGGTGATGATAACAATGTATTGGTGTTATATAGGGGTGTTGCAATTTACAGTGCTCCTGAGTATTTATGGTGCATAGATATTGTGAATGCAAGATTTATTTTATTGGAGCATTCACGCACATGCATCATGTTGATTATTTGAAGCCTTGGTCACGAGATGACTAAGCGCCGAGGTCCCCGTCATGTTGAGGACATGACGGGCTAAAGGTCCCCATACTCGCGGAGTATGGGCAATTGGTCCCTGTATCATGTGGTACAGGCATGGGTGTGTATCGACGGATGCACACTTAGTATTACCGGTAACAATGCAAAAGAGAAAGAGATAAAGAGTTTTTGATCATTGTGCATTACATGTCTTGTCTATATGGTTGATGAATGGGTTGTGAAGTGATGGGCATAAATGAATTCGTTCTATCCATTATATTTGCTGAGTCGTTGGACTCACTCTTGTTGTTGTTGTTTTACTTAGGTACCGCTACGAGATTGACATGCATGGGACAAGGGAAGGAATAAGCTGGTTGCACATGCACGTTTGACACAGAATAGAAATAAAAGCAAAAGAATTAAATGATTGATGCAAGAACATTTTAGATTCCATTTGATTATTATCTTTGGATTTAATTGTAATAAGAATTTAGGGTGTTTCCGGTGCTCTCCTCTAAGTACTTTATATCCATAAATGGTTCAGTAAACTTTAAACTATTTGCTTAGCCTTGAACTTATTAGCTGAGGATTGTCTATTATAATTGATGTTGCTGTTAGAATCTCTGATTTGGATAAATAACAAAGGAGGCTCTGCCGAAATTTTGTATAGCGTATCAAGATAGCATTGTTTTACTTCTAGTTGGGTAGCATTCCGGGTCTTTGTTTGGCTGGGGTGTTACACGTGATGTCATTTTGTTGCATCATTTTATTGTGTTTTGCTTGTTGCATCGCTGGGAGCTTCTTTTGAAATAGATGAGCTATGAAAAAATATTGTAAACATCATTGTTTATTGTTGATAACATTTTTGTTGTAGTGATTGATCACATTTGTTGCATATAGTATTATCAAATGTCATGCCATCTGCGAGGAGACCATACGATGAGAGAGTTCCCGTCGGATGTATGGGCGCTAGCAACGCCCATCTCAAATATAGCAAATATAGTCTTATGCATTCTAAATTCATATGTTGATAGAAGGAAAATAAAAAATGAAATATAATGAAGGTACCCTGCTAATGAAAAGCACATCCCCAGATTATATAAATATGCTCCTAGTTCCCCACTGGCCACAACTCTCAGTAGTGGTGATGACCAAACTTGTCGATACCATTTCGGAGACCATTCCGGTTTAGCTATTCAAATGGAACATTTGGGTACCAAAACATTCTGGCGTACCATTTCGAAAAAAAGAATTTAATTATATATTTTTAATTTTGTATCTCAATTATTTACTGACAATAATATATTAACATTGGAAACATTTGATATACATGTATACCTCGACGTCCCAAGACTAGTTTATATTACTCTTATCAAACTGATGGAGTTAAAAATTCCAATAGTTCACTTAATAAACCCTACTCCACAGTGATTGGACATTGCCGAAGTCCTGATGTACCTTCCTGGTGCTACGACACGGGCTTGGCATGCTTTGGGCTGTGTTAGCTCGGTGCGCCCAACCAACATCTAATAATATCTCCAATTTGATTGCATATCCAATATTTAATAGCTCACTAATCAAGTATATATACATCTATTTCATGGAATTGTGGCTTTTGGTACGTACATACAAGAGAACATCTCTAGTTTATTAAATCAATGTTGATTTAGACGTATGCCACCTAAGGATAAAAATAACCTAGAACTATTTTCTCGGATGCAGCCACATGGCACGTCCGCGTCATTGGATCGTCATGACGCCAAGACCGCACCCGCTTCTCATGATCGTTCGCCTTTTCTGTAACATTGGAATTTGAAGATCGTCATTGGAATTTTATTTTTGTGTCACATTCGTTTTCTCTCTCGTTAGACCGCATCTTCGAAGGAGCAACAGCAGGATTTGAAGATCAAGAGCTATTAACTGAGTAAGGCCAAGGCAAGTCATATCCTTTGATAATGTTGAACCTAGTTTTTAATCTATTTATTTATTATTTATTATTTTAAATTATCCTACATTGCTATTTTATTACAAACCCATATACTTGGTAGTTATTATCTCAAATTGATTAATCCTTCACTTGATAATTTGAATGACATGATTACATTGTCACTATAGGATGAAAACTTATTTAGTGATGCAATACTAGTTATCACATGAGTTGCACACGTCTAATATGCTTAGCGATGCTTATAATTACGTTGGTTTCATCATCACATATTATCAATAAATTAATTTGACTTAATGAGATATTGAATCATGGTTGTAAGCATAATTATAAAATTTATGTGTCATGATGTTGGTGTGTCATTGGTGTTGGTTATACAAACTTGGTTTTCATTCAGGCGAGTGATTGTACAGTAAAGAGGGAAGTATAGATTCACTTCGAGTGATGTGGATGGGGAAAGTATAGATTCACTTTGACTGATGTGGATGTCTCGCTTGGGTAATAACTACTGACTTAACTTTGTGCGCAATTGATCTGAGCCTTACCGTGCAAACCACATGTCTAGTATGGGATAGACATGGCTAATTAATTGGTGATGTTTCAATTTCAATCTCATCATTGTGATGAATATGGTTACTGTTTCCATGAGGCATAAGAGAGAGTGTGATGCGAAATCCTAGCAGATAGAATTGAGTTGAGGTTGAGTATTGTATAGGCCTTGTTGTGATTTTGTTTAATGTGAGGATGATCACATCGTGTGGGTAATATTGTACAACTTTTGTAGAGTGAAAACTATTCAAATAGCTGTGTCGTCGGTTATGAATAATGCTCGGTGATTTCACATAAAGGATAGATGTTTTATAAAATTTGGTTGGGGTAACTTTGAAAAGTGAATAGTTAGTTCACTGGTGGTTTAGTTCGTGAATGGTTAGTTCACGAGTGGTTTATTTAATTCCTTTGATTATTTATTTATAATCATTTTTTAAAGTTCGCTTTCAATCTATTTATTATATTACTTTAAATTATTGCTTTCTACATAATAACCTTTTAGCCATCAATTGGTAAGCCTTACATACTATATTACATCTTTGTTATAAACGACTTGTTGAGTACCAATGTACTCACGATATTATGCCTACTGTTGCTCAATTGAACAAGAACCATATTAGCAGGAGATACCTGTAGGAAGATACTTCGACAACTTCGCGGATTTGGACTTCGCTTCCTAGTCGATTGCCTGTGGACATGTCGAATGGCTACCATACTTATTTCTTTTTTTAGTTGCAAGTTTCTTAAGCCCTTCAGGCTAGTAAGTTGTAAGCTTGGTCATAAGATCGTACTCTGATAATTATTAATGTTTGAGTCTTTTCCTTTATTATTTGTGCATGTGGTCAATGTTTTATCTATGTTTACACTGTGTGCACTAGTGTGATTCTAGACTAATGTGATATATACAGAGAGTCCGGATTTGTATATTCGGGTCTCAACAACGACCATGGCTAATTGGCTTCCTCTGCTGTTGCTGTTTCATTCTTACAATGGAAATGGCAAGCTAGGGCTCAAATAGACTCAAAGTGATCGATCACACATGCAAGGATGATGAGGTGGGAAAAAGAAAGATCGAAAAGTAAAAGGCTGCACCTACTCACTCGGTCACCGTACAAAAAGCAAAAGGTTGGATGACTAATTTTGGATTTCACTTGAATTTATTGCCATTTGATGTAATTCGGGCGATGCCACCACCTCCGTTGAAGCCAAAGAAATCTTTTTTCTTATATTAAGTTTTTGTGTCATTGTCGGTACCAAAGGCACTGACGCTGATGGTGCAGGAGGGGCATGGATAGGGTTGTGCACATTGACACTGAACTGAAAAATCGAATCATGTTGATCAACTCAGTTTGATTGGTTTTTGGTATGAAAGAAATTAGGTTTATTTAGAGTTTAGTTTTTTTTATAAAAACCGGCTAAAAATCAACTGCACTACTACTAGTTCAAAATAGTCACGCTGCTTAGGTTCAGAAGCCATTTAAATATTTAGTCCTAGCATGTGACAAGCTGTACTGGGTTGATGTGATGCTCCTATCATGCAGCGCCGCAATTTGGATGACTAGCTGCTCTAACCTATAGCTCTTTTGTTATACAATCTGACAAAGTGCCACAGTGGTGTACCTGGAAGGATAAAAAAGCAATGATGGTGGGAATAGTACAAATATGGGAATATGGTCAAAATTACTATAAGAAATTAGGCGCCATTTGATAACGAGCTCTTCAAATGTATTCCAATTAGTCTAAACTGTAAAAAAGGTGCATTCCTATTGTATTAACTCTAAATCTCTAATCCATTGGTTACTGTTTGTTTGAACTTTTCTTAGATGTTTGTTTGAGAACTTAGAAGTGCCTTGGAACGAGATGCTATTGGTTTTACTTTTCCTTCTCTCAGCAATCACTATTTATTAGACTAATAAGTTATAACCCAAAAGAACAAGCCCTTTGGAATCTAACCAATTCTTCCTCCTCTTCAATTTTCTTTTTGTTTCGTGATGTCCTTCTTGTCAAGACTCCAACAAATTGAGTCAAAATCATGGCTTTTGGGAGGGGGCAATGGGCATACTAGCTCCAAATTTTCTTTTCCAAAGACCTCCTTGGACTTTCAGAGCCTCTTTTGGAGAGCTAGAGATGTTTTATATTCGAGTGATGGATTGAGGCAGATTGTAAAATTTGTGACTTGAATTTGTAGACTCGCTATATCATCCACAATTCACATCAATTTTAGTAAATATTGTATTTACTTATACCGTACCGAAATAAATTGAGAATCACAGATATCAAACTGTATTTTTAAAATACTATATATTATCGAACTAATAATATCGTATTTACCATATGTACCGAACAATATTTATCGAAAATACCTAATGCACATGCCTAGTGGGGAGAGTATATATACTAGGTGGTGAGAAGGAGAAGATCAACAAGATCGAAGGAGAGAAATCAGTTGAATGTTGTATAGATAATGTCACGGTTGGAGTTTAATTAACTACATGATAAGTGGGCTTATAGATTTTCTAAATTTGGATCGTGTGACCTCTCGATTAATAAGATGTTTTGTTTTTGGGTTTAATGATGATCCATCAACAGTTTGCATTATGTCCATTGTGCATCTGATTGTATTTAACTGCTTTCGCCGAAAGCTTAACATAAATTAGTATCATCTCCCTTTTTTTAGTTATCATTTTGGAATGAGTGCAGTCAACTGTATAAAACTTTATCCGCTAGTATACATTAATATATTTAGATTTGTTGCATGGAAATGTTATTATTCCCTCTGTTTCGTAATATTTGTCCACAGATCACAATACGCACGAACCAAAAAAAGCATTAAATCTAAGAATAAGTTAATGATTAATGATCATACATACCCTATTACCACTTAAAAATTTTCAATTTGTTTAAATAAGGGAAGAGAGTAGAAATATTGCAATAACTACACTCTTAATTCCCTCAATAGACAAACATTTTGAAATGGAGATTTTCGAGATCATGGACAAACATAGTGATATGGAGAGAGTATTAGATTTACCTCATTATGCTTTTCATAACTGTTGCTGATATTAATTAGAAAAAACAATGATCAAAGATGCTTATTGGAAAACATATCAATGCCAAAACAATAAGTAAAAAAGAATAGAGCTAGCATATAACGTACATAAATCATATCAAATCAGCCTTCTTCCATGAAGCAACCTAATATAATATAGGGGTACGTAGGGTTCGGAATACCGATTTTTATATTTTACCGGAGGGGACCGGTAAGGCCGGTATGGCCGATTTTCGGATTTTTTTTTGAGAAATTTGGACCAAAAAATCCAAATAAAATCTAAAATTCAAATACAAATCGGTCGATTATTGCCGAAAATTGGGTACGTAGTGGGATAGAAGAATTAATTATGCCCTTTTGCTATAGGAATAGTAAATAAAAAATATATTTTGGAACCATAAAGGCTTCTTTGCACGAGAGTATGATACATGATCAACCAGGATCTTGGCCCAATCCATACGAGAAACTATTGCCATGCCGATTTTTTGGCCCACTTAAAAGGAGTGTTTGGATGAGACCAAGGGTAGGTATTTTCCGGCCCAACCGGCCCACTCAGATCAATGGGTTTAACATTTTTGCCTAAATGTGTAAGGTTGATGTTATCACACCTAAGATCTCTTTCAAATGCAAAATTTTATAGGAAGCATGTCAATCACTTTAGTCCCCAAGGGATCCCTACATGTCAAACAAGGCCTAGTATGGACTAGTAATAACAAAGTTAATGCTTCGTGTGGAATGCAGGAATTAATTTTCCGTGATTATTAATATGTAATAATGGAATTAGATCTTACTTCTGTTAGATAGACATAGTATTCCCTTTCTATTAGAGAATATATGATTTAATTTTATTAAATATTACTTACAATAACTACATTCTTCATTAACTCGGTGGTCAAACATTTTGAAACAGAGACTTCCGATGCCATGGACTATGGAGAGAGTATTAGATTTATCTCATTATGCTTTTCATAATTGTTACTGACATTAATTAGAAGAAACAATGATCAAAATGCACATTGAAAATGTATCAATGCCTGAACAACTACTAAAAATTTATAGCTAGTACGAGAACGTAAATAAATTAAATCAAGGGTGAGTGCTTTTCAGTTTATAGTTTATGATTTCCCTCAAATAAATAAATAAATGAAACTATTTCTCCAACGTGATTTTAAAGCTGCTTATCAGGATAATCTTTTTAAAGATATTTATCGGTATTCGGTTCGTTCATACAAACGCTCATGTTAGGACCATAAGCTATAAACCGTAGCCAAAAAAATCTACCCGAAATCAACCTTCTTCCAAAGAGCAACCAATATAATATAGGAGTACATAGTGGGATAGAAGAATTAATTGTGCCTGTTTGCTATAGCAGTAGACATAGTTATGTTATTTTTGGCTTTTCAGTCGTCTTTTGCCTTTAGCTTCTTTCATCAATTATTATTTATTAAACTAATAAGCTGTAGTAAAAAGTTATAAACTACAGCCCAAAAGAACACCTCTACAAGTTTGGCTCTTTTGGAGTGGTAAATACAAATTTTGGCTGGGTTCTTTTCCACTTTCAGCCGGCTTATACTTGTATGGACTACAGTAACTAGCTTTTAAACGGTGTGTTTTCTCAAGGCGAGGTCAATAGAAATATTATAGTAAAAAGTGTACTAAGTCAGTTGTACCGAACAAAATCTCATGCAATTATTTTTCTGTACATACTAACTCTTGCGAACAGTTAGAATTCAAATATTTAAGTCATAAGTCCAAAACAACCTGCCTTTTATTTTTGAACCATAAAGGCTTCTTTTCATGGGAGCATGGGACAGGATAAACCAGGATCCCGGCCCAAGCAATACGAGAAACTATCACCATTCCAATTTTTTCTGGCCCACTTGAGTGTTTGGATGTGGCCTAGGGTCCGAATTTTCCAGCCCGTCCCGGCCCATTCTAATCAATGGGTTTAGCAAATTCGCCAAGATCTCTTTCAAATGCAAAAATATATGGGAAACATAGCAATCACTTTACTCCCCAAGGGATCCCTACATGCCAAACAAGGCCTAGTATGGACTAGTAATAACAAAGTTAATGCTTCGTGTGGAATGCCGGAATTAATTTTCCGTGATTGTTTTCCCGAGGAAATAACTGTTCACTATGAAATTTTCATATGTTGCAAGCATGGCATAATGTAGTTTCAGTTAGATTACAATGAACAGCACAGAAAACACGTGGTAATTCTCTATGCTAAAAAGATTGCGCATTCCAGTTACTGAGATACCCACAGATCGACTAGCTCTCTCATAAGTCATAACTAAATTCCAACTAATTTAGTAAGCACAACGAGTTGCTTCTCTATGTGAAACGGTACCTAAATATAGTTAGCAAAGTTGTCAGCGGTGAATACGAAATAATCTTACTTCCCCAAGTGCCCTTGCAACGGTGTTACATTTTCGTTCATTTGAAAGCACTTCTATCACGCCATATAAGTCCAACATATATAACTAAAAAACATATTATTTAATAATGGAATTAGACCTTACTACTATTAAATGGACATAGTATTCTCTTTCTATTAGAGGTATATTGCTGGACAGAGAGAGTAGTATACTAGTATAAGTAGTTGAAAGAGTATCGTCGATTCAGAATTCGTTCAGGAAAATAAAAAGAGCAGCTCCACGCCTCCACTTAGAGAAGCTGATAACACATATTAGGTTCTAGGCCAGAGCGGCACGTTCATAATGAAAACTAAAACGCCAGACAGGTAGGAGTCACAAAGCGGGCAGCCGCCGCGGCAGGACCAGCAGAACGGAGTATGCTGAAATACAGCTTAGGATCAGCCTCAAATATCGAGCGAAGGATCATGAGGCCGCCGCCACCTGGAGCCTTCATCATGGCCCCGGCCACCGCACCAGCGGGCGGGCAGAAGAATTTGAGGTACAAGATGACCGCGACGGATACGACGGTGATGGAGATCTTAGCCTCCGTTGGGATGATGAAACCCAGGAGCTCCTCCACGCCCGGGATGCTGCGCACCTGTGCCATAGCATCCGCGGCACTTGACGCCGCGCGCTCCGCCAAGCAGGACCCAAACTCCGACAGCGCCACCTCCTCCAGCTTCCTCTTCGCCGCAGCGGCTGCGTCGCTGCCGAACAGGCGCGTCACGAGCTCCACGACGCTGCGGCTGGCGTCCGCGGCGGCGCTCTTCACCGCCTCGTAGGCCGAAGCAGCTGCGCCGAACAGGCTGGCCCCGTATGTCTTTGAGGCCTCCCCCGCTTCAGTGATGGCGGATGAGGCAGAAGAAGCACCTGCACGGAGCATCTGTACCACCTTCTCCAGCTTCCTCTTCGCCGCAGCGGCTGCGCCGCTGCCGAACAGGCGCCTCACGAGCTCCCGGACGCTGCGACTGGCATCCGCGGCGGCGCTCTTCACCGCCCCGTAGGCCGAAGCAGCTGCGCCGAACAGGCTGGCCCCGTATGCCTTTGAGGCCTCCCACGCTACAACGACGTCCTCTCCCAGACCCACGAGCATGCTCGCTGAACCTCCCATCGATCGCTTCGTCGAGGGAGTGCGATATGCATGCACCGTGCAGAGGAAAAATGCAAGCCTAATGAAGCAATCATTAATTGACACTATTATGATTCCAGGGAAAGGGAAACTACGCATATGGGTAGTCGTGCTCGTGCAATCGTTGAACGCTCCCTCGGTCTCGAGGAGAGCAAGGGTTGTAGGCTGGACGGAGCTTGGAATTTGGAACGTTTCTGCGGCGGTAACGAAACATTGGGATTATATCCAAAATCAAGAGCCGCTCATTTCAGGTTAAACTTTTAGCTTCTAATTTATTTTTCACTATTGCTAAATTTCATCTTCTTTTAGTTTTTGTGGCTCTTTTGAGCTTTTTTGCCTATTCTTTTTTCTGTATTCGTTTGCATTATACGTGATGGGTTAACTTATTTTTTAATTTTTTAATAATTTTAATTATATCAAATAAGCTACCATCAACTATAGTGCAAAATAAAACGGCTACAGTAAAATTCAGCCATTAATCATGGCTTATTAAGCCCAATTGAACACCCTCTTGCCAGATAGCTTTATTCTTATGGCATGTAGAATGGTATCGACAATTATTGTCTACAATAACTTTTATGTCATCTATAGATAGCACAAAGGACAATTTCTACAATATATCTTATTTCATGTGTCTTGTAGTCGACTATTGCATAAGAGGCAGTCTAATTCTCTGTGTTCTCTCTCTCTTATTCACATCATCTCATATCCTATGGTAAACAACTAACGTCATACCGTTGTATATACTCTTTGACTCCGATCACTACTTTCTCTAGTTCCATATGTAAGTTTCAACATGAGTACAAGAATTACGGGGCTAGCTGAAATTGCCTTAACTGTGCGATAAATGTTGTGAACTCTCTCTTCTCGCTAACAATGCATACCACGTAAATACTCTCACCAATATTCATTTCTGGACTACCACATTAGTGCACTAGCCAATAATGTTGTTGAGTTCGATCGAGTGGAGTGGGGCTGGGAGTATAAAAAGACTAGGAATGGAAAAAAATTAGTAATTTAATTAGAGTTAGGTTGGAGTAGATATGGGAAATGGAGGCACGGAAAAAAAACTCATTTAGTGATGAATTAATGAAGGGTAAAATAGGAACAAAAAAGCAAAAGTGTAAAACTTTGAAACGACCCTCACTTTTACTGGACCTAGCCATCATATTTAAATTTAATGAAAAATTAATTAAGTAAAAAATGATTCAATTATAACTAACTAAATAACATGAATGACCAAGAGATGGGAGAAATCTCACTGCATTCGAATACTAAAAGAACACAAAGTGATACGATTAAACCATAAAACAAGGGTACAAGATTTATCAAAAGACATCATACATGCATTCTCAAATGCATACAACATGTAATTAATTACACATTAGAGTGACAAATTAAGTCGTTGGTGCCGTAGGGAGTGAGTTTGTGCCGAGTATCTATGCTGAAAAACAAACCCAAAAAAAAAAATCTAAAGAGAGTTAACCAGAAAATAATCAGGAGAGAAGGAAGATTGTTGTCAGAACCCGTACGATTTAGAACATCGAACCATAGCGCTCATCGAGGATACCAGAACCATCCGAGGCTAGTTGGCACATCTTGGTATAGTGGCCTCATCATCTAGCCGAAACCATGCCACAACCCACTTAAACCTCACCACAGTTATCTTCATAAGAAACAAATCGAGCTACAATGCAAGGAGAACCCTAGGGACCTTCGATCAATAGAAAGCAACTAGCATTTCATCATGCTGTCACAGCTTTCTCAACCATAAGACCACGTCATCACCTCCAAATCAATCCCATGAAAAATCAAAATAAAAGCAAACCATAATATTTCAAAGGAATACTAAAATTTAGAATCAAATTAGCTAGGAAGTAAAGGGAGAAGTATAGATCCAATGGGGATGCACATAGATCCACCACCACCGGCACTGGATCCAGTCAGAGGAGGAGAAGAAGCGTAGGAGCTACAAGAGGTTGGGGAGTCATGCCCAGATCAGCCACCATCGACGCCTTTGGGCGATGGTGGAGGAGTGGTGATGACCAAACATGTCAATACCATTCCGGTTTAGCTATTCAAATGGAACATTTGGGTACCAGAACATTCTGGTATACCATTTCAAAAAAAAAAAGAATTTAATTATATATTTTTAATTTTGTATCTTTATTTAGTGAAAATAATATATTAACATTGGAAACATTTGATATACATGTATACCCCGACGTCCCTAGAGTAGTTTATAGTACTCTTATCAAACTGATGGAGTAAAAAATTCCAATAGTTCACTTAATAAACCCTACTCCACAGTGACTGGACATTGCCAAAGTCCTGATGTACCTTCCTGGCGCCACCACAACTAGACCTGGGACCTCCATGCTGGCATGGCACGACACGTGCTCGATGTGCTTCGGGCTATGTCAGCTCGGCGCGCCCAACCAACACCTAATAATATCACCAATTTGATTGCATATCCAATATTTAATAGCTCACTAATCAACTATATATACATCTATTTCATCAAATTATGGCTTTTGGTACGTACATACAAGAGAACATCTCTAGTTTATTAAATCAATGTTGATTTAAACATATGCCACCTAAGGATAAAAATAACCTAGTACTATTTTCTCGGATGCGTTGAATTGATTCCACTCTTACGTGGGACCCGCATCATTAAAAAATAAATAACTGCAACACAACAGCCAACAACTTCCTCTATCCATTGATACCTCACTACTCTTTGAATTATGGCTTTGGCTGTTGGCTTTGCCAGTAATCAAAGACTAGGTTGAAAATGGGTCCAATTGAATATGGTGACTCACATCCTAATCAACTAGAACTTGGAAAGGTGTGATACAATAATTTCTATATAGATCTTAATAGTATTAGGATTTCTACTTCTTTTTAGGGGAAAACTAAGGGCACTATATAAAGCCATGAGGGGTATGGGTCGTCATAGAGAATCAAAGCAAGAAACCAACTTATCCAAAGCAAGAGGTGCACAAGAGAATTAGAGACTATGTTATTTTTTAATACTAGATTCTTATATAAGGAAAGGATCTTCGAGTCCTAAGAGGTTCAAGAGGGTTTTGAAAGGGCGATAATCTTTTGTACTCTTTTGAGGTTATGTTTAAGGAATTTACGGGTAGCTTTGCTCAATCTCCCTCTTGTTGTGATTATTTCATCACTGTTATTTCGGATCTCTCTACGAGATTCATTGTTGATACCATGCACACTGCTGTCGTATCCCACAACTCTAACATGATCTAGGAACTGCTACGCATAAGGAGTATTGGAGTGTAACATGCCATAAATTAGTGGAGCCCTATGTAGTTGGTCAGCTAGTCTCATGTGTAGGGCCCTACATCTCTCACATCATTAATATTAGGGTTAGAGATGAAAATAGCAATACTTAGGGCATGTACAACCCACAAACGGGTTACTGTCTGCAAGTTCTTTCCACTTCACATACAGACAACTGAACAGATAGCTTGTACAATGGGTCGTCTATTTGACTGTCTGCAAACTGTTTAATGCATGTATACAGCCATGATCAAGCATGAATATGATTCCTGTATACCATTGTGTTGCTTCTTGATACAAAACAAATCAAGCATAAATAAGATGAACATAATTATAATATTTTTTAGAACCATCAATTAACGGAGAATAGGTTGCCAGTTGTAATAACAATTAACTCCCTAAATGATGTATTTCCAGCTAAATGACAAGCAACAATATGCATAACAAAGCCGGCAAGACATTCAGTCATCCTCAAAATTCTATTCTGACTTCCCCCACGTTTCAAGCCGGCAAGACATTCAGTCATGAGCTTTCCTCCATTCCTCCACTGACATATTTAAACCTGAAATATATGATGCAAGCAGACAACTACTACTTGAGTTCTCAAAATTATTATTCAAAAAGTAAATTCATGACACTAGGATGTCAAAAAGAAGTCATCAGAACTCATTAGGCTGGTAAGAAATATAGAAGATTCAGTTGTCCAAATGGCAGTTGCATCTCAACCACGAAACTGCACATACAAGACCATATCTCTCACATCAATTTACCTGCCAGTTCAATGTGCACACTTTGATTTACCAACAGATTAACCTAAGATCTTTGAATCCATTTGATAGCTGTACAACTGATTCGGCAGACAATTAAGATCTTTGCTATCTTGTATCTGTTGCACATACAACTAAAATTACAGAGCTATCTTGTACCTGACAAGGGCATGTTCATATTCACACTAGCAGCACAAAAATTAACTAACCATAGAGCAACAATTGAAATTCAACAACTGAAACCATAGAGCAAAAGTATGAACGTCAACAATTGAAACTAGTAGCATGAAACAACTGAAATTTCATACTTAACTAGCAGCATGAAATTTCATACTTAAACCATACCTCAACTAGCGGTGTTGTATGAAATTTTAGTTAGGAAACAACCGCTTCCTCAAACACTTCAGTGCAGCAACATGCTCATCTTTTTCTTCAGCAGAGAACCCTCCTGTGTCTCGTGAGAGGAGACAGTTGTATGTCTCCATCATCTTTGCTTCCATTTTCAGCTTCTTAGCTTCTTTATTCTCCATTGCTGCAAGATGGGCAAGTCTTGTTGCTTCAAGCTTCTCAGTTGATAATTTTTGTTGTACCTCCAGCACCTTTAAGCGATTTATGTGAGCTTCAGTTTGAATTTTGCTGAATTTATCCAGATTTTCCACATCTATCGTAGTTTCCTTCGACTTGCCTTCCTTTTTAGCTTCAAATGCAGCTTTCTTTGCTTTCTTTTGCCCCATTGGTCGTGGGCATTCATTAGGATCTATAGGCTCTATGTCTTCCATTACGTCTTTCTGTCCCAAAGCCTTCCTTTTACGTGCTTTCTTGAGCTCATCATTGTATATTACCCACTTTGGCTGGTCTCGGCAAACATACCAAACATCCATTAACACAAAATGTCCTACCTTCAGCTCTTTGTTGTCTTCCACATAGAACCTGTGGGCCATATCAATCCACTGCTAATCTGAATAACCACTAGTATATATTCTGCGAGAGCCTTCACCCAAGCACATTGGAAAAGGTCAGTCCACTTATTAATCTTGTGCCACCAGTCCTTGGCTTGCTTGGGATTCCTTTTCCTATGTGCTGGGGTTGTCATGTTGTATGTCTTAGCAACATCATCCCAGAACTGGTCGTTCTTCCTATCGGCTCCAGCGGTTGAGTCTGTTGAATTTTCCAACCAAGAGCTCATCTGCAATTGTATAGAAAAATGTTATCACATCGAAAATGAGATGCAAGTTTATTGAACCATGTTGTTGTACTGACCAGCCTAACATCTTCTTCTTGTGTCCATAGAATTCGCTTCTCAGTCCTACTGACCTCATCCCCGCTGTCCACATCAATGGGAACTTGGTCTGGCTGTGAAGAACCTCCAATGTCCACAGGCCTTGGAGCCTTGAAAGGTGCACAGTGAGAAGGACCACCGACTAAATGGAAATTTTGTGACATTTGCGACTGGTTGTTGAAAAAAGTCATAAATCCACCAGGGGGATATGGGTTGTTGTCCCTGCAAAAGTAGATGAATAATTAGAATCACATATCAATGGATTTGGCGCGCTTGGAAGGAAATCGCCGCCGCCTAGTGTTTTGGTGGGAAGGGAGAGAGGATAAATAGCGCGAGCGAATATTTGGTGCCATAGCCTCGGATTTACTCCGCGCGCAGTGGATCTCGGACGCTGACGACGACTCAAAGCAGGTCGTACAACGGCGCCCGTGCCGGCGATTTGTCCTGGGAGCACGCGCCCGTGCCGTCGTCTCACGAGGCGACGACTCGCTTCTCCCTCTTCATTCACTGCTGTGCAAGAAGGACCGAACTGCAAAATGGATAGCTTACAAATGGCTCTCCGCAACACGTTGTACGTGCCCTTACACTCTTTTAAGGGCACTCTTTTCTGATAAATGAATTGCAATAAATTAGGTCATTATTTTTTAAACGAAAGGAGTAATTTATGTGCTTTCTATATTCAATTATTTTAGATGAATTCTATATTCAGCTAGGATGTTACAACTAGCACTGCACGAAGTGCTTCAGATAGAGCCGTTGTGGGTTAGGGTTTGGTCATGCAGCGTGGAAGCTCATGCACAAAATCACGATGGCTTGGGGCACGATGGTACAAGGGATGGAAGGTATCGCATAGTGGTGGCACATGGGATGTGAAAGGGGAAGACACTACAACGGGGTGGGGAGGAAGCGAAGGGGATGCAACATTTTTGAGACGTGAAGCCGTGGACGTGGGTGGAGGTAAGATGGCCTTCATTCATTGGCTTGGATCGTATGATGACTCGACCCAATGGTAGCTTAAGAAGCTCTGGGCGTCCGTACACCACTATTCACCTTTCATCCTAACGTTGGTGTCAACAAAGTGGCATCCCTATTTTAAACTAGGGATGGATTCAGAATGAAAATAACGGGGAATCCATACATATCACACTTGTCTAATTATCAAGTAATGGTCAAACTGTAATTTTTTAACACATGCCCCTAAAATGTCAGGTATGGCCTTAGAGAGATGTTGAGTAGTTGAAACGTACCTCGTATAGGTACTAGAAAGGGTTGTGCGCTACGTTGTGTCGATCGATTTTAAGTGTGTGCTCGGAAGGTGAACCATATTTAACAACGTGAAAACATCCTGACATATTTGGATCCACCTCACATCAGAGATAAATAGATTGAACAGACACCAATTTTTTTCCATGTCATAGTTATAAACCTCACATATCATTGATGGCACATATACGACAACTGAACAACATAGATGCAAGAACAAAAGAAAAGGCACTAGCAAAATAAAGAATAGAGAAAATAGTTTTTTATGAAGTAAAAAATATTACTAAAATAGTTCACCAAATTCATCTCTCTCACAGAACCCATCAAAATTTTTAGGTCTATACTTTACCTTGAAATGTTTTGAACTACACACTTAAAAGTATGGTTTGAACAAACTACTTTCATTGCTCACAGGTCAAACCTAAGTTTGCAAATCCTAAAGGAAAAGCAATTGTCAATAGGCAAAGAGAAATCTATTCCAATGGTAAGCTGGTAACAAATGCAATGTAGATCAACAGTTTACGAAACATTTTTTCCATGACATGCTATGACCGAAAAATGGAAGGCCAAATCAAACCTTTCTAGCTTATAAAATTTAGATACATTTCGTTTGCCTGGTCGTGCACTGCATATCAAATACGAATGTCTATATTGGACTGTAATAGCTAGGCAATCAAATAGTGTCAAAACTACTGATAGTAGGTACACATGCCAGCAAATATGGTTGAGATCTATGATCTAACGAACAGTATAACATACTGTATCAGACACTACCAATTCAAGGTGAAAACATATGGGAATAATATGAATTGAACCTTACATCTTTTAGCTTGGGCATTTGCTGATAACTGTAACAATTGTGACCAGGAAAATCAAATGCTTTTATTAGGCATAGTTATGGTAAAAAAAGGTGTAACATAGAATACCTTGCAAATCAGATGAGCATGGGTGAACCTTGGATGTGAATCTCCTCATACCTTACAGGTTTGCAGACACCTTTCGAAAAGAAGAGAAAAAATATGAGAAGGATGAATCGAGAAAGTGTAGAACCAAATTTCTAATTGCTAACAACATGCACTTACCATAGGAACGACGGAGGGTAGCTGCAGTACAGTAGGCTAGGTATGTGTTCAGGGCCGCTTGTTGAGGCAGCTTGTTGAGGCACTTGCCTGCATCATGCAATGTTGGCACACTTTCCTAAAAAAAAGAGAAAACTATGCCAACCCAAAGACATCGTCTAGATCCCCACACATCACAAGCTAATAAGAAATTATGTTTATTTTTTATGTTTCAACATTTAAGGAAAAATCAGCTAAAAGTATTTCAGACATGGAAAATAGACCACCTTGTACAGAGATCACATGCACCGCTGGATATTTGTACTATCAATAATGAAGATATACCAACTGCTAGAGCAAAGCGAAGGTTACACTAAGCCTATTAACACCAGTACTTCACTCCCTTTCATATTATACAATGCTGCGGCTCCAGCCCAAGAGACTCTCTATCTAGGTATTCACAACTTCGATGCCTTTGACAAATGATTTTACTAAAAGTGGATAGTGTACAACAGACAAAAGAAAATTCTAATTGAAGCACTATAAGTAAAAAAAAAAGGTTACAATGCTATTCAATTTGTACTCAGCTAATTTTTCTTGAGCACAAAGAGATATCTGAATCATAATGAAGTGGGATCCTTGTCTGTGAACAAAAACGATTCAGAAGTAACCTGACAGAGTATATTAAAAGAATTGACTGACTATCTTTTTGTAACTCATTCATGTTTGCTTGAAAGGTCATAATGGCATCCTCAAAAGGGAGTTGTCCTAATACAACTATTTTAGGTAGAATAATGTAACATTCAAAAATTCACTTTCTTTAAAATTTAATTTTAAATTAATTATTTAAAAGTGTTTGGATTTTATTTGGATTATTTGTGTAATACTAGAAGAAAATATCAAAACTCCAATTCCAATCTGAATTCCAAATTTAAATTCCAATTTCAATAATTCAAATTCAAATGTCCAAATTTAAAACTAAATCTCCAGAAAAATATTCGTTCTATTTTTCTGGGTCTAACTATTTTTCTTGGCACTTCTCTCATCTTCAAAAAATTTTTCTTGGCACTTGTCTCATCACCAAAAAAAAACTTCCCCGAGGGTAACCCATCTATGACTGCTCCAAGGTGAGCACACCAGCACACTTAACATCCACGTTCCTAAGCAATCAACTACCAAATCTCCCTTTCTCTTTTCTTGGCTGATCCCCACCCTCCTTCCATTTATTATTTAAGGCTTGGGTACTGTTCATCTCCTCCAAAACATCCGAACAACAAACCGAACATAGGAACGATTTCTCTCTTTTCCTCTCCAAGCCAAATTACAAGCCAAGCTTCATCTCCCCTTTATGCCAAAATGAAAAAAACATCCTTAGTATGCAAGCAATCAAGTCCATCCATTTCCTAGTAAATTAATTCATCTGTTTTTCAGTTTTTAAGTTTTTAAACCTAGAAACCGATGTTGATTCATCTCGGTCGTTTCAATCCATTTATCTTGATTTTGCCCTATAAATGGGAGCTCCACCTCATATTCTACCCTTGTGCAAGTCTTTTGCCATCCCTCTCACCACGCAAAACTTCAGTGAAGTTGCAGCCCATGCCCATGCACTGGTCATATATTTGACCTCACCATCTTTCACTCCGGTGATCCTTTTCAAAATTCTTTTGTGTCACATGGTGTTCCCGAGTTTCATCAATCCTCATGCCAAATTAATTTGATTTTGGTGTAGGGAATTGTCCGGAATCAAGTTTTTCCCAAAGTTGCCCGAAATTGCTTCCCATCATCGATTCCTTGTCTCCAGTGAACTTTAGCCCATGCCATCACCTTTCTTAGATTGATCTTGTTGTGTTATACATGATGCTTTCCTCCTTTTCCCTAGAAACCCATCACAAATTTTCACTTTCGATACCTATCGGACCTGGATTTGACAATCCAGAATCCTATGTGATTCCACCACACTATTCTCTAGATCAGTTGATAGTGCTCACATATTCAGTACTGAACATCAAAGTACATATCATGTGGAAGCATAGATATAATAGTATACTTACTCATGGGCCGGTCAGGCTGAAATCAATAAGAAGTAGCAGCAGAAACGGGAACTTCACACAAGTGAGACCCTCAAGACATGCCCATAAGTAGTCAATTGAGATTCACAACCTAGTTTTGACCTCATTAGCTTCTTCACAATCGTGCCCAGGTGCATCATTGAACCGTAGTAATATGACTCTCCTGATTCTAGGATTGTTGAATGAGTGAGTATGAGTACAAACCATCGTGCTTAGTGAGCCAACACATAGAATGCAATTATAATTATTCATGGCTTTACAAAGGGTGGCTTAGGATTTTTTTATTTTCTAAATGCCTTGACAAATTACAATAATTAGAAATTCTTGGGACTTAGCAAATTTTTAACCAAAATAGGTTTCTAAATACGATAATGTTTGTTACAAGAGTACCATACGCTATTTCTTTTTGAGCATTAATATCTGCTTAATACCATCACTGGGATAGACATCCCAAGGCAACACAAATCAGGGCCATTCCTGCCCACCTTTCTTTCCCAATTCCATCTATAATTTTTTTAGAAATAGAACTATATCCAAATAAGTTCCCAAAGTCCACCCTTGACCGTGCGTACGGCTGTTCAAATAGCTTTTTTACTTTGTAGAGGTTGTACATCTTCACCCACAAGATATGATTATCTCATAATATTGGCCATTACATGTTTACTTAGGTGTGCGACTGAGTAATCATAACACAGCTGTTACAATGCATTTTCGTAGTGTGGTTATGCTCTCTAAGGTCTTTCTTTCGCATGATGAGGCCATCCCTTATAAATTTCCCTCTTGAGCTGTCACGGCAAAGGCAGGGATGAGGCCATCCACCCCTTTGCACATGTGCACACTTTCACATAACCACACTAGATCAATGCAAATTAGTAAGCTATGCCTACACTTTGTCAGCTTGTGGTTGCACTATTTTACACTTGGAGGTCAAAGTTGTATTTGGTCCTTAAGATTGTCTGGGCGATTCTACCATATTTCACACTCTCGTGCCCCTACTGCACCACACCCCCAGACCATCCACCTATACAATTAAGCAAGTTGGGATTTTTAGGGAGCATAACATAATCATTTACCAACTTACTAGCTATTTTCCATTCATATCCTCCCAAAACTAGCTTTCATGTTGAAATGATGATGAGCCAATTTAATGGCCCATAATAGTTACACAAAGTTAAGCATGGCATTTTAAACACATTATTTAACCATTATAATTATCAGTAATTGCTAGGGCGATAATGGATAATGGTACAATTATTTCAAGGAATGGAAATTTAGGCACATTATAACAATGGGAATATAACTAGAACTTTAAAGCAAACATACTTTGTATATGAATTAATAGCATGCAATTGTGATAATTTAAACTGAAATAATTTGCATAAAAATATAGGTTCAACATGATCAAAGTGTTAACTTGCTTTGCTCATTTTACGGTAGTCTTGATCTTACTCAATGCCTTCTTAGTTACTGGTCCAGAGCTTCTAGTCTTCATCTCTCTCTAGATCTCGACCTTGTTCTGTTCGTTGCTCCCTCGAGACTTCAATTTCTAATTATATGATATACAATCCAAATCCAAATAAATGCAATTACTTGAATCCAAATGAACTCAATTATTTTTTATTATGATTGGATAGATGATCTGAGACATGATTTGTTAGGCGTGGATTATTCACAGGGTCAAAAAGGGGTTTGAGCGAAGTGGGGAATGACAAAAGGAATAGTTTGCCGAGTAGAACTTCAAGGAAGGTTCACGATAAGGGAATATTCATAGGAATAATCCACTTTAGATTTGAAGATGGCTAGGTTTAGCTGACCATTGAATACCATGACTTGACCTATTTTGTTTAATAACTTTGTTTATTATTTTTATATTTATTAAGAAATTACCATGAGTCAGGTTAGACCAACGATATAAATATGGATTTACATGCGATCGGTTAATGGTTAATTATCCATATATCTTTTATTTCTTATCTCTGGGAATTCATTATATATTATTATTTTGAGGTTTAGCTGCCAAGTAATCGAAGGGTTTGAACATATGTTTAATTTAATAAATTTCTAAAGCATGGGATTATTTAATTACCCAATTGTTAATTAATAATAAATTTTAATTAGATTACTATTTACTAACAATCTGTGATTGTCAAGCCTTTCCATGGTTTTCATGTATTTCAAATAAAATGCTCCTATTAACTAGGTCCGGGTATTACTAGACTTCAAATTAGCACCTATTAGTTTGTTAGTGGATTATTCTCATTAGGGTCTAATTAATAGGTCGTAGTATCACATTGTCCACTAAAGTGTAGATTAGCGGGTTTATTTTTACTGACCAATGACCCAAGGGTCGTAATATTTTAATTGATGCATGAAATTGTGTTTTAACGTGATTCTTTAATATGAGATGCTCATTGATATTTTATGTGCCCTTATTTAGTAACTGGCATAGTTAAATTTTAACAAAGTCTATTCATGTGGGTCTTGCTTGTTGTATACTAGTATATTTCATGCTATTATTTAATTAAATCTATTGGTAAGATTTAATTATCGGCAACATGTTAATGCCAGGGATTATATTTAATAGGGCCCTCAGATAACTTATGGATTTCTAAACAAATATTGTTGGCTTCGAAAATAACCTTCTATTCAACCTGGTTTATCCCTTCAAGGAGGATAGCTAGTCAATGTGGACACCTTAATTTCAATATTAGTATCTTGTTAGTTAATTTGTTTATTCTAGTTAGCCATTATTTAACCTAAGTAACCCTAGCTATTATTTACATCTTCAAAAACTACATTTTAACATTTAGAGGTATTGATCGGCTGACTATAATCTAAGTAAGATGGTATTTAACATAACCATTTTAAATTAGATGCGGGTAGCAAGAGTATATTTTAATCATGACCTCTAATATAGATGGGTATTATTTTCTGTGACCAAGACATATTAGCTATTTATCTTAACCATAACTCAATTGTTAATTCAAATAAGCCTAGATATGACATTTGGTTCATATATAGTTAATTTCAATTGCACATGGCCTATTATTGCATTAATTATAATTATCGGTAAAATGAAACTAAGCTCCAAGGAAAATTGAAATGAACTACAAAATTGATGATTTTAGTTCCATTAGATAGATCTTGATTTTATATAAATTTAGAAATTTATTTCATCAAATTTGGACTTAAAATGAAGAAGTTATGCTATTTCAAAGTTTGTATGTTAAATTAATTCCAGAAAACAAAAAGGGAGAGAGAATTCTCTCTCTGATAGATGGGTCCCATAGAGATTTTAATTTATTTTTCTATTTTCTTTTTGAAATTACTCAATGCATGATAGGTGGGACCCACAACCTTAATTTCTTTTCTAAATTTTCTTTTAATTGAAAACCCACTACTATGACTGATATGTGGGCAAGTGCAGTCGGGTCTGCATGTCAGTGGCTCAATTCATCTAATCCAATTTTAAAAGAATTCTTTAAGAGGGATGGTCCACCTGTCACTGACTATAGCTATTTAAACCTGGCCTACATGTCATTGACGGCTTAATTCTAGCAACGTCATTAACTTAATCTAATCCTAAGTTTTAAATTAACCACGTGTGAATAGCTTTCTTCCTCCTCCCACGGTTGGAAGAGGGGCTTGTCGTCGACGATAGGGTGATCGGCTGTACGAGAGCATGATTGAAATGGGTTCCTCGTGCTTCCGTGCATCCTCTGGCCAAGTTGCATCAGCCAATTTGGCTAGTGCGACAGCCGATGGTGAACTCCGGCGACGGTAGAACAGGGCATACAACATTTAGGCACTACACAGTGTTTTAGATCGATTCATTGGTTGGGGAGGAAATAGGGACTACATTGAGGCTACCTGGGGTACCAACAGAGCTCGAGGATGTCTGAGGAGAACCGATGACATTAGCTCATGGTGGAGCGGGGTGGTGCACGGTGCCAATGGACTGCAGTGCCCCGAGCTTCAATCAAGGGGTTGGGAAGATATCAGTGACTGCCATAGATGCTCGAGGTTAAAGGAATTTGCCTAATTCTCACCAAAGCGTCATGGGCCAAGATGGCCAGAATTAAAGACGAAAGACTCCTCCGATGAGCTATGGCCGATGGTGATGCAATTCAATGGAGAGGGAGAGATAATAGGATGCGGCGAATTCGTTGGTGCCATACTCTCACTTTTATAGGTCGCGAGGGGGCCTGGAAGCGTGGACTGGTCTCCACGGTGTCAAGGAGGCATCTCAATAGCTTTAATGGCTGGCGTGAGTGGGGGTGTGGCTACAGGGTCATAGAAGTGAGGAAATAGGACGAGTAGGAGCGCAGTAGTATGAATCACGGGCAATCTCTCTCTCAATGGTCATCGGCACTGCGGTCAAAGGACATGACGATGAGCTAGGGGGAATGTAGGGTGGCAATGTGCATCACCTGGGCGATGCCACAAAAGGCGCGAGAGGACTTTGCGTAGGTGGTAGGGCAGCTGACAAAGCCTGGTAGCGCGAGTTGTGGGGGATCTCTCAGATAGTGAAGGGATGGCATGGCCGAGCAGGGCCAGCATGGCGAGGCTTGGCATGGCGAGGCTATCAGAGGTGAGTTAAGGCAGCTGTATGATTTGGCATATGACAGTGTGAACGGGGTAGAAAGATATGGTGCCTCTTGGTCAAGAGTTGCGACTGTGTGCGTGGTGCGACGCGGCCGGTGAGGCAGCGCATGGTGCATTGCACGGGGAGCACAACTCCGATACGAGTGAGAGGCGGCGGTCTCGCTCGTTTCAGCTTTTTTTCAGTTTCAACTTCTAGCTTCAGCTTTTTTTCACTATTCAGTAATTCATCTTTTTATGAATTTTTTGGGTTTTTTGTATTTTTTCCTTTGTTCTTTTGCATTGTCCGTGATGGGCAAATATATTTTTTCTATTTTTACATTTTTTTAATTTAATTATTCCCAAAAATCCAAATCAGCTACAGTGAAATTTCAGCCAAAAGTCAAAAGTCATCGCTAAAACGAACGCTTGGTGCACACACCAGCTAGGTCCGAGTGTGGTCAAGCGACGAACAGACTCGGGCAACAGCGTGGCCAGAGCAGCTGGGCGTAGCCAGCACATGTCCTAGCATGGGCAGAGTGGCCAGACACAGGGAGGAAGAGGAAATAGGTTGGGCCCATGGGCCAGTGAGCCAAATGGGTCTGGTAGGCCAAGCCCAGCTCACTTTGACATATATGTTTATATATTTTTATTTTTTATTTATATATATACAAACTTTGCTTGTATTTCAATTCAAATCCTAAGTTCAATTTCATGAAATTCCCACAATTGAGGCTGAACTCGCACATGCATTTGCTTCATCCTATCTTTCATTGACTTCCTAATTGCTTTATTGAAGCTTTGATTTTTTATTCCCCTTTTGTTGGGTTTGACTACCCCCTTAAATTAAATGACGATTGTCATTATTCATCCTTTCTAGCTCCGAGCAGGATGAGTCCTATGGCAATTTGGAGACTCATCTATTGTACTTTGGCTACCTTGGCCAGCAATAGGTTCAGAGAGCAATCTTTAGGGCGGTGGTCTTGTCCTTCACAGACAAAACAGGTGACTTTGCTCATTGGATACTCTCTTGGTGGGTGGTCTTGTTCACAACCCTTTTTCTCCATAATGTCTACATGCTACTTGGTTCATGGGATAGCCTTCTGGTTGATAGTGTTCCTTGCAGCAAGGATAGTAGGGAATGGGGAACTTGTAGCAATAATGCCCAGTTTGCCCGCATGTGAAGCATGTTCCTCTTATCATTTGATGTATTGGAGGACATAATTGAGTGGCATGTACTCTCTTACCACACTGGAAACATGTAGTATTTGGAGAGGTTTCCTGTTCTAGTAGTGGATCTGCTGCAAACGCAACTTGCTCCCTCCTGGGGTGATGCATGTTCTTCTTCGTTGGAGCTGTGGCTAGTGATGATATCACTCCTTCCTTATTATTTTAGTTTCTATTGGGGACATCTTCTCACATAGTGTCTCGGGTTACCACATTTGAAGTAGTTAGCTTCTTTGCCTTGCTTCTTTTGAGGTCACTTACTAGAGTACTGTTCGATATTTTTGCAATGGAAGCAATTGACATCTTTTTGAGGTTTGCTTGGTGTAGGGCCACTGTTATTTCCATTGTGACTGCTCCCTTTTGGCATTTCTTGTGGAGTGAGGTTAGGTGATAGCTTGTATGGATGGTTAGGGTTATGGTGGGCATCAACTATTAGTCTCTTTTTTTTACTTCTACTAGTGGTAGTCATCTTATTTCCAGCCATTGCATCTCATTGATGAGAATTTTGATTCACATGTCCTTTGTGAAGGAGAGGAAAAAATGAGGGTAGGATGTGGTTTCTGGTCTTGGTCCTCATGCGGGTTGAGGTTTCCAGTCGGCATCTTCTTGATGGTGTTTTTAAATATTGGAAGGTTGTGAGGTCTTTACTTGTCCATGATTGCCTTGGTTTGGCTATTCTCTGCTCTACTCTTTAGACCTGATGGTTTTTTTTTAACAAAAGGCAAGAGGGAATAGCATAAGACAAGGGAAGAATCACGTGTATAAGTAGCTACATCCATTCTAAATTAAAAAAGGTGCACTCTTGAAGCTAGGAAAGCTTTGAAAATCACACAAATTTTTAAAATCATGCTTTTTCTCATGAATGCGAAATACAATGCCCAAGGGCAAGAAGGTAGTACATAGAGTTCAAATGAAACTTGCGATAGTACAACGTCTATTCGTGGGGACACACATAGGAGGGTGCATGGTTCAACATTTGTAGTGCATTTAAAATGAGACCATCTTATCTTCACGAACATTTTCGACGTTCCTAACCTTAAATTTTGGAGTAAGGGTAAGAAAAGAGAGAATTAATTTCTTTTTGCAATCAATAGAAAGAAGGAGAGAGTATTTAGAGGGGATCTGATTGACAGCAACACTTACTCTTGTATTACTATTTTTTGGCAAATGAGACTTTTGTGGCAAAATGGTTTTCCAATGGTGGTTTCAAATATTGAATTTTGAAGTATCCATTTTTGAAAAGGAAGTTTTTTTTGCAAGTAAGAAAAGAAATATTTATCTAACCATGGGAAGCAAGACTAAGCATGGGAGATACGTTTTTACCAACATAAATTTTTCAAAAGTAACACCCCTCTTTTTTTCTTTTTGTTTCTTAAGCTAACCTTCAAGCTTTATTTTTGAAAAACAAGGTCTTTTTTGGGAAAAAATGTTTTTGAGAAATAAATTTGTTTTGAATTTTTGTGAAACAAAAGCGAATTATGGAGTAAATTTTGGTAATTAGTTAAACTTGCGAAAAATTTCCTTGCTTGTTAATTTTGGTTTGGCTTAAGCATAACCTTTCTTTCTTATAATTCTAAGCCTCTTACTTCATTTTGTGTGTATATGTTTAAAGTGTGTTTTTAATTTGCACTTAAATTTCCCTTTTCACTATCAAGGCCTTTTTACTCTATATTCCCCTACCCTAGCTAAAAGATCATCTTTTCATATTCGTGTTTTAATTTAGATTAAATTCGTATTATTTGAACCTGCTATTTGTAAATTTATTTCCAAGAGCTTCTTTTTTTTATCAGAAACTTCAATCAAACTATAGAAACTCCAAGAAAAACAAACTGCAAATAATAAGCATTCCAAAAATTTTAAAAATTACAGATTTTTGACATCTTGATTTTTGGAATGTTACAATACCTAGCCATGGCCGCCTAGGACACCTCGTGTTCCCATCTATCTGTTGGTGTTTTCTTCAATACTTTTATGTCAAAACATGTTCCATCCTCCCAGGTAGCTACCCTCTAAGTAGATTTAGTTTTCCTTCACCGAGCACAAAGATATCAAGTTTTCCTTTTTTTTTCCTACAGTCGTTATTCAATCATCGATTGTGTCACCTCTAGTGAGTTTCTGGCTTAGCCGACAATGTTCCTAGCTTTACCATGCTATGTTCTAGTGCATGCTCACCTTACTTCTCCGTATTTCATGCCCAGATACTGTACCTCTCTCCTACCCATGTCCTTACTGCCACTGTCACTGCTATGGGCCCTGTCGACTAGCGCTGCCTTTCGCCATCTCTTCCTCGTGGTCCTTGTGACCCATTTTGCTAGTCTCCCATGCCTCCCACCCTTCCCCTAGCCAGAGAAAGCCATGGCAGAGCCCTGCCTGGATGCCATGCTAGCTTTTCCTTGTATAGCTTTATCACATATGAAAGCATAGCCCAATGGTACGGGCTATTGTATGGAGAAATGAAGTCTTGAGATCAAATCCTTGGGAGTGCATGATTGTGTTGATTTCCAAAAAATGTTCTTTGAGACAGTGAAAAGCAGACCCCACCTATCATAGACTAGAAAATTCCCAAATTCTAGCAAAATAAGATTCTAGAGAATATTCCCCCGTTTTGCATTTTCTAGAATTTCTATTCCATTCGATCTTCCAAAAGCCTGTTCTCCATCATCCGAACTCCGAATCTAATGATTGAAGTTTATAAATTCATCTAAAATAATATAATTCCTTCAAGTATATATTTTATATTTTTGTAATTTTATTTATTTATTTATATTTCCCATTTTGCGTGTAGAACCTGACGTCGCCGAAGAAAGTCTCAACCTGCAACAAGAATGTGAAGTCAACATCCAAGAAGACAAGTCTCCTTTGATCATTTTGTACCTATGTTTATCAAAATTATTTTATTATTTCAAATTTAAATGTATTGCTATGTTACATAAAATGATAACTTTTGTCTTAAGGATATTACTTAATCCAATAATGATGTACCCTCATTTTATGTTGACAACCATGTACCTTTGTCGCCCTAGGCTTTCCTTGTTGTAGTATTGAGATAATATTGTTATTTGATAATTTAGAATGGTAATAATTACTAAGTGTAACATCCTGATTTTCAAAGCCTTTTTAAAGCTTTTAAAATAAAATTCACCATTTGGATTTTCTGGATTTAAAATAAGCTTAAAATATTTTTTATTAATTAAAGGGATTTAATATGAATAAAATAGATATTAACATTTGTGTTAGCCATCGGACACGTATCAGCCCAGGCCCTACCCACTTGAGCCGCAAGATCCCAACGTAGCCATGTGTTAGCCATCGGAGAGGCATTGCACTGTTCACCTGTGCCGTCTAAACTAGGCCGTCCGATCTATCACGTTGACGTGTGTCGTCCATTGGCTGGTCGGGCTACTGTTCTTCATGTTCAATCAGGAGTCACGGTCATTTCCACTGCTGCCTCGGTGTGCATACCCAACGGGTCTCTCCGTCATCTCCGAGCCAGATCCCTTGGCGTCTATGCTATAAATCCCACCGCCTCCCTCGAGTTTCACATCTCTCGTAGCTACCAATGTCATCTCCGTCAGTCTCGCCGTTCGTGCCGCACGCAGCTGTCATCACCGAGATCCACCGTCGCCATTGCCGACTGCCAATGTCTTCCACGTCGGTGGCCACCAGCTTCATCGACAAGGTTTTCATCCTCGTCGTCGTTGTCGACCACTCGTCTCGCTACTGTTCACCGAACCACTGTCAGTGAGATCCCGCTCCCGTCAAGCCGTCTCGCATCGCCTCACCTCGCTTCACCAGCCGCTGCTCCCCCTGTCGTGCCACCCCTCGGTCTGCGTGCAACACCGCTGCCTCGACCGATGCACGCAGCGCCCATTCGCTCACCGAAGGGTCGCCTTGCATCTCCTGCCGTGCCATGCGTTGGCTTCCCGACCGTTCGATTTGCTACCAGTAGCTCCAGATCTAATCTATGTCATTACAAGCATCGATTTGCTAGCCGTGCGTCACCGTTGGATCGATGTGGTTTCATACTGCACCTGCGTCGGCCAATGCTTTAGCTTCTCTGTGAACCCAGACTACCGTGTGCTGTGAGACTGGCAGTGGCTCCTACCTATCAGATGCATTGTACCGTAGACCCATGAGCCAGCCAAGCCAAGTCAATAGCCATACAAGCATGCCACCTCAGCCTTAGAGTCCACGTGTCGCGCCACGTCAGTGCCACATCAATACCACATTAGCATCTGAGCCATCCTAGGTGCCACGTCAGCATGCCACATGTCAAGCCACGTCAACATGCCACGTCAACCCTACCTGCCACCTGTCAGTCCAGTCAACTACCATGTGTCTGCCACGTTAGCCCTAACCATCACATCAGTAAGCCCAGTCGCCATGCACTGTTCTATGAGCTAAGTTCACTGTAGACCCACTATTCCATGTACCGAGTCCACAACATAGTAGAATTTCTGATTTTTCAGTATTTTTCTTTAGATTTAATTTTTCAAGAGCCCGTTCTTCTCCGTCCTAGCTCCGATTGACCCCATTCTTTATTCTAAATTTATATAAATTCAAGCTCTATTTTTTTTTCTAGTTTTAAAGTTTTTAGAGTTTATTTTAATTTTATTTGATTTTATTTTTATACCTCGATCGCTTTCTCTATCATTAGATCGTGCCTTTAAAGGAGGAAAAGCACAACTAGAAGATCAAGAATTCATAACTGAGCAAGACCAAGGCAAGTCACGTCCTTTAATCATATTAAACCTAGTTTTCAAATCTATTACTTATTTATTTTATTTTAAATTATCATGCATTGCTATTTTATTACAAACCCCTGTACCTGGTAGTTATTGTTCAACTTGATTAATCCCACACCTTGATTATTTGAATGCCATGATACCATTGTCAACATAGGATGGGTATTTATTTAGTAATGCAATATTAGATGTCACATGGGTTGTACATTTAATATGATTAGCTATGATTATAGATATGTTGGGTTTATCACACATGTGATCAAATATTTAATTAGACTTAATGAGATATTACATCAATGTTGGTGTCACAGTTATAAAATTTGCGTGCCATTACAATGGTTTGTTATTGGTGTTGGTTATGCAAAATTAGTTTTCATTTGGGCGAGTGATCGTGCAGTAAAGGGAGAAGTATGGATTCACTTCGAGGGATGTAGAAGTCTCTCTTGGATAATGTCTAAGGACTTAACTTTGTATACTATTGATCTGAGTCTTACCATGCAAACTATATGTCTATTATGGGATAGACCTAACTGATTAATTTGTGATAATTCAATTTCAATTTGCCATTGAGTTGAACATGGTTGCTGATTTCTATGAGATGCAAGAGAGGGCAATTATCAACTAGGTGGTTAACCTACTCGATGGCAAAACCTTAGCGGGCAGAATTGGGTTGAGGTTGAACATTGTAAAGGCTTGTTGTGATTTTTTTAATGTGAGGATGATTACATTGTGTGGGTATAATTGTTTAACATCTACGGAGTATAAAACTATTCGAATAGCTGTGTCCCTAGTTATGGACAATACTCGGTGATTTTACATGAAGTGTAGTTATTTTTATAAAACTTGGGTTGGATAACTTTGGGAAGTGGACAGGTAGTTCACTGATAGTTTATTAAGTCGATGGTTAGTTCACTTATGGTCTATTTAATTTCTTTGATTATTTATTTATTGCTAATTTCTTGTACACCGAGCCGACGCAATGTATGCGGTTGATGCAAAATCGCATCCACGAGGCAGCGGCCCCGAGAAGGAATCTTGTTGCAACATTGTGTCACATTGCAGAGCAAAGTTGCCTCGTTGGGTCATGTCGCTGCACAAAACTGCCTCATTGGGGCAAATCACTCCGCAAAGCTGCCTCGTTGGATCATGTTGCAGCGCAAAGTTGTCTCGTTGGGGTCACGTCGCCATGCAAAAATACCTCGTTAGGTCCGTGTGAATTAATGTGATCCAAAGATGGTGAAGTTATAGTAACAACATGTAAACCTGTTTGAAGATAAACGCATGGATATGCATTAAATAGGCATACATCATATAGAAGAGTACAAGAAAAAAATGCAACGATACTGAAGAGAAGATACATAAACTCATGGTGCATCCATCCGTCGCTTGCCTCAATGACGTAGGTGATCCTCAGGGAATGTAAGCCTATTAAGGGAGCAACATACGTCTTGAAAGTTGTAGTACGAGCACTGGGTGGGAGGCGGGGCTACGGAGAACTCATTGTAGGTATCCGGGCGAGGGCCACATATCGTCCACACAACTTGTCAAAGAGGGGTCTACGTCCTACAGGAAGGGTACAACTGGGTTAGGGTAGAGGTTCTGATGTTTGCAATGCGTAATCGTGCTGGAAGGCATTTACCTATGGAGTCCCAAGTGCAGATGATGAACCATGGCCTTGCTGTCCAAATTGCTCTCTCCAGACCTATGAATTTTGTGCAATGCATTAGTTCAGTGTAGCGTGCAATGAAAAAATTGCATTAACTATGTTACAATGTACTGGCGTACGTGGCTGTGCGGATGATGATCCTTTAGGGCAATCAGCACCGTAATGCTGCATAGTGTATCCTTCATACATCTAGCTGAACTACTAGTCATTGTCATGTAGGTTGGGCTGAATGCCATGTGCAAACATGGGCAACGCGTCATCCCGATGCTGGGGTGAGTTAGGGTCACTGTCTGGAGTTGTACCCCATCGTCCCGGCAAGTAAGTCTGATCCCTTATCTGCCGCCATGGCGACGATGGCTATAGCAGGCTATTGTCCCCTCGCAAGTGCTGCAAAAACAAATGGTAGTGAGAGATACGTTAGAAATGAGTTCAGAAATAAACAATGAGGACAATAGCTGGTAGCTAATGTATCACTAGCTCGAGGCATGTGGAGGATGAGCGACCATTGCTGCGGTGACTCTCAGAGTGCAACAGCTTGTAGCTAATGTATCACTAGCTGGAGGCATGTGGAGGCATGTGGAACATGTGGGTGGAGGCTGTCCTTGCCATCCACCTCGTAGCACAGCAATGTTGCTGTGTTGACCACAAGTGATGGTCCTCATTGTCACCCTCATGTCATCGTAGATGGTGCGCATTGTACCTAGGAGGTGATCAATGGTGTTAGTCATCCCACGCCGTAGAGCATCATCAGCCTTGCTAAAGATACATGGAGGCAGTTGTACTGCAAGGAAGCCAAAAGTAAGTTAGAGATGTGTTTGCATACAAGAAAACCACAAAGAATATTTTACCATCTCATCATGGCGTGCTGCCCGGTGAGGGTCTGGACCTGCTCATACAATGGCGTCGTGTGTGACCTCCCCTGGACGCTGTGGTGCTGGCCTAGTTAGCCTACACCTGGTGTGTGAAATGTACCACCTCAAGTATGTACTGTATGTCTCGACTTCATATGGTCATGCCTTGTGCACGATGTCCATTGCCACCGTCTTGTCCCATAGCTCTGTCCACAGTAGTTGTGCCTACCTCCAGTCATCGCTTCTCCATCCTTTCCTCATTTGCCTATAAGTGAATTTAGACATTACACAATTGACAAAAAGAGATGAAACTTATAGGTTAGCCGATGAAACCAAATAACAACATACCCGTGGGACTGCACTGCAAGAGGTTGTCCAGGTGGTAATGGCACCTGCTGGTAAAGCCTAAACTATCTCATGACCCACTGTGGGGAGTAAGGCTTGACGATATAGGAGAACACCAAGTGACAGGTCATCAACCAGTACGTATGGTCCTGACTGCACTGAGAGGACAAGCTATAGGAGGCTGTGTCTGCAATGAACTGTGGAGTCCATAGGCACCAGATGACCTCATACTCATGTAGAGTCTCAAACAGTTGTGGAACTCAGGGTACACATGCCTCGGTCTCTCCATAGCCCACCCTAGCTAAGCACGTGTCCAACAAGTATCCATTGTGGGGCCCTCAATGGGGTCAATGACACCACCCTAACCGTATAACTCAAGGATGAACTGGAAAGGGTGCACAACAGTCCGAAAATATAGCCTGCCAGTCAAGAAGTGTTCCTATGACCACAATTACAGCAGGGTGTAGCATACCGTGAAGGCTAGCTCCTTGGCCATACTACGCTGTGAAGTATCACACAAGCCTTGGTACGTGGCGCAAAGCACTACGGAGCTCTAACTATACTGTGGCATCTTCTTGGGCCAGGTGTCCACCAACACCTCAGCAAGATGGATGTAGCTAGGGCATATACCCGATCTCCCTGAGTTATAGAAGACAAGACCCACCCAAATAGGAATAACAAGTATGCAAAGTAGTGTGTCTGCACTACCTCCTCAGTCGCCTGCACTAGGAAGGTCATGTACTATTGTAGCCATGAATGTGGTACACCTGATATGTTTCCAGGGATTGGGTGATCGAACTTGTTAGCCATACATATCTTCTAGTCTGCTCGCTTGAGAGGTGGCGCTACTGCAGGATGCCACAACGGTAGACCTATAAGAATAGTGATGTCCTCCAGAGTAACAGTCATCTCCTCCACTGGAAGTGGAAGGTGTGAGTCTCCGGTCTCCAACAGTCCCCGAGCGCAGACAGTAGTGTTGCATTGAATTGAAACACGTGCGTTAGGTACAACATGCATGGTGTCATCTTGAGTCTGTACCATCTCTTGAGGAACATAGAAAAATAATTTAGTCTGCAATGAAAACAAGACGTACAACAAGCAAAATAAAAGCGAAGCATACGATAGGAGATCACAGAGTGCCTACTATTGCCTAATTTAGTACAATAGAAATAAATTAAAGGCATGAACATCACCATGTGATAAAGATTATAGTGTTCAAAATGTACGAACCATTGTGCTATGCATTGCAACACAAACATAGACAAATTGAAGGCATTACCACAAACGAAGCATTGTTCGACATATTTCAACACATACAACATGAGAACAAATAACAGAAGTGCATCTAAATGCATTACAATAAGACAACATCATGACATAGGCAATAAAACTTGGTCTCTATGGTGCATTGCTTGAATTAGGCCTATTTGGGTAGTTGCTGCTGTAGTGTCCAACTGTCTTGTAGAGTCTGTATGTCGAGTGCCTAGCCCATTGCCCATGCTGTCTATTATCCATGTCATTACAGATGTGGCAGGACTATTGTCTTCCATGGCTAGCCTGCTTGAATGCGTCGTTCGGCACTCACTTCACTTGCCCTAGCTAGAGATTCCTTTAATGCATGTCTAGCTTGTACAAATTGAACTTAGCACTCTAAGTGCCATACAGATGGTGGATGTCATAGTACTCCGAGATGTAATACACCAAGGCTTAGCACCACGCTGTGCACACTGCGTACACATGGGAACATGGCTTGTGAAGAAGCTGTGGCTTATTGTAGATGCAGGATGCTTTATTATCAATCGTGTAGACTTGTTTAGAATCCTTTTTAGCCTGACCCATGACATACTTCTCCCTGAGATAGATCTTAAACTTCTTCCTAATACAATCCATGGTACGAGTAACGTGCGAACAAGCCTTGTTGATCTTGTTGTCCATGCACTCCTACATTACTTTCGAGAATTGTTTACCTTCCTCTAGATGCTTCTTTGCCCTCATGGCTCTGTTAATGAAGTACCCGATGGTACGGTTTCAACTCTTCTCAACGATTGTAGTGATCGGTAAGGATCAGATACCCTTGAGGACACCATTGTACACCTTAGAGATGTTGGTTGTCATAATTTCATACCTTGCACCACGGTGTCATGGAGCAGATACCATTCCCCCAAGTCGAGTGCGTGCAATTTAACCCATTGTGTAAACCCTCCAACTCGCACGGACCCTCCCACCGCTGCCTATTGTTCAACATCATCCGAATGCCTCACATACTTGCAAGTCTCCTCATCGAGCTGTCTCCACATGTCCTCAAATTTTGACCTTTAGTTCTACATGCATAGCTTCTTAAACATCTTCATCAGGTCCTTACTACGAAACCTTGTGTGAAAGTTAGCCGCGAGATGCCTCATGCACCAATAGTTCCTCACGTCATTTCATTGGAATGGTGACTATGTCTCGTTCTACATCATGCTCAACACGGACAGCAACCCAGAATTGTGGTCGGAGATGACACACACATCTGGTCGATCTTGAGCCACTGCTTGCCTCAATTTTGCTAGGAACCACAACTAGTTATCTGTGTTCTCATTCTCAACAATTGTGAAGGCCACGGGGAATAACTGGTCATTCGCATAGGCTACAACCACGGTGAGGATGATACCCTTATACTTGCCAGATAGGAAGGTGCCATCCACTGTTAGCACAGGATGGCAATACTTGAACCTTTGATCACCTGATGGAAGGCCTAGAAGACTCTATCTAGAACAAAGCAATTTGGCCCCTTCATAGGATGCACCCACTCCAGCTTATTAATATATGTGCTGGGATTTAATTATGCAATTTGATGGGGCATTCTTGGGACTAGGTCGTAAGCCTCTTCGTATGTGCCGAACATATGCTTTACGACCTTCTATTTTGCTCGCCATACTTTGTTGTAGCTAACTGGAAACCCCACCATATTGATAACATCTGCCAATAGAATGTTTGACAAAATAGAAACATCTATGACGATGAGGTGGCTTATTAAGATTGCAACATATGAGGGTGTCACGTTGTGGTGCCTATAAAGTGGCTCATCAACCTAGCATGTGTGATCCTTTAGTACTGTTATCCAGAAGTCCAGGGTTGCACCCCTTAACCGCTACGCATGGACCTTGCCAAGGAAAGATTCATCCACACACTTAACAATATAGGTGTCAGAGTTGGACCTGCGCACCCGATACGTCTGGCTAATGTTAACGACGTATTTGGCAATAGCCTGCTAGGCATCACTCTTATTAGAGATGTGCTGCTCTAAGAATAGAGTGTTTTCATTGAATCCCCACTATGCCTCCTCTAGCTATGGTAGAACTAGAGATGTCACTGTGTTGTCATCCAATTTAGAGGAGACATAAGCAACGTCGGTGGTCACAACACCACCTAGTACGCTTCCTGTAGTAGCTTCTCTATATTCCTCATCTCCAGAACTAGTTGTTTCCACATCCTACTCCTCCTCACTTTCCACCTCTCCCACCTAGTCGGCAATGTACATGTGGCAATCAATATGGGCTACCCACCATCTCTCAATGCCTTTGTTCAGCTTGAAATTCTCCACACACCTCCTCAGGTCTCTATCGCCCACTTCCTTGCCCGCATCTGCACCAATAGCACCATCCACATCACCACCAAAGACCAACACAAGCACTTCATCAGCAGTAACTCCACCGAAACCACCCATGTCAGATGGTTCCATCCTCTCCACAAACTAACATACACTACCGGCCTCGTGTATATCGCAGCAGTAGGGTTGCACACAACCTCCATGTAACTGCCCCATGACACATCACTTGTCACCTACAGAAGTTGCCAAAATGTCTCCCCTGCACCACCCACCACTGAGGCATACAATGCATCGATATGTAGCTTCTTCCTTGTAGTGGCTCAATCGAATGCAGAATGCACTCACCTCATTAGCTCTGAGAAGCTCATGTCCTTCAGATCCAGCTCCCGGATCATGGTCTAGTCACAATTTGATAACTCCATCACATACGGTCTATCATGCACAAGACCATTCCCATAGAACACTAACAAATCATGAATGTCCAACATGACGTACTTGACACAGATGTGTATGAAACCCATTTAGTACATGACATGCAATGATCCAACCATGTAACAGCTACTATTGTATGTTTGTGTGGTTCTGGCTAATAATGTTTGTGATTTTTGAATTTTCTAACTTTTAGGGTTCATGTACAAATTAACACCCGTTGCATAATAATTATTTTGCAATGCACTATGTATTTTTATTTTTTCCATCAAATAATCTATGTGCTTACAGCTAATTATGTTTCTATGTTTTGAAATTTTTGACTTTTACATGACTTGTAAAAATTAACACCTTACACATTGTGTAATAATTATTTTGTTACATAGTACATATTTTTTTTATTTTTCCTATCAAATAGTCTCTGTGCTTACATCTAATAATGTTTTTGAGTTTACAAATTTCTGGCTTTTATGGGACATGTAAAAATTAACACCCTACATTTGTGTAATAATTATTTTGTTATGCACTACATATTTTTTATTTTTCCCGTCAAATAGTCTATGTACTTCCAGCAAAAAATGCTTTAGATTTTTGATATTTCTGACTTTCGCGGGACATGTCAAAAGTAACACCGTACATATTGCATAATAATTATTTTGTAACACCCTAAATATTTTTAATTTTTTTTTATCAAATAGTTTGCGTACTTCTAGCTAATAATGCTTCAGATTTTTGAAATTTCTCACTTTTATGGGATGTGCAAAAATAAACATCCCACACATTGCGTAATAATTATTTTGTAATGCAGTAAGTATTTTTTATTTTTCCCGTCAAATAGTCTATGTGCTTCCCGCTAATAATGTTTCACATTTTTAACAATTCTAACTTTTACGGGACATATCTAAATTAACACCCTACACATTGCATAACAATTATTTTCTGACGCACTTAGTATTTTTAATTTTTCCTGTCAAGTACTCCGTGTACTTACAGCTGACAATGTCTCACATTTTCAAAAATTTTGATTTCTATGGACAAGGACAAATTAACAACCTACACATTGCATACTAATTGTTTTCTATCGCACCTATTATAACAATTTTCATTGCATGCAAACTCATTTAGCTATACACAAGCAATATCACACACGTAATTACTGTGACTAATAAATAATTAATGACACTACCAACACTACATCTTCTAAGTCAACTATAGGCGCATACCAAATACACAAGGCTAACTACTACTTTTCTGGACTAAAAAGCTACTATTTACCTAATCACATGCTAATCATATTAGTAAAACTATAGTCGCATGTGGATGAAAATTACCTTTTCTTCGTACCCACAAGCTGATCTACAACTTTTGCAACGATGCAAACTTCAAATTCAAAAAACCACTCAAAAATTGGCTTCTCCACAGGCTTCCTTCCTTCTTCCCTTCTCTCCCTCTCTTGGTCTCTCCTGGATTGTAACATCCCAAAAATTTTATTTTCTTGTTAAAGCATTTTCTAGAATTTATTGGATTTTCCTGGATTTAATCCCAAGCCTTAAAAAGAGAAAATTTAAAATTTCCATTTCATAAAGTCAAAAATAAAAGTATTTCATTTTACAAAGGTCAAAGTAAATGCATCTCATTTTATTAAAGTTAAAACTGTATTTATATTAATTTTTAGGAATTTATAGAGATTTAAAACTCTCCCTTTTAAGTCAAATTGTGTGTTTGCAAAATATAAGTATCAAATTAGTTTGAAACTATTTTTATTAAGTCTAAAATAGTTCCAGAAGGTTCTCTGAATTTTTCTGGAATTTTCAAATTTTATTTGGTATTTTTCTGAGTATTCTAAAGCTTATTAACATTTATGAAAATCAAAAAGAAATTAAAATCCCAAAACCCCTCCCCAGCCGCCAAGTGTCAGCCATCGGGACAATCCACGCCGCTGGATCTTTTCCTAGCCGTCCGATCTAACTTACCGATCCATCCCGCCTTCCCCTCTCCTCTGGTCGACGCGTGTCAAGCATCGAGCCATCCGCCTCCCCGCCCGATCTCACTTACCGCTTCGCCCGTCTTCCTCTCCTCTCCAGCCGACACGTGGTGTGATCGGGGCCGTTCGCCATTGTCGAATCAAATCCCGCTCGTCCGCAGCCACTTACCCCTTCGTCTGAAACCCCAACGGCTTGGATTTAATCTCAGTTGTCGGATGGAATCGTGGCCGTTCTCTTTCACTTACCGGTTCGCACTAAATCCAACGGGCCGCACCCTCCCCCACCGCCACTTAGCGCGCATCCGACCATCGCCCCGTCCCTTTCCTTCCTCCCCTTCTCACTGACCGGTGGGACCACCTTGTCAGATCCGTCGTCCCCGATCGGTTTCCTTCTTCCCCGCGCAATCTCCGCCACCACCGCCGCCATTAAACAGAAAACCAAAGCTTTAAAAGCTTCGATTTCTTAGACAATTACTCTCCCGCACTACTGCAAATTCAAATTACCACCTCCCTGCATCCGTTTAAGGCATAACTAACCCCAATTACGCCCTTTTACTCCATCGCATCTTTCCTCTCCGGCCGTTTCCACTCCGGCGTGCTACACGCGCCTGTTACTGCCTCCTCTGGCCTATATAAGCCCTCCTCGAAGATCCCCTCTCCACACCGCCCCTCCCTCGCCTCTCAATTGGAACATTCGAGCACCAGAGTTCCCCCGAGCTCGATTCTCCCTCTACCGGCTTCGTCGACTCCGGTGAGGAATTGCCGCCGCCTCTGGCCTCCCCGAGCCTCACCGACGCCTCCGACGTTCCTCGTGCCCCGGTGATCCCCGACGACCCCTTCCCCGAGGCGTTGCACCACCGGAGCCCTTCGCCGCCGTCGACCCCTTCTTTGACCGCCACCCCTCTCTGCCGTTCATCCGCTCCGGCCGTCCCCGTTAACCGCGCAAGGTACCAGTGGACTCCCCTCACTCTCCTCTACGTTTTAGTGCCCTCAGCCGGCATTGCCGCGCGCCAGAACGCCGGTGGCCATCGGGCCCCGTGCACCACCTCCGGCCGGCCGGGCCACGCCGACTCACCGGCCGAGCCGGCGTGTGTGGCGCCCGGTGGCTGCCGATCGCCAGCACCACGCCACCACGTGGGCACCGGCGCCACCTGCGCGTGCGCAACCACGTCGGCATATTGCCATGACGTGGCAGCCACGAAGCAGCCATGTGGTGCCAAGTGGCAACCACGTGCAGGCCACGCCAGCCTCCTTTGCCATGTCAGCCCTACCGGTTTTTATTAAAATCCGAAAATCCTTGATGACGTCATGCCAACACAATAAATCCGATTTTTCAGTATGAAAGTAAATCAGTCGAAATTAAATTCCTGTGTTGACGTCATAATCCGTTGTTTTCTTTAGAAAATTATTTCAGGCTGACGTCATAAATGTTTTTCGGTTTAAAAATAAATCCAGAAATTGAGTATTTTCTTTTTAATTGAATTTAAAATTTTGGAAGGCTATAACTTCTTTATTTTAACTCCACATTGACCCATTCAAATTTCTAAATTTTTCTAAAATCATGAACTTTCCATTTCTAGCCTCCTTTTGAATTTTTGAATTTATTTGAATTTTTGTTTTGAATTTCTTTTGAATTGGTTCTTTACGTTAGATTTTGACGATTCCGGAGAGTTTGTCTTCGACGAATCCCAACAAGACTTCGAGTAAGGCAAGTTACACATTTGACCATGTTAAGCCTAATATTTTAAATTATTTATATTGTTTTACTGTATATGCATGCGTATCTTTATTCAAATGTAATTCAAATTTGATTTGAATCTTAGATATACTCATGATCCTTTGTATATGGCCAATTTGAATCTCGAATTCATATACCTTGTCACCCTAGCTGAAAACTAGTTAGTACTATAGTATTCACTAGAGATTTTATAGAAATGCTTAGCCTGGCTTAGTATAATTTTAGGTGGAATCAACTATTTCACATGAAATGATAGTTCCTCTGAAGTCTTGACTTCGGTGAGTCAAGGATGGTTTATCAAAATGGTTTAAAAATAAAAGTATAAACTTATGATTTGGACTTAGGCTTTTGGTTAGGTGGTGGGATGCCAGCATGCCTCGTGTTTGGTGACACCTGGATGATTGTCGTGCATGTGGGTCTGAGGTTTGAGCCTAAGACAATTAAGGACCGTTTCTGTGAACCATTTTACGAAGTCGCTTCGTACTACCACAAGTCCGGTATGGGACGGACCTGGCTAAGTAGATTGTGAAGTTTCAAATATAGTTTCGCTATAGGCTGAATGTGAGCGTGGCGTAGGCCGTGAGAAGTCTCACATGGCACCAGAGGGGGCTCCAACACGTGGATTCGAGTTGTGGTGAAATCATAGTGGCGGCGTGACTGTTTTGGCTATGGATCTTTGGAAAAGCCTTGTCGTGGAATCCCCACCGCACACCTAAGGCAGTGTGTTGATTGCGTGGCTCAAGCGGGAGGACACGTCTTGTGGGTAAAGTTGTACACCTCTGTAGAGTGATAATCTATCCTGGATAGCCGTGTCCACGGTTATGGACATGATGAGTAGAGTCTTCACAGATTAGACTTGGTTTTATAAAAACTTGGTTTTTAGCAAGCAACAGTGAATTTGTCAATGGACCGGGTGGGATGCCCGTGGTTAGATTAGTGTAGGTCGGAGCCTACACTAACGCTATTACTTTGTCAAATAATGTTCTTATGAAGTATTAAAATTCAGCTTTTCATACTTATGTTATTGTATTTAAATTCAAGTACTGCTTTTCCGCAAATTACCTTAATTAAGCCTCCCGTTGAATTCCATTATGAATGCATTCACTCTATTATATTCCCAGTGTAACTTGTGGAGTACTTTAAAGTGCTCACCTTGCTTAAATCCGTTGCCAGACTTCGACGGTGAGGACTACTTCAGCGAATAGGACGCGTCTTACAGTCATTCGCCTGTGGGAGGCTGGATGGGCTGATCTGCTACCGTTATATTTCTACTGCTTTTATTTCTTTTGTTGGCCTTGTGCCCTATATTGTAAGACTTGGCCTTAAGGCCCTTATCTTCACTTAATAAAATTGTGATGATTTTGCGTGATATACATCACTGTTTACCCCTGTGTGCACTAGCTTTTTCTGGGATAGTGCGATTTACACAAAGGGGCTTGGAGTGTTGTTCCGGGTCTCGACCTGGATCTAGAGGAAATGGCAGGGGGAGACACAACTCTGGCACCATTTTATTGCGTAGAGAGGACAAACCAGACCGAGGGGCAGTGGTGAGGCGGTCGACGCGTGCACGCACAACGCGTGCGGGGCAAGGCTCCACTCAGGAGCTGACGTGTGTGCAGGGCTGCACTACTTCCGCGGAATGGGGTGCATGCATAGTTATTGAAACCGGACCGGTCATCGAACCGCTTGAGCTTCTGGTTCACTGGTCTAACCAGTAATTACCTGGTCAAACCGCCGGTTCAACATAGCTTAAGCATAAATATAACTTCCACATAACATGACATGTTGTCTGCTCACTTGGCTAGCAGGACGGTTCCACAGCTGCCAATCACCAGGTCCTGGGTTCGAATCCCTCCTCGCTATATTTTTCCCAGCGCGCTGCACATAGTTGTTTTTCCTTCCGGTCCAACCGGCACCGATTTTATCCGGTTTATTTCAAAACCAGCTGGTTTAACCGGAAATTTTCCGGTTTAGAGCGGTTCACTTGCACAATCGTTCTAACAGGAAAATAAAACCAGATTAGGCGTCGGTTCTGGTTTTTCCCGATTAAACCGCCGGTCCGGTCCGGTTTTCATAACTAGGGGTGCATGATCTTTTTGGTCTCCGTGGGCCCGCATTGCTCTCGTAGAATAGGGGTGTAGCATCTTGCGCCTTCCTATCGTGCTCGGGTGGCACGGCTCCTCTATGGGGCCCACCACCTTCCGCGGCTGGCCAGTTTGTGCCACGCTGCACCAAGGTCCTACGGTGGCAGGTAGCTGTTGTGCTTCCCAACCGCGGCATGTGCCGGGTGTTGGCCTCCGGTACCTCCATAATCAGGTAAGAGGCCAAACTTGTAATTTCTGACGCACGGGGCTACATTTGTTATTTCGGTAGCACAATGGGGCCCAAAAAAATCAATTAGCTAAACGACTGGTATGGGAAGCTTGAATTAAGGCCAATCGAGCTTGTTAAAACATGCTTATTACTTATATAGATTGAATGCGTTGGATTATTACGCATTCTACTATTGGTTTATTAGCAAAACTATTAGATGGGTACCTTAATCGTGCAGACATTTGCTGCTGATGAAACTAGCGGACACCGTGCCAATGCCCAACCCCTATGCCGATTCACTTGCTTCCTGCTTGTGACCAACAGCGCCTCTGCCACTACCTCCCTGCTTCTCCTGATTTTCATTGCCCAATGCCCCCAAAATCTAGCTCGACTCTAGAATCATCATTCATCACTGTAACACCCCGTCTCTGGGAACAAGGGCACCGTACGTCCCGAACAGCCCAGGAGTTGTGTTACGGACAGAAGGAGCATCAAGCCTGCTTACGGACATTTGAGAAGGATTAGTTGGACAAGATCTAGTTGAAGGATTGTGCGTAGGCTACGAAAGCAGAAAACAAAAACTTTTCTACTGCGCACATAAGGACATCATGCTAAGGAAGGATCATGGATCGTTACCACTAGACGCGCAACGCAGCGGAAGAAGAGTTGGAAACCGATCCAACCACGCGCGTCGAGGTAGTAGTGGAATTAGCCGATTGTCTCGAACAGATCGTCTCCTCCACGCGATCAACCACACCATGAGCGGATCCAATCTGTAAGTTGTTGACGCCGATCAACACCGCAACGAGCAGCGCCTCCACCGGTATCCAAGCGTCCGGGGCTGGAACGCCGATCACGAGTGTACTGACACTCGTGAGCGGCAAGGGTTTGGCTCGGGAGGTGGCGGCTAGAGTTATGCTAGAGGTTAACAGGAGCGTGTCCCCTCAGCCCCTCGCCTCCATATATATAGACCTCCTCACTTGGGCCTTGTGGACCGAGGCCCAATAGAAGTCTATTCGGATCTCTATCCGAATTGAACCCACATCCGAATCATATTCGAATTAGTGTTCCAACCCGTTAAGCGTGCGACCCTGTAGGTTCACGTATACTTGGTCGTGACCCGGAAACGCCTTTCCGGTCACCCTGTTAATAGCGGCCCCTAGTAAGATATATTAACCCCAAAGTATACGTAAAGATCATATCGGCTAAACCTGTAATGTTCTCATGTATAAATCCCTTTGCCTCACGATATAGATTGAGCTCAAGGCGAGACCTGCGTCATCCTCTTAATAGCTCAATCACTCTCTCGATTCCGTGATGGATTATAAACTTGTGATTGACTCCTCAATCACCTTGGTATGGCCATGCACTTTCATAATCCATTACATCGAGGGACCCAGAGATATCTCTCCCATAAGGAGGGGCAAATTCTATCTTGATCATTCACATTCCACTACATGTTTCATGGCAAACTCGAAGACTACTTTTATGACTACCCAGTTACGGAGTAGTGTTTAGTAGTCCCAAAATAAGCTACTACACATGTTGAGAACCATGATGATCTCAAGTCTAAGGATTCTACATAAACACTACTTGAGACCAACTGATGACATATGGAATCTCTGCAGTGTCTCATGGGAGGTCTATCCAACATATGTTCACTAACACATATCCATATTATTGATTTGGTATCACCATACCATGATCCATGAGACATAATCATCAATCAATACAAATGCTGATCTTTGTCTTTGAATCATATTTGTTTCTCATATGATATATGATGAGGGATCATTTAGAAATAGCAACATTTTAGCATTAAGAGTCTCATGAATAAGTCATATACTCATTGATCAATAATGATAATGTCTATTTCAAGGAACAAAGTAATGTATCATAAACATAGTATGTGATATATACAACATCTCCATGTTGCCTCTAGGGCATATCACTAATACTAGTGGTCAATTTTATTAGTTTTGTGGGCTTCCAAGCCTAAGTTATAACTTACAATCAGAAGATCCCAAGAAAACTCCCACAAGAACGCCTGGGTGCGGTCGTAACCGTAACACGAACACTTGAAATGCACTTTCTTCTTCTGGTGTCTGAAGTGGTGGAAATATAGCAAGTTTGAGTACAACCAACAGTACTCAGCAAGTTACAATGGGAAACCCTAATTTATTACATGCATGGGTTTTCCAAGGAAGGGAGCATACATGTTCTATCATTTTATGTGGATGCAATTTTATTTGTAAACAGTTTAAAATAGTAAAATAATTGTACTACTTAAGGAAATGGGGTCTCAAAACAATAATTCTTTAATTACACCATTTAAATTATTGGAAAACTACTTATACATCGCTACTGGATTCACCCATCAAACACAGCTCCATTAATCGGGAGCACGACGTATTCGAATACCATTAAGGTTCACTCTGCAGAGTTCCTCAGTTTTACCCACAAGATTTCTCAATTACCAATGTCATGCAATATACACGCTCCACTAGCGTGCGATTGAATTGAGAAAACAAGATCTTTCGCTGCTTAATTTACTGTATAGACCCTACCCGATAGGTTGTAATCTTCACTGAACTGGGTATCCACGGGCCAGTGCGGAACACGACCGCCCAAGTCCGTGAAGATCTACTGTTGTGTGTACGGCGATAACTTGCCCATACCACACCCCGAAACTCCTGTAGGGGTTCAATTAAAGTGAGCAGTTACCGGACCAAGATTGATGATTCAATACTTTTGGTTGAGCGGTTACTGTGCTCTATACTCAGCATAAGGGTCTAGTCATTATATTTTCTCCTAAGACTGCCAACCACAACCGGTGCCCGATACACTACTTTATCGACACCCACCTGCTGCACTGCCCACCCTAGGGTAGGGTTGTGGACTCGTCCACTACATGGCACTCTACGGCTTCCGCCCTACCCTAGAACATTTTTAAATAATTTTACTGGCGAACTATCAGGCATACTTTAATTTAATAAACCTAAAGTTGTCAAGGTGAATATGGGCTCAAAGTTAAACATGGAATTTACAGTGGTAGGATGTAACTACATTTATCATGTCATTCTAAACATTTATTTTAAATAAATAAATTGAACAAATAACCTTAGTGCAAATACTGTAATTAAACAATATGGAAATTTATGAGTTCAACAAGGTCAAAATTTGCAACTTGCCTTGAGGATTTGCAACCTCGAAAATCTCGTAAACCTAGGAAACTTGATTGGGGCCTTGAACCGTCGCTTCGGACTCCTCAGAAACTAGCACAAACACACGAAAAATAAAGTCAATCCATGCTTGCCTCTGATCAAGCTAGGAAGAAAAATAAAATAAATATTCTATTAAAAGAAATAAATGCGAGAAATATTCAAATGGGTTGGATCTAAAATTTTGGAAGTGGATTTTGGGGAAATAGGTATCGGAAATGGACTCGGGGCGTCGAAACGAATCAAACGATATATTTTTGGCATTTTTTTGGAGCTGGAAAAACAAAAATGTCACTGTGCTTCAGATGCTACAGTGACGGGCCGACCCACAGGCCATTGTGCATGCGCACGCGCGTTTAAACGACGAGGTGGGCCATCGGGTGTGGCCCACGTTGGTGCGCATGCGGCCAATCGGCCTGGGCGAAACGCACCCGCAAGCGGTCGCCGTTGGACCTCAAGCGTGCGGCTCAAATAAGGCCACGTGGCCCGAGTGCGCGCTCGCTCTCGCTTGCGCTCGGTCGCGGCTTCTTCGGCCCATGCGAAAAGCGCTCGGGTGAGGCGGCCGTTCGATGGCACAGGGACGGCTCAGAAGGCGCCACGTCTCCTAGCCCGAGCCTTCTTCTTCCTTCGACCGGACATGGCAAGGGGAAAAATAGGGCGAGCTTCTCCACCGCGACTCGGCCTTGGCGGTGTCTCCCCATGGCCATGACCGGTATGGAGAGGTTCAGGGAGGAGAGGGAAACCCATTATTGGACTCAAATCAACACGAGCATTTGGGGTGGCCGTTGCGGGCGAGAGAGAAGACGGCGAGAGAGGTGGCAGCTTGGGATAATGCTCAAGCGAAATGGGGCTCGGCTTAGCAATTTGTGGGGGAAGGAGATAAAGGGGAATGCACTAGTTTAGCTCGGGGAAACTTCATCCGGGCTGTCCACGAAGAGGGGCGGCGGCTGAAGAGGGGTGCACAGAGACAGGTTGGAGGGTGAATGCTAAAGTAAAATTGGGCTTGGCTTTGTGCTTGCGGCCTGCTAGTGGTGCCCTGGCTCCAAGGAATTGGGTTTTAGTGGAGTGAATCGGGGAATTGCTTTTGGAGATTACTGGGACGAGGGGATGGTGGCGGCGGGGCTAGAAAGGGAGGGAGTTCAATTGGTTGCATGGGGAGGAAGATGAGAGTGGTGCGGTGCTCCTTGTAGCAGTAATCGAGCTTTAATAGCCGGGGGAGGCGGAGGGAGGTTGTGGAGCTGGGCGGGGTCACTGGTGCATGGAGGAGGAGGACGAGGAGACTTCACCGGAGGGCGTGGGCGGCCATGCCGGTTGGCGAGCATCTCTTGCATGGCTTGGCGGGGAGGTGATTGATCGGGTATGGGCGAAGACGCAAGGGCGGCCATTTTGACCTCCTCCTCGCCCAAAAGTGTGATCTTTCTCACTTCAAAATTTGTCGCAAAAATCCACACAATGGTTCATTCTATCCCAAAAATCTGTGCAACATTCTGATTTTGCATATGCAACAACAATTGCAACATCTGGGGAAACTTAAAAGGAAAATCCAGTTCACTTGATGAAAAGTTATTGCAACATCAAAAAATAATAGCATCAACATTTACATAGAAAGCATGTAACATTTTGGATGGCAAAGTGCAATATTTTGAAAGATTCGTAACTTTAACATTCAAAAGATATAGCCCCAACACCTCAAATCACCTAGTGCAACAAAAAAAACAAATTGTTCTTAACATTTTGCATGCTAAACTGCAATATTTCAAAAGATTTGTTATTGCAACATTCAAAAGATACAACCCTAACATCTCAAATCACCTGGTGCAACCAAAAAAAAAAAAGCAAATTGCTACAGGAACCTCGGCTAACCCGACTTTGGCCTTGAATAGTGACGTCGGTATGCTTGACCTCTGACTACATACATGATAGCGCCGCCCATCGCTTCCACGCCGGTGCTTAGACAAGGCAAGGCAGAGACGACGCCCATCTATACGCTTGAAGAGGCAGCCGCCTGTGAACTCAAAGGAGTTAGGGTTGATACTTGTCTCCTTTGCTACTGCCACGTGGAGTGGAGTACAAGTGTGAGCCACGGCTGCACCACGAGAGATAAGACAAGCCAGGGGTGTGAGTAAAGAAAGCAAACACGATTGAGGAAAGGAAAGTAATACTGTAGTGAGAAAAAGGACTAGTGGAAGGCAAGTAAAGCAAAGCGATGTGCAGTGAAGGAAATAAAGGAGTGGATGGATAAAAAATGAATGGTGGAGAGACGTCTGAGATGACTGAGGCGCACTGCATGAACAATTTGTATCAGACCTATGGGCTGTATCAATTCCCTTCATTCTTCAACTAGCCAGAGGCTAACAATTGCACGCTCCAAGCCTCCAGTTCGACATACTCTGGTAGACAACAATCAATTTCTGTTCATTTCAGTTGTCCTTTATTGACCTAAACTGTTCATTTCCTACATTGAACTGTAAGTGCCAATTCTGTTATGTTCTTTAGCATAAATGAGAAGAAAGATCATTTGGAGCGTCAAGGATATGTTGACTCAAGGGATGAGGAACCCCTGTTGTTCTCGATAAAAAATCACTTCTATAGTAGCAAGCAACTTCTCTTCTTCCAATGTTCTTTCGCTCCAGTGTGTTAAGCAACAGCAACTCCACCTCAATCAATTAACACAATATTGTATGGAAGCAGTGTTCCCACTTGTACATGCACCCGTATGCATTATCCCTGCCATCCAATGCACTCCGAGATTCGTGCTCCATTCTCTCTCCTTCCTTTCTCCCCCCCCCCCCTCTCCCTCACATGAATCTCGGAGCACAAATGGATGCTCCACGATGGTGTATGCAGGTGCATGTACAAACGGTTTTGATTTTTCCAATATTGTATTCTGATTCTTCCAGTGATAACATAAGCAACTTCTCTTTTTTCCCATTGCTCTTTGGTTCACAGTCAATCATGTCTTTTGTCAAAACTATATACATGCAGTAGGACACTCTACGTGTGTGCTTATCGTGCCATAACATATGGCAACGTAAACCAGTCAACCTAGCTCATACAGGGAAAAAAATGCTACCTACTGGTGCATAACCTACCTAAAAAAGTTAGTGAGCAAATATTGCTATGAATTTCCAACACATCAATAATCAATATAAGAAGCAACTGAATTGCCCATGGCTTGCTTTTTTGGCCTACTGGAAAGCTAGACAGGCGACGTCGTACTAGTACGCTAATCCGTCTGCTCTATTTTCAACATCCTGAACCTTATAATCTGTCCGTATATCATTGAGATCACTATAATCTGTCCGATTGAACATCATCACTACAAAAAAACTCTATTAGCAGATATCTGAAAAATGAAATTTACGCAATCTTCTTCAAGAAAGTACTAATCAACTAATACAAGTCGCACATCGCAACCACAGAATCAGCTAAAAAGACTTACAAAGTTGCAAGTTTGATGTATGTATAACTGTTAGGTGGACTAAATGTGCGATACATAGCTCAGACCAACTGGAAAAGTGCAGTCATATTTGACATGGAGTAACATGGCATCACTGTATTGCTTTGTTAACATACTCAACCAACAGATCAGGACTCCGGATTAATCACCATTAAAAGGCATCATGGTCCAAACCATACAGGACAAACTGGCCTCACTCATGTCGACATCATACAGAGAAATATTAGAATTTTAAAAGCACGTGGAAACAGTGGTGAAGCCAGGAATGAAATTGAGGGGGAGCTGAACTATTTATAGATTTAAACTAAGTTGACACAAATTTAATCTTTTACTCGTATGGCCATTCAATTACTAAGTTGGCGTGTGCCGGGAAGCTATAAAAATTACATTGATAAAGACTAAACTATCTATAGACATCTATAATGAATTATAAATCTATAATGAATTAATTATAAAGACTAAACTATCTATATACATTGAAATAAAAATCTAAACTGATAAGAAAGATTATAAAAAAATAAATTATTTCCTATGCTATCTAAACTATCTACAAATCTAAACTCTAAATTGTGCTATCTAAACAAATTACTTACTGTGCTATCTAAACTATCTAAATTCTAAACAATCTATATATAATATACTTACTGTGCTTCAGTGCTTGGGCTCTGCCCATCCTCTATTTGGCAAGTTCGCCCGACCGACTCCTCTCGGGCCTCGGCCTCTCCACGCCTCCCCCTATTTCTGGCTTTTCAGCTCCCCGGCCGGCGGCACCTATTTCTCTCCGCACTTCCGGAGCTCCCCGCCTTCGGCGTCCCCCCTCCGCTCCTGGCTCCCCGCCTCCGGCCTCCCCCCTCCGCTCCACCCGCCCGGCCTCCGCTCCCGCCTCCCCCCTCCGCTCCCGCCTCCGTGCCTCCAGCCTCCCCCTCCTCTCCCCGCCTCCCCCTCTGTTCTGCTCCTAGCTCCTGCCCTCCCCCCTCCGCTCCGGTGCTCCGCTCCCCGCCTCCGGCCTCCCCGCTCCGCTCCCTTGTCGGTGTCGCCGCCAGGCGCCAGATCCGGCCCACTCTACTGTTTAGCGCGTGACAGGTCTTCCACTCTACTGAGATCTAGATTGCTATGTTGTGTGATTTGTGAGTTTATTGTGTTTTGTTGGGCTTTATTGGGCCTAAAATTAGTGGGCTTTGTTCAGCTTTATTGGGCTTTGCGAGTGAGCCTAAACATGTTGGGGGGTGGAGGTGACCGGATGAGGAGCGCTGGATAGGCCAGACGCTGCCGTGAGCTTGGCCGGGAGGGGTGGCTGCTGTGAGCTTCGCCGGGGGGGGGGGTGGGGGAGGGGGTTCTACCGGGGGGAGGTGAGGCTTGAGCCTCAATAATCCTCCCCCTTGGCTTCGCCTCTGCGTGGAAATAATATATTGTTTGAACGAGACATGTTGAAAATGAAATAAGGATGCCCGGACTTAACAATACGAGTAAGGGATGGTCCTAAACATAGCAGATTTGTAGATATCTACATGCAGCGACTCCCCCCAAACTATTATACTGCCCTCCTCTATTTGCCACCTGCCATAGGGCATGTTCTTTTTTGCTACGGCTTATGGTTTTTGCTGAAATTTTTGAATTTTAGCTATTTGCAACAGAGATTATGGAGAGAGAGATACTCGCTTGCGATATTGGATAGTACAGATGTTGGGCTTTTAACGTGTACTATAATTAACTTATAGACTCCATCTTTAAAAAAATATTTCATTTAAAAGTTAGGTACTGTAGTAAAAGCCAAAAGCCGTTTTGAGAAGCTGAAAAGAACAAGCCATATATGTATTGTGTACTCTCTCGATGTTATACTGCGCTCCTCAATTTGCCACATGCCACTTGCCTTCATTGGGAATAAAGATTTATGAGATCATTCATAAACAATATAACAGACTATTATTTCTATCATGTTGTAAAAATGGAAATATGTGCCTATAGTTCCATACTCATAGTTTAGAATTGGACATTACATTCTAATTCATTAGTGTAAGATGATGTATAGCTTTAACCATTGTAGATAATAGCAAAACATGCATGCACGGAAAAAGAGCATTATATTTCCATACATCATTTCAATTGAATGATCAGCTGACCTTGGAGCATTATATTTCCATACATCATTTCCATGCAGAGTCATCTCGCTCGTTTCAGCTTTTTTTAGCTTCAGCTGTTTTTTTCACTATTCAGTAATTCGTCTTTTTCTAAATTTTTTAGATTTTTTTGGGTTTTTTGCATTTTTTTTTCACGTATTCCTTTGCATTGTCCGTGATGGGTTAACATATTTTTTCTATTTCTACATTTTTTTAAATTTAATTATGCCCAAAAAAACCAAATCAACTACAGTAAAAAAAGCCAGCTACAGTGAAATTTCAGCCAGAAGCCATCACTATTCCGAACGCCCCAGATTAGCACTTTGTGCAACAACCAAGTTAGTAGCCTTAGTTTAAGGTCCAAGTGATTCATAGATATCATCCAGCATGCCAAATGTGAAGATTCCTCCTTTCCTAACTGATCCCACTCCTTTGCATTGTGAGTATGCATGCTACCATCTGAAGATCACCACACCTCTTGCACATGCCTAATGATCTGCCAATACATATTACATTTATTAAACGAAAAGGTCTAGTTTACCTCCTCAAGTTTGATGGTCCATATACTTAGCTCCCTCAACTCTAAAACCAGGTATTCTACCCCTGAACTTCTAAAACCAAAGCAACTAACACTACTACAGAAAATCGTATTACAGACGGTTGGAAAACATCATCACAAATGGTTTCATGAACCGTCTGAATTGATGGGTCAGTAATGATACGAGGTCATCACAAACGGCTTTCGAACAGTCTGTAGTGTAAATATCACAGACGGTTTTTATTTAAAAACCGTCTGTGATAGATATTCTTTTCTACCCCTAAATCTATTTCTGTTTATTGACTAACCTCAGGAAATGCTAGCCATGCCATCTGAAATAAGTAGATCAACATGTACATATATACATCCAATTCACATCTCAATTCATTTCATAGACACAAAACATCCAATTCATATCTTAATTCATTTCACAAACATAAAACATCCATTTCATAAATCAATTAATTGAAATAAAATAAAATATCTATTAACAAATACACAATTACAATTAATGTCAATCTTATCCCAAACATGCCTTTTCTTCTATCATAAACAGACAATCACCCAGCCAAGCATTGGTAGCTTGTGTAGCCTGATGAGTTCGTCGATTATGGATCTGTTTCTTTCGCGAGACCTCGATTCCGAAGTGATAGACCAATAAAAAGATCTATATTGCATTTACACTTAGAAGGTAACATGCCTTGTCTTCCATCATAAACAGGTAATCGCCATCCAAGTATTTCTTGTACAGCCTAAGAAGTTCGTTGATTATGGATCTGTTCCTTTCGCGAGACCTCGATTCTGGAGTGATAGAGAAATAAAAAATCATTCTACGTTGTGGAACTCTCCATCTGATTTTATGACTCTAGCAACCAAAAAGAACGCGTACTCTCCTCGAATTCGTGCAAGGTCGGGCTGTTGCAATGCAGTTGTAGGGATGGACGCAGCCTGTCAATAGGAATATCAATGTGTGTGTGTATATATATAACCTGATAAGTATGAAATAATTATGGGAAGATTGACAAACCGTAGGATTGGTGATCTTCGAGGAATCGAGGAATAGTTTCATATGGTGGCAAACGTAGAATCCACACGTGTTGCCCGGCAGCTGCTGGGGGCACTGCAAAAAATAGAATGTGTTAATTCAGAGGCATTACTACCAACTGTTGTATAGAATTAATCAATGTGTACTAGCGAATACCGAAAAATTTTTAACATGTTTTAGGGCGTTGGCCCCTTCCGTCGAGCAACGTGCCTCTGCAACGTATGTGGCGAATGACCTACGTGATTCGAAAAAGTTAACCTTAGTCATTCAGAAGGAAAGAAAGAGTACAATATAGTTATGTATGGAGAAAATATACTTACCAATCAAATAATTGGCCAATAACTGTGTAGTCGGTTTTGTTTTTACTTAGGGAATCAAGATATATTGCCTTGATCTATTTTGGTATAATTACTATTAAAATCCAGTGGAACTCCTGATTGTATGGCATAAGTACATATTCCTTGTTGCGGTGAGCCATCAGTGCTGCTGCAATGTACCTCTCGATGAAGGATGCATCCTCGTTGATGGTATGCATGGCGATCAAGTGTGGGTCTAAGAAACCAACTGATGATTTGGATGATCTAGCTTCAATCACCATGTGTCTATATATTTACACACAAAAGCAACAAACTATATATGACATTTATCAGTATGACATGAACGGAAACTAGGATTGTACACACTTACAGCGTCCAGCATCGAATGAGTGAGGCATCGAGAGCGTTGAGCTGAAAAGATCAAATAAATCCTCAAAGGTCACCACGAAGACACAATCATGAACGTCATGCTATAAAATATACGGCCTGAATTTGACAGTGATACCTGAGCGTTGTTCTCCCTGTGGCTTATTGGCCTGTTCCATATACTAAGAGTGTAATATTTTGCAACTAAGTCCTAGAGTTAGGAGGCGCTCTGCCGGGACGATCAATGGCTCACCTAGCATGAATTTGCGAGCCAATGGCAGGTACGGGATATCATCATCGGTCTTCTTTGATTTGCCCCTGCTGCCTCGGTTGTAGGTTGATTTCATGGTAGTCGACTGTAAAGGTAGCACCGGTGTAAGTTACTTCACCAAGAATAGCACACGTGGACATCGCACCGATGCAAGTAGCGGTGGTGGAAATATGCCTTGTGGAGATGGCACTAGTGCATGTACACCATCCACATGAACTTTTTTGAAGCCTGGTGCTAAAGGTGCACGGTGCACCATGACCTCGTGAGCAGACGGATATGTCTGGCCCCAAGAAGCGCACAAGGGAATGGAGGCATATCTCACTTGGAGCTTGCACTTCGTAGGCTCCTACATAATGATACAAAATTAGCTACTACAATAGGCCTATCAATGGATCGAGCATTTCAGAGATAATAATTATTACCAGGATGTCGTCCACAGGAAATCTGACCTCGCATTCCGTCGTAGGATTGGACGCGCAGCTACTCCGATGGTTGGAGGGTTGGCTAGCACAAGAGTGGCGGCGGCGGCCTGTTGATTTTCTATAAATCTTCGCATCTCATCTCTGACGTAATCAGCAAACTCCTCTCTGAGAGATGTCTTGATCTCCTCTTGTAGCCGAGCCTCATGCTCGGCTTTAGTTCTCTTCCTACTCCAATACAATTCAAAGTTATATGAGAAACCATGTTTCCAAGGAACATAAAGACCAAGGCCTCTCGTACGACCCAGATACTCCTTGTTTCCCAGGGCCGTGGATAGTATATCTCTCTCCCTACTTGCCTAGAAGGATCCTTGGGAAGATTCTACACTCAGTGCATTCTGCAAGAGCCTGACATGTCATTTCACTTCCTACGAAGTTGTGGAGTAATTACAAGCTACGTAGCTCGATATCTTACCAGGCGGTGGGACACTTCTTGGTTTGCAGAGTTCCAGAAGGAGATGTCCTCCTCCGACGTGGTAGATAACCTCACTCTAATCTAATTTCGAGCGCGCTCATCCGGGATCGTGGCAAATGGCGGGGCGGTGTCCCGCAGGATTGCCTGTTCGTCCTCCTGCCTCAACTACGGGATTTTACCCGCATACCCAGCTGTGCTAAGTCTGTGGTGGTGTGTGTTTTTTGCCTGGAGGGCCTTGAGCGTCGCACTTGCACTTTTAAAATCTTCGGTCGTCTTTATCGCCTTAAACTCTTCCCATTGTGGTTCCAGGAATGAGTACTTATGAAAGGGCGTTAGATCCTTCTCCACATACTGCTTGAGAAGCACGCTCTTGAAGTTCTTCTATGATTTGCACGTTGTTAGCAAGGCATATCGTTGCACGGAGTTTCACTCTTGGTCTTCCATGAATCGAATGTGATCTCAATTCATTCTCGTGCAACTATTCTGATCATTCTTCAAAATGCGCACACTGCTAGGCGAGGAAGGAAAGGGATCCTAGATCTATCGACCTCTGTGATGGTAAATCGGCCCTCAGGCTTTTTCGATAATCCTCTTCTTTGGCATTTTGATTTTGGGGCGGACGCATCTGGCAATGATGTTGAATAATGCGCGGATGACAGGTTGGCCTTCTCATATATGAAAAGTAAGCACAATGTAGCATATATATATATATATATATATATATATATATATATATATATATATATATATATCAATATGAAAATGACATGAAATTACATAAAAATACGTATATTCATAAGTATATATATTCATTTCTTTATTTAAGATCCATTGCGATATAAGCATATAATCCATTTTAATTAGCATATACAAATACAAAGGCATGAAATAATATACATGCATATGACTTAACTAAAACATAAACATAAACCAAGTTGGATCATGCCAATTAAAGATCAAAAACATTATGAACATAACATGTATGATAAAGTTCTCCATGTTAATACTATTGAAAGTAGTTATTCCTCTCGGAAGGCTAGTTGCACAAGAGTTGTTCTTGGCCATCTCCGCCATAACCGATATCAATCTTGATTATATATATGGCAGTTGTAAATTAGACCTTGAGCCTTAATTTCAAAATTAGCTATTCAAGTGAGCAATTAGATCATGAACCAATTGCTATAAACAGTATATGACCTCCTTTAATCAATCTACGAATTCAATTAAGTATGAATTATATTGATTAAAGCTGGACAATCAAGTTACTACAGCCGAATTGAACCAAGTCTAAAATAGTATGTTCATATGCAACTCAATGAGTACCAATACACAACATATCTAGTGATCAGAGCAGATAGCTAATGCACAACTCAATGTCCATTTACCATCACATCCACACACAAACACACACACACATACACATATAATCTCAGTTGTTTGCCTTCATCACAGAGCATTTAGGCAACCATTCCAACAATTGCAATTCACTGAAATCAATATTGAATTGCACAAAGAGTATAGCCAAAAATCTCACTGTGGTAGGCAGCTGACAAAGAGTATAGCTCGGGGAAGGCGACAGGCTCGGGGGACGGAGACAGCGACGGGCTCGGGGGATGAAGGCCAGCGATGGGCTCGGGGGACGGAGGCGGCGACGGGCTCAGGGAAGGCGGCAATGTTATCACTCTATGCTGGTTGGTATAGCGCTAATAACTGTAGTATACGCGCAAAACCCTGGATTGAGGGTATATATAGGAAGGATTATTACAGACAGTTATAAACTAGAACCGTCTGTGATATTTATGATATCACAGACGGTTCTGAAGTAGAATCGTCTATAATAAGCCCTTTGCCTCGCACGCACTGGAGTTATTACCTACACCAACCACCAGGCCATCGTAATAAGACCTCACAGAGTATATATTTTTTATAACAGCCCAGTGTATTTCTTTACAACAGCCCAGAATACAGAGATACATATGCATGACTCATTCTCAAAATTCACCTATATATCACATATTTTCATATATACATAAATGCAAATTCACAAATACAACACACACATGCATTGTTATATACATAAATGCAAATTCACATATACATCACATATATACATTGTTATATACATAAATGCAAATGCCCACATATATATTGCACATTCTCATTCCACTTGCTTATTTCTTTTAAAAATTAGCCCTTCATGATGATCAATGCATATGTAACTAGTTTCGTCACGTTGTTCGTCGTTGACCCTTATGCCATTTTCAAAAGGAGGTAACTCGTTAAATTGATTATATTTGTCCTTGTCCACTACATTCTCTACTCCGACAATTCTTCTTTTTCCATGAAGAACTAAATGGCGCTTCTTATTTGCCGGGTCGGTTACATAGAAAACTTGAACAACTTGGTTAGTGAGTACGAATGGTTCGTTTTTGTATCCGACACGTTGGAGGTCCACGGTAGTGATACCGTATATGTCAAACTTCACCTGTGGAAGATGCACCCAACGGCACCAAAATAAGGGGATCTTGAAAACCATGTAGTCGAACTCCCAAATCTCTTCTATGAATCCATAGTACGAGTTTCTCAACCCATTGGTACTGAACGCATCTATGCGGACACCGCTGTTCTAGTTAGTGCTCTTTACATCCTAAGTCTGTGTATAGAATGTGTACCTATTTATGCCATATCCTTACCATGTCACAACTGTAAATGTTGGCCTTTTTGCCAACCATGTCAGCATCTCACTTGACGAACTCCTAGCGATTTGCTCCTTCAACTATTGATTGAACCAATTGTTGTGTTGTCTCATGATCCAAACATCCAGCCGCTCTGGATTCTGTTGCCAAAGCACATCCTTGTGTTGGTCAATATAAGGGGCCACTTCAGTCATGTGTTGCAAGACCGTGAAATGGGTTTGAGCATATACATCCATATTTAGAGTGATTGCTTTCCTTCTAATAGTTTCGATATCCTTAAGCCTCCCCTCATGACGAGATTGAGGCACACCTATCGGTTCAATCTGAGCCATATAATCGACACAAAACTCCATATAATCAACACAAAACTCAATGACCTCTTCGCTTACATAATCTTCGATGATACTGCTCTCTGGCCAAGATCGATTCTGTACATAAGACTTGAGAATTCTCATGAACCTCTCAAACGGGTACATGCTACGTAGGAATACGGGTCCGTAAATTTTTATCTCCCACACAACGTGAACAATGAGATGGACCATGATATCGAAAAACGAAAGAGGAAAATTCATCTCAAGATGACATAGAGTTATCACCACCTCGTCCTACAGAGTATCTAGTCCTTCGGGATCGATGACCTTCTGAGCAATTATGTTAAAAAAATAACATAGTCTCATGGTTGTCTCTCAGACTTTGATCGGCAAAATATTTCTAATTGCAATAGAGATCATCTATGTCATCAGCACATGACAATCATCAGAATTCATGCCATTTATTTTCAAATCTTGCATCGAAATAAGTTTCTTCATGTTGCCGGAGTAACCAGATGGAACTTTGACCCATGTAATCATTGGCACAGTTCTGTTTTCTCGGCCTTGGACAGAGTGTAACATGTAGGGGGAAGGTACATTAGTCCATTATTTGTTTTTGTTGGTGCTAACTCAGGCCTGATGTCCATATCAGCCAAGTCAAGCCGTACGTTGACATCGTCCTTTGTTTTATCACGAATGTTCAATAAGAAACCAATCAAGCTATCATATATATTCTTTTCTATGTGCATGACATGGATGCAGTGTCGAACATCTAGCTACTCCCAATAAGATAAGTTCCAAAATATTGATCTTTTCTTCCAGATGTTCTTCTCATAAGCCCTAAATTTACGTTCCTTTCCGAGGATAACATCTAAATCCTTAACCATATTATAAATCTCTTTTCCGCTTAAATGCCTTAGAGCTGAACCGTCCTCGTTCTCTCTGTCAAATTATTTTTTCATCTTGCGGTATGAGTGAGCCCTCCGAAGGAACCAACATTGACGCATGTACATAGTTTTGCGTGAGTGTTTCAGCTACACACTCTCGGTACCATCTAAGTAGTGAGTATAAGCTTTGGCACCTTTTGTACTCTAGCCCGACAGGTTAGTAAGGGCAGGATAATCATTTATAGTGTAGAACAATAAGGAGCGTAAAGTGAAGTTCTCTCGTTTGTATCCATCCCATACCTGTACCCCTTCGTTTCACAGTACTTTTAGATCTTCCACCAACGGTGCTAGGTATATCAATATTATTTCTAGTTTGCTTTGACCCTTGGATAAGTATCGACAGTAAATATACTTTCAGTTTATACAAAACTAGGGAGGAAGGTTATAGATGTAGAGTCACGGGCCAAGTGCTATGTCGGCTACTTATACTACTGAAAGGATTCATTCCATCTGTACTCAATTCAAACCTTATATTCCTCGGTTCTGCATCAAAATCTGCAAAACTCCTATCGATGTTTCTCTACTGGGCGAATTCAGCAAGGTGTCTCAGCATTCCATCCTTCTTGCGCTCCTCTGAGTGTCAACGCAACAGTTTTACCTCCTTTGGATTCGTAAAAAACCGCTTCAAACAGGAAATTATAGGAAGATACCATACCACCTTCGTAGGAAGTCCTTTCTTCACCTCTGTTCCCTCGCCATCATCATCTGATTGATTGTTACATTTATATCAGGATGCGTTGCACAACGGACAGACATGTATGTTTGCATACTCTTTATGGTAGAGGATACAGTCATTCGGACATGCATGTATTCTTTTTACTTTTATTCTTAATAGACAAAGAACCTTATTGACTTTATACGTGGTTTTAGGGAACTTATTTCCCTCCGGATGCATATCCGCTAAAAGACCTAGCAGCGCCGTGAAACTTTTGTCAGACAAACTGTTGCTTGTCTTCAATTTTAACAGTTCAAGCACAGCTGACAACTTCGTGTACTTTCTACAGCACATGAACAAAGGTTTCTCCAAGTCCTCCATAAAGCTTCGGAATTTAACATACTCTCTTTAATCATAGTTTTCTTCTACATCACAAAGCATCTGATCCAGATTGTCATCGTGCAGCCTATCCGAATCCGAACCACAATCGACATCATTCGGCTGCATATCATTGACTTCACCGGTAATGTCATCCGACGGCATATCATTGACTTCACCGGTGATGTCATCCGGCGGCATATCATTGACTTCGCTATGACTGGTACAACACGTATACCCCTTTTTAAAACCCATCCAAATCAAGTACGCTTCAATCTACTCTTAATTCTTAAATATCTTTAAATTCTCACAATCAGTACATAGACAATACATATATTCCACCCCTTTATTCAACATATCCTCCTCAGCAGCTCTTGTAAAAGTAGATATGCTATTAATGTACTCTTCATTCACACGGTTCACAGTATACATCCAGCTTCGGTCCTATATTATGCACATATATAGTATTAAAAATTAAATTAATTAATTATTACTATATACATATATACCACATGCATTACAATTACCAAAAATTAGCTAGATCTAAATTTTGATGCAACGAAAATAAATTTCATTACTAACCATATCTAGAGCAACCAAGAACTTGATGAATGTTAGTATCACAGACGGTTCGTGGCAAGAACCGTCTGTGATATTAATCCTTCACAGACGGTTTTGCCGACAGCAATAACACAGACGGTCACAAAATGAAAACCGTCTGTGATGGTATTCCCCATAGACGGTTTTATCAAACCGTCTGTGATTTGCCGTCTAGTATTAGTGTTTCTGTAGTAGTGTAACCCCCTAACCTAGTTTTGAAGGTGGTTTTGCAACCGTGGATGATGACATGGACTAGTTTTGCCACTAGACATCACAACTAGGCATATATGTTGTATGACCATGTGGTGGTAGCCCCATAATGGTGATGAGGATTTGACCTTGCTCTTGCATGGTTGTCATTGGTTGAGTTTGATTTTTTTTGTTGTGGAGTCTCTAATTTTTCCTGTCAAAGTAGTGGCAGTCTGGTTGACCTTGGGCTGGCAGTCATACTGGCCAACGGTCTGACTAGCTTGGTAGCCACGATCAGACCAGCCCCTGTTGAGGTGTGCTGAGTTGTTGATTTTAGTAGTGTTAGTTACGGTGAGAGTCTATGCAAACGTTAGTCATAAGATTTTTATACATGTGTGAGTCATAGTGTGTCCATGCATATATTTTGCTAACTGAGAGTCAAGTGTATGTCATTTGTACTCAGATCGATTGTTCTGTCTTTGATGTGCACGTGCTTGATGATTGGTACAACCAGCGGTAAGACAGGCTTGGTGGTCATGGCATGTTGTGTAAGTCTGGGTGGAGTATCATCTCAACTGAGAAGCATGGGAGAAAGACAATAATCATGAGGAAGTAAATCATGCATGTGGTTTAACAATTGGACTTTTGTGTGTTTCAAGTGATGATGGTTCTCGGAACAAATGTATGATCTTGGTAACAAGTAATTGGGCATCATGGACTATGGTGTAGTGTAGTGTGCCATAGGATTCAGGCATTTCAAGTGATAATGTCATCGATGCATGCGTATGATCTTGGTGATGAGGCATTGGGTATCACATCTCTGTGAAGTCTGGTGGGTGATAATTTGAGAAATTGTCTAATATCAAGTGGAGTGATGATTTGTAAAACCATGGTGCCGGCCTAAGTGGTTTAGGTTACATGTTTGTGGTTGGAGTGTCTTGCCGGGTTTATGCAGCCTTGTGAAGTCATGCTTTGAAAAGTGTGCAAATGTGTAAGTGTTAAAATCAGAATATCATTTTGGTACCAACTGGTATGGCCGGTATGTACCATACCGTCACCTAAACCGATACAAAGTAGTCATACATACTGTACCAGTCTTAATGCCAGTCAATACTGATCATACCTACTTGATACCAGTCAATACCGGCCATACCGGCTTTGATACTAGTTAATATCGGACATATCGACGGAATTGATAATACCGTCTATTGAACTATATGTTATATTTGATAGTACTACTATGCATTTGGAATAATATTACAAATGATATTTGGTGTACATATAATTAAACAAATATATACTTCTAAATATATATACTCGTATTATTATATTAAATCCAAAATGGTACGCTGGTATGGATCGGTACCGAAACGTACCATTCCAAGAACCAAACCGGTTCCAGTGCGGTATTGACACATATGGTTAAAATTTATTTGTGTGTGTGTTGTCAGATTTTCTCATATGTAAGTGTTGTGGTCCACTAAAGAATGGCTGGTTGTTAGGGTTAAGTGGGAGGTAAGAAAGAGAGATATACATGACTTGAAAGATTAGGGTTACGGTTTTCTTGTGTTGGAGTCTTATGTGTGTACGTTCTATAGACTTAGAGCTCTGTCCTTTTGAGGGGGTGGATATAAAATATTCATCTCCAAGTGAAATGAATATCCAAAATTTACCCAAGTAAGTTGTGCTATAGATCCTTCCTTGTGTTTTTTATTTGTTTGGATTTCTCTCTTTTTGTTCTTTTCTAGTGCGAAGGATATGTAAGAGGTAGAGATATTTCTTGGAGAAGATCCCATCCATCTAGACACCTTTTAGGGATAGTTCTTGGTTTTGCCCGGTATTTCTTAAGAAAGAGATGATTTTGGGGTTTTGCTCTTGTGAGTTATTTGGGTTAAATTCGTGTTATGATCTAACTTGCTATGACATATGAGAACACATCCAAAATTATCTATATCATTAAGGACTCACGAGTAAAGTAGATCAAGGTTTGGCTCTTTTGCCTAGTTTCGATGCAACATTCCCTCAAGTGAAAAAAGTCAGAATTTTAGTAATGATTCTTTCGATCGTTGATTGGAATAGGTTCGTGACATCTTAGAAAAGTGTAGGTCAAGTTTTAACTCATTTAGATCAACGGATCAAAAATTACATAGATTTTTAGTTTTGAAATCATCCCAATTTTTCGTTCTATGCTAAAATAAAGGTTTGACGCCCCTAAGAAAGGTCAGGCTGCCTCCGCTTAGTGGTCAGACCGCCTCAACTGAAAGGTCTAACCACCCAGGGCTTACCAATACGCATGTTGCTTGTTTTTTTTAATCTTTTTTGTGTGGGTGATAGGTCTCTAGTTTTTGTGTTTCCGATGTATGTTATTGATATTTAGGGAAAAATTTTAAGAGAGTTATTCACCCCGCCTCTGACTCGTCATATCCAATCCTACACACACACATATATATCACTGGTCCACTAAGCTCATCACTCACATTCACCTCCATCTCTCGTTTTTTTCACATTCTCCCTCTACAAGTTGCGGCCAGTGACCCCCCAAAAAAAAAATCACAGTAGCACCCAAATTAGGGGTGGAAAACGGTAACGAATAATCCGTTTTATCCAATATTCGTATCCAAGAAAACACGAATATGGTAAGCAAAATCCGTATTAAAAAATATTTATATTCAAGAATATTCGTATCTGTATTTGAGAATATTCGTATTCAAGAATATTCGTATTCGAGACTATTCGATTCGTATTTAATCCATTTCCGGAACCCAGGAAAACCCGGACGAATTTTGTGATTTAAAATTTGAATTTGGGTGGTTTCAAACAAGTAACCTTCCGGTAACCGGTGAAAAACCGGCAAAACTACTAGGAATTTGTTCTACCGAGATATGTTAGAGAAGTTGTAGGAGAATATTCGTATTCAACCGAATTAAGTACATATCTAATTTGAATTCATATCCATTACGACATTCGATTCGTATTCGTATTCGAGAATATTCAAATTTGTATTTGTATTTGAGACTATTTGATCGTATCCTTCCCTAACCCAAATAGCCAGTCTCCCAAAATCAGAGCAGCAAATACTTCCACCTCCTAATTTGGTGATGTAGTCTCGATCTAGCCGATAGTGAGGGAAATCAATTCGAGATTGGGGAGATCGGGGTGGTGATAACCTTGATAGCGACCATGTCTGGTGGAGGAGGAAGCACAAGCTAATGGTCGCAGCAGCTGGTGCTGGGCCTAGGTCACACTGTCGCAGTCAAGCCAAGTTCGCTGCTGCCGCTATCACCTGACTTTGGTCGCCGTGGAGCCAAACCTGCTGTCGTCGTCACTGGGCATGGGTCATTGTTCAGCCCAAATCCGTCACTGCCGCTGTCGGAAGAGAGAGACGAGACCTCACCGCTGTTGCGCACATCTTGCTCGCCATCCCATGGGCGCGCGGACAGCCAGCAGCCTCTGCGCACATCGCAGCCACAGTATCCCAGTCTGCCATGGACGTGCACATCACAACCGCCGTCTCCCAACACCAACGTAGACGAATGCCTTCAGCCACCGTCTCCCAGCGCTGCCTATGACCTTATGAGAAAGGGGAGGGAAGAAGAGAGGAGAGTAGGAGAGAGGAGAGAACAGGGAGCAGCAGAGCAGAGCGAGAGGAGCGACTGAGCAGATGGCTAGACGAGCAAGATAAGAAGGGTAGTCTCGTAACCTAGCCATCTCTCTCATTGCCATGTATGCCATGAAGAGAATTTTTTATTTTTCTTCGCTGACTGGGCTGTCTATATTTGTACAACTAATGCATCTTATGTGGCAAAACTACCCTGCTGACCTCCATGATGCAAAATCATGCTCCAAAACAGGCCTAGCGGGTTATTTGTGTTAAGAAATTGATGACAATAGATGAACGGTTACGTAATCATCTACGTAACCAATCAATCATCAAGAGACACAATAAATCAATCACAAAGATATCAATTAAGAGAAAACACCAGATGTAGTCTTTATTGATTTCTAATCTCAGATATATTTACATGGTACAATATCTCTCTATTTATAGTCTAAATCCACTAGGGGCAATTCTGGTATTTGCCTACACCAGATCCTTCTAGGTTTCATAACATTCCCCCTTGGGCGAATACCACGGCATGCACATATCTTATTAAAAACTCCTCCTAAAAACCTAGTGGAAAAAATGGGATGGAGAAAGGAGTACACGCATCCGTTCCTTGTGACGCACTTATTGCCTCATTAAAAACCTTTACGTAAGAAAAACTTCAGAAAAAACTCACAAAGGGAAAAGAGTACAATATTTAGATCTTCAAGATCATGTAAGTCTTTTGGTCTTACATAAAGGCTATGGTTTAGAGATTTACTCTTCCTAAACCTTGTAACTCTCTAAGCCATCTCATCCCATGCCTCGAACACATTTATAAAAACTAGATTCTAGGAGAGATTTTATGAATAAATCTACCAGGTTATCACAAGACCTAACTTTTAACACCTTTATCTCTCTGTTCTTCTGGAGCTTACAAGGATAAAAGAATTTAGGAGCAATATGCTTCGTAATATTACTCTTAATATAGCCTATTTGCATCTGTACCACACAAAACTACATTATCTTCTTAGATAATGGTAGGGATCACCAACGACGTTTATGCCACATGACTTTTGGATGTGGCCTAATCATTCTCCTGAGCCAAGCACACTCTGGTGAGGCTTTATACCACGATACGTATATGCCTCATTAAAAACTTCTTTCAAAAACCCAATGGAAAAAATGAATGAAGAAAATAGTACATAGCTCACGTTAAATTATATTGCAGTTGTTGCTTCCTTTAAATGCTTCAAGTAAGAAAATCCAACAGGAAAATTTTACTAAGGGAAAAAGAGTACAACGCTTATTTTTAGGATTTATAACACTTATCTTCAGGATTTATAAATTATCTTCGGGACATGTTATGATCTTCAAGACCTTTATCGTATCTATTGGTTGGACTTATATCGATAGGAGGTAAAATCTTTAATGTAGTGATCATTAAATCAATACCTTCTAGGTTAGCCTAAAGTTGAGATTTTCTTAATCTCGTGTATAAGCATAAAAGTTTAGCATATGCCCCCCTGAAGACCACTTCCGGTGGAGTCTTATAATTTCAACGCCTTTAATACATTTTAAGAAATGAATACATACCAGTATAATTATCCTTATCAGGATATATGGGAGTAATCAATTTCAATACCACATTTCTTCCGGATATGACTTATCAAAACATTTCAGGGTCTTAATATTTTAGCAGCCATCTCTGAGTAATATCAAATGACCAAAAGTCTATTCTGCAGAACTAAAAGTATAATCATACTATCACAGAATCAATATAACCAATCTTAATTTTGGTACTTAGGGGATTAATAAATTTGTCATTAACACCAATATATATGGTACCTCTATGGTAATAGAGGATATTGCCATTCCATCAGTTTCTGGTAGGAGATGCACTTCATATGTATTTATGTGGCTAACTTCTGATTCTTAGCCTCCTCATTTCATTTTCTCGGGTTATGGATGGGTCCTTATCCACTTCTAGGGATCATAAAATCGTTGGTGTATTTTCGATCAACTGGTGATTTAATTTCTCTTCAAGAAAATACTCTCTCTTCTAGAAGATACTCTTTCTTCAAGTAAGAGTTTATCATATATGAGTTTTATATACAAATATATACAAGTTGCAATTTACTTTCTTGTTAAAACACCGAGTTCTTCAGGGATCGAGTTTTGAGTTCCTTCAGGCATCCCATTAAGGATTTTCAGAATCTGATAGCTGCATATCTTATTCATATTATTTACTAGAGTTATTACATAACAGAATATTATTTTATTCATAATAGGAGAATATTAATCTCTTCAGGGATCCTTAAATCATTGCTTTCACCACCTCATTTTTCATAATGACCCATCAAGTCTGAACGAACATGTTCTAAGGCTTTCATTTACAATTATGGTTCAGCCTCAATTGCTTCTTTTCATTTTTGACCTGATATAAACACTTCAGGTGCTTGGCCATGGACTTTGGTTCTGGATTTATGTTCTCATATAGTAAGCTTTTGCAATTTTAGAGGCAAACTGGTTGTCGACAACTTTTCTGCAAATATCCTCATAATTGAGTGTCTTTCAGTACTAGCGAAAACTCCGTCATTTCCCAAACAGAAGCTTATTGGTTGTTCCGTGTTCCCAGTATTGTAATATGAGTGCACCTTATTACTGGGGTTTTCATCTTCAGGATGAGCCTCTTTGTGAGGTATTTCATCTTTAGGGTGAGTTCTCTTCTAAAGTATTCAAGAAGTGTTCAATGATAATTTTGACTAATGTCACTTGACCTTAGATTCATAGGCGTCCCTATAGAGTTTAGGTCACTGACCAATAAGTCAACTTCGCAAAGATGGATATACAATTTTACCCGGGGTATTCCAAACGTAGCGACACAGTTGCTTCAAGTAAATACTTTATAACTCCTTTATGCAATGGAAAAGAAAACTGGTAGTCTCCCGGCTTCTGGCGTACAAGAAATGAGCTAAACTTAAATTTAGCTTGGTTAGTGCGTGAAACATATACTAAAGATCTTTCTTTAGAAAAATATCACGGCATTCAAAGATTTTGGGCATTTCTCTCCCCATAATGCCGAGATTCAATATTGCTTAATAGCATACCTCAAAATCCCCTCAGTATGCTACGGTGGTGATATCATATGAGAAATGATTGGTTCTCATAATACACACTGATCCTTGATTGGGGGTTCTTTTTCTTAATGCAATGAGCTAGATGTTTATTAATGCAGTGGCATGGAAAACTGTGCATGTCTACTTCTGGTAGATTATCCCAAGCATCTGGTTGGTTATTAATCAATGATAGCAAAAATAATTCTAACTTCTTATGTATTGCCTAATGTTATAATACAATTACTCAACTTCTAACTTAACATTTGGATCACACAAACTTCAGGTTTTGTGTTAATACAACATGTTTTGACCTAGTCAAGAGTATTATGTTTTGACAGCATAAAATAAATCTTCAGGATATTGGCAAAAATATAAATATAACACTGTCACATAAAATACAACCATCGATTAATCTTCATGAAATATATATTCTGCTGGAATATACTTCTAGTTTAACCTCCCAGTTGAAATAATTATTCTTTCGGAATATATGTGATTAATTTGGGAGGTAATTTATATGCCTGTTATAATTTATGATGCCAAATAAGTGTGACAGATTTAGATCGATTTAGATCATTCGGGATCATCAAAATCTAGTAGGTCATCTAGTATTTTGAGACTTATATTTGCTTTAGACAAATAGCTATAGCTTCCAGTAGCATATATGCGGTAGCTTCATGCTACCGTGTAATTCCCATGTATGTGGTCGCATGCTGGCGACTAACATTTTACTAGGGAAAATGAATTACCGTTCAAGGGTTGTAGTGATTTTTGTTTGCTAACAGTGTGGATAGCAGATTCAATTATCTCTCAAATTTATAGTTTCAAGCTTATTTGCTTCTGGATTTGACTTAGGATATTCCATAATGCTTGTCATTACTCTTGTGCTTGTGCCTCAAAGGTTCCAATATTCCTCATATGCCCCAAATTTCTCTGTCTTTTCACGCCAACCATAAAATTCTAAATGAGAGCGTATGCTTATATCATTTGCTTTGAATTAACTCAGAGTTTTAGCAATGAATTGCTATTTTACTACTTCAAGAGTAAAATTTTATTAGCGTGAAACCGGTATACACTTTGTAATATGTACGATGGGGTTATTTGGAAATTTTAAGTCTTTGGGGTTCATAGTATTTTATAGTTGAGGTGATCCTTCTGGAATTTAACATTTGACTAGATTTCTTATGTCTTCAAGATGGACACTTGTCCTATTACCATTTGGGCAATAATGAACTGAGGCATATCATTCCTTTCAAATGTGAGGCATAATATTTATAAATGTTATTCCATGCTTGATTAACATTTTACTTCAGGTAAGGTATGCTTCTAGCAATGTGTTCTATTAAATAACTGTTCAGTAGGGGTAAGGCTTTAACAGAACAATTTAGACCAAATATTTATGGTATTTGGAAAAATAATTATCTAATACACAATTTTAGCTTAAAGCAAAAGGTAAGATATGCTCTTCATGAGTAAGGTCAAACTCGACAAGAGTTGTATCTATATTATTGATGCTACTCATGTAGGAAAATGACATCCAAAAAAGGCTTGGGATAACAAAGAGAATGCTATTGGTCTCCATATTGTTCACTGTGGGCATATTCTTGCTTGTGAATGCACTTGTTTATTAGTAACATACGGGTTACTTAGTCCAAAGACAATATGGTGCAAAGCGGAGTAATACTCCTAATGTGACGATGGCCCGATCTTCCGAAAGGTATTGATAAGTCGATTGTGGAGAACACGATATTGATGATCTAAAGGCTCCGACCAAAATAGATCGATCCCCTCGCAATCACTACACCACTGCTCCAATGGTTATCAACCGTGCCAAACGCGGTTGACCTCGCCAAGAAGGCTATCTCCTGGAAGTAAATTGAGAACACAAGCAAGAGAGTACAAGATGCAATCTGAAATTGTATTACGAATAAAGATTAAGTTCACAAGTTAGGGTTCCTCAACCAGACGTGCGGTGAAACTGCTAAGCAGAATAATCTTTTAAGAAAAATCAGAGGAAAACTAAAGGGGTGCGATCTCCTTAAATAGGGAAGGGGGAAGCCGTACTTATCTAATGAAAAGGGGTGTGATACTATTCACAATTACTGTTCACGTGACTAGTACGGCCACAGTATTGTTCACATGAATAATACCAGCCTAGCCTAGCCCAAATAGACTAAGTGGTGATACAAGGCCCTTGGCCCAAAAGATGACGCATCATCAAGTAAAGGGGTGTCCGAAGCTCTTTGAGTTGAATGCCACAAATTTTTTATCTCCTTTGTCCATTGTTATTGCTTTCTCTTTCCTTGATGCATATCATCAACTCCTTACTATCCCGTTCTAGATTTCTAAGCACAAGCAAATCATCTCCATTAGGCAGCATCATAGAGTTCTTAAGTGATACACTTAGCCCTAGAAATGAATTTACCTGATAATTTAGTTGACGAGCACGTACCCGAGTAATTGGACCTTGGACATCATTCAAGGTAGTTGCAAGAGGAGTATTCATATCAGTCAAAGTGATGTCCTCATCAACTCATGTGCGGACTTCTAGTCCCAGAGACAACAATTAATCCTGGCAACATACCTACAGGGCCACCAGTAATACTTTACGGTAGAGTAGAGGCGATACCTCACCAACTAGAAAGTTTTTACCTTTCAACGGCAAAACAACTATATCAGCATCTGGATTGACAGCAGTTTGATTATATAACAATGAAAAAATATTCATGTCACTTTCGGGGTGATACAATTGCATCTATTTGGGGTGAACAAATATCCACTTAGTGATGCACAATATCCTACAATATTCATGTCACTTTCTACATGCTTACTTCTGGTAAGTAATCTCAAGTGTGTAAGATGAGTGCAAATAGTAAAGATTTACTTTTATCTATTCAGTAGATAAAGTATCATTTTCCAGATTTTTCTAACAATATTTTGGGATTCTCTGATAATTATTAGGGCATTTAAGCAATTTTCAGAAAAGAAACCAGGAAATAAACTATAAAAGAAATATGATACATCCAAGGTGTATTAAATCTAAAGTTTCATAAATTTACAGAAGATCATATACCTAAACACCATGTTTCTAGGATTTTCTAGAATTTTTTGGAATATTTTAGCAATTGTTAATGAATTTCTGCTAATTAATAAGTAATTTTCAGAATTACTAAATAAGCAGAAACAACATGTTGAAAATAAATCCAGAAACACATAATAACATCAAAGTGCTAAAGAGGCTATAATGAAACTCATATAACCTAAAAATTATTTTTTAAAGATAAATTTGGTCTGCTGGGCTTGTTTGCTATTTTGACGAACTTTAGGGTCAAAATCTATAGTTATTTTCATATCCTCAACAAAACCTTTTAATTTACCAAATTTCCAGGGGTGAGATTGGAAATTTCCACCGACCGAATTTTTTTTCTTTTTCTCATTTGGACCAAAAATAGCCCACTTGCCCATAAAACCCGTCGGCCCAATGGATATTGGTCGCTAGGATTAAAGCCCTAACTTCCTTTGACCGTTCGGCGGCCAAGCCGAGAAAGGTGGCAGCGGGTGCGGTCTTCCGGGCAACATCGGGCGGCCAGGCACGGCGAGGTGTGGATGCGATGAGTAGCCAAGCGCGTTGTTCAGCGCTGGCGTCGTTAGGCGCGGAGGCGGGCGACGTCGCGGCCTCAGCGATGGCACTACTCACTACACCATGGTAAAGTTTTAGCGTCAGTCATCTGTGGAGAAAAGTTGACATTTAACATCACATAGTCTGTCGGTAAAGCATAGGGACAAACTGTCTGTCGGGAATAGTCGAAAGTAACGACAAAGTATCTGTAGGTAATACTCTTGACCTATTAGGACCGATCGTCTGTCGGTAATTGTATGAACAACATCAATATATCTGTGGTTAAATCTTTGTGTGTAGGCAATTGTTGTGCGCGCGAAAAAATTAGTAGCCCGCGCGGAGGAAAATATGGCGCGCTGGCCAAATAGCCCGTACTGTGGTCTCCCGAAAACATCTCCCCCGTGCGCTGCCCTCCCCTCGTGTGCATCGCCACTTATCCCCGCCGTCGATCCCCGTGCGCCGCCTCCCCTCGCGCGCCGCCCCTCCCCGTGCGCCGCCGCCTCCCCTGCGCAGCCGCCCCTCCCCGTGCGCGCCTCCCTACCCCCTCCTCCGCGCCGCCCCCTCCCCGTCGACGCCTCCCCTTCCCCGTGCGCCGCCACCCTCCCGGCATGCGCCGCGCCCCTCCACCGTGTGCGCGCCTCCCCTTCCCCGTGAGCCGCCGCCTCCCCACAGCGCGGCCGCCCCTCCCCGTCGCCGCCTCCCCTACCCCCTCCCCAGCGCCGCCGCCTCCCCGTCGACGCCTCCCCTTCCCCGTCGCGCCACCCCTCCCGGCATGCGCCGCGCCCCTCCACCCGTGCGCCGCCTCCCTACCCCGTGAGCCGCCGCCCCCCCCAGCGCCGCCGCCCCTCCACCGTCACGCGCCTCCCCTTCCCCGTCGCGCGCCCCTCCCCGTCGCGACGCCTCCCCTTCCCCGTCGCGCCTCCCCTCCCAGCATGCGCCGCCGCCCCTCCACCCGTGCGCGCCTCCCCTACCCCCGTGAGCGGCCGCCTCCCCGGCGCGCCGCCCCCCCCGTGCGACGCCTCCCCTTCCACCCTGCGCCGCCTCCCTACCCCCGTGAGCCGCCGCCTCCCGGCATGCGCCGCCGCCCTCCACCCGTGCGCGCCTCCCCTACCCCGTGAGCCGCCCCCTCCCCGTGCGCCTCCACCCTTCTCCCTGCCGTCGCCCCTCCTCCCGGCGTCGCCACCCTCCCCGGCCGTGGCGCCACCACCCTCCCGGGCGTGGCCGCCGCCCCTTCTTGCCTCTCGCCCCCGTGCGCACTAACAGAGTTATTATGCGAGATATTGTGCGATATTCATTCTAGTATTTTGTATATTTGCAACACTAATAGATTTATCTCTTTGCCTTATAGTATATTGTGCAGTATTTTGTATAGTATATTGTACTGTTGATTTTATTTTGGTCAAGATGATGATAAAATGTATAATTGTACTGTACATGCAGGTAACCCTAATAGTTGTTCAAAGAAATTTGTTGGCATCGTCTCGGGGAGGACGACGGGATCACGTACCCTGGTGGAAGTTTCAGCTTGCTGCTGACATCTCTAGACACCAGGTTGGCAACATCTTTAGTAGCTTTTAGTTTTAAGGCTTAAATGTGAAATGCGTATATTTGCAATTGTTGGGGGAACTTACAACATGTATTTTCGGTTTGACTAGTTTGCTTGTGAAAATAACAAAGGTGCACCATGGATAGAGGGTGGATGGATAAGCGTAGGTATATGAAACACTTCCAACTATTTTAGGTCTATATTCTCCATTCCATTATATAGTAACTGATATATATGGATGTATTTCACGTGAGGCATACAGACAATATATTTGGAAGGACTGAATAAATTCCTACAACATGTGTTTAGTACTTCATCCGTAGGCAACAAGATACAATGCCCTTGTAGAAAATGTGTGCATTCGGTTTGGAGAGATGAAATCGAGGTTCGTGAGCATTTGATATGTGAGGGCTTTGAAGAAGGTTACATGATAAGGATGTTCCATGGGAAGATAAATCTTTTGAACCGTCCCGAGTATGATGAGGTTGGGGATGTGGAGGGTCTAGCGAAAATGATGATATCTCTGATTTGCTTAGAGACTTAGCATGTGGGTTAGACAAAGGTGGGGATTTTGAGGATGATGGTGATCGGTGCAAACAAATGAAGATTTGGATGCTCTTAGGAACCTATCAAATGATTATGGGCAAGACCTATACCCAGGGTGTAAGAAATACTCAAAGCTGCGTTTCATAGTAATACTACTTCACACCAAGTTGCTTGGGGGATGGTCTGATAAGAGTTTTGACTTATTACTTGATCTACTTAACGAAGCTTTCCCTGAAGGGTCAGCACTACCAAAAAACTACAATGAAGCCAAGAAAATCACAAATGCCTAGGACTTGGATATGTCAGCATTCATGCATGTATAAATGATTGCATTCTTTATTGGAAGGATAATGCTAATGCTGAATGTTGTCCAAAGTGTAAAACTTCACGGTGGAAATCGGAAAAGAAGAGTCCAAATGGGAAACGCATACACAAGGTTCCTAATAAGGTTCTTCGCTATTTCCCTGTAAAGAGAAGGTTCCAGAGGTTGTTTCTTTGCTCTAGAACAGCGAGCTTAGCAAGATGGCATGATGAAGAGCGCACAAAAGATGGTTTGCTTAGGCATCCAGCAGATTCTCCTCTTTGGAAGGATTTTGACCATAAACATCCAGATTTTGCTGCAGATAGTCGTAACCTTAGACTTGCATTAGCTACAGATGGGTTCAACCCATTCAGATCCATGAATATTTCTTATAGTATTTGGCCGGTAATTCTAATTCCATACAACTTTCCACCATGGATTTGTATGAAGCAACCTAATTTCATTATTTCTTTGATAATTCCTGGTCGATATGCTCCTGGCAGTGATATGGATGTTTTTATGGAGCCACTAGTTGATGATATGGTAGATATGTTTGTCAATGGAGTTAGAACTTTTGATGCTTCCAAGGATGAGTACTTCCAGCTGTGTGCTGCCATATTATGCACCATTTCAGATTATCCAGGTCTTGGATATGTGGCTGGATGTTCTACCTCAGGTGAAGTAGCATGTCTCGAGTGCCACTCATTTACATGTTCTCTTCGATTAAAAATGGGGCAAGACTTGTTACATGGGGCATCGTAGGTTCTTACATGCAAACCACCCATTTAGATTTGATAGTCATTCATTTGATGGTGTTACCGAGCTTCAGTCAGCACCTAAACCATTATCTGGAGAGGAAATTTTGGTGCAAACCGAAGGCATGGAACAAAATTTTGGCAAGGATCCATCTAGGAAGAACCTATCAAAAAAACGAAAGCGCAAGGTGGGGGAACCAATTAATATATGGAAAAGGAGGTCCATTTGGTTCAAGCTTCCATATTGGAAAGACTTGCTCTGCGTCATAATCTTGATGTCATGCACATTGAAAAGAGCGTATGTGATAATATAATTAATACATTGTTGGGTACTGACAAGAAATCTAAGGATAACTTGAATTCTCGATTGGACCTTCAAGCTCTAGGCATAAGAAGTGATCTTCATCCTATTGAAGTAGAAGATAAATTTTATTTACCTCCAGCACCATATTCAATGAGTTCTGAAGAGAAGAAGTTGTTTTGTTCGGTATTAAAGGAGTTAAGTTTCCGATGGTTATGCATCGGACATTAGCGCAATATTCAGGTTAATGAGAGAAAGATAATTGGGCTTAAGAGTCATGACAACCATGTTCTTTTGCAACACTTACTTCCACTTGTCATTAGAAGGATACTACCAGAAAATGTTAGTGCAGCACTGATTCGCGTGAGCAATTTTTTTAAGCAAATATATTCGCCTGTAATCCGTGTAAGTGATATGCAAAAACTACAAGTTGACATAGTTGAGACCTTATGTCTTCTTGAGACCATATTCTTACCATCATTTTTTGATATTATGATACACTTGATGGTTCATCTCCCTGCTCAAGCAAGAATCGCTGGTCCAGTACATTTTCGCAACATGTATCCTGTAGAGAGGTGATTTTCTACAAGAACAAATTAAATAATTGTAGCCATGCCTCATTGCAAAAAAAAACTCACTTTAATTTCATATTTATGTATGCATAGGTTTTTGATGAGGTGTAAGGGGTATGTGCGCACTAGAAGTCACCCGGAAGGATCAATTGCAGAGAGCTATTTATTCGATGAGTGTCTTACATTCTGTTCACGCTATTTGCATGGTGTGACTCGATTTACTCGACATATTAGAAATGATGAAGGCTTCCCTATTGATGTTGGTAGTACTCCTCCTTTCTTTCGCACCATTGGGCGAGGATTGGCTGGCAAATGTTGTGTGGTTTTGGACCATAAAAGTTGGCTGCAAGCACATAGATATGTCTTGTTCAACTATGATAATATAGATTCTTATTTGAAGTAAGCTATTTAAATTATTTTAGCATTCTGAAAAATCAATATGAAGTTCCTAACAGTACTAATATGACACTTGCAGCAAGCATATTAACTATCTTTCCTCAACTGGACTTCGAAACAAGCGAGAAATCAATCGCGTGCAGCATGAAACCTTTCATGAGTGGTTTAGATTGCATGTAAGTAAGCAAGTGGTCATACCAATGTCTAATTTTCTTGTGATATAACTTTAGGTTGACATATATGTCATAATCACAGTGGTGAGATGGGTGAGAATGAACCGGATGAGATAAAAATTTTAGCCAAAGAGCCAACAATGGTTGCTACTAAATATAATAGTTACACCATAAATGGTTTTAATTTTCATACCCAAGCTTATGATGAGGAAGGCCTGTTCAAAGCGGTGTGTTTCTTTAACCGCATGCACCACATGTTTTGAGAGGGGAATATTGACTGCCACATAATAGGAAACAAGACATATTATGGTATTATAAAAGAAATTATTGAGTTGAATTATAGCAACAATGGGAATATAGTGCTGTTCAAATGTGGCTGGGTTGATAACCGCACGGAAGGGAAGTGGGTAAAGACAGATCGGTTTGGGGTTACTAGTGTAAATTTCAAACATTTATTCAATACCGGTGACAAGCTATCGATGAGCCTTTCATTTTAGCATCCCAAGCCATCCAAGTTTACTATGTTCAAGACCCTATTGATATTGATTGGTTTGCTGTTATTCATTCTAAACCACGCGATTTTTATAATATGCGTGAAGCTGATAATGAAGATTTAGAGCATGACATCGAAGTACCTACAATAATCTTGATTCTTGATGTGCATCCTATTTCAAGTATGAATATCAATGTTGGAGATATTGGTTGTGTCGGAGACAGATATAGATGGAATAATTGTTGATGCAAATAAACTGAAAAGTAAGTTTTGTACAAATATACTCTTTGTTGTATCTAAGTTACATTCCGCATTATATTATATTACATCATGTGAAGTCCTGCTATAGTATTCTATATGGATGAACATTTGCTAACTAATTGCAATCACCTGCAGGAAAAAGAATGGAAAACGCAAGAGAAATGATTAAAGAAAGGGGGGTCAGTGGAAGGTCAGGAGGAAAGAGTAAGCAAGGGACACTAACAGACTATGAAATACATCGGAACAATACAATAGTAGAAAACAATGAGAAGTTGCAATCTCTTAACCTCCCACAACTGGCCAGCAATATACATGTTCAAAAGCCACCCAAGAAAATTGCTAAGGTTATGTATGCCTGTCTATTATAGTTGTATTTCATGTTGTCTATGATGTGTCCCTTTTATTTCACATACATATGACTTTTTGTAGATAACTGAATGCACAAAAGGAGTGCCATATGGAAATCATAACTTACGCCCCAGGACAAGGAAAAATATGGAGGACAATGTAGATGAACGTGTCCATCAAGATCCTGAATACCAACCGGAGGAACATGAAATGAATGCCGATGAAGAAGGTAAATTCTTGCTAGTACTACTTTAAATGAACTGTATTGTAGTGTACAACCTATGGGCATAATATAGAAACTAGTCTCAACATCATGATCTGTTAGGTACTTCTAATATTATTATTTTGTCATTTTCCTTGCACCTCTAGATCAAACTGTTGCACTCCAACGTGATGAACGAAAAGGAAAGGATGTAAGGGGCATCACTAAAAAGGTGAACATAATTTCAAGAGCAGGTCAACCTAAAATCAAGATTACCCTCAATGAATTTGGCCAGCCTATAGGGCCTGATTCTAAAGAGTTTGCTAATGTCATTGGAACATTGGTGAGGAAAAAAATATCGGTTGCATACGATGATTGGAGGGAAGTTGATATCAAAAATAAGCTTGCAGTGTGGAATGAAATACAGGTATGCGGATTATTATTTGTCTCTTGTTTTGTTTTGTGTGTAGTGCTGAAAATGACTATTTTTCATTTTATTACTGATTATATTATGAGATCGATCAGGGTGGTCTACCGTTTGTTTTGTCAACAGCGCATAGTCAATGGAGGGACTTTAAGGCTGATCTGAAGAAGGCCTTTTTTGATGCAAATTTGTCTGTTGAGCAACTTCTGGAAAAACGTGTCCAAAGAGTTAGTCCGAAAGAATGGGAGTGGCTTGTTAATCATTGGAAATCTCCAGAAGCAGAGGTTACGCATATCTCTATGTTATTTTGTTTACTACATATAGTATAGCTGTATGTTATGTTCATGTTTGTGCTATAGGCCCGCTCGTTAAGAGGCAAAGCAAATCGCCAAAAGCTGCATGTGTTACACACATCTGGTAGCAAAAGCTATGCTCGTGTTGGCCATGAATTGGTAATATAAATGCATCTTTTTAAGTTGGTTTCATATCTGATTTTTTTTTACAATAATACCTCTTATTGTAGGGGGTAAAACTTGGGCATCTTGCTAGAAGAGATGAAATCTGGATTGAGACACATTCAACTAAAAATGGACAACCGATTCCACAGGCTGAGGCAACAATTGTATGTGTTTTTCTAATAGATCTATTGTGTTTTTTGAATAGTACTAGCTAATATGGTATGCATTGTTGTAGCAAAAGCTAAAAGAGGCTGCTGAAAATCACCCAGAACTAAAGGAAAAATCCATCCAGGAGGGTGATTTGTTTGCACATGTCTGTGGTCTAAAAGAGCCAAGAGGTTCTGTTCGTGTTCTAGGAAAGGGACCAACTCCTCAAGACGTGGGCACACCAGGAGCGCGTAACAAATTGCCAACAAGACTTCAATTAGAAATAGAAGCTCATCGGCAAACTCAAGAAGTAGTTAACGCTCTAACACAACGCATGGATCACATGCAGCAGCGTTTTGACCAAATGGAGCAGATGTTGCTATCTCAACATGTCCAGAATATTGAAACAAGTTCCCACCATGCTTCTAATTCACGTCATATTGAGGTGAGGTTGCATAATGTCACTTATGAGTCATTCTTAGCATGCAGCCATTTACATCATTTTTTTACACAATTGATTGCCTTTTGACACCCCTTGTGAAAACTTATTCCGCTACTTTTGTAGAGCCCAAGGATCGAACCAGAACTTGAAGAGTTTAATAATTCAAATCAGCAAGGGCGTATGGATAATATGCTATTCGATGAGTATGACGCTGTTATCCGTAAAAAAGTTATTAGTCCAAGGGTGCCATCAAGGAGCAATGCAGCCACAAGAAGAAGCCATGAGGCCTCCTGCAGTGGAGAAGAAAGCCTTGTAATGTTCTCAACTATCTAATCCCTGCTTTCAATTATGCACTTAAGTATTGCTTTATATTACTCCTCGCTGAAATGTATGCCCTTTAGGTTGGAAGGGATGTTATATTATATGCTATCTTGAGGAATGATATCCCTGTGGCTAAAGCAATAATTCTATCAATTGACCCTAGCACCATAGTGGGAGGTGAACCTCTTGGTGTTCAGTTCTATGAAGTTGTTGTAAATGTTGTGCTGAAAAGAGATGCCCTGCTTCCCCGTCCATATGATGATATGGATACTCTAATCGATGCTCAGTACATGTCCATTGCATGGCCAAACAATAGGGTATGATTTTGCAACTTATAGTATTTTAAGTTTTTTAGTTGTCTGCATCACATTGTAACTATAAATTATTGATATTGGAAATTTGGCAGTTGAAGGTTAGCAACAAATCTACAAAGCTCCAAAATGGAGGTATTTTCTTCCAATCCATTCTTTTCTAGTAGGTGATCAGTGGTATTTGATCATGTACTTCCTTGTTAATTTTTTTGAATTACTAGTTGGAGCAAAGATACTACTTCGTTTTTGAATTACTAGTTGGAGCAAAGATCATGTACAAATCTACAAAGCTTAAGAAGTGGTATATAAGATGTACTTGATCAGTGGTATTTGAGCATACTCCATTGTTAATTTTTTTGATTTACTAGTTGGAGCAAAGATAATACTTCGTTTTTCAGTTAAGATATGTTGATGGCAAACTAGAGTACTTTATTTTGTGTTGATGGCAAACTAGAGTGACATGCACTAAAACTATGTGATGTTCATTTTGTCAAGTTGCTGTTCATTTTGTTATTCATTTAGCCAATCCTTTTCTCCTTCAGCAATCCTTTCACCTGTAGAATAGGCAGTTGAGTTATTCATTTAGCCAATCGTTTTGCGCATTGAGCGGAGTCAGTTTATTTCCTTGTTCTGGTAATTTGACATAGTTTTACATGCATCAGGCAGACATAGTTTTATATGTATCAGGCATATGATAGAACTGGCTGTCAATAGTTTTACCCAGTCAAGCAGCATAACATCATCATCATTTGCAAGACAGCAAGATCAAATGCCCTCTGTCCGGTAATAAGCTCCAGAAGCATGATCCCATAGCCAAAATAGCACAAATGGAAACTATTGTCATTCTAAGATTTGTTTTTTAGTTCATGTGCTAGATAAGAGATCAAGTTGTTGTTCATTTTGTTTCTTTTACAGGGAATATGCTGGAATAGTACTTTGGACCAACATGTGCTAGGTGTGAAACTTTTGCTCACTGCGGGTGGTGGCCTCTAGCTGCTTTGTACCCAGGGTTGAAGTTGATGCTTTGTACTACATAGATAACTTAGAATCTATGGTTAATGCAATCTTTTGGACATTGTGATCTTTTAGACATGATGACATGCTAGCTGATCTTTTGTGATCTTTTGGACATGGTGCTACCTGATCTTATGGAGAACTATTGTTTGAGCTATGTGAGCTTTTGGACTATTTGTGGTGTACTGATCGAATTCTGGAGCAATTTAGAACTATAATCTGGATGTATATTTGTGTGTGACATTTTGGATGTATGCGTGAAACATGTTGCAACTCTCAACTATATGTATTGAATGGATGTATGTATGGAGTAATTTGGTGCAATATTATGTGATTTTCATGTGTATGTATATATTGAAAAAAACCTGTTATTTTGTGATGCGTCAGATGGTCTGTCGGTGTATGCGTTATTTTTCTACGAAGCATCTGTCGGTAAATATTTGTCCGCCGGCAATTGTTGTCTCAGGGGAAAAGTAGTCTGCGGTAAAACTTGAACTTTACCGGCTGCATCGCCTCGATAAAGGTTTGGTCTGTCGGCAATTGTTGTCAGTAGGAAAAGTAGTGCATCGGTAAAACTTGAACTTTACCTACAGACTGTCTGTCGGTAAAGGTTTGGTCTGTCGGCAAAGACTTTTACCGACAGGTTTTCTCCCGACACACATTTTCTGTCGGTAAAAGTCTTTACCTACAGACACGCTGATGTTAAAGACAGCTTTTGGCTACAGACGGCATGACGGTGGATTTATGCCATGGTGTAGTGACTGGGAGAGGAGGTTAGGTGGCGGCTTCGGATGACAACGATTCCAGTGAGCGCATCCGGGCGTTGGTGGGTGACCTCCACCGGTGATAGGGCCAAGCGGCGATGGGCATCACCACAAGCGCGCTAGAAACGACAGCCATCCTTTGGGTGCGGTAGGTGGAGAGGTGATGCCGGTGGATTTAGGCCAGTTCAAGAGAAGGCCGAGCGGCGGTTCTCAACGAGCAGCTTTGGGCGCAGAGACTGCCGAGCAGTGCTGGCTTCTGGCAACTGGCAAGTGGGGCGACGGCTTCGGCGCCAGTAAGTTCCGACGGCCAGTGACTCAGTGCAACCTCAGGCGGCAACTTCTAGTGCGAGTGGCGGCCGGCTTCAAACCAAGCGATCGACAGGCTTGCTTCGGGCATGGATACTGGTACGGCCGAGGCGACGGCCAGTGACTCAGTGCGACCTCAGGCGGCAACTTCTAGTGCGAGTGGCGGCTGGCTTCAAACCAAGCGATCGACAGGCTTGCTTCGGGCATGGATACTGGTACGGTCGAGGCGACGGCCTCCTCGGACACGCTAGAGGCCGTGGTGGCGGCTTCGGGCCGACTAGCTGCTGTTGAGGCATCATTGTTCCCATCCCATCTTCGGTCGAACGGCGGCCGTGACACTGACGAGCACATCTTCAGGAGGCCAAAAACTTGCGGCAAGACCCAAGGCACCAATGTGGCGTTATTGCGGGGGCTAGCACTGAGACCAATTTCAGGTGGCGACGCCATGGATGACTTCGGGCGATGGCGCTGGTCTTGAGTCAGTGGCTGCAGCTTCAGGCGTAGGTGGTCGAGTGCCCTCGGGTGTCGATGACTTCAGGCGTAGGTGGCCAAGCGACCTCAGGTGGTGGCCGGAGACTCTGGGCATGGGCGACACCGAGGTTTGGCCTTAGGTTTCGGTGGCCAAGACCGTGCGACGGCGAAGCGACCCAGGCGGAGGCACCAGTGCTTCGGGCGACAGTTGTCTCCGGTGGCCAGTAGCCTCGAAAGCGGTGGCTTCAGGCGACTACTAGTGGTGGCTTCAGGCGACCACGAGCGGTGTCTTCAGCAACTTCGAGCGACCGCACGGCACCGGTGGGATGGGGGAAGGCTGAGCGCGAAGGTGTGGAGGCGATGGCGCTCCTAGTGGTTAGCGGTGGCTTCGTGCAACCACGGCGACGAGGCGTAGGCGTGGTGAGCACACGAAGGCGGGGCCTCCAGGCATGCTTCGGGTATTACGTAGTGGTGCCGAGTCGGCCGGAGTAAAGCAAGCTTTTTTTCATGATTTTTATCTAGATTCTAAACTGAGATGCAATCTGATATATAGGCTAGATGTTCAATCTCCTGGATTTTAGATCTAGTATACAGATTGTAGATCAATCTATGACTAAGAAAATTAGCACAAGATCAATCTAGATATGGCATTACAAACAATTCTAGAACCAATCTATATCAAATATGCAAATTCCAATGTGTAATATATTGGTGTGCGAATTGCATACTGTGTACCTCGTAGAGCGATTCGTGCTGATAATGAATTAAGAAATTGATGAAAATAGATGAACGATAACGCAATTCATGCAATCAACCAATCACAAAGAGACACAATAGATCAATCACAGAGACACCAATTGAGAGAGAACACTAGATGTAGTCTTTATTGATTTCTGATCTTAAATCTATTTACATAGTACAATGCCTCTCTATTTATAATTTAAGCCCACCAAGGGCAATTCTGGTATTTGCCTACACCAAAACCTTCTAGGTTTCGTAATAATTTGCTCTGGTTTTAGAAGTTCGTGGAGTACAACATTTGATTTTAGAGTTGAGCGGACTAAATAAATGAGCCTCAAACTTCTGGAAACTAGACTTTCTCCATTATTAAATAAAGGAAGGATGTTTCATTTCTGTTTTTCTGAAGAACATGGGTATTTTTTTTAGTGCAGAAGTTCCTTTTGTTGTTTCGCAGGCCAGCTAGCTCAAAACAATGTATGAGAAAGTTAGGAATGCATGTTCAAAAATAATTCGCAAACAATGAAAATTTTCCTATGCATAGATGAACCTATAGACATCAAATTCTTTCTTACCAATATTGAGGGCAAAGAGAAGACGAAAGAAAGCAAGCAAGAAATGGGGGAATACCTTCTTTGCGAGGAGGTGACGAAGGCGTCTACTCTGGGCACGGCAATGGTGGCGCAGGGCAGCGAGCTCCCACTCTGAAACATGCAATCTGGCTAGCCATCAGCCCCTCCATGCGTACAGGCTTCTCTCACCCTCCAATTCCTTATGCCAACACACCAGGGGTGGACCTAACGTACGTGGGACATAGGGTTTAGTTGAATCCCCAACATTTTTGGAAAATAAACTGTTATCAGTAGTACTCAGTACTACACTACGCAGCCAACAAATATGTAACAAACTTTATGGATTGGATTGGAGAGAAAGAAAGATTTGGATTAGATTGATTACTCACAGCAAAGAAAAACCTTACCAATGAAAGAGGATCGATCCAAGCAAGCACGGATGGGATGGATCTCCACTCCACTCCAATCCAGTAGTGGGGAAGAGGATGACAACGACACCACCTATGATGGAAGAATTCCTTCACTTCGAGGTGATAGGACCACAGGAGGTCCTCTCTCTCGGTGGAAGGAGGCCTAGAGGAGCGCATGTTCGATAGAGAGTGAGGGTTCAGTGGTGTTGGCGTGAGTCACGAGGGGAAGAGGAACAGGATAAGAGATGGAGGGTTGAGTCTACGAGGGGGTATTTTGGATATTTTCTAGGTTGTTTTTCTCACATATGGATGTACAAAACTTTATGGTCTTTTTTATATTTTTTTTGTCATTAGGTTTTCGGTTTGCATGCTAATTGCCATATTTAAATCGGAGTTTGGTTGTATAGCTAGATAAGAGTAGCTTAGTCTGTAACATCTCATTATTTGATGGTTGTTTGGTTGGAGACATGAAGATTCCCATGTTCTTGTGGATGCGGAAGGCATGGTTTGAACCCTCCTAAACATTGTTAGTCTAGGTTAGTCATCCGATTTATGTGTCTAAGATTAGACATCAAACTCCATGAGCTACTAATTAAGCAAAGCTAATCATAACATTAGCGTCATGGTTGCTATTACTACACCGCCATGGTCATTGCCATGTGCTACCACGCAAGTTGCTCCCACAATGACACAAGCACTTGCATGGTCCACCATTGTTATCACCGGTGTCTCCACCTGACACTCACATTGTCCCCTCAAACACGGTCATGTAGAACCATGATGCCACTTGTACGCGTCACGCGGAATCACTAACACCCAACTCCACTACCGCACGACCGTTGCTTTCTTTTGTTGTTGTTGCATGGCCGCACAAACCAACATATTTGGGGGTATCGATAAAAAAAAAAGCTGAGTCAGATTTTTTAAATCACCAAGTTAATTTGGGTTGGTTTCAAAAGATTTGGATTTAGGGATCGATCACCTGTTGAGACTCTAAGATAAGAGTAAAACTTTCATAAAATCACACTATGATTGGCAAAACTATCATAGAACCACTCTTCTAAAGACATGTATCAATAAAACCACATTTACTTTGGCCAAACATTTCATAAAACCTCACTTTTGTTCAATGCAATGGCATTAACATCTTGGGCCCACTGGTCAGTCCCTTAGCCTCACAACGGTCATATTTTCTGACATAGATGCACTTGATGCGCATGCCACACATCATATTCCTCTCCTCGGTGAGACCCTCCCTCTCCTTCACCTCGCACGAGATGGTCTTGTCTTCTCCCTGCACGCGCCATAATGGTAGAGGGAAACTCGGTTCGGTGCGTGTATTTGGGAGGGGATCGATGGTTTCTAGGCAAAGGAATCTGTTCGGTGTGTGTGTTCAGTTCGTGTGCATTTGGTTCAGCCCCACCATGTCAGGCAAGGAAGATGATATGTCACACATGTGTCAAATGTGTCCATATCAGCTAATGGGACCATTATGAGGCTGTGGGACTGATTAGTGGACCTAGAATATTGGTGTGAAAAAAGTATACCTTTGGTCCCTAATGTTTGACGGTAGATCAATTTTGGTCCTTAACGTTCAAAAATTGAAGGACCGAAATGGCAACAAAGGGGGGGTGGATGTTGCAGAAAACTGCACTTTTAAAACAACACTAAAACTGCAGGAAACTTTACTTAAAACAATACTGTTGGCTGAGAATAGAGCAAAGAAAACAACAACTAAAAGTAACACAAATTGTTGTCCAAAACAGCCTGAACATCACAAAGTAAATGCTGAAAAGCACAAAGTAAAAGCTGACAAATATTTTAGAGTGCCAACAAATATTGGAAAGCTTGCTTTCGGGATGAACTAGCTAAGAGGCCTTGAGATGTTTCCCAGTTCAAAGCAAAGAAGGAGCAGTCAAAAGATCAACTCAAAACTAGAGAAAACTGATTTGCTCATGGAAATTAAGTGGCCAAATGGTCTTGAGACAGATTTCCACCACAAGCACGAACAAGGTTTACTCTCTCAAGAACTGAAAATCAAAACACAAGGAAGGCCAAAACATCTCAAACAAATGATTCTTAGAATGAGACAAAGAGAGATGAATGATTAAATATAAGAGAAATGATTACAACTAGTTCATACCATCTCACAACTCAAGAACTCAACTCATATATATGGAGAGACAAATAAAACCCTAAACTCACACACTCTCTCAAAAACATAAGTTCACACATGGAGAGAAAACTTTAACACTTATAGAGCACAAGCATTAGAGAAAACCCTAACACTCACACCCTTCTCTCTCAATTCTCTTCACTAGAGAGCACCCTCTATTTATAGCCTCCACTAATGGGTTTATAATACACTTTACCCATTAGCTCTCAACTACTTTTAGCACTTTACCCATTAGCTCTCAACAACTCATCACTTTACCCATTCTCTCCTAATCAAATCCGCTTTCTTTATGCAACCTTGCGTATTTACCAAAATGCCACTCCTGCACCTTCCTGGAAGCTTCCTCATTTCTTGTCGTCGTCGTCTTCGACACATCCAACTGCTCCGACCTTAGCACCGCCTGTGCCTAGTCCAGTTACTCCGTGCCTCGCCACGACTCAGCTCCAAAGTCCTGCAGCCATCACAGACAAGAAAACACATCATATAGCACCGCACAAAATATTGTAATTAAATATTAGCACCAGTAGATAGCACAAAATGCTCAAAATAAACTCAAACTTTCTAGAACACGAGTCAATTACTCATCACACACACGGGGTTACCTCCACATGGTCTCTCAAAAATAGACAAAAGCATCCTTCAAGCTCAAAAACCATTTATGTTCAATTCTCATGACTGGGTCAAAGCAATATTTTGCCACATCGACTGCCAGTGTGGCAGACCCGGTCCTCACAACTAGGTTTAAGCTCTCTCCTTGTCTCCCTCTCGCATTCTTGCACTCATGCATTCCCTATTCTCTCATGTGAACCCTAGAGGCGGCAACAAACATGACTCGAGCGTCACCCACTTAGTGCTTCGGGTGTGGGTTCAATCTCTGCCATCATCGATTCTAGCCAGGAGAGGCAAGGTGCTTGTGGGCTATCAATTACCCAGGTATTCCAATCTGACCCTCCTTACGGGTGAATTTGGTTATTCTTCGTGTGATTTTTGTTGGAGTGCTTCTCGGCATCGGGTGTTCGTGTGGTCCAGGGCTGAATGCGGTGGTATGCCATGTTCAATTGTCAGAATTCAGGGGTGTATAACAGTTGGGAATGCTACCATGAAGAGATCCGTTTGTTCTCGAATGCAAGCTACCAGTGATTCGTCACCAAAGAAGAGGCATTAGAGGTGTTCATGGCGTATGTGTCATCGCCCAGTGAAACAGCTTAGAAGGATAGTGCGATTGTGTGATGCCAGTGCTATAGAAGTCATGCAATGGATGTGTCATACTAACCAAAACTATAGTGATTCTTGTCCAGTTTATGGTGATTTTAGCACTTTTGTATGTGCATGTGTTGCCGTGAGATGCATTGTTGGTGATAGGATGCAAATGTTGCTCTATTTGTGAGGTCTCTATTGGAAGAAATGAAATGGAATAGCAGTATATGTTGCACTTTGTATCAAGTCATATGGTTGAATACATAATTTTATTTTGGTCAGTTTATTTGTAGCAAGGGATGTGCTCTAACGAACAATCTAGAACATGATGTGTGAAAGTGTCTGAAATGAAATGAATTGGAACATGGCGTCTGCAATCACAAATAGATAAACTGAGCCTCATCCCATATTTGAACAACCCACCTTTTGGAATTACTGAGAGTCTATGCTTGAGTTTCTTATCAGCTTGTACTTACTTTTAAGTACGAATTGTGCTACTGCCTTGACTTGTATAAAAAATTAGATCATTTGATGCTATGGTCAAGTGAACTAAGCACATAAATGAACTTAGTATCTAATATGATAATTAGGCTCTTACATGCACCAGAAATAGTTGTACTTAGTATTTGACATGAGAACTTAGTCTGTCACACAAAAAGCACTAAGTACACCCTACAGCCCTCGAAGCTTTTCTAGCTTTGATGTCCATTGTTTCCTTCTCTTCGATGGACCAGCTTTATTGGACCTGGGGCAGGTTCCTGAGCCATTGCTTGTGCATAAGTAGAACCAAAAGTGATGGACACATTCACCCTAGATTGAACACTTGCTGATGCCACATTTGCAATGAAGTTCATGGTGCCAGAACCCCCTACTTGTATGCTCACTCTGGTAGTGGCAGAGGTTGTGATACTACTCTGAGTTGGTATTACATGTTGCACCTCTTCTTTCTGAACAATCGAACTCACACGCTAAGTTGGTGTGCTTGATATGTCCGAGTGCATCACACCAACACCACTGCACCTCTTGTTGCTCTGTGATGGGGGATTAGAACCAATGGACTTTCCCTTCCTCTTGCCTAGGGTTGATGTGCTTTGCTATGAGGTAGAGAACATTACCTACATTGCAAAAATTCAATCAGCAAGGCAACATGAGTAAGTGCATTGCAGAGAAATGGATAATTTTGACATAACATTGGAGTAGCTTGTGACCTCTCAGAAGTAGGTACATTTGAGTGTTCTTGCTGGTTACCTCTAGAGGAAAACTGTGTCCCCTTACAATTCCTGCTGTTGTGACCAATCTCTTTGCATACAGTGCACCTGCTGACTATGCCAACATTGGACAATTTGGTCTCCTTAGGCTTCTTAGATGGATCCCTCTTTCTCTCCTTGTTGGGCTTGCCAAGCATCTTTCTCTCCCTCTTTCTCAAAGTTCTCAGCTATTCTCCTTGAGGTGACAAGCTTGTTGTCCCTCCTTGGTGGGCAGGTGGGCTCATCCTTTAAGCTATTAACTTGCCATGAATCTGTCCTATTGGTCTTTGACAAAAGAATGTACCATGGACAATTTTCCCAGTCACATTTGGCCCTACACCTCACACTATCATTCTTCACTAACTTAATTACATGTCTGGAAGCAATTCCATATGTCCTAATTGCTTCATTAAATTCTTTTTTGGTAACAAATGTCATACCAAGGCCAAACTGAGGGTTTCCTGACTTCCTGCCAAACTTTGGGTACTTTGATTTCTTTCTAATTAGCTCCCCACCACTATCTTCCTCATAGTTGTCCTCTTCCTCACTACCAAAAAACTAAGAGCTATCAGTCTCTTCTTCCACATTATTTGGTAATGCCAACAATCCTGAATCAGTAGGCATTTTACCTGCCTTTGCCTTGCTCTTAAAAGACTTGAAGTTTTTCTTGTTTTCGCCAGCTTCCTCATCATCTTTTAAGCCATCAACATCTCCATCAATGGATGATGCCTCATTCACAGTATCAAGCTTCCTCTTCACTCCAGAGGTAGACAAGGCACTTAGAAACTCTTCTTCCTATCTATATCCTTCTCAGTATCAGCTAGTGAGATTGGTAACACCTCAATCTCTTTGCATTTCTGCTTGCCCACATCAACATCATCATCCTCCTCTGTGCTTTTATCCCCTCATGCATCAGACTCATCTTCCCAATCACTAATTTTTTCTTCTCGTACAACTTCTCCATCCATCGGAGCATGTACATATAATGACACTAACACCACATAAATATCAACAACACCCCCTCAGTAATACAATCAGCCATGGTCTGGCATGACTTGTCATCTGTCACCACCCTAAGGCCATCCTTCAGTGTTTCTAGGGAAAAGCTAGTGCAACAATGCTAATTCTTGGTCTGGACAATGGTCCTTCAAGTTCCCAAGAATCTCTGGTAGAGATATTGTTATAAAAAATAGCAATGCATACCTGTAATAAAGACTTGCAAACATATCACTATTTAAGTTTGAACAGAAGCAAGCAAGCTGTGGTCCTATATGACAAAGCATGTTGGCAAAAGGTTATCACATGCATGACAAGCTAGTTGATGTCACTATCTAGGTGTGAACTCAAGCAATACTCTGGATGAGAAGTGTTGCCGTATAAAGCCAAGACCACTGGATTCTTTAGGATTCATCTCTTTGAGATGGCAAAGCAAACTGAACAAAGTAACCTAGAGACAGCTTATTACTTGATGGCTCTGTTTTGGATAACTCTTGTGCTAAGTCGGTTTGAGACCTTATAAAAGGATCAAAGCCTTTGTAGTATGCATACTTCAGTTTAGACCACCTCATGTAAGCTCATATCTGTGTGTAGCTCTCTCTTTATGAGAAGTCTGCTAGCTCCGTGTGATTGTATGTTTTCCTTGAAAGAAATAAGAAACTAGTGTCCACAAAATTTCTCTGTTTCTTTTTGAGTGATCCAATCTCCAACAAGTGTTATCAGAGTAGGCGGTCTGGGACCATCAAAGGAGTCTTTGAGGCGCTAAGGCGAGACTCTACCGATGCACAGTCTGGGATTATGAAACTTGTTGGTCTGGGATGAAAGCTTAATTGATGCTGGGCATCAGTCACCATGGCCTAAGATTCGAGTATAACGGGTTTATGGCTGCAGTAAGAGGATGACCGTCGTAGCCATCATTTATAGAGTTGGAGAATTTATTGGCTAATTAAGAAGAGTTAACGAAGTAGATGGAGAATATCACAATAAAGGAAGAAGAGGAAGCACTCTTCACTAACAGGAAAAAGAGTCCATCTCGGGAACCATGGAGGCCCAAAACAAGGTGGATAGAAGGTGGCAAGCAGCATCCAAGAGAGAGAAGCAACTCTTTAGGGGGAGTTCAACGAGGAAGACAAGATCAATAACAAGAGAAGAATGAGAGAAAATAATACGGTGGATACTTCAATTGTGGTAAGAAGGGTCACTTTGCTCGAGATTGCCGGTACCCGAGAAGACGATTCGAAGGTAACTTGGCCACCACAAAGGAGGAGGATATCACTTTAGAAGCATCTGTAAGTGAAGAAGAGTGGGATTATGAAGTTGGATTTTCTCAAGAAGTTGAAGAGCTTGAGGACACAAAAGCACCAACTTTTGTAGCAACGACAGATCCAAGGATAAATTATGAAGAAGATTAGATTATCAATTCTGGCTGCTCCAACCATACGACTAGTGATGACATGAAGCTACAAAATATGACTGAGTACAAGGGAAGGAAAGTGATGTTGACAGCCAATAACTCTAAATTACCCATCTCTCATATCAGGAACACAGTTGTTCTAAGGTACGGTCCTCAACAATTTCATCTTGAGAAGATCTATCATGTCCCAATTTTGAAAAAGAATCTGCTATCAGTGCCTTGATTGACAGCAGAAGGGAACTATGTACTCTTCGGCTCTGAAGAAGTAGCTATTTTTAGAAAAGTAAAATCATAGAAGGAAGAAGAAGACAGTCCGTTTATGTGCTCTTTGCATAGTCAGCATATGTGGACAAGATTCAAAATAATGAAACATCTAATCTTTGGCATGCGCGGCCTAGACATGTTAGCTACAACAAGTTGAAGGGAATGATGGAGAAGCACGTGTTGAAAGGACTTCCTCATTTGGACATCCAGACATACATAGTCTGTGTTGGCTGTCAATATGGCAAGGCTCAACAATTACCATACAAGGAGTTAGAACATCGGTCCAAGATATCTTTGGAGCTCATACACTCAGACGTGTTTGGCCTAGTCAAGCAAATATCACTTGGAGGCATGAGGTACATGGTGACGTTTATCGACGACTTCTCAAGATGTGTTTAGGTTTACTTTATGAAAGAGAATTCTAAAACCTTTATGAAGTTCAAGAATTTTAAGAAGAAAATAGAAAGTGAACTTGACAAAAAGATTCAGTGCTTATGCACTGACAATGGAAAAGAATATTTATCAAATGAGTTTACTATCTATATAAGGAGTATAAGATAAAAAGACAATTGACTTGCCTCGATACTCCACAACAAAATGGAGTAGCGAAGCGCAAGAATCATCACCTTGCAAAAACCTGTCGGAGTATGCTACATGCTATGAATGTACCAGGAAGATTATGGGCCGAGTGTATGAGGACTGCAACCTATGTGATTAATAGGCTACCACAAGTTAGGCTGGGATTTAAATCTCTACATGAGAAGTTGTGGAAGATAAAGCCAATCGTCAGCCACTTCAAAGTATTTGGCTATGTATGCTATGTCTTTGTGCCAGATCATTTGAGGGGCAAGTTTGACAAGAAGACGATCCGATGCATCTTCGTTGGCTATGATGATGCCCGAAAAGGTTGGAGGTGTTGTGATCCGACCATAGGAAAGTGCTACAATTCAAGAAATATTGTGTTTAATGAAGCCTCTTCTTGGTGGACATCAAAAAAGATCAAGATTCCTGAATCTTAAGATTTAGATGAGTTTCTAAAAGAAAGTAAGCCAGAAGTTGAGGAGCAAGCATTAACTCCAAGTGAAGTTTAAGGGAGCTCACCCAGTAAGGCCAAGAGTCCATGGAAGATTGGCAAACATCAGCCTGTACTTGAGGAACATCATCCAAATCAAGTAGAAGTTGAAGATCCTGTACATGAACTACGAAGATCTACAAGGAAGCGAAATTCAAATCCTAGGTATGCTAATGCTGCCCTTATTGATGAAGCTATACCTATTGAGCCATCTTCTTATGAGGAAGCAACATAAGGCCCTGAGTGGTGAAAGGCTATGAAGGAAGAGATTATGGCACTAAAAGAAAATCAAACATGGGACTTAGTACCAATACCAAAGGATGTGAAGTCAATATCATGTAAATGGGTCTATAAAGTTAACACCCGACCAGATGGCTTAATTGAAAGGTATAAAGCTCGACTTGTTGTTCGGGGATTCTCTCAACAATATGGGCCGGACTATGATGCAACATTCAGTCCAGTGGCGAAGATCACAACTATTCAAGTCTTGCTTGCTTTGGCTGCTAGCATGTCTTGGAAGTTGTGGAGAATGGATGTCAAGAACGCCTTCCTACATGGAGAGCTTGACAAAGACATCTATATGGAACAACCAAAAGGTTTTGAGAGTAAGACTCAACCAGGGTATATCTGCAAATTGAAGAACGCGCTCTATGGCTTGAAGTAGGCTTCAAAAGCTTAGTACGGGAAAATCGGTAAGTTTCTAGTACAAAGTGGATTTAAAGTTAATCCATCAGACTCTAGTATGTTTGTGAAGGCCAAAGAAGGTAGACTAGAAATAGTTCTAATCTACGTTGATGATTTAATCATCATAAGAGAAAATTACGAGGAGATACTAAGGAGAAAAGAAAATCTCTCGATTAGATTTCGAATGAAAGAGCTTGGAGAATTGAAGCACTTCCTTAGACTTGAGGTGGAGCATACAAAGGAATGGTTATTTTTATGTCAACAAAAATATGCAAGGGACCTTCTTCATAGGTATTGGATGCTTGATTGCAAGCCTATTTCTACTCCTATGGATCCTAATATGAAGCTACGAGAAGAAGAAGAAAAGGATCTAGAGGAACATACTTAGTCAACCAGATATTTTCTATGCTGTTGGAATTGTCAGTCGGTATACGACCAAGCCAAAGAAGCCTCACCTCAGTGCAACTAGACATTTTCTCAGGAACAAAAATGATGCAAAAGTGATTGGATATTGTGACGCCGATTATGCCGGAGATTGCGATACACGTCGATCAACAATCGGATATTTCTTCAATCTTGGATCAGGAGCTGTATCTTGGTGCGGTAAAAGGCAACCCACTGTGGCATTCTCAAGTACTGAAGCAAAATATCGATCAGCAGCAATAGTGGCACAAGAAAGCACCTGTCTTAAGCAACTGATGAAGGATCCCTATCAACCGACAGACTATCAAGTAAGGCTTCTCTGTGATAATCTATCATCTATATGTCTGGCAGAGAATCCAGTCTTTCATGCGAGCACAAAATACATAGAAGTACACTATCATTACATAAGAGAAAAAGTTCTCGAAGGAGATATCGAGATGGTACCGACAAATACAGATGAACAAGTTGCAGATATTTTTACAAAGAGTCTCAACAAAGCAAAGTTCGAGAAATTTTGAGAGGCGCTCGAAATGGTTTGCAAGACAACTTTGAAAGCAAGTATGCATCGAGGGGGAGTGTTAAAAAATAGCAATGCATACTTGTAATGAAGACTTGCAAACATATCACTATTTAAGTCTGAACACAAGCAAGCAAGTTGTGGTCGTATATGACTAAGCATGTCAGCAAAAGGTTGTCACATGCATGACAAGCTAGTTGCTGTCACTATCTAGGTGTGAACTCAAGCAATACTCTGGATGAGAAGTGCTGCCATATAAAGCCAAGACCACTGGATTCTTCAGGATTCATCTCTTTGAGATGGCAAAGCAAACTGAACAAAGTAACCTAGAAATAGTTCATTACTTGATGGCTCTATTTTGGATAACTCTTGTGCTAAGTTGGTTTGAGACCTTATAAAAGGATCAGAGCCTTTGTAGTATGTGCACATGAGTTTAGACCACCTCATGTGAGACCATATATGTGTCATGCTCTCTCTTTATGAGAAGCCTGCTAGCTCCATGTGCTTGTATGTTTTGCTAGAAAGAAATAAGAAACTAGTGTCAACAAAATTTCTCTGTTTCTTTTTAAGTGATCCAATCTCCAACAGATATCCTATCCCGATCAATGTAAGACGACCCCTCAGTGCCTCCAGTATAATGCAATTTCTTCCCACCATCAAAGAATTCCATGTTCAAATGGAACCTCACTACCAGTTTGTCTAGAACAACCAACTGCCTAGTGCCTACAGAGCACGAACCAGCCTAAATGAACAAGGGCAAAATCTGTTGCACTACAACAAATGCAAACCAGGGAAATCTATCAGTGCATCTACGAATATTAACCCTAACACCAACACAAATCGCTAAACAAGCTCCTAAATCATGACAAACTCATCATAAATTCTAGATCTGTGGAAGATAGACTTACCTCAATCCTGCAACTAGTCTCCAGTAGTGCTAGGGCAAGGCGAAGGCGGCACTATGAAATGAATGCAATGTGGCAGAGGCACAATTGGGGTGCCACTCAGCCGCCTTTGTCGCCGCCTCTAGGGTTCACGGGATTTACAGTGAGAGAGCAATTGAGTGACAGAGGGAGGGAGAGAGAGCAATAGAGTGATGGAGATCTACCCTAAGCCCATAGTCTGCCACATTGGCAACCGATGTGGCAAAATACCGCTTTGAGTTAGTTGTGAGGACCGAACATAAATGGTTTTTGAACTTGAAGGATGCTTTTGTTCGGTTTTGAACATTAAGGACCAAAATCGATCAACTATCAAACATCAGGGACCAAAGGTATACTTTTTCCTATTAGTGTCATTGCATTCAACAGAAGTGCATTTTTGTGAAACATTTGGTTGAAGTGTGGTTATATGATATATGTCCTTAAAAGTATGGTTTGATGATAGTTTTGCCGATCTAGTGTGGTTTTATGACATTTACCCCTAAGCTAAATAAATGAGAGCCAATAAGAGCCATGAATTCATGTGGGTTGTCCGGCCCTGAAAGTGGAACATGGTGCCTAGCGAGGCTAGCTACAAAATTCTTTGGTTCGACCCTGTGCTATTGTCTGACCTAGACAACTAGTGGTTTCCAATGATAGGATGATTTCCTCTCCTCTCTTGCCTGCTCTAAATAGATGCAATCATGTGACAAATTATTATTTTACTAAATAGTCTATGATCCGTAAGTATAAGATAGTTTCTTTGCTTCCTTATGTGCTTGTTTACTTAATATTTTTTAAAAACTATATAGATAGACCTCTACACTGCTTCCTATAAATAAAACAAACATCATTTTGTTGATGTATTCAGATTATTAGATTTTTAGTCTTTATGTTTAGCATCTAAAAAATAAGTTTATAGGAAACACATATCAACTCGTATTCCGATATGCTAATGTTGAATTGTATTACTACACGAAGAGTTTGAGAAAAGATTACAGGCCTATTTGGTTCATGTACAAACATTGCCAGAGTTTGCTACTCTTTTTGTGGAACCCACCTAAAGTTAGGTCATCAAAATCGGTACCACACATTGGTCAGCAAAAAGAAATCTTGCACACTTTTTTTAGACACTGACATGTAGGACCGAGTGGCAAAAAGGAATTTTGCTACAAGTGTAGCTACGGACTAAACAGACGTTTAACTTAGTCAAACTTGTCTAACTTAGAGTGTGACAACATTTAGCTGCGAACTAAACAAGCCCTATATGCCTTTATCTCTTGCATGCCTTCTTTTCATATTTGCTGTGACTTTAGCCATCTATTAAGGTATAAACTTTTTCTATACATAGTCTGGGACAATCATTTTGGATCTAATTGTATTTAATTAGTTTTAATACATCATTCCTTTTAAACAATATAGGGTATGATTACTCTGTTATATTATCTATTGTTGTTTTGAGGTAAAAGATAATATGTATGGTAGCATGCTAATAATATTCTCGGCCTCGGCAATAAACTCTTTTCTAGCCTATGGCCACCAAATTTAGATATCAAAATGGGGAAATAAACAAAATTTGTTCCACCCTAAACTCCAATTCTCTCCAAATTGAAGAAAAGAGAACAAATATACATAAGCAACATCACATCTAATTATACGAACTATCCATACCATCAGCAAAAAAAAAAGGAAGGAAACATAGAAAAAAGAGGAAGTATAGATGTGCTTCAGGGATTCATTGGCTCCTTGGCTCCATCCATAGCACTATACAGAACATGGATCAGATCGAGATTGGAGGTGAGCTTGTCCATGGCTGCGGCTCCTCGCGGCCACGTTAGTTCTTGCGGGTAGTGCAGGCCGTGCGGTCGCGAGGCTGCTCGGCCATGGGAGGGGAGATGACGGTGAGAGTAGATCCAGGCCTAAATGACTATGAGGAGTTCCGAGACCGTGGTGTGGATGCGACGGATCTGAAGGCCCTTGGCTTGAAGATCGCGGCGGCGCTGGAAGAGAGGAGGCGTGGAGAGGATGTAAATCACGAAGGTAGAGGAGCCGGCGTAAAGTGGATGTAGGTGATTTTTTTCTTGAAAATGCAGAAGAATTATGTTTCATTCGTTAAGAAGAAGAGCATAATAGCGATGACTAAAAGATCAAAATAAAAGTCCAAAGAAGGATCGATTACAAAAAAAGACTCTAACTAGCCCAACAAGACAAACACCCATGGTTAGCACACCCCGATGACAAGAGGACTACCACCGAGGATGGACTAACATCGGTCAACATACATACGGAAAGACGAAGAGGGTGGGATCTGGTGGCCTAAGGCAACGCCTCTAAGGAGGGAATGGCGCCTAAGGCGTCACCGTCGCCCAATCCGACAAGAACTAGACCTGAGGTTTTCACCCCGGCGCACCATCACCTAGCTGTGAGCCCCATGCCTTCAATGAAAAGAGCAGCCCAGTTCCCATGGGCCACGGTGCCATCGACGAGCGAACTAGTCCAAAGCATGCCCCACACGGAATGGATTGCACACTGCACACCTCTCTCCAGTCCATCTCCCTTTCCTTGTCGTGGATTCCACTTCCTCCTATGCTCGACCGGGCCAATGGCCTCCCAACCCATAGCCTCTGCGTCTGAGCCGAAGGTAGCGACAACCTGACCCATCGACGCAACCACCCGAGCCAACACCTCTGCGCTGAGCTACAACTGGGGGGCACGCCACCTACGCATGTGCCCAGCCAAGCCGTGCACCGTGACCGCCAACATGCGAAGAAGAAGAGATTGTGCGCTCGCAGGGGGTGGCGATGGTGTGGGGTAGGCAGCATATAGATGTAGGAGGGTCACAGATCCAGCTCGAAAGTAGCTAGATCAGGCCCAAAAATGAGCAGATCCGACCGCAGAAGGCTCCCTCCACGTCTAGCCCGGAGACAGGCAGATCTAGCCATGGCGGCAGCACGGGAGTAGGCGACGAAGGGCCAAAGGTGGGGGGACATGGATCCGGCTACCGTGCTTCATGACTTCACGCTCGACGCAGAGCAAGAATCAACACCGCGCTCGACATAGATCTGGAGCGATTGCAACTGAGGGGTCCATCGCCATCGTCGTACCGACGGTGACAGCGGTGAGGGGGGACATCAGCGGGGAGGGCCTCTGGCGGCGCTGGTTGGGTCTCCCCTTGAGTCACCCGTTGGAGCAAATTTTATTTTTGATGCATTGCGTAGTTGAATGTTTTTAAATAATCAATTTTAAATTCTGAATTATAGTATTATGCTTGCTTTTTATTTTTTTATTTAGTTTTGATCATATGTCGCTCTACAGTTTGGCGACTTGGGCTAATCACCTAACCGTTGAGCGACATGTGGCCAAATCGTCGAATGGTTGGGTGACTAGCTCATGGAGCAACAAGACACCAAGTCACCAAACAATTGGGCGATAAGCCACTAGTTGCCCAACCGTTGGGCGATTTTAAAAAATAATACAATTATTTTATTAATCTGATAGACATAATTAGGAGAGGGGGTAAAAGACAATTTCAAACCCGTATGACCCCGCTTGAACTTCCTCAGTGTAGGGTGTTGACGCCCGACAGGGTGAGGCGATCAGGAGCCTTGCTGACCTGTGCTCCCAACACCTCAGGGGTGAACTGCACCTATGGCTGTGTGGGAACTGGCACAATGCTAAGCTGCGACCTGGAAAGGACCTCCGTCGGGTCGTCCGCAAGGAAGTCGCTCATGTCTACCGGGAGATCCTAGTGGGGGATAGCCAAACTCCTAGCCAGTGCATTATACCTGCAAGACAGGTATTGTTTTTTTGTGTAATATATGGATGCGAAAAAATTGAAGTGGTGAAACATACCTTCCGCGTGGGCCATGGCCTGCAGCCAACTGTAATACCAGCCGGACCGGCCCTAGCCGAACAACATGTGCTACCCTGCCGATGGTAGGTAGGGGTCCATCTGCTCGACCTGTGCACAAATGAAAAAATAGTAAGCCCGTCATATGTCAAAGATAGTACTCGCTAAATAGGGAAAATAGATATAATACTGTAATTCAAAATTAAAAAGTGATTATTTAAAAAAAATAGAATGTAGGTCTTTTTTTTTTGTTTTTGGTTTTTGACTTTTCCAAAAGTCAAAATAAATGGATGATTTTTTAAATAATTTCTTTGAACGGTTTCTTTAGCCTCAAATCATGTGCACCGTCTATATCAACGTCTCTATTATCTACTACTTTATTAAGAAACATAAATAAAAGTCATCAGTCATAGTAAAAAAAAACCACTAATGGCAAAAAAAAGAAAAACAGAACCGTAGAGCAGATGTGACCCAGAACAGCTCCTTGCATAAACCGGTCCGGGCTGAGCAGCTACTCTCGATTCCCGCGTTCCCATGGAGCCAGGCCCCCAAGGGGGTCCTGCATCGGGCCAGTCTGACTCGGAGGAAAGAACAGGCAACCAAACATGCGCGGCCTGCATCCCGCGCGTGGTCCTGGTTTGGGATTGCGCAGGCAACCAATCACGTCCTAAGCTGAGCCTGCGGTAGATCAGATATTTTCTGAAAAGTTCTTGTAAAAATTTGGGAAAATTTCCAATTTCAATACATGGCCTAATTAAGCCTGGATCGTGCTGCTCTTTTAATACAGAAGAGAGAGCCAAAAAATCTTCTCTGTCGAGATAACAGCTGATCGATGGGATACCAGATGAAATGAATGCCTCATGCACACATTTTTATCCAAACTCTCGTGGCATGCACATACTGTCTGGAGCTCTCGATCACCTCCATTGCAAGATATTTAATCTATGTCACTGTCTGATCTGATCTTACCAAGACCATGATCCCCTTCATCTCTTTCCTCAACCCAAGGCCTCATGCATGGCTTGCGTCTTGCATCTTGGCACATTGACTGCGACAATTTAATCAATCGCAACAGTTTTGCTGAAACCGAAAGAGCGTCGACAAAAGAACCACGCATGTGTGTTTCCTTGTGTCGTCTGTCGGCTGCATTTCGCATCAAAAGTACAAACACAGCAGACGATGTACGTGTGCGTCTCCTGAACCAACGGGTAGTCGCCCGAGCTTGTAGTGCTAATTTGAGCTCAGCCCAGAGTACAGTGGTGCTAGCTAGTACTTTGTGCTGCTAATTAATTTGCGTCAACTTCTGCCACTGTCTGCTGGGAGCAGTAGCAATCGCCGGTTTTGAGCTGCTCGTATGAGGATAAAATCGGCAAATAGTTATGCAGAAAAGGGATATCAGCTGAGGAAAAATCTTATCTAGTATTGTGGGATCTCCTATGGGCCTGCTGCCCCATCCAATCATCCCCCCTCCCCCTCCTCAGCCTCCGGCAATTCCCTGCAACCATCTATCGTGGATTGCTTCCCACCATAAAACCTAGCTTCATTGTCGCCACCACACAGTCCACATTCTCGTTGTCGGTCCCCCCCGGGCCGTAGGTCTTGCTCACCACTAGCCTCTGTTCCCACGGCTGGTGACGCTCAACGCTGGGCTGCCCTGCGATGGGTGGTGAAGGCGGGACAATGACAGATCTAAGGAGTCAAGTTAGGGTTTTGGGTGGCAGCGGTGGATCCGTTGGCAGTGAGCCGCCGGAGACAGGAAAGAAAGTGGGGCGCAACGTGGAGGTGGTGGCTTGCGGCACAATGCAGGAGGTGGCGGGGGGCACTGGCAGCTACTGCAAGAGGTAGAAGTATAGTGACGTCGGCGAGCCACCAACGTTAGGGTGGCTTGCTCACTGGGCAGCAGGGCACAGGTGTGGGGATTGGGGTTTGGATTGAAGGTGGATTGAGCCTCACAAGAGTTCGATCCAAGGGTTACAAAATGTGGCCTACTTTTTGGAGAAGTTATGACAACTTACGCACAGGCAACCCTATGAAAAAAATTGGTTTTCTCCGTTATTCTGTTATCACAACATTCTTCTACTACTCATTATAGCATTATGTCTTTACGTGAAAGAAAGATTCACTTGTAGGTGATTCACATGCAGGTGGAGTGTAGACATGGCCAATCGAGCACCACAAGAACCAAGGTTGGGACTTCTACTCCAGCTTCATTCATTAAAACCCATTCTAGGACCCTGTCGTTACTTGTCAACTCAACTGGTGATAGAGATCCTGTCGTCAACTCAAATGGCGACAAAGGCCCTTTCGTCAATTGAAATGGCAATAGAATCCTCAGGTTGCATTTTTTTAATTTTTAAAATGAAAAATGTGTTATTTAAAACATTCTTGCACTTTTTGGTTTTAGTAGTTTTGAAATAATAGCCAACTATTAAAAAGAGAATTTAACTAGTGCGTCTCGGGTTGCGTTAATGATTTTTAGTTCAATAAACCATTCCAAGCATGACATAATATTTTATAATAAAGGTACGAATTACACGGCACGTAGTTACAGTAAGAGAGGGCAACCAGATAGTGTGCAGTTCTCTGTTGTCCTCCGACACCCATTACAAAACTCACGGTACGTGGGAGCCAGTACAGCTAGGTTCTAGCGTGCTGTGGAATGTTGTCCAACTCTATGTCCACTATCTGCCTAGCGTACTGGATCATGTGCTTGTCCCACACTGTCCCTATGGGATGATCAGAACATGACCCAATGAAAGAACCAAAGCAAGTACACCTCCAAGTGCCGCCTCACAACATAATCCTCCACATTAGGGGTCATCCTCTTTGGATTAAAATTAACAACAGCTAATGGTTAGGAATAGTACTTTGAAGAACAACTAGTATAGTAGCTTGAAATAGTACATACGTAAAACTAGGTAAGCCAATTTTATGTAGGACGATGGATGTTGGTGCTCCCTATAACCGGTGTTAGCTGGTAGCACCTGCTAAAAACTGGCAAGCATCTGAGGGCGCTAGTCCATATCTACATCCTCTGGCACCACCACATTCCCTGTGCAAGGTAGACTAGTGAGGTACAAAATGTCCTCAAGCGTCGATGCCATCTCCATGCACGGAAGGTGGAATGTATGTGTTTTGTGTCACCAACAGTCAACAAACTCCGTGAGAATGCACCTATTGTATGAGAACCTCCTAGATGCACCGCACCTATCCTAGGCGTCCACAATTGTGGCCTCTACCAACCTAGAAAGGGGGAGTAGTCCAGAGGCCCTCAACCTGTGTGCAGCCAATTGGAAAACATTAGTGCAACCGAAGAAGACACAACACATGCTGAACAAAAGTTTACTCAACTCACATACCTGGGAATCTAATGAGGGTCGATCCTCCATGCCCTCATGCGGGTATGCAACCGCAATGGAGCAAGCTCGTTAGGTGCCTCGCCATGCTGAGGCAAGGTAGTCGCCAAATGACTATGGTGCATGGGGTCGATGGTTGGGTCGAGCAACTCATAAGGTCACGTCGCAGCTATTGAATCATCATCCGTACCATTGAAAAAAACCAAAGGATGTTATTATGACAGAAAGTAATGGATTACAAGGTAAATGTACAAGTAACATAACATAAGGTAAATCTGTAAGTAAAGTAACATAACATAAGGTAAACGTACAAGTAAAGTAGTATAACACAAGGTAAATCTGCAAGTAAGGCCATGACATGTGGGCATGGTCTATGCAACAAACAGGGCTTGTTGCATGTGCAGGAACAACTACGCTTTTCAAGCATGCACTCATGAACAATTGTCTCACAGTTCATCCCACAACGACTTTTGCCCCTACACACTATCTCGAAATGAAGCTCGCTCATGCCCATTTTGAATGCTCTATGCATCTCCCCCTTCTTACTCTTCTCTTCCATGTATTTCGTGATTATAGTCGAGTACCGCAGATAAGGATCACTCATGGAGATATGAACCAGGGGCTTCAATCAACAAAATACTTGGTAATACCTCATAGCACTCCCTCCACAATAGCTACCAAAGGAAGGGGCCTCAACCCCTCATGACCTAGTTGTACACTTCGGCTAAGTTGGAAGTCATAACTCTGTACCTTACACCATTGGAGTCATAAAGCAATGCACATTTCTCTCTAGGCTCATACTCAATCCACTATGAGAAGCATTTTGTCTGTCTTAAATTCCTCTTGAACAATTTTGGAGGATCTGTGGTTATCTTTTCGAGCACGACGGGAAACTCTTCTGTGCTTGTGGCAGGCTTTTTCGCTGCCTCTCTCGTGTGCTTCATCGTTAGGTCATCCAGTTTCTTCCACAGTGCATCAAATTTTCTTTGCTGGTTCTGATCACAAAGCCTCTTGAAAAGCTTCATAAGGTCCTTATTCCTGAATTGCTTCTACAAATTAACACCCATGTGCCTCTTGCACCACCTACCCTACAAATCAGGCCATGGATAGAGCTCATCTTCCCCTTGTTGCAGCTGCATAATTGCCTTCAATAAGCCAGCATTTCAATCATGTATGATGCAAACCCATGGATGTTCACCCATGATAATAGCTTTCACATTCCTTAGAAACCACAATCAATTGTTGTCGTTCTCGCTCTCGACAAATGCAAGTGTAATATTCTAATTTAAACCCTCTTGAGGACCATGTGTAAATAGAAAAAAGGGGATAAGTGAAAATGGGATATTTTTGGAAAGGTGGGGAGCCAGCTAAAACTGACTCTGAGTCATGCACTTAGGCGTCCAAGCCACACCATGATAAAAGGGGTCTGGGGGGAGGGCAACCCTAGCTGCGCCTGGTCTCCTTCCTGGCACTGCATCCAACAGCCTACCACCCTCTCCTGGTGCCACCACCTAGTAGCAATCGCCGCCTTGCTCCTAGCGTCACCACCAGCTAGCAGCCGTTGCTACCACTGCCAAAGGAATGCCACGCTACTGCCAGCAATCGCTCCTAGCCACGCCCAGAGTTGCTCCACCATCGTTCCTCATCTTTCTCACTGTGTTTTACACAGTTTTTGAGGTCTAACCAAGTCACATTGTGCAGGGGCTGCGAAGGAGCATGGAGGATGAGACACAGAAGGTTTGGATGTCATTCTGGGGGACGAATCAAGAAGAGAACAAGGGGCACCATCAATTACAAAAGCTTCTCAAGACTTTCGAGCTGAAGGTAAAATGCCAAATCATGTTCCCCACTATTTTGGCTTAGTAGATACAATTTATGGTCAAGTTAGTGCTAGATAGGAATAGAGGGAATGCGTTGGGGGTTGAATTCTTGATGTCATGGTTCGTTGAGGTGGCTGTCCAGAGATTAGGCCCTAGTTTGGGGTCTTTGTGTTATATTTCATAATTTAGGCATAGCATAAAAGTTGTAGATAATTGTATAAGGATTCCATAAGTCTAAGAACATGAGATTTGGTTAAGTAGATTAGAAATTATGGCTTTGGGAAGACTGCTATCTAGAAATCAGTTGCTGCTGGATGTAGTCATCGAAAAGTGTGAATTTGACCTGTAGGTGGCCAAATTAAATTATGAGAATAAAAAATAAAGGTATATAATTTTTTGTAGACTCTAGAAGTGGTACCTATTGTCCATTAAGGTAACATAACTGTCTTTAGGGTTAAAAATGAGGGGTTAAATGGTTTGATCTGGATTTGTAGCCAACTAAGAAATTATAGAAAATCTTGTGTAGATTCTAGAACTGTGGTGGTTTGCCATGTTAGGGTTTGGGAGTCAAGAGTTATGCTATTTTTTAGTATCAAAATAGCTGTGGGGACTGTCTAGTAAAGAGGAAATATTGTGGAATCGAAAGGCATGTAGGAGCGGTGTCGTTTAATTGATGGTTTTGCGCTATTGTGGCTTGTTGTTGAGGTTGGGTGTTTACTATAGAAGGAGTAATATTGGGGTTGATGTCATCTTTGAATCAATTAATTCCTCGTAATTAGAAAAGATAAATGCATGGTAGAATGGTAACATAAGTGGTTTGCTCTTGTTATTTATGTTAAATAAATATTTGACATGCTGATTCACATGTTTATACTTACTTTCTATAATGCTCATTTGATTATGGTTTAAATCCTAATGATGTCAAATGGTTAATATTGATAAGTTATTAATAAATAAAAGGACCATTACATTGTATGATGAGCATTCCTAATGGAAGAGGTGACCTGTGTGACCCTCTAGAGCCTACTTTGTATGGGTGACCCACAGAAGTGGATATAGAAAGACCTACTTAATAAGCACTCCACAGGAGTGGAGTTGAGGTCCCCGCATGAAAAATAGCGGGCTTGAGTAAACATCGATGGGTGTAACACTCTGCTATACCAGTATAAGCAAAATAGAAGTTGAGACATGTGCATTGTATTTATAAAAAAGATAAATGAGATGATGAGACATGTGTATGGTTTAAATGAGAAGATATGTGAAATTCAAATGTTTGTGAAGTTGACATGAATATTTGGTACCATGTTTTATATTGTTTATTATTTTTATTATGTGCTTGCTGAGTCGTGGGCTCACCCTTATTTTTGTTATTAGTTTTAGGTGATTGTTGAAGAAGACATGCATGGGCGGGGAGCGATACATGATTGATTCTGCATCGTTATAGTTTTTTATCACTTAGTGTTGAATCATTCATTATTAGAAATAAATAATACTATTCATACAACTCTTATTTGAATAATGATTTTCATTAGAATATATTGATATTATATTGTTGCTATTTGTCAAGTTCCTTTGATTAGGCTTAAAGTCAATTCATTTTTTATATAATGTTATTCAATGTTCCTATCTTGTTATTATATTTTGTGTTATATAATCATCTTGTGGAATTTATGGTTGAAATATAGTTCATGGTAGTATGTGTGTAATGATTAAAAAATGGTAAAGAATTGTAGTTGTTGGTGACACTCAGGGCTCTTGACAGTTGGGGTGTTACAGCAAGTGCGATTAGAAGAACTTGATTGTTGGTATCCACTATGTTTCCATTCAATATGTGGTCCTTGTACTTCCCAATAAAGATGGTGTCATCCACGCAAAGCAATGGATGATGGTGTATGAATGTATTGATGCAAACACCAAAAGTGAAGAATGCTCGGTTAAGTATCATCTTTCTGGGGAGCCACTTCGAGGCTTGTTCAACAATATCAACATGGGTCCCAAGATTCCTTTGTTGTATGACCTGGAGTAGACCGGGCAGGTTGTGGAAAGAGTCTTCAAACGCACCAAAACTTTCTTCAAGTACCTTTTGCTTCACCATTCAAGCCTTAGCATAGGTTATTGTATGCTGGAACCTCTACTCTACTGTAAGAGTAATGGAATGTGGCTTAAATTCTAGGTTGTCCACAATCCCTCCATACATGATATTTGCAACAAAGCCTGAATATATATTTCTATGGGATTGCATTGACTCTATCACTACGCAAGTGTGCGGAACAACGAGCACTTCCAATAGGTGTCCCTCATAGGTTGGTATGCATGAACTTTCTAAGGACATTCCTCTATCTCACACTTCATGTCATATGCACACAAGCTAGACTTCACTACCTTGAATGTTCTCCTCAATAACACTCCGATTGCTTCCTACACTTCATCCTTACTTTTATAAAAACACTCCTTACCTGACAATGTTCTATTGGTACTCCTAGGCCACCTGCTCACCTTCACTCACTACTAGTTTACTAAATTGGTATGCGTTCCACTCCAATAGAACAGCCTGATCACCTCCACCTTACTTGTCATCAGAACCTTCATCAACTAACATGGCCTCCTAGTCACGGTCTTTGAGATCTATCCATTCCGCCAAGGCTTCGATTTGCTCACCTTCATCTATAATCCCCGTAGGATCTTGCACCTCAACCATATGAAGGTCTACAGTCATAGTGTTGACTGAATCGGTACCACCTCCCCCTTCTTGGCTCAAACAGTATGGCACACTTTGGCTGGACTGTCCAACTCTTTAGCATGACCACCAATGACATCTTGCTGCGTCACATAAGCCAGAGGGTCTTTTTCAACAGCTTAGGCCAGCAAGACTAGTGGCCATCCATGCTCCTTTGCCAATCTCATGTATGAGCTCCACGAATTTCATCCTTTCAATTCCACTAACTCCCAGTATGTGCATTGTCGTGCCTAGGTAGCAACGCCATGCACCTTTAGGTCGTGCAATGCATGATCCAATAAGAATAATTGGTGCAACCATCTCATAACAGTGCCCCATGGATGTTGCTCTGCATTTGATAGACTAGCCGTCATAAATGAAAAATGGTGTAAATGGACTCTAACACCCATCTATGGAACCCTTTCTCTATAGTGTATTTTGAAAGCTACTTGTTCAGTCAGACCTGTCAATTATTTTGACAAATAATTTAATGTTAACGATAGCTGCTCATTCAATTAAATGAATATGAAATAGACCTAATAACAAATTTGCTACTCATAATTAAACTTGCAACACCCTAAAGAAAGACAAGCAATCGTATATGTTTTTATAAAAATCAAAATTACCATGCATGCTTCATGTACGAAGCACATAGTTAATGATGGATCCTACACACATTCTACTTTTTATGTTCCGAATAGATCTAACTAGTAGATCTAATATTCTAAAACTAATCGGTCCACTACAACTAACCACTATGAGATTCTACAAGAATTTATCCTACACAAACTACTCTAAAGAACTTCATACCTACAGCCACACTATTTACACATCTACTCACTACCCAATACAACTATACATTTAATTATTTTATTTACTAACCTACTATAGTTTCAAAATAAAATCTACAAACAAACAGAAAACTCACCTTTAGAATACATAAATCCACTCCTCTCCCTCTCTTCTCCCCCTCTTCCGCTTTCCTCTCCTCTCTTCTCCTCTTCTCTTCTTCTCTCCTCTCCCTGTATCTTGTTTTGCCGAATTAAAATGAATTTTAGCCGGTTTTCTCAGCTTTATATAGGCCTAGCTTCTATAGCCATTTCAAATGGCGATAGAGAGTTCGGGAGCCTTTGTCGTCATTTGAAATGATGATTGAAGCTATGGGGGCTTCTGTCACCGTTTGTATTGATGATTTGTCCCTCTGTCGCCAATTGAAATAGTGACAAATGCCATTGTGCCGACGTGCTACTCTATCGTCCATTTGTTTGACAACAAATGGCAACAGAAACTCTGTCCCAAATTTAAATGGCGATGGAGCCTCTGTCGTCATTTGAAATGGCAACAAATGTTATTTATGTAATTTTTTAAGTGATGATACATTTATGTAAATATTAATAAAAATGCATTATTAAAAGAAGCTCCTTGATTAGCCCCATGTCCAGCAACATAGAGACATCCCCTCCTCCATAACTTTTTTTTCTCGAAAACTAGGAGATATGAGTTTCATTCATTAAGAAGAACAATAGTACAACGGTGGCCTAAAGGCCAAAGATAAGATCTATTACACAAAACACGACTTCGGTAGCCTAACAAGACAAAAGTCCATGGCTAACAAACCCCGGAGACAAAAGAATGACCACCACCGATGGACAAGCACTGGTTGACACTAAAAACGATGCACAAGTTGAAAGACGAACAGGGTAGGTTTAGGTGGTCCAAGCTCCAAGGAGGGAGTGACACTGAAGGTGTCGCCATCACCTAATCTGGCAAGAACCAGAGCTAAGGTTTTCACCCCAGATAAAGCCACGAGACCCCGAGGTGAGTGAGGTGCAGCTCCACGACGACGCCTCCAAGGAGGGAAAAGGATGACCAAAGAATGTCATCATTGTTGGATCCTGCTAAAGAAGCCAAATCTAGGGTTTTCACCCAGAACATGGCACCCTACCACAAAAGCACAAACCCGTCTCCCACCGGTCGCCGCCATCTTGCTCGCACCTGTGGATGCCTGCACCCACCCAAGCTATGCCCCATGGCCGCCCATGCGCTAAGAAGAAGTTTGCATGCTCATAGGGTGTGGCTGCGTGGGAGTAGGCGATGTGCAGAGGCAGGAGGGGAGCGATCATGGGTCCGGCCCACAGACGATTAGATCCGGTTGCCTCCATCTCCCTCCGCCTTAGAGTCAACTGTCATCGGCAGCGCCTTAGAGCCAACCAAATTTGCTAGGAAGCGGGTAGATCCGGTCTACGTTGGCAGCTCAAGCGGCTGCAGGAGGCCCCGCTGACGCTGGTTGCCGCCGTCTTGCTCACACATGCTGAATCCTACGTCCACTCGAGCTATGCGCTGTGGCCTTCCACGCATGAAGAAGAAGAGATTACACGCTCACAGGAAGCGACAATGGCGGCAGTGCGGGAGTCGGCGATGTACAGAGGCCGAAGAGGGGATCACAGATCCAGCCTAGAGGCGGCCAGATCCATCCGCCTCCATCTCCCTCCACCTTAGTTCCCACTGCCGTTGGCCGCCGGGCTACGCCCCTCCTATCCCGGCCAAATCTGCTAGGAAGCGGGTAGATCCAGTCTAAGCAAGGGAGGAACGCAGAGGTGAGGGCTTTTTGAGGGTGACTGAGTCGCCCCGCCTAGGAGCGGCTCAGGTGTACCTGATACAGTAGAGAGGTGAATCCCCCTCACTACTACAGAAATTATCATTACAGACAGTTCAAAAACATCATCACAGACGTTTTTCTAAACCGTCTGAATTTATGGGTTAGTGATAATACGAGGTCATCACAGACGGCTTTCGAACCGTCTGTGGTGCAAATATTATAGACGATTTTTAACTAAAAACTGTATATGAAAGTGATAATCACATATGGTTTTTAATGACAAACCGTCCGTGATATATAAATATCATAGATGGTTTTTAGTTACAAACTGTCTGTGCTTACCAACTATCACAGACAGTTATTAATGATTCACATGTACATGTATACATACAATTCACATCTCAATTCTTTTTGACAAACATAAAACATCCAATTCACATCTCAATTCATTTCACAAACATAAAATATCCTATTCACATCTCAATTCATTTCACAAACATAAAATATCCATTTGGTAAATCAATTAATTGAAATAAAATAAAATATCCACTAACAAATACACAATTACAAAGGATCTATATTGCATTTGCACTTAAATGGTAACATTGCATTTTTTATTGATCTATCACTCCGGAATCGAGGTCTCACGAAAGGAATAGATCTATAATCAACGAACTTGTCAGGCTGCACAAGCAATACTTAGATGGTGCATGATTACCATCCAAGTATTACTTGTGCAGCCTGACAAGTCGTTGATTATGTATTATTCCTTTTGCGAGACCTCGATTCCGGAGTGATAAAGCAATAAAAAATCATTCTTTATTGTGGAACTCTCCTTCTGAGTTTATGACTTGAGCCACCAAAAAGTATGCGCACTGTCCTCGAATTTGTGCAAAGTCGGCCTATTGCAATGTAGTTGTCGAGATGGATGCAGCCTGTCGATAGGAATATCAATGTCGTAGATATATAACCTGATAAGTATGAAATAATTATGGGAAGATTGACAAACCTTTGGATTGGTGATCTTCGAGGAATCGAGGAGTAGTCTCATATGGTGGTAAACGTAGAATCCACATGTGTTGCCCAGCGACTGCTGGTGGCACTGCCAAAAAATAGTATGTGTTAATTCAAGAGGTATTACTACCAACTGTTGCATAGGATTAATTAATGTGTACTAGTGAATACCGAAAATTTTTTAACATGTTTCAGGTCGTTGGCCCCTTGCGTGGGAGTCCTGCCTTTTCAACGAACAAGGCGAACAACCTACGTGATTCGAAAAGGTTAGTCTTAGTCATTCGGAAGGAAAGAAAGAGTATAATATAGTTATATATGGAAAAATGTACTAACCTATCGATTAATTGGCTGATAACTATGAAGTCGATTTTATTCTTACTTAGAGAATCAAGATATATTGGCTTGTTCCATTTTGGTACATTACTATCAAAATCTAGTGGAACCCCTGATTGTAGGGCATAAGTACGTATTCCTTATCACGGTGAGCCAGCAGTACTACTGTAATGTACCTCTCGACGAAGGATGCATCCTCGGTGATGGTATGCATGGCGACCAAGTATGGGTCCAAAAAACCAACCGATGATTTAGATGATCTAGCTTTAGTCAGCATGAATCTACATATGTACACACAAAAGCAACAAATTATATATGACATTTATCGGTATGACATGAACGGAGACTGTGATTGTACATACTTACAACATCCAACATCGAATGAGTGAGTCATCGAGAGCGTTGAGCGTGTAAAGATCGAATAAATCTTCAAAGGTCACCACGAAGACACAATTCTAAATGTTGTGTTGTGAATGATCCGGCCTGAATTTGACAGTGATATCTGAGCGTCGTTCTTCCTGTGGTTTATTGGCTTGTGCCATATACCAATTGTGTAATGGCTTATTGGCCTGTGCCATATACCAATTGTGTAAGTCCTAGGAGTACGAGACGTTCTTCCAAGACGATAATCGGCTCGCCTAGCACGAATTTGCGGGCCAATGGCAGGTACAGGATATCATCATCGGTCTTCTTTGATTTGCCCTTGCTGCCTTTGCTGCCTCTGCTGCCTCAGCTGTAGGTCGACTGTAAATATAGCACCGGTGGAAGTTGTTGCACCGGGAATAGCTCCCGTGGACTAAACACTAGTGCACGTAGCGATGGTGGAGATAGGCCTTGTGGAGATGGCACTAGTGCATATAGCTCTGGTTCGGATTGCCCTTGTGGACCTACCACCGGTGAAGAACCCTCCAGACAAATGTCGCTTTTAGGCCACTGGATGAAGGTTCCAATGGCTTGCCCTAGAGTCACGAGCTCGTCGTTGGGGGGCTTTGATAGCGAGACGATCTCGAAATTTACATGCACACCATCCACATTCACTTTTTCGAAACCTGACTCTAAAGGTGCACCGTGCACCAAGGCACCGGGACTGGACGGATATGCTTTGCCTCCATCAGCGCATAAGGCAACGGAGGCATATCTCACTTAGAGGTTGCACATCGTAGTCTCTTACATGACGATACAAAATTAGCTACTCCAATAGATCTATCAACGGATCGAGCATTCCAGAGATAATAATTATTATCAGGATGTCATCCACAGGAAATCTGGCCTCGCTTTCTGTCGTAGGATTGGATGCTCAGCTACTCCGACGGTTGGGGGGCTGGCTAGCACAAGAGCGGCGGCAGCCTGCTGATGTTCTGTAAATCTTCGCATCTCATCTCTGACGTAATCAGCAAGCTCCTCTCTAAGAGATGCCTTGATCTCCTCTCGTAGACGTGCCTCACACTCGGCTTTGTTTCTTTTCTTACTTCGATACAATTCGGAGTTATCTGAGAAACCATGTTTCCAAGGAACATAAAGCCCAAGGCCTCTCGTACGACTTGGGTGCTCCTTGTTTTCTAGTGCCGCGGAGAGTATGTCTTTCTCCCTAGTTGACTGGAATGATCCCTGGGAAGATTCTACACTCAGTGCATTCTGCAAGAAGCCGACATGCCATTTAACTTAATTCCTACGAAGTTGTGGAGTAATTACAAGCTACGTAGTTTGATATCTTACCAGGCGGTGGGACACTTCTTGGTCTGCAGGGTTTCAGAAGGAGATATCCCCCAACGACGTGGTAGATGACCTCGCTCTAATCCCATTTTGAGCACGCTCATTCGGGGTCGTGGCAAATGGCGGGACGGTGTCCCGCAGGATTGCCTATTCGTCCTCCCTCCTCCATTACGGGATTTTACCTGCATACCCAGTTGTGCCGAGTCTGTGGGGTGTGTAGTTTTTGCCTGAAGGGCCTTGTGCGTCGCACTTGCATGTCTGAAATTTTCGGTCGTCTTCATTGCCTTAAATTGTTCCCATTGTGGTTCAAAGAATGGGTACTTATAAAAGGGCATTAGATCCTTCTCCACAAACTTCTTGACAAGCACGCTCTTGAAGTTCTTTCATGCTTTGCACGTCGCTAGCAAGGTATGTCGTTGCACGGAGTCATGGTGTTCTTCTGGGATCTTGAACGATACAAAAATCTCTGTCAGCAGCTCACGTTTCCGAGTCTCACTCACGGTCTTCCACGAATCGAATGTGATCTCAATTCGTTCTCGTGCAACTATTCCGATCGTTCTTCGAAATACGCCCAGGTCCCAGGTCCATCGACCTCTGTGATGGTAAATCGGCCCTGAGGCTTTTTCAATAGTCATCTTCCTTGGTGTTTTGATTTTGGAGCGGACGCATCCGGCGATAATGTTGAAGAATGCGCGGATGACATGTTGGCCTTCTCATATATGAAAAGCAAGATTTAACATATATTCATACGTATATATATTCATAAATTAAAAAAAAACAAAGCAAGAGTTATCAAGAGTTCTAATAAGCCAAGTATATGATTATGAAAAGTACATATATATCAAGTGTTCTAATAAACCAAGTATATATATGAAACCAAGATACATATATATGGAAAGTAAGCACAATGTATGTGCATGTTAATGAAATTTGATTTTAATTATTGCTCTCAGAAGGCTAGTTGCACAAGAAATATTCTTGGCCGTCTCCGCCACAACAGATATCAATCTTATATATATATATATATAGCAGTTGTAGATTAGACCTTGAGCTTTTAAACTTAGCTATTAAAGTAAGCAATCAGACCATCAACGAAATGCGATAACCAATATGTGACCTCCTTTTAATCAATCTACTGATTTCATTAAGTATGAACAATCATTGATTAAAACAGGACAGTCGAGTTATTACAACTTAAACTGAATCAAGATTAAATAGTGCATATATGTATATATATATATAACTCAATGAGAATCAAATACACAGCTCAGTTAATAATCAGATCAAACAGCTAATGACAAACTCAAGGTCCATCTACCATCACATCTATATATATAAACTTAGTTGTATGCCTTCATCATAGAGCTAGGTCATAGTGCAATCTTTGTAATTTTTAGGTTATGAATCACAGCATACATATACTAACTTATACATGGGTAGCCCTATGCAAAATGTAGCACATATAACTCATGGGATTAATGATCTTGATCATCAAAATGGAAAATATTGATACTAGGGTTCACAAAAAAAGCACAATGTAGATAGAGAGCACCTTGGGATATATACTAAAAGCATATTGTAGCATATATATACTAAAAGCACAATGTAGCACCTTGGGATATATACACTAAAAGCACAATGTGCGTCGGCGGGGACGACGGCCGGCGACGGCGGGCTCGGGGATGGCGACGGCGACGGGCTCAGGACGGCGGCGTCGGGCTCGATCGGGAGAGCGAGACAAGTGCTAGTTGGTATATAGCTATAACTGCAGTGTACGCGCAAAACCCTAGCTTCCGGGTATTTATAGAAGGCTTATTACAGACGATTCTATTTTAGAACCGTTTGTGATATCTTTATCACATACGGTTCTTAACTAAGAACCATCTGTGATATTTATATCACAGATGGTTTTTTGTTATGAACCGTCTGTGATATAAATATCACAGATGGTTCGTAACTAAAAACATAAGATATCACAGACGGTTCTAAAATAGAACTGTCTATAATAAGCTATTTCTTCCCACGCACTTGAGTTATTACCTAAACCAACCAGCAGACATTGTAATAAGACCTCACAGAGTGTATTACTTTACAACAGCCTAGTGTATTTCTTTACAACAGCCCAATGAACATAGAGATATGACTCATTCTCAAAATTCACTGATATATAACACATTTTCACATATACATAAATACAAATTCACAAATATATCACACACATGCATTGTTATATACATAAATGCAAATTCACATATACACATCACATACATGCATTGTTATATATATAAATGCAAATGCCCACATATATATCGCACATTCTCATTCCACTTGCTTATTTCTTTTGAAAATTAGCCATTCATGATGATCAATGCGTATGTAACAAGTTTCGTCACGTTGTTCGTCGACCCTTATGACATTTTCAAAAGGTGGTAACTCGTCAAATTGATTGTATTCGTCCTCGTCCACTACATTCTCTACTTCGACAATTCTCCTTTTTTCATAAAGAACTACATGGCGCTTCTTATTTGCCAGGTCAGTTACATAGAAAACTTGAACAACTTGGTTAGTGAGTACGAATGGTTCGTCTTTGTATCCAACACGTTGGAAGTCCACGGTAGTAACACCATACTTGTCAACCTTCACCTATGAGTGATGCACCCAATGATAGCGAAATAAGGTGATCTTGAAAACCACGTAGTCGAGCTCACAAATCTCTTCTATGAACCCATAGTACGAGTTTCTCAACCCATCGGTACTAAACGCATCTATACGAACACCGCTGTTCTGGTTAGTGCTCTTTACATCCCAAGCCTATGTATAGAATGTATACCCATTTATGTCATATCCTTGCAATATCACAACTGTAAATGTTGGCCCTTTTGCCAACCATATCAGCATCTCACTTGACGAGCTCCTAGCGATTTTCTCCTTCAACCATTGGTTGAACTGACTGTTGTATTGTCTCATGATCCAAATATCCGACCACTCCGGATTTTGTTGCTGAAGCACATCCTTGTGCTGGTCGACATAAGGGGTCACTTTAGTCATATGTTGCAAGACCGTAAAATGGGCTTGAGCACATGCGTCCATATCTGGAGTGATTGCTTTCCTTCTGATAGTTCTGATACTCTTGAGCCTCCCCTCATGACGAGATTTAGGCACACCTATCAGTTAAATCTGAGCCATATAATCGACACAAAACTCAATGATTTCTTCGCTTGCATAATCTTCGACGATGTTGCCCTCCGGCCGAGATCGATTCCGTACATAAGACTTGACAATTCCCACGAACCTCTCAAACAGGTACATGCAACGTAGGAATATGGGCCCGTAAATTTTTATCTCCCACACAACGTGAACAATGAGATAGACCATGATATCAAAAAATGAAGGAGAGAAATACATAGAGTCATCACCACCTCGTCCTGCAGAGCATCTAGTCCTTCGGGATCGATGACCTTCTGAGCAATTGTGTTAAAAAAATAACATAGTCTTATGATTGTCTCATGGATTTTGATCGGTAAAATATTTTTAATTACAATAGGGAGCATCTGTGTCATCAACACATGACAATCATGAGACTTCATGCCATTTAACTTCAAATCTTGCATTAAAACAAGTTTCTTCATGTTGCCGGAGTAACCAGACGAAACTTTGACACCATGCAAGCACTAGCACAGTTCTGTTTTCTCGGCCTTGGACAGAGTGTAACACGCAGAGGGAAGGTACGTTCATCCATTATCTATTTTTGTCGGTGCTAATTCAAGCCTTATGTCCATATCAGCTAAGTCAAGCCGTGCTTTGACGCTGTCCTTTGTTTTATCACGAATGTTCAGTAAGAGACCAATCAAGCTGTCACATATATTCTTCTCTACGTACATAACGTCGATGCAGTGTCGAACATCTAGATACTCCCAGTAAGGTAAGTTCCAAAATATTGATCTCTTCTTCCAGATATTCTTCTCATGAGCCCTCAATTTACATCCTTTTCCGAGGGTAACATCTAAATCCGTAACCATATTATAAACCTCTTTTCCGCTTAAATACCTTGGAGCTGAACCATCCTCCTTGTCTCCGTCAAATTGTTTCTTCATCTAGCGGTATGGGTGAGCTCTCCAAAGGAACCGGCGGTGACGTTTCAGCCACACACTCTCGGCACCATCTAAACAGTGAGTACAAGCTTTAGCACCTTTTGTACTATGATCAGACAAGTTAGGAAGAGCAGGATAATCATTTATGGTGCAGAACAATAAGGAGTGCAAAGTGAAGTTCTCTCGTTTGTATGCATCTCATACCTGTACCCCTTCGTTCCATAGTACTTTTAGATCTTCCACCAACGGTGCTAAATACACATCAATATAATTTTCAGGCTTTTTTGGCCCTTGGATAAGTATCGATAGTAAAATATACTTTCGCTTCATACACAACCAATGAGGAAGGTTATAGATGCAGAGAATCACGGGCCAAGTGTTATGTCGGCTGCTCATGCTATCAAAAGGATTTATTCCATCTGTACTCAATCCAAACCTTATATTTCTCGGTTCTACACCGAAATCTGCAAAACTCCTATCGATGTTTCTCCACTAGCTGGAATCAGCAAGGTGTCTCAGCATTCCATCCTTCTTGCGCTTCTCCGAGTACCAACGCAGCAGTTTTGCCTCATTTGGATTCGCAAAAAACTGTTTCAAACGAGGAATTATAGAAAGATACCATGCCACCTTTGCAGGAGGTCCTTTCTTCATCTCTGTTCCCTCGCCATCATCTGATTGATTGTTACGTTTGTATCAGGATACGTTGCACACCGGACATACATGCATGTTTGCATACTCTTTACGGTAGAGGATACAGTCGTTCGGACATGCATGTATTATTTCTACTTCCATTCCTAATGGATAAAGAACCTTCTTGACTTTGTACGTGGTTTTAGGCAACTGATTTTCCTCTAGAAGCATGTCCGCTAAAAGACCTAGCAGCGCCGTGAAACTCTTGTCGGATCAACCATTACTTGCCTTCAATTTCAACAGTTCAAGCACAGCTGACAACTTCGTGTACTTTGACCTGCAGCACATGAACAAAAGTTTCTCCGAGTCCTCCATCAAGTCTCAGAATTTAACATACTCTCTCTTATCATAGTTTTCTTCTACATCATGAAGCATCTGATCCAGATTGTTATCGTGCAGCCTATCCGAATCTGAACCACAATCGACATCATCCGACAGTATATCATTGACTTCACTGGCGATGTCAACCGACGGCATATCATTGACTTACCGGCGATGTTACCTGGCGGCATATTATTGACTTCGCCATGACTGGTCCAACACGTATACCCCTTTTTGAAACCCCTCTAAATCAAGTGTGTTTCAATCTGCTATCGATTCTTAAACATCTTTAAATTCTCGCAATCAGTATATGGACAATACATATATTCCACCCCCTTATTCAACATATCCTCCTTGGCAGTTTTTGTAAAAGCAGACACGCCATTAATGTACTCTTTACTAATACAGCTTGTAGTATACATTCAGCTTCGGTCCTATATTATGTACATATATAACAACTTAATTAGTATTAAAAACCCCATGCATTGAGACTAGCTAAATCTAAATTAGCTAGATCTTCAAAGTATATATATAACAGTTACTGAAAATTAGTTAGATCTAAATTTTGATGCAACGAAAAATAAATTTTATTACTAACCATATTTAGGGCAACTAAGAACTTGATGAATCTTCAAAGCTCTCCTACCAAATAAGCCTCTGTTTGCATCTTTGCGCCTACGAGTCTAGATCCGAGAGATCAAAAGGAAGAGAGGACTGTGATTATTTATTACCGTCGGAGCCGGTCGCCGGGGTCGAAGAAGAAGTCGTGAAGGTCCCGGCCATCCCGAAGCAGCGGCGGTGGTAGTTCCGGTGATGGTGCTTCCTGTCGCCGACTGCGCGTCCCTCTAGATCGGTCTAGGGTTTGTGTGTGGGTGGGGTTTGTGGCACAGGCCAACCTCGTGTCAAGAGCCGCCAGCCCCCACCCCTTTATTTATAGCGCAGCGCGACGGGGGCCCACCACCCAATAGATGGGTTGGACGCCCCCGATCAAGGCGCGGATCAAGAGATCAATCTAACATTCTCCCCCTTGATCTCCTCTCATATCATACATTTTCTTCTTTTTCCATTTCATCACAGATTAGTGCATAGAGCATGCTTCATCGTCACGGTCAATCGCTGATAGATTCAACAGCTACAATACACATCTCTGTTCTGAAACAGATTCTTTAATTTGGGCCCTTTATAGTCCAGGAATCATAGGTTTTCCCTTAAACCCATGCCGGCTACATGTTCTCTGAACACGTTGGGTGGTAAGCCTTTAGTAAGCGAATCCGCTAACATCTTTGCGGTACTTATATGCTCAAGACTTATAATTTGATCCCGAACTTTGTCTTTCACAACATAGTACTTTATGTCAATGTGTTTGGCAGCACCACTTGACTTATTGTTGTGGGCATACATTACTGCGGGTTCATTATCGCAGTACAACTTAAGTGGTCAATTGATGTCGTCAACCACTTTAAAACCGGGTATGAACTTCTTTAGCCAGTTCACCTGCCCCGTAGCCTCATAACATGCTACAAACTCGGCATACATTGTGGACGATGTAGTGACGGTTTGCTTTGAGCTTTTCCACGATATAGCTCCTCCAATGAGAGTGAATACATATCCGGATGTCGACTTTCTATCATCTCCGCATAATCGAATCAGATACCCCACTATATGGAGTAAATCGATCTTACGTATGTCATCATGAGGCCTTTTGTTCCTTGCAAATAACGCAAGACTTTCTTTACCAATTTCAATGTTCTATTCGAGATTGCTCGGAATCGCCAAGTAACCCAAGAACAAATGCTAAGTCGTATGCGCGTACACACTTGAGCATCCGCAAGCTTCCGACAATGAAGCATATGGAACCGATTTCATTTGATCGAGCTCGTACTGGTTCCTGGGGCATTGAAAATCCCCATATCTGTCGCCCTTGACTATAGGTGCCGGTGAAGGACTACATTTATACATACCAAATTTTTTTAAGACTTTCTCTATGTATGTCTTTTGTGATAGTCCCAATGTCCCTTTGTTTCTATCCCGGTGAATTTCGATCCCTAGAACGAACGAAGCTTCACCAAGATCTTTCATATCAAAATTTGAGGACAAAAACTTCTTTGTCTCCAGTAGCAGACAGACATCACTACTAGCTAGTAGGATATCATCCACATACATGATTAGGAAGATAAACTTCCCATCTTTAAACTTTGCATAAACACAGTTGTCCTCTACAGTCTCTTTAAACCCAAATTTTCTTATTGTACTGTCAAACTTCAAGTACCATTGTCTTGAAGCTTGCTTTAACCCATAAATCGATTTCTTTAGGCGGCATCCCATTCTTTCATTTCCTTCCACGACAAAACCTTTTGGTTGTGCCATGTAAACATTTTCCTCCAAATCCCCATTAAGAAATGTCATCTTTACATCCATCTGATGTAACTCTAAATCATAATGTGCTACTAATGCCATTATGATTCTGAAGGAATCTTTACATGAGATTGGAGAAAAGGTCTCATTGTAATCAATCCCTTCTCTTTGCGTAAAGCCTTTTGCCACAAGTCGCGCTTTGTATCTTTCTACATTTCCTTGGGAGTCAAGCTTTGTTTTGTAAACCCATTTACAGCCTACTGTTTTGGCTCCTTTAGGAATAATTTCCAAGTCCCAGACTTTATTAGCCTTCATGGACCTCATTTCCTCTTCCATGGCCTCAAGCCATTTTGAAGAATTCTCGCTTCTCATGACTTCTTCAAATGAAGTGGGATCATCCTCCATTTGAAATTCCTCCGTATGATAAATCTGATAATCATTAGAAATAGCTGATCTTCTTACTCTTTGAGACCTCCTCGGGGCCTCTACATTTGGTACATCTTCTGTTTGAGGCTGCTGTTGCTCCCCCTCATCTGTGGCAATGGGTTCTGTAGGATCCTGAAGAACAGGTTCCTCATTCTCATTCATTGTTGCCACAGGAGGAACAATAACAATCTTTGGCACCACGGTGTCCGCACCGCCGTCGGTGCAGCGATAGCGAGCATCTGCGAAAATGGCTCTTGAATCATCGGAGTGGGCGCATACGCCGACTTCTCTTCAAGGTCAATCCTCGAGTTACCATGCTTCCTCATCATTTCATCCTCTAAGAAGACAGCGTGTCTCGTTTCTACAAACTTTGTATATCCATGCGGGCGAGAAACGAAAACCTTTTGACTTTTCGGGTAGCCAATGAAATGGCGACTTCTTGCTTTGGGATCAAGCTTCCCAAGATTTGGGTTAAATACTTTAGCCTCAGCAGACTCCCCACACACGTAAGTGGTGCAGTGAGGGAACTCTTCCTGTCCACAACTCGTACGGTGTTTTGGGCACCGACTTACTAGGCACTCTGTTGAGAATATGAATGACGGTTTTCAACGCCTCCATCCATAAACTCAATGGCAGTGTGGAATAGCTCATTATGCTTCGCACCATATCCATCAGGGTACGGTTGCGTCTTTCAGCTACTCCATTTTGCCGAGATTCGCCTGTAGAATCTTTGGGCCACTATGCCATTTTCCTGTAAAAACCTTGCAAAAGGTCTAGGAACTTGTCCATATGGGGTATGTCGACCGTAGTACTCCCCCTACGATCAGATCGGACTATCTTAATTTTTAAATCGTGTTGGTTTTCAACTTCAGCCTTAAATATCTTGAATTTATCCAAGGCTTCATTTCTTTCTTTGATTGGATAAATATATCCATAACGGGAGTAATCATCCGTGAATGTTATGAACGAGTCATATCCATCCACACTTCTCACAGGAAAAGGACCACAAATATCTGTGTGAATAATTTGTAGAACTCCTGTGCTTCTTTTGGCGTCTTTCTTAATTTTCTTTACATATTTTCCTTTAATGCATTCTCTGCATTGTTCTAAGTCTGAGAACTCTAATGGAGGAAGAATATCATTCTTAACTAGTCTTTCTATTCTCCCCCTCGAAATATGGCCTAAACGACAGTGCCATAATTTCGACGACGCATATAGAGTTCTCTTTCGTTTCCTATTTATATTCGTAGATGAGGATTCATTTACTTTCTCGCACGCGACGTTCTCATTATCGCATACGACATTCACATCATCACGTAATGATAACAAATAAAGCTCATTTTGTAAGATGGCAAGACCAACACATTCTTTATTAAACATTATTTCACACTTACCATTTCCAAAATGACAATCATAACCATCATTGTCCAAACATGAAACACTAATCAAATTCCTCTGTAAAGAGGGTACATAAAGAACATCTCTAAGTAAAAGAGTGAAGCCATCAGCTAGCTCTAATGAAAGATCGCCAACGGCTTCAACTTCAACTTGGACTCCATTTGTGACTTTAACGCATCTTTCTTTTCTTTGCGTATTCCTCGTCAAACGGAATCCCTGCAAATTATTAGCAACATGAACAGTTGCACCTGAATCAATCCACCAAGTAGATTTTGAATATTGTACATATAGGGACTCATTTATGAACGTAATGATGTTCTCACCTTTCTTTGACATAATCATTTTCAAGAAATCGGGACAATCTTCCTTGTAATGTCCCTTTTTCTTGTAATGGAGGCACTGATCTTTCTCCACTGTGAAATTCTGTTGCTGAGGCTTATGCTGAGGCTTTCCTGTCTTTGAGGAGGAATGATTAAAGTTCTTTTTCTTATAGTCCTTCACATAGTTGATGGAACCACCATGTGAGGATTTAATTCTTTCCTCCTCTTGCACACAGATAGCTATGCACTTTTCTAAGTCCCATTTCTCGGGCTGCATGTTGTAGTTGACAACAAAGGTGTCAAACTCTTTCGGCAAGGAAGCAAAAACCAAATGAATAAGGAACTCATCCTTGAGAGCCAAATCCATTGGTTTGAGCTTGGATGTCAAGTTGCTCATCCTTAGTATGTGCTCTCTTATGCCACTGCCACCACCAGAGTACCTTTCTGTCACAAGCTGCTTAATCAGCTGTATAGCATAAGTCTTTGAAGAGCCAGTAAATTGACTCTTTATTTTCTCAAGGTACTCTGTGACAGTGTCACACTCTGCGATTGAGCCCACAATTGCAGGCTCAATCGTGTTCTTTATCACAGCCAAATATTTCTTGTTGGCAGTGACCCACTTTTTATGATCAAGATCATATGACATTTTTATGGGAGCATAGTCCCTCTGTCTAGTCTGCCAAGCAGCATCAGCCTCATTGTCATCTCTCACTGGTGCCACAGGCTTTGTGGGACACGGTGTGGTGACTACCCAGTCCACCTCAGCCAAGATGAATGCCAGGTCAATCTTTTTCTTCCATTCACCGTAGTTGTCTCCTTTGAGAACCGGGATATCCCTGATGTATCCCATCAAGGAGTATCCTCCTGAAACCACAATTCATATACAGTGAGAACATTTAAACACAATAACAACAACTGCATGCCTTATTTTCAACGTTGGTTAAAATTAAAAACATACAGTTGTTTACACATTAAATCTACATCACCGTTGGGCAGAAATGGATATAATGTATAAAACTCATCAATTAAAATTATAATACTGTTATTATCAACGTTGGTCAGAAAATAACAATATCATAACAGCAAAATTATATGCCTTATTTCCAACGTTGGTCAAAATACGACATACAATTTTATCCATACATTAAATCTACATCACCATTGGGCAGAAAAAGAAATAATGCATAAAATCATCAATTAAAATTATAATACTGTTATTATCAACATTGGTCAGAAAATAACAATATCATAATTCACAACAATGCTCAAAAAATTAAATTCTCCCGTTAGTTCGAATTTAATTTAAAGAGTAATCACTATTAACTTTTGCAGCGGAAAAAAGCAACAATTTCATGAATATTTAGGGGGCCTTTTTAAAAAAAAATTCTTCCACCGACACTTTCGGTCAAAGCACAGTGCCATCTCCTGGGAAAAGCCTCCACCACCCATTCCAATTTTCTCACCCGAAAAAAAAAACTTCCTTATTTCTCCACCACCCACTACCAGAGAAAACTGCTCCCCATTTTTCGGATCTGGCAGAGGGAGGGACAGCAGAGGGGGCGCATGGGCCTGCAGGGCCGGCGGGGTGGCTGGGTGCCTGCCGCCGGGCAGTCAGGCCGGCGTGGGGAGGCGCACAGCGGCGCTGCTGGACCCAGGGCCAGCGCATGCCCGGCGGCGCTGCGGCGCGCGCAGCCGCGCGCGACAGGCGGCGCGCGCGCGCGCCGGTGGTGCGGCTACAAGGCGCAGCGCGTGCGGGCGGACCAGCAGGCGTGCGGGACCAGCGGCGATGAGGCCTCGCGAGGCGCAGCGCGCAGCTTGCGCCGGCAGCTCGGGCCGCCGAGCGTCAGAACCGCAGGCCGCGGCGGCGGGCTCGCGCGAGGGAGCCCGTAGGCAACAGCGCGCAAGGCCGGCGTGGGGCAGCGCAGCGCAAGCAGCGGCGCGGCGCGCAGCGCAGCGCGGAGCCAGTGGCGCGCGCGCGCAGCAAGAATCCCCTTTTGTTTTTTTTATTATTTCTTCCGATCCCGATCTGATTTTTCGGGTTTGATTTGGGGATTTTCCTTTGCCCGCTCTGATACCATTGTTTGCATCTTTGCGCCTACGAGTCTAGATCCGAGAGATCAAAAGGAAGAGAAGACTGTGATTGTTTATTACCGTCGGAGCCGGTCGCCGGGGTCGAAGAAGAAGTCGTGAAGGTCCCGGCCATCCCGAAGCAGCGGCGGTGGTAGTTCCGGTGATGGTGCTTCCCGTCGCCGACTGCGCGTCCCTCTAGATCGGTCTAGGGTTTGTGTGTGGGTGGGGTTTGTGGCACAGGCCAACCTCGTGTCAAGAGCCGCCAGCCCCCACCCCTTTATTTATAGCGCAGCGCGACGGGGGCCCACCACCCAATAGATAGGTTGGACGCCCCCGATCAGGGCGCGGATCAAGAGATCAATCTAACAGCCTCCTCCCACCAAATTAAATGGCCTGAAAGTCTTGCCGCCTCCAGCTGCAGCACCGGCTAGATATGGATTGAAATGAAGATAGATGCAGTTCTAACACGCACAATAAATATCTGGTCGGATTATCACATACGATTTTTAACAAAACCTGTCTGTGGTAATGGAATATGTTAAAAACCGTCTGTGATACTGAAATATCACAGACGGTTTTGATATATTGAAAACCGTCTGTGATAATCCAGATTATCACAGACGGTTTTCAATATATCAAAACCGTCTGTGATATTCCAGTATCACAGACGATTCATCAGCAAAAACGTCTGTGATACATCTTTTTTCTGCCACAAATACCACAGACGATCTTCAAATTAAAACCGTCTGTGATAGTATACATCACATACGATTTCACAAAATGTCTGTGATTTGGCGTCTAGTATTAAGCTTTATGTAGTAGTGCCTCCTCCACAACTTTATTTATAAGCATGTGTAACTCCGCACACGCACAGGCACACACCCCACACTAGCTATCCGCATTCCACCATCTCAAACATTCACAATGCAACACCGCCGGCAGTACGGCAGCACCGGCGAGCTCGACGTGTTCGGAGCGACGCGCTACTTCGACGGCCTCGCCGAACGTGCCACCGGCCCGGTCGCCGTCCGGGAGACTGAAGACCTGACGATATTCCAAGTGAAGATGCTGCATGATAAGAAGATGGAAGATCAAAGCTACCATGCTCAACTGGGAGTCAAGACTAGGAGCAAGCTAACCGCCTTCTTCGGCTCCTTGGTGTCGTCGCCAGAGGTGAGTTTTCGTAAGAAGCCTCCGCCGGCGGCAAGTACGCCGGCCGTCGACGAGCTTCCTAAGGTCTCCTCGTCGAGCAGTGACGCCACAACCGCCGCTAGCATGCAAGGTTGTGGCCAAGATTTGGGTGTGGTGATGGGGGATAGGAGGCTGCAGGGTGTTAGGGTTGTGAGGGGCAGCGGTGACGAGGAGAGGTGGGTGGTGAGGTGCTGTGCTTGGGGGGAGGAGCACCATGAGAAAATGTTCGATGCAGCATCAAGTGATGATCATTATGTAGAAGAAGATGGTGGTCATGGTTGGGAGAGTGACTCTAGCTCTGATCTATTCGAACTGGAGTTGGAAGATATGATCTTCTCAACTAATTACTAAATGATCGAATAATATTGATAATGAGTGAATTAATGAATTATGTATCATTTATGTGTATGAGTTATGTACGTGCACACCGGACTACAGGAGCTAAGGTTCCTTGTTGGAAGACAGGAAAATTAAGTTAGCCAATCGGCAAAACGGACGGATAAGTGGCGCATGTTATGCGTAGATCTGTAGCGCGGTGTGCTCGTGCCTTTTGCTGTAGGGCCATGGGGCAACATATAGTCTTGGAGAATCTTATCGCTTGCGATCAATCTATATCCGTCCATCTACGTGCAATTGCTGTGCAGCTGTTAACTGGTTAAATGAAGGAATAAGTTTATATAATACCTTAAATTTTACTCAAAAATCTATACAGTACTCTAAACTATGAAGCTAAATATTTGATTTTTGAATTTTGCAATACAATTTAAATGACACCTTGCTCCGATTTTGGATAGTAGCATTGTCCTTATGCATAACGTGATAAGTGAATGGTTTTACCATATAGAATGATACGATAATCAACTTAGCTAGCGTTTCATCGTATATGGCAAAACCATCCACTCATTATACCACGCTGGCAATACTATCATATGAAATTGGATTAGGGTGTTATTTGAATTGAATTACAAAGTTTGAAAAGTTAAATATTTAGTTTTATAGTTTGAGATATTGAACGGACATTTAACTAAAATTTAAGATGCAGTTTGAGATGACTTTCAACTAAAATTTAACATGTTTTACGAACTATTCCTTAAATGAATGTCTCGTCCTGTCGAGACACGCACAGGTACCAGCAGGGCTTCATCGATTCCATCTCGACTAAAGGGCAGCGATGAGTTAATGGCTGGTCTCTTCTGACTCCTCCCTCTCTGTACGTACGTGCATGTGGCCTGCATAATTGTATATCTGTGCATGCTCGATTGCTTATGCTTTCGACCGCCCATCTCGTCAGGGCCAGTGCAGTTAATTGCCTTGCTTTACATATATATATATATATACGCGTTGTAATCTAAATTTAGCAAGTTTAGGACGACAGATAAAAACGGTAGAGAATCATCCATCTCGTCAGGGCCAGGGCCAGTACCGGATGGATGTACCGGTACCATCGCCGTGCGGCCGTATACCATATCGAGGGTTTATGGCATGAAGCTAGGCCAACAAATCATGATTATTGGGCACCAACCCCATGGTAGACGACCGATATGGCCAGCCATTAGCTTGTTGCCACTCGTCCGTAAAGGCAATTTACATATGCAACATGGCGGCCGTCCTCTCGGCCAAATAATAATGGGAAGTGTTAAGAGGTATTTGTGTGTTTTTTTTATTGAGAGCACTTAGATTTAAGGATATTGAATCTTTATTTAACAGATCATTTATATTTTCTTCAAAAAGATGAATCTAAAATGTTGGATGGAGATCCAATGTTTAAAAAAAATCTAAGTACTTCTAAACCCTAAAAAAATGCTTCTTAGACACCACCAATAATAATATGGAGTGAAGCACATACATGCGATCGGCTAGGCAACCAGCCGTATGCAAGCAATGGGATCGATCAACTATCCATTACTCTTGAACCTATGCAGCCCATAATCACGCAATCGGCTTCTCTGTTGATTTCTTCTGGCCGGGTCAATGCAGCCCTCTAATTTATGGTTTGAGTAATCGGTTCATCAATCAGCTGAGGCTTATCTGGTGTCGTCGCGAATATACACCGACCCAAAGACGAATATATTTTCACACCGGGATCAGGTTCTTTCACATCAGCAACATAGTGTGCCACCAACGCCCATGCCTCGGAGCGAATCAACATCCAGAGGGCAGGCGATACAATCGGTTCAACGCACTGCACAAGTTATGTGTGATCGATCTATACAACAATATACAAGTCCAACTCAATTCAGAATGCAGACTATTTCCGATGAAGACGCTTTAGAGGAGACAGTATTGGCGAAGCCATCAAGCCAATAAGAATCAGCAGCTCCATTATTGTCTCTCCCCAACTTGTCAACAGTATAGATTTCACCTCAGACTTTTCAGTTAATTAAATCTCTAATACAAGTATTAATCGGGAACGAGAGAATATAGGTAGCGACATTGACTCACATGATAATTGTCGATGTTCATTATAATTAAACTGTCACAATCGTTTATATGTGAATGAGGATGATCCCGTTAGATCTTTTATGGACGATACTGCTGATCCAGTGGTAGAAATATCTATTTGTCCTGTAGGTATGTTGCAAGGTCCAGGTCTAATAATGCAATCTATTGGCCGATTTCAACTTAGGAATCGATCCTTTGGTGATCTTGTTTTATCTACGCATCAATTGGTCGAGCTTGCTCGTCGGCTATTTAAAACCTCTATGTTAACTTCATCAAATCGATTAGAACATTCATCATGTGGTGATAAACAGACGGCTATTACTAAAAATCATTTAGAGTGTTCTTAGCCTTGCACAAGGTACGAGCTTGAATATGGCTGCTGGCACGTGTGGCTGAAAATAATTCATCAAGTGAAGATGAACAATCGGTTGACGATAAAAACCATTCAAATACGTATGAAGAGTCTATGATGATGTTAGGTGATGACTCACTCCATATTCATGAACATGAAGTCGGCTCCCTGAAAAAAAAAAAGAAAAAAGAAGAGTATCACTACTCCAAGGCCGCCGAATGCTACTATATCAAAGAATATGGCCATTAGTCTAGGACAGGTCAATTTAGAGCCAAGGATCAGCATACATAAAAATAACAGAAGCTGTTCCAAGAAATTGACATTTGCTGAATTGTTCGCGAAGTACATACAAATAGGAAGGGATCGGTTAAAATTAAAGGGTAAAGATTCAAAGACCGATCAATGCAATAAGCGACGGAGCCAACAACAGTATTGGCAACGTATATAGTCAGTGGTTAATGCCGATGCGACCACCCTGGATGTGGTATTATCCTAGAATTATGCGGGATCCATGGAGCTTTACAACTACTCCGGCCACCTCCACATCACCAGGGCAAGCTGATCCATGGTGGGTAGAAGTGATCGGTTAAATAAGCTGGCTATGTCTAGAACGGTTGAACGAGCTATACAAAAATTACTTAAAGCTGATCAACAGTCGAGATGGCAAGGGCGATCGCAGGAGCAGCGCAGCGCTTGCAAGAAGAAAAGAATGGCGAGTCGAACAGAAGCACGCATGTCGGTCACATCTTGTTGGAAACATGGAGCCATAAATGTCTACTACATCACCCGCAGAGTTGATAGCACAAGAACCCGAGGTTGCTACCTTTGAGAAACCAGGTATCCGTTGGCACCTTGAGGCATTATACATAAGAGGCCGTATTGATGGTAAGCGGGTGTCTAAAGTGCTCATGGATAACAGAGCTAAAGCGAATATAATGCCATATCATATTTTCAAAGAGGTTGGAAAGACCGATCAAGATTTAGTAAAAAGGGGTTGGAAAAAGTCGTGTTATATAGGCTTTAGGATCTCCTAGGGTTTAGATCTAGCGGAGTTTCTATTCGGGTTCGTGAGAGAAACAAAGAGGGAGAGAGTTAGGGGTACCAACCGTCCGATGTAGAGGAGGAGGGGTTGGCCATCGCGGTTCGTCGGTGAAGTCTGCGCATGGGCAGCGACGGTCAGGGAAGAAGGAGCGGCGGCGTCTCCCTGGCGGCGGCGAACGGTGGCAGAGATGGCGGTGGTGGAACTTCCCGTCGCTGGAGCGCCCCCTTCTCAGATCGGATTAGGGTTTGTCGGTGGAGTTTGTTGCGGCACGGTGAACCTCGTCATCTGTGCCGCCTCGGCCCCCACCTCTATTTATGTGGCGTCGGCGAGGGCCCACCAAAGATATTGGTGGCGCCCCGATCGTATGATTAAGGGGTTGGCATTTGGCAGTTGGGCCAAATGCCTGAGATCACCCTAATATTCTCCCCCTTGATCTCATTCTATGCTTTAACTTTAATTACTTTTGACATTACTCATTCCATCGCAGATTAGTGCATAGAACATGTCTCATCGTCACGGTCAATCGCCGATAGATTTAACAGCTACAATACACTTCTCTGTTCTGAAATAGTTACTTTCATCTTTTGTGCCATCTTTTAGTCTAGGAATCATAGGCTTTCTCTTAAACCCATGCCGGCTACAAGTTCTCTGAACACGTTGGGTGGTAAGCCTTTAGTAAGCGGATCCACTAGCATCTTTGCGGTACTTATATGCTCAAGACTTATAATTTGATCCCGAACTTTATCTTTCACAACATAGTATTTTATGTCAATGTGTTTGGAAGCACCACTTGACTTATTGTTGTGGGCATACGTTACTGCGGGTTCATTATCGCAGTACAACTTAAATGGTCTATTGATGTCGTCAACCACTTTCAAACCGGGTATGAACTTCTTTAGCCAGTTCACCTGCCCCGTAGCCTCATAACATGCTACAAACTCGGCATACATTGTGGACGATGTAGTGACGGTTTGCTTTGAGCTTTTCCACGATATAGCTCCTCCAGCGAGAGTGAACACATATCCGGATGTAGACTTTCTATCATCTCCCGTAAAATCAGAATCTGTATACCCCACTATTTGGAGTGAATCTGATCTTCTGTATGTCATCATGAGGCCTTTTGTTCATTGCAAATAATGCAAGACTTTCTTTATCAATTTTCAATGTTCTATTCCAGGATTGCTCTGGAATCTGCCAAGTAACCCGGTAACAAACGCTAAGTCAGGGCGCGTACATACTTGAGCATACTGCAAGCTTCCGACAGCTGAAGCATATGGAACCGATTTCATTTGATCGAGCTCGTACTGGTTCGTAGGGCATTGAAAATCCCCATATCTGTCGCCCTTGATTATAGGTGCAGGTGAAGGACTACATTTATGCATATCAAATTTCTTTAAGACTTTTCTCTATGTATGCCTTTTGTGATAGTCCCAATGTCCCTTTGTTTCTATCCCGGTGTATTTCGATCCCTAGAACGAACGAAGCTTCACCAAGATCCTTCATATCAAAGTTTGAGGACAAAAACTTCTTTATCTCCAGTAGCAGACTGACATCACTACTAGCTAGTAGGATATCATCCACATACAGGATTAGGAAGATAAACTTCCCATCTTTAAACTTTGTATAAACACAGTTGTCCTCTACATTCTCTTTAAACCCAAATTTTCTTATTGTACTGTCAAACTTCAAGTACCACTGTCTTGAAGCTTCCTTTAACCCATAGATCGATTTCTTTAGGCGGTATCGCATTCTTTCATTTCCTTCCACAACAAAACCTTTCGGTTGTGCCATGTAAACATTTTCCTCCAAATCCCCATTAAGAAATACCGTCTTTACATCCATCTGATGTAACTCTAAATCATAAGGTGCTACTAATGCCATTATGATTCTGAAGGAGTCTTTACATGAGACTAGAGAAAAGGTCTCATTGTAATCAATCCCTTCTCTTTGCGTAAAGCCTTTTGCCCCAAGTCGCGCTTTGTATCTTTTCACATTCCCTTGGGAGTCAAGCTTTGTCTTGTAGACCCATTTATAGCCTACTGTTTTGGCTCCTTTAGGAATAATTTCTGATACGGGGTCGCCCGATCTTCTCGACGTAGGATGGATACTCGCGGGAGTCTTGTTGAATCGCAATGATCCTCCAATGCCAATGCAAGGGACGAACACTCTTTAATCCGCCAAAACACACTCGCGTCGATTTCGCCGACCACCAAGCGAAGATCTATCGTGCACCCAATTCCCAGCGGAAAGGCTGAACGATCTTGATTGAAGAACACTCCTAATTCCCTCACGGAATTTCAGCAACAATGATAAACTCGAACAAAGTTTAATAGATTGATTATTCTCAAAGGTGATCTGAGCCCTTAGGCTGCCAATACATGGCTTATATAGGACCTTGGGACATCCATAGAGTCCACAAACCCAGTACAACTCAACCCTATATGGTTTTAGATACGAACTCTCACAAAAAGGAAACTAGATTTTACAGCCGTCATATTGTTTTGGCCATACCTTTTGATCTGTGATTAATTTGATGCTGGGACCACATCCATTGCGTAGCTCTTGAAAATATCTTTCCAAGGAGTACAAGAACACCCAAATCGGACTCCGTTTGTGAAAGTTATGACCTTTTTAGTAAGTGTCTGTCAGGCTGTCCCGAACCGAATCCGAATTGAATTCTGAGTTGAATCCGAGTTTGAATCCAATTGGCCTTGTGGGAGGTACGAATTGGGCTTGAAAATCTTCTCCAAAACTTGTAGTTTAAGTCTTTGGGCTTCTCCCTTTTGCTCTCCCACTGAATAGGCTTTCTTCCTTCATGTCTTTGACACCAAATGTGGTTATCCTCTTTCTTTTGCGTCTCCATTGCTTTGCCATCAACAAACCTAAGAATACACCATTTAATGACATAAAGTAGTATTCTATTCTTATGAATAACAACATTATATTTAGTTTGGAATGAGTTCACGTAGCAATGTTTGATGCGGTTCAATAACTCTTTCCAGTTGAATAATATATTTAACTGAAAAGTACAAGATATGTGCGTATCCGCATCATCCTCCTCTTCTTCAAGAAAAGCCGTCCTCGGCTTTTGATAGCCTGAAATTGTACTAAACAAAGAATACAACGTGTATGCATGGTATATATATTTGTCAACAATACATCTTTGACTTATCTCAACATTAACTTCTAAAGGTGTAGTAAACGAAAAGAACATCACATATGCATGGTATATGTAAGAGTCAATTGTTGTGGTATTCTCATTATTTTGCACAAACCGATGAATATAGTATTGACCAAAAGACGTAGGTATTGCAATATTATTTTTCACATCATTCTCCCTCCCATAAAAGAAAGTCATCCTCGACTTTTCTAAGGATATAGACAGATCATTAATGAGCAAAATCAGATTTATGTGTTCATCCATAGGAAAGAAAATTTTGAGCGGTTTCCATACTTCAACTACGCTGCTCTGATTATTTTTACATGATTGTACATTAAAGATCGAACAAGTAGACTTATAAAATCTTTCTAAACAGGACGTGCTATTGTTGAAATTCATCTCATTGTGATCACAACATGGCATAAAAGATTGTTTATCCATAATATGCGATTTCAGTTCAGCAAGCTTATCACATGTAATGCAAATTCTGTGAACATAAAATTTTTCATCTACACCATAATCTCCAATCAAATTAAATTTATATGTGTAGGCATAGGTACTAACTAGTGATTTTAGACATGAAATTTCAGCAACATTATCAATCACACTAGATAGCTCTCTAGGATCATGAAACATGATATAGCACAAAGAATCATTAGGAGATATTCTAGTAAGAACTTCCTTATGAGTAATCAATTCCACATTATGTAAATTGAGCAAAGAAATTTCAGAACATGGAGTTTTCAGTTGATCATATGAGCTCTCAAAATTACTCACCTTTGCATAACTAAATTCAGCACCACTATTATTACCTTTATCGTCCTTCTCAGATGATGTAGGTGCTGGGGGTTTTAAATTGTTTGGATGTACCCTCGGGGCAGCAAACACTTTATCCCTTCCCGTGGTTATCTCCTCATTTGGCTTCAAAGGTGTCGGTTGTTGAATGTTCAATTCTTCATCTTTAATGTCAACCTGCACAATATGAGAAACAACACTAGAAGTAGAAATTAATGTGTTAGTTTCATATTCATCCTCACTTTGTCTATCTTCTACTTCTCTCTTTTCTTTTGATGTCTCTCTCACACTCTCAATTTGGATGCCCTTAACCTCACATATGGTGGAATCACACAACTCAGTCTTTTTATCACTCTCACTCAATTTGGCTATGTGGCTCTCATCCTCACATAGATTGTGGTGTATCTTAGGAGCTATATGTAGTTTTGGAATACTATATATCTCCTTGACCGAAGGGAAAGTCCCATGCTCGGTCATCTTCTCATGTGTCACACTAGTAGAGGCAGCAGAAATGAAGTATGGACTGGGAGAAAACTGTGGTGTACGTCTCTCCATAAGTCTCTTCTCCTCTTGAATAGCACAATTCACAAGATCTTGCACACTACCAAAATATTTATGTTGAAGTGTAGCGGCAATCTTAGAATTCAATCATCTTTTGAAGTATGTCTTCTTTTGTAGTTCACTAATGACACCGGCTCGACGTAATGCATCTTGTAGCTCAAAATAATATTCTTGCAATCAGATACTCCCTTGTGTGATACTCTCCAAATAGCGAAGCAATCCACATGCATAATAGGGTGGCACAAATTCTCTCCTCATGAGTGCCTTCAAATCTGACCAAGATTTAATGAATTCGTTTCCAGATTGTTGATGCCACCAACTATAAGCATAATCTTCAAATTTTCTAGTGGCACACATCACCTCTTGGTCTTTGGGAAGCTTTTGAAATCTAAATACTTTCTCCATTCGCCATTCCCACTCAAGATACTCCTCTGGATCATCATTGCCATAGAAAGAATTAAAACTATCTTCGACTTGTTGTGGATGAAGTGCCCGCATAACATCATTCACGATGTTCGAGCGTAACACTTTCATTTGATGATTGAATTCAATGCGCATATTTTGTGCGAAATTGTTCATCTTGGTCTTGAGTTGCGCTTTCAAGGTGGAAGAAGTGGTGGTGAACTCATTGCGTAAAGTTCCCCTCAAAGTGTGGAATTGAAAACGATCCACCGGGGTATGCTTCTCTTCCATATTATCGTCTCCACCTGTAATGATTAGTGGCACAAAGAACGCACAAATAGCACAACATATATTCAATATGTGGAGTTCACTCTATCTCACTCTTTCCTCTCCCAAGTAAAGTTCTTACCTTTCCGAAGTGAATTGAGGCCAAAAAGAAACTTACACTTAGTGGTTGCTACAATAACAAGTGATGATCAAGCGGATTTAAAAGTGACTCACAATTGCACGACAAAGGATATTTTGTGGAGTTTGGTTAGGAAGTATTTATCCTACACAATCTGAATTTCACGATATTGTAAAATTAAGTAATAATGCAAGCTAGAAAGTATTGCCTATGTGCCGATCCAAATGATATAAGTGAAGTATATGAACGCACACGCAATGATCAATGTGACTCAATGCAAACAAAAGGAATGAGCTAAAGGAAACAATCGGGAATATTAGCTCATTTTGCACCAAGTATTAGGAGAGACGCTAGCCAATTGCAATAATATCAATTTGAGGGCACAAGATTGTCCAAAGAAATTAAATACACAATCTGAATTTATGGACTAAGATTAACTCACCCAAATTCGGCCAATGCTTTCTTTTCTTGCTTTCTTTTTTTTTCTTTCTTTTTTTTTTTTGCTCAAGCCGTGGCTCTCTTTTTTTTTCAATTGGCTGCCTTCTTTTTTTTTGGCTCTCTTTTTTTTTATACTCAAGGCCGAACTAGGTTTAATTGTTCGTAAGTCCAAAGTTGTTCAGTAATGTGTAGATAATTCTAGAACAGCCCTAAAGCAATTATCAACGACTAGTCTCAATGTTCAAAGGATTTAAGTGAAGATCTGAATATGTGCAACTAAGATTCTTGTGGCCAAATCAATCAATAAAAAGGAAACCCAGATATATTCGGATGTGATATTCATTCAAGATGCACAAAGATCTTATGTGGACAGCAAGAACAAAGTTTCAAAATGTAAATTGAATCTACTTTTTTTTGGATGCTAATTGAAAGATCAACTAGCGGATTTTCAAGGTTTCAAATTAACAACGATTAAGCAACGTAAAAGGACACTAAGATCAGCACGTAAACAAAATTTCTAATGGATCAAAACTTAATAAAACTCACGAAAATAACAGATGAGAAACTAGGGTTTGGATTTTTTTTGTTGCAATTTTCGGTTTAATAGACTCTAGGACAGAAATAAATCAATCTAAAAGTAAAGGGATAAGATCCTACCGAGTAAACCGCGCTCTGATACCAGATGATACGGGGTCGCCCGATCTTCTCGACGTAGGATGGATACTCGCGGGAGTCTTGTTGAATCGCAATGATCCTCTAATGCCAATGCAAGGGACGAACACTCTTTAATCCGCCAAAACACACTCGCGTCGATTTCGCCGACCACCAAGCGAAGATCTATCGTGCACCCAATTCCCAGCGGAAAGGCTGAACGATCTTGATTGAAGAGCACTCCTAATTCCCTCACGGAATTTCAGCAACAATGATAAACTCGAACAAAGTTCAATAGATTGATTATTCTCAAAGGCGGTCTGAGCCCTTAGGCTGCCAATACATGGCTTATATAGGACCTTGGGACATCCATAGAGTCCACAAACCCAGTACAACTCAACCCAATATGGTTTTAGATACGAACTCTCACAAAAAGGAAACTAGATTTTACAGCCGTCACATTGTTTTGGCCATACCTTTTGATCTGTGATTAATTTGATGCTGGGACTAGATCCATTGCGTAGCCCTTGAAAATATCTTTCCAAGGAGTACAAGAACACCCAAATCGGACTCCGTTTGTGAAAGTTATGACCTTTTTAGTAAGTGTCTGTCAGGTTGTCCCGAACCGAATCCGAATTGAATTCTGAGTTGAATCCGAGTTTGAATCCAATTGGCCTTGTGGAAGGTACGAATTGGGCTTGAAAATCTTCTCCAAAACTTGTAGTTTAAGTCCTTGGGCTTCTCCCTTTTGCTCTCCCACTGAATAGGCTTTCTTCCTTCATGTCTTTGACACCAAATGTGGTTATCCTCTTTCTTTTGCGTCTCCATTGCTTTGCCATCAACAAACCTAAGAATACACCATTTAATGACATAAAGTAGTATTCTATTATTATGAATAACAACATTATATTTAGTTTGGAATGAGTTCACCTAGCAATGTTTGATGCGGCTCAATAACTCTTTCTAGTTGAATAATATATTTAACTGAAAAGTACAAGACACGTGCGTATCCGCATCAATTTCCAAGTCCCAGACTTTATTAGCCTTCATGGACCTCATTTCCTCTTCCATGGCTTCAAGGTATTTTGAAGAATTTTCGCTTCTCATGGCTTCTTCAAATGAGGTGGGATCATCCTCCATTTGAAATTCCTCTGTATGATAAATCTGATAATCATCAGAAATAGCTGATCTTCTTACTATTTGAGACCTCCTCGGGGCCTCCTCATTTGGTACATCTTCTGTTTGAGGCTGCTGTTGCTCCCCCTCATCTGTGGCAATGGGTTCTGTAGGATCCTGAAGAACAGGTTCCTCATTCTCATTCATTGTTGCCACATGAGGAATAATAACAGGTGCTGGCACCACGGTGTCTTGCACCGTCGGTGCAGTGACAGCAGACGGTGCGAAGAATGGCTCTTGAATCATTGGAGTGGGCGCATATGCCCGCTTCTCTTCATGGTCAATCCCTCGAGCTACCATGCTTCCCCTCATCATTTCATCCTCTAAGAAGACAGCGTGTCTCGTTTCTACAAACTTTGTATATCTGTCTGGACAGTAGAAACGAGAACCTTTTGACTTTTCAGGGTAGCCAATGAAATGGCAACTTACTGTTTTGGGATCAAGTTTCCCAAGATTTGGGTTAAATTCTTTAGCCTCAGCAGGACTCCCCCACACACGTAAGTGGTTTAGTGAGGGAACTCTTCCTATCCACAACTCGTACGGTGTTTTGGGCACCGACTTACTAGGCACTCTGTTGAGAATATGAATGGCGGTTTTCAACGCCTCCATCCATAAACTCAATGGGAGTGTGGAATAGCTCATCATGCTTCGCACCATATCCATCAGGGTACGGTTGCGTCTTTCAGCTACTCCATTTTGCTGAGGTTCGCCCGGTGTAGAATACTGGGCTACTATGCCATTTTCCTGTAAAAACCTTGCAAAAGGTCAAGGAACTTGTCCATATGGGGTATGTCGACCGTAGTACTCCCCCCCACGATCAGATCGGACTATCTTAATCTTTAAATCGTGTTGGTTTTCAACTTCAGCCTTAAATATCTTGAATTTATCTATGGCTTCATTTCTTTCTTTAATTGGATAAATATATCCATAACGGGAGTAATCATCCGTGAATGTTATGAACGAGTTATATCCATCCACACTTTTCACAGGAAAAGGACCACAAATATCTGTGTGAATAATTTGTAGAACTCATGTGCTTCTTTTGGTGTCTTTCTTAATTTTTTTTACATATTTTCCTTTAATGCATTCTCTGCATTGTTCTAAGTCGGAGAACTCTAATGGAGGAAGAATATCATTCTTAACTAGTCTTTCTATTCTCCCCCTCGAAATATGGCCTAAACGACAGTGCCATAATTTCGACGATTCATCTAGAGTTCTCTTTCGTTTCCTGTTTACATTCGTAGACGAGGATTCAATCACTTTCTCACACGCGACGTTCCCATTATCGCATACGACATTCACATCATCACATAATGATAACAAATAAAGCTCATTTTGTAAGATGGCAAGACCAACACATTCTTTATTAAACATTATTTCACACTTGCCATTTCCAAAATTACAAGCATAACCATCATTGTCCAAATTTAAAACACTAATCAAATTACTCTGTAAAGAGGGAACATAAAGGACATCTCTAAGTAAAAGAGTGAAGCCATTAGCTAGCTCTAATGAAAGATCGCCAACGGTTTCAACTTCAGCTTGGACTCCATTTGCGACTTTAATGCATCTTTCTTATCTTTACGTAGTCCTCGTCGAACGGAATCCCTGTAAAGAATCAGCAACATGAACAGTTGCTCCTGAGTCAATCCACCAAGTAGATTTCGAATATTGCACATACAGGGATTCATTTATATAGGTAATAATGTTCTCACCTTTCTTTGCCATTATCATCTTTAAGTAATCAGGACAGTTCTTCTTGTAGTGTCCTGTCTTCTTGCAGTGAAGACACTGATCTTTGTCTACAGCAAACTTATTCTGTTGAGGCTGATGGAAAGAGGTTTTTCCCTTGTTCTTTGAGAAGGAGTTACTGTTGAAGTTCTTTTTCTTATTATCCTTCACATAGTTGATAGAACCACCATGTGAGGATTTAATTCTTTCCTCCTCTTGCACACACATAGCTATGCACTTTTTCAAGTCCCATTTCTCGGGCTGCATATTGTAGTTGACAACAAAAGTGTCAAACTCTTTCGGCAAGGAAGCAAAAACCAAATGAATAAGGAACTCATCCTTGAGAGCCAAATCCATTGGTTTAAGCTTGGATGCTAAGTTGCTCATCCTTAGTATGTGCTCTCTTATGCCACTGCCATTACCAGAGTACCTTTCTGTCACAAGCTGCTTAATCAGCTGTGTAGCATAAGTCTTTGAAGAGCCAGTGAACTGACTCTTTATTTTATTAAGGTACTCTGTGACAGTGTCACATTCTGCGATTGAGCCCACAATTGCAGGCTCAATTGTGTTCTTTATCACAGCCATACATTTCTTGTTGGCTGTGGTCCATTTCTTATGCTCAAGGTCATAAGACATCTGTAAGGGAGCATGATCCCTCTGTCTTTTCTGCCAAGCAGTATCATCCTCATTTTGATCCCTCACTGGTGCCATAGGCTCAGTGGGACGTGCTGTAGTGAGGACCCAGTCCACCTCAACCAAGATAAACGCTAAGTCTATCTTTTTCTTCCACTCTCCATAATTATCTCCTTTGAGAGTGGGGATCTCTTTGATACAACTCATCAAGTTGTATCCGCTTGAAAATTAGTTCAAATAAAGTGAGAACGTAACAGCAAAATTATATGCCTTATTTTCAACGTTGGTCAAAAAATACAACATACAATTAAATCAATTTTATCTATACATTAAATCTACATCACCGTTGGGCAGAAATAGAAATAATGCATAAAATCATCAATTAAAAAATTATAATACTGTTATTATCAACGTTGGTCAGAAAATAACAATATCATAATTCACAACAATGCTCAAAAAATTAAATTCTCCCGTTGGTTCGAATTTAATTTAAAGAGTAATCAAACATTAACTTTTGCAGCGGAAACTGTAATTATTCTAAAAATAATTCATTATACAGAAGCATTATGCTGTACACATTTAATCTCTAAAAAAAATTAACACGTTGGTGCAAAAATTTACAGAGATTTGAATCAAATTTTATTGAAATTCATCAAGAAATACTTCTGAAAATCAATTAAAATCATTTTTGGGATTTTACTGTGCAAACGGCCATTTTGGCCTGTTCAGCCCGGCCACGGCCCACGGCGGCCTGCTCCGGCCACCGCGCGCGCACGGCCCATCTTTCTCAGCCGGCCCAACCAGCCCAGCCGAGCGCGCGGCCCAGCCGAGCGCGCGGCCCAGCCGAGCGCGCGCGTCGCGCCTCTTTCCCGCGCCCATGCGGTCTCAACCGTTGGATTCGCATCCAACGGCTGCAAACCCGCGCAGCCACGGCCTTTGGCGCCTCCGCGCGATCCATCAGCCGTCGGATTCGCATCCGACGGCTCTCGTTCCTCGCGGCCGAGCGCGCTCGCGCGCAACCTGGGCTTGGGCCGCGAAACCTCTCGCCCGACTAGGCCGACTCCGCCTCCGCGCGAATGTCAGCCGCCCGATCGCATCCGACGGCTGCGCGGCGAACTCGCCCGATCAAAACCCGCGCGCGGCGGATTCCCCGTAACCCTAATTCATTTTGCCCTCTCCCCTCTCTCTCTCCGCACCCGAACGAGCGAAGCGACGGCGGCAGCGACTTCGTCCACACCGCCGGAGAAGGAGAAGACGGTGCCACCGCGGGCCCTCTCGTCGGCGTGCGCACTCCCCTGAGAGGGAGCGCGCCGCCGTCGAGCGGCTCCGTGTTGGCGCCCTGTCCCGCGCGTCGACGGTGGCCCCGCACGTGGAGCGCCGGCGAGTCCACGGCTCGGCCGGTCTCCCGCACGCCAGCGACGACGACGGCCCGGCGACGACGGCCAAGTAAGTTTCTTTTCAGATCTAGGGTTAGGGTTTTGACCCTTTCCCCTTTCTGTTCTTTTGCCATTTTCTAGGGTTAGGGGGGTTTCGTTCTCTTTTCTTTTCCGTCTAGATCGACTCCTAGGGTGCTCTGAAACCAATGTTATATAGGCTTTAGGATCTCCTAGGGTTTAGATCTAGCGGAGTTTCTATTCGGGTTCGTGAGAGAAACAGAGAGGGAGAGAGTTAGGGGTACCAACCGTCCGATGTAGAGGAGGAGGGGTTGGCCATCGCGGTTCGTCAGTGAAGTCTGCGCACGGGCAGCGACGGTCGGGGAAGAAGGAGCGGCGGCGTCTCCCTGGCGGCGGCGAACGGTGGCAGAGATGGCGGTGGTGGAACTTCCCGTCGCTGGAGCGCCCCCTTCTCAGATCGGATTAGGGTTTGTCGGTGGGGTTTGTTGCGGCACGGTGAACCTCGTCATCTGTGTCGCCCCGGCCCCCACCTCTATTTATGTGGCGGCGCGAGGGCCCACCAATTATATTAGCGCCCCGATCGTAGCGCGGTCAGGTTGGCATTTGGCCGTTGGGCCAAATGCCTGAGATCACCCTAACAAGTCGTGCATAGGGTTTCTTGGCCGTGGACTTAATTGTCGGTAGCAAAACTTTGCCCACTAAGTTTTTGTTGTGGAGACCCAAGGAAACTATACTGTGCTTTTTGGGAGCCCTTGGATTCATGCTAATTGTTGTATTCCAACCGCTCTACATCAGGGGCTTAATTATTCAGTGGATTGAAAACGAAGTGGAAATCATACAAGCCAATACATCTGCTGAGTAGTATGATTAGTTCCTAATCAATGATGCCGATATTTGAAAAATATAGCCAATATACTAAATTCTCCACTCACTGTTGTCATGTCTGATACTCCTAGTCAATTGTTGCATATAGACACAGTAGGTCCAGCTAGAGTTCAGTCGGTCGGAGCTAAATGGTATATTCTTATCATTGCCCATGATCACTCGAGATACTCTTAGGTATATTTTATGGCCTCTAAGGATGAAGCATTCTATCACTTTCGAGAGCTAGCCCTTAGACTTGCTAATGAACACCTAGGAGCACTTAGAACAATTAGAAGTTATAATGGAACTAAATTCAAGAACACATCATTTGCTTCCTTTTGTACTGAGAAGGGTTTAGGCCATCAATTCTCACCAGCTCGAGTGCCTCAACAGAACGGTTTGGTTGAACACAAGAATGGAACACTGGTTGAAATGGCAAGAACTATGTTAGATGAACATTCCACTCCTATGAAATTTTGGGCAGAAGCAATCTCAACTACTTGTTACATTTCTAATAGAGTATTCTTGCGAGCTAAACTACACAAGACCTCCTATGAGCTTTGGTTTGGTCATTCTCTGACTGTTGCTCACTTGAGGGTTGTTGGTCATCCATGTAGGACACTTCATTACCTCACGCTAGACGTGGCATGACAGCATATGTGTAGTTTGTATCAGACGAAATATCAATCTGTAGCAACCGACTCTGATTCGGTTTTCTCTTTGTATGGGACTCGGTTCTCTCACCCTATATATGTACCTCAGTAGTCCATTATTTGTAACAAGTGGTATTAGAGCATAAGGATTTAGAGTCTGACAAAATTCAAGAGAAAAAAGAATTTCTACAAATCTGACATTGTTATGGTTCGTCAAAACTGAGGAGGGTTGGAATCCTTCTCCGACTTGCAGTCTCACGTATGTCGTGAGGACACGCAAGCTTCTCGCAAACGCCAATCCCAGTGAAAAAAGTCTTCAGCCAGGCGTAAAACACGTAGACATGAAGAGTAGCAAGCTAGCACCCTAGTCTCCCCATCGATCCACGTGCAACAAGTTAGGAAGAGCAGCGTCATCATTCAAGAATCAGATGACAAGTCCAGAAGGGAGACATGTGATTTCAACAGCAGCAAAAGGCAAAGGTTCAGATGCTATCGTTTGCCTTTTTTTGTTTATTATTACTTTTTGACTGAAATTGCTATGCGCACCTAAGATTCGTACAAGGAGTTTCCCTTGTAAGAATTTTGCTAGATATACACAAAATTAGTACCATCAAATTTTGGATTTCTTCCGTATAGCGATTTTGAAGTATAACCTTCCACTATTGGATCACGACACAAGGTTTTCTCTATGATAAGTTAAGATGTGAGATATTTTATCACAACTTGATTTGGATGATGCACTTTTGGGGATCGATAAGATACTAACCACATTATTCGCCGATGAGAAGCAACGTAAATATCATAAGGCATTATCTCAAATTTATCTTCATCTATCAAATAATATTTTTACCGGAGATTATGAAGGTGACATTTGCCACTGTATTATGGCAGAAGCTAAAGCAGATTTGCATGACTAAGGATCTGACCAGCAAAATGCATTTGAAGATGAAGCCTTATTCCCACAAGATGGCAGAGGGAGCCTTATTGTTGAATGACCTGACGGCTTTCAAGGAAGTTGTTGCTAACCTTGAGTTTCTGGAGGTAAAGTATGATGATAAAGATTGGGTCTTATATTGCTATGCTTTCTGCCCAGTTTATACTCTACTTTTAGAGATACTATTCAATATAGCCGAGATACTCTTACTCTTAGTGAAATTTATGAAGCTCTGTATGCTAAGGAAAATATGAAGCTTGGTGAAAGTTCAAGTACGCATGCAGAAGATTTGCCTGTCCATAGCAGGCAATACGAGAAAGGTTCAAACAAAAATTGAAGAGGCAGAAGCAAAAGCAGATATAGAGGCAGATCTAAATTTAGGAACAGGAAGTCATGCAGGTATTGCAAGAAGGATGGTCATAACATATCCGAGTGCTGGAAGTTGCAGAAAAGGAGAAGAGGAATAACAATTTCAAGAAGGATCAACAAGAGGACGAACCTAGGCCACCATTGTCACTAAAGAAGATTCAGATGGAGATGTTATCATTATCTTTGCCGGTAATTGTAAAACCGACGATAAATAGATTCTTAATTCAGCCTATACTTTCCACATAAGCTCAAACAGTGAGTGGTTCGTTACCTATGAAGCTATGCTAAGAGGATCTATGTTGATGGGTGATAATACACCATGTAAGGTTGCAGGAATTGGTTTTATCCAGATCAAGATATTTGATGGCACCATTAGAACTTTGTCGGATGTTCGTCATATTCCAAATTTCAAGAAAAATCTTATCTCTTTGAGTACTCTTGATGCTAAGGGTACAAATATTTAGGTAGAGGTGAAGTTTTGAAGGTCACAAAAGATTCTCTTGTTGTGATGAAGGGTGATATGAAGGCTACCAACTTATATCATCTACAAGATACTATAATTTCAGGTAATGTTGCTGTTGTCTCAAATAAATCATTCGATCCTGATGCTACTAATCTTTGGCATATGCGTCTGGGACATATGAGTGAAGCTGGAATGATGAAATTATACAAAAAAGGATTTCTTGATGGTCAAAGCATCAACAAGTTGAAGTTTTGTAAACATTGTGTTTTTGGCAAGCAAAAGAGGATTAAATTTAGCATTGTGACTCACTCTACAAAAGACATATTAGATTATGTTCACTCTGATTTATGGGGAGAATCTCACGTTTCATCACTTGGAGGTGCAAGCAACATATTGACCATTATTGATGATTACTCAAGAAGAGTTTGGTCATATTTCATCAAGTACAAATCATATATATTCAAGACATTCAAAGTGTGGAAGATTATGATTGAGAGACAGACTAGCAAGCATGTCAAGAAGCTTCGTATCGACAATGGTTTGAAGTTTTATTCAGAAGAATTTGAAGCTTTATGCAAGTTAGAATGTATTGTGAGACATTATACTATTCCAGACATTCCTCAACAAAACGGTGTGGTCGAATGCATAGACAGAACCATCATAGAGAATGTACGTTGCATGTTATCATACTCTGGATTATCTAAGAGTTGCTAGGCTGAAGTCGCTTCCACTTCTTATTATTTGATTAATTTGTCACCTAATTTGGCTATTGATAAGAAGACTCCAATTGAGATATGATCTGACTCTCCAGCAGATTATTCAAACTTAATAATATTTAGTTGTCCTACTTATGCTCATGTCAATAACGATAAATTCGAGCCTAGAGCAATTAAGTGCATTTTCCTTGGTTATAAACCTAGTATGAAAGGATATAAGTTGTGGAATCTTGAAACTAAAAAGATGGTTATTAGCAGAGATGTTACTTTTGATGAGTCTGCTATATTGTATGATAAACCATCTATTTATATTCCCGTTGAAAAGCAATCAAGTGTGCAGGTGGAGCATATTATTGATTCAAGATCTACACCAGAAATCAACAAGAAAAATATTCTAGAAGTTCCTATTGTTGCGTCACCAACACAACATTCCATTGTAATTAATAGAGAAAGAAGGAACATTCAACCTCCTAAGAGATTGATTGAAAAAGTCAATATTGTGGCTTACTGTTTAAATATGATCGAAGAAATTGAAGGTACTACAGAGCCTCCATCTTATTTAGAGATAATCTCTTCTAGTGATTCGGAAAGATAGATGGATGTTATGCATGATGAGATAGAATCTTTTTACAAGAATGGCACTTGAAAACTGGTCAAGTTGCCAATAGAGAAAAAGCATATTCGCTGCAAGTGGATCTTCAAGAAAAAAGAATGTGTTTTACCAAACAAAGAGGTTAGGTACAAATGAAGGCTAGTTGCTAAAGATATAGCCAAATTCCATGTATTGATTTCATAGATGTCTTTTCCTCTGTTGTGAAGTATAGTTCTATTTGCACTTTACTCAGTATTATGGCTATGCATGATTATGTGCTTAAACAATTGGATGTGAAAACCATATTTTTACATGGAAAATTAGAAGAAGACATTTATATGGAGCAACCGAAATATTGTTTGCAAATTGAAGAAATCTCTTTATGGTTTGAAGCAATCACCTAGACAATAGTACAAGAGGTTTGACTTAAGATCCAATTATGATAGTTGTTTTTATTTGAAGACTGTTAATTGTTCAGCTATTTATTTGTTTCTATATGTTGATGATATATTGATTACTGCAAAAGTCAAGACTAAAATTTTAAAATTGAAGGCGCAATTAAGCAGTAAATTTAAGATGAAAGATCTCAGTGTAATAAAGAAGATTCTTGATATGGAAATCATTAGAGACAAACAGTTTGGCAAATTATATCTAAGTCAAATAGGGTATATTGATAAAGTTTTTCATCGTTTTAACATACATAAGGCCAAAACTATTAGTACTCTCTTAGCTGCACATTTCAGACTTTCTTCAGCGTCATGTCTACAATCTAATGATAAAGTTAAGTACATATCTAAAGTTCCATATGAGAGTGCAGTTGGTTCGTTTATGTATGCTATGGTATATTGTCGTCCTTATTTATCTCAATCATTAAGTGTGGTTAGTAGATACATGGCTAATCCTGGAAAGGAGCATTAGAAAGTAGTTCAATAGATTTTCATATATTTACGGGGTACATCTAATGCTTGTGTAAAGTTTGGAAAGACTAGAGATGGACTCGTTGGTTATATGGATTCTAATTTTACTGAAGATTTAGATAAAAGATCTCACTGGTTATATGTTCACTATTGGAGGGTGTGCTGTTAGCTGGAAAGTAAGTTTGCAAGCTACTATTGCCTTATCTACTACAGAAACTGAGTATATGGCTACTTCTAAAGCTTGCAAAGAAGCCATTTGGCTAAGAGATTTATTTACTAAGCTTTGTGGAAGTACATATTACACTATAATATTTTGTGATAGTCAGTGTGCTATTTATCTTACAAAAGATTAAATGTTCCATGTGAGAACAAAGAACATTGATATCAGATATCACTATATTCGAGCTATCATTACTTAAGGTGATATTAAAGTCAGTAAGATAAGTACTCATGATAATCCAGCTGATATGTTGACAAAATCAATTCCTACATCTAAGTTTGAGCTTTGCTCAGACATAGTTGGTATTACTCACTAGTCCTTTGGATTTTTTGTACTCAAGGTGTACATGCTAATTTTTTATTGAAATAGTTTATATTCAACTACTGGAGGAAATTCGGCTCAAGGTGGAGATTATTGAAAAGCCGATCCAAATTCGTATCATGTCCGTGTAGGACATTTCATCGCCTCATGCCAGACGTGGCATGACAAGTGTATGTGCAGTTTGTATTAGACATGGTATCAATCTATAGCAACTGACTCTGATTTGATTTTCTCTCCGTGTGGAACTCAATTCTCTTACGCTATATATGTACCCTAGTATCTAATAAGAAGAGCAAGCACTCCATTGCAATCTCTCCTCGTTATAGTGATTTGCCTTCGACTGCCTGTGATTTTTTTCTCGCAAGGGTTTTTACATAAAAATTCGTGTCTCTCGTCTCTATTTTATTATGCATTATTTGCAATAAGGGTGTTTGGATGTCGATGTTTTATACTTAAACATGGAAACCTTGGTAAATTTGAATCTAGATTCTCTGGTGGCATCTTTCTTGGTTATGCAGCTCACATTCGAGGGTATTATGTACTCAACTTAGAATCTAAAAAGTCATTGAGACCTGTAAGGTCACTTTTGATGAGTCTAGTCCCGGTACTAGACTTGACAATGCAGGTATACAGGCCTCTAATGCACACGAGGACATCTTCTATGACTCCAACAATGACCACAGGGAGTTCCCCAGTAAAATTACAACATCTATGACCACAATGACCACTCCAGTATCTCAAACGACCACTTCAGTGATACCTACGACCATCACTACACCTTCAGCAACAATGACCTCAGCAACTACCTCATGACTACTCCTTCGACAGAGGCTACTACGACCACAACAACATTAGTGACTACTTCCGTGACCACTCCTTTGACAACTTCACAAGCCCTCTACATATTCAATGAAGACATCCCCCAAAACAAGTGATCGGTGAGTTACACAGAGAGTTCTGCGTAGCAGGTATAACCCCAATGCCTCTTATGCTTAGTCTGCTTTTGTCTCCTCTTTTGAACCCCCAAGATGTAAGTTACAATTTATCTGATGAGTCTTAAATTAATGTCATAAATGGGCTTTGAGAGCATAATAAAGTCTGGAATTAGAGAGCTTTGAGCGTAATAAATGGGCTTTGAGAGCGTAATAAAGTCTTAGCAGCAGGAATTAGAGAGCTTTGAGCGTAATAAAGTCTGGACTTTAGTTTCACCCCCTCATAGTCATAATGTTATTAGAAAGTAGGATGGTGTTGTTGTTCGAAATAAAGCTAGACTTGTGGCTCAAGGATTCACCTAGGTAGAAGGTCTTGATTTTGATGAAACATTTGCTCTTGTTGCTTGCTTAGAAGCCATTAGAATTTTGTTAGCTTTTGCAGCTTCAAAATGCTTTAGGCTATATCAAATGGATGTGAAGAGTGCTTTTCTTAATAGTTATATTGAGGAAGAAGTGTATGTTAGACAACCTTTTGGTTTTGAGAATCCTAAGTTTTCGGATCATATCTTCAAATTGTTCAAAACTTTATATGGTCTAAAATAAGCACACAGAGCATGGTATGATAGGCTTAAAACATATTTACTAAAACATAACTTTCAAATGGGCAACGTAGATAAGACTTTGTTTACTCTCAAGCATGGCAATGATCTTTTACTTATACAGATATATGTGGATGATTATCTTTGATGGTTCCTCTCATGATCTTATTTTCAAGTTTTTAGATACTATAAGTAGGGAATTCGAGATGAGCATGATGGGTGAGCTCACATTCTTTCTAGGCTTTCAAATCAAGCAATTAAAGATGAGTACTTTTGTTCATCAGACTAAGTACACCAAGGACCTACTTCGTCACTTTGACATGGGTATAGTCAAACAAATTTCCACACCTATGGGATCTACGGCTATGTTGGATCCTGACGAGAATGGAGAACCTGTTGATCAAAAGGAATACAGAAGCATAATTGGTTCACTTTTGTATCTCACAGCTTCGAGCCTAGACATATATTTTTGTTGTATGTTTGTGTGCTTGCTTTCAAGCTTCCCCCGTGTTTCACAGCGATAAAGCACATTTTCAAGTATCTTCAGTCAACTTTAGAATTTGGCTTATGGTACTCTTCTTCCTCTTGTCCTACCCTTAGAGCTTATTCAGATACGGATTTTGGGGGTTATCGAATTGATAGGAAGAGTACTTTGGGCACATGTCACATTTTGGGCACATTTCTTGTCTCATGGGCTTTCTAGGAAATAGGTGTTTGTTGCACTTTCAACTGCTGAGGCTGAATATGTAGCTGCTACTTCTTATTGCTCTCAATTGCTTTGGATGACAGCTACTCTTAAGGATTTTGGCTTAAATTTGGATAGTGTTCCAATTTATTGTGATAACACTAGTGCAATTAGCATAACTCAAAATCCTGTGCAACATTCAAGAACCAAACACATTAATATTCGCTATCGTTTTCTTAGAGATCATGTAAAAAAGGGAGATGTTGTCTTGTATTTTATTGATTCTGATTCCCAAGTTGTTGATATCTTTACCAAATTGCTTGATTCTTCTCATTTTCCTCGTTTGCGTAGTGAGTTGGGTGTGTTGCATTCTATGGGATTCTTCTGAGGGAAAGCTTGATGTTCATTTTTTTGGAAGCTTTGTTTACTGTACTTGTCAAATCATTCAATAAATCCAAGTTTTTCAAATCAAATGATGTTTAGTAGAGCTGTCTATATCATATCTTCGCATTTACCTTGTAGTTATAGTCGAAACAGGCTGTAATTAATTTTCTCTACTTGAACTAAAACATGACAAGGCTGAATACCTTGACTAGATTGATTGTAGATAGCACCTTGTGATGTTCATTGAAAATGATTAGCTTAATTGTGAGTCCTCTTTTAAATCTTGGTCATGAAGCTCGTATGTTTTGTTTTGCAATCATTCTATGATCACTTAGGTTGGCATGTTATGAGAAAAAAATTAGAAAGACAAGACTAAAAAGATGTACGCTTCAAGTATACCATGGTCAAACAAAAGAAAAAGCACAAAACGTGCTCAAATGAAAAGAAGTATGCTTCAAGCATGCCACCATTAAAAAAATATTATAAAAGATAGCATTTATGAAAGAAAGTATGCTACAAGCATACCACGTGCCTAAAAGATTTGAGTGTAGTGCAATAGGTTGCTTTTTGAGACTGCTAGTTTAGCTAGATTTAAATGTTGATTCATTTTTTGGCTTACTTTTTTCAAGGTGATATCCCTTTGTGCTCTTTAGAGATTGGTTTGGTCATGGTCGTGTTGCCTATCATTAATTTAAATGACTTAATCATGCTAAAGACTTGTTTCAACTTGCTATATGGTATATGACTTTATATGATCTAGGGAGCTCCACTTGAAAGGTAACTTGGGTACATTCTTAAAACAATGACTTGGATAATCTTCAAAGCTTCGAATGTTTTCTCTCCTTACTCCTGTTTAGAATTATTCTCTTTCTGCAGCCCTTAATGATTTCATTGTCAAAAATGGAGAAAATAGAAGAAAGGGGGAGAATGAAGAGAATTTGGAAAATTTTCTGAGCCTAAAAAATTGAAAAGCTTTGTTCTTTGGTATTAAGGGGGAGTATTCTAAGTCCTTTGACTTCCTACAAGGTTTCTGTGATCTTTACCTTTTGTCAGTTCTTCTTTACAAATTCTCTCAGGCGCTTTTGAGGTGTTGTCAATCTATTCATCAAGGGGGAGATTGTTAAACCATATGGTGGTCGTGCGTTTAAGTAATAATGAATAATTGATATTTGGGTTGTATTGGAATTTGCGTTTGTGGAAGTTTTGGTCGATGCATTTTTGTTAATCTGGAATTCAGGATTAGCAGTCTGACCACTTTGTATTGCGTTGTCTGACCGGCTGGCTTCGACCACACTTGGAAGTCAGTGGTTCGAACGGGTTTGTCCGATCAGCAGATTTTGACTATATCAGGATTCGACTACAACATTTCAACCACGGCAGAACGACCTCAAGAGGTAATCAATCAGCTCTGAGTGGTTTCGATTAGATTCAAGTGGTTTTGGTCTGCTACGAGTGGTTTCGGTCAACTCTGAGTAGTTTTGATTGGCTTTGAGTGGTTTTGGTCTGCTTCAAGTGGTTTCGGTCAACTCCAAGTGGTTTTGATCAGTTCTGAGTGGTTTTGGTCTAGTCCGACTGGTTTTGATAGATCCGAGTGGTATCGGACGATGTTTGAGTAGCATTGGCATATCGGATGGCGTTCGAGTAATATCAGAGGATCGGACGGCTTTCGAGTGCTATCGGAGTATCGGACGGCATTCGATTGATATCAAATTATTGAGCAGGCTTCGAGTGCCAGCGGAGGATTGGACGACCCTCGAGTAGCATTGGAGTATTAGATGGCTTCCGAGTGGCATTGGAGCATCGGACGACATCTGAGTGGAACCAGAGCATCGAATAGTTTTGGAGTTGCATCAGAGCATCGGATGGCGTTCCATAGGAGGATTGGACGACATCCGAGTGGAACCAAAGCATCAGACGATGTACAAGTGCGATAGAGCTATTGGATGGTGTTTGAGTGGCATCGGAGGAACGGATGGTGTACGAGTGTGATAGAGCTATCAGACGGTGTTCGAGTGGCATCTGAAGATCGGAGGGTGTTCGAGCAGAGCGGTTGAAGCTACAAGGGTTTAGTATGGTCGAAGCTACAGTGATCTGGTCGTAACTATACGATCAATTGAACAGTACTCGAGGAGTATTGTAGTAGTGGTTGGTACTTGTAGAGTACTGTAGCAGTGGACGATATTCGAGGAGTACTATAGTAGTGATTGGTACTTGTAGCCGGAAAGACTCGGTACTTGGCAGTCGTAGACTTTGCTGGTTGGTAGTCAAAGGCTTTGCAGTTGTGGGTTTCGTAACTATGGTTGGTGATTGATGGTTGTGGGCATTGTGGTTTGTACTCGATGAGTCTATGGTCGATAGCAATTGTATTCCCGAGTGTTTTGTGTGGAGTGATAATATTTCTTGAGTACTTGAGGTTTTCGAGTACTCGTTGAGCTATCAGTCATAATGAGTGGTCTGAGGCTGATGTTTGGAAAACGATAGAATTGGTGATCGTGATAAGTGGTTCGAAGTTGGTGATTCCTGGAGAGCATTGAATATTCTGGTCATGGACGACCTGGTTGGTATTCGTGGATGTTTTGGTCCTTGTCTATGGATAGACGAGGGTGGTTATACGTGTGTATACTGATGACGGTCAAATTGGAAAAAACTTATGCTAGGAAAAATGTTTCTTTGGTCTTTAGATGTGCAAGTGGGTGTGGAGGCAATCATGGTCGGTGACGAGGAGGATCGGGACTAGGAGAAATCTGAGGTCTAGGCGATCGAGAATGCCACGCGAGGTGGTCAGGCTCACGCTGAAGCACATAGAGATCGAAGGTGATGATTCGTGGAGAAGTTATGGGCGATGTGGTCCAGGAGGCTTCTACACGGAGGTTAGCGATGAGTGGAGAAGATACGGAAAGTGCGGTCCCAGAGGCTTCGATACATGAGGATGATGCGAGGAGAGGCTATAGGAGGTGTTGTCCTGGAGGCTTCGATACATGAGGTAATGGTGTATGATGAAGATATAGGAGGTGCGGTCCTAGAAGTTTCGTCACGTGGTGAGTTAGGAGTTGTGGATGGAGTCCATAACTTGAAAGGTTTAGAGAGATTGGTTAAAAACCCGTGTTCGGAAGGGTTTCGGGTCTCTTGGTTTTCGGAAGAGATAAGGTTTTGAGTCCGTATTTGAGGTAGACACGGTTTGTGATCTTAACCTATAAAAGCCAGGCTTTCGTCGAGAAGACTTTTAGGGGTGCTTGTGAAGGCACTTTGTACAACCACTAAAATCTAGCAATAAAGAACATCTTGAATCAATCTGGTTCATGTTTTATTGAAGATTGTTGGTGAATGCAATTGAGCTGAAGCATTCGACCATGTGCAAAAGGCATAGATTCGCTGCCAAGAAAAACAGAGCGATAGATCGAGCGGTCGAGCGGCAAAAGGTTTCAACTACGTACAAACCGGTCATAGAGAAACACTAAGCGGTCGTAACCTTCATCGAGCCTGTGCACAGTCAAATGAGTAGTTGAGCGGAGCGTCTTGCGGTCAAATTCTACTTCTGTAAGTTAGATTATTTTCTATTGATTTGAGATTTGCTTTCAGGTGCCAAGAAGCGGTGACAATCATTCGACCGCCCCCTCGATTGATGTGTTCAATCCAATAGTGTGATTTCCTTGTGTGTTTCACTGGTTTGGTTGTTATCATGTGGTAATTGTTGCCCTTGTGTTCCCTTGTGTTCTTGGATGCAGGTGGGCATGGTGATGTGAGGATTCACAATGTAGCGTGCAGGATTTGCAAAGGATGTTGATTGGTGGTATGGTAGTGCACTAGCTGTTTCATTTTGTATTTTGATTGATAGAGTTAGCAGTTGGAAATTAGTTTTGTCCTTGCAAAGGACGCTTTTCAAATTTTGATGAAAACATGAGTGTTTGATAGTTTATTGTCTCTCAAGTTGATGGATTCATAACACATCGTGCAATCACTTTCCATTTTTTTTGATCCTATGGACTTGTGCAAACAGAAACACAATTCAAATTAAATATTTGTGTTTTACTGCTATTGTAACATCCCTTAATCTTGTTGGTGATGTTCTGAAGAAGTTATTTTGTACAGCTTTATGTTTACTCCCTGTTTTATTAAATGCTCTTACTTGCCAGTGTGGTCACTTGTTATATTGAATCTTTCAGGTTTGAGTGATATGGCAATTGACCGGTGGTTTATTTTCGAAATGTTTGTTTGGGACTGTTAATATGCCCATAGCTTAAAAGAACCAGGAAAGAAAGAATCCTTAGTTAAAAACTTAAATTGTTAACTTTTGTCTGTAAGATAGCTCTAAAATTTTAGAAATTTTAAGCATCATATGCTCGAAGGAATTTGCTGTAAATGTAATTCCGTGGTGGTTGAAGCTAGAACTTATCTGAATTTTTGGAAGGTTTTCTTGATGGTTTGTTTTAAGGAATCGTTGAACTGTTTAACCACGTTTGCAGATCTACCTACAGTTCCTTTGTAAGATAAATTTGTTCCGTCCACTGATCTTTCTGTTCCTCAAGAATGGAGTCAGGAAAACTGAAGATAGCCTGACTAGCTTATGCAAGAAGGTTGCGGAGGATACATGTGGAGGCAAAGAGCTATATGCTGCTCAGGCTCCAAAGGATAAACTTATAAGCAGTTCAAGAACATCTCAGTAAACAATACGGTTCCGTTTGCTGTGTTAGAGATTAATTTATGTGCGAATTTTTCTTCTGTAAAACATACAAATGTATTAATGTAGCGAGCTAGCAGTTCACATCGCGCCACGGCTTTGTTTGTAAAGTTTAGTAGCACTTTCCTGGTGTACATACTTGGTTTGGGTTTATAATCTGCACTTTGTAAAACGAAATGTTCATGTAGTGTTGCATTGTACTGCCAGAATTGTTGTTTTCCAGCTCTGATATTGGTGATATTGGAATGCGGTCTTTTCCAGCTCTGAAGTTTCTGAACACGCTGAGAAACAATCCCATTGGTGTGGTTGATACTTGATAGTTGATGCAGTTTGATGCTGTTTTTTTCCATAATTTTTCATTTCATTATGCTTGTGTATGAATTTATCGCGTATCGAATTTATCGGTTGTCGAATTATCCATCTATATTATCCGTTTATGATCCGAAACTGATATATTTCCGTGCCGGCGATACCGCATCAAAAACTCTGAATTCGTATCCGTATCTGCTTTTTACCGTATCAGATTTCGAATCCGAGAAAACAAACATGGATTGGGATATTGTATAAGTAATATCTATTCGAATTCAACCCGATTGTATCCCTTCTAGGCCATGGCCCAACAATTTGAAGTCGGCCTGTTTATTCGCATGGATAGCAGGCTGCGCAGACCGGCGGCGCAGCATCTCTTTCTCCGACGCCATCTACTACTGGATCATCAGCATAGTCTCCAATACACTAATTTGACCATTATATCCATGCATATTAGCAAAAGAATATTAGAAACATAATAATATGGAATTACTTTGATGATAGATATACTGATATCAGTTTCATGTGATAGAAGTAAATATTTTTTTAAAGCGGGCATCTTTGAGCGACGTAGTACGTTTCGACTGAGATCACACCGTTTTATTTTTCCAGCTCACACCTCAACTGGACCGGTAGTGGTGGTATTTGCAAAAAAAAAAAAAAAAAAATCCATCCTTACCGACCAGGCCATACCTCCTAAAAATACCAAGAATTCCAAATGCATTGGTTCCAGCAAAGAAAAAAAGAAAAAAATGGCGAAATCAAGATGCATATACATTGGCGCATCTGCTGCTGCTTCTTATTCTGCGTCGCTGCATGGACTTTAATTGCCTGCCTCTTCCTCCTGGGCCTTGCCTGCCTACGGTGTGCTAGTGTACTGTTGTTCTTGCAGGTCAGTGTAACGATGGAGCTCCGCAACTCCGTGCCGTTGGCTCTGATCATTGCAGTCACCTGACCTGCTCGGTTGCAGGTTAATATAATCCCCATCTTTCTTCAGTTTTCTGTTCTGTGATTGCTAGTTTCTTGTCTGGACTAGCCTTGGCACTCATCCGTCTGCAACTCTTCCTTCCTTTCAGTGGCGTATGATCCCCTGGACCCAAATGGCAACATTACCATCAAATGGGATGTCATCTCATGGACGCCAGATGGATACGTCGTGAGTACACAAACATCCATGACCTCAATAATTTGTTGCAACGTTTATGCTTGTTGAGTTCGATTCGTTCCTTGCCAAGTGATGGTTGACCTATAGGATGGACGGCGATGGCGATGCAGGTGATGGTGACGATGAACAACTACCAGGTGTACCGGCAAATCATGGCGCCGGGGTGGACGGGGGGGTGGTCGTGGGCCAAGAAGGAAGTGATCTGGTCCATCGTGGGGGCGCAGGCGACGGAGCAGGGCGACTGCTCCAAGTTCAAGGGCGGCATCCTGCACTGCTGCAAGCGCACCCCCGCCATCGTCGACCTCCTCCCCGACTTGTCCTACGACCAGCACATCGCCAACTGCTGCAAGGCCGGGGTCGTCTCCGCGTACGGCCAGGACCCCGACGGCGCGCTCTCCGCCTTCCAGGTCTCCGTCGGCCTCGCCGGCACCATCAACAAGACCGTCAAGCTGCCCAAGAACTTCACCCTCATGGACCCCGGCCTGGGCTACACCTGCGGCCCCGCCACCATCGTCCCCTCCACCGGCCGTCTACTTCACCCCGGACCGCCGCCGCAAGACGCAGGCGCTCATGACCTGGACCGTCACCTGCACTTACTCGCAGCAGCTCGCGTCCCGGTACCCCACCTGCTGCGTCTCCTTTTCCTCCTACAACAGCACCATCGTGCCGTGCGCCAAGTGTGCGTGCGGCTGCGGCCACGGCCACAGCGATGACTGCAAGATCAGCAGCTGCATCATGGGCTGCTCGAAGCGGGCGCTGTCGCCGGGGGTGAACACGCCGAGGAAGGACGGCGCGGCGCTGCTGCAGTGCACGCCGCACATGTGCCCCATCCGCGTGCACTGGCACGTCAAGCTCAACTACAAGGACTACTCATACTGGCGCGCCAAGATCGCCATCACCAACCTCAACTACCACATGAACTACACCCAGTGGACGCTCGTCGCGGAGCACCCCAACCTCAACAACGTCACCGACGTCTTCAGCTTCGAGTACAAGCCCCTCCTGCCCAACGGCAACATCAGTATGCACCTCACACTGCGAGTCGCGCAGTGTGCGATCGAGTAGATCGATAGATTGCATTGCATTGCACGGCAGGTCGCTAAACTAGAATTTACGGCCTTTCAGATGACACGGGCATTGTTCTACGGGCTCAAGTTCTACAACGACCTGCTCATGGAGGCCGGGCCGTTCGGCAACGTGCAGTCGGAGGTGCTGATGCGCAAGGACGCCAACACCTTCACCTTCAGCCAGGGGTGGGCGTTCCCGCGCAAGATCTACTTCAACGGCGACGAGTGCAAGATGCCACCGCCGGACTCCTACCCCTACCTGCCCAACTCCGCTCCGCTCGCACCGCTGCGTTCTGCGATCGCCGCCGCTGCGGCTTCCGTGTTCTTGCTGGTGCCAGGGATTTTTTTTCGCCAAAAATCGATCCAATGTTCGGAAAAATTGGAATTATCGGCACCTCCGGTAAAGTTTTCTACCAGTGAAAAATTTTCGTTTTTGAATGTTTTTTGTCTAGTATAAAGAAAATTTATAATCAATCCTAATCACATATCTGTGCACAGCGTGATGGTAAGGCCTTTCCTTTGGAGACTACAGGTGTTTTTTTATTTCCCCGAGAAGTGTTTTTATTTCTTTTTTTCGCTTGAACTTCAAACAAAATTCAAATTTTAATTTGAAAATTTCGGCCGAAATTGGCCGAAAAATCCCAAAAATCGGAAATTTCTGTTCCCTCCGGAAAATTTTGGCATCTGATTTTCAAAACCCTGGCTGGTGCTGATCCTGCAGGTGGCATGATCAAGGGTCTTTTTCTCTCATCTTCTTGTTCATCTTGTCATATTGGGAGAGCAGAGCAGTGTAGGTAGGGGCATTTTGGCCGACTGTAGAGGTTGGGTTTGGTGCTCATGATTGCTCAGTCAGACGAAATCTGTTGTGTGCGCCTTTGCAATTGCACGATAGATCTTCATGTACAAATCAGGCTGCAAGAGTTTTTGAGCAGCCAATTAGGCCAGCTCTGAACAGTGATAGCACATTTTTTTTCTGCGAAATTGATTTGTGCCTACAAAATGCATGCAGCTAATTATCTTGGATTGAGAAAAACTAACTTACTAAACATCGAAAAGATTTTCCGACGACAAATATGTAAGTTCCCAAGGTAAGATGGCAAACGTTTCTCTATAGAAAGTGCAGTGGTTGTCTCAATTAGTCTTCACTCTTCAGATCAAGAACACACACCACGGAGAAGTACAACCTAAAATCACACCCGAATCAGCTTTTCAAGCAATGTTACAACCTAGCAATAAACTAAGGATGTCAACAGCCAATGCTCAATGTGGCCAGCACTTTCCACAATTATTGTCTAAAACTAGATGGTTGTGCAAGAACGCCAACGTCGCGCAAACGACAATGGACAGAATAAGGAATGCAGTCTTCAATCTAGGGGAAGAGCTAGGTAGCCACGGGTACGCGTCTGGTGGAGGCATGACGCAGCTTTCACCGTTGAAGTATATGCGCCTTGGAAAGGCCCAGCCCTTCTCGAAGGTGAAGGTTGAAGGGTCCTTCCGGAATAGAATCTCAGATTGCACATTTCCATCTGGCCCAGCCACCATGAGCAGGTCATTGTAGTACTTGATACCCCACATCATTCCAGTATCATCTGCAAAATACTAGTCAGTAGTTGTAACATTCCACATTTAAATTGCCAAACATGCTCAGAGGATGAAACAAATACTCACTTATTACTCCGTAGGGGTTCAAAGATTTGTAGTTGAAGCTGAAAATTGTAGTGACTTTGTCGAAATTTGGGTGTTGAACTACTAAGTTCCACTGCGAGTAGTTCATCCGGTAATTCCAATTTGTAACGGTGATCTTCACCCTCCAGTATTCCCTGTAGTTGAGCTTAACATGCCAATGCACCCTTATTGGGCACATATGGGGTGTGCATTGTACTAGAGGAGTCAAGCTGCTCTTGCCAAGTCCATTCACCACAGAAGCCAAATAAGGTGACTTACCCCTACAAAAGTAGTAAATACATAAAAAAAAGGGTTTTAAAAAGGGCAAAATGTGTCCGTTGTAAACTCTCTGAAGTGATAGTACTTACTCCACACAGCTCCCTGGTTTGCTTATGTTATTCTGGCAGCCACATGAACATTTCGGACAGTTAATTATCGTTTCGTTGTAAAACGATGAGAGTGAAACGCAACAAGTTGGAGCTCTTTGAGCAACGAACTGTGAATATGTACATGTCACATTCCAAGTCACTGCAAAAGGAAAACATGTGCTCACTGCTCAAAGACCCGATCATATGCTAGCTCACTTTTCAGCTCTAACACTGGTGATAAGCCCAAGACATTTTGTTCGTCATGATAATTACTACACTGAAAAGAAGCATACTGAAACAACTTACCATGGGCTTGAGTTGTTCTCCTCCCATCCAGTGAAATGAACTTTGTAGGAGGTTTCACTTCTTGGGGTACTCCACAAGTATACCCTGGACCTGGGCCCTTGAGAGTGAAGTTCGTCGGCGCTTTTACTGTCCTATTGCTAGTCCCAGATCGGCCAACACTGATCTGAAATGAAGCCACCGCATTGACTGGGTCTTGCACCCATGAGGTAAGCACTCCTCCTTTGCAACAATTTGCAACCTGCATGTTGTAAGGTGTCCCAGGAAGCAAGTCAACAGCGGTTGGATCCCTCTTGCAGCAGTGCGGTATATTGCCTTTGAATTGAGAGCAGTCGCCTTGCTCTGTGGCCTGCCCACCGATCATGGTCCAGATGATCTCCTTCTTTGCCCAGACCCACCCAAGATTCCACCCAGGCGCTTGGATATGACGGTATTTCTGGTAATTGTATATGGAAACATCAGCCTGCAAAATGTAGATTTTGCAGGACATCAACAACAGAAAAAAAATATATTGTGGAGGCTGTATGTTCCCCAATTATGTAAAGATGTTCATGAAAAGATAAAAAGTTATAGCAAAGTGATGTGCAAAGCATCTGTCTTGCCTAGTGTCAAAAGCAACTAGAAGAGAAAACTTGCATTTGGTTAGATTTGGAGTTATCTGCAAAAAAATGTTGTTTGCTGCTGAGTGAATGTCAGAGAGAACTCTACAACGTTAAAAGTTAAAATAACTTTCAAAGCTGTAATCTTGCACAAACAATTCGCCATCTAATTGTACGTCAATTGACAAGATTACTGCCCAAGAAGAGTGAATTAAAAAGGCCTTACATATGATATGCAAATAATTACAAAAGCATTATAGGGCTGAATCAAGCACATCAAATAATTATATAGTGTGATAATTGTTAGAGATAGAAACGAATAGGAGATAGAATAGGATTGCTATTCGTTTCCATATATGCTTCTGTATCTGTATATGGTATACCCCCTGTACTCCGCTGTATATATATGGCCCTTTGACCCTCATGGCAATACACATAATATTCATAACATGGTATCAAAGCAATAAACTCTGATCTATTTTTGCTACTTTCGTTGCCGTGCCACCCTCTGCGCGTCGGCCGGTCGTCGCCCTCCGAGTGCGGCGTTTTCTTCTTGCTCCTACAGCACGCTGCCCTCCATGTGCAGCGTCTAGATCGAAGCCGTGTGGGCTGAAGTCGTCGTCGGGCCGCTGTCTGGATCGAAGTCGTCGTCGCCGGTTCGATCTCTCCACCGATTTGTTGCCTCTCGGCCGCAGAACCTCCAACCGCGCATCACCGGCTGTCCGCTGTCAGCCCGCCGCCGTCTGGCCCCTGTGCGTGTGGAACCCCGTTGGCTCGTCCGTTGCCCGTCGCGCCCAGCCGCCTGGCTGCCCAGCCCGACCGCCGCTCGTCGCCCCCAGCCGCTTGGCCCCCGGCCCCCGCCGCCCGGTCAGGTCGCCGCCTGCCGCCTGGCCCCCGCCGCCCGGCCGCCGCCTGGCCCCGCCCCGGCGCCCGGCTGCCTAGTCCGACCGCCGCTTGGCCCCCCGGCCCCCGCAGCCCAGCTACCTGATCCGGCCGTTGGCAGCTGCCCGCCGCACTCCGATCTGGTATTTTGGGTGCCATGAAGTTTTCATGTGTGCACTCCGATCTGATATCCTTCGGTAGTTAGCTTCTTTAGAAGCTAAGTGTTAGCTGCCTTTAGAAGCTAAGTGTAAAAAAAAGAGGGAAAAGAAAAGAAAAAACGTCGATCTAACCGCCGCGCCGTCCAGCGCCACCTACCGATGGCTTCCGTTCCACCAGCTGCGATCCCATTCTCGAGAACAAAACTTCATGGAACGAACTACAGGATGTGGTCCTCTCTCATGGAGATCACGCTTGATGGTCTCCGCCTCTTGGGACATGTTACCGGTGCACAAGTGCAGGAGGAAGTACTTGCTCTATAGTTTGTGCTGTCTGAATTACAGCTTACTGATTTCTTCACGAAACCGCAGACCAGGGCACAATACTTGTATTTTCTCTCCAAACTCAGTATATGTGATCCACCATGAGTTTGAGGGGGGGTGTTAGAGATAAAAACGAATAGGAGATAGAATATGATTGCTATTCGTTTCCATGTATGCTTATGTATCTGTATATGGCATATCCCGTGTACTCCTCTGTATATATATGGCTCCTTGGACCTCATGGCAATACACACAATATTCATAACAATAATAACATACAGCATGAGCCTGAATATAGGAAGATAAGAACATAAGAGGTAATGTAAAAAAGCAATCTATTATGTAAAATGATCTACACCGATCATTTGGTGGGTCTATATTTTTAGTCAAAGGTATTAGATAAAGAATACAACTCTAAATATAGAAGATAAGCATTGTAAAATACAACCACACACTGGCACGGGTAAATCTGCTAGTTTCACTTATGTTCATTGATCACGTATTTTTATCAAAGCGGCGATATGTACAGAATGTCTGAATGGTAAACGGTAGTTACAGACACGTAATCTAGCAATGGTGTACTTACAACATAGCCATCTGAAGTCCACTGAATGATATCCCATTTGATTGTGATGTTCCCAGTTGGATCAAGAGGATCATATGCTTCTGCAGAAAGAGAGGCAAATTTTAAAAAGAAATAACATAGTACCTCAAATTGAACATGCGTTGGTAACATGCATTTCAAACATAAGTGGCGCACCTTAAAAGAACTCTAAGAAAATACACACCTTTGTTCATCGAAATAAATAAAAATGTGGCCATTCTACAATTTATACACATCAAGTTCTAATTCAAATGACAGTAGGTAGAACTAGACGAGTTTTACAGTAGAAAAACTAACACAATAAGGATCAAGATTTACTTGTTACAGAACAAACTACATGTATCCGATCTTCACGGAGAAATTTGGGGAAGAACTCTGAAACTGTCCGGTATTCACACTCCACATTGGTCTGTGCATGGGATCCACCTTTTTCTTGTGCAAAATTTACTTACCACATGCACGAAAGCTCTATTTTTTTTTCCTTGACTAAACAAAACAGGGCAAATGCCTCTTCGAGGGCAACAAAGTGCTAACTTCATGCAACATAAACAAACTGCTAACTTCATGAAATCTTTCTTCTAATGTTTTCGTCTAACATTGGTCAGAATTCGGATGATATAAGAAATGGTCACTCTTGGCATCATACTAGCCATCTGAAGCCGTAGTGGTCAGATCAGTATTCCACTGACAAAAGGCTACACTATTTCCACAACTAACTTATACCTACATGCCCATGGAAGGTCAAAGATTTAGCATCTTTCTAAAGAGTGGGTGGTTCTGGTGGGCTCGATCTGGGATTGGTTCACAATGGAACAGTATACACCCCCCTTTTCAAGTTAAACTTTTCTTGTCCGACCATTAAACAAGACTCTGCTGCGGCCATATTTTTTACATCATTGCAAAAAAAAAAACTAACTGTGGTGATAATAGCTTGATACTATTTTTCATCGGTCGTAAAGTATTTCCTCTTGTGAATCCAAAGTTTACGGAGATTTACATATCCCATCCACGGATACCCACCAAACCAAGAAAACTTAGCAAAATAAAGAACCTAGCAATGACCAGAGTGAAATGTGTGAGGTAAACAAAAGGCACTAGCCCAAATAATGTCATTTAGAAGGAAACTCTGAATGGAAAATTTCAAGAAATTGCACAGTTTTCTCTGTGAACCACGAACCCCCTTCTTACCAAGAATCGGTAGAAAACAATATTTAAAAAATAAAAAATTAAATAACAAAACAGAAGTAATCAAGACATTCCAAGCCCTAACCCCAGAAAGATCAAAATTTTATTTTACCAACTTTTCTTTCGTAAGAACGGAGGAGCTGGCCAGGTGAGGCGCACTGACCTGCCGAAGGCACCACTAGAGACGGCAGGCCGACGAGCAGCGCAAAGGTGGCACCCAGGTGCAGGAACTGCATTAGCAACCTCGCCATGGCTCGCTCACACAGAACTAGAGAACCCTTGCACTACTGCCTCTCCCTCCTCCTCACCTCCTCTCCCTCATTTATTTTCCTCTGCCTTTTTCCCGGTGATTAAATACCGGTGCGTTCTTCCTTGGCCAGTTTTGTATTTGTGCGAGAAAGAGAAACCCGATTGCCTTGGAGAGTGTGTCAAGAGTCCGGAGGAGAGAGAGAGACTGGCAAAGCTGCAGCAGTGCAACCTGCTTTCTTCTGTGAGACAGAGAGAGAGAAAGGGGGGAGCGTTTCTCTGGCTTTAGCAGTTTGCCTTGGGTCCCTGGTTGTGGGGTCCAAAATGCAGATGCCAATGCATTGCATGCAGATGCCATTGTTGTGGGAAGCAGAGCTTGCTTTTCTTCTGGGGCCATGTAAATATGTATAGCAAGAGTACCGGATTGCAGCGCACTGGCCAGCGATGTCCGGAAGCATGTCTTAGGAGTCCTTTTTTTTTAATTCTCTCCGGATTTTTTTATTCTCCCCAGTATAGTTGGACTAGACCCGAGCAAAGCCCAAAATCGTAATCTCTGTTGGATCTAAGGGAAACAAAAGTACACACTACTGCTACTAAGAGCTTTGGATTAAAGGACTAGGGCAAATGCTATGACAAAAAAAAGGAAGCAAATCAACGTTCTAGACCATGTATGACAAAGTCAACGACATAGGGGAAATTGTACCGGGAAACTCATACGAAGTGTGCAACAGGCACACAAACGAATGGCCACTTCAAATTGCTCTGCATGTACTTTTCTCAAGAAGCCCGATTGGGAGCACGGCCTCGTGAGCCGCTCCTAGGGGTGAGGTTGACCCAAGCAGCCCTCCAATAAGCCTCCCTGTTGCCGTGTTCCTCTCTTGCCGCCGCTGCCATCGGCGTAACAGTGGCGGAGCCTTCTACTCCCCTCCTCCTCTCTTCCCTCCTCTCAGATCTGGGGTTCTTTCCCGCTCTATTTTTCCTTTTGTGGCTCTCTCTCCCCAGTCGTAGATTTATTGGTGACGGTGGGTGTGGGCGGCGTGCTTACGCCAGCGGTAGGCCAGGCAGCGAGCAGCGTGTCAACGCCGGTGGCGTGCAAACAGGTGTCACACCGGCGGCATGGTGAAGAGAAGTTCCAGCACATTAGAAAACAGCTCGGCCAAGTTGCAGTGGAGGAGCGCAAGAGCCGCTTGGTTCACTTCGTTAAGAGGCCTCCAACCAGGCCATTTCTTCGCTAGATCTACCTCCCCTTGTAGATCCAGTTAGGCCATTTCTTCACCAAATCTACCTCCCCTTTGTAGACCTGGTCGGTCCGAAGGCTGTAGTGTGAGGTGGCAGTGCAGGCGGGCAAGGGCTGTGAGCAAGTAATCCTGACATGCTAAGGTCAGCAGTGTGCAGAATCGAGCCACCCGGGACCGGAATAAAGGAGGTGGAGCAAGGTCTGCGCGGGAGGTTTCGGTTTCATTCAGCTCCGAGTCTTCAGTCAAATATGTTTGTTTTCGTTGAGTGCAGTTCGCACGTATTGTTTCCGATTTATGTGGATCTCAGCTTAACCGGATCTTAGTAGTTTTACTTAAAAACGTTTTCATTGCATTCGGAGAATACACAGAAAATTGTCCCAAAACTTGGTTGTTCTATCTGTTCTTCGTTTTTCACTGTAGCAAGTCCGAAAACACGCTGTGTGCGCAGATCGGGCATCCCGGTGAAGATTGCTCTGGTGTGGGAGAATCCTTGGCTGATATCCAATATCTGGTATCAGAGCGACAGGAAGAACACCCGAGAATCACCAACTCGGCGGAATGGCGATGATTCCACAGTCGGCGACGAAGGATGGCGGCGGCGGGTCATTTCAAGCGCCGATGCTGAACTCCGGCAACTACACGGTCTGGGCAGTAAGGATGGAGGCGATCCTCGATGCCCAAGGTGTATGGGAGGCAGTGGAGCCGGCGAAAGGAACACAAGTAATCGCGAAGAAAGACAAGACGGCACGGGCATACATTCTTCAGTGCATTCCCGAAGCCATTATCCTCAAGTGGCAAAGAAGAAAACGGCAAATGAAGTTTGGGATAGCATCAAGATGAGATATCTGGGTGCAGATCGAGTGAAGAAAGCATGATTACAAACCTTGAAGAGCGTGTTTGACGCCCTGCGGATGGCAGAGAATGAGACCGTAGATGATTTCGTAGGTAAACTGATTGCCCTATCCAGCAAATTCAATTCTGTTGGTGAAACAATTGAAGATTCGTCTCTCGTCAAGAAATTGCTTGACTCCGTCCCCGACAAGTTCTTCACTGTTGTCGCCGGGATCGAGCAATTCTATGACCTTGAAACGATGGCGTTTGAGGAGGCAATCGGAAGACTCAAGGCTTATGAAGAACGTGCAAAATCATGTGGGATTTTCGGCAGCAACCAAGGGCAGCTTTTGTTGTCTCATGCCGAGAGGCAGGCGCGGCACATGAATGAAGCTGTTGAAGCTCCAGCAGGCGACAGGGGGCGCGGATTCAGTGCTCCAGAGCGCGACAGATGGCGCGGACGAGGGCGCAGCCGTGGGCGGTTCGGCCGTTGGACACCACGTCCAGAAAGCGCAGGCGGCACTGGTTTTGCTGGTGGTAACACTCGAGACAAGAGCCACATCAAGTGATATGCTTGTTGCAACATGGGGCATTTTGCATCTGAGTGCCATAGTAAAAGACGGGAGGATGAGGCACATCTGACCCGGACTGTCGAAGAAGAACAAGCACTGATGCTTGCTATAACCCAGGAGGGGACAACCACTGACCGACAACAGCGAGAAATTGTTCTACTCAATGAAAAACGGACAATACAGCTGTGTCGTGGCAACAAGGAAGGAGCGAATTCAGATACCTGGTATCTTGACAATGGTGCAAGCAACCATATGACGGGAAACCGAGAGAAATTTCAGGATTTGGATGAGACAATCACTGGTAGAGTGAGTTTTGGGGACGGGTCCACAGTCCAGATAAAAGGCAGAGGGACAATTGTGTTTGTCTACAAAAATGGAGAACTGAAGACTTTCCAAGAGGTATACTACATTCCTGAATTGTGTAGTAATATTCTGAGCATTGGTCAGATGTCAGAAACTGGTGTCGAGGTGCATATTGTCGGTAAAAACATGAAGGTAATTGACAAAGATGGAAGATTACTAATGTTGGTGTAGAGAGCACAGAGCCGGCTGTACAAGATAATACTGGAGACAACCAAAGCAGTGTGTCTATTGTCAAACCTCAGTGATCCAACATGGCTATGGCATGCAAGGCTCGGGCATGTCAACTTCAATGATCTGAAGCACTTGGGGGAGAAGGAGCTAGCAGTTGGACTACCTATGCTGTCCAAACCTGATAGGGTGTGTGAGGCTTGTGTGATTTCCAAGCACACAAGGCAGCCTTTTCCACACCAAGCTAACTTCAGAGCTAAGAATCCACTAGAACTCCTTCACATGGATATTTGTGGACCAATCACACCTTGCACATTGGGTGGAAATCAGTATTTCCTATTAATAGTTGATGACTACACCAGGTGGATGTGGGTGTATACTATGCCGACAAAAGGTGATGCCTTTCAGTATTTCAGGAAGCTCAAAATACTGTCTGAAAACAAAATTGGACACAAGATTAAGACTCTTCAGACAGATCGAGGAGGAGAATTCTTGTCAACTGAATTCGTTCGGTTTTGTGAGGACATGGGGATTGAAAGGCATCTTACAGCTCCATACACACCTCAACACAATGGAGTGGTGGAGCGCAGAAACCGGACAGTAATGGGAATGGCAAGATCACTCCTGAAAAGTATGAAAATGTCGACAAGGTTTTGGGGGGAAGCAGTGAGGCACGCTGTTTATTTGTTAAACAGACTCCCAACCAAGGCATTAGGTGATAGCACACCATTTGAAGCAATGGAAGGAAGAAAACCACATCTAGGACATCTGAAAGTTTTCAGTTGCACAGCTCTTGTGAAGAATACAACACCCCACATTTAAGAAGTTAGATGACAGAAGTACAGCCATGGTGTACCTGGGAGTTGATGAAGGATGCAAAGCACATCGGTTATTTGATCCATCCCCTGGAAAACTTTAGGTTAGCAGAGATGTAATCTTTCAGGAAGATCAAGTATGGAGTTGGGATAATGTGACTGACAATGGAGTGGAGCCATCAGAATTTATAGCATAGATAACCTCAGTTCAGAAGAAGTGACAACAACTGCAGCAGCTAGAGCAAGTTCAGAAGAGGAGTTCTCACCTGCAGTAGAGGAGATGGCGGGAAATTCATTTTCCCCAACAAGTTCACAACTACCATCGCTAGCAGTGCTAAGTCCATACTCAACACCAGTAAGTTCTCAGGCAACAGCCATTTCCCCAATGTCAGACACATCCGAGTCTAATGAAGAGCCAGTGAGATACAGGTCACTGACAGAGATATATGCACATACCGAAGAGATAATTGAAAAAATGAAGAAGGAGACATGGCAATGTTAGCATTGTCTGAAGAACCAACAAACTTTCGGGAAGCTACAGCTGAAGCTTGCTGGTATGAAGCAATGGAACAAGAACTTGAATCAATTGAGAAGAATGGCACTTGGACATTGACAGATCTGCCCCCTGGACAAAAACCAATTGGGTTAAAATGGGTCTTTAAGCTAAAAAAGGACTCTGAGGGGAGAATTGTCAAGCATAAAGCTAGGTTGGTAGCAAAGGGATATGTCCAAAGACAAGGTATTGACTTTGAGGAGGTATTTGCACCGGTTGCTAGACTGGACACAGTCAGAGTCATTCTAGCAATTGCAGCTAATAGAAGTTGAGAGGTGCATCATTTAGATGTAAAAACTGCATTCCTTAATGGAGAGCTAGAAGAAGAAGTTTATGTAACTCAACTGGAAGGATTTGAAGTGCCAAATCAGAGACACAAGGTGTATAAATTGTCCAAAGCACTTTATGGGTTGAGACAAGCTCCACGGGCTTGGAACACTAAACTGGACAGGAGTTTAAAGGAGTTAGGCTTCAAGAAATGCTCTCAAGAACAGGCAGTGTATACAAGAGGAGAAGAAGAAGTAAGTGTGATTGTTGGTGTATATGTTGATGATCTTGTGGTGACTGGAAGTGATGTTGAAGAAATGAAGAAGTTTAAGAAGCAAATGATGAAGGAATTTGAGATGAGTGATATGGGACAGCTCTCTTATTATCTTGGAATTGATGTTGAGCGGCAGAAGAATCGAATACTCCTGAAACAAACTGCTTATGCCAAGAAAGTGCTGACTGAATTTGGTTTGGAGAATTGCAATGCTACAAAGTATCCAATGGAGCCCAAACAGCAGTTGCACAAGGACCCGGATGGAACTCAAGTTGATCCTACAGAGTATAGACGCATCATAGGCTGCCTCAGGTATTTGCTTAACATTCGGTCGGACTTGTCTTATGCAGTTGGAATGGCAAGCAGATTTATGGAGAGGCCGACGATCCTACATCAGAAAGCAATCAAGCAAATACTACGGTACTTAAAAGGAACAATTCATTTCAAAATTGTCTATGAGAAGGGACATCAGGAAATGAGTCTCTGTGGTTATTCAGACAGTGATCTGGCGGGAGATCTTGAAGGAAGGAGAAGTACTAGTGGCATGACATTTTAGTTGAATGGAAATCTGGTGTCATGGAACTCCCAGAAGCAAAAAACGATGGCATTATCATCTTGTGAAGCTGAATTTATGGCAGCAACGTCAGCAGCTTGTCACGCATTGTGGCTGAGGAGTTTGATCAGTGAAGTCATAAAGATGGAGCCAAAACCAGTGACTTTGTTTGTAGACAACCATTCCGCTATAGCTCTTATGAAGAACCCCATATTCCACGGTCGGAGTAAACATATAGACACGAAATTTCATTTTATAAGGGAATGTGTGGAGAGAGGACAAATCAAAGTTGAATTTGTTCAGTCGGGGGAGCAAAGAGCAGATGCATTGACGAAGGCACTGTCAGGCGTGAAGCTAGCGGAGATGCGTCGGCTGCTGGGCATCCGAGACTTAGAACCATGTCAGAATTAGGGGGGAATATGTGAGCAAGTAATCCTGACATGCTAAGGTCAGAAGTGTGCAAAATCGAGCCACCCGGGACCGGAATAGAGGAGGTGGAGCAAGGTCTGCGTGGGAGGTTTCAGTTTCATTCAGTTTCGAGTCTTCAATCAAATATGTTTGTTTTCGTTGAGTGTAGTTTGCACGTATTGTTTCCGATTTATGTGGATCCCAGCTTAACCGGATCTTAGTAGTTTTACTTAAAAACGTTTTCATTGCATTCGGAGAATACACAGAAAATTGTCCTAAAACTTTGTTGTTCTATCTGTTCTTCATTTTTCACTGTAGCAAGTCCAAAAACGCACTGTGTGCGCAGATCGGGCATCCTGGTGAAGATTGCTCTGGTGTGGGAGAATCCTTGGCTGATATCCAACAAGGGCTTGGGTGTCGTCGTCGTTTTGGTTGTGGCCACACTGCAGGTGTTGCTCTGGTTGCTTCGGCTATGCGTGTCATGACAAAGTTGGAGTTGCTGCCCATCACAGTGTGATGGGCAGCGAAGATGACACGTAACGAGCATAATAGTGGGCGTCGGGGCACTTTTGTGGTGGTGGCTTTCCAGTCTTAGGTGAGCTCAAGCCCGGCCCCGGCTTGGGTCATCGGTTTAGCTGGGGTAATGCTACAAGCATCGCTTTTGACGCTTCGATAATTCTTGTCACGGCAAAGTCAGAGCTATCTCGTGTGTGTGTGACGAGCAGCAATGATGACACATGACAGGTGCGCTGTGGTGGGTCGTCGTGGCGTGTTTGTGGTGTCAGTCTTTGGCGAGCTTAAGCCTGGCCCGAGCTTGGGTGTCATTATGACTCGATTGGGGTAGTGCAATAGGTGTCACTTTGGACGCTTCGACGATGCTTCTCATGGTGAAGTCAGAGTTGCCACATCGCGAGTGTGCAATTGACGACAACAATGGCACATGACAGACGTCATGATAGGGTGTCGGGGTGCGCAAGTGGCGGCAGCTTCAGCAGTGGAGGGCGAGCTCAGGCTAGGTGCAATTGGTGCATCAGATGGCGTGTTGTTGTGATTAGCAAGGTGGGGCAAGGCTGTGTTGGAGCTACTGCGTCGTGGTGCATGACGAACGACGACGATGACTCATGATGCGCAACATCAGTGGGTAGCGCATGGGGGTGCTTGGCTTAGATTTGGCTTGTGCTTGGAGGTGGCACGTTGTTGGTGTTGATCTTGGTCTTTGTTGAGAGGGGGTGTTGTAATACCAATAGAACGCAAAAGAGATAAATACAAGAAATGAAAAAAATCCAATGGAGAATAAAGGAAATAAAGTATAGTTGTCATCAAACCCACTCGCTTTAGAAGTATCGAACGATTTAGCACTCGCAGAGGTTCCCAGACTGTCTAGGGCCGGTCTACACCATCTTGCATTTTGGGTTTTCATCATCCAGCGGGAGGTTCCATTCTTACCTTTTATAGACTTACTTGCCGCAATAGAAAAGCCCCCAAACAATGTAGGGCCACCTTTGGACCAAAAGGACCACGAGGCACAATAACCAGCCAAGGCTAAAATGGGAATGGCATAAATGGCAATGCACAATATAGGGGGGAGGATGTCAGCCGTGACCTCCCTACTTATAAGCCAGCCAACACATTGTGACCTCATTTCTCCCCCCACAAGCCACTGCATTCCCTTCTTCTTTGCCAAGACAGAGAGCAACCAGAGCCCATCTACAAAGCCAGACCAAAGGCAAGCACAGCCGCCAAAAACCCACTAAAGCCATCCACACCATAAGAGAGGGAGCAAGAAGAGAGAGACTGGAGGAAAGGAGCACGGGTGTAACAGAAGACGAAGGAGTAGGAGCAAGGGGCACGACCGACCATGACGGCAAGAGAAGGGACAAACTGAACAGCAACGCGGCCATCACCATCATCAACCACGATCCTTGCCATCTCTCAGCTGACATCTAGTAGGCCCTTCTCTTCACCTCTCATTAGCCTCTTAGCAGCCATGAGCACCATAGCCAGCTTGGCTCTCATGCCAATGGCAGCGAGCCCGTAATCACCGTCGTGCACCCTTGAGAGGGAAGACATACTCCCCAGCGTATGCCTCCTTAGCAAGTTTCATTGTGACAGCAATCCTAGGCTTTTCCCAAAACCATGCATGACAGAATGAACTAGGCAAAAGGAGTAGCTAAATCAAAGGCATAAAAGTAAAGGGGGAAAGAGTGAACTAGTGACTTCCCTAGGGCTCACGGTGGTGGTGCCCAGAGGCCGAGCCTTGGCATCGGCAGCCGGCCGAAGGGCAGTACTCTTGGTCGATGAGCCCGTGAGGGGCGGTGCCTCAAGGGGACCAAGCCGGGAAGGTGACATGGAGGTGGCAATGGGAGTAGTTTGGCAGTCGGTAGGTACACTGCGAAACTCCCAGTCGGTTGCATGCCCCAAACGGCGAGTTCGAGAGGGAGGCCAACGAGGAGGCATGGCGCTAGCCGACCAAGCACCACGGCTGGCGAATCCGACGAGAGGCACCGTGCAAAGGAGGGGAAGCCAGTGGAAGGCACCGCGGGTAGATCCGGCGTCAGGAGGCCGAAGCCTGGGGCCTTGGCCTGTGGGTCGGCCAAGGCAGTGTGGAGAGGGCAGAGTAGCTAGAGGCGAAAGGGAGGCGGTGGATCCAGTCCCGGTTAGCTGGATTCGGGGCAATGAGAAGGGGGAGGAGTAGGGTAAGGAGCCCTGGCGTGGGAGAGGCGGCCGGCAGCAAGGGAAAGGCTAGATCTAGCCCTAGCCAGCTGAATCTAGGGAGAACCCAAGAGAGAGGGAGGAGTAGTCGATCGAACCAAAAAAATAGGGAGAGAGAAAGATAGAGAGAGATGAGAGGAAGGGATAAGGCCAGTTTGGCTGAACCAAATGGAGGAGAGAGAAGGAAAAAGGCAGAGAAGAAAAGAAAGAAATGGGTGAAAGAGAAAAGGAAAAAAGCGAGAGAAAAAGAAAAGAAAAAAATGAGGGTTTTGTGCTATGTGTGTGTCAAATCCTCATCCTTACGTGCTTACGTCGATGACGGATGTTGTGCATAGAACCGGTGATGCGAGCGTCGGATCCCTTAGCCTTGAGCAACTCGTTCACCAATGTCGTGTCGTACACATAGGATCGATGACGCCCATTTGTGTGCATGTATTTTTATGATATATTGTGTCTAGTTAATTGCTTGTTTTGGTGGAGATCCTGAGTCGACGCCGCCCACACGTTGCTCCACTCCTTTTGGTTAACAGGTAAGTGCATGGTAGTGTAGTAGATAGTAAATGTTGTGGAATATGTGATGTTTATACTCTATAATGTTGCATGAGGTTTATGCTTTATAATATTGCATGCTAAATGATGACAATAATGATAAAGCAGGGTGAGTGATGACGCTTACATGCTAATGATGAATATGGTTATGACAATAGACATATGCATTCGCATCATGTGCACTAATCAAATATGAACTGGAATCCACCTGGGTGGATTCCGTAATACTTACTTTGGTAGGACTCCACAGGAGTGGAGAAACCCCCGTGCCGACAAGGACGGGCCCATAATCAGGTGAACATCGATGGGTATTCACTAATGCTATATCGTATACGTGATGAGATGAGCAAATGTGTATGTAGAATAGTGCTACATTGCATTAATGGTATGATAACATCGGAACATGAATACAATGATATGAACATGATAATTTTATGCGAAATATGACATGGCTAGTTATTGTTGATATGTTTAGTGGTGTTTATTGTATTATTATGTACTTACTGAGTCTCCAAACTCACCCTTGCTTTGTTGTTGTTTTTAAATGATCGTTGAAGATATCATGCACAGATGGGAGTAGCACATGAGTAACTTCAAGTACCAGCAGTACTTCACATGTCAACTTTTGCTAGTATAAAGACTCTACTGGTAGCTAGAGTTAAGAGTTAAAAAAATAGTATGATGTTTATCTAGTCACTGCAATTTGAATAAAATAATGTTTGCTTAAAATTACTAGCAGTTGTTATAAAATGGTAAGACTATGCAATGGTGGTGGCACTCTAGGCCCAGAGGATGGCCGGGGTGTTACAGTTGGTATCAGAGCGGGCGTTAGGTCCGTGGTAAAAAAATTTGATAACTTAGCTTAATTAATTCAACTAAAAATTTGACTTTAGCCTAATAATAAAAAAATTAAAATTTTACACACTCTGGTGCACAATAGGATGGGGAATGGGTCTTGCTTTGCATTTATGCTTTCTCTAGCTTTGTTACTGATTTGCATTGTTAAGGTAGATGCTTATGGGTTAGTTGCATGATTTGCTGTCTGTCATGAACAAAGATGCCGAGGGGTGGAGGACGCGGTCATGGCTGAGGCCATGGCCGTGCTCAAGCGGAGCCACCGCTTGAGGATCAACAGGAAACATTCGACGCAGAGGTTACTTCCACTGAGCAGTTTGTAGCTAGAGACCCGGCAAGGTCTTTGGCCTTGCTACGAGTTTGTGGAGGAGGTCCATGCGCTTCGCCGGCAAGCGCTGGCAGCCGCTGCTACGGCCACACCCACTGCTGGCCCTATTGCCATTTCGGTTGTATAGGAGGCAAGAATGGACCTTCGTGAGTGGTTGGCCTTGCGATTAGATACCTTTGATGGGATGGGCACACAAGTCCAAACTATGGATTGGTTGTGCTATATGGGGAAGGCAATTTGAAGCCCTAGGGATGAGCTCTCAGTTGAAAGCTGGCTATGTGGCTTTCCAGTTGAAGGGTCAAGCAGACATCTATTAAGAAGGGGTTCTTTCAGCTAGGACCCCTGCCTAGGGTCCTATTACTTGAGAAACCTTCATCGAGTAGTTCAAGGTGAAGTATTACCCAGATTCTTTTGTGGAGAGCATGGAGGTTTCCCTGTTGACCTTCGTGCAGGGAAAGATAACCATAACAAAGTACAAGGTGGGGTTCGACAATCTGATCCACTTCATACCATTGGTCATGAGCAATGACCTTGAGAAGGCCAAAAGGTTCCACCGAGGGCTCAACTTTGAGTTCGAGCATGTCATGGGAGCTACTACGCCACATGACTTTAGGTCCTTGGTATAGCAGGCTAGAGGGATAGAGATGGAGATGTAGCTCACTAAGGGGCTACAACCCTTTGGTGGTCCGAATGCTTCTAGTGGTAGCAGAAGAGGAGCTTCACTAAAAGGGGTGGGTTATCTCAACGGCCTACTCCTAAGAAGACCAAGTGGGGCCAACATCCCCCACAATCATCTAAGTCCACGTCTTCAAGGCCATTTTCTTCGACGCCGCATTCTTCATTGGTGAACCCATACTATCATCCTATCCCAGGACAAGGCATAATCTGTTTCAAGTGCGATGGTGGGCATTGTGCTGCTGACTACTCCTGGACAGGGGAGTGTCAACATTGTGGCTGGTCAGGCCACATGAAGCGGGGTTTGTCACCAGAACCCCTCCAGCATCCTCAAGTGGGAGCCAGTGTCTTCATCTTCATCAAACACGATGCCTTAGGGGGTTAGTCCTGATGTTGGTGACTGCCCCTATGTCATAGCCTCCTCTTTCCTGGGCTCCACCCACCGAGTACTACTGGTATCCTACACCTACTCCACTCCAGCATGCTGCACCACCTTCATTTTTGATACCACCCTAGAAGAACGTCGGGGCTCTCGCTGCCCTGTCACCACCTGGAGTCTACTCACTACCTCAACTGAGTCCATGGGTTGACCTAATATGGTGACAGGTGCCCTGTTAGTGGACTCATGTGAAGCCCTTGTTCTTTTCAACTCCGGTGCTACTTATTCTTTTGTGTCCAGCAAGTTTGCTAGAAAGGCAAAACTGAGTATTCAGTAAAATTTTCAATTAGTTATGGTCAATTCCCTAGGGGGTATCATTGCTAGCTCCATAGTGTGTCTAGGCTGTGTGGTTGCAATAGATGGCGAGAATTTTGTTGCCAACCTCATGGTTATCTAGTTTGAGCCTTTTGATGTCATCCTTGGCATGGACTGGTTACATCACTATCAGGCCATGATTTCCTACTTCTGGAGGACAATCACTTTGTAAGCTCCTTTATAGAAGGAGATAATCTTTCAGGGGAATGCACCCCATGTTCTCTCTTTGTGTTGGCTAGCCTATTCCCTGGCTGACGAGCAGTGAATTCTGGGTTACTTCTAGCACTTGCAGAAAAGCCAAGTGTGCCACTGTGCATTGAGGATATTCTAGTAGTACATGAGTATCCCGATGTGTTTCCCGAAGAACTTCCAGGAATGCTACCCGAGCGAGATGTGGAGTTTAGAATTGATCTTGTTCCTGACATACGACCTATTTCTATGGCCCTGTACCATTTGGCATGACCTTTCTGAGAGGAGTTAAAGAAGCAACTGGCCGAGTTATTGTCCAAGGGGTTGATTCGTCGCAATGTGTCACCTTGGAGTGCCCCTGTCTTCTTTACTGAGAAGAAGGATGGAAGTTGGCGCATATGCATAGACTATCGTGCAATCAATCAGGTGACCATCAAGAATAAATACTCTTTACCTCGCATCGAGAACCTGTTTGATCAATTGAAGGGAACTAAGGTTTTTTCCAAACTTGATCTACGATCTAGGTATAATCAAATCCGAGTGCGGGAGCAAGACATTGAGAAGACAACTTTCTCCACAAGATACAAGCACTATGAATTTAAGGTTATATCCTTCGGACTGACAAATACCCCCACTGTCTTCATGGAGACGATGAATAGTATGCTACACAATTATGTTGATGACTTTGTGCTTGTGTTCATCAATGATATCCTAATGTATTCCAAGACAAAGGAAGAGTATGAGCAGCATCTGAGGCTCATACTTGAAACTCTGAGGAAAAATCAATTCTTTTCCAAGTTGAAGAAGTGCGACTTCTAGATTTCTGAAGTAGGCTTCCTGGATCATGTGATTAACTAGGAAGACATTTTGGTGGATCCAAGCAAGATTTTCACTGTCGTGGACTAGAAGAGGCTCTCTAATATTAAAGAAGTAAGAAGTTTTCTTGGCCTAACTAGTTATTACCGGCGCTTCATGAAAGACCTCTCCATCATTGCCAAGCCAATGTCTCAACTCACATGGAAGGGCGTAAACTTCCAGTGGACCGATGAATGTGAGCGCAGTTTTAATAACCTAAAAGAGAAGTTGGTAACTACTCCTGTTCTCACCCTTCCTGAGTCAGGGAAGCATTTTATGGTCTACTCGGATGCTTCTCGAGTAGGTCTGGGTTGTGTGCTTATATAAGACAACAAAGTGATCGCATATGCATCGCGACAATTGAAGAAGCATGAGCAAAATTACCCTACTCATAATTTAAAGCTTGCCGCAGTGGCTTTTGCTCTAAAGATTTGGAGGCATTATTTGTATGGAGAGTCCTGTAATATTTTCACTGACCACAAGAGTCTCAAATACATTTCCACTTAGAAGGAGTTGAATTTGAGGCAAAGAAGGTGGCTGGAGCTAATCAAGGATTACGACCTCACTCTTCAATACCATCCGGGCAAGGTAAATGTGGTTGCTGATGCCCTTAGTCGTAAAATGGTACCCTCCACTTTAGGTTGCCTTATTGCTAACTTTGAATGGATGAGAATTTTCTATTGTTATGTCAGTACAACATAGGCTGAGGTGCAGCTATTGATGGAATCGACAATTCCAGAGCGAGTGAAGGAGGCGCAACAGCATGATCGGTTGCTTCGGTAAGTGAGGAAGTGGCTTGATGAAGGAAAAACAGGGGATTCCAGCCTTGATGAGTCAAGAGAATTGTGGTTTAAAGGCCACCTTTGTGTGCTACAAAAAGCTCAAGTCAAGGATGATATTTTGAGAGAGGCTCACCATACCCCATACACGGTGCATCTCAGTGAGACCAAGATGTATCAAGATCTAAAAAAGAGCTTCTAGTGGAAAATGATGAAAGTGGATGTCACGCGGTATGTGGTGTCATGCGGGGTTTGCTAGCATGTGAAGGTTGAGCACAAGTGTCCCGCTGGAGTATTGCAACTTTTGGAGGTTCCTCAGTGGCCATGGGATGATATTACCATGGATTTTATAGTTGGCTTACCTCATACCCAACGAGGTAAGGATGCGATTTGGGTAGTGGTAGACCAATTCAGTAAGTCCGCACACTTCATCCATATTCGTACTATGAATTCTGTGAGTGAGTTAGCACCCATCTATGTGCGAGAAATAGTAAGGTTGCATGGTGTATCCAAGACAATAGTTTCGGACAGAGGCGCCAAATTTATCTCCAAGTTTTGGGAGAGCTTACAAGGCGCTCTGGGTATGAAACTTCAGTTTAGTATAGGTTTCCACTTGCAAACGGATGGACAGTCTGAACGCACTATTCAAACACTAGAGGATATATCGAGGTCTTGTGTTATGTCATGGAAGGATAGCTGGAGGATCATTTGGCACTCATAGAGTTTGCTTACAACAACAACTACCACTCTAGTGTTCAGATAGCACCATTTGAGGTTCTGTATGGGCGGAAGTGTAGATCGCCACTTTGTTAGGATACTGTGGATGAGAAGGCCATTCTGGGTCCAGATTGGGTCCAGCAAATTGTAAAAAGAGTGGCAAAAATTCGGTAGAATCTGCTAGCTGTCTAGAGTAGGTAGAAGATCTACGCGGATAATAGGAGGCGAGAACTAAAGTTCAAAGTGGGGGATCAGGTACCCCTGAGAGTATCTCCCACTAATTGCATCGTGTGATTTGGTATCAAAGGGAAGTTTAGCCCAAGGTACATTGGATCATTTCTGATTCTAGCGCGAATTGGAAAATTGGTATACTGCTTGAACCTCCCAGAGTCCATGTGAGGAGTGCACAACGTGTTCCATATTTCTATGTTGAGAAAGTACTTAAGGGATCTAGAGCATGAGATTGTGTTAGAACCAGTGTCCATAAAGCAAGACCTCACCTTAGAGCTCCATCTAGTTTGGATTTTGGAGGAAGGAGAGAAGGTATTGAGGTATAAAATGATAAAATATGTTAAGGTGCTTTGGACACATCAGTCTGAGTGAGAAGTGATATGGGAGTTGGAGTCTCGCATGCGCGAGAAGTATTCAGAGTTGTTCTCTGTGGGTACGAGTTAATGTTATTTTATGTGCAATTTGTTTCTTCCGTATGAATTATAGAACGCCAAAATTCGAGGTCGAATTCTGTTAATGGGGGTAAAATGTAATACTAATAGAACGCAAAAGAGATGAACGCAAGAAATAAAACAATCCAAGGGAAAATAATGGAAATAAAGTAGAGTTGCCGTCAGACCCATCAACTTTAGAAGTGTCGAATGATTTAGCACTCGTAGAGGTCCCCAGATCGTCTGGGGCGGATCGGCACCATCTCGTATTTTGGGTTTTCATCATCCGACGGGAGATTCCATTCTTACCTTTTACCAACTTACCTGCTGTAGTAGAAAAGTCCCAAATAGTGTAGGACCACCTTTGGACCAAAAGGACCATGAGGCACATAACCAACCAAGGCTAAAATGGGAAGGGCATAAATGGCAATGCACAATATAGGGGGAGGAGGTTAGCCATGACCTCCCCACTTATAAGCCAACCAACACATTGCCACCTCATTTCTCTGCCACTGCATTCCCTTCTTCTATGCCAAGACAGAGAGCAACCAGAGGCAAGCACAGCCACCAAAAATCCACTAAAGTCATCCACACCATAAGAGAGGGAGCAAGAAGAGAGAGACTGGAGGAAAGGAGCACAGGTGTAAGAGAAGACGAAGGAGCAGGAGCTAGGGGCACGGACAACCATGATGGCAAGAGAAGGGACCAACTGAACCGCAACACGTCCATCACCGTCATTGACCACGATCCTTTTCATCCCTCAGCCGACATCTAGTAGGCTCTTTACCTCTCAGTAGCCTCTTAGCGCGGCCGTGAGCACCACAACGAACTTGGCTTTCATGCCAATGGCTGCGAGCTCATAACCACCATCACGTGCCCTTGAGAGGGAAGACATACTCCCCAACGTATGCCTACCTAGGAAGTTCCATCGCGATGGCAATCCTAGGCTTTCCCAAAACCATGCATGACAGAACAAAACTAGGCAAAAGGAGTAGCTAAATCAAAGGCATAAAAGTATTGGGGGGAAGAGTGAACCAGTGACTTCCCTAGGGCTCATGGTGGTGGTGGTCGGAGGCCGAACATTGGCATCGACAATCGACCAAATGGCGGTACTCCTAGTTGGCGAGCCCCGTGAGGGGCGGCGTGGCAAGTGGGCCGAGCCGGGGAAGTGACATGGAGGGTGGCGACATGAGTAGTTTGGCGGCCGGCCTGTTGCATGCCACGGCTGATGAGTCCGAGGGGGGCCAATGGGGAGGAGTGGCACCAGCCGGTCATGCACTACGGCTGGCGAATCTGACGAGAGGAGCCGTGCAGAGGAGGGGAAGCCTACGAAAGGCACTGCAGGTAGATCCGGCGTCGGTAGACCGGAGCCTGGGGCCTTGGCCTAGGGGCCAGCCACGGCGGCATGGAGAGGGCAGAGTAGCCGGAGGTGATAGGGATGCGATGGATTGGGTCCCGGGTAGCCAGATTTGGGCCAATGAGAAGGGGGGAGAAGCGGGGTAAGGAGGCCTGGTGCAGGAGAGGCGGCTAGTGGCAGAGGAGAGGCTAGATCTGGGGAAATCCCAAGAGAGAGAGGGAGCAGTTGGCCGAACCAAATATGGGGAGAGAGAAATATAGAGATATGAGAGGAAGGGATAAGGCCGGTTTGGCTGAACCAAATGGAGGAGAGAGAACGAAAAAAGGGAGAGAAGAAAAGAAAGAAAAGGGAGAAAGAGAACAGAAAAAAGAGAGAGAAAAAGAAAAGAAAAAAAATGAGGGTTTTGCACTGTATGTTTTGAATCCTCATCCTTACACATTTATGTCGATGACAGGTGTTGTGCGTAGAACCAGTGATGCGTGTGTTCGATCCCTTAGCCTTGAGCCACTCGTTCGCCAGTGTCGAGTCGTACGCGTAGGATCGATGACATCTATATGTGTGCATGTATTTTTATGATATATTGAGTCTAGTTATCTATTTATTCGGGTGGAGGTCCTGAGTCGACACCGTCCACATGTTGCTCCGCTCCGCTTAGTTAACAGACAAGTGTATGTTAGTACGATAGATGGTAAATGTTGTGAAATATGTGATGTTTATGCTATATAATGTTGCATGGCATTTATGCTTTATAATGTTGCATGTTAAATGATGACAATGATGATATAGCAGGGTGAGCGGTGACTGCATGTTAAATGATCACAATGATGATAGAGTAGGGTGAGCGGTGACACTTACCTGCTAATGATGAATATGGTTATGACAATGGGCATAATCATTCGCATCATGTGCACTCATGAAATTGAACTGGGATCCACTTGAGTGGATTCCGTAAGACCTAATTTGGTAGGACTCTATGGGAGTGGAGAGACCCCTATGCCGACGAGGACAGGCTCACGATCTGGTGAACATCGATGGGTGTTCACTTATGCTATACCGGTATACGCGATGAGATGAGTAAATGAGCATATAGAATAGTCATGCATTGCACTAATGGTATGATAATATCGGAGCATGAATATGATGATATGAACATAATAATTTTATGCGGAATATGACATGGCTGGTTAATTACTGATATGTTTTGGTAGTGTTTATCATACTATTATGTACTTGTTGAGTCTCCGAACTTAGTCTTGCTTTGTTGTTGTTTTTAAGTGATCGTTGAGGAGACAGGAGTAGCACATAAGTAACTTCACGTGCCAACAGTACTTCACATGTGAACTTTTGCTAGTATGTTTTAGACTCTACTGGTAGTTAGAGTTAAGAGTTAAAAAAATAGTATGACGTTTATCTAGTCGCTGTAATTTGAATAAAATAGTGCTTGCTTAAAATTACTAGTAGTTAAAAAATGGTAAGACTATACAATGATGGTGGCATTCTAGGCCTAGAGGATGGGCAGGATGTTACATGCATCCTTACTTTGTGTGTCGGGTGGTCACTGCCGTTGCCTTGTGTCACATTATAAGTGAATAAGCATCCCTCTGTCCCTTGTGGTTGCAGTAGATGCTTGCCATGAGTTCTAGTTAGAGACTCTTTCCCCGGTGTTGGTGTTCCCCTTTTTATTGAGGCTACCGTGTGTTGGTGTCTTGGTTTTTTCATTTCCGAGAGCTGATATAATTCTTTTCTCCTTAAAATAAATGGCAGAACTCTTGCCCTTGCCCTTGGTTTCAAAAAAATTGCTCTGCATGTCTCCAGTAAAGAAAGAAAGAAGGAAAGAAAAAAAAATTGCAATGACGAGGCATCACGAGTTCACAACAAGCGAACAAAACAAGTTTGCTTGCGGTGTTCGGTTAAATTTATATGCAATGTCACCTGAGTTATGTGTTCTATCCATTACATGGTAGCAAATATTATGTCGTCTCAAAAATAACTATATAGAATCGTAATGTAAAGAACCAATAATAGTCGCAGTTAGGCAAATAAGCAGATTTTTGGTGCAAAGCTACTGCAATGCAATCAGATACACGCAAGCCAAGAATTCATGATTTATGTCAAAGAAACTCTCGATTTGTACTAGCAGAAACAGTTGACAACAAAACATCAGCAAGTTATTTGTCCAAATTTTGTCATAACAGTTGAACTACAAAATTAAAAGCAGTAAGAATCTTGTCATAACAGTTGTCACCTTAATGTAAGGTACCCGGGGTTTAAGGATCCAAACATGTTCAGATGAATATTGCTACTCACAAGAAAAATCACAGCAAAAGAATCTAATTTCAACCAAAGATATGATGGAGTACACACTAAATAGTACCATATGATGTGACCACTGTTCGATCTTAGCTACTCTCAATCACTCTCATCTTCAGTTCTCAACATCAAATACACATTGCATCGCTCTTATCATCTCCAATTGCAAAAGACATCGAAAATTTCTGACTTCTCAGAACTAAGTAGCCTTCCACGAAACTAGAGCCCACTGCCCAGACAACATGTATCAAGCAAGATAAAGGAGGAAAACTTTCTTCCATCCAAACCCATCAGCTACATGAACTCTTCATTCACAGCAAAAGGTTGTCCAACGCTTGTGTAAGTACTATTGATGCTCGTAAGCATTGTGCTTAGCCTCAAGAGATGAGGCGGCCGCCTTGTCCAGAAACCAGACCAATTTCCCGTCCGTTGGTTGAACCATTCTACCAGGTATTGATGGACCATCTGGACCCTCACTACTGTCAGAAATGGCAAAATGTGCAGCCTTTGCTTTGTCTTCCCCAGCGGCAACTATAGCAATGTTTGATGCTGAGTTTATCACAGGAAGAGTGAAGGTAATCCTCTCTGGTGGAGGCTCTGGAGAGTCGGTTATGTAGGTGACCCAGTCGTCTTTCAGCTCAAGCGCTGGATGGTTAGGGAACAATGAGGCTACATGCCCATCAGAACCAATACCGAGAAGAATAAGGTCGAACTTGGGGCAGTCATTGCTCTCGGACACTCCAACTGTTCGAATCTTGACCAGTTGCCGGATAACAAATTCATAGTCTGTTGCTGCATCCTCCACCGTGGCATTGTCATTGATGGAGTAGACATGGCCATTAAGGATGGGCACCTACAACACATTCAGATGAGAGTCATGGTTCACTCAAAAGAAACCAGGGAGTGCCTGAGCTGTAATAGTTCATAACCATTTTATGATAACACAAGCCACACCAGGAGCTACATCACATTTCGCACAAGGGTGTGATTTGTGTGGTAAACAGAATCAACATAAAATTCAAGATCCACACACTTAATGTTAATGCACAATTGCCAAGGGGCCATATATATAAGAGAGTACAGGAGGATATACAGGGGATACATCATATAAAGATAAGGAAACCGAGGCATAGAAGAAAACAAATAACAATCCTATTCATCTCCTATTCTACCATTTCTATCCTTAACACCCCCCTCAAACTCATGGTGGATCACACACACTGAGTTTGGAGAGAAAATATATATGTTGTGCCCTTATCTGCGGCTTCGTGAAGAAATCAGCAACTGTAACTCTGAAAGCACAAACTGTAGAGCAAGTACTCCCTCCTGCACCTATGAGCAAGTATATGAAGCATCCACACCAATATACTTGGTGAGCTCATGCTTCACTAAATCTCGAGCAATACTAATGGTGCTTGTACTGTCGGACATAAGGGGCGTAGGTCCCCTCACAGGTACTCCAAAGTCTGCAAGTAACCATCTCAACCAAGTTATCTCTATTGTCACTGCTGTCAAAGCTCTCAATTCAGTCTCTGCACTTGAACGAGAAACTGCAGTCTGCTTCTTTGTCTTCTAGGCAATCAAGGAGGAGCCAAGAAAAACACAGTAAGCAGAAAGCGAACGACGATCAGAAGGATCACTAGCCCAAGTCGCATCGGAATATGCCTGAAGCTGTAGTGAGGTGGAGTTGGGAAAAAACAAACGACGAGAGATGGTTCCACGCAAGCAGCGAAGAACATGAAGATGGCTGTAGTGAATATGAGTAGGACGGGCCATGAACTGACTCAAGATATGGACAGCATAAGCAATATCAGAGCGAGTGCTCACACGATAGACCAGACTCCCAACAAGATGGAGATAACAAGTAGGATCATCAAGAGAATCACCATCAGTAGCACGAAGCTGAAGAGAGAGCTCCATAGGAGTCTCGGCGAAGGCGAGTATCGATCGAACTGCACCGATCAAGAAGATCCTGGACATACTTCTGCTGGGAGAGGTAGTAACCCTCAGACGTGGAAGAAACCTCAATCCCAAAGAAGTACGTAAGCAAACTAAGATCAGACATTAGAAACTACTCACTGAGATGCTTCTTCACGTATGTGATGAATAAGGAATCGTCACCAGTAATGAATATATCATCCACATAGAGAAGAAGCAGTGTCCGACCTCGAGGTGAGACCTAGACAAATAGGGCAGAATCATGAGCACTGACAGTGAAACTGGCAGCGGTAATCACCGAGGTAAAACGAGCAAACCAGGCACGGGGGGCTGTTTAAGGCCATAAAGAGCACGACGAAGGTGACAGACATGACCATCAGGAATAGTGTACCTAGGGGGTGACTGCATGTAGACCTCTTCATGCAAGACACCATTAAGGAAGGCATTCTTAACATCTAGCTGAGAGATAGACCACCGACGAACAGAGGCAACCACAATAAGAGTGCGAATAGTGGCCATATAGGCAACAGGAGCAAACATTTTGTCGTAATCGCGACCATACTCCTGCTGAAAACCGCGCGCCACAAGACGAGCATTATAACACTCAATGGTACCATCAGACTTGATCTTGATCTTGTACACCCACTTGCATGTGATAGGACGAGCATGCACAGGTGTCGGTATGATGTTCCAAGTCTCCATACGTCGAAGAGCATCAAGCTCTTCTGCCATAGCGAGCTGCCACTCACAATGGGAAGCAGCCTCACGATAGGAAGTAGGCTCACGGACACAGAGAGCATGAGCTGTTGTAGTAAGTCCAAAACGAGCAGGAGGCTGAAGAGATGTTTAGTCACGAAGGGCGTAACAAGGAGCATCATCAGATGAATCAGAGGTCGGTGTCGGTAAGATACCAAGAGATAAGTCTAGTGAAGGCCGATGACGTCTGGAGTAGTGTACCCCCGAGAAACGAGACGGCGATGTTGTAAGAGCAAGAGGTGGTGCTGCAGGAGGCAACACAGGAGGTGTATGTGCAGCAGGAACCACTACAGGCAAACTAGAGGGTGGCGGTGAAGAAGACATGGGTGAAGAATTAGAGAGAGACAACCAGGCAACTAGGAGATCGTCTCAATGGTGGAAATAGGACGAGGAACCGAATCTCAATAGAAGAAATGTCGAGATTCGTCAAAGACAACATCTCGTGAGATCCTGATCCGGCGAGCAAAAGGATCATAACAGCGATATCCTTTATGCTCATAACTGTACCCAAGAAATATGCATTCAACTGACTGGGTGGATAGTTTGGTACGCTCACAAGGCTGCAGAAGGACAAAACAGGTGCAACCAAAAATACGAAGATGACTGTAGTGGGGGGCTCAAGAGTAGAGACGCTCTACAGGGCTCACACCCTTAAGAGCAGTAGAGGGCTGCATATTGATGAGATATGCAGCTGTAGAAACAGTCTCGACCCAGAATTGTGGTGGAACGTGGGAGGCAAGAAGAAGAGTGCGAGCAGTCTCAAGCAGATGGCGATGCTTGCGTTCAGCAACCCCATTCTGGGCATGGGCACCAGGATAAGAAGACTGATAAAGAGTGCCTTGCTTAGAAAGAAATTATCGGAAGGCACCAGAATAATACTCACCAGCAGAATCACATCGAAAGGTATGAATGGAGCTCTCGAACTGAGTACAAACTATCGTAGCAAAGCTACGATAAATCGTAAGAAACTGACCACGAGTAGACATAGGAAAAAGACAAGTAAAACAAAAATAATCATCAATGAAAAGAACATAGAATTTATGCCCGCATTTGGAGATAATAGGCGCAGGCCCCCATACATCTGAATGAATCAAATCAAAAGGTCAGGCTGACACAGACTCACTAGAATGATAAGGAAGTTGTAACTGCTTGCCCAACTTACAACCTTGACAAAACATGGATGTATCAACAGTAACACATCCAAGAACTCCCTAACAACTAATGAAGAAAGACAGGACCCATATAGGTGACCTAAACGGTGATACCATTGCACAAAGGCTCCAGAGGTGGTGGCAGCAGTGGCGATGGAAGTAGACGTGGTAGTAGCTTGAGAGGACGGAAGGTGAAGGCGGTCAAGAATGTAGAGACCCTGGCGATCCTTACGGCGGCGACCAGTCCTAAGAATTGTCCCTGTCTGTCGATCCTGAACGAAACAGGTGTGAGTCAAAACCAACCCTACAACCAAGATCAGTGAGCTGTCCTACCGAAATGAGCTGCATGGTAAGCTGAGGAACATAGGAAATAGCTGGAACAGAGAAATCGGTAGACAAAAATGTGCCCTGACAGCTGACCGGTAAGAAAGTGCCATCAGCTGTCTGAACATTGATAGGAAAAGGAGATCCTACTGAAGTGAGAGATATGGAGTCCGGTGTCATGTGGAAAGAGGCACCGGAATCCAGAACCTAAGATGTACCTAGAGGAGACGTCTGAGCTAGACTGGTAGAACCCGCGGAGTTGTGAGAGAGTTACTGAAGTAGAGCCTGGCAAAGCTACTAGACAGAGTGACCTCACTGAGCAGAACCTGATGAGCTAGTTTGTCCTCCTGTGAAAGAAGGGCCTCCCTGCCCCTCTTTTGTCGTCCACCCCCTCGTACCTTGTTCCGCCTTTTTCACACTGCACAACTCTGGTAGTCATATCCGAAGTTCTTGCAGTAGGTGCATTGAACTCTAGTTGATGCAAAAACAAGAGCAGAAACTAGCACCGGAGGAGGAACCATAGTAGAATGCATCGGTGTAGTTGAAGAAGGAGCAACAAGCACAGTCGGAACGGCCTGAGTTACTAATCTGAGGAGAATCTCCTCAGCCTGAAGCGTCGAAAGAGCTTCGGTGACAGTCGGTCGTGATGAGCAGCTCAGTAATTGAGCCCTGATAGGCTTAAACTCTGGGTGAAGATGGCAGACAAAATCATAAAGGCGAAGGCGATCATGATCCACCTTTTGCACTTTATGATACTCCTAACAAAGTGGAGAGGCCAGCTCATCTAGCTGGCGCCAGAGACTGGCTAGGGCTCGGAAGAAGTCGACGGAAGAATCTCCCTAGCGAAACATCTCTCACGCTGAAGCAAAAAGAACTGGGCATCACTGCTTTGCTGGTAGCGCTCACGTAAGTAGTCCCAAATTTGTCGAGTAGACCGTAGACCGACAATATCTGGCTGGATGGAGTCGTCGACGCGACCATGAGAATGGCGCAGACCCGGTCGTCATTAGCACACCAGCGCTCGAGAGCATCAACGACATGCTGAAAAGCCTCATCAGCAGCAGCTGCAGCAACCTCGGCCTCCTTCTTGGCAGTCTCATTGGCAGGAGATACAGGAGTAGGCTTCCTGGAAGGAGGCTGAACTGGAGGTGGCGAAGAAGGTCGTGCACCGGTAACATGTCCCCAGAGGCGAAGACCATCGAGCGTGATCTCCATGAAAGAAGACCACATCCTGTAGTTCGTCCCATGGAGCTTTGTTCCCGAGAATAGGATCGTAGCTGGTGGAACGGAAGCCATTGGTAGGCGGCGCAACGACCAAAGGAACGACATCTAAGAGACAGCGCTAGACGACGCGACGGTTAGATCGACGTTCTCTCTCTCTTTTCTTTTCTTTTTCTTTGCTTTAAAGGGGGTCACCTATTGCCGATTGGATCTTGAGATCCAATCGATGCCGAGTAGAAAAAGGGCGGCCTGCAGCCACAGGCGGCCGGCAATCGACTGACACCGACGTCGGCGCAAGCTTCGGAGACAAGCCGGTGGTCGGTGCGGCGAGCGGCAGCTGACGAGCTGGTCGGTTGGCTGGCGAAGGGTGGCGACCGGCGAGTAGGCAGTCGGCGGGCGAAGGGCGGCGATCGGCGAGTAGGTAGTCGGCGGGCGGAGGGCGGCAGCCGGCGGGCAGAGGCGCGGCGGCCGGCGGGCAGAGACGTCCATGTGCGGCGTGGCAGGCACAGGCGAGGCACTCGCGAATAGTGCCGGAGGCGTTGGCGTCATCGCAGCATAGTGTCTCGTCGGCGAGGAAGCTCCAGATGGCGGCTTCAGTGGACGTCGCGCGGCAGGTGCAGGTCGGCTCCAGCGGGCGGCGGCCAGTGTGTGGCGGCACGGCAGCCGAAAACTCGGCGTCCCGGCGACTGGGCGGCCAGTGTGATGGCCCAGCGACCGGTCGGGTGAGGGTTGCGGGATGGTAGCCAGACAGTGGCGTGACAGCCGAGCAGCAGGGATCCCAACTTCTGGTTCGACCCGGACGGCTCCGATGACGAGGCAGCGGCCTCCGGCGACTTCGACCCAGACAGCTCCGACGACGAGGCGGCGGCCTCGCAAGCCACCGACACAATCGTGGGAGTCCTTGTCCTACGCGGAGTCCGATGGGGTCAGAGCGGAGCGACCAGAGGGCGACGACCAACCGGATCGGAGCGGGGACGGCAACCTCCTCATGCTCGGCAGCAGTTCTCCGAGAAAGCGGCGGCGGTTCTCAGAGGCAGAGCTGAGAAGAAGATGATGGCCTGGACGGCGGCGGCGGCCTTAGCGGCGGCGACAGCGGCCAGGACAGCGGCGGCCTTAGCGGAAGAACAAGGTTAGAGACTTAGCTCTGATACCATGTTATGAATATTGTGTGTATTGTCATAAGGCCCAAGAGGCCATATATATAGGGAAATACAAGAGGATATACAGAGGATATGTCATATATAGATAAGAAAATCGAGGCATAGAGGGAAACAAATAACAATCCTATTCTATCTCCTATTCTACCCTTTCTATCCTTAACACCGCTGACATGAAACTGCCATGTCCCAATAAGTCACACCAATTTGAATACGTTTTAAATTCGACAACAATTGCTGAAGATAACAATGATAAGATATGCAAAGATGTGGTAAGCAGCTGGCAATCCCAGAGTAGTTGAGCCACTAGAACAGTTGGTAGGCAGCCTTAATGTGGCTTAAGTATTTAGTAAAGGATTTAGCATGACCTTCACAAACTAGGCTACATCCTAAGTCAAACCAAAATATAGGGCAGAACAGCGAGAATAGCTTCCTCGATACACTGTCTCAATCGATAATAGGATCAATATTTCTGGAAATTATATTCCATAAAACCTTTTCCTAAACAAGGCATTATACTTTCAACTTATATAACATTATAACCCTTTTTCCAAACAGACGGCACTACCAGTCACCAGACTGAAGCACAGTGATTGGCTTCATTCTTGTGTTATCACTTATCACAAGGTATTTGATCTAATCAAAATGATTGGGTCAAACATGAGAGGCAAGTAACTTGGCATCAGAAACACAGTTTTGAACCTGAAGAGAAGCATAATTCAGATTAACAGATACAAACCTCTGCCAGATTCTTATCTAAAGAACCAATTATGACAACAGAAGTTTCTTGCTTACTACTAGCAACTACAGGGAGGTGGGCTATTAGGTTATTTTTTAAGCGTGTGGGTTTGACCAGGAGCCTCAAATATTTAAGAGGAACCGAGATTAGACTAATAGCAAGGCCAAAAAGAAGTCAACATTATGAAACTAGCACAACTTGCTAATTCATGAATTTCTATGGCAGTAGCATGTGCTAGTACCACCGAAATACCAAAATAAAGAAAGGGTTTCTAGATCCAACAAAATGGAGAAATCATCACCTTCTTCTAATTTCATATTGATATTAGAATTGCTAAAATTAGCCTGCATTTTATAGCTAGGCAATCATTCCATACATTCCAATACTCCAATACAACAAACATGAGGGTTAATTCTTTATTCTTTTTGCTCGTTTTTAAGCAATCACATCATTCCCTATCAAGCAACAGACAGAAAAAACATTTTAGGGGGCACTCGTATTGGTTTCTGCTTAGATAAGCTAGAAGTCAATGAACACCTGACTTCTTGAAGTGGCTTCCTCACTCCTCTCGTTCCTGTCTTGCTCCGAGGATAAGGCAGAGGGTCATGGGTGCATCACGCACCTCACTCTTCTCACTCCCGTTTAGCACACACATCTCTCACGCATCTTCTCCACCGCTTGCACCCTCATTCTAAAAGGCACCTCTTTCATTCACTAATATTCATTTTTAGCCAAAAGTCAACAGCCGCAACTAATAGGAACGCCCTCTCAATGTAAACTGTTAGTTGTAACTGCAGTCTGCAGTTACTCTGCTCATCTACTTCCAAACATACCAAGCTAAAATATTTTTGAATGCATGAAGTTGTCCACTTTTGCATTATAGATGAGTAGATGACAACAATGGGGAGCATGGTTCAGACTACTGAAACGCATAGCAATCCATGTGACATGTCTTGATGGACTTGCCAAATCTACCAACTTTCTGTTTGTTAACTGTCTACCTGTGGAACTAATCAAAGTTGTCCAGCTGAAGCATTTAAGTAATTCCTAAAAGAATCGCTATTTGGTATGGTTATGCCAAAAGAAAAGCAAGACCAATGAAAGTAAGATCTCCATTTTACTCCAGTTTGTGATGAGACAGCTAAAGAGTATAACTTGGCAGATACTGCATTAGAAACAAAAACATAAGCCTTAAAAATAATTATTTTAGGCTATGCATTAACAGCAATTAACTTGTATCTGCGAATCAAAGAACAACTGATGCAAGATGCAAGTACACAAGAAATACATGGAGTTCACATATAACTGGGTGCACACATAGTATGAAGAAACAAATTATCTTAAGTCGATATACCTTGGAGAGAAATCCTTCTTTTGTTAATTTATAGTTACTCTCAACATGGTTCTTTGCTACAGCACGTTCATCAGCCCAGAAGATGTACCATTTAGACCAATCCAGGGTCTTGTTGTATGGTGCATCACAGAGTTTCCTGTTTAAAGAAAAAGCAATTTAGATACAGAATAGATACATACAAAAATTTTCATACAGAGTTAGTTGCTCCTTGCGAAAACAAAAACTGATATATTAGTTAATGACTTAATGTAGTTGAGTTGATGAGGAAAAAGTATTACCGCATAAAACTGACAAGAGGTCCTCCAGATAAAGCAATAGCAAAGTATCCTCTTTCCTTAACAGAAATTTCTGAAACTTGTGAGATGTACTCAGCCAGATCTGTTGCCATCTCGTCTGAACTCTCAAATATCCTAATTTCACTGTTCTTCTTGGGTTCATAGGAGGACGCGATTTCCCTCTCCATTGTCTATTTGCTCTTAAACTTTAAATCAAGTTATTGTTCCAGCAGAACACTCCTATGTAAGAAGTGGCAGGAGATCAAACTTCAATATGGCATTCCAGAAGGTGAAGTCCAACTGATTTTCGGAACATCACAAAATGAAATGAAAATACTTTCATAAGATCTGAACAATGATCTCGTGTATCTTAGGTTTAATGTATCTAATCCTTTACAAGAAACAAGGTCACAGATATACTGATTGTTCCTGTTGTTGCAAAGAAAGGATATATATCTTGAATACTATCACTACTGAATCTCTATGCTTATCCTATATGCTTTGTTTTAAGGGTTTCTCCATCAGTAGATATATTGGTATTGCAAACATGAAGCATGCAGCCAATCTCTACTAAACTATCTTAGCCATAGATGTAATAGTTTGTGCGCACTGCTAACATTTTGATAAAGACAACAGGTAGCCGATATCTAACAGTGCTAAATCTGATATTTCCACAAGATGAAACATAGCCTGAAAAATAAATGCAAAATTACTCTGTAAAGTGCTTCTTTCCGGACAAGAAACCACAAAGATAATGTGCCTCTAGAAACACCGTGTTCTATGTCTCGGTCACATTGTTTAATATAAGATGTCTGCACTAGTTATGCTCAGAGTGTAAAGCATTTTCATAATAGCCAACAACACTACTAGTCTACTACCATGCACGGTAAATGGAAAGGATTGCATCTATATGGACTATGGATTCACAGACAAAACTTGAGATTTCAAGAAAACAGATTTGTAGGGAACCTGAAATCATTAAATAACTAACATGATGGTTGTAGCATGTCAACTACTAGATAATTAGATTCGTAGAAGATTATGATGTGACAGCAATATAATATAATCTGATAAACCTATGAACAATTCTTTTTACTAAGAGTAAAGAGAAGATAAACGTAGGACAGCAGGAGTGTTGTGATTTCATTAATTTATTCTACGTATGACAATTTCCTGATGTTTGGTTAAAGAGAACTGCCAAAATATGGCCATCTACGAAACGGGCAGTACTATCATGTATCTCAAAACTCCCAACTCCCAATACATTGTTGGAAGATCTCAAACAAACATCATAGTCCATTTCAAAATGAACAATCCAACATCATAGCAGGTTATGACGAAACCATTACATAACTCAAACTGGTATTGCAAAACGCTAAATATATTATGCTGTCTAAAGATCAAACATGAGCATGAATTCTCGAGAAAACCTTAAGAAAAGATATAACATGGTGACAAAAAAACATAAGTGTAAGACTAAAAATAACATACAATCTACAATTTTATTTTAAACAGCAGAAAATAGCACGTTAAAAAAGCTGCTTTATTGTTCAACTCAAGGCAGGGAGAAAAGCAGACCAGCACTGGAATGGAAAGAAAGGAAGCAAAGAAAGGAAAAGGTGGGCTGCCACTGCAAGCTCTAGCAGCCATCATTTCGGCTGAGACCACTTCAAAGATTCCAAACCTTTTGTTTTCAGAATCACAACAAAAGCATCATAAAGTGGCCAGAGAGAGAAGGAACTATTCTACTCACTTTACTACTCAGATCAAAACCAGAGGGAAAAACAATACATACTACTAGTGGAGAATCAAGAATGGGAGACGCTGAGCCGCTTCCAACAGTCATTGCTCAAAAAACGAGGACAGCTGGATGAATCAAGCTAGTACCAGTGAGAAATTTCCAAAATTCTTCCCCAAATCAACCTTCTAAGCAAGTAAAAAGACAGTTATCCACAGCATTATTAACTCCAATCTTACAGCAAAACAATCACACAGTCTATGCAACAATGTTCTAGTAGGAAAAGAAGGTATGATCCATAAAAAAAACTAGAAACTGAAAACAGGGCAAGAAAACAAGGATATATGTGGTTCTTGGTTCCTGCACTCCAGATCAAGAACCACCCCAAGATCACAAGAGCAGGAACGAACCAAGAAGAACCCCATGTCCCAAGAACCCACCTGAGCAAAGCATTTGCCTCCCCCTCCTATCCTCTCCTCCCCAAGCCACAAGCGAACAAAGCAGAAAATAAAAGGAAGCCAAGACAAGCAAGAAAACAGGCATGAGGGCACTTGTATATGCATGTATGAGGATAAATATATCGACAAGAATTGGAGAAAGGCAGCGGGTGACATCACGACGGAGGAGGAGGAGGAGGACATTATTTTAATCTGAAATTCCCCGTGGATTCCTTTGTTTTTTCTGCTTGTTGTGGCGTCATCCCTTTCTCTACAGTCTACAGAGGCGTCTGCAAACGTACGTGCGGGTGCGGGTGCGCTGATCCTTATCACTACCCATGTGCTCGAGTGCCTCCCTCTCCATATCGCGGACAATGTAAAAAAAATCAAAAGTAAAAAAAATCAAAATAAATTAAAATTAAAAATCCATGCATTAGAGGTGGTTTGACTTCGGTGAGTCAAGGATGGTTTGTGAAAATGGTTTAAAAACAAAAATAGAAACTTATGATTTGGAGTTAGGCTAATGGATAGGTGGTGGGTGCCAGCATGCCTCGTGTTTGGTGACACCTGGTTGATTGTCGTGCATGTGGGTATGTGGATTGAGCCTAAGTCAAATTAAGGACCGGTCTGTGAGCTACTATTACAAAGCCACATCGTACTACCACAAGACTGGTATGTGACAGTTCTGGCTGACTAATTTATGAGGTCCCAACTTTGGTCTCGCTATAGGTTGAATGTGAGCGTGGCATAGGCCATGGGAAGTCTGACACGGCACAAGAGGGGGCTCCAACTTGTGGATTCAAGTTGTGGTGAAACCTTAGCGGCGGCGTGACCAAGTTGAAGGCATAGCATTGTAAAGGCCTTGTTATGGTTTTCTCAGTCGCACGCCTATGGAAGCGTGTAGTGTCCGACAATATGAGATAATCATATCTTGTGGGTAAAGCTGTACAACCTCTGCAGAGTGTATAATCTATCCTGGATAGCCGTGCCCACGGTTATGGGCAAGCTGGGTAAAGTTTTTCATGGATTAGACTTTGGTTTTTAAAATGGTTTCAGAAAAAGCTTATGGATGGATGGATGGAATCCATGACCAGGTGGGATACCTGTGAATAAGTTGGTGTATGGTCGGAGCCTGCACTAACAAAATGAATCCATAAGAGATTTTGAAAAGCATATGGATAGATGGAATCCATGTGAAACCTTTTGAAAAGATAGACCAGGTGGGATATCTGTGACTAGGTTAGTGTTTGGTCGGAGCCTACACTAACGATATTATTTTGTTAATTTATTATCTCTATCTACTGTATAAAATTCAGCTTTTGCACTTATGTTATTGTATTTAAATTCAGTACTATTTTTCGCACAAATAAACTTAATAAGCCTTCCTTTGTTATCCATATGCATGCATTCACTCTATTAAAACTCCTGGTGTAACTTGCGTAAGTACTTTATGTGCTTACCTTGGGAGTACTTTATGTGCTCACCTTGCTAAAATCTGTTACTAGAGGATGACGTCAACAACTTCGGTGAGGATGGTGACGACTAGGCGCGTCTTCTGATCATTCGCCTGTGGGCGGCGGGATGGGTCTCTTTGGTTCATTGGTTTTCTTCCGCTGTTTATATGTATTTTGGTTTATGAACCATGGATGTAAAATTTGGCCATTAGGCCCGTATTTAGTTAATGAATAAATGTCATTGTGCATGATATAAATCTTTGTTATCCACTGTGTGCACTAGCTTGATCCTGGACTAGTGCGATTTACACAGAGGATCCAAGAGTCGTTGCTCCGGGGTCCGACAGGTACTACCACTGAGGACAGGTCGGTACTACTGCTTGAACCTGACAGCAACAGAACAAACTGTAAACTCTCAAAATAAAACTCAAACTTCAACACCAAAGTACAAGCATAGTCAAATATTCATCGCAAACATGGAGTGACCTCCACATGGTCTCATAGTTTAGTTGCGCAAAAAATGGCATTCTTTTGTAACTAGAAGGAGTAATTTGATATCAAAAGAAAACAATAAAAACTAGTGCAGTGGACCCTTCCCAGCTTCACCGCATCAGGAAATTCAACCTAAAATAGAACAATGCACAAACTAATTAAGCTTAAGTTCACCAAACAATATAAATTATTTAAACATTTCTTTCACCTTTTCCTTTTCCATGGATAGAGAAAAATATGATTTGTAGCTTGATCTATTTTTGTTCATTCTCATCCAAGTGATATTATCCATATTCTTTTTGAGGTGTTTGATTTACATGCCTAAAAAGAAGACAAGGGTTGTTAGAGGTGTGTATGGTGTGACGGCTCTTCTCACATGCTTGTCTAGTACCCTATGTTGCATAGGTATGCGATATTGGTACGATGTATGGGTATGCTGGTACAACAATACGGTATTTCTCAAAAATCACCAGTAATAGCAAATATATATAACATAAAAGATAACTGATAAGCTCATAAGACACACATAAATATTAGTACATAATAGCTTCCATGCAACTTAGTTCAACTAACATAGGCAAACATAGATAAATAAGATACATAAGACAAAACATTATAGTAGTAAGAGGGACTAAAACGATCATGAAGGCAAACATTAACTTAGTATATAACCAGTAGCCAGTAGAACTAAAACAATCATGGTAGAGCATGAGATATCATCAACTGAGTCTCATTCCATCTTCATTCTCTTCTTGGCCTGCTCCCTTTCCTCCCTATCACCTTCTTGTCATCCATTCTTGCACAGCTCCATCTCCAACTTTGTCTTATCAAGTGAGAGATTAGCAATCTCATTCTCAAGGATGCCCACACCAGCAGAAAGCTTTCATGGCTATCTGCTCCAACATTCCACATCCTTGTTGGTTTATGTAGATATTTTTTCTGATTTCCTTAAAAGAAGACGTAGATTGGTGTGCACAAATACCAAATCTTCAGCACTCGGAGGAGTGAGCTTGTTTCTCTTCATGCTATGGATGAAACAATAGGAACTCCAATTCCTTTTACGTCAACAAGATGATGATGGTTGTCCAAGTAACTTCAAAGCCAATGCTCTCAACTCTGGAGCCTCTCCTCCATGCATGCCCCACCATTGTTTAGGCTTAAGATGGAATCTATCCTCAATTGATTCTAATGAATCAAATCCATCCCCAAATTGAGACAAATCCTAATCATTTCTGGAAGATCTAGACAAGGGGAAGCACTAAAACATAAATCCTCACCATTTGTAGCAGATTTGGACAAGGAAGAGTGGCACAAAGAGAACAAGAGGAAAAACAAGAATGGAACAAGAGGAAATACCTGGCCGGAGCCTCACCGGCCGCTAAAGTCTTCCCCAAACTCCTGGAGAGCTCTGCTCTACTCCCCTTTCTCCCCTTCACCCTCAAACCCTCTAATTCTGGCCCCCTCCCCCATCTCCAATGGCCACGCGAGCTGGCTAGAAGCGTGAGGGGGAGGGGGACCCATCCCTCTATACAGCTCTTTTAGTAGTATATTAGGTCTCCATTACGGCCCTTTCCTCTAGATTGGCCAGTAGTTTCCTTTGTATTGTGTGGAGATTTTCTTTGTCATTGTTGTCGTCAAGGTTCAAGTCCCCTCTGCCCTTGATATGAGTGCAGCCTGGGCGTGATGAGTCGGCGTGGCAAGCATCCTCGTGTTCAAGATGACACATGAGCATAGGTGAGTGTGTGCTCCAACGCATGAGGGCTCGTAGTCTACGACAGCACTCCAACGTAGCCAGGCGTGAGGCACTTCGGTGGAGCATGGTTAGGCGTGAGGTCTTGCGGTGGCACACGAGCTCACTGTCCATGGCAGTGCTCCGACACAGCCAGGTGTACGGTCCTGTGGTGTTGCGCGGATGCACCCTTGCGTGTGGTCTAGAGGTAAAGCGCGGCTGATGACCGACGAGTTCTGCTTTGGCGTTGGGCTCCAACTTCGGCAACAAGGTTCTACTCCACCCCCACCCAAGTTCTTCCCAGTGTCTTGCCATGGCACCGTCCGTCGACTCCCTTTGGGTGATGGTCCTTTACATTCTCGGTGTGGCAATACCTAATGAGCCTCTTGTGATAACTAGATTCCCTCTGTGGACTTGGCGTGTATCGCCTTTCTGGCCGACGTGCCACTTCTTTCCGATCATTGAGTATTTCTCCCTCTTTGAAACATCATATTCTGGTAATTTGAAGTTTGCATGCTTGTAAATTCAACTAGAATTCGACTTCAATTGGTTCAATCACTTTTCAATCAGATTTTCATATTTCAAAGAAAAATTTCAAACTCAAACTACCCTTGGGCTTGGCCTAGCCCATTTGATCTCCAGCTCGGCCTGGAATAGCCTATGCCACATGGATGCACTCTGGCCGTGCATCGCACATGCAAGTGCCTTTTTGTGTGGGCCCATTCTAGAGCGCATCACGCCACGTCGCCCAACTGCTGCGCAGCTCACAACCCCTACATGTCCTTGCAATACTGTCTTTGTGCCCATGCCACACTAGGCCGAGTTGTCCCTTCCTCACTGCGCCACCTCTCCTGCACCAATGTCCAACCACATCTCCCTTCCCCTTTTCCCCCGATGCACCATGCAGTCGCGCCCGATGCCACCCTATCCCACTGGTTCATGTTGTGCCTCAGTGCCTTGATTTGTGTGCTGGGTATTCGCCCAATGATGCTATGCGCCACTCCCTTGTGCGCCTGCCTTGGTCCTCTGTCGACTCACTGCCATGACCACCGTAGGCCATCATGGCACCAACAACCACCAAGCTTCCTCCTCCTCTATAAAGCTACGCATCAACCTCTTCTCATCCCCACTCATATCCCCTCGCCACCAATGAAGCCCAAGCGCCTTTGAGCCCTCTTTGTCCTTATCTCTGGTCAATTCACCGCCAGGAGCCACCCCGGTGAACCATCGCTCCACCGTCTGCTTGCGTGCATGTGAGGCATCACCTGAGGACCCCAAAGCTCCCCCGAGTCCCACCGAGTGATGTCATCTTCTCTGGCAAGCCCTCCAAATTGCTCCCCCTTGCCGCCAACAGGGTCATCGTCGCCAAGCCTCCTGCCTCATCCCTGAACTCCATCTTCGCTTCCAGTGAGTCCACCTCCTGTAGACACTCCCTTAGTGAAGAATCGAACTTTAGTGCCTTGTGTTGACGTTGTGCCATGCTCCCTATAACACCGCCACATGAACTCATTGCCGGCAACCCTAGCCACCAAATTAGCCCGTGTCAACTCACCGAAGGGTTCGCCTTGCGCCAAAAGTCCCATTTTTTACCATGCTACCGACCGCCGAGGAGCTTCGCCTCTCTTCGGCGAGGAAGAAGTACTATAGAACCATGGTTAAGTTAAACACGTAGGATTAATTTAAATTAATGACCTTCATTAGCCGAGGTTAAGTAACCACTGACCCATGGGCCCTCCCGCCTAATTACCCTCCCGTTTGTGTGACGTTGGGCCCTAAGCCCTTTAAAAACCTTTGAATTGATTAAATGGATGTTAGGCCACTGACAAGTGGGCCTAAGTTACTGTTTGCACAGTAAAAGGGTCCCACCTGTCAGTCCCTTAGTCTTTTACTTTTAGAAAATAAATCCTTTTCAAATTAAAAGCTTGTGGGGCCTAGTTGTTAGCCTTGGTAAATATTCCTAATAGAAAATTAATTCCAAAATTGAATTAAAACATGTGGGTCCCTCATGTCAGTGAGAGTAACCACTCTCCTCTTTTTATTTTCTTGAATTAAATTGTGTTTCAAACTTCAAATGACTCGTTCTTACTTATTTTAGCTCCAAATTTAATAAAATTTATTTCTAAATTTTTCAAAATTCAAGATCTATCTAATGGCACTGGTTTTGTTCAAATTAAAGTTCATTTGAATTTTTATTTATTTATTTTTCTTTGTTGTGTGTATATTTTTCGATGCAACCATCCAAATAGAGTACGAGGATGTGGAAGAGCCCCAGTTGAGCAAACTCAAGAGTTCCAAGACCAACCCATTTGTGTGCAAGACAAGTCAATACTTTGATCATATTAAACCTAGATTTCATGCAAATTTATGTTCATTTAAATTATTAAATTACAGGCTATTATTTGTTATACAAATATATGTTAAACTCAAGGTAGATATATGCTTACTTGACATTATAATATTATTATGCTATCCTTTAACACTTGAATCACCTAATTCTTGTCCTCTAGATAATTAATGGTAACTTTACTAGCTATAGTTGTACTTAAGTACCATGCTAGTCTTGCTTAAGTACCAAGGTATTAACTTGCCTTAATCTTTATCTTTTAATCATAAAACTTATTTTGGGTAGTTATTGGAGGGAAATGACTGGTGTATTTAAGATAACTTAGTTTTGTGCTTTCTAAAACCCTAAAACTTGTTACTGTATCTGAGCATATGGTATGATGGTGCGGATGTAGCATGAGAAGTGGTGGTATGTGGAATATACCGCCCAAGTAACTTTAATGATTTAATCTTGTGATGACATTTCAATGTAAAATAGTACAATCATAAGTCTATAATGGGTATGACTTGGCTAAATAATTTGTATCCATCAGTGCAATTTGTGCCATTGGAGTGACCCACGAGTCGTGTTGCTGGTTTTAAGCCATCGTAAACATAGGTCGTGACGCCGGTGTAAGCGGCTGTGTGGCGCAAGAGGGGGACTAGGTGTGGTGGGCGTAAACACCCTCAGGTGAAACATTAGCGGATGTAACTTACACTGGGGGATGCATTGTAAAGGCCTTGTAATGATCTCCTGATTCACATATCGAAGGAAATGTGTGAAACACAACAAGTTGATTATCTCTTGTGGGTAAGTGTACAGTATCTGCAGAGTATAAACTGTTCAAACAGTCATACCCAAGGTCAAGGGCGGGCATAGAAACTTACTCGAGTTAGTTTCTATTTCAAAAACCTTTGTGAGTAGGATGAAAACTTGTCAGGTGGAGGTAATCCTGAAGTTGTTTTCCCCTAGGTGGATGTAACCCAGTGCTAATAGTGGGTGGATGTAGCCCTTGTAATAGAAACCTAGCATATGGTGAATAAAACCATATAACAAATGGATGGAGCCTTCACCATTATTAATATTGCACACTTTCTCTCTCTTTTATATAACATGATTAGGTTAAAATACTAAGTCATAGAACTTTCTAATTATCGGTAATTTAGAAATATTGCCTTTAGCAAATAAAAGAACCTGAACTATCCTTCTTAAGCCTTGCATGTATAAATACTACATTTTGTGTGTTGGCTCACGGAGCACTATTACTTGTGCTCACCCTCACTCACAAACTCCCCAGAGGCTGTGGACCAAGGACATTAAGTACTACAATGCTATAGGAGCTGAAGGTGAAGAGTATGGAGGAGAGTATATTAGTTCCTAACAGTCTAGGTCTCACCCCAGTTTGGCTAACCAAGGTAGTATTCACGTGCACTAATATTATCCAAGTCTCTAGTTAATATCGGTTGCACACAAACCTTTCCCAGTCACTTACCTGTGGTGATATGTGTCTTTCCCTTTTGCTTCCGCTATGCTTCCATATTTTATGTAATATAACATTTGGCCTAGTTAGCTTTATTGTAAACTGGACCCGATACGGTCTAGTTGAACTCTAATGTTGTAATATTATTGCACGGTATGGATTATGTCTTGTATAAAATGATTCAGTGATGTATCTGTGAGCACTATCTATTGATCTAAGAAATAGTGCAGTGGTATTCACAGATGATTCTGGATTAGCTAAATCTAGGTTTGACACTCTTCTATCTCTTGACATCTTTAACCACTACTCTCTAGTAGACATCACTGCAAGCATCAGGAAGGACGATCAAAATAGCTTTCACTCTCGACAGCTAATCAGAGCTTCACGAAGTAGATCATTGATGTTTCTCGCCATCGTATATTCTTCGATGTCTCCTTCAACCTCCAATAAAAGGAGACCCCTTTTATCCTTCTGCCGCTCAGGATCACCGGCAAACACACAGTTGGTGACAAAGCCATGGCCAGATTAGAGCTTTCCAGGCGTGGAGGCCAAAGCATAGCAACTGGAGTTCCAACTGTTAAGTACCCGAATGTAATTTTTTAAATTTCATCTTAGTCCTTTTTAACCCGTGCCAGGGACTACTGTTTAATATGCTATATTTTCAAGGTCCCTATGTAGCCAGGGTGCTTGTTCTCATACTAATCCAGATTTAATGGCCTTACTGGCCATGCTTACATTAAAAAAACAGGTTGGACCCAACCACATCAAGAGAAATTCTCTAATCAAATCCAAAAGTGTAGGCAAAAGCAAAAATTAATACGCTAGATACACTAATGGAATTCCAAAACAAAGCACTCCAACAAAATGAACCTATATTTTAAAATGGAGAGAGTTTACCAACTTCTAGTGATAATTGAACCTATATTGGAAAAGAAATATTGTTAGTTACAATAAGAAAATTAGTGTGGTATCAACAATAACAACAACAATAACAACAAAACTTTTTATCCCAAACAAGTTGTGGTAGGTTAGGAATGAAACCACATCAAGGTCAAAGAAATGAGAGCCTTGTAATAAAACCTACAAGTCTAAAACCCTAAGCTATACATCCTGTTATATGAACCGAGAGCTTAAAATACCGCCCCTAAACTTTCTTCTTATGTCATGGTTCTAGTACATGGATCGCTAACTTCCATACACTCCTATCCAAAGCTAATTATTTGAATACATTTCAATCTCTCAAATCTCTTTTAACTGTTTCCTCCCATGTCAGGTCTTGGTCAACTTCTGCCTCTTCTTACGTTTTTGGTATTACTTAAAATTTCACTATGTACCAGTGCCTCAAAAGGCATCCATTGGAGACGTTCAAACCATGTCATACTATGTTGGACAAGCTTATATTCAATTGGTGCTATCCTCATGTAACACCTCAGGCCACACTACCCTGGGATGCTACTAAACTACACTACAACTAACTGAATTACAAGGAAATCCAGCAACATTTTCTCTAAAAAGATAAAGACTACACGAAAGCATGATGACAAAACAAATAATAGGAGATATAAAGAATAACAGTTTAAGAACATATAACATCCTCCTAACAACATTTAACAAACTAGCTTAAATTGCTCAAATCTCACGAAAGCCAACCACAATTTTAGCAAAATTAATTTATAGTGCTCAACAACGAGAAAATAGAATGATAAGCAATCATCTATCTTATTACAGTAACTCATGGAGAAATGTGTATAGTGACATGCTGCTCTACCCCTTCCCAAACACGCTCAATGATCACCTAGAAGAAAGAAAACCTGGGGTGAGATAAAATCTTAGCAAGCAAACTATTTAACAAGTTAATTAAACTACAGATATTTAAGCATCAATTAACGTCTCGTGATGTAATGATAAAGCATTAACAATTAATTCTCAATAGCCTCATTCACATCCATAACAATAACTACTACCAACAACGGTAAAACATTAGCATTTAACCCTTATTAGCCTCATTCATATCCACAACCATAACCACTACCAACAGTAACCACAAAGAAACCACTCCATGCCACAAGTGACTCTCACGAGCCAATACCTCTTAAAATCTCAGAACAAGAATTATCCTCATGAAATGCATTTGTATGCAAATAATCCACTGAACTCTCACCTGGCAACGTAAGAGTGTGCATCGTACTATGACAATTACGATGTTGTACCGGTATGGTCGCGGCTAGGTGCAGCGACAAAACTTCAATGCAAATGACATGCATGATATGGCCACGAATGATTCATTAAGAAAATAACCACATGGACAATAGTGTGTATAATAAAGCATATATCACAATAAGGCATCTCGATTTAATGGTGGATTAATAACCAAATAATCAGTAATTATAGTGAACGTAGCAAAATTAACAAGTTAAACTGTAGCAACCCGCTACGTTTACTTGCCTCTACTGAACGGGCGAAGGGCTCAACAGGTCAGGAGTGAAGCCACCTATTCACAAGTCATCACTAAGCATAAAAATATAATATAATATTCACAACTGAAAGGTAAAGCGCCACTACACCTGAAACCCGTCAACTCCCTCTCAACTGCCATTCCAACGCTCAATTTACTGTGGCAGCATTGCTTGTCTTTTTTCTATGTTTTTATCCACTTAGCAAACTATTGTGGTTACAAGCCAGACAGTGAAATGTATATTGACAGAACTTGTGTATGAAGAAGAATAAGAAGCCTCGGCCCTTGGGATCTCCCCAGGGACCTTTATATAGTCTCCATACCTCCCTTTTTACAATTCTGCCCCCAATTATAGGGGTTGCCCTAGGATATACTTGTCTATTACATTCTCTACTGGGCCTTGTGAGCTTGCACTCTTTTTACTACCTCTACAATTCTCTGTGGGCATCTTGCTGGGCCTCTTGGCCATGTTGGGCCAAACGAGCTAAGGTGGAGGCCATCCCTTCAACAATAGTCTCTCGCGGTAGAAGGCTCCTCTCTAGGTGGGCTGATACCATGCTGTCAAACCTTTTGGTCTCCTCCGTCTATTCGGCCCTTCGTCCGACCAAGTCATGGTTCGGACTGCATAGGCTACTGAGAGCGCACCTTCGTGGTTTATGCACAAAACTTATGGTCTCCATGCTCCTTGAAAGTACTTCGCATAATGCTTTATAGGATATGTACAAAGTCTATGATTCCTGAGCTCCTTTAGATATCTTCTGTGAGGTGCACACGAAAGGCTTTTTGTCTCTGTGTGCTATTAACATTCTTCACGAAGTACCACGAAGTCCACGCTCTTCCTTGGGTTTACTCCCCAAAATGTACCGAGGCCCATGCATGCGAAGCCTTAGGACTTCTCCCAGGCTGTACGAAGCCCGTGGTTTTCGCGTTCCTTTTGATGTACTCCGCGAAGAGCACACGAGAGGCTCTTGGTAGTCAGGTGCTATGAACATACCATGCGCGAAAGCGGTAGGCTGAGGCCATGCCACCAGTCCTTTGCCCCTCTCTGTCCCTTCAGCTTCCCGTCAAGCAGGTTCATAGACCGAGCTGCACGAATTGCTTCAAGTGACTCACCTCCCTCGGCCACATGTCTGCGGTGCGTCGTGCATCGCTTGTCACTTCACGCGCTCCTGAGACATAGCCCTTGGGATCTCCTCCAGGGACCTTTATATAGTTGCCATACCTCCCTTTTTACAATTCTGCCCCCAATTATAGGGGTTGCCCTAGGACATACTTATCTATTACATTCTCTGCTGGGCCTTGTGAGTTTGCATTCTTTTTACTACCTATACAATTCTCTGTGGGCATCTTGCTGGGCCTCTTGGCCATGTTGGGCCGAATGAGCCAAGGTGGAGGCCATCCCTTCAACACAAACCATAGCAACAAATAGCATTTTTAAAATCTACAGAACAAAAACTACAACTTTCTCAAAGATACCATAATTTTATTCTATCATTAAAAGAGCATAATTCACAACAAAAAATAAAGGACAGAAACTACCTCTGAGTTCTGACCAGCAAGCTTCTATGGACCACCACCGACTGCACACTGCTCCTAAAATTATAAAATTTTACCAAAAGCTGTATTACAACACTATGTACAATTTTCATTATTATTAGATAATTTATAAAAATCATTAGGGCCTCTGAACCTGCCCATGATCAGAACTGAGTTCTAAATCCAACTTTGATAAGTAGACTTCCAACCTCTATTGCGTCCAAACCACTAGTCCAAAAATTCTGAAAAAAATACGAAAACTAGATCTCTGTATCCTCTACAACTTTTGTGTTCATGAGTTCCATGGAAAAATCTTCTTGTTTGCCTAAACCACCCGAGCAGACACACTGCCCAATCAAACTACACACAAAACACCGATTAAGCGCTAAACATCGGTTTTCCTTAGATGATCCATCTCTAACGATGATCCCAAAGCCTAAGATCGTTCTAAAACAGAGAACAAAAGGAGATTCCATACCTAGGTTGTCCATGCAAGAAAAACCTTTCCTCCTCCTTCCTTCTTCATCTCCTTCCTTCCCTTCTTCTTCCTCTTGTTTTCCAGTAGAGCAGTAGGGGAAAAGAAGGTGCAAGGGGTATGAGGCGTAGGGGGGCGGCCACAGGGGTGGGGTTGGCAGCCACAAGGAGTAGGAGGGGAAAAAGGGACGACTAGGGTTTAGGGGGGAAAGGGGGGCGACTGGACTTGATGGGCCGGCTTGGCCCAAGGTGACCGGCCTCCCTCTCTAGACAGCCCACAAAAAATTTTATTATTATTATTTTTTTAAACAATTTCACAGCCCACAACCGTCTTTCGCAATTCAATGAAAGAAAAAAGAAAATTCTGTGAATTCACTAAATAATTCCAGGAACGCCGAAACAACGTCTAGGGCATTACACCCCCACCTTATAACGTGTACATTATTACATATTCGATCCCTACCTTGTGTGACCACAGATCTATCACATCATCTCATTTCTGCTACATTCATTTTCTGTATATGTTATATTTTAGTCGCCCAACATTCCTCTCTATATAGCATCACAGGACTAATTGTCATCCTGTAGAACTTACGCTTTAATTTTTAAGGAACTTTTTTATCACATAGGACTCCCAATACTTGGTACCATTTTACCCACCGCGCTCTTATCTGTATCTCACATCTTTATCAATCTCGCCATCTCATTATAGCATTGATCTAAAATATCGAAAAGTGACCTTCCTAGGTACTACTTCTTCGTCTAAACTAACATCTCCATTATTTTCCCTAGCACTACTGAAATCACACCTTATACACTCAGTTTTAGTTACTAAGTCTAAAACCCTTCTATTCTAAGGTCTTCTTCTATCACTAGAGGATTCCAATTAACATCTATCATATTCTTATCAGTCAGTACTATATCATCAATGAAAAGTATACATCAAGAGATATCTCTTTGAATGTCCCGCGTGACCTCGTCCATCACTAAAGCAAAAATGTAATGGCTCAATGCTGACCCTTGGTATAGTATTATCTTATTAGGGAAGTCATTAGTATCACTATCACATGTTCTGACATTAGTCACAACATCTTCATTCACATCCATGATTAGGGTAATATATTTTGTTGAGAATTTTTTTCTTTGGAGCACACACCACATGATATTTTTTAGTATTTTGTCATAGGCTTTATCTAAGTCGATAAATACCATGTGAAGATTCTTCTTTTGCTCCCCTTTCCATCAACTATCGTGTCAAGAAAATCACCTCCGTGAATAGCCTCATGGGCATAAAACCAAATTGGTTTGTTGTTACGCTAGTTACTCTTCTTAAATGATGCTTAATCACTCACTCCCAATGCTTCATTGTGTGGCTCATAAGCTTAATTCCTTTATAATTAATACAACTTGGAATGTCTACTTTATTGTTAAAAATTGGTAATAATGTGCTCCCCCACCACTTGATAGGCATCTTATTCGACCAAAAATTATTATTGAACAAATTAGTTAGCCAAATGATTACCACTTTTTCTAGGCATTCCACACCTCCATAGGAATGTTATCAGGCCCCCAACATCTTACCCACTTTTTATCCTTTTTAAGGCATCTCTTACTTCTGACTTTTGAATTCTTCAAACATCGACCTATCAGTGTCGTTAAAAATATCATCCAATTCAATCATACTATCCTCATTATCTTGATTGAATAGTTCATCAAAATAATTTCTCTACCTATCCTTGATCTCATCGTCTTTCACCAAAAGTATATTCGTGTCATCTTTAATGCATTTTAACATGGTTAAAATCTGTCATCTTCCTTTATCAAAGTTTAGCCATCTTGTAGACATCCTTCTCACCCTCTTTTGTACTTAGCTTCTGGAAAATTTCCTCATAGGCCTTGCACTGTTCCTCACTCACCACATTCTTTATATTCTTTTTTGCTACTTCGTACTTCTGTACATTATCATTGCTCCTATCATGATGCATATGCTTGTAGCATGTCCTCTTCTCCTCGATAGCCTTTTGTACTTCCTCCTTTCACCACCAATTGTCTTTATATTCGTATCTTGCCCCTTGGGTCACTCTAAGCACCTCAGTAGCCACTTTCCTAATGCGAGTTGCCATCTCTATCCACATACTAGTCGCTTCTCTCACGTTCTATATCCCTTCCGCGATCATCCTCTCCTCAAATGCTTGTGATGACCTTAGCCTGCCGTATCCTAAAATAAAAGTCGGAGACTACCAACTTATATTGCTGGATAACACACTCTTCAAATATAATGTTACAGTATATGTAGACTCGTTTGTCCTCCCTCCTAACAAGGACAAAATTTATTTGGCTGAAATATTGACCACTACTAAAGGTAACTAAATGAGAATGTCTTTTTCTAAAAAAAGGTGTTAGCTATCATGAGATCATAGGTTACGACAAAGTTCAAGATATCTTTTCCCTTTTGGTTCCTATCACCATAACCAAAACCCCCATGCACCCTTTGAAAAAACCCACTAGTTGTACCGATATGACCATTGAAATTGTCTCCTAAGAAAAGTTTCTCACTATTAGGCACACTTCTAACCATGTCATCTAGATCTTCCCAAAATTGCCTCTTGGCGGTCTCATTTAGACCTACTTGTGGAGCATATGCACAACAATATTCAAAATCAAGTTACCAAATATTAGCTTGACTAAGATAATCCTATCCCACTATCTCCTCACGTCGATACTCTACTCTTGAGATATTTATCGATTATGATGCCCACTCCATTCTTGTTTGTTCTGTTCCAGTATATCATAACTTGAAGCCAATATACTCCACCTCCTTCATTTCTAACCCATCCATTTAGTATTTTAAACGCATAAGATATTTACATGTCTCCTAATCGCTGTGTCAACTAACTCTCTCTACTTACTTGGTAAAGATCTTACATTCCAACTACCCATATGAATCTTACTCTCCTCGGCTAGCTTCCTTGCCTCTCACACTCGTCGAGTAAAGTGTGAAGACCCTTACATATTTTTCATTACATTTGGGAGCCAACAAATTCAATACGGTATCAAGAGAGAAAAAATAAATACCCTTAATAGGACGAACCTAGCAGATATGGTGTTACAGAAGAACCATCCTTTTCACAAAGGACACGTTGGACGAAGTTGCTACCACATGTAGGGGTTCTTTTTAGCTTCTAAAATTTACCTTTTGACTTTTCCATAATAACTAGTTTTTAAATAAGGTATCTTTTTAAGATGGAGTTTACAAGTTAATTGTAGTATACTCATTTATACCGGCCAAAATGACATGCGAGTTTCTTTTACCTTGTACTTTATCTCATGAGCAATCTAAAAGCCATAAGCCACAGCCAAAAAGAACAAACCCGTATTAAGAAAAACAATCTAACCAAATAAAAAATCATGGGTAAGTAGAACATACAGCAGTATATACACCGTTACTTTTGATAACGGACTCGTGAAACAGCGAATCCTCACAAAATGAACCTATATCGTGTAATGGAGAGTCTAATTAATTTTTTTTATTTTACGTCATAATAATATAGGAAAAGAAACTTCATCAACTCGTATTAGCAAAGTCAGTGAAGTATCGAGAAAAAATGATCCTTAATATATAAGATTAACTTGGCAGATGTGGTCAAATTTGGTTACGGAAGTACCATCCTTTTCACAATGAAGATGCCATTTCACACCAAATCCCTTTCAGTTTTGTGCGCCCCCAGTTAAACTCTTCATTACACATCACGTTCGACAAGAAAGTCAAAAATGCTGAATTCCATGGCACCAGTGGTCTCTAGCAACTACAGTGCTAATGAAGATTTGACAAGAAAAGGTAGCTAGAGCGCAGTTTATTAACTTGGCAAACTTCAGAATACAATCCAAAATGGACCTTATCAGCTATGCCAGAACCACTAATAAGCAAAACCACAACTCATCTAGAAGCTGCCGAATCTTTCTCTTTTTGCTTTTAATTTTGTATAATCTTTTCATTTTCTGATGTCTCACAAGTAGACACTTGTTGCATCAAACTATGCGAAGAAAGAAGGTAATAGCTCCACTAGCCCATTATCTTTTGTTATCCCATAACCTTAGGGTCCTTCTTATCATGGAGTGCATGAATGGATATGTCAGCTGGATCCCAAGGATGACTTCTGGAATGGGAACTCACAAAAGTAGATATAACAAAGAATCATAAAAAGATGTCTAGCTCTATGTAAAAGTAAGATTGATGCCCTTACCTGCCTGACATGATCTCATGCCAACCATGCCTGGTCATCTCAGTGAGACATACCTAAATTCTGATAGGAGTGTACAAGTGTCATGAAACAATTGCAGGTACCTGTATTTCTGCAGGGAGCAGCTACATGCATGGATGAACTTCTGTTAAGAAATTGCATAGCAGAAACTCAAAGGTCGGGATTAAGGATTCGACTGTCAGTTAGTGTAACGATATCTTGTTCATATGCATGTTCATAAAAAATATCTTGTTCATATGCAGGGTCATTTCTTTTTGTATATAGAAGCTGTAGATTTTTTCATCACCATTCATGTACTAACAATTTTCACTTCATCAGAAATCTGACTCTCTCCAAAGACATCCTGGAACAGGAATCTGACTCTCTCCAAAGACACCACCTGAAGCAAGTGCTTCATCAGAAGCTTAACAATTTTTACTCTTAACAATGTGATTATGTGAGGAAAAAAATATAAAACCTATCTATGCTGGTGAAAGGTGAGGTATTCCAAGAATATCCTCCGACAGCAGGGGGACAAAATCATAACGCAGCCTCAGATCAGATGAACACTGTAATTAGTCAATCATAAAGGTGAGCAAAATGTAAGGACAAAAATCCTGAATTAAGATTAGATAAACGTTGTCTTTTAAGATGTGTCTTTGGAAGGTGTCATTCACGAATATTGCCCTCCTGAATCTAATTGACATGAAATATTCAAATGACAAATCAATAGCAATATATTTACAGGTAGGATGAAAGTGTTGCAGTATAGTTAACAATATAATTTTCAACATAAACAAACCTAAAAAATATGCTGTGCACAAATGATGTTCTGCTATTTTGTAAACATATATGCACAAAAGCAGATAATAGGTATCAGTTAAGTAATGGAGTTTGAAAACATTATTGTAATAATGTGTTATGGATTCTTAGATTGACAAAGCAATGGAATTAGGTAAAAGATAGCAAAATCTGGGCCCCATATGGATCAATAGTTTTGGAGATGGAACATAAATTGTAGGCAGAATCATTGACTTTTCATGACTTCACAGAAATTCGGAAGATAAATTATGCACCTTCAATGATTAAGAGGCTATAGGCAGTGGCCCAATATGTGCATTTCCAAGACTGAGGACAAAGTGTCATTGGCCAAACTGAAGTATGCATAGGCCAGGTTCACATTCAGTTTTTTTTTTAAAAAAAAATAGTTGACCATTGCCACGTATTTGAGGTTTGCCTACAGTTTGGGAGAGCCCTGCCCCTGAGCACTCAGTGGTTTGCCTACAATTACTATTTCACATAGCATCAATAAGAAAGTAAATCCTAGCAGCAGTTCTCCTGAACTTTGTTAACGTAAACCACAAGACACAAACTATTGTCTCAATGAACAGAGAGATTGGAAATATATAGCAATTGCACAGTTACACGCACCAACATGCTATAGCAACAAGATGAGGTATCAGTTTTGCAGCTTTTGCTGTTGCCATTGCTGCTTCTGTAAAATGGACTATAGTACTTGTATGCAAACCTAACGATATTATTGTCAGTTACAGATGGTTCAAAGGTTTGATCAAATATCCTTGGTTCCTAACCCTGTTGCCAATATTTGTCTATGCAAACTGTAATTTCTATTTGGTACATAAAAAAGAATGAGCTTCAATAAGCTCTGATGGCCAACAGGTGAACGGGGTCCAAAAACAAAGTTGTACATGAGGTGAATGTAGAGATATTCATAGTGATTGGCCAAGATATATCTTGCCAGTCCATTGCACAAGTGAGTGGCGGTTCCCTATAATCGAATTATTTGCTGGTGCAAGAAAAACCATTAAGCGCCACTAAGTGCAGAGGTTTTCTGCTGATCGTATCGACGTACATATTTCAAGCAAACACCAACAGCAAATGAGAGAAGCTGGACAGAAAACGCATACTATGATTTATGAGGATATAAAAAAATGAACGTAATCATTCCTTGCAGGTAAAGTACTAACTCAATTTGTATGTCATTCTGACAATGAATGATAACTCCCACAAAACTGTCCAACAGCCCTGGCTACATCAAGTCACAGCCAATTTAGGCCCTCAATTATTTCGGCTTGAGCTTCTAGCTTATTTTTTATTATTTCTGAATTTTGTCTTTTTTAGTTTTTTGGCTTTTTTGAGCTTTTTTACCGGTTCTTTTTTCTCATACTCGTTTGCATTATACATGATGGAATAATCTTTTTTTTCTATTTTTAGATTTTTTTAATTTTAATTATATCAAATAAGCCACCATCAGCTACAGTGCAAAATAAGCCAGTTACAGTGCAAGTTCCACCATAACCACCAATTTTCAGCTCAAATGAGTACCCTCTGAGCTAGCTACGCCATTTTGTTTCCACAAGTGTTGCTTATATTGGAAATAATTCTGCCGAATTCGTTTTAGAATCGAGTTCGAAACAGTTTAGAGATAGAACGTTGATGTTTCAAAGTCAAAATCTGTATTCGAGTAATAGTTAATATTTAACTTGTAAATTATGTATAAATAGTGAAGAAAACCAAAGAAAATGTGTAGAGATTTGAGCACCACGAAAGAGATTTGTGTTTATTCTATCGCTCAAGTGTTTTCGTATTGTCACCGTTAAACTTGAAGAGTAAGGGCAACGATCAGAAAGAAGACAAGATCATTCGATTATCATCGAACCGATCCGATTGAGCGAAGACGTTCGGACAAGTCCGAATGACATCAAGACATCAGGGCATTCGATCACCATCAGAAATACTCCACCACTTACATTTGCACAATCTACAAACTCAAATTTTCTAATCATTAAAGACACTCGAAGCGTTATGATTAGAGTCTGAGTCGTCTGGATCGTTGTATCTGAAGTGACGTCAATCGGACTAGTCCGATCGGCCACCTGAGTCTCTTCGGACCAATCTGAAGGGGTATTTTCCTTACAAAGAACAAATCGGAGCGTTTGTTTCTCATCAGCTAAAGTGATCATTCCTCAACAGCTTGAACCTTATAGTTATGTCAAAGTGTAGGCTCAAGACTTCATATGCGAACACCATATAAAATTGCCTACAGATATTGAGCAGAAGAAATATAAGAACGAAAAGAAATTTACAGGCTTGGAGGTTTGCATAGAAGTCCTCTGTGTTATTATCCTCTGAAAATGTTACATGCAATTTCAAGTAGACCATATTGCTATTGCCGAGTTTCGAATAAGTATACTGCATTATGGATAGCAGTAACTATGGCCTTGTCTTCTAACGAAGATTATAGGTGTCACTTCTATTTGGTACCTGATTTCAACCAAAGAATTTCGATTTTGTAAAGGTTGTTACGCAGGAGTACAACTGTTATGGCATCCAGAAGAAACACCAATACTAGCGAGTCCAACGGAAGCCGGTGGTCATAAAGCAGAGTTAAAGAGGTAACTCCTTTTGCCAATTCCAACTCATTCCACACTTGCAATTCCATAATCAGATTTCTTGTCATTTGAACTGATTTTATTTGAAAAATCTCACACAGGCAATGTTGCCAGCCCTTTTAGCCAGTGTTCACGACAAAACCAATTTCTGGAACTTCACTATCACTCAGATGGAATTGCATTTTTTTTAATTGTACACCCTAGTTCAGAATCTGCTGATCCTGACACAAACGTCGAGGGCGGCGGCGGGGGGCCAGATGTAATCGGGGAACTGGAAGCTAGGAGTTTGAGGCCGTTCGAATAGGCTTTTAGTTTTAATTTATAAATAGTAACAGTTTGTAGAGAAATTTACAGATAAAGATACTCGCGTGCGATTTTAATCGATATAAATAAAGTCAATGTAGTAAGTATTATAATCAACTAGTAGATTCTACTTTAAAAAGATACTTCATTTGAAAGATATATATACTATAAAAAAGTTATTTATCATAAAAAAGTAGTTTTTAGAGGTTAATATAAACAGAACGTGCTTCTCTGTGGGTTGTTTGGACAGGTTTGGTGTTGGAGGGAAGCATAGTTACCGTGGCCTTAGATTTTGGTTCTGGGCCTCCATAATGACCTGAGTAAAGTTGTGAAACGTGTTGTGCTGGCCCAACTACCTTTTCAGGATCACATGAAGAACACTAGCGTTTTCTTCTACGTATAGTTGCTCCGCCCTTCTCTTTTTTGGTAAGTCTCACGTCATATTTCTTTTAGGGAAAAAATCTATGAATACCCCTATAAGTCATCTACCTTTTTAATTTGCCCTCTATATCTTATTTTTGTTTAATTTGCCCTCTCATAAGTAAAGCTGGCTCGCAAATGCTACCTAAGTCATATGTTTCGCATTATTTTCTCGTAGTTTTTAATTATCTTTGGCACTTGTTTAAATGATTTTGGTATTTATTTAAATAATATCAATACTTTTTTTAATAACTTGAGTGATTTTGGTATTTGTAATACACGATATCAACACAGAAATATTAGTAATCAAATGGTGAATTACAAGTACTGAAATCACCGAAATAACTTAAATGAGTATTAACATCATTGAAACAAGTATTGACACAACTGAAACAAATATCAAAGATAATAAAAAATATGAGAAATAGTGCTAACATACGCCTGGGGGTTATTTACATACCAACTTAACTTATAGGGGCAAAGTAAATAATTAGATATGAGGGCAAATTTAAAAGTAGATGATTTATAGGGGTGTTTATAGATTTTACTCTTTCTTTTACTATACAGACTCATACGGATGATGACGGCATGGCCTTCATCGGAGATTGCACCAAGCTGAGTTGGGTACAAATAAATATCCTTTGATTTCTTTCCAACAAACAAAACTATAACCGAGGCGTAGGTCCTACACTACACATCTGTGGACTGTGGTGATCTTTGATAATCTACTTCATACTATCACAGTCATCGATAGCCGATAGGAGTGCAATTCAATCAGATTTGGTTGGATATTGCTCCTTCTATATCTTATTACATATTTTTTTTCTCAAATTTGAAGTTGAAGGCACATAGTATTAGATATGTATAAAAACATGAATAGTTTCGATCACGAATATAGATGAATCGAATGCGATAACAATATGTCTGGTGGACTGGTGAGTGCGAGTGGCGACTGAGGGTGTCTGAGGGACTATCACTGGAGAGGCCGACTTGCGGTTTGCTTGTTTGCCATTTGGGGGCTAGTAGTCTACGGCAGCTAGGAAAAGGAAAGGCATAGACGCATGGTGATGGTGGCATGGGACTAATGGGCTAGTGGGATAAGACTAATGGGCTGATTCATGAGTTAGCCTAATGGACAAGGCTGCTAGCCATCAGATATCTGAGGATAAATCCGACAAAATCATGAATAATTTCCGAATCCGATGAGTAGTGCTCTCCCGAATCCAGACTCTAAATCTAAAAAAAATACATGAGCTATCATCCCGAATCCACTCGGAATGATGTCGGTCAATCAGTTCGGAAGTATCGAACCCGATTGCACCATTCGTAGCCAATCATTTCGTAGTGACTACATAGTTGTTATATCAGCTCTACAATGCAAAAGTTGGGTAGTTATGAACTTTTTTTACAATGTGTTATTATTATAAACCATAGGATCTTTGTCCCCAAAAAAAAAAATGGGCCCAAAGCCTTGGGTTTGTTAAATCCATACACCGCCCATCCCCGTGCCCGCAACAGACAATGGCATCTATATTTCGTGGTGATTATTCATCTAGTTTAGTTGGTTTTTAAATATATTTTATCCGAATTACAAAACCTTGGTAAAATATCTAGGACCAACTTAGCTGAACTAAATCAAGGCTAATGCTCCATTTCGACTATGGAGAATTTTGTAGAAATTTCAGAGGCAAAACCCAAAACTAACTAGTTCTTGGGTTTTGTACACAAAATGTTGCAAATAATGTGCAAAAAAATAGGAACGAGAGATATAAATTTTTACATGAAAAATCTTTATGGGAAAGAAAAACACATGCACACAAAGATAAATCACTATAATAAGAAGAGATTACACTAGAGCGCTTGCTCTTTCTATGGGCTACTGGAGTGCATATATAAGGCGAGGAAACGAGTCCCACATGAAGAGGAACCCGAATAAAAGTCGGTTGTTACATATTGGCATCACGTTTGATACAACTTGCATATGGCACTAGCATACGTCATTCCACATTTAACACGAGGCGATGAAACGTGCTACACGAAAACGGTACGAATTCAGATCAACTTCAACAATCTCCATGTTGAGTCGAATTCTCTTCAATAGTCGAAATACGTTACAAACTCTTCCTATAAAATCAGCATATATACCTTGTGTGCCGAAAGTCCAAAGGACTAGTAAGTAATATCAACTAAGTCTAAGCAAAACTCAAACTTAGCGGTAGGAACTAGCTTTGTCAACATATCAGCTGGATTATTATGAGTATTTATCTAGCTAATTTTAATATCATCTTGAGTAATGACACCTCAAATATAGTGATACTTGATATCAATATGCCTTATCCTCTTATAAAATATTTGATCTTTTATAAGGCAAATAGTACTCTAACTATCATAAAATATTATAGTGCAAGATGTACTTTCACAAAGCTCAATAAATAAACTTCTTAGCAAAATGGCTTCTTTACAAACTTTAGAAATAGTTATATACTTAGCTTCTGTAGTAGACAAGATAATAGTAGTTTGCAAACTTACTTTTCAACTAACAGTACACTCTCCAACAAAGAACACATAACTAGTGAGAGATCTTCTTTATCTGAATCTCCAGTAAGATTAGAATTAACATAACCAACGAGTCAATCTTAGTCTTCTTAAACTATAAACAAGCATTAGATGTCCCTCATAAATATATGAAAATCTATTAAACTGCTTTTCAATACGCTTTTCTAGGATTAGCTATATATCTACTAACTACATAATGATTGAGATAAATCAGGGTAAAAATAAACTATGACATACATAAGCGAACCAAGTGCACTCGCATATGGAACTCTAGATATGTACTCAATTTCATCATTTGATTGTGAACATGACACTAAAGAAAGTCTGAAATGTATAGCTAAGAGAGTACTCATCGGTTTGACCTTATGCATGTTGAAACAATGAAGAACTTTATCAATATACCTTTTTGAATTAGGTATAATTTGTGAAACAGTCTATCTCTGATGATTTCCATACCAAGAATCTCTTTACTTCACTAAGATCTTTCATCTCAAATTCATTGTTTAATTGTGCTTTCAACTTTGAAATTTCAACCTTATCTTTTGTAGCAATCAACATATCATCAATGTATAGGAGTAAATAAATAGCTAAATCATTAATAGTCTTGGAATAAACACAACTATCATAATTAGATCTTTTCAAAAACCTAAGATATCATAAAGGAGTTAAATCTTTTTGTACCATTGTGTAGGTGACTGTTTCAAACTATAAAGAGATTTATTCAATTTGTAAGTAAAATTCTCCTTTTTTTGAAATGAAAAAAATCTTCCAATAGCTCCATATAGTCTTTTTCCAACTCCCCATGTACGAACACGGTTTTCACATCCAATTGTTCAAACTTGTAATAGTGCATAGCCATAATGCTGAGTAAAGTGCGAATAGAATAATGCTTTACAGTAGGAAAAAATATCTGTGAAATCAATACCTAAAATTTGGTTATATCCTTTGGAGACTAGCTTTGCTTTGTACCTAACCTCTTCAGTTGGTGAAACGCCTTCTTTCTTCTTGAAGATCCATTTGCAGTGAATAGACTTCTTCTTAATTGGTAATATGACCAGCTACCAAGTTCTATTTTTGTCAAGGGATTCTATTTTATTATACATGGTAGTCATCCATATTTTTGAATCACTAAAAGAGATTGTCTCTGAATAAAATAAAAGTTCTACAGTACCTTCAATTTCTTCTAATATATTTAAATAATAAACCACAACATTGACTTATTCAATCAATCTCTTAGGAGGTTGAATTGTTCCTCCTTTCTCTATCAGCTATAATAGAATGTTGTGTTGGTGGTGTAATAATAATAACTTTTGAAATATTTTCCTTGTGGACTTTTGGTGTAGATCCTGGATTAATAGCATGCTCCATCTGCACACTTGATTGCTTCTCAATGGAAACATCAATAGATGTTCGATCATACAATATAGCAGACTGATTAAAAGTAACACTTCTACTAATAGCCACCTTTATAGTTTCATGATTTCATAATTTATATCCTTTCGCACCAATTTTACAACCAATAAAAATGCACTTAACTATTCTAGGCTCTAATTTACCGTTGTTAACATGCATACGTCGAACAGCCAAATATTCTTAAGTTTGAATTATCTGCTGGAGAGCTAGATCATATCTTAATTGGAGTTTTCTTATTGAAAGCTAAATTGGGTAATTGATTAATCAAATAACAAGTAGCAGAAGTAGTTTCAACCCAATAACTTTTAGATAATCTAGAGATTGACAATATGCAACGTACCTTCTCCATAATGGTTCTATTCATGCGTTTGGCCACACAATTTTCTTGATGAGTGTCTAAGATGATATAATATCTCACAATATCTTCTGATCTGCATAAAGCTTCAAAATTTTCAGAACAGAACTCCAATCCATTGTTAGTACACAGCTTCTTGACATACTTGTCAGTTTGTATTTCAATCATAATCTTTCACTTCTTGAATGTTTTGAATACATCCGATTTGTGCTTGATGAAATATGCCTAAACCTTCTTAAGTAATCATCCATGATGGTTAACATGTAGCTTGCACCTCTATGTGACAGAATGTGAGATTCTTTCCACAAATCAGAGTGAATATATTCTAATATGCCTTTTGTAAAGTAAGTCATAGTATTGAATTTCACTTTCTTTTGCTTACTGAAGAAACAATATTCATAAAACTTCAACCTGTCAATGCTTTGACTATCAAGAAATCCTTGTTTGCATAATTTCATCATTCCAACTTTACTCATGCCTCAGACGCATATACCAAAAATTAGTAGTATCAGAACTAGATAATTTATTTGAGGCAACAGTAGCATTACTTAAAGTTGTAGTGCCTAACAGATGATATAACTTAGTAGCCTTTATATCACCCTTCATTGCAACAAGAGAACCTTTGGTGACCTTCAGAACTTCACCTCCACGTGAATATTTGTACCCTTTAGCATCAAGAGTACTGAACGATATAATATTTCTCTTCAAATTTAAAATATAACAAGCATGCAATAAAGTTTTAATGGTACCATCAAACATCTTGATCTGGATAGAACCAATGCCTACAACCTTGCATAGTATATTATCCCCCATCAATATGGATCCACATAGCGTAACTTCATAGGTAAAAAACCATTCGCGGTTTTGGCTTCATGATCGTTCTTCTTGTAAAACTTACATAACTTTCTGTTTCTGAATTTAGATCTATTTCTATATCTGCTGCTTCTCCCTTTGAAATTGTTGTTTGAACTCTTCTTGTATTGCTTACTACAGATAGGCAAACCTTCCACATGAATACTTGAATTTTCACCAGAAACTATAAGTTTCATCTTTTCTTTAGCATACAGGACTTCATAAACTTCATTGAAAGTAAGAGTATCGCGGCTATAGTCCCACATCGGTTGTGAGAAGAGAAAAGTCTAACTTATAAGTGTGAGGGAGACCTCACCCATTAGTTTAGGCTTTTGAGTGAACTGGTTGATGCATGTAACTCAACAATTAGCATCAGAGCTCAGGCGCCTAACATCCCCTTAGACTTCATAGTTGCAAAAGTACATAGCCGATGTGTGAGGGAGAGAATGTTGGGAATCTACATTGGTTATGGAAAGAAAAAAACACAATTTATAAGTGTAAGAGAGACCTCACATATTGGACTAGTCTTTTAAGGAGAGAGTCCAGTACCACTTATAAGGCTATTGCTTTAGGACTTGTATGTGGGAGCCCATAGACTTTGTTGTGTTCAGCCTGTTTGGACTTTAGGCTTAGGAGTAAACTCAGTTAGACTTACATATACGGTCAGGGTTTGATCTAGCACAAAATTATTGAAAGAGTCTTGTGTTCCAAAATGGGGCCTCATTTATTTAGTTTTTTAGTTAATAATTTATAAAAATAATTCCACAAAATATATTATTTACCTATACAATAATTACGTGGTTATGTTAATAGTGAAATACTCCCTCTATCCCAAAATGTAATATCCCAAAATGTTAGTCAATGTGGGTTTCGTGTGGTCAAGTTTTGACTATTAATATATTAAAGTATATAAATTAACTACATGAAAATAGTACCATTGGATTTCTTTTGCAAAATACTTTCATAATATATATGTTTTATTATTTTTGCTATTATATTATGATAATAAATTATAGTCAAAGTCTTGTATTGGAGACCGTAAAAAATAAAAAATAACCTACATTTTGAAATGGAGGTTGACTTACAAATACCATTGCAAAGGCCTAGAATTCCTAAAAATGCCATCTCAAAGGTCCAAAATTCCTAAAAATGCCATCACCATCCATTTTCCCGTTACCAAAGTGTGAATCGACCATTTTGCCCTCATCTCCGCCCTTCCTCTTCTCACCTTCCTACTGTCATTTCATCGAGCATTTGTTGTGCATGGGAGAAGGAAGTCTCGATCCCTCAACACTTGACCTCGATGTCGTCGTCTTTAAGTGCGTCTCATAGCGCTGCACCCGCTGGATGCCTCCCAAACTTTTCACTATCATCGGAGGCTGTCAGCGACCAGCTTGCCTGGGTGCTATGCACCATCAACGTTGCCATGCCAACTCTGACCACCTCCGCCAATCACCGCCCCCGTTCGTATCGCCCTGCTCCCCTAGAGCTTGTGCGTGCGTCAGTGGGACCCCTCCGGCACCGAAGTCGCCGCTGTCAAGCTTCCCTACCTCCATGCTATGCGCATGCGTTGAAGACGCCTGCTTCCTATCTGTCTATCTTTGCCTCATGCAACTGCTAGCAGCTACGTGAGCTAGACAATCTAGCTTCTTTGCCATGAGAGCAAGGTGTCAAAACATGCAAGGGAAACTCATTGTGCGAATCTAGGAACTGATTTGGAAAGAAAAAAATCTTGAAACTTGCGGACAACTGGCATGCGGCTAACACGAACAGGACAAGGTACGATTCCACAGCAGCCCGTGCTTTGCTCGACAGCGGTGAGCACGCACAGCGCGTCTTAGGCGAGGGCGTGTGTGGCGTGATTGGGTGTGTGATTTGGGTGATTGGCTGTGACGAGCAGCGCGTAGGCAGCATGGGGATAGGGTCATGAGGCTGTCTGCAAGGTGGGACGTGGGCACGAGGGCGCCACCGCCGACAGTGTGAAGGAACGAAGGGGAGAGAGAGAGATTAGAGTAGAGAAGAATAAGGCTACGGGGATAAAATTGCCATTTATGAGTTTTCTCTCACCTAAATAGAGGTTAACGAAGCTCATGGATGGAAAACCTAACGGCGATGTGGATTTCTAGAATTTTTTTTATCTTAGTGGTGGTATTTTGAAGTGAGGTCAAATTGGGATGGTATTTTCTAACTTTACGATGATTGAGATGGTGTAGAGCAAATTTACTCTTAAAGGAATATAACTATATTTATCAATTTGGCTCTTTCAGCTATATCGATTTTCTGAAAGTCCAAAATAACCGAATTTGATGGAAATTCCGCTCATTTAGGCTCGGCTAATTCGATTCGGTCATTGAAATGGTCATGCAGTGGTCGCATAGCAATGAACAGTTGCATTTCGTATTTTGCTGTACAGGCTGTGTACTTTATTACTTTTTGAGCAATATTTTCATGCTTTTCTCTCTAACAAGAGTAGTACTAATCTCAAAACAAATGAAGAGGTAAGTAACATCTATCTACCATTCATTATACTTTTAAAATTGTGTAAATCACTATTGAAAAAAGCATTGAAGCATCTCCCTTACTTTTTTCAGAGCATTGAAGCGATCTCTGTAGACTATCTGTGTATCTCCCCTTAACAAGAATATATCAGCTATATATTCTGCTGCATGATTGATCGCATCATTCAGAATCAGATAACGACCTACACAGATCTCCACTACCTCTGAATATTCCAGTGACGAAGTGATCGGTCAGTCATGCACTCTACACCATGACTAGTAAAGCAAAAAAGATCTGCAGCACCAACTGCATGGCACACCTGGCCTGACCTGACCATCACCTTGATCAGCAGCCAATGATGAGCCCCATAGTGCTTCATATCATCGGTGACATATCATGGGCTCACTGCTCACCTGTTTATTTATTGTCAGATGCATTCATGCATGGCTTTCTGCTACCTAATTCCTCTAAAATTAACAAACATGCCATGCAAAATCTTCTGCAGGATTGCATACAGCTATAGATACCATCTTCAGAGGACTCTACAAGCTAGCCAAAATGTTTCTCTCCTTTGCAGAGGGATAAGAGCTAATGCATGCTTGAAACCTGTGGTGATGATTTGGTATTTGGCTTTAGAGGCCTAGTATCTGTATGCCAAAGCTGATCATGCTCGGAAACCTTTAAGGGAAAGCATGGCCATATCCTAACCAACCAAATCAAATTTAAGATTGTATATGCATGCTTTCTATGATATGATCCTCAAATCCTGTGCATAACAAGATCTGATTAGAATAGCACTTGAGCAGATAAGAGTAGTCTCTTTGTGATAAGATTGGCTAATTCCAATACATGTAGTGATGTAGATCACCACAATTTAGTCCACAATGTTCTTGTCAATTGTAACAGAGAACTGTGATATAGTCACATCGAAACATTCAGCTCATTTGATGTCTTGCTAGTAAACCAATGCAACGATGTCACCAGAATTTTCCTTTTAGACCAACGTGACCAACAAGGATTTGTCACTGAAAAGTTTGTAGTACATTATTGCTCATTATGCCACGCTATAAACAAATATCCAGATATTCCTTTAAATCCTCGGCATGCCTCAGTCCAAAAATAGACGTCGTTTTAGCCAAGTGGTTTTGGTTTACAAATGTTTTGTTTTTTGTTTTCGAAGTAACTTCTACTGAATGTTGCTTATGCTGAGGGCATTTTTGTAATTTCTCAATTTAAGAAAAGAAGAAATAAAGGGTGGAGGCCACCTGTCAGTGGGTAGCCTCATGGGATAAGGCTGGAGACTTGGTCTCCAGACGGGGATGCACTCCTAATTCAGTTTTGGATCTGGGCCCTAGGGCTTCGGAGGGGGAGGGGGGCAGAGTGATCGGCGTTACGGCGCTGGCAGTTGATGGCCTCCATGCGCAGCTCCTTTCCCCTCCCATTTTCTTCCTTTAAAAGGAGGTCGGTTCTTCCTAGGTTAGCATGGAAAAAATTCAGTGAGCTCTTCCCGCATAACCTTCGTCTTCCTCTTTCTGATTGGCTTTGGGTCTGAATCTTTGGAGCTGCTGCTCCAGTGTATTGAATCTTTGGCAATTGGTGGAAGTTTGTGATTCCTGGTGCTCGGCGGCAAGGCACACTAGGCCAGTGCTCCTTGGTGTCCTTGTGTGGCTCCTCCTTCCCTCAACTTTGCTGGTTCCGGTATATTTCGATTGGCAAAGCAGTATTGTATCTCCGTCTACCACGCTCTTCTTTCGTGGCGGCATAGAGGGGCACTAGGTTTTCTGGGTCAGCACCTTCGGGTGTGCCTTGCCTAGTTTTTGTCGGTAATTTGCTTATTGCTGGCTTGGTTCACTTCTGGACGGCTTTGAGTGTCGTCTGATCTGTGAGTATTTCGGTTCTCAGATTGCAAACTTTGTGAGATATGCTAGTTCATTAATCTCTGATATATGCTCTAGTACTGGGAGACATTGTTTGCTAGTGGGCTCAGATCGCATGCTCTATGATGAAGTTTGTCTAAAACTGAAGTTGATCCATACAACTAATTTGATTTGAGCTCTACTTGTGGTGTTACTTCTATTCCATAGCACTTTGGGTTATTTTTTGGTCTATCAGAACAGTCATATAGATTTGTGATTACATCTTGAGCAATAGTTAACTTTCAGATTTTAGATTAATTTGCAAAATGTGTTACTCTTTTGTTAGTTCAAGTATCTGAAATTTCTATATCTGATCTTATTTATTTGTCGGTCAGAATATTGTTTGGTAGTCAATTTCTTGAATACTTCTGTTATACCAAAAATTTTGGAAGTGCTTAACATATGCATTATAAGTAACAGTTAAGTGTTGCATTTTTAGAGCTCAAATCATAATCATTAGTTGTCTTATAGATTGGTGAAGAGTATAGGCAAGCATTAAGAAGGCCAAGATCAAATCTTGAGCAACTCTGCTCTGACAAATCTAAAACTTGAGCATTATACTAGTTTTAGTGTTCTTTGATTCATGAGAATGCTTTACATACTCATTTCAGCAGTGATTATGTTTCAAACATTAATTATTTGCTCTTGTATAAATGACATGGTAAAATTACATGTTTATATCCAATTTCGATCGTTTATATACTACTGGAATTGTGCTTTGTTTATTCTTAATTATGCTGAATTAAATCTAAATATATGCTTATATCGCATTATTTACAACAATCCAGAAAATCTATTATTAAAGAAATGGCTTCATCGTCATATTAATTAGTTTTCTATTATTATACATATATTTGTGTTTTTTCCCTGTACATGGTCATATTAATTAGTTTTCTATTTCTATAGGTCTTGCATTTGCCATCCTTATCTTCTATCAGGAGAAAAACTGTGAGTGTGACATTCAAAAACACACTTTACAGATCAATGCCTTTCCCCCCATGGGAACCATTATCATGATAACCCTTTCCCAATCATCCGAGTGCTTTCTACCAAACCGTCTCAGCAGAAACAAAAATGAAGTGATGAAGATTCTAGCAAAAGAATTGTAGGTCCTTATCTACCAAAGATTGCAATACCATTTTGCTGTGCAAACAGCAAACTAGCAACTGTGCATATCCTTTTCTGTGATATATGTATTTTCTAAAGTTTGCGCATCACCCACCAAATGATTGAGGAATAAGAACCCAAAAACACCATAATTATATTATTCTGGTGGCCTCTACCTCTTGCTTTCCTCAGATCCAAATCTTTTACGGAATATTTGTAGCTGGGGAAAAGGTTTGTGCCCTTTCTTTCTATAGAAAGAATATATGTCTTGTAGGATATTTATTTCCTCAAATGGGGTAAAATAATCCAAAAGCTTCGCATCCATTTTTGAACTTTTTGGCAGTCGCTGCTCTAAACTTTTCCTTATAGCATATTAGGGTATCTTTAATAGTACCATCTCAGCTGTCTCTTAGTTATATTAAATAAGTAAAATGCTATGTAGAGAAGAGAGTGGGGAGAGATAATATGTTATCTCTTATACAAGAGATGACTTGAGCCTATAAACCAACACGAATAGTGAGAGGGTGTGAGACAGAAAGTTATGGTAAAAATAGTATAAAATATTTAGAGGAATGATTTACTATTGGAGATATTATCTCTAGTATTGTTTTTAGATAAGATAAAAGCTTTAAAGACAATCTGTAAGAGATAAACTATTATACAAGCCCTTACTTTTAAGTCAAGAACCATGATAAGTGCTAAACAATGTGTTTTTTTTTAAATTTGGAGCTGTTGTATGCATGATATCAGGCTCAGCTGGTTACAAATTATTCCTATATTACACCGGGGAGCACTGCCACATAGGTAGGTTTACAAAAAAAGCCCTCTAGATTTTGCAAAAATGCATACGGATCCTCGGTTTTTGTAGAAAGAGCCCTGTCACATCAGTTTTTGCCAAAAAATTTCTGCTTCTCCGAAATTACGTATGGGTCCTCAGTTTTTCATGTAGACCTTCCTTTTGCAGGATAACAACCCGTAGTTTCCCTAAAATTATGTATAAGTCCTTGGTTTTATGCGTAAAAAACCTTCTCTTTCTCTGGAAATATATACGGGTCATCGATTTTTCTAGAGAAGCCCTTCTTATGAATTATCGGCTCTTTTATTTCGGTTCACATAGTCGCTAGCGTGGTGTGGCGCCGCACTTCCACTGCTAGTTAAAAGTATGGTACAACAAAAACCGCAGGAATTGAATCTCACCTCCAATGCAATCCAACTGGAATTAAAAAATGATAAGGTATGATTCAATTTGATGACATAAAAATTTTAATAACTTCACGTACGTTCACTTGTGTGTCATGCCTATGAGATAGCCATAAGATTGAAACTTAAGATGATTTTAAATGCATGGGTTGAAATGGAAATTGTAACTGAGTCATGACGAGTAATTGACATAGAGTGAATTTTCCTCTCTTTTTTGGGGTTTGACGCACATTCTTATTTACAGTCAAATATAAAAAATCATTTTAGCAAAATTAATATATGGTCTACTTTCAGTTAAACTTTTGTAACCTTGTTTTACTTTCGTATAGATATGTACTTTCTTAGTTTTCAATATAGCTAACACATTTTAATCAAAAATTTTCTTCATAAATACTTGAGGTTTTCCTATTTTCTAGGTACACTTTCTTGAATTGCTCCTACTAACTCTAGTCATCTTCCTCCACATTATCACAAGTATGTGCTTGTGGTATTATTAGAGGATATTATTTTCTTACATCTATGCAAAGCATGAGTACCTTAGTATGCCTGATTACTACATGACCAAATCAATCGTGATTGGTATGTATAGCTGGGCATGCTAATTCACTAGAGCTAGGGTAAATCCATCGTGGTGTACTTTGGTCTCATCTATTTGCTTCGTGCTTGGAGTAAATTTCCATGAGTGAGCCAACCGTTTGTACTCCAACTAGTAAAGCATCTAGATTAATTGCTCCGATAATGACCAAAATTCAAATCCCACCACCCTAATTTTAAAGGTGGTTTGGGTGTCTTTCTTGAATAGAGGGGTTCATGAACTTGTTGACCAACTCTCCTTGTATTTTTTTTAAAAAAAAACGCAACTGATGTCTGCTTTCTATTCACAAATCTAACACTTTTCTTTTGCCTCAAGATTGTTGTGCGGTTTCATTTTCATGACAAAGCGATCATCCAAACAAGACTACAAGAGTAGGCATAATAGTACCATAATGATCAACAATAATGTTTAATTTTGGAGAACTTTTCCCAAGCGCTAGGTGTTAATGTCCAAGTTGCCGATCTTACGAAATAATATGAGAAAATAGCTAAAATCCTTGAAAAAGAACATGGATGCTCTTTATTGCTATGAACTGGTTATATGGTGCCTTTAATAAGGCATGAGACTAGCCCTAATTACACTGAATTGAATGAGAATGAATTCGTAGTCAAATGTCCTTGATTGTCATTCATCTTCCAGCCTTAAATACCAACGATGAGATATCAATTATCCATTGGGGAAGATGCCTTATGAAACCAGCGCGTTTGGTCGAGAATGTAGTTATTGTCTAGAGAAAGAACGCCTGATCATCAGTTGTTGTCAGTAGGAGACGAACGTGGGCAACAATCGCCGGGTGGGAAGGGAGGAAAGAGAGGGAGAACGAGGCCAGGTGGGCCGAGAGAAGAAGAGCTAGGGGGAAAGAAGGCCAGGAGAGGATGGGCTAGCCCAAGAATTTTGAGGAGTTTCTGAATTTCGGGCTAGCCCAAGAATTTTGAGGAGTTTCTGAATTTCTGAATTCAAGTCTTAAATATGCAATTAGGTTTTGCATTTGAAACCTTGGTTCAAATTTTGGATTCAAAATTTGAATTTCAAAATTGTGGAGTTCCGAGAGGAAACTCTGAACTTCCGATTTTGAATATTTGGATATCAAATTAGATGGGAAAGATTTTAATATTAACTTTTGGTTTCAAATTCTAGTATAGGTTTTGAATTTCCATATTCTAGTTTTGAAATTGAATATTTGGTCTTAGTAGATTCAGAATTTTTTTCTGATTTGATTTTTATTATTTGAAATTTTAGCAAGGAACCGAATAAAGAATCTTGAATAAACACCAAAAAATTTTAAGTCATACCAGAATTCAATGAAAAGGTTTTAAATTTTGGCAAATACAATACTCCCATATTTTTATGATGTTACAGTTGTTCTCCCAATCAGCGCTCCGACCTCTCCATCAAGTGCACAACTTCCAAGAGTGAAGCCCCCTCCGAGGTAGTCTTCTACTGTAACTCTAAAAGTTTTTCTTATAAGCCTACCCCTTCCCTTATAAGGACAAAGAAAATGCATAGATGGGAATATATTTCTTAGATGAAGGACTTCATCGTCGAGCTCACTTCAATCAGTGACCAGCAAAAGCGAGGAAGGAGCTGCTGATTGGAGCATTACGATGGCAGAAGCAAGTTCGGCAGTCGTGGGCTCTAGAGCAGTTGTGACCGACCAGACTGAAGCTCTGGTGGTTGTCCCTCAAGCACCGGAGAAAACAACCACTCTGGAGTCGAGGAAGTTTCACCCTCCAAGCAGGTGGTTGGAGAAGTTGCTTTCGACTGCCCCATAGAGGATCCGGCTAAGGGTAAGCCTATTTAGTTAGAGGACTCAAAGGGTCTAACCAGCCCTACCATTGCAAAACTGGTGAAGTCAGTTGGTAAGAAGAAAATGAAAGCAAGCGCTCTGTATTATGCTCCAAGATGTTTAACTTTAAAATAAGAAGATTAGGTATGTACTAGTAAAAAATTAATGTAAATTCATACCTTTGGATTTTTTGTTATTCTAAAGTTCTTACTTCTTTCTTTGTTATTCTTTCTTCGTAACGCCTTTAATATTCCGATCAGTCCTAATCTGAGTACTCCTCATGAGGAAACTCCCAAGGAAGGAGCGGTCGAGGCAACTCTTCTACTGCTCAAAAATCTATGGTGGCTCTGGTCCCGTCTAAGGATGTGGAGGCAGAAGAGAAATCTTGGCAAGATCTGAGTACTTCTGGGAAGCAAGTGGTCGAAGAGGAGGAACACATATGCTTCCTCCTTTCCTTGGAGGACCCAAGGTGGAGAGTTCTAATCTGATCAGGAAATCTCCACACCCAAGGGACATCCTTGACCAGCTCTGAATCTTTAACAATGAAAGACTCGAGGAGCTTTAGTGAAGGAAAATCTACAAGTGTCAATTGAGGACAAGCCCCGAGGTGATGTACTCTACATACACTGATAAAGTGACCAGGTAAGTTCCCATGGCCACTTTAGGATGCATCTTTGGAGTTTTTTTCCTCAAACTTTCCTAATTTTCTTCTATCCTTTTTGCTTTTTTAGCACATGGTGGAGAGCGTCGCTATGGTCAGAGAATTGACCAGGCAAATATTAGCTCTAGAAGAAGAGAAGATTACCCTTCGTCAAGAGACTAACAAATAGTAAGGATTTTTCCCTTTCTATTTCAGTCGTGAAATATTTTTTTCCTTCTTGTAGTCATTTTATCATCCTTCTCAATTGAGGAGTACCGTCAAGGTGCTCAAGGAGACCCTTAAGAAGGAAAGGGCAATGTTCGAGTCAACATTATAACCAAAAATGAACAACTCCTCATGACTCTTGAGGAAAAAGGTCTTCAATTAAGAAGTAAGTATCCTCATAAAACTTCTTGTGCTGCTTTGTAATCTTAACGTTTTCTTAGTTCTTCCCTTGTCGTGGTCGACAAAATTAGAAGACTTTGAAAAAGAAGTTAAGATGTCATTGTAAAGCTTGAGAAGATGTATAAGGCTAAAGACCGGTCGATCGAAAGTTGGTCGACCAGGTTCAACGGTAACATCTCCAAGCATAAGGAAGCAATGGAAACATATGAGAAGAAGAACCAAGATAACTAATCGCTAATCCGACCAGTTTACTATACCTATGATTTATTTTGTCTAACTTTGAGCTACTTGTGTAGAGCAAGCCCTAAAGTTGAAAAGACTACAGAAAGCTCTTGGTTTTAAAGAGGATAAGGAGAAGGAGCTTGAAAGAAGCCTTCAAGAGAAGATCCTTGTCTTCAACAAGATGTTTGTCGACATGGGGGCTGAATTATTTGAATCTCTTCAAGGGAGCAGGCTGAGAAGGTAACTGTCTTGGTAGACAACTCAAAACCCTTCAAGGCCTACTCACTACTTTTTGGAGCAACCACAAGAAGATGATGAGAGATGCCATGGCTGATGGAGTTAACTTTGTGCTAGCAAAGTTTAAAGCTTCCAACCCATCACTTAACCTCCAAGTACTCGACACAGATTTCAAATGCTCGGAGGAGCATATAGCCAAGTTCTTCGAGGAGGCGAAACCCTTCAAAAATAAGGATACTGGGGAGATGAAGGTCAGGTCTCCATCGACCAACGACCAGTCTAGTGGCACCGATGAGTAGATGTAATATGTAAAATTCCTATGTAAAAACTTAGCTTTGTCATCATTAAAGTTTATGTCAATTTCCTGATTCATTGAGTACTCACATATTTTCCTAGCCCGACTACTTGTTTAGTAGTAATATTTCCTAAGAAAGTAGAAGATCAAGAATTAAAGAGTAGTTTGCTCCTACCAATTGATTGCGTACATGTTGATTATGTTGTAGAAAGGATCAAGTTGTCACTAGAAAATCACATTGGATAGAGTCAGTAGATGAATTTGACTAGCCTCAGATACAATTTCCATAATCAAAATACATAGTCTAGTGTGAGTTCAAAAAATTTTATGACATGAAACTTGTCGTTAATATGAATGATAAGAAATTATGCAAGAATGTATGAAAAAAGATGAGTGCTTTTATTTGTATACTTTATGCAAACTGGTAATAAAAGTACTAAGAACTGAAGACATGAATAATACTTTTCAAAATATATTCGTTCTTGAGTTTCGACTGGTACCAAAGATCGTAGGAAAAATGGCTGTTGCTAGGAAACGTCTTCCAGTGGGCAAGACAACATGCAGAGAGGAGAGATTTTGATTAGGAGGTTTCTGTCTCTTGCCCAGGTTTAAATAAGAGAAGAACAGAATGTCGAAGTGAGAAAGAAAGCCTTCAAGCCCCCCGAGCATGTAGGTAACTATATTAGTTGTCTATGTGATTCTTCTTTTACTTGTATTTCTTTGAAGAACTGTGCAGATTATCATAAGAACCATCTTTGTAAAGGTTTTGATAAGAATCTGCATGGCGTTTGACCATATCAAAGCCAATAGTAAAAGATATCCCTTAGAAGGGATTCATAGGAAAATATATCTCTCTGGCTAACTCTAACAACAATAGTATGTGACCAAACTTAGGATAATGAAATACAAAATAAAAATACCCATTTGAAAAGAAAGAAATGCAACTCTATTGAAATATTAAAATGAAAAGTACATCAACTTTATTGAAATATTGAAATGAAAAGTACATTACACATAGAACTTATACACTTGATTAATGTTCCAAGAATTAGATAGAACATGCCTATCAAATAGTGCCAGTCATACCGAGCCTGGTTTGGTGACTTCAACCACAGTGTATAGACCTTCCTATTAGGCAAAAGTTTGTTGCAATTTGTCTGGGTCTGAAATTTTTCTAAGAACTAGATTACCTACAACTACGTTGCACCCTATGATTGTGGTACTTTTGCATGGCTTGTTAGTAGACCATTGATTGTATCAAGTCTGTGTTTTGTCATTCTTCAAGGAAATTGATGTCATCAATTCATTGTTCTGTTTGATTTTTATCATTATAATGATCGGTTCTAGTAGAGCCAATCTTTAATTCTGAAGGAAGCATGGCTTTAGCATCGTAAACTAGGAAGAAAGGTGTTTTACCATTTGCATGGCTGGTCATGGTCTGAATGGCCCATAATACAGAGAAAAGTTCTTGAACCCAAGTTTCTGACTATTCTATTAACTAGTCGAATTCTCGATGTTTGATCTCTTATATCAGTATGCCATTGGCTTGCTCTATTGCCCTATTACTTTGTGGATGAGCCATTGAGGCATAACATAACTTGATACCTAGATCCTCGCATAAATCCTAAAAATCTCTGCTCGAGAACTGGGTATTGTTATCTATGATTATATGACTGGGAGCATAAAATCGTGTAATCATGTTTTTTTGTAATGAATTTCTTGGCAGCTTCAGTTGTTATAGTAACAACTGGCTTAGCTTCTATGCACTTTGTGAATGTATCAATCATGACAAAAATGAATTTAAAGCCCTGGATGCTCTTGAGAAAGGTCTTAGAATGTAATTCCTAGGTTGTAAAAGGTTAAGAAAGAGATATTATTTGCAAAGCTTGTGCAGGTTGATGCATTTGTCAACTATAAAACTAACATTGTACACACATTGTCACAAGGTCTTTTGCATCATGAAGGGCAGTTGGCCAGTAGTATACTTATTAGAAGGCTTTACTGACCAGAGTTATGTAGGAATAATGTTCTCCATAGACTCCTCCATGTATATTGGATAGTAATTTCAAACCATCTTTTTGAGATATACATATTATCAACACTTTGTGAGTTCCCTGTTTGTAAAGGGTACATTCAATCAGAGTTTATAATTTGGATTTTTGAGCTGCACGATCAGCCTCTACGTCATCTTCAGGAAGTGTGCCATGCTGAAGATATTCATATATTAATGTGATCCAATCATTACTAGGTCTGATCTGTATGACATCCTGTGGAGCGTCTTCGGAATGCTGACTACCGAGGGTTTGTCTAGTTGCTCGAGAAAAACTCCGAGCAAGGCAGATGATCTTGAGGAAGCCATCTGTGCCATCTGGTTTACCAGAAAGTTTTCTTTCTAGGAATATGGTGGATCTTGAAACCGGAGAAATGCCCTTCAAGTCTCCTTACTTTCGTGAGATAAGATGACATCATAGTACTGGAGCATTGATACTCTTTTCCTACTTGATTTTCTACTAGTTGAGAATTGCTTTTCACTAGTAGTCTGTGAATCCCGAATGCTTTGGCTACTTGAAGTCCTGCTAGTAAACCTTCAAATTCTACCATATTATATGTAGAGGGAAAGTTTAGTTGAGTGGCATATTCTATGTTTACTCCAGTAGAAGATACCAGGACTACTTCAGCCCTCGAGCCCTTTAATGTCAAGAAACCATCAAAATACATAGTCCACTCTTCATGGTGTTTGTACTCGGGCCTTTAGGTAGGTTCAGAGTTTGTCCACTCGGTAATGAATTCTGTAAAACCTGGGACTTAGCTATTGTTCATGGAATGAAATGGAGATCGTACTCCCTAAATTTGGCCACCCATTTTGCTATATATCCTGATGATTTTTCTATTTTAGAGAACTTGACCTAGAGAGTATCTAGTTGGGATGACCACTTTGTGGATTTAGAAGTAATACCTTAGTTTCTTTGAAGTCATAAGGAGGGCATATAACAACTTTTGTATCTCTGAATATCGCTCCTTAGGACCACGTAAGACTTTGCTTACAAAATCTACTGGTTGTTGAATATTATCATGCTCAACAACCAGTACGACACTAATTGCATGTAGTGTTATAGCCAGATATAAAAGCAAGGTTTCCTCTGGTCTTAGAGAGACTAAGGCTAGTGCACTCGTAAGGTGCCTTTTAAATTCTTCAAATGCATCATTTGCTTGTTTAGTCTATTCAAAACTTTTGTGTTTTTAAAGAAGCTTAAAGAAAGGCAATTCTTATTCTTCCAACTATGCTATGAAATGACTTAGCACTGCCATACAGCCAGCTAGTTTTTAGACTTTTTCTTTGTAGTCAGAGGGCATATCTGCTCGAACCGCTATTTTTTTCGTATTTGCTTCAACTCCGCTAGCTGAAACTAAGAGTCTAAGAAGCTTTCCAGAGAAAACTTTGAATATGCATTTCTCCATATTTAATTTAAGGTTATGTCTTTTTAAGTTAGTAAAAGTTTCTTGTAGATCGGAGATATAATCTTCGATGTTCATACTTTTCATGACCAAGTCATCAACATAAGCTTCCAAGTTATGACCAGTCCAAGGACTAAAGGTTTTTTGCATTAACCTTTGAAAAGTAGCACCAGCATTTTTGAGACCAAACGGCATTTTGATGTAACAAATAGTTCCACATGGTGTGATGAAGGAAGTATTCTCTTTATCCTCTTTGCTCATACTAATCTAGTGGTACCTTGAATATGTATCTAAAAAGCTTAATAACTCAACACTTAGAAGTAGAGTTAACAAACTGATCGATACGTGGAAGGGGAAAATCATCATTCGAATAAGCTTTATTAAGATCTGAGAAATTGATACACATTTCTCATTTCCCATTACTTTTTCTAACCATTACAGGATTGGTGAGCCACTCTGGGTGGTCAACTTCATGAATAAATCTAGCCTTGAGAAGCTTATCAATCTCCGACTGGATTGCCTCCTTCTGGTCGGGTGCAAAATGCATTAGCTTTCGTTTGACCAGCTTTTTCTTAGGCCAGAGCACTAGCATGTACCCGATCACCTTCTTGTGGACTCCAGGCATGTCAGATGCCTACCAGTCGAATACATATGAGTTTGCTCAAAGGAAGGAAACGAGTGACTCTTCCTATTTCAGGTCAAGTCTTGCCTCGGCCAGTATCATCTGGAAGGTGGCACTAGTATTTTCGAGTCCAAACGATGCTTTGATATTTTTTGGAGAATCATCCTTGTCGAGTGAAACTTCCTTGATCTGGTCGGAGGGTTTTGGGGACACCATTGGTCTTGAGTGCTTGGCCTATGTAGAAGGTAGGTAAGCATTTCTGGTCAGAAGTTCATCGACCAGTTCTAAGAATTTACGATCATATACATATGCCATCTTTCTATCCCCTCCAACCATTATGACCCCTTTTGGTCCTAGCATTTCCATACTCTAATAATCGTAATGCATGGTTATTAGGAATTTTACCAATGTCGATCGACCAAGAATCCCATTGTATGTGATCTCAAAGTATATCACATCAAATGAGATTATTTTGTTCAGAAGTTATCTAAACTTCCGAATGCAATTGATAGGGAAATTTGCCCTATCAGTTTGGTAGTAGATCCCGAGACTATCCTGAGAAAGGCATACTTCACAAGTTTGCATTTCTTGTAAAACTCAAATAAATAAAATGTTGAGAGGACTATCACCATCTACTAAAATTGGATTGTCTTTGCAATTATTTATGGTAGGTTCTATGATAATAGAAAACCTAACTGTCTGAGTTGAAGGAACCACTAAAGATCATGGCGATGGTGTGTTGTGGCTCCTGATAGTCCATCTCTTCATTGCCATACATGTCCTTCTTGGAGATTGGTTTTCCAACATCCTGAATAGAAGGGAAAGGATCTTTACCTGAATAATAGTCTTCTAACTTTTTTTGCCAAGCGCGACAACTGCACAGGTCATGCCCTACTGCTTGATAAAGTGGACACCACTTCTTATTCTTTTTGGATTTGTTGGTCAGAGGCTTTGCCTTGTTGTTGTTTTGGTGAACTTCTCTGGAATCACATGAACCTCCTTAGCATTGGGTCTGAGATTCTTCTTACCTTTGGAAGATTTCTTGAGCTTCTTCTCTTTCATATCCAAACTGGGTTAAGGAATTTTCTCTACTCAGTCAATTGCCTTGTTCTATTTAACCACCTTGCTAGCAGCTGCGCACTTGTCAGCTATGTTGAATAACTCGACGATCCTTCTTGGAGGGTTAATTGCAATGTACTCTATAAACTGTCGATTCCTTAACCCATTTTTCAAAGCCTGAATAACAGAAAAATCTGCAACCTCTAGAATAGAATTATGAACCTGTCTGAACCTCTTGATATACTATCGGAGAGTCTTATTTGGTTCTTTCTAGATTTGGTGGAGGTCATCTTCTTTCTTGGGCAGTACAATGTCCCTTGAAAGTTTGTGATCAACATATCACAAAGCTGCTCCCATGTGTAGATTGATACAGCCAATTGGTGAAGCAACCAAGATCAGGTAGATCATTCGAGGACTATGAGAAAGTAGTTTTCTATCACATTATCATCACCGCCAGCAACCCTAATGGAGGTAGTATAAATCTGAAGAAATTCTAATGGGTTTTGAGTTACATTGAATTTCTCTAGATTTACTAGTTGGAACCTATCTAGCCAGCGTACTGCTTGAAAGCCTGCTGAGAAAGCCTGATAACCTGTGATCAAGTCATGGCGCGTTCTTTGGAAAGGATTCGGATTGTAGTCGGTTGAAGAATGATTCCTTCAGTAGTCGTACTGAGGAACTGATACTCCGATCTGGTTGTGGACGCTTACATGGTGTCTCAAACTAGCTGCTTGGTTCAGGTGATGTCGCAGATCACTCAATCCGAGTGTTCGCTCCTTATGACGAGGGAGAGGAATTGCTTCATGGAAGAGTTGTCTTCCCTCGCACCTTCCTTGTCCGAATCTTTGAGGGTATCTTGCGTCGATCATCTGATTATTTCTTGTCCGACCATGTTGGCTTCTGCTTATGGAGGAATGCTCAGACAAAGTCAGAGTATCACTCTACGAGTTACTTTGTCCCCTCTACATCTCTATGCGCTATATGGTCTGCTGGAGGATTTTTAACACTTGTCCTGCAACCTGAGCATATCCTATAGTTTCTACTAGAATAGGATCTAGGTTGTTTAAAATATCATGAACCCATTGCAAGTTCTAGATGTTTACTCTAGGCCTTGGAAGATTCCTATTTGTGGAGGGGGTATGATGACTTGAGTGCCTCTTTGAGCCCCCAGCATGTGCCACTTGACTCGTCAGGGGAGGTGGGGTAGAAGCAGGTGGATTAGTCGATCGATGTCTACCAGCTCCATTACCTCTGTCGTCTAGGGGTGATGTAGGAGTGTTTGCACTATTTTAACTAGCAGGTCTTGGCGGATCCAATCGTGAAGAATCGAGCATGGCATCTTGATCAGTACCACCGATTGCATTAACTTCATGCCTCGAACGTGAATCTCCCAACGAATTCCCGTCGAAACTAAGAGAGAGCCTTAAACTGCTTTGGTAAGTAACCTCCACGATGAGGGAATGATTGGAAATTAGCACCTATAATGGGCTTTGTGGTGGACTCAGTCTGATCTGGTGGATTGCTAATCGGATACTGAGTGTTATCATCTTCACTCGGCTTTCTTCCAGTGGTAACTTTATTGACACATCAATCAGGTGTCGGTTGGCTCCCGGAATACGTAGGAGCCATCGGTGAATAGCAGTTGCCTATGATTGTATCGAGAGTACCCTGACCCTCAGATCGTGACATCAAGCTTTTGTCATTGTTTTTGCTGGTCAGAAGCACTGAGCTTGCTGAGGCATTTGGGTATTCTGATTTGGTCAGAGCAACTGATTTCCCTAGGAGTGTTGCAGATGGGGGAACAAATCTTCTTCCATTTGGTCAATCCCACTGGTCTCAGCAAGCGGTGAGCCTGAAATAGAAGAGGATGTTGATAATGCATCATATTCTATAGTGCGGATGCATGCATCTATATCGAGGTTGGTATTGTTTACCAAGTATAAACAGTTTTCTTTGTCCCAAGTCTCTGGCATGATCGCATGAGCGATGACAACAGGGAACACAGAAGGATGAGGATTGCTGAACGAAGAAGAATTTCAAGGATCTAGTGCCTTCTTCCACACGGACGACGCCAACTGTCGACAATCAAGTTGCCGATATTACTAAATAATAAGAAAAATGGCTAAAATCCTTGAGAAAGAATAGGAATGCTCTTTATTGCTATCAGTTGGTTACAATGTGCCTTTAATAAGGCGTGAGACTAACTCTAATTACACTGAATTGAATAAGAATAAATTCGTGATCTAATGTCCTTAATGAATTCGTGATCTAATGTCCTTGATTGTACTTCATCTTTTAGCCTTAAATTCCAACAATGTCAATTGTCCCTTAGGGAAGACGACTTATGGAACCAAGTCTAGTCGGGGAGGTAGTTATTGTCAGAGAGAGAACGACTGATCATCGGTTGTCATCAATAGAAGAATGTGGACAACAACAATCGCATGGTAGTTATTGTCATAGACTAAAGGCCAAAACGTCGTGCTGTTTGGAGTGGATAAGGCACCTGTTTTATCTACTGCACGGAAAAAATATCTTAGAATCGGGTTCAGGTACCCATTCATAGATTCTCTGAGTGGTCATCTAGTCAGGTAACACGCACAGTATATCTTTGACCAGTGTACATGAGGAGTAACCCTTGGGGTTTACGACTACAGGCCCCTTGGCCTTAACTAAATATTAAAGTTGTATTTAGAAATTTATTTAATTGTCATCATTATGTTTTGAGCACATCACATGCATGTACTAGGGGGCTTCAAAAGATAGATTTTTTTGTTTCCACTTTCGAGAAACACGGATCTTCCAAAATAAGTAAATTGTGCAAAGACAGGGACTGGACTTGGTCAGCATCCTAGTATATAGCATGGACGATTAGGAAGGAAAGGAATACCTGAGTTTTTCACAAACAAGACTTTTTGCATTTCATACATTCTTCTGATCATGAAAGACTAATGTGCTCGCTGGCGAGCGGTCGCCCGGGTCGAAAATGGATCTGATGCTAACCATTTAAATGGTTGTAGGTTGTCGTTTTTGGTACAGTGTAATAGCCGTTTAGTGCTTCGGTTTTGCTATTCCATAGTGGACTGAAATTTTTTTATCTTTCAGTCGTCTAAAGTTGTACCCTCTTTCCTTCTACAAAAAAAAATTTCCCTTCAAAATAATAAACCATTGAAGAATACTTATTTAATAAATAAAAAAAGTGACTGAGAATAAAAAGAAAATCAGTCACATATACAAAAGACACCTCCTTAGTGTTTTCCTTTCTTTGTGTCAGTTGATTTCTCTTCTTCAAACAAAGACTGGAAGTCCTCGCGGGTGTTCTTGGAAAAGAATTAAGCAAGCTGCAAACACTCATAAACATGGTACAAAATACCTTTTTTTAGTTTAAATCAAACATTTCGACACTGCGCATCCACATAAATATATATATATATGTGGTACATACTAAAACCCTACTAATTAAAATCCCATGCCCACACTGTTCATGCACTTAAATCCACCTAGCTCAAGCTCAATTGTCTGAGCATAGCGTAGATTATAGACAAAACCATGCAAATAAAAATGTACAAATCTCTCGATCTCCAAACGCAAATCAAGCAAAGTGATATCGTAATTCATGCAACCGTAAATAACCATTACTTGTACTTCACCACCTTGGTTTGGCCTTACACACCAGCGGCTTCTCCATCTCCAGCGACATGTTCAGGCGCTCCGACAAGTCGACGCTGCCGCCATCCGCCGGTGCCCACTCGAACCGGTGCAGCAGCTGCGCGAGCCATAGGTGGACGGTTGCGAGAGCGAGTGCCTTGCCGGGGCAGACGCGCCGCCCCGCCCCGAACGGCGCGAGCCGGAGGTCGCTCCCGAGCACGCTCACGTCCTCCTCCGCGAACCGCTCCGGCCGGAACGCGTCCGGCTCCGGCCAGACCTCCGGGTCGTGCGCGATGGCCCACATGTTGACCATGGCCGTGGTGCCCGCGGGCACCAGATGGCCGCCGACGTGCGTGTCGTGCACGGCGAGGCGCGCCCACGAGAGCAGCGGGCCCGGCGGGTGCACGCGGAGCGTCTCCTTCACGATGCACTGGAGGTAGGGCAGGCTCGCGACGTCGGCGTCCGACACGGCGCCGCCACGGCCGACGACGGCGTCGAGCTCGGCCTGCGCCTTCGACTGGATGTCCGGGTGCAGCACCATCCTCGCCATAATCCATTCCAGCAAGATCGCGACCGTGTCTGTCCCCCTAAAGATCATCTCCTGTACAATATCAAAACTTGCAAGTTTATATACTAACACAATGCACAATTGTGGATACATCATGTCAGGATGTAATTTGTTCTTACCCAAAGAACAGCAGCCATGTCAGAGTCTGAGAGCTTCTCCTCCGCCTCCAACCCAAGCAAGACGTCGACGAAGTCTCCGGCCAGCTCCTCGCCTCGGCCATTCACGGTGCCCCTCCTCCTCTGCTTGTGATCTTCTATGATGCTTCTCACGAACACGTCCACTCTGCGCACCAGCCTCGTGCACCTCCTCCTCACGCCTTGCAGGTCCAGCCACTTGAGCAGAGGCAGGTGGTCTCCCCAGTTGAACATCCCGAGCAGCTCGTACCCTTCTTTCACCATCTCCTCGAGCTCGACGCCCTCTTGGCTAGCGGCGTCGTAACGCGTAGAGAAGACGGTGGCCATGATGTGGTCCAGGGATGCCGCGTGGAGGACACGCCTCATGACGACCTGGCCGCCGCGGGCGGCCAGGCACTCGACCATGCGCTCTCCGATGACGAGGCGGCGCGGGGCCGAGGCGGCCACTCGGAGGGGGCTAAACAGGTGGGAGGCGCTGACGCGGCGGAGCAGGCGCCAGTAGTCGCCGGAGGGGGCGAAGCCCATGGCACGGTGGAAGAGGAGGCCGCGCGCCGCGTCCTTGACGGGGCGGTCGGCGAAGGCGGCGCTGCTTAGGAGCTCCCGCGCCGTGTCCGGCCGGCTGGCCACGACGAAGCGGGTGAGGCCGACGGAGAAGGACGCCAGAGCGGCGCCGCCCGGCACGGACTGCGACAGAGCCGCGAGCGCGCGGTGCGCGGCTGGTCCGGCGAGGGCAGTAAACGCGCCCTGCCCTCCCGGTGGAGGAGGCCGGCGGCAGCGGGAGAGAGCCCACGCTGGACCACCAGGGAAGAGCCACACCAGCGAGACTGCGACGAGGAGGACGGCGAGGAGCGGGGAGAGGAAGGTGGTGGAGGCTGGGGCTGGGAGGGGGAGAGGGAGGAGGAGGTAGTCATGGCTCGAACTGAGAGTGGCGTCCATGTTGAGAGTGGCAGTAAGGGTTGTTGGTTCTTGGGGAGGGGAGGAAGGAAGGCAAGGCAGGTTTGTGTGGGTGTGGACGTGTGGGAGAGGAGGGTTTAAATAGGCATGAGAGGGGATTCGTGATGGCTGAGATTCATCCTATTGTGTTCCTTTTAGAGTTTATCTATATTGGCTTCTTTTTCTGACTACTACTTCTAAAAACAGAAACTAATATAAATACTCTTTCTATAAATCGCTTCTATCAACCATTACTTTTCGATTTCATATATTATAATATACTTTGTATTTTATTATATCACAATTCTGTAAGTCGTATGACGGTCTAAATGTTATAGTATCTTTCATTGCACTATTTTTCTTACATAATACACTACGATTTATCAGCTATAGCCAAAAGCCATCAGCAAAGGCCAACATGAACATGCCTTAATCTAGTTCCTATTGTTCAGAACAATTTTTATGAATTATTTTACTTTGGAAGAAGTCTACAAGGTTCAGCGGCCATGGAAGCACATAGAAGCTTGGTAAGAGATAAGCCCCTGTGAACCTCATATATCATTCAACTAAACTTGCATATGATGTCTGTTTTTGATGTTTTTGTACTTGTTGGAAAGCTAACAACGAGTCTGATCCAAAAAAAATAACCCGCTTGCGCTAGTCGCCCTCGAAGACCCCCAAAATTGGCCATTTGTAGCCTTAAATTCAAATTGGAAGTTTTTTAATTCTGTTTTTGCCAAAATTTTTGATCTTCTCTTCGAAATTTGGGGTTTGTCTCAACTGCAAAGTTGTAGATCTCGTCGAAACTTTTCAAATGAGTATATATAAGCCATACAAAACTTTGCTATTTCATACTTTGAGACTAGTTGTTTATATTGTATTGGTGTGTGTGTGTGTGTGTGTCTATATATATATATAGCTAATATCACAGACGGTTCTTAATAAGAACCGTCTGTGATATTGGATATCACAGACGGCTCTTAATTAAGAACCGTCTGTGATATATTTTCTGTTTCATACATCTCTAAAATTTCATAATTTTTCACCTGAGTTCAAGTAGAACTCCTCTATAAATACTCACCCAAACATATCCAACCCCTCCCTTCAAATGCGTCTGTGGGGTTTAGGTCTCCATTGTTTCTCGCTTTCTCCCTCCATTGTTTCTTCTAGTATTTGATTCTGTGGGGTTTAGGTCTCCATCGTAGCCTTCATTTGTTGCTACTTTGTTGGGTTTAGGGTTGTCTGGGAGCTTATAGTGAGACAGCTGCTAACAAGGCCTACCCGAGCTTGTAATGGTGGATTGTTCTCTGCTATGTTGCTTTCATTGTTCTCTTCATCATAGCCTTTATTGTTATTTCTATTGTTTTCTGCTATGTTCTCTGCTATTGTAATGGTGGACTGTAATCTTGTGATGTTGTAATGGTGGATTGTAATCTTGTAATGTTGTAATGGTGGATTGTAATCTTGTAATGTTGTAATGGTGGATTGTAATGAAAATAAAATGTTCTCTGCTATGTTTGATATCGTATTTGCTTGTTTTCAAAAAGCATAACTAACATTTCCTGAAGCTAACTGAAAAATAGAAAAAAAATTTAGGTATAGAATAAACTATCATAGACGGTTTTGTAGTATAAATCATCTATGATCACACATCACAGACGGTTCTAGTTTAGAACCGTCTGTGATGTGTGAGTACCACAGACGGTTCTAAAATTAGAACCGTCTGTGATAGTGTTTTTCACAGACGATTTTAGTTACAAATCGTCTGTATTAGACGGCTCACAAACTGTCTGTGATAACTTTCGATTATCACTGACCCATAAATTCAGACGGTTTAAAAAACCGTCTATGATGATGTCTTTAAACCGTCTGTGATAATGATTTCTGTAGTAGTGGCTCTACCTGTAAAGATTAGCATCAATTTAATTGCTGGTTGTACACAGCAAAATCAGAAATGCTATACATTACTACTACTATTATGGATAAACGGTTTTTGCGAAATGCTATACCTGTAAAGATTAGCATCTCAATTTAATTGCTGGTTGTACACAACAAAATCAAAAACCGCGAGAAAAAAGTGATGTAGATGTTCACATCGTCTAAATGACTGCTTATATACACATACTACTACGAATACGGATGAAGCGATTGTATGTATTTTTTCCACGCATAAAAGGACTTTGCGAACCTACCCGTAAAGATTAGCATCACGATTTAGCAACAAATATAACCGCTGGAATACGGATGATTAGCAGTATCTTAATCGATGCTCGATCCTTGACCATGTTGCTGTATAACCGCTGGAATCGCTACTTTTGGCCACGATTAGCAACAAATATAACCATCCCATAATTAAATCTTTATGCCGCACGTTGTAGGAGTAGTAATTAAAAATTAAGACACTGCTTCAAGAGGCTGTTGGTTGCGGCTCTTGCCTGTTGGTTGAAATTGTACTATAACGACTGTTAGTTTTTTTAAATCATTTAATTAAAAAAATAAAAAAATCGTTATATCTCTACGGATAATACAGATAAAAAAGAGAAAAAATCAAAAGCAAAAAAGCAAAAAAAGATAAAATTATAAACCAACATATTTTATGTGACTTCTAATTTAAAAAAACTAGAAACTTTAAAAATTTAGAAACCAAAGCCATCTAGAACGGATCTACGTAGTATTGAACTACTCGAACTTTGTAGTATAATTGCATCGGAACCGGATCCTCTCAAGTCTCACCGAGCAAGGTCACCGGCGAACAGCGACGCACAGTGGAAAATAGTGAGGGGAACTGCAAATCATTATAGCAGAAATATTTGACGTTAGGTACTGAAATCACTATAGCAGAAATCACCGTAGCATACGCACCGTTTCGCACGGCAGCATTTGTGCTGTAGCGCGTGATTTGATCCGTCCGTCTAGGATCGAGCGGCTGAGATTCACTAAAATCAGAAAGCACTTGAAATAGACGAATCCTCGAGCCTCACTTATCTTTTTCACTTGAAATAGACGCATTCAAATCTGGAACCCATCTGACCACGATAATCCAAGCAATTTTGATTCAAAGCCTATGCGTCCTTTTTGCCAGCCCTATCTGTCAGCGGCGGTGCGCGCGCGCGGCGCCAGGAAGAGCGGCGCACGCGAAGCCGTCACGATCACGACGTGCGGGATACGACTGCTACGTGCGCCGCCCGGGACATCTACAGCTAGGCGGCCGCTCCAACTACTCCAATCAGCTAGCACGATTAAGGCAATTTCATCATCGAAATTAGTAGGAATACCACAGCGGCATGCATGCAGCGTTATTACTATCTCCTTAAAGAACGATAACTGCTGCATTCGGAGTAAAATCTTCTCTCTTTTTTTTTCTACTCACACAGCACTCTGCGATTTTTGCAAGGTGTAACATTAGCATCCCGATTCAATTGGTTCGATGCCTTTTTGTCTACCCGTTGATCACGGTGCATATAGCCATACATCCTGTATCCGCTGGAACCATATGCTTTTTTGGTCATGACTACCAACAAACACAATCACCCCGTAATTAAATATGCATGTATTCTCTGTTCCTTTTTAGATGTTATTTTAGAATACATGTAGTCCACTATTTAAAATTTTAGAATACGTATAGATTACTTGTGTGTCTTTATGGCTTTTATAGAAAGAAAGGAACAACACTTATTGTCAGCAGAAAAAATGTATTGGTATGCAGGTGCTATGGGTGAGGATAGTGTCATGCAGAATCCTCTGCCCGGATGCGCAAGGGCCCAGATGGATCATTTCAGTGGTGGCGCCAGCCCAGCGCGGGAGCTCGGACAGAGCTGGTCGGAGTGGAAGCCCGATAGAGCACCAGTAATCAAGACCTATATGTCACTATGCATTAGCGGACCTCAACGGAGTTGTTTACCAGCGAGCCTGGATTGTCGGGCGGTGGCTTCGCCCCTAATTCATTTCATCTGTCAATTAAATTTCAGTAGTGCTTCAAACGGTTTAAAAGTTATAACTTTTGATTATAATTGCATTGTAGCAGCTATTAGTTTTTTTAAATCAAAAATAAGAAATAAAAAAATTGAAAAAGAAAGATCAATAACAAAAGAAAGCGAGCCTGGGGTTGTCAGGCGGTGGCTCCGCCCCTGAAACATTTCATGTCAATTAAACTTCGGTAGTGCTTCAAATGGTTTAAAAGTTATAACTTTTGACTACAACTACACTGTAGCAGCTATTAGTTTTTGTAGTCAAAAATAAGAAATAATAATAATAATAAAGAAAATCGAAAAACTCTGTTATCTTTTAGAACAATGTAAAAAAATAAAAAAAATTAAAAAAGAAAGATTGAAATTAAAAAGTTGATACGTTCTAAATGGTTTCGGTTTAAGCTGAAGCCGTTTTTGAGCTGCTCAGCGGGTACCTGACAAGAAGACCGTGTGGCTTATGCACTGTCAGGAAGCTGACAAAGGTATGCACTCAGGCAACGAAGAAATGGAAGGCGAGACAGAAGGGAATAAGCTGCTTTTGAAACACTGTTCTGGGATGACTAGTGAGATGCCCGTGCGTTGCAACGGAAAATCAAATAAAAGTGATGCATACTATCAAATATGATCTCAAACTGAATAATAAATATCAACTTTTTTCTTACGTTATCATGTATCAAACAAAACATCCATTCATAACAACTTAAAGCCTACAAGACAAAATATCAAGGTTCAAGTATTTGTATTTAATTCATAACAACTTCAACTCGTACTTTATCCAAGCCATTCATATATATGAGACCGAAAACACTTGATAGACATAAAATGGCATAAAAAGCTTTAACATGGTACTTTATCTACATAGACTTTTCAGATTCAATAGAAGAATAAGCATGTTGTAATTTCATTTAGCCTAAAATGGATGCAGGCATGAGTTCATCCTAATAGGCCAACATGTAACAGAGGATACAAGAGCCAAATGGAAAGCCTCAGTACAAAGGCTACCTTGGAGTTATACAATAGCCACTCTGCACAAAGTATTCAGCCATCATTTTGACTATAAGCTGTATATAACCATTTCTATAGTAGATATTAAACATCTTTCATATATAAAGAAGTATAGTTCAATGCTCATGCTTTGCTACAGACTAAAAAATCGTATTAAATCAACACATCGAGCCATTGTCATGTAGATGTAGTTAACTGTACATTAGAAAGAAATCATGTACAAGATAAAAAAATATTGAAAACTGAGAGCTGCAAAAGGTGCTCATGTTTTGCAACGGCCAACAGATCTCATGTAAATGATACCACAAATAAGGTCAAAACATAAAATTAACTTATAGCAGCTTATTACAATCTATGATGTCTTCAATCTAGTAGCTGAATAGAACATGAATGGTAGTAGAAGGCTAGATGCCACAACGTATGTAAAATAATACATAATAGGAAATCTCCAAAATGTTGGACAAGCAGTAATGACGTCATACTCTTATAGCTCAAGATGAAATATGTTGGACAAGCGGTCACTAACTCACAAGCCACAATGACCTACTGTAGTTACAAATATACCTAGCATTTTCAATGAGACTTGTAAATATGTAGGCTAATATATCAATAATAACTATAGCTCATGTGGACTGAACACAAGCCACTTAAATGCCAACCAAGACCGATCACCAAAATATAAACAGACGCGGCAGTGCCAGCAGCTTGGATGTTGCTCCACATCATATACAAATCTAACAACCTCCCACAAATTAGTGTTTCTAAAAGATGAATAAATACAATTGCCAATTCGAGCAAAGAAAGTTCCGATGATTCTAGTAAAGATACATCGACATAGCTAATATAAATCCATGAAGCGAACAGCATTTGAATGCATGCAATATTATCAGTCCCAGCACGATACATACCTAGAGGCTACGCCCAAAACTACTCCATTCTTAATACTAACAGAAGTACAATACTATATTGGCAAATGAACATATCTAGATTTCGTTTGGCTGCAGTTCCTACAGGCCTACAATTCCCCAAAATAATGTACAAATGGGAACTATGCAAAACTCTTATTGCACAAAACAAAAGCCAAGGTTGACGTAGATCATGGACCACAAAAAAAATATCGCAAATGTATCAGAGCATGTCAGTGCACTTCTATACTCAATATTTCTTAGTTATGCAAGATCATGGAAAATAAATACATGAAGATCTGAGAAGTATGCATTGTTTGTCAAGGCACATGTCAAGACATCTCAACACGCCACTAAATATTTCTAAATGAATTGAAATCAATATGGAATAAGATGAGATAGCTTCTCATACCATCCAACAGTGTTATTGTCAACATTAACCTCCCTCAAGTTGATAATTTGCGCCATCTGCATCTGCTTCCTCATCATCTTCTCTGATCTGCAGTGAAATTTACAGTAGCCAGGGGAGGAGGCGGTGGCGGAGTGGAGGGGGGGGAGGAGGAGGCGACATAGCTAACAACAGAAATGGGGAAAGGAATACTAACATGAGAAAGTGATGTGTTGTGGAGGATGCCCAACTCTCTAGTCCCTGACTCAAAACTTCTTAACCATTTCTGCTGCCGAAATATATGGAGTCACTTCCTGAAAAATGGAACAAAATTGATATAAGTACCAAATTAAAAAAAACACATTGCACTTGCATTTTCATCTCTCTCCACTGAACATAAAACAAAATCTATCATTAGAGTCATAAGAGGATTTTAATGATTACTCTGATAGTAATGATTAATCCGTGGACACTTCAAGGATTATAGCAAGCTTATATTAATCTGGTTGTGATGAGCTGACAAAGCCATTGAAATTGCACCACACTCGCAATTGATAACAAAGTGACAACCACCGTAATTATGTTGCTTGAAATTACCACTCGGTCCAAAACTACCTTGCAAACGAACCAGCGTGTGTCGTCGATCTGGTGTTGCTTCTAAATTGCGAAGCATCAAACGACTCCATACCTCCAGAGGAATAAAAAAGTACAATCCTTCACAACTTAATACAGTTCAAATAAATTACAGGCAAGAAAAAGACTACAAATTGCTTAAATGGACGCTAACACAGGTGAAGAGAATGCAAGGCTCTCACCTCGGAGGTGGCGGTCTTGACCCAGCTCGGGGGAGTCCTGGGAGACGCGGAGGACGGGGGCGTGGTGGATGCGCGGGACGGGGCGGATTCCGGCGGCGCCGATGGTCGCGGAGCGCCAGGGCGTGTCGTCACCGACGAGGTGCGGCCGCTTGGTGGCCACGGGGGAGACGGACGAGGCTGAGGCGGTGGTGGATGCGGCGGGGAGGGCGGCGGGTGAGGAGGTGAGCGGCGCCGCGAGGGGAGGAGTGGTGAGGGCGCTGCGCGAGGGGAGGAGGAGGCGGCGGCACGGGGTGAGGAGGAGGAGGCGGCGGCGCGGGCTAGGGAGGCGGCGGTTCGGGGAGGAGGATGCGGCGCGCGGGGTGGCGGAGGAGTGCGGCGGCGCGAGGGGGCGGAGGGGTGAGGGCGGAGCGTGGATCGCGAGGAGGGTGGGGAGAGCGGGGAGGGAGAGGAGGCGCGGAGAACGGGGGGAGAGGACTCGGCGGCGCGCGAGGAGAGGGGGGAGGCGAGGCGACCGAGGAGCGGGGGGGGGGCGGGAGGAGGCGGCGCGGCGCGGGTGGGAGGGAGGGGAGGAGGCGGCGCGCAGGTGGGGCGCGGAGGAGTGGCGGCGCGCGGGGCGCGATGGGAGGTGAAACGGAGAGGGAGACGGAGCGGCGAGGGGCGTGGGGGGCGCGAGAGAGGCCGGGTAGAGAGGGGGAGATGGTAACTGTTGTGGGAGTGGAGAGGAGGGGTAGTTAGATATGAGAGAGAGGAAGAGAGATGTTAAATAGATGGTCAAGATTTTATTATTCAGATCAGATGGTCGAGAAGGGAGGAAGGAGTGACGACGGATCAACCACCAATTGCTTCTTTTATAATAGTAAAGAAAATGTGTTGCGCAGATGATAGGGCGGTGTCGCCGTTTTGCTATTATCTCTTATCTTCGGCTGAACTGTGAAATGTAAACTAGGGATTCAAACTGTGAACTATCTGGTTTCATTTAATAAAATAGAGATGAGGCGGTGACACCCTCTGTTTCTAAAAAATGGTACCATTAGATTGATATTTGAATGTAGTTTCATCTTATTATGGTTTTACAGTTATGAACAAACATATTGTAAAAGATATTTTTTCTAGAACGCACGTCGCATCATTGCATTCAAAAGAAGAAGTTAGAGTACAACCCAAATATATTGTAAAAGAAATTAACGGGTAAAGTTGAAATCTGTGCACTTTGTCAGGTTAAACGGGGAATGGTGGGAGATTGACTCAGTATTCGATACAAGCCCGATCCGAGCTTGACCTCCAAGTCGATTCAACTTAGCTCGCTCGGTTTTTAAAACAAGTGGAGCCAGACTTTTTTGAAAATGGCAAGTGGAGCTGGACTTTTTTGAAAATGGCAATAGGTACCTGAAACTCGATACCCGGTGGATTTTTATTCTATTAGGACATAAATCTGGATCAATTTTCTAACATATGGGTCTCTTAATGGGCAAAAAGCCTAATCCATCGGGTCTGCTGGGTTCGAGTACGTTCCTATAATATCCGAACCCGTAAACCCATAGGTAATATAAATCCGTGGGTAATATAAACCCGGTAATATAAATGGCAATTGATCGAATTGAACGACACTAGTCGTAGGGTAAGGGTGGTTGTATCCGTATGCTTCCATGCCGCTCCAAACAACTTTAAAGCCTAGTTTTACCTTTTGTTTTTAGCTTTTAGCTATAAATATATTATAGCGGCTGCTAATTTTTTAGTCAAAAAATAAGAAAAAAATTAAAAACAATGCTATATATTTTTTAAGATAATGTAAAGTAATAAAAAGAAAAACTAAAAAAACTAAAAAATTAAAATTAAAAAATCGACGTGCTTTTAAGTGACAGAGACAAAGCTGTTTGAAGCGGAGTCGAAAGGTAGCACCTAAATAGATAAGCAAGCAAGCAGCTGGCAGCTAGCTCAGCAGCTGGTCTTGGGTTTGTCAGCGCCGCAAAAGCAAGGGACCGAACAGCTAGCAGTGTGCGGCGGCGCAAGGAACACGCGGCAAGGTGGTGGTAGCAGCGGCGGATACGAAGCTCTCACGACGTGCTACTGGTATTATGGGGGTGTTTGTATTGTTATGATTGATGAAGTGATTTTTTAAAAAAGAAGACGAATAATATGAGAAATAGAAAGAAATGCGCCTGTGATGCGGCTAATGGCATCCTCAGCTCTATTTCCTTGAAGTGGTCGTTTTCCTTGGTGGGGATAAATATGTCGCACTAGCTTGTTGTAGCTCGTGGTTCGAGCTCTAGAGCCGACATCTATTGGCATTCAATCGATATTTGCATTAGTGCCCTTCACTTAGGACATCTTCAATAATCCTAACTAAGTACTATCTATAAAAATTCCACATCATCTATAGAGTACACATTAAAAACTAGCATTCCAAAGGACTATCTATAAGGATAACTATTTGATGTTATATGCACACACAGTTATTTATAGAACCTACCTCGTTTTGCGTTATAGACTATAGACGAAATAATAGCTAGCTGTTTGTGTTTTGCATACTCTATTTCCTCCACATAGGATATATGCTGATATGTATATACAAATAACCAGCTGACTCAGCACCATTGAAGATACCCTTACACCGCGTTAGCGATCAACTATCGGGGGAAAAGAGAGAATAACATGCTGTTTATTCGCTAGTTTCTGGCCATGCCCTCAAGACGTAGGGTATGTTTGGATCACTGCTACCTTAGTCGTCAGTAAGGCTTAGCATACCCCTAAAAACCTATTACTATACCATCGTCGCCTTCTTATAACATCACACCCCTAAAAACTTGCCATACCGCTATACGGCACCACACCTTTTAGGCATTCACACAATCATGCTATTGGCAATCTGTCACTGGTTAGCTAGACACCATCAAATCACAAGGTAATGCAGAATAACGTATCCGGATAACAATAACGAGCAGATCGATCAAGAAATGGGCAATAACCATCACATGATATAGACAAGATACTGGCACACGGTGAATCGAAGGTTCAGGCATACGATTTGCCTTGAAATTAAGCAACAGGTTATGGTCCCAAGCAGGAGGTTTGCCACACAGAATTATACGTACGGTACGGTTACATTCATAAAAGCGAATAACAATGGCGTTCTTCATCCGGTGCTACAGCCAACAGCACACCAGGATCAACATCAGTTTCCACCAAACAAGTAGCCCAGGGAAGAGCCACCACCAGGTTCATTGTGGACCTTAGTCGAAGGACGGTTCTGCAAGTGCCATTCAAATTATGGTCTCTGGGTGGGGGCAGATCGTAAAATTGTACAATAGTAAACAGAAAAGGGGAGTGAAGAAAAGGTTAATATACAGATGCCTTTAAGTTCTTGCAAACACAAGTAGTGATAAAACTTTCTGAACTCAAAATTCTCATAATCCTGTCATGACCCAGACTCTAATTGACTAATGTAGGAAAGCAAGCATTCAATTAACAGAGCATAAATAACACAGGCCCGAAAGACAAATATTGCTGAGTTGTTTCACAAGGACGATTATGAACCCCACTGCAATAGTCAGAAGTAAAGATTAGGTTTTTCCTGAAGATTTAAAAAAAATAAAAAAGTGCTCCATTCTGGACATACAAACTAAACAGGTGTTCCAACAGAGATCAGTGAGCAAAGTGCTGAACTTTGGTGTTAGTATTTATTGATTATAAACACGGTACATGCCTAATATTTCCTCAAATATTCATCAAATAGCTTGATTTTAGAGCAAAATGAACAAATTCAGAAACCAATGAAGTAACTAATATTTCCTCTGGTTATCCATGCTGAACTGTTTTCTCCTAATATGATATATGCTAGATAAATATCCAAAGTACTGCATCTTATAGCACATTAAGAACATAAATAATCATAACCACGTGAATGGACGATGATGAAAATAAATCCTAATAACAAAGGTCAAGCACCATGCGAAAAAAATGAAACAGCCATATTGTAAGGAAGTTGCCAATGTTCTGGCCATCAGCTCGGTGGTAGTTATTGGATCGGCTGCCCTGAATCCCAGCTGGAATCTGCTTGGGCACATCACAATTTGCAGGTGCTACTTTCTCAGCAGGAGGAGCACTCGTAGCTGGAGCAGGCACAGCTCGTGCAACTGCTGGTTTTGAGGGCTCGCTGCCTCCAAAGAGGTAACCCAGAGAACTTTGACCACCACCAGCACTCCCACCTGTTACAAGAGGAGGAATGGAAATATGAAATATTAGATGTATTGCAATAGCAGCTCATAAGGCTATATATAATACATGAGACATACAAGAACCCAAACTCTAGAAAATAGAAAATGACATAAATATCCTTAACACCCTCCTTAAACGCAAGGTATATGCAATAGCATTATATTTGAAAGGGTTAACACTAACATAGGGAAAATCAAAAATCTGTATCTTGAAGATATCGTCATAACGTGCAACTATTGAAAAGTTATGCCGGAAAGATCGTCTTCCATCCGAAATCGTGCAAAAGCCCATAAAGCACAAAGTGCAGGGGCCGAGAAGGTAGAGTTATGTGGAAGTAAAGTCGACTATGGTAACAGACGAAGAGGATGTGGAAACTAACACAAGTAGAGAGAGTTGTCAAATCAAACCGAAGAGAAAGATAGAAGCATAGTGGCAGATCAAAACCCATGATGACGGCGGCGTTGTGCACAAGAAGTGCAATGAGGCATAGTGCAGAAAAAGCGCGGCGGCATTAGAAACTCGGGGCGGCGGCTCAAAGAGAAGCGGTGGTATAAAGACTTTTCGATTTACGACGACTCAAAGAGAAGAACGACGGCTGCAGCTATGCGAAAGGAAGGAGATGACAACACTAATCCGAGAGGATGGACCATAGCTAGCAAAACAATCGGCTGATTGACAGGAGTTACGTGGCCTTGCATGACATTGACAAACTGACAAAGAGATACTATGGACTTGGATAGACGCAAACGAAAGACTCAAAAGAAAAAAGGCTCAGTTAAACTAGGAGCGGTAGCACACATCCTTCAACAGCCCCTCATCTCCTCTCCCTATTTCCCCATCTCCTCTCGCCGTCTATTAAGCAGCCAACAAAATGCTGGGAGGAGACGGCCGGGCATGGGCGTAGCTCAGAGGGTGAAGCCGGCCTGAGGCGGCCGGGGCGCGTCCGTGCTAGTGGGGAGAAGGCGGCGGGTTAGCCAGGAGGAGGCATGGCACAACGGCGAAGGAGGCGGCTCCCTAGGGCCGTGCGCGGCGGCCGAAGGGGAGCCCGACGGCAGTGCGGAGTAGGGGCGTCAGCAAGGAGGCCGGAGCCGGTGCTGGCGGCCACATGAGCGGCAGCGGTTGGGATCCGGCGGCGGCGGCCACAGGAGTGGCGGCAGCCGAAAGGCGACAGTAGCAGCGGTGGCCGGGAGGAGGTGGGAGGCCCGAGACGGCAAGGAGGGCACCGGATCTAGCCGGCAGGGGTCAGGCAGCGAGATCCATGCGGGAAGGGCCGGATTCAGCGCGGGCCAGGTCGGAGCTGGTTGAGGCGAGCGGAATCTGGCGTGGGCCGCCGACAGCGTGGAGCGCAAATGCGGGCTAAAGACGGTTGGATCTGGCACAAGCCGACGGCATAGAGCACGAAGAAGGTCGAAGGTGGCCGGATCCAACGTAGAGGAGGCCGGATCCAAATCCTTGGGATCTAGGGGCTGTTTGTTCTTGTCAAGCCTTTGGAAATTTGGGGCTATTACCAAACCATACCAAATTTTGGTCTCGTCCAGACATTTTGGCCTTAGTTTGCATTTTTTTTACCAAAATTGAACCGAATCCCCGAATATTTCCCTCATCCACCCCGTTAGTTGAAAAATTGTAGTGTTGTACAGTGTGTATATGCATAAATACTAATATGTATACCTATATTGATTGAGGCACTACGTAGTGTCAATATGTATGTATACTTGCATGCATGCAATTTTTTATTGTTAGAAAGAAAGCGATACCGTTGAAATGTAGACTAATGTTGGCTGCTTTATTTCATTACTCTCGAAATAGATGTCCCAAGCTCCTCTGAATTCACTGGCACGACGGTACCAGCGGGCTTTGAGAAGATTGACGTGGAGGAAAAAGATGGGCAAAAGAGGATAATTTAAGGTGGTGCCAGAGATTAAGAAACAAATTGGGCGTAAGAATCCCTTCAACTCGATGTATTGCGTTATTGACTAATTTCAGTCATATATAGTATGCAGTAAAATTATAAAATTATGTTATCATTAAATTAGATATTATTTATCACAAATATATCAATATTATTTCCATATGATCAATCTTGAAGCTTTTTTACCTAATAAAAAATAGAAAATCTGATTTCACGCTATTTGAAATAACGTAAATTAATTTCCCTCTTTAAAAAGATGCCATGTATTTATGAATATGGAGCGAGCAATTGGTTTTCTTGACATAACCTAAAATTATTTCTTTGACAGCCACGTGTATATACAATACCATATGCAGTACTATGTAGGCTCACCTAAGGCTGCACAGCTATGCTGTTCGTCTCTCTGTAGATGATCTAATATTGAAGGAAAAAGCTTTCTAAGATGCAGAACAGGATAGAACTGCCAGTTGCTTCAAAGCAGCAGCAACCCAAGGCATTTGGACTGATAGGGAATTCAAGCTGGTATGTTGTTCTAGCATTACATTCGGGCAAAAAATGTATCTAGTACTTTTTTTGGTCACAAAAGGAATTTATTTTAGATATTAACAAGGTCTTCAAAAAGCAACTTTAGTCACTCATTTGTATTGTAGTATGTTAATAAAACCTTATGAAATTATAATATTGTGAAATTACCTTTCAATACAAATCTATCTGTATCATTTTTGTGTGTTCAATCTAACTTTACAATACAAAATGGTATTTATAACCAAACTTTACGATGTTTGAATGCACGTAACTCATAACGACTTGCTTTTTTCGGCTGATGGAATTAATATTGATCATATGTGAAAGTTCCATGATATAGAGAGAATTACTTCATTACATAATACTCATTACTGGCCAACGTTGTTATGGTACTGTAAGACTAGTATATGATATGGATATAGTACATGTTGATAACAGTATTGCTGGTAATATAACTTTCATGCACCTCAGAAATACCAAATAGTACATTATTACACCATAAGGGTTCAATGTAGCCGATATTTTAACCTCCTCCATAGATAGTGGTGCTAACAAACTGTATGAACACATATATTTATATTATATATACAATACTAATAATGAGCTTGTAATCAAGTAGCGATCCATATCTAGTGACAACGTTATAGTAGTACAGATTAGCAACAGTATTGGCAATAATAACATTTTTTATTAGTAGTTGAACTTGTGCGCATGCATGGAAACGCATTTTGCCCTGAAGATATAGTATTAATTACTTGGAGTAACATACATTGTGTTACTGAATTAAAATGCTAAGAACTCTTTTGTTAATTGTAGTAATATTAATGTCATCCTAATTTGTTATTTCCTTGATTAGGGAAATCGTGATGGCACCACGTTTAAGATTAAATCATTCTGAGCGTTCTTAGGGCTCAACCTAGAGCACATCACTGCTATAGTTGGAAGCTTGAAAGAAGCCCCACTTCTACTGGAGTTTTATATGGATCATCAGATACCAAGAGTACGTTATAAAACATAAACAAGAGCCAATCTTGTCTTACGAAACCTACAGGGAGAACAAGATGAACAATGCCAATGGACCAGGACCTACTGTGCTTGTGATGTCCTTGGCACGCATGCCAATGCCTTGCGTTCTGCGGTATAACTCTGCCCCACCCTTTGGTACGCCCAAATCTCCCCCATCGAATTAATGAACTCCCAAATGCCACAATGCCCTCTACTCCCAAACCCAGTGCACAGACAGCGTGGATGTCCATCTTGTTCTCCCTGTAGGTCCCGTAAGACAATATTGGCTCTTGTTTATATTTCAGAACGTACTCTTGGTATCTGGTAAGATCCACACAAAACTCCAGCAGAAGTGGGGCTTTTTTCAAGCTTCCGACTATAGCAATGATATGCTCTAGGTTGAGCCCTAAGAATGCACGGAATGATTTAATCTTAAACGTGGTGCCATCACAATTTTCCTAATCAAGGAAATAACATATTAGGATGGAATTAATATTACTACAATTAACAAGAAAATTCTTAGCATTTTAATTTAGTAACACAATGCATACTACTCCAAATAATTAATACTATAGTTTCAGGGCAAAATGCATTTCCAGGCACGCGCACAGGTTCAACTCTGCTAAAAAATGTTATTATTGCCAATACTGTTGCTGATCTGTACTACTGCAACGTTGCCCCTAGATATGGATCGCTACTTGATTACAAGCTCATTAGTAGTATTGTATATATAATATACATATATGTGTTCATACAGTTTGTTAGCACCACTATCTGTGGAGAAAATTAAAATATCGGCTACAATGAACCCTTATGGTATAATAATGTACTATTTAGTATTTTCGAGGTGGATGAAAGCTATAGTAGTAGTGCTGTTATTAACATTTAATATATCCGTATCATATACTAGTCTTATAGTATCATAACAACATTAGCCAATAATGAGTACTATGTAATGAAGCAATCCCCTCCATATCATGGAACTATAACAACATTAGCCAATAATGAGTACTATGTAATGAAGCAATCCCCTCCATATCATGGAACTTTCACATATGATCAATATTACTCTCGTCAGCCGAAACAAGCAAGTCGTTATGGGTTACGTACATTCAAACATCGTAAAGTTTGGTTATAAGTACCTTTTTAAATATTTAGATTGGACACATAAAAATGATACGTGAAGATTTTTATCAAAAGATACTTTCATAACATTATAATTTTATTAGGTTTTATTAACATACTACAATAGAAATGAGTTATTAAAGTTGCTTTTTGAAGACCTTGTCAATATCTAAAATAACTTCCTTTTGTGACCGAAAGGAGTACTAGATACATTATTTTGTCCGAAAGTAATGCGAGAACAACATACCAGCTTAAATTCCCTATCAATGCAAATGCCTTGGTTTCCTGCCACTTTGTAGCACCTGTCAGTTCGGTCTTGTTCTGGATCTTGGAGAGCTTTTTCCTTCAATCTTAGATCATCTACAGAGAGCCGAACAACATAGCCATGCAGCCTCAGGTGAGCCTCCATAGTACTGCATACGACATTGTATATACATGTGGCTATCAAAGAAACAATTTTAGGTTATGTCAAGAAAACAAATTACTCGCTCCATATTCATAAATACATGCCGTTTTTTTGCGAGAGAAATTAATTGATGTTGTTTCAAATAGCGTGAAATCAGATTTTCTATTTTTATTAGGTTTAAGAAGCTTCAAAATTAATCACATGGAAATAATATTGATATATTTGTGATAAAGAATACCTAATTTAATGATAACATACTTTTATAATTTTGCAGCATGTTATATATACCTGAAATTAGTCAATAACGCAATACATCGATATGAAAGAATTCTTAGGCCCAATTTATCTCTTAATCTCTGGCACCACCTTAAATTGTCCTCCTTTACCCATCTTTTTTCCTCCACGTCAATCTTCTCAAAGCCTGCTGGTACCGTTGTGCCAGCGAATCTAGAGGAGCTTGGGACATCTATTTCAAGAGTAATGAAATAAAGCAGCCAACATTAGTCCACAATTCAATGGCATCGCTTTCTTTCTAACAATAAAAAAATTGCATGCATGCAAGTATACATACATATTGATACTACGTAGTGCCTCAATCAATATAGGTATACATATATAGTATTGATGCATATACACACACTGTACAACACTACAATTTTTCAACTAACGGGGTGGATGAGGGAAATATTTGGGGATTCGGTTCAATTTTGGTTAAAAAAAAATGCAAACCAGGGCCAAAATGCCTGGGCAAGACCAAAATTTGGTATGATTTGGTAACTACCCCTAATTTCCAAAGACTTGACAAGAACAAACAGTCCTAGATCCCAAAGATTTGGAAGAGAAAAGGTGTTGCTTGGGGGCACAACAAGAAACAGCCCCTGAATCCCAATGATCTGAAAAAGAAGCCTGCTGCTGATTCGGTTCTAATAATCACCAATTCCAACCATTTCACACTGATTCAGCGCAAAGAAGAGTAAACTAAACAAAGAAAGCAACAAAAGGAGGAGGAGCAAAAGCAAGGATTGGATTCGTTCATGTCGTCTAACCTTGGACTGGAGGCCGGAGGGTCTCACCAAAAGGGGTGAAGTTGAGCAAGTGCTTGAGCTCCAAGTGAGCTAACCTTTGGAGTGGAAGGCTCCACTAGCCTGCGGTGCTTAGGGTTTTCTCTCCACTAATAGCTAGAACTATCTTGCTACCAACCCATGCAGGTGGGTAGACCCAGCCAGCCGCTAGAAGCTGGAGCATGTCCAGCGCTCAACTCAGCGTTCGGCGGTGGTGTTTAGCTTTTTTTACTATTTATTTTTTCATCTTTTTCTAATTATTTTATTTTAGGATTTTTTTGTTTTTCTGTATTTTTTGTATTTTCTATGATGGGCTAACATATTTTTTCTATATTTAAATTTTTTAGATTTAATTATGCCAAATAAACCAACTCAGTTACAGTAAAAAAATAAACTAGCTGCAGTAAATACAATATAAGCCAACGCCATTTTGAACACCGCTTTATTTGTTGGCTCGGCGACAGACACAACTTGGCTCGCAAAATCATGTAAGCAACGAGACGAGCCTGTAACCGTTTGCTCAGCTGCTGTCCCATGTAGATATGACTAGGCAGGGAGTTTTTTGCCGTATTGAACTTTTTCTTTGCGTTTTTTTAGAAATGGTATCTATCGCGTAAAAATTATAGGATTGACATATCGACCACACAGCCATCACGTAGAATTGATCTAGGCGACACATCAGGGTGCCGCACGGCAGCTGCACAGTGGCCTTCATGCCCGCACTTCCACCATGCGGTGGCCAATTAGGTGGGTTAATTCAAATTTGTTAATTAGCTATCTTGGCCAATTAGAGAATTCATTTTAATATACTACTTGCATGAATTTTTAGATATAGTAAATGAGCTCAAAAACTTATAAAATTTTTTGTAAAGCCTTTCGACACAGCGTATTTGATTGTTTAAATTTTTCATAAATTTATCCATTCTGAATTTTACTCAAAAATTCATTTACTTGTATTATTTGTAGGAATTTTTTAATATCGAAAATGAGCTCCAAAAATTATGAATTTTTTTAAAGGTTCCTTACATAGTGGACTTAATTTTGTAATTTTTTTCAGCATTTTTTGTGGAGCCTTCTGTTCTTCGGACTAGCTCACCCTTGGACGGCTACTTTTCCACGGAAGGGGCTGGCTGGGCGCAAGAGGATGGCGAGCGCTGGAACCACGGTCGAGCATAGGTGTGGCAGGTTTCCACCACCGACATATAATACATACATTCAAATAGAAAGATAAACGATCATACAAAAAAAGAAATGTATTCATAATATATTGATAATGCTACTAACAAATAATGACTTCTTATTTTCTTGCAAAAAGTGCACCTGGATTAAAGGGATTAGTTGAAACTTGAAACTGTAAATGGATTAGCAAGCTTCGTGTTCACTTGAGGCATAGAGCTCAACTTTAGATGAATAAGTCAATATCTATTGAGGCAGCAATGCTTGCAGTACATATTTACGTTATAAATTAAAGCCTACTTTTTCTTCCCTTTCCACTGACACTCCCATAATTATGGCATGGATTACCCACCAAATCTTTGCCAAGAGTGAATATCTGCATGGCTGAGATATGTGTTGCCCCAAGTGTTCACTGACTTAAAAGGATTATGTATTCATTATTAATCTACCTGAATATTTTTTGCTAGTACAAATACTCTCATATCTCTCAAAGGATGTGGAGGAGCAAATATATCATGAATCACAGCATGTTAGATGAAAAGAGTTTAGGGTTCAGGTGAACATCATATGATCGCCTACTTCTTAACATGGTTATTCAGCAGGTAGTGCAAAATTCATCGTTTAAAATGATGTCTATATCTATACCATAAATTTAGATGATTAGTCCACAGATTTTATTTGTAATATTCAAATATGTTCCTTTTGAGTTCCTATTTTGGAAAAAAAAAGTTTTTGGGAATAGATATGCTCAAGGTTTTTTAAAGTCCAAAAGGGCTACTAGCACTTCAACAAATAATGGTTAGGTAACCTTCAGACAAACACAAAAACCACTTATTGAAAAATAGCCAGTCATTCTTATTCTAATTTTACACACGATGCTATATCATTCTTCCAATTAATGACATGTTGATGCATATATAAGCAAGGTGTAGCAAGGCTCAACCACAATAGAAAACATCAATGTATGTATTTTTAAGAATATATGGTTGATGGGATAACAGTTTACTTAACCTATATTTGCTGCGCTGCTACTGCACGTGTCCATAATCATTTATGTAGATGTATCTTTAAAAATAGTATATGTATATATTTTACATAGCCTTAACAGCGAAGTTATAAACTACCAAGACTCAGATACATGAATGTTACTCCAACTAGACTTAACTAAGCTATATCATATATGAATGTTACTCCTACAAGACTATAAAAGCATTCATTGTGTGCACTAGTGTTTCGGCTAATTGATATTATGCTGACAGCTATCTTGCATTAGTAGGATAGGTGCATTTTCTAGTGCTCTACATACAAACAATAGTAAAATCTTGCAGAAACACGTGGCTTTTCTTACCAATTTATAATGTAAATTCCACCACACTTAGCTAGCATATCAACAAAAAATCATCAGACAAACAACTTATAGGAGGATGAGAAAAGCATACCAAAACAATAATCATCGATGTTGCAGACACAAACCACAACCATGGGCTCAGCATCAGTGCATTCAAGAAGATAAGGATGAAGCATCAATTCTGCAAAATACAAGCTCTTCTTTGCAAGATCACCATCTTCAGTCTTTGCAGTGAAGTTAAGGTGGGCATATGTTGATCCGCAGATCTCATGGAGACAAGTGGACAATAAAGCATTGACAAGCTCAATCTTGGACTGGTTAATTTGGGGAAAAAAAGGATGAAAAAATTAGTCAGTTCCATAAACACATATGGCACGTGAACTAGACAAGCTAGCTACTGTTATATATGATCCAACCAGGCCGAATCCGGGCGGGAGAACGTCGAAGAGGGCCAAATCTAGGCAGAGTCAGCTTGGCGGTGGCCGGGAGGAAGCTTGGTGTCGGTGCAGTGCAGAAGGGCATGGGCCAACGGTGCGGGGCGCAGAGGCGGGCGCGGGCCGGCGGTGCCGAGGTCGGTGTCAGAGGCAAGCGCGGATCTAGTGCGGGCGACGACAACTGCATGCGAGATGGCCGACGGCCAGAAGATGATCACCCCCAAGAGTGGAGATGCTCCTCCTAGGGGCAGCGCAGCGGAAGAGCGGCTGGAGCTAGGTTCAGATCGAGTACTAGAGCTCTGATACCATGTGAAATGTTATATGTATTACAATAGCAGCCCATCAGGTTATATATAGTACATGAGACATAAGAACCCAGGCCATATATAATAGAAAATGACATAAATACCCTTAACACCACCATGACTCATCTTGATTGTTGAACAAGATGAACTGTGCAAAGATTTAAGCCACAAATTAAGCATGATGTTAGTACATAGTGTCTTAAGAGTGACAAAAGAAACAATATGACTAAATTTAATTTTCAGTACTGTAAGCAAAAATGGAAAATAGAGTTGGACCCCATTAAACTTGATAAGGACTTTAGCTAAGTATCTGAGGAACTCATGTTTCAGAGAAAAACAGAGAACTTTTAGTCCAACAGACCATTACTGACTGAACCATTGTTATAGTTTGGTGTAGAAAACAAGAAGTCATAGCATCCCAGAAAGCAGGGTTTTAAATGCTGGATTCCAAATTTTTACTGAACCCTGGATCCGGTCACGTTTCATTTCTCTCAATTTTCTTTTAAATTTTCAACAACTTTCAACTTCCAGCAGCGTATAAAGCAAGTAGAGTACAAAACAGCAATAAACAGCTCAAAATGGCATATCCTCACCAGGAGCTACAGTTCATACAACAGGTTTTGTTCACACAAGAAAAATGGGCGTTTAAAGTTTTCTCAAGCACGGTCACTTTCTTGTGTGAAAATCTGCTGTATAAAACGTGAAGCACTGCTCCACTTGCATGAGAAGCGTAAATACTATACATGAATAGGCCCAAGCACTGGTGAATAGAAAAAGGCACAAGTAGCGGTGCGTAGATTGGAGTTTTAGGATTCCTAGAAAATGGATAAAACCTGCACCATTTTGGTCTAGTGTGCGCAGCATTTCGTGATAAGTGTGACCGTTTGAAGCTTCCTTTTATGGCACACAGATAGCAACGTTGTTTATCTACTTGTGAAAAACAAGAAGAAAGACTCAATCCCTCTCCACTAGATTGCTAGGAAGCAGTACGTGATGTTCACTGATACTACTAAATCTTGAAATTTCATGAAAGGTGATCAGGCTCATCTTAACGAGTACACTACACACACGGTCGTCCCCGTGTCAGCCCCAAAAAGGTTCAGAGATGAACAGCATCTCCAGTGAGAATATGCGTCGAATTATCTAGGCAATCGAGCCGAACCAAGACCCAAGACGAAACCAAACAGATCATGGCATCTTTTTTTTCCAGAGGCGCAAAGCGAAAACCACCAATGCCCTCGAGACACCGCATCCATTACATACCCATGGATGCAGAAAGGACACGTTAGGCATCTTCAAACCTAATTCGACTTCCCAATGAGTTTCGACAGTTCATTTCTTGGCTATCGCGCAGCATACATTTTCCTTCAAGAAACCGAAAGAAAGGCAAAAACACCCAACACGACCAATCAACCATCGCCCGAAAGCAGGGGCGATTACACCACTGGCAGCAAACAAATCCGCAACCAATCCAACAATGGGCGCAGACATGCGGGAAAAGAAATGGACGGGGTCTCGCGGAGAGATTCGGTCGGTCGCATCACAGGTCAGGGGAAAGAGAGCGAAACGGAACAAAGCTAGGCGAGATCTTACCGAGGAGATCGAGGGCGGCGGGTGGGTGACGCCCGAGAAGAAGAGCGGCGGCGGCGAGGGATTGGGAGCTTGAGGCCTTCTTTTCGGCTGCGGCCAGCGGCCGCTGTCGTTTATAATTTTTGTTCTTGCATATTATTTTTGTAAATGATCTAAATGCTAATAAATTATTTAAAAAATTATTTTCATAAATCGTTTCAAAACAGCAGGAAAAAAAAAGTCCTTTCGCTTGTTTGTTTGTGGGGAGTCGGATCAGACCTGTGGGACAGTGGGCCGTCCGATCCTCGCAATCGACGGCCCAAATGGACATCCAGCAGCCAGGGAACTCGTGCAAAAGCACACGCTCCACCTTGCCTCCCTGGACCTGCCTGGGCCTGTGCTGGGGCTGCCTGCCTGAGGAACATTTGAAGGTACCGCCTGTACTACAAAGGATTTACATAATTAACCTACTCTCTCTTTCACTATTAAAAATGAGCAAATAATAAAAATTATATATTGTTAAAATATTTCCCAAGTCAAATCTAACTAAACTATTTTCGTGCAGTCAATCTCGTATACTAATGGCCCAAGTATAAAAAAGAATTTGAATATATTAAGGACCCCGTTTAAAACATGAGAATGCCGTACGAGGGAGAGCATCCAATCTCATTAGGTGTCAAGTTTTCTAAGAAATTCTTATGAGAACCATGCATTCCAAACAAAGGCGGACTGACACTGGGAAGGCTAGCAAAGGAGTTTGTTTGCGCGTATGCCCAGTTAGAGTCCACTCACTTTAGCTTAACCTTCTGACTTTTAATTTACTTTTATTATTTTTTAATTTCGTTTTTTGGTTTTTTGAGTTTTTTTATCGGTTTTTGTATATTTATTTTGTATTATATGTGATGGACCAACATATTTTTTATTTTAAAATTTTATAAATTTAATTATATTAAGTAGTCTATTATCAGTTACAATATAAAATAAATCATAAGACATGACTTATTGGCCGCGCTCAGCTTCTCAGTATTCGGCATCAGCTTTTTGCAAACGCGTCTTGGTGGGCGCAACAGGAAGAGGTGCCCTTCTCCTTGTGTGTCAATTGTCATATGTCATTCTTGCTTGCTTGCTTGACGCTCATAGTGCCTTCATGCTCAGGGGCGGAGTCAGGAATTGGATATGTGGAGGCAATATGGACAACAAATAAAGTAGAACCAATGAACCATGCCGGATTTACCGATCCAATAGTCACATATCAGAGTAATATATTTCACAAATTACAATAGAAAGAAAATTATATCTCTATTAACTTAAACTTAATTCTACGACTACCAGCAAGATCATAGGTCTTAATAATATCATCATTACTAATCTTTGTGGTCAGTGACACATATGACATTTTTCAACTCAAATGATCATGAAGCAATTGGCTCTAAAAATAAAATGTCAGAAATGTCGGGCCGGCCCGCCGCCATGAATCTTCCAGATGGGCTCCAGGTCTTTCTGGACCAACAAACCAGCAAGACGTATAAAGTTGGCCTTTGAGTTATTGGGTACGATGAACTTCTTTTTTACCTTTTTGTGTCCTATATTTCTCCTCCCTTTCACCTCTTTGCAGCATATTACTAGATCGCATTGTACTCCATTAAAGGCCATCCTCCCATCTATACGTGCTTCGATCGGTCAGACTGCAGCGGCGCCTCCTATCTCGATAGCTAGCGTCACGCCGGGCCACCGTGCGCTCTCCAAACTCACCAAACGGCCGGCGTGCGTATCTGATCCCATGCAGTGCCGTCTGAGAGCATCACGTGGGGGCCAAAGCGTGTGCTTTGGCTGCGCGCAGTCGGGAGTAGCCTCGCCGAACGGCCAGGTGTGGAGCCGCATATCTTGTGCGCGCTACCCACGGTAGCCGGCAGCGTCCACGAGTAGTCTAGCACCCACCGGAATTTGCCGATCGATCGACCGCGTATCACGTCACGCCAGCCGGCCTTAGAAGGTTGGGGGTGCCAGGCCCCCCGCCCCCCCTCTCCATCACTGTTCATGCTGTATGGCAGACTATAGGATCGTTGAGTAGGTTTCGGAGAGCACCACTTGATGAGGCGACGGGGTCCCGATCTTCCGATAGGATGATAATTTCAATTTAGAGGAGAACGACTTTGACGATGCGGCTACTAACCGGTCACGACCAGAACGCCAAGCAATCGCTAAACCACACTCCGAGTCGTTATCAACCGTGCTAAGAACGCGGTTGACCTGACCACGAAGGTCTATTCCTGCATGCAACCGAAGAACACACAAGAACAAGATAAAAAGCAATCTCAAATTGCAAATAGGATTAAAATACTTGAATTTGCTGGGATTCCGAATAAGGATCTTAACAGGTGGTCGTCTGACACAACTGAAGATACAAATTGCAACACAGGCAAACTAAACATAAACGAAATCCAAGAAAACTAGAGGGGTGCGGCCTCCTTAAATAGTGGAGTGGAAGCCACACAAAACTAAGAAAACAAGGGGTGGTACAAATTTACTGTTCACGTGAACAGTAGCACACCCATAAATTATGGGGGTAGCACCTTCCTCTTTGGCCCATGCGTTACAAGGCCCAATTTGGCCCAAATAGGTAATGTAATAACTTCTTTTGATGATTACGGACGGTACAGAAGGAATTTGCGGGCAAGGCTAGATCCGTTGGAAAGAGGATGAGAAAAGCTTTCCATCAAGTACTCACAGACCCCAAACAGACTCCGTATGTGAAAGTTATGCTCGTTTGAAATTAGACCTGTCAGGCTGAATCCGAACAGAGCTGGAGGCCGAATTGGATTCCAAAACGTGTCCCACTTGAACTCTTCCTTGAATTGGTCCAAAAGTGACGTGGTAACCATAAGGAAGAGCTGGGGGAGATGTTGATTTGGTCTTGATATGTTGGTTGTATCCACTGGGGTCATGTCCTCATCATCCTCCCCTTCTTAAAAACAAAGCCGTCCTCAGCTTTTGATGCGCTGAAAATCGGGTAACAAAGAAGCCAAGGCGTATGCATGGTATATGTATATGTCATCCGTTTTAACAATTCGTCGTTGTTGCATAATTGATGTTATAAAACAGCAGCGATTATGAAAGCTCATTGTATTTGTAACCCGAAAGTTAATGAATAAATCAAAATTTCTCACATTTCTCACGTAGTAATTATTGCAACTTGTTTTGCAAATATAAGTGATGCACTCATGCAATTCAAATCTCTGAGATTATAACTTTCATCGAGAGCAAATATAGGCAAAGCATCTACTTTTGGAATCAAACAAAGTTCGTCCAAGTAATCAGATTTCAATCGAGCAATAGCACATTCATCTAGCAACGGTGAAAAGATTTGTAAGTTTTTTCCATCCATCAACTTCATTATTCAAATTGTCAATGCTAGATGGTTCAATAAGAGATGAACACATAAGATTTGAATTGTCACTAATTTTTATTTTTCCTCTCATAATGAACATGATTCAATACACCAGAATTGTTATTTAAAATAACAAGCTTCAATTCATCCATGTGATCACAAGTTATGCATATTCGATATACATGAAATTGATTGTCTACACCATAATCTCCAATCAAATTGAATTTATATGTGTAGGCATGAGTACTTGCTAATGATTTTAAGCATGACATTTCAAAAAGATTCTTAATCACACTAGATAGCTCTCTAGGATTTTCGAACATGATATAGTATAAAGAATCTTTAGGAGATATTCTAGTAAGAACTTTCTTATGAGTAATCAATTCCACATTACGTAAATTGAGCAAAGACATTTTAGAACATGGAATTTTCAATTGATCACATAAATTTTCACAATTACTCACCTTTTCATATTTAATTTCAACACCATAGTTATTATCTTTATTGATCGCCTCAGTTGATGTAAGTGTTGTAGGTATCAAATCTTTATGATGAAGCAACGAGACAGCAAGTACTTCATCTTCCTCCATGATTATCTCCTCATCTCTTGCTTTCAACAGCACCTGCGGTTGAACATTCAACTCTTTGTTTTCAATGTCAACTCTCTTCTCTTCAGCATAGTTCTCAACTTCCTGCAAGTTATTAGTCGTAGAAAAAGGCACAAACAAGGGTTTGTTCTCATGTTTCTTGTCATTAAGCATTTTCAATTTCTCCTCAATCTGACTTTCAACCTTACAAGCAAGTACAAACAAATGAGTGAGAGAATTATATTCTTTGTGAATAAAAATTTTCTGAATTTCTTTATTAAGCCCACTTAAGAATCTTTTCTCTGTAGCTTCAGCATGTTCCATTAAACCACAACGTAACAAACGAGTCTTTAATTTATGATAGTATTCCCTTACTGTTCTACTTTGTTGCTTTAAACATTGCAATCTAGCTAGCAAATAATTAGCATGATATTTAGGAACAAAATCATCTCGCAAAAGACTTTTCAATGCATTCCAAGTTTGTGGTACTTTCCCATATCTACCAAGAGACTTCCACCAAAGTATTGCATCATCAATAAAAACAATAGAGGCAGTTCTAATCTTTTGCCTATCAGACCAATCATAATATTCAAATTCTTTATCTAATGCTATCTCCCAGTCAATATAGGCATCAGGATCAAATTTACCAGCAAATGATGAAAGAGCATACTTGACATTAGTTATTGCATCATCATCGCGTACCTCTCTTTGTAACCTACACATACCTCGTTGATTTTGCGGGAGTCGACGACGATCGGAGTAGTCAACTTTAGTGTAGCTGATGTAGTTGTTCTCTTCGATATCATCATCCTCGTTCGACGAAAAGTTTGGAGAAAATAGTGCACGTCGAGTAGAATGTGATCTTGAACCTGTCATGGTTAGTAGAAAATAACGAAATACACGATAATTATGTAAGTCCCTATAAACTACTAGGAGGTCAAGCTTGACAACTCATATATCTCTCAAATTCTTACCAAGCTCTTACATGTTCTTACCAATGCAAAACAGGTGGTGTAACCGGTGGCTGGTTCGTGATAACTTGACTCACGTGATGTGTATAGCGATTGTAAGGGCCGGTTCGACGTGATCTATTCAGTTAGTAAAAGGTGTAGTTTGGAAGGCTAGATATGTAGCAATGGAGAACAATCAGTTAATTTCAGAAATTGCACAGAATTGAATTATAATTCGTATCTAGCACTTAGCCTATGTTGCTGATCAAACAAGGATAGGAGAAGGCCAAAACAAGTGTGTAGCAATGTATAGGAGTGATGAACACAAGATAATTCAATAGAATGGCAGATTTCTATCCACTGGACAAGACGTCGGTATTTTGGCCGTAACTTTTTGTCAGTTGCCTCTTTTTTGTTGATTCTTTTTTTCTTTGTTACTGATGGCTTTTTCTACAACTTTTCTTTTCGGGCCATGTTCTAGAAACCGACAGATAAAATCTCACAAAAATCACAAGTGCAGACTGTTACAGATTCAATCCGAAAATTTGGGTCCACTTGCACCGCAGATATCTTTTAACTGCCTTTATGGAATGAAGCAAAATTTTAGGGGAAGTTAGATATGGCAGTTACGGATCTAATAATGGTGGTTTCACTCAAAAAAGATTTCAGAATCAATAGTTATTGCGTTTTTGGTGGCGGCTGCACAAGAGCGAGTCTTCTGGCCGAAAATAGGAATTAGGGTTTGATGAGTTCTTGATGGTTTTGGACGTGGGGATTTTTTTGTGGAGTTTTATGGGACCGAGAATATGACCAGCAACAAGACAAAGCTAAAACGAACACAAACTCAATTTAGCAAACCGAAACTAACAAATTAAAAGGCACAACAGGGTTTGGACAGAGGAAATGAACTCTTTTTGTAGGGCAAAATTTTCTGGACTATAGGATATGAAAAAAAATCAATCTACTAACAAGGGATACAAGAAATCCTACCGGTCAACTGAAGCTCTGATACCACTTGATGAGGCGACGGGGTCCCGATCTTCCGATAGGATGACAATTTCGATTTAGAGGAGAACGACATTGACGATGCGGCTACTAACCGGTCACGACCAGAACGCCAAGCAATCGCTAAACCACACTCCGAGTCATTATCAACCGTGCCAAGAACGCGGTTGACCTGACCACGAAGGTCTATTCCTGCATGCAACCGAAGAACACACAAGAACAAGATAAAAAGCAATCTCAAATTGCAAATAGGATTAAAATACTTGAATTTACTGGGATTCCGAATAAGGATCTTAACAGGTGGTCATCCGACACAACTGAAGATACAAGTTGCAACACAGGCAAACTAAACATAAACGAAATCCAAGAAAACTAGAGGGGTGCGACCTCCTTAAATAGGGGAGTGGAAGCCACACAAAACTAAGAAAACAAGGGGTGGTACAAATTTACTATTCACGTGAACAGTAGCACACCCATAAATTATAGGGGTAGCACCTTCCTCTTTGGCCCATGCGTTACAAGGCCCAATTTGGCCTAAATAGGTAATGTAGTAACTTCTTTTGATGATTGCGGGCGGTACAGAAGGTATTTGCGGGCAAGGCTAGATCCGTTGGAAAGAGGATGAGAAAAGCTTTCCATCAAGTACTCATAGACCTCAAACGGACTCCGTATGTGAAAGTTATGCTCGTTTGAAGTTAGACCTGTCAGGCTGAATCCGAACTGAGCTGGAGGCCGAATTGGATTCCAAAACGTGTCCCACTTGAACTCTTCCTTGAATTGGTCCAAAAGTGACGTGGTAACCATAAGAAAGAGCTGGGGGAGATGTTGACTTGGTCTTGATATGTTGGTTGTGTCCACTGGGGTCATGTCCTCATCACCACTGCCTCATGAGTCGCTTATGGCCGACGTGTTCGAAGGCGCGCTAACACCCCTGGATGCAGACGTCTGAACATGGAGGTCAGCAGTCGAAGGGACATGGAGCACCCGAACCTGTCCCAAGGCAACCTTGTCGCGAACGAAATAAATGTCGATCTCGATGTGCTTCGTGCGACGATGGTGGACAGGGTTAGCGGTCATGTAGACGGCGCTAACATTGTCACAGTACACGACTGTTGTAGAAGCAACGGGCGCGTGAAGCTCTTGGAGAAGCTGACGAAGCCAGCAGCACTTGACCACGGCGTGAGCAACCGCGCGGTACTCAGCCTCAGCACTAGAACGAGATACCGTCGTTTGGCGCTTGGAGGACCAAGAGACCAGGTTGTCACCGAGGAAGACGCGAGGCCGGACGTAGCGCGGAGTCCGGCGGGCGGCTGCCCGATCGCATCGGAGTATGCGGTGAGAGAGTCAACCGGCCCAGAGGTGAGGTGGAGGCCGATGGACAATGTTCCCTTCACGTAACGTAGGATGCGCTTGATCAGCGCGAGATGAGGCTCGCGGGGATCGTGCATGAAGAGGCACACCTGCTGAACGGCGTAGGAGAGCTCGGGACGGGTGAGCGTCAAGTACTGCAGGGCGCCGGCAATACTTCGATACTGTGAAGGGTCGGCGACTGGAGAGCCGTTGGTGGCGGAGAGCTTGGCACGAGTGTCAACCGGTGTGGCTGTAGGGTGACACTCGGCCATGCCCGCCCGCTGTAGGAGATCCACAGCGTACTGGCGCTGGGAGTGGAAGAGTCCCTCCGGCGAGCGCGTGACGGAGATGCCGAGGAAGTGGTGCAGGTCGCCGAGGTCCGTCATGGCGAACTCAGAGTGAAGGCGCGCCAGGATGCGCTGCAGGAGTGCAGTCGAGGACGCCGTAAGGATGATGTCGTCGACGTATAAGAGCAGGTAGGCAGTGGCGTCCCCCTTGTGGAGCACAAAGAGGGACGTGTCGGAGACGGAAGCGACGAAGCCGAGCTGCTGGAGGTAGGTGGCGAAACGCTGGTACCAGGCCTAAGGAGCCTGTTTCAGGCCATAGAGGGAGCGCTGCAGAAGACAGACATCGTCAGGGTGAGCAGGGTCGACGAAGCCTGGAGGCTGCTGGCAGTACACGGTCTCCTCCAGATTGCCATGAAGAAAAGCATTCTGCACGTCAAGCTGGTGAATCGGCCAGGAGCGCAAAGTAGCAATGCTGAGGACGACTCGTATCGTGGCAGGCTTGACGACGGGGCTGAACGTCTCGTCGTAGTCGATGCTGTGGCGTTGAGAGAACCCGCGAACCACCCATCGCGCCTTGTGGCGGGCAAGGGAACCGTCCGAGTGGAATTTATGTTTAAAAATCCACTTGCCCGTCACAATGTTGGCGCCAGGAGGATGAGGAACGAGGCGCCATGTCCCGTTGTCAACAAGCGCCTTGTACTCGTCAGCCATGGCAGCACGCCACTGAGGATCGGCCAAGGCACTCCGGTAATTTGCCGGTACCGGTGAGACGACGGAGTGGGTGGCGGAGAAGCCGTAGTGCTGAGTTGGACGAAGAGTCCCGGTCTGTGACCGGGTGACCATCCGGGAGGTCGGCGGCATAGGTGCTGGCGCTGCAGCAGGCTGCTCCGGCGCTGCAGCAGGCTGCTTGGGCAGCGGTGGTGCGGACTGCTTGGCCACCGGCGTCGGGGCCCGGGGACGCCGACTGTACGTCAGGTGGAAGTTCCGGGCTGCTGGGGCTGGGGCGGCTGCTGCTAGTGGAAGTGGTGCAGCCGCCGGAGGAACAGGAGCTGCAGCCACCGCAGGTCGAACAGGGGCGGCTGCTACCACAGGACCGCGAAATAGGATCGCAGAGTCGTCCTGCAGCTCCTCGAGGACCGCCTGAGTAGGGCGCGGTTGCTCAATGTCGGCATACGACGGAGCGACAGCGTGGAGGCGTGTCGGCACGGTAGATCCTGCAAGCAAAAAATCCAGGTCGCTGGTCGAGGACCCAGAAGTGTAAAGCCCGAAGGGAAAACAAGTCTCGTCAAAAACAACGTGGTGCGAGATGATGATGCGCCGGGTTGAAAGATCAAGACAGCGGTACCCTTTATGCGAGGAGGGATAGCCGAGAAAGACACAAGCCATCGAACGAGGAGCGAGCTTGTGGCGAGTCGTGGCGGTCAGGTTGGGGTAGCAGAGACACCCAAAAACATGAAGATGAGAGTAATCGGGTGTTTTGTTGTAGAGTAGAGCATATGGAATGGCATTGTGAACGGCGAGCACGCGCGCGATTCAGCGGTATGTTCTTTGTGGCGGCGCCTCGGCCAATGAAGATGCGAGCATGTGCGCATGGATGAGCAAGGTGCGGCTGATATTGTTTAGTGTACGAAGAATGCGTTCGGCCTTGCCATTTTGTGGGGAAGTGTAGGGACACTAGAGGCGTAAATGAATACCACGAGAGGCAAAAAGAGTGTGGAGGGTATTGTTTACGAACTCAGTGCCATTATCGACCTGGATGGCTTTGATGGCGAGGCTGAACTGCGTGGAAGCATAGTTGCAAAAATTAGTGATGTGGGATGCAACCTCAGATTTGCGAACGAGGGGAAAAGTCCAACAAAAATGAGTAAAATCATCGAGTAAAACAAGATAATATTGATAACCCGAGATACTAGCAACAGGGGACGTCCACACGTCACAATGAACGAGTTCAAAAGGCATAGAGCTAAACGAACTAGATTTTGAAAATGGAAGCCGCACATGTTTGCCAAGTTGACACGAATGACAGAGAGTATGCTCTACTTTATTACAACTTATAGATGCACTATGGCGAAGGATGTCGATGGTGGCGGAACTGGGATGACCGAGACGGTGATGCCATAGGTTGGTGGATGTGGCAATGCTGGCGTGTGGAGCGGGAGGTGCTGCGGGGATGGTGTAAAGGTCGCCAGCACTATTGCAGCGAAGAATCACGCGCTGGGTCGGGATATCCTTGATAGAAAAACCAAGAGCATCAAATTCGATAGAACAGTTGTTGTCTCTAGTGAACTAACGAACTAAGAGCAAGTTGTGCACTAGAGATGGAACAACTAAAACATGATGAAGTGGAAAATTTGACACGGGTGTGTGAAGGATAGACTCACCACGACATGAAATAGGAAGAGTTTGACCATTGCCAACGGTAATGTAAAAATGAGAGGAAGGATGGCGAGAAAGGAGTATACCATCCGAGGAGCTCATGTGAGAGGAAGCGCCGGAGTCCAACACCCAGGGAGTCTGATCCTGGACGTTGAGCTGGTTGAGGGCGGCGACGAGGCCAGCCTGGTTCCACATAGGAGCCGGCTGGGAGACCTGGAGCGGCGCGAAGGTCGTGGGGGGCTGCACAGGCACGAAGGCCGTGTGAGCCTGACGGGGCGCGCCGAGGAGACCTGGGCGCCAACCACTGGGACCCTGCTGAGTCGGAGGGGGGCCTTGTGGAGTCCACAGGTTGTAGTAGATCCAGGGACCCATGGGCCTGTACTGGCCGGCCTGCTGAGGGGCGCCAGCAGCACCACCGCGCGGCTGGCCGCCGCCCGAGCCGCGCTTGCCCTTGCCCTTGCCTTTCCCGCCGCCACCGCCGCCCTTGTTGCCGCTGCCGTAGCCGCTGATGTGGGGGTTGTAGGAGCTGCCAGAGTTGGCCCCGGCGGTGGTGGAGCGGCACCCGCCTGGACTGGTGCAGCCAGAGTCGGCCGTAGTGAGAAGGGCGATGTTGACGACGGTCTTCTTGTCGTTGGCCAAGCGGAGTTCTTTGAGAACCAGCATGTCGTGGGCTCTGGCGAACGTGGGAAGAACGGCGGAGTTGGCGATGTCGTCGACGGTGTTGGAGAAGCGAGGGTTGAGGCCACGCAGTAGGGTGAGGACGAGCTGCGAGTCCTCCACAGGATGGTCGACGTCGCGAAGGGCGACGGCCTTGGTCTTCAGGCGCTGGTAGTACGCCGAGATGGTGGAGTCGCCTTGCACCATGGAATGGAACTCGTTGAGGAGGAAGATGGCGCGCGGTTCCCTATTGGCGTGGAAGATTTCCTCGATGGCCACCCACAGATCGCGGGCGGTCGGATCGGTGTCGTCCATGGCGAGGTCGAGGACGGAGTCGTCGACGGAACCGGAGAGCCAGCTGCGGACGCAGCACTCCGCGGTGTCCCACTGAGGGTCATCGAGTTGGGGAGGTGCAGAGCCGTCGATGTGCGAGCAAAGTCCAAATTTGTTGCACAGCGACTTGAAGAAGAACGCCCACTTCAAGTAGTTGAAGTGAAGGTCCAACGTGATCGGAATGTGGGACTTGACGTTGACTGTGGCGTAGGGGTGAACCACGATTGGAAGCGGCGGTGCGGCAGGGCTGGTGCCCATGGCACTCATGGTGGTGGCATCGATGGCAGGCAAGGTGGGGGCGCCCGCAGCAGGCAGGGTGGCGGCGCCGGGCACCGTGGCCATCGGAAGGGCGACGTGCCTGTGCGGCGCAGGGGTCTTCGCTCGGCGGCCAGGAGAGGCGCGTGGGGAGGTGGCGGGGGCCGGCGACGTGAGTGGGGAGCCCGATTCGGCGGTCGATGACGCGTCAGGGGGAAGGCGACGGCCGGCGCAAACCCTAGAGGCGAGCGGCCGGGGCACCTGAGGCGCGGGCGCAGGATTGGGGAGATGCCCACGGGATGTCCCGGAGGGGGGGGGGGGGATGCCGCCGGGGAGGTGGACGCGACGCGAGGGAATCGCGCGCAGGTGGGGTGGCGGCAGCCGCGCAGTGATGCGCGTCGAACGCGAGCATACGATCGGAAGGGAGAGGCGGAACCATGAAATTAGGATCTAATTGCGTCTGATACCATGTACAGAGGTTAGGAAACACCACACACCCTCTTAAGAGGGGTGACCTTTCATATATATAACCCAATGTGGTTTGGAATACAAGATATCCAGATATAGCGTATACAAAGACTATACATATCTAATCGACGACGATAACTCTTTCCATTCTGCAGCCCGCGTGGGCATTATAGCCGGCAGGACCGGGAAGCGGGCGATCGAGAACAGGTGTGCAAAATGTACGAGAAGAGGCTTGCCTCCGTGTCCACGAAGCAAGATATATACTGTCCGATAGGAGTGCAACGATCTTATTAATGGCTACCCGGAAGTTTCAGAGGACTGGTTCTATGCTACTGACCTACTGCATGACAAGAAGAACCGGGACACGTTCATCACCATAGAGCACCCGGAGCATCGCGGTGTTTGGCTCTGGCGCATATGGGCCCGAAGCAACTGTAGGTGCTGATCTAAAGTACCTCGACCATGCACTCTTGCAATCATGCACATGCTGACTATACTTAAGTTGGCTTAAAGCCAGCTTCTTTTTCTGATTTCTGTTTTTTTCACTATTCAGTAATTTTATCTTTTTGTGATTTTTTTAAATTTTTTATGCTCTTTTGCCTCTTTTTTTCGTATTTCTTTACATTGTCTGTGATAGACTAATATATTTTTTTTTCTATTTTTACATTTTTTTAAAATTATACCAAATGAACCAACTCAGCTACCGTAAAAAATAAACCAGCTACAGTAAAAAAACTATAAACCAACGTCAAACTGAGTACTATCAGACTATTCTCGATGTGTCCTCCGTAGATCAATTTATTTAGTTAGTGTGTATATGAAAGGTACCTCAATTGGACAGTGAATTGTGTCCTTAAGATCAGCTGAATTCACCAAAACCACTCAAATCCTTCTATGTACGAAAGAAGTAAGCACAAAGGAGCAATTTGAGGATGCCACATCATCTACACCATGCCTTTCTCCATGTAACTGCAGCTGTGGTGCATTGATCTACTCTAGTATGTATAAGGCGCTACAGTTATGCCAACAGTATCTGACATGTAACCTCCAGTCTGCAGCTGGCTCAAATTCGTGTGTGTATAAGGGGTCTGGTGCATTCCATCCAGAGGATGCTAACTCATAATTTATCGATATGTAGGTGGTCAGAGTCAATCAAAAACGTTGCCGGCAGTGCAATTTGGCGCACTAATTAGCTTCTTATATCAATGAACATCGTCATGTGGACTGCATCTGTTAGTAGTGATTAGATTGTAGTAATCATGCACTTCGTTATTTGAACTGCCACTATTTGTCGTTGTATGGTATTATTGTACTGAGATTACGTTATTGCGCTATTCTTATATTCTGTTTTGCTATAAGGATTGTGGGCGGAGCACTTTTGTGCGTGGTTTACTTTTGGTGCCATTCTTCTGTTGGTGGGTGGAGCATTTGAAATGGTTCGAACTTTGAGTGGGTGTACCATTTGTGTCAGTAGTGGGAGGGAGCACTTACCGCGCTCAGCATTCGGCGTTTGCCGTCGACGCCAGTGTTTGACTTTTTTTCACTATTCATTTTTTTGTCGTTTTCTTTTTTTTTGTTTTTCTTCTTTTTTCTGTATTCATTTGTATTGTCTGTAATGGGCTAATATATTTTTTCTATTTTTAATTTTTTTAAAAAATTTAATTATACCAAATAAGTCAATTCAGTTACAGTAAAAAAAATAAGCCAACTACAGTAAAAAAGTTATAAACCATCGCCATTCTGAACACCCCCTTATTGTGGCTAGAATTTTAAGTGGATGCACCATTTGTGACAGTAATGGATGCATCGCTTCTCGAGATATGGAAATTGGGATTATGGAATGTTAGAGATGATTAGAATTTTGAGTTGTTCTTGCTGTGATCTGTGAATGCACATATTTTCTAATATTCAGTTCACACCATACTTAGTGAATTCAAACATTAGTGATCAACACTGATTTTTGAAAATCATGGACAACTGGTAACAGACCAAAACACCAATAGTGCATTCATTCAGAACTACATGCAGAATGAGGTGAATTGAAATATAAACAGTAATCAAATCACAGTTAGGTTAGTACAAACAATTAAGTACGATACTAATCTTTAGTTATGCAATTTTGAATTATTGTTGATGAACTTTTGCCAAACGCACTTCTGGTGGTGTACCTCGTTTTGCCAGAAGCACTTCTGGCGGTGCATAACAAGTGGGCGAGAAAGCGACAAACGAAATCACCACTTGTGTTAGTAGTGTGATTGGAAGCTTGCGGAGCGCCCCTATAAATAGAGTTGCCCTTGCTAATTGCATTGTCATCAGGTTCCCATCGCTTCACATTCACATATTGTCTCCGGCTTTTGCTACCAAAGTTCGTCGCTGAAGTACGGGCTCACAATCGGTCCAACACTTACGGAGGCAAGTACTACTCAGGCATGTTCAGCAACCGATGAAAGTGTATTTTGTTATGTTTGTTGCAGAGGTGCAATATCAAGATCCAACAATGACAATGACAACTAGGACACGCTCCCCTCTCCCCCTATCAAACTTGCTCTACTGCAGATCCTACAGATATAGATGGAGAACACAGGGCCCCGATGCCCTCCATGGGTGGCTGTACACACTGGGCAGGAGTAGGTGGACGAGCAACTTGCGACATCCAACCTTTGCTACCAGATGTTTAGGATGGGAACATCGTGCTTCTTGGAGTTGTATGACCGCCTCATTGCCCACTACGACTTACACTCCACACTAGAGGTACTATCAAAGGAAGCTTTGGCGATGTTCCTTTGGACTGTGGCTGCGCCACAAACCTGCACGCAAGTGAGCAATCGATTCTCAGGATCACAATCCACTGTTAGCCTCAAATTCAGAGAAGTCCTAGTTTGTGTGTATGACATGGCTAGCTACACAGTCTTGTTGACCTCATGCTTCGGATGTTGCATCCAACGTTAGGGTCACATCGATTTTACCGGCATTTCACTGGTGCAATCGGTGCAATAGATGGAACACACATCCCGGTGACCGTTCCGAACAACTCAGAACAGTCTACACCAACTGGCATGACTACACAAGCTAGAATGTCCTAGCCATGTGTGACTTCGACATTGACTTCGCGTTTGTGACATCTAGTTGGCTAGGGTTGGCGCATGACACGCAGATCCTGCTGGCTACCCTCACTTGTTTTCGCACCCGCCACTAGGTGTGTTCTTAACTACCTTGCATTTTGTTGCGTGTGCCACATTTTTTTTGCATCATTTAATATATGTTTTTATGCACGTTGTAGGTAAGTACTACCTAATGGGCTCCGGCTATCCAAACAGGACAAGCTATCTCACATCGTACTAGAACACCCGATACCATGTATCCGAATTTGCTACAGGTACAGGCCCACATGATAGGAAAGAGTTGTTCAATTACTACCATTTTTCATTGCGCAATGTTATCGAGCAAGCTTTTGGCGTCTGAAAGACAAGGTGGTGTATAGTGAACAACATAACTGCATACCCTCTGTAGAGGTAGATACGGATCATATCTGCCATGATGGCTCTTTACAACTTCATAATCAATCATGCTGTAGGCGAGTGGGATTTCAAGGATCCCATTCTAGGCCATGGGTTTTCGAGCGATGAGCCAAATAGTGCAGATGACACAACGAGGCGGAGTTAAACGGGGACGTGAATATGGATCGTGTACATGACATCATTTCATACGGCTTGGTCTTGAGGCCATCCGGCAATTGACCTACTTTTTTCCTCCAAAGCAAACAAAAAAAAAGAATGTATGTTGTGCCGCCATGTTGTGCAAAATAATATAAATGCATGTTGTCCACATGGTTCCTCCAAAGAAAAAGAAACGTAAGGACGGTATTAACCAGGTTTTAATTACTGTGGCCAAAGGCAATACAGGATAACAACAAAAAGGATGGGAAAAAGCACACGAACAATTTTATTCGGTTGCTAATTCGGTAGACCTAGTCCCAACAAAAGAAAATACCACATTTAACCATCAGCCATGAGCCATCAACCCTTAGCCCAAAAGAACACTATAGTTTCAACCATAGCCTATCATCCCAAAAGAACGCAATAGTTTTAGCCATAAGACAACCGAAAAGAATAGCCCCACAGTCGACTAGTAGTAGCGGGCGGAGCTAGCAGGCGAGAATTGAAGGCAACAATTATGGTGTTGGAGGAAAGGTAGCATAAGGTGAGAGTGGTCGGCAGAGGGCAAATCGGAGAGCCAATAACGACACACTAGACTACCCAAGGGTAGGGGTGGGAAACGGTAACCGATAATCCGTTTTATCCGATATTCGTATCCGAAAAAACGCGAATGTGGTAAACAAAATCCGCATTCGTATTCGATAATATTCGTATCCGTATTTGAGAATGTTCGTATTCACATTCATTTCGAGAACATTCATATTCGCATTCGAAACTATTCAATTTGTATTCAATCCGTTTTTATAGTTGGCCCAGCGGCCAATTACATAAATTTGTTCTACCGAGATTTGTTATAGAAATTGTAGGAAGATATTTGTATTTGACCGAATTAAGTATATATTTGATTCGAATTTATATTGTTACAATATTCGATTCATATTTGAGAATATTCGAATTCATATTCATTTTAAAAATATAAATTTATATTTGTATTTAAAACTGTTCGACTATAACCAATCCGTTTCTATCCCTACCGGAGGGCATCCTGACGGTTGTGGTCAAGGTGGCCGGCAGGCGGCAGTGGCAATGGACCATGAGACGTGAACAACGGTGTTTGGGAGCAAGGAAACTCGGTCTTGTGTTGTTGTCACAACCAAAATTCTCAGCTTAAGAGAGACCACAAATAACCATTCTTGTAAAAGCACATTATAATTGAGAAATTATGATACATACCCTGGGGTCAAATTTCTTAACATTATACATATACAAGCATAAAAACACGGTCCCATCTTACAAAGGGGCCAAAAACCCGACGGATCTGTCGTGAAATCACATCAAAATGCTCTGTTTCTGCAGTAGCATACCGTACATCAAACTTTTCATTACAGATTAAGATACACCACAGCCCCTCGTCTTAGTGTACATGGCAGGGAGGAAGCAATTAAAAGGTCCTCGAGTATTTCTTGATCTCGTACAGAATGGAGGATATGGAGACCAAGTCCTTGTTGAGGGCAGAGCCACCATTAATCCTCTTGACACACTCGGTGAGCCTGGTATAGTACAGCAGCAGCTGTGTGAGTGCCGCTTTCAAGATCTCCATTCCGCACAGGAAGTTGCTGAAAGATGTAATGACATCTTTGTGCATCAGCTCGATTGCAGCCTTCCACCGGCTCGCGAAATCCTTCACCAACGGTTCAACGTCGCCAACGCTGGCCTTGTCTGAACTTGAAGCTACGTCTTCCGCTGATCAAATTCAAGCAAAGATGAGATGTCATTGTAAAGAAAGAAAGCAAAGGCACAATGTTGTAACAGAGCACGACTTACATGGACGAGTTTTGACAAACTTGATCAAATCACTGAAATGCTCCAGAAGCAATTCTTCCTGCAGAAATATTTATGCATTATATCAGCTTACTCCTAGATAACTTCTTAGCAACTACTAGTCCAGGAATGCAATTACAATTTTTTAGAAATGACATGGACATGTTAAATCAGCACTTGGACAAATGACAAACTGCAGCTCTCTCTTTGCTCAGTTTGTTAGTAAGGTCTATACTGTTCAGCAATATGGAAATTGATCTGTTGCCAGTGATGACAGTCAATTTGCCTATCCTTCGCTTGCTTTGTGGAACATATGAAAATTTTCAGTCTGCCATGAACATTGGTTTGGCAGTCATAATAAACCAATTCAAAACTATATTATGGGTATCTGTTTGAACTCTGAACTGGGAACTTCACCAATAAACTTAAGAATGTGACGAGTGGTATCTCTGGCCACACAGAAATTTCAGTCCATCTGTAGGCGCTTACCACATATATTGCAATGTTACTCTTAAGAACCTCCTCAAAGTGAAGTTGTGCTTTTCCACCTTCTGTGCCAGCTTCCTGTATGACAAAGATTGGAACAAATTTGAATGAGGCAATACTTGCAGTATTTTAGTACATTTAAAACATTTTCAACAGAAATTACCGACAGTTGATATTAACAAGAAAACACCAACCTTCAATATGGCAATCGTTAAATCATAGTTGTTTATCAGAAAAACAGTTTGCAACTTTGGTTCAGGGAATATCTTGGCCAACTTAACAAGCAAGTCCTCAACAGCCATCCGTAATCGCTCGAGATTAAGATCAAGCTGCAAACAGAAGCCACTTTTTTTAATAACTTCCACAGGCTACCTAAAGAGGTTGCCTATTGCATGGTTTGAGGGTGAAGAATTCACGAATGTGATCAACTAACCTGACCATCCCCATATTCAACATTGAGATGAACAAGAGATGCTGTAAATTCAGCATATCTCCTTGTGACATAGTGAGGATGGACATCATCCTCCCAGAGAGTCTTAATATTTGCATTCCGCAAGCTGTTCAGATGCAAGTCAAAAACCATCTTGAAGCGAGGCCAGAGTGACATATTAACCTGATCATTGTGCATAAATGAACTCGGTGATTAAAACTAATTTTGGAATGTGGAACAGAAAAAAAACTCTCATGCCAATTAAGCATGGGCTTTCCCTTAAGTTGATATAAAAGTTCAAGGAGAAAACATGGGTCAGAACAAACCTTGTCTAGGTAAGAGTCCAAACATGGAATTCGCCGCTTAAACATGATAAGCTGCACAAAATACAAATTGCATTTAGACTTCTGATGTGTAGCAATACCAGGTCATGCTATTCTGCTTTGTCACATACTCAATTTACACAGGGTTGCACCAGTTTATGAACTATTTGAAAGAATCTAACAAAGTATAGAGTTACTCTTGCAATTAAACATATCATTTAATCTTTTAAAAAAACACCTAGAAAATTACAAAAATGACTGATGTTGGCCAGTTTCGTTGAAAACCAGCTAGTATTCCACTAAGTTTTGGCATCAAGATAATCTAATAAAATCTAAAAACTGGTTAGTTGTTGCCTGAAACATCTCAATACCGATGGCAACTGTGCAACTTCTACCAAACATTGGTTCATTCACACGAATAATAACTCGCAACCACTTTCAAAATAGAAAATCTTCGTTCTCCTGAGTAATCTTCCTCGAACAGGAATAGAAAGGGTCCTCTAACTAGTTATTCCTTCATAAGGTCAAACAAAGAATACCTGGTGCTGACGAATTATTCGGATCATAAGCATTATTCCTATTGCGTCATAACAGTTCAGAAGTACAGCATTTAAATGTTCATCAACAACTTGAATTGGTCCTGAGAATAAAAGTATATTAGAAAGATGCTCCTAAATGGTGGCACTATATTATGATGAGAATGTGAAATTAAACTAAGTAATTTCATTGTTGTTAACCATGAATTATGCAACCAACATAACTTAAGTTCACTTTCCCTTTTTTTCTCACACATTTGATGTATGTTGTGAAACTTTTAATCATACTATGCATTGACCATTTTCAGGTATTATAGTAATAATAAGTATATAAATTGGCCTAGTTTGATCCAATAATACAATTAGTAAGTTTAAAATATGTATAGCATGACGACAAAACATTGGAAGCACATGGCAGAAAAAAGTATTTTCTAAAAATTAAATTAAATGAGCACACAGAAGATTATTGTGGTTGTTATATTCTCATCCTTTTATCAACTCCTAACATTATCATGCGCATTACTTAAATGACTTTTACCGCAAAAGAAGATTTATGGCCAGCAAGCAAAGTTCAAAACCAAGAATAAATTTCAATTTTCAGCCAAATTACATCATGGTAACCAGTAAGCCTCTGAACCAAAACTGGAATCAGCGAGTCATACCTGGCCACAAAACTTAATCAAGCAAAGCAAGTTTCCATTTCACTGAGCAGGATACTAACACTGGAAAGACTATAGGCAGCCAGGCGATAATCTGGAATGGTATGAACAACAAAATAAAAGCATGTCTAGTTGTCTGTATAAACAAAAACATGCATTTGTATTCTTATGCTGGCGCTGGGATTGCTACAGGAAAGGAACATTAGCAAAGCAGACTGGGGGAGTATCTAGCGCAAACTCATCTTTGGGTTATGACAACTCATCACCTTGGTTGTTTGATAGTTTGGATGGATTAGATTCAAAAGCATGTGGAGTCACATGGACAGACGTTTTACAAATAACCCTATCAAAGATTGATAAATCATTTATGAGTGTTAAGAAGATAGAGTTATGTTAGGATATAGAGTTTGTATTCTATTCCATATATGCCTTATCTCAATATAGCATATTTCCTTGTACTCTTCTATATATATATAGCCCATTGGACCTCATATCAATACACACAATATTCATATCATAGTATCAGAGCTTAGGTTAAAACCCTAACCTCGATCTCGATCTACTTCTGTTGCTGCTGCCCCCGGGAGGATCGATCTCCTGGGGGCGGCCACCTTGTTGGTGCCGTCCAAGCCCGCCGATCAATCCTCCACCATGCGCAGGCTCCGCCGCGAGTTTGATAGCCGTAGCAGGTTCGCAGTCGCGCCGTCAAGAGCAATCTCCAAGAAGTCTTTTCCACCGCACCTCTCTTCGCCTCGGAAGCGAGTGCAGCCGCCGTTCCTGTCGGGAGCATCATCTGCCTCCCGCTCGCGCCGCGATGCAGCACCAACCGGAGCGATCCTCAAGAAGTCATCAGCGCTGGCGCGCTCTACGTCATCGACCCCATGGGAGCGCGTCCAGGCTTCGCCGACGCTGCCTCGCCCCTCGTCTCTGCAGTCTCCGAAGTCCATCAGTAGGGGCGCGCAGGTGTGCATGTGCACGCCAACAAGTCATCTTCCCACGGAGCAGCAAGACCTCGGGAGGACGTGCTGGCCGTCAAGGACTACTTCTGCGAGAAGACGTGGAGCCACACGCCACAGTTCCATGCATGCATCAGGTTCACGGTCGCTCTTCCTCGTAATCGAAAGAAAGAAAGAAAAAGGCGAGGTGCTGCGGCTTGCCTGCTACGCTGGACGTGGAGCCCCTCCTCTAGCGTCTCTTCAAGCGGTACGACCCCATTGCCACGCTCCGGATCGGCACACGGCTCTTGATCTTCGTCGAAGGAGATGTCTTGGACCGAGCGAGCCAAGAGGAGAGGAGAGAAGCCAAGCCGCCATGGCGACGATGCGGCCCGCACTTGGCGCGGGAGGAGGCGGCGCAGATGGAGGCCGAGGTGCGCGGGTACTCCGACAGCATCGCCCCGCAGCCCCTGTCCAAGCCGCCACGCAGCGACCCTTCGGACGCCGGCGCGGGTGAGGCGGAGCTGGTTGCTGCTGTCGCCGCCGGAGACGACTTGCTGGAGCTCCGCAAGCTCCGCGACCTCAAGGCCAAGCCCCAGAAGTTGGTGTTGGACGGAGCTGCGGTGCGACGGCATCAGGGAGATGGCGGAGCACGAGCGTAGGCGGGCGGTGGAGGTGCGGCTGCTGGAGCTGCGCGATGCGCTCGACCAGAAGCGAAGACGGCGGCGGCGAAGCGCCAGAGCGCAGACGGCGCGGGTCGTGGGCTAGACAGATCCTATCAGATTCCTCTAAATATGCTCCATCCAAATCTCATCCAGTGGCTCATCTGAGAGTTTAAATGCTAGAACCGAAGGATGAGTTTACACTAGAAACTTCCCTAAGAAGATTACTGCATAAGATCCAAAGACATGTAACAAAGAAACGGTAGATGCAAATATAGGGCAAAACAAACCTGCAAATATATCTTGGAATAAGGATTCTTCGCCGAAAAAATCATCAGAGAAAAGGTACCTGCAGTTAGTTGAAATCTATCATGCTGCCACTTGTTCATTATGAATAAAAAAATACAAGGCACACCCCAAGCTTACTCTGAAGTAGCTGTATCCATCAGAAGTTTTTGCAAGCTTCTGAAAAGAACTTCGTATGGATATTTCTGTGACTTGGCTTCAGCTATATGAGGTATCAATGCAGGCTGATCAATGTCCTGATATACCAATGAAAGCACACATGGCAAACATAAGTTACATGATAGTTTGAACAAATCAATCCTTCGGCAACAATATGGAGTTCAAAGCTCGGAAGTAATTGTCAGACTACTTTCAGTCAAACACCACGACGAACAAACTGGCGTATCCCATATTCATAAAGACATAAAGAGTTCTTTTATGACAATAGTCAATAGCTACTGGTGAGAGGAATTAAAGTTTAAATAACCAAAAGTTTCGCACTTCAAAACTTGCCAGATTGAACATGGCAAAAAAAACTTGATTGATAAAATTTGACTAGACTTGTAGGTGTAGAGAAAATTATATCCTCAAATTTGTTTGGAGACTTCTCAAAATTAACCACACTTATTCTGGGATGGTGGCAACCACACTTTTGGTCATGAACCAATCAATGGGCTACGCTGATGTGGCATGCCAGACTTCATGTTGCATGCTTTGGTCACCCAAATAGCTCGTTAGTGTTACAGAAGTTCTGCTTGTTGCCAAGAACCTTGTAGCTCACATAACCTGGTTTAGCTCTCATGACATGGTTGAGTCACGAATTCCAAAACCGTGAACTGGTTGATGAATTACATTATCTAAATGAAGTGGCAGTAAGTAAATTACCTTTAAAATGTTTACTCTTTCACCCAAAGCAAACACTGAAGAGCGGGACTTCAGAGGTTCTTTTCCAATGGAGAAAAGGAAGCCTGTACTTCTAGTTTCAACTCCAAGTAAGTCGGTGGAGGTTGCTATGTCCAGCTGTAATTTCTCTAATGCTTGTATGTATGCACGGAAATGTGCACTCAGCACCTGAAAATTGGTGCTAATAGTAAAAATATCATCAAAACAAATAAAAATTTAGTCCAAAATATCCAAGAATATATATTATGTAGACCATTTAGCGCTCTCTTTGCTGCTATGCACCAAATAAGTTGTCTCATCACACATGATAGCAGTCTTACACAATCCATGCAGAGATTTGAATAAAGTTGGTATATATACAAAGGTTGACGCCACAGCAATTACACAGAGAGAATTAGAAATGTACCACAATAGAGAAGACAGACAGGAATTGAATGTTAGACACCAAAGCTTTCTATGGTACCACTGTACACTTTCTACTACAATACAGTGCTAAGCCACAAACTCTACACTTGGGCCACACAGTTGGAACAGGGCATTACATTGATAGTCTGGTACCTATTCAAATCACATTTACTGTGACACTCACCTTATTCATGGTATCAATATAAGCTGCACGAACTTCTGCATATATCTCCTTAGCATGTCCCTTAAGGAAAGTTATTGTGTATCTGCAGTGGAGACAGCAAAGGAAAAAAATGAAAAATCATACACCGGAAAAGAACAACATAAACCCATAAACCAACAAAAAATAACAATGGTGATTTAATCACATGCCATAGGAAGTATTTGTGAAATCATTTCCATTTACTTAAGGTGTATTAGTAGTTGTTGATGAAATGCTGCTTGCATTGAGCTAGATATCGCACCCAACATATTTCCAAAAAGTTAATATGAAACATAGGCCATGCTATTAAGATATTTTTCGTGTTGTTAAATTGTGTAACTTAAGAATTTTATTGCACAGAACAGTGGGGAAAGACCACTTGCTAAGAGAATAAGAGAATGAAAGTATATGCAGCCCTAGCATAGCACAGTATGGAGTACCGTGTGATCATAATTGGGCACACTTATTGTGGAATTTCTTAGTGAAAACTGGCCAATACTTATAACATGAAGCAGAAAAAAATATAATTGCTACTTCAAACAGCATCAAATTCTAGGCTGATGGTGGAAACAGTGATAGCTTCCATTACATCATGGAAGTGCACCATAATGGAGATCTGGAACATAGACCAATCAAAACAAGACTGGTAAAACCCACTGATTTTTCACTTGATGTAAGATCAGAATGCAATGATGAAATATCAAGGAATAAGGTAGATGCTAATTTGATGCAGATTCCACTAAACAAGGACACTGCATTCTGCATATTCTTGTTAGGTCCATCAAAACATAGGTCTCCTCACAAAACAAAGGCCATTGTAATGGATATAATGCACAGATTGAATTCTATAACAGGTCATAAAGGGGTTTTTTTTAATAAAAAAAGATGGCGCCAAAGTCATCAACTATGCTACAAGTACTTGTACCGTTACCATGAGTGAAAGATTTATGGTGAAACAGACTAAATAGTTAAAGTATGGCAACTTTCTATGCTTCCTAGACTTGGGCCCTTAGTAGTATTCTATACCAAGAACCATGAAATATCTACACTTTCCGTTGTTGAGATTCTAAGGTACAGAAGAATCTCTCATAAAATGATTCCACATCTACGGACATATTAAAATGTGAAGCCGTTATGGTGCTCAAAGAACATTGCAAAAACAGGTATTCCATGTGGAAAAGACAGAACAAGAAAAGAGAGTTTGGCATACTTGTATTTAAGAACACTCTGTTGTAGAATCTGAATATTTGTTTTTGGTTTTCTCAAGGCATAGAACTTTTGGATGACAAACTCAAAAATCTGCAAGCAAAAATTATGAATGCATCAATAATAGAACTCTGATGTAGCTTTATGCTATTGGATTGGCTAGAAATAAAAATTCAGTGAGCAAGAGACACGGAGGGTGCATTTCTTGACCACAAGTAGGTTTAGTCATAGCTTCCATTACAACTGCCACACTATATTAATGCAATCAAACCAAGCTAACAAAGATCAGGTTGATTATTAATTTCCTATCAACCAGTATGGCTAGTATACTGGCTGACAAGAAGTCAAGCACCACTCCACTAGTAATCAACATACCTGCTGAATTTTTTTGATGCCCCCAACTTCATCAAGTACAACAGTTGCCCAGACAAAAAATTGATAAATAGCATATGACCCCTCTTCATAATACAACTCACAATACAATGATGTTTTCCTCATCACACCAAATTTTCTGTCGTCAAAACGTACCAGATTAGCACCTCATTCTAAGTTATGGTGGATGCCCAGTGCCTAATTGTCAGCTTTGCGTGTGATGGTATTTTCCAATTTACACATCTTTGCAGTGTTATTACTGAACTAGTTTTCCCTTTTAAATATGACCTAAGATGTCACTACATACATATGGCAAAATAACTATCATATGAGGTCAATTCACAATCATTCTGCAAGCACAGGGACATGACACATTATCTCCGACACCAAATAAAACAGACATTGGAAGACTAGAAGACATAATCTTTTGTACCAGTCCATTTCACTTTTAGAAGCACCAGTGCATCTCACTATTTCTTGTGCTACTACAGAATTTAATTATCTCATTAAAATTCCTGGATATTGAACCAACAAGCAATTCAAATAAACAGCAGATAGAAGGATTGTTTCTAAGATAAGGCACACATGATTGGTCTAGTACAAAGAATACCAAGATAAGAAGACACGGTCTCCTTTTAAGTATTGTTACAAAATAAGCACATACGAAGATGAAACACATGCTACGTCAACAGGAAGATAATCTGCTAACATATATAAAACAGTAGAAGAAAAAAATCAGCAAATTGTTTTTCAAACCTTGGAGACTGCTTTCTGCCTAAGTCTCTCAACCTCAGGCTGAACATCTTTTAGAGCCTTGGACGATTTAACCATGGGATCAGCTTCAATGAATTTGATTTTTTTGCTTAAAATCTCAAGTGTTTTCATGTATTCATCGTTAACCTGCAGGATTGTTGAATAAGGAATTTTCAGTGATCCATCAAAGGAAACTGAACTGAGCACCACTTGAACTGCACGAGAAATTATGCTGGTAGAGTAACAAAGTAAATCCTTGTGATATGTTAAAACCAACAAAATGAAGTCTTCTATAGGAAAAAATGGCAGTCACAAATTGAACAAACCAATATGTGCAACAAAGAAAAACATATAATCCAAATGGATATATCACCTAAGACAGGATATAACGGCATATTAAACACACAACTTGTAGGATTCTCGAACTAGCAATGAACTGAAAGAGGCAATCGCATCACGAACTAGCAATGAACTGAAAGAGACAATCACATAATTAAACATAGTACCTCAAATATTAGAAGGTTGTGTAATTGGTTGTAAACAAATAAGATAAAGTTCAGAAAGGAGAGATCAGATGATATTAAAGCAAATGGAGATTTTAGATTTTATCCGCAAAATAAACACAAAAATGGAAATGTCAAAAGCAGGCATGAAGACAGAATGTAAGTAATAACCTCTCCATCAACAATTATGTCAATCATTCTTGGAGGCACTATTATATCCTCGACAAATTTTGACAGTTTAGACTCTGCGGCCTGCAATTTTTTCCAAAGGGGTAAGAACCAACGTTAGAACCAATAATAATAATAACTCAACATAAAAACAATAGAGAAATAATTCCTCTTCTGTAGAATGTTCATTATACTTTAGAATGTTCATTATACTTTCTAGCCAGATAACCTAGCCAAGGTCCAACCTATATACTTTAGAATGTTCATGTGGATTATCCCTCTTCTGTAGCTTTTAAGATTTAAGAATAATTCATTAATTACATAAAATAATTAAACTCATGTCAAAAACCTCTAATCTCCAGAAACGATAAGTAGAAGATGTTACATGAAACAAACTGATGTATACCAGGAAAATAAAATAAAATTGAAATTTAGATCCATTGTGGCATATCATCCTCATGATTGTCACGGCGTAGTTGGTGACCACGGCGCCTGCACGCCATAGCGATGCCACGGCGAGTCGCCATGCTATGCATGTCTACATGCATGTATGTATCCCAACATGCATACATACCTCTACATCATGCTGACTCCTATTAATCTACCGACTCCTCTCTCTCTCTCTCTCTCTCTCTCTCTCTCAAACTCACTCTCTCCTCGCCCCGGCGCCTCACCTCTCCTCTCCCCGGCGCCTCCTCCCCCCGGCGCCTCCTCCCCTCCCCGGGGCCTCCTCCCCCCGCTGCCTACCCTTCCCGCCGCCGCCTCCCCTCCCCACCGCCCCCTCCCCATGCCAAGTCGCGGCGAATGTCCATGGCGTCCACCCAATTCCACCACGACGCCTAGGCGTCGCCTTGGTGACGTCATAACAACTATGATCATGCTGTACTTTGAAAAGTTACTCCTTTTTATATCTTATTTTAAAAAGATTATATAATACTATTGTTTCATTTTACGAATCAATACTTATGTATGCGCAGGTATTGAGTTGGGCTTCCCTATCAATGTTATTAAGTCATCGACTTATCGTGGAATGGCTATCCGGTCGGTGCATGGCTGACGCCTAGGGTCCTCAACTCGACTGGAACACCCGTACGACTAATCAACGACTAGCAGCGACTAATCGTGCATAGCTAGCCGCGTGACTTGATTGATGTGCATCATATTTGTAATATATTTTCTTATCATAACCTTGCTGTGAGTAGCAAAAATTGGCAATAATATCATTGATTATATACATATATGCCGCCTCTTTGGACTGTTTACAGTGTTTGTTAATTTAATTGCAGGTCGGCACGACAAGGCGCAAAAATACACAGATTGGAAGACGTAAAGGGCTAAAGCGCAAATTGGAAAGGATCTAGGGTTGCAAAATTGGAAGAAGCAATGGACCTAACTGCAAAAGCTACACTCTAGGGTTTCACTTGAGACATCATATAAAAGGGACAGAGAGAGCATTGCAACAAACTGAGGAGCCCCAACTCACTACAGCCGCCACCCCCATTCACTTCCTCCTCCTGCCTCATCTCCTCCACTCCATCTCCTCCCCTACAGAGCAGAAACCACCCTACCTCTTCCATCCAGCCGCCACCTCTTCTTCCACCTCCAACTCCACTGCTTATCTCCTCATGCAGCTCCTCCACCTCCAGATCGCCGCCTCTCCTCCTGCTCCTCTTCTTCCCTTCTCCTGGTGGCCGAACCCCAGCTTCTTCTCCAGGCCGCCTCCCTTCACCTCTTCTCCTCCCTGCACCTTCCCCTCTTCCTTCAACCTCCTACCAGGCAGCTACCCCCTTCTCCCTGCACCATCTCTCCATCTTCTCCAGGCCGAGCTCCCTCCCCTTCTTCCCAAGCAATAGCCGAAAACCCCATTCTCCACTTCTTCTACCACCAGACCTTCTTCTCCTCCTTTGCCTTCACCTTGCTCCACCAGCTCCTCCCTTCATCCCCATCCCATCTCCTCTCCAGGGCCAGCCGAAAACCCATCTTCCTACTCCCCATCTCCCTCCTTCTCCCTCCCCTCTTCTTCCCAAATCAAATCCTAGCTGAAACCCCAAACTGCTACTGCTGTTCTCTGCTGTGCTTGATGTTTCTGGTGTCGATAGGTCTGCTGCTGCTATTTCTTGCTACCGAGTCCCTACTCCCTCCCTGCGGTTTTCTGCTGAGCTGAACCGAACAGATCTGGCTGCCTTGCTGTTCTGGTGCTGCTGTTTTGTCTGGCTGAGAGAGCTGCCACTGCTGATTTTTCTTTGGTGCTGGCCGAACAAGACTACTGTACTACTGCTGTTTGGTGCCACATCTTCTGATACTTGTTGCTGTTTCAAGTGCTGAACCGAACTGGATGCAAGCCCTGCTGATTACTGCCGACATCTGCTGTTGCTGTCCTTGTTTATTGCTAGCTGCTGTCTGCTGGTTGCTGTGCTGCCGATGGCTGCCATGCTGCTGCTGTGGACTGGTTCTTTGCTGTTCAGCTTGCTGCTGTGATCTGTTTTGCTGCCGTGAGCGACTGCTGTGACTGCTGCTGCAATTTCTGTGCTGCTGCCGAGTGCTGTGCTGTTGGCCGGAAGCTGCTGTTTCTTTGTGCTGAAATGAGTGATTTTGCCCTCAGAGAAGGGGGCGTCTAGTGCAGCAAGATCGAAATCAATCTGCCAATTGCCACTAGACAAAGCACCAGGTCCTGATGGGTTTACAGGGCGCTTTTACAGGGTATGCTGGCCGATTATAAAAGTGGATATTATGGCTGCAATTTCGGCTGTTTGGGGAAGGAAATTAGTCAACCTGGGGCTGTTAAATTCAGCATTCATTACTCTCCTTCCTAAGAAGGAGGATGCTTCGTTGGCCAAGGATTTTCGACCCATAAGTCTTGTGCACAGCTTTGCTAAGTTGGTCACAAAAATCCTTGCTATTAGGTTGGCAGGTCGCCTTGATGAGTTGGTTTCTCGCAATCAAAGTGCATTCATCAAAGGTCGTTTTATTCAGGACAATTTCATGTTGGTTCAGCAAACTGCCCGTTTCTTACATCAGCAAAAGCAGCCTAGGATTCTTTTAAAACTGGACATTTCTAAGGCTTTTGATTCAGTTTCCTGGCCTTTCCTTCTTGAGGTGCTGAAAAAATTGGGATTTGGCTAGTTATGGTGTGACATTCTTTGCGGGCTCCTCTCAACTTCTTCAACAAAGATCCTGCTAAATGGGACCCCTGGTGAAACTATCTTGCATCACCGGGGACTGCGTCAAGGAGACCCGCTATCACCAATGCTCTTCATTCTTGTAATGGACACCCTCTCCCATATGGTCTCCAAGGCAGCACGAGAGGGTTTTTTGCAACCTCTTTCGGCTAGGTCCTTGCAACATCAGATTTCTCTCTACGCTGATGATGTGGTTATTTTCCTATTTTCCTCAGGCCTTCTGCTAATGACATGGATGTTAGCCTTGATATGTTGCAGCTTTTTAGGGAAGCCTCTGGGCTGAAGACTAACCTGCTGAAAAGCAACATTTTCCCTATTCATTGCTTGGAGCTGGACATTGTAGCAGTTCAAAATCACCTACCTTGTGAGGTGCGTGAGTTCCCCTGTAAGTACCTTGGATTGCCTCTCTCCCTCTCGAAGTTATCAAGGGATCAAATTCAGCCTTATGTGGACCGGATTGCTGATCGCCTTCCTGGTTGGAAAGCTGACCTTCTACTAAGGCCTAAGGAGGGTGCCTTTGGTTCGATTTGTGCTCACTTCGATGCTCATTTATTTGGCCATGGCGGTTGATCTTCCTTCTTGGGCAATCAAGGCTGTAGACAAGATTAGGACGGGTTTTCTTTGGCGTGGCAGAAAAGATGCAAAGGGTGGTCACTGTTTGGTTGCTTGGGCAAAAACTTGTCGCCCTCCGGAGTTGGGAGGCTTAGATATTTCTGATCTACAGAAGACCAATTGGGCGTTGCGAATGCGGTGGGCGTGGCTGCAAAAATCTGAACCCAATAAACCTTGGTCTGTTTTTCCCATCCAAATCCATCCTTGTGCACAGGCTTTCTTCTCCATTGCAGTGGTTGCTGAGGTTGGGGACGGAGCTCGAGTTCTTTTTTGGACAGATAGATGGCTTCATGGACAGCGGATTTTGGACTTGGCGCTACAACTGTCTACTCTAGTGTCCAAAAGGAGGGCTATGAAACGCACTGTTCTAGAAGCACTGATTGACCAAACCTGGATTTCTGATTTTCAAGGGGCCCTTTCTGTGGGAGTTCTGGTGGAATTCCTCGAGCTTTGGGATTTACTCTCTGGAGTGATTCTTCAGCCAGGTGTGGCGGACACATATAATTGGCGCTTCTCAGTTCTCAAACTCTGGTGTGTATTCGGCTAAGTCTGCCTATAGAGAGCTGTTCCAGGGTGCCACTCTTTTTGGTCCTTGGGAAAGGATATGGAAGTCTTGCGAGCCGGGTAAATGCCGTTTCTTCATGTGGTTGGTGGCCCATAACAAGTGCTGGACTGCAGACAGGCTCGAGAAGAGAGGCTTGCCTCATCCTGCTCGTTGTCCCCTCTGTGATCAGGCACCGGAAACAATAAATCACTTGCTAGTCGGCTGCTCCTTTGCCCGCATTTTCTGGTTTTCACTGCTGCGTTCAGTTGGCCTTCAACTCTTGTCACCGCAGCCTACAGATCTTTCTTTTGAAAGATGGTGGTCGATGGTGAGTTCTAGAACTGATGGGGAGGTGAAGAAGGGCCTCAACTCGGTAATCATTTTGGGGGCTTGGTCTCTCTAGAAACATTGAAATCAATGTGTCTTTGAGGGAGCGTCACCGGTTGTGGCCATGGTCTTGGCTTAGGCAAGGGAGGAGTTGAAGATGTGGAACTTAGCAGGGGCACGAGGGATTTCCTACCTGGTTGCTCCTACGTTTGAGGCAGGATAGTCCTAGTCTAGTTTTTGTTTGGCTCTTTTTGGTTCGGAGTGCATGTGCCTTCTGGGCTCATGTTTTCTGTAAGTTTGTTTGGATTTCTTTAACCCTAGTTCCGCTTCTTTTTAATATAATGATACACAGCTCTCCTGCGTGTTCGAGAAAAAAAAAGAAATGAGTGATTTTGCTGCTGCTGGCCGACCGTGTGCTGTCCTGCTGCTCAACTTCTTCTACCACTCCTTCGGCTGATGTTCTGCTTCCTCTATACTGTTACTTTACCTTATTTCTGGTATTAGTTCATGTGTTGATGTTATGAAAAATTTCTGAATGTTCGATATATAACCTGTGATCTGGATGGATGATTGAATGGATATTGTAGTGATATTTGCTATGTGTTATGAATATTGTGTGTATTGATATGAGGCCCAAAGGACCATATATATAGGAGAGTACAAGGGGTATATGCCATATAGAGATAAGGTATATGTGGAATAGAATACAAACTCTATATCCTAGTACAATTCTATCTCTATCTCCTTAACACCCCCCCTCAAATGCAAGGTGTATGCAATAGCATTACATTTAAAAAGAGTTGTTACTAAAATAATAAACAAAATCCGAAGTCCGAGTCTAGATGATGTCGTCGTAGTGTGTAGGTCTTGAAAAATACTGTCGAATCAAGCCGAAAATGAATAGATAGAAGCATGACAGCGCAGATCGAAGCCCAAGACAATGGCGCGCAAGCAGGCACAAGGTGCGTAGCTAAACGCCTTAAAAGCTCGAGCGCGCGGCTCCGTATGGCGGCATCATACGACTTCGACGATCTACATGCGGCTCAGAGAGGAGTGGCGGCTGCTGTCATGGAATAGGGGTAGAGGCATGGCAGCAACAGATCGAAGTCCAAGACGGCGGCGGCGCAATGCACGAGGTGCAGAAGAAGTGTGGCGGCCTTAAAAGCTCGGGGCGGCAGCTAAAGTAGCGGCGACATCTTAACGACTTCTACGATCTGCACGCGACTCAGAGGGCTACTGTCATGCAAAACAAAATTCTTAAACTTCTATGATTGACAAAAAAATTTCTGGACTCACATGATTTAGACGAACTGAAAGGTTAGAGACTACGGATTTAACATGGATACAAGCGAATGGATAAAGTGAAGACGACGGCGGCCTGGGCGGCGGCAGCGAGATCGGGAAGGAGACGACGCCGCACACAGAGGGCAGCGGTCGGTGGGTGGATCGACGAGACGATGCCGTATATAGAGGGCAGCGGTTGGTGGGTGGATCGACGAGACGACGCCGCACACAGAGGGCAGCGAAGTGGAGGACACCGCACATAGAGGGCAGCGAAGTGGATGATGCCGCACACAGAGGGCAGCGATCGGCCGACGCCGACGCGCATAGGGCGGCAAAGTGGACGACGAGGACGTCGCGCACCATCAATGTTGTTTTTTTTCTCCTTTTTTTTGGGAAGACTCCTTTTAAGTCTCAGATCTGAAAACAAAGGCCTGGCTTGGCCGAGTGAAACCAACGGACTGGGTAGCGCCGGCGGGTGCAGGGGCGACGGCACCGACGTCGGGATGGTGCGCGGCACCAGCGGCGGGATGGCACGCGGGCCAAGCTGGGGGCGACGCGATGCATGGGCGACGACACCGGCGGCGGGATTCGCACCGGCGGTGGGACGACACACGGGCCGAGCTGGGGGCGGCGTGACGGCACCGGTGGTCGCCGGTCAGGGTGTCGAGCAGCGGGTTGGCGAACACTGATGACGACGCATCGTAGTCGCGCGCGAGCACTTGGTGTTGGTGTCGGCTTCGAGGCGGTGATCGCCTCACTGCGGTACGCCAGGTTGGGCCCATGGTCGGGCGCTCTGTGTTCGGCGGCAGCAAAGCCGCCGCTGCGCGGTGGCCGACCTCGTGCGTGGAGCGCAGCTTCCGCGGAGTCCCAGTCCCGCGGCAGTCGACGCAGCGGAGCCGCTCGCATCGCGGCGGCGGCCGAGGGCGAACCACGGCGACGGAGGCGAGCGCCACCGCCACTACGGAGGCGGTGCCGGCGCGCCACTAGCCGACCGCCCGACAGCGAAGGTGGAAGTAGAGCGGACGGAGTTCCCGAGGGGCGGCACCAAAAGGCAGCGGCGGTCCTCACAGGCGGCGGCGAGACATGCGTTGTTGCCGACGGCAAAGGGATGCGCCGCGAGAGCGAGCAGCGCGGTGCCCAATGCGCCGCTTCCCTCGCCCTCTTTCTCCCCTCGCACCGGGAGGACATGGGGAAGCACGGGATCGAGTTGGATCCCCGCGCCGAATTGGATCCCCAACAGAGCGGCGCGTGCGGGGATAGAACTCTTCGCGCCCAAGCGGAGGCGGAGCATCGGCAGGTCGACTGTGTTAGTCGCTCGATTCTTGCTCTTGGTGATAGCAAGATTCTCACTCTTATCGAGAGGATGACACTTGGAGATGGGGCAATTTTCTAAGTTTATTTCTCACACAATGCCATGCCAACCTGAGGAGTTGGGGATACAAATTTATGGGCTGCTAACCAGCCAAGTATATGCTAAGATGCTAGTCTAAGATGCTGTCCTAGATGCTAGTCAAAATGCTGTCCTAAGATGCTGTCCTAAAGAGATGCTAAAGCTAGTCAAGGATGCTGTCCTTGAAAGCAAAAGCAAAAAAAACTGAGATGCTGTCCTAAAGAGATGCTAAAGCTAGTCAAGGATGCTGTCCTTGAAAGCAAAAAGCAAAAAAAACAACACACTAACTTATCCATCACTCTCCCCCTAAGTCTTGTGTGTCTCCTTGTGGGGAATTTGAGCCATCCCGATCTTGGCGCGAAGCTCCTGAAACTTGATCCGCCCAAGAGGCTTGGTCAGGAAGTCGGCGAGCTGGTCTTGGGTGTTGATGTAGTTGGTCTTGACACTCCTTCATCCAGCAACTTGATGAAGTGATACCTCACCCGATGTGCTTGTCGTGCTCATGGAAGACAGGGTTCTTCGCCAAGGCCAAGGCGGACTTATCGTCCACCCCGAGCTCCATCGCCTCCGCGTCTCGCCAAGGAGATCGCCAGCGGTAACCGAGCCACCACGAGCTCGAGTAGAAGCGGTAATGGCGCAATGTACTCGCCTCGCAGCTAGACAAAGCCACCACTGCCGCTTGACCGATCGCCACCGACGGACATTTGCCGAGGAAGTACAACATCCCGGTGCTCTTGCTCGTGTCGATGTCGCCGGCGTGGTCGCTGTCGGCCAGACCGATGAAGTGTGCCGCGGCGGCACCTTGGTAGTGCGGCCGTGTCGGAGGTGCCCGCGACGTAGCGGAGGATCCTTTTCACGGCTGCCGGTGCTCGTCGTCGATCATTGCATGAACCGGCTGACGAGCCGACGGCGAACGCCAAGTCCGGCCGCGTGTGGACAAGGTAGCGAAGGCGCCACAATACGCCCGATCGCTGCGTCGCGCCCACCTCCTCCGCCGTACTCTCGACTCGGCTTGACCTCTCCTCCATAGGAGCGTGGTGGGTTGCACATCGGTGGCCGCCACTCCACGATGCGCTTGGCGAGGCGATCGCGAAGAGAGATGCCGAGTCGTCTCGCGAACCTCGATCCCGAGGTAGGAGAGGCCCGAGGTCGCTCATCCGGAAGGTGGCCTTCATCTCGCCTTGAATGCCTCGATTTCCTCTTCCTTGGTACCGGTGATCACAAGGTCATCGACGTGACGCCATCGCCAGGCATTGCTTCCTTGCCCCGCGTGTGACCGCGGCCTCGTGAGCGCTCTGCTGAAATCCCATTTGCTTGAGGTGGAGTCCGCCCGTGCCAAGCTCGCGGTGCTCGCCGCAAGCCGTGAGGGCCTTGCGCAGTGGAGGACCTTGCTCTCCTTGCCGGGATGATGAATCCGTGGTGGCGGACGAGACCTCCTCCTCAGAGTCGCCGTTGAGGAAAGCGGACTTGACGTCCATGTGATGGACGCACCAACCTCCCGGGCCGCGAGGGCAAGGAGGAGACGCACGGACTCCATCCGCGCAACAGCGCCAAGGCATCGCCGAAGTCGACTCCTCCCGCCGAACGGCCACGTGCCACGAGACGCGCTTTGTGCTTGATGACCTCTCCACCTCGTCTTTCTTGAGCTTGAAGACCCACTTGAGAGAGATGGCGTGGTGGCTACCGAAGATCGGCCACTCCCATGTCTTGTTTCGCTCAACGGCGTCCATCTCCTCTGCATCGCGGCACGCCATGCCGCGTCTCTCCGCCTCGGCGAAGGAACGAGGCTCGCCGTCGTCTGTGCGCGAGGTGCGGCTCGCCGAGGTCGCGCCGCGCTGATTCAGTGGACCGGCCGCCGCCGAGGAGGTCGCCCACGCAGACGGTAGCGCAGAGCTCGCCGCCGTGGTAGGCGCCGTCGCGATCTCGCCGTTGGACGGAGTGGCGAACTCCACCGCGGCGCCGCCGTTGTGGCCGGCCGCCGGTGCCAAGCCTAAGGAGTAGGCGCGGCAGTAGAGAGCGGCGTGGCCGGCGGTCTTGGCGGTGGACTCGCCGAGCACGTGGGCTTGCCGAGCCGCGGTGGCGGTGGTGAAGGACTCGCCGGAGAGGTGGCGAACGAGGCGTGGGGTAGGCGAGCTCGGTGAAGACGAGCCGCCCCCTGCCTCCTCGGCGTGGATGTAGTCGACGACGAAATCGGCCGGTCGTCGAGTCGAGCCGTCATCCACCATCTTGCCTCACGCCCGCCTCGCCTTCGTCGAACACGACGTCACGCGTGATGCGCACGCGCCGTGTCGCAGGTCGAGGACGCGGTAGAGCCTTGGCGCCCGCCGCGTAGCCGATGAAGACCCTGGCGTGCTCGGCCGTCGAGCTTGCCGACGTGGTTGAGCTCTTTGACGAAGGCGAGCACCAAGACACGAGGTGGCTCACCGCGGGCTTGCGCCGTGCAGTCTCGTATGGCGCCTTGCCGCCGAGGGCCTTGGTGGGAAGCGGTTGAGCAAGTGGACGGCGGTCATCACCGCCTCGCCCGAGAGAATGCCGCATCCTCTCGCTGAGGAGGGCGCGCGTGGCAACCACCGTGCGTTGCGCGCCGACGACGCCGCTCTCGCGCGGGGTGTACGGCGCGAGAAGCGACGATGGATCCTCGTCGGTGCAATGCGCCGTGAACTCTGGCCGCCGTGAACTCACCGCCGTTGTCGTCGCGTAGGACCCGGCTTGCGGCGCGCTCCGCCTCCGCAGAGCTTGAAGGCGCTTGATGGCGTTCGCGCGGCCGCCTTGACGCCGAAAGCGGGACAGCCCACATGTAGCGGGACACATCGTCGACGAGGAGGAAGTAGCGCCGGCCTCCAGGTGTAGCCGGTGTCACGGGGCCACAGAGGTCACCGTGTCGAGCTCCGGCTTCTCCTTGGCGCGAAGCTCGCTGTCGTGGGAAGGGAGCGCGCAGCCTTGGTGAGGACGCAGTGTCGCAGAATCGCTCACGTGGTCGACGTCCGCATGCCCCGCACCATCTCCTTGCCGCCGAGCCGCCTCAGGGCCTCAAAGTTGAGGTGCCCGAAGCGCTCGTGCCACCTCCAAGCGTCGTCGTCGCGGCGGGCTGTAAGACACAGAGGTTGCGCCTCCTGCGCGTGAAGGACGTAGAGGCGGTTGCTCCTGCTGACCTTGACGGGAGCCGTGGCGATGATCCCAGATCGCGGCACCGTGCTTGATCTTCACGCGCGATCCGTTCTCATCCACCGTCCCAAGCCGATGATGGAGTTCCTCAACACGGGATGTAGTAGACACCGTGGCGGCGGTGCTCGCCGATCTTGGCGACGAAGACGACAGAGCCGACGCTCTTGATCTCCACACGAGGCGTCGCCGAACTTGACGGTGCCTCGAACGCTGAAGTCGAGCTCGAGAAGTACTCGCCGCCCGGCCATGTGGTGGGTAGCGCGGTGTCGAGGCACCACTGCCGGTCTTGTCGCAGCCGAATCGCGCCCGCCCGGGCGTGTGCTTTGGCTCGTCAAGGCGGAGGAGAGTCGGCGCGCGGCGGTGCCGAGGTAGTTCCATGCTCGCATGAGCAATGAACAGAGCCGCCGCTCCTCCTCCGCTCGCGCGACGCTGGGCTCGGCCGCGTCGTGGTCGCCGACAATCCTGGCCCAATGACCGTGCTTGCCGCAGCTTGTGGCAAGCGCCGTCTCGTCTGCGCTTTGCTTGCCGCCGCCGCCGCTCGGGCGCCTCACGGCCATTACCCTTGGCACGTCCTCGCGCCCGCACAGGCATCTTTGCGCGGCTTGCCACGCTTGCGGCCGCTGTCGTGGAAGAAGGCTCCCTTCTTCCTCGTCACCTTGGCGGCACCCACCGCTCCGAGCGAGGAGCTTCCGCCAATGGTGACGGTCCCGAGAGGCGCTGTGGCTCATCGCCAAACGACCTTGAGGCGACCCAACGCCTCGATCGTCATCGTGGAGAGGTCCAGCAGAGACTCGATCGAGCGAGCCATCCGCTTGTACTTCTGGGGGCGCAATGGAGGAGCTTTTCCACGCCTCTCTCTCGCCGTAGGTGTCGTCGCCGAATCGCACCATCTTCGCGCAGCAGTGTTGAGACGGAGAGCAAAGTCATCAATGTCCTCACCGCTTGAAGGCCGTTCTCCCACTCCTTGCGTAGTGCCCGTAATGTAGACTTGCGCGCGCGGTCGCTGCCGATGCATGCCGCAACGATGGCGTCCCAAGCCTCTTTGGCGATCCGCTTGTTGGTAAGCGAAGCGCATCTCGGCGGGATCGCAGCGATGATGAGCATCTAGTGCTCGCCGATCCCGGTCGTGGTCGACGCCGCCGTCACGGATCGCATTCCACATATGCCGCACTGAGCTTTACCTCATCACCGCAGCCACTCGACGAAGTTGGTCTTGGTGAGTGTAGGCCACCCGCCGCCGGCCGACGTCCTCGACGATACCGTACTCGTGGTGACCACGATCGCCGGCAGAGAGAGCCACGCCGTCTGCGGAAGGCCGCTCTCCGTCGACCGTCTGTTGCCGCGAGCAGTGTGCCTCCTCCAGAGCGCCGCCGCCCGTCCGCGCGCTGTTCTGGCCGCCGCCGCGCGTGGCGTGGCGCGACGCTTCATCGCGCGCCGCTTCCCGCCGCCTCCTCTCAGCGGCTCAAGGTCCGTCGGCCGCCGCCATCGCAGAGACGGCCGCTGCCGCCAGCGTAGAACCTCGACCTCGGCTGCCGCCGCGACGCTGCATCTGCCCGCCGCCGCCGCTTCCACTCTCCGCTCGCCGCCACTTGACGCGCCCTTCTGCGCGCGCGCGCCTCGTGTGTCGCCGCTTCGCCGCGTTATCTCGCCACAACGAGCTTGGCTTTGCCGCCGCGTGCTCGAGGCGGCCGAAGGCCGAGATCGTCTGCGGACATGGCGCGCCACCGGGATAACTGCGTGGAGAGAGAGCCGCCGATGAGTTGCCGCCGTCTCGAGCAGGAGGAGTGAGCGAGCGGCACGGAGCTGCTGCTGCCGCTAGTTGAAATCTGCTGCGAGGCCGAAGCGACGCCGAGAAGAGATTGAGCAGGAGATGCTCAGGCTACAGGATAACCTTGCTCTGATACCACTTGTTAGTCGTTCGATTCTTGCTCTTGGTGATAGCAAGATTCTCACTCTCATCGAGGATGACACTTGGAGATGGGGCAATTTTCTAGGTTTATTTCTCACACAATGCCATGCCAACCTGAGGGGTTGGAGATACAAATTTATAGGCTGCTAACCAGCCAAGCATATGCTAAGATGCTAGTCAAGATGCTGTCCTAAGATGCTGTCCTAAAGAGATGCTAAAGCTAGTCAAGGATGCTGTCCTTGAAAGCAAAAGCAAAAAAAACTAAGATGCTGTCCTAAAGAGATGCTAAAGCTAGTCAAGGATGCTGTCCTTGAAAGCAAAAAGCAAAAAAACAACACACTAACTTATCCATCAGACTGGGGTCGCGCGGCTTGATCCTGGCTTCCTCCTCGCTGCATTGGAGCGGACAACGCCGGTGAAGAAGTCTATGGCGGACACCGGGCTGGAAAAGAACGACATCGCGGTGGGAAGCAAAAATAAATTTGGATTTGACGAAGAAGTGGCCGCTCCCGGGAGCAGAGATTGATCTTCCCGGGGGCAGCAGCAGCGGAAGTAGATCGAGATTAGGGTTTGAACCTAAGCTCTGATATTATGTTATGAATATTGTGTGTATTGATATGAGGCCCAAAGGACCATATATATAAGAGAGTACAAGGGGTATATGCCATATAGAGATAAGGCATATGTGGAATAGAATACAAACTCTATATCCTAGTACAACTCTATCTCTATCTCCTTAACACTATGATTATGAAATGTCTTGTTTAAATTCTTATCATTGCTTGTTAGTCAGTAGTTTTATATTAGTTTTGTTTGCATTTGCTCGTAGGTTTTGAATTTTATTAGGGTAATGCCTTGTTATGTCACTTCTGATTAGAGTTTGCCTTGTCTAGTTTAGATTAACAATCATGCTTGATAATTCAGTAGCTTTTTAGAACTTTATTTTTCAGCTAGATGTTTTAATATTAGATTAGTTCTGTTAGTTAGAGTTAATTTTCAGTTGCTGCTCTGTTAGTTCCATTAGTAAAGCGAAAAGACCAAAAATATTAGTTTAGATTTACTGTTTTATGTCTTTGCTTTTGTTAGATTAATTTTCCGTAGATGCTTTGTTCTTTAGCTTGCTAGAAAGGGTTAGTAGTAGTTTTAGTCATAGATGTAGCGTTAGTCATCTTCTCGCCCTTCCCGAACCTCCTTCCTCTTCTCCTTCTCGCTCCTTCCCAGATCTTCCCTCTCTCTCTCTGCTTCTTCTCCTCTCCCTTCTGCTCTTCCATCTTTTCTCGCTATTCGTCTTCCTTAGTCCCCTCTTGCTTCTTTCTAACCTCACCTCCTCTCTTCTTCTTTCTTCCCCTGTCCAGTTCCTCGTCTTCGCCTCTCCTTTCGTCCCTTGCTTCTCCTCGTCTCCCCTTATCCTTCAGTCCTTCCTTGCTACTTCTCTCCCTCCTGCTATTTCAGTCGTTCTTTTCTCCCTCACTTCTTCTGTCCCATAGTTCTTTAGGATTTTTAGTTTTCCTTTTCATTCCCCCGCTCGTGCGATTTAGCTTTGGTTTGGTGTCATGTCACCGGTAGTCTAGTCCCTGTAGAGAACACGACATCTCGCTGCTATCTTAGCTGCAACTCGTTCACTTGCGGGTGTGCAGTTTTGCACGATCATTGATGGACCACTGTCTCTTAAACCTAGCAAATCGAGTCCAATACCTCCCTACATGGGCCATGACCAGCGGCAATGGTGGTGTAGGCACCAACGAGACAGAGAAGTTGTGGCGGCACAATCCTAACGAGGCAGAGGACTGGTAGTAGCGGAAAGGCAAGGGCAACGACAAGATAAGAGGCAGAGGAGCAAACTGGGCCTTGCTTGCGAGGCCTGGCCCATCCGGCCCATCACTAATGATTGAAGGCCAGGGGAGAGCAGCTGTTAGGTTTCCTTCCCCACCACAAAGCCGCCGCATGCAACTGCTGGCGATGGGGACTCCCGACGGCGCTGCCCCCTCTCGCCTCTTCGCAATCAGCAGCAGCAGGAGCTACCCAGGGCTACCGACAGTGACAGGTGCTACCGATGGGGTTATTGATGACGACGGCTCCTTCATCCTTGACTCCGGCCACCATCGGCAAGCACCACTTGCACCTCTAGGTTCCTCTCCCCCTCCCTCATATCCTTTTTTCCTGATCTCCTCCCTTACACTTTGTTTTTGCTGCTCTGTTTTGCTCTCATGGTATTAGCAGCAGCAAGTCGTAGTAGCAGTAGAAGGTAGCAAGTAGTAGAAGCAGCCAGCATGTAGTAATAGGCTAGTTAGCGACTAGTTGGCAAGTCGGTAGCATGGCGACTCGACTCGACTTTACGACTTAACAACCTTGCCCCCTATATAGGGTGTCACTATTGATGATTGATTTCCCCTTCAACTACAACATACTATAGAGCATCAACGAAAATGGAAATGATTTCCTTTTTCGAGGCTGGTGATCATATGGAATAGAAGCTATATTATGGAACTAAGATAAATAAAATAGTACTCCCAACTTAGATAAGGAATAATCACTTGAATGCATCATAATATATATCCTGTTTAGTTATAAAGATGCTTTAGGAAAATAATTAATAGAACACCAAACTTATGGATAAAAGATTATATGAAGTGAACCAAACCTTACGATTTTTCAACTTTAATCCCATGTCCATAGATTTCTCCTGAAGCACCTTTATCTCTGAACTTATAGAACCAATTTCTGTCTACCACAGAAGTCAAAAGAGTTGCAATATGACTTAGTAAAGAGAAATGAACTGGTGATAGACAAAACCAGAAAAAAAATGTGAAGATTTTGGGTTTGAGAGAGAATGTTGGCCATGAAGATCTAGTAACTAATGATAAATATTGAACCACTAATAAGCCAAAAGGTGGTACCATTCAAGCACGCACACTGAAGTTGTCACATGGATCACATAAATCAAAACTAGAACAGTTGGATTAAGAATGGAGTCGTCGTATACGAAATATTGAACTTCCAATGATGAATGGTTGCGTTCATGTTATAGTTTACAAAAAGACAACTTGAAAATGCAGAGATATGCTATTGCCAGCATTCCTCTTACAGCAAAAGTTCAAAAGCAATAAATAGAATCGCTAATAATAACAAAGCATCAAAAGTTTGCACATTCCCAGTTTGATGATAAAATGTTGGGTACAGCTACTCTTTCAAGTTTCAACCATCCAGCATGTCAAGAAATGTCACAAATACTGCCATCACAACAGATGGGAATATGCAATTACCTGGAATCCAGTCAGAAGAGTTTCCATTTGTGACAGAATATTATCACAATCACAAATCTGATCATGCAGCGATACTAGGTTTTCACTTTCTCTAATGTAATCCTACAAAAAAAGGAAGATAGCATTGCATAAATCAAACATCACAGCCACAGGTAAATTGCAATTTCTATTTCAGCAGCACTATATAAGTTAAAGACATTGTAAGTCCATGTTTCCCTCTTCACTACGCTTGTGCAATTATTTGATGATTCAACATAAAATTTTGATGACAAGTATGGAGGGGATGAATAGATTAACCAGCCATACGGAAAAAGGAGCTAATTAACCATTATTTCCAAAGCAAATAACGTAAAAGTGTGCAGTGAATGTATCACTACTGAACATCAGATTCAAATTGTAGACATATAAAAAAATTAACTCTGAATAGGTAGAACCATGATACCTCACATAGTTGAGGCGAAAAACGTTATCATGGACAAGCACAAATAACAATAGCGCAAACAATTACCTGTATAGAATCCAGCTCTACTTGACGTATGTTATTCTCGACGCCTTTTGTGTAATCACGCAGTTTGATGCCGTTAGCCAGGATGTTTGCCACTTCCTACACGCATCCAGAAAGAAAGCATCAGTAATCGCCAAGGAAGATGAAGGGTATACTACTTCTTGCTCTGAAATGTTGCAGTGAGCTCAAAAAGACAACAATGCAACAGCCAGGGACTTGCAAAACAGATAGCTGAATAGCTCCACGGCAACATGAAGGAAACCTCGCAGCTTTACGGCCTTAGTAAACAACTAATTTGCAAGCTATATACTTTCTTGGAGCAACAAGCAGCACCTCATCGTTCTTGCAGTCCTCGAGCTCCTGCTGCAGCCCCTCCAGAGACTCATCATCACTGTCAAAACAACAAGACGCAACAGCGGCGTAAGTTTACGGCGAATCGCAGCAATAGACGCAGCACACAAAAGGAGACGAGAAGATCTGAGTTCGAGATCGTGATCGTACCTGGCGACGTCCTCGTCGAGGGCGAGGTCGCCGACGAAGACCCCGAGGTCGAACCTCTCCTCCTGCCCGTCGTGTGCCTCCGCGGCGGGAACAGCCTCCATCTGGGCGACGGAGGCGGCGAAGTGGGGTCGCGGATCGCCGGGGCGGGCGGCGGCGGGCTCCGATCAAGATCTGCCGCCGGTGGCGGTGGGTGTTGGGATCGGATCGGATCGGACCGGACAAGGCGTGGCTCGGAACGTGCCCCCGGGAAACGAAGGGGAGAGAGAGAGAGAGAGAGACCGTTAATGGGCCTAGTTTTGTTAGTGGCTGAACTCGGAGGCAGGCGCTATTGGGCTAACGGGTCACGAGAGGTGGAATGGGAATCCCCACTGCTTGCCCGTGTCCACACGCAGCCTCGGCCGCCTTGTCGATGCATTCGGCCTGCTATTCTCCAGCGCTCAGGCCCAGCCAAAGCTGCAGCAGCCCCCTCCTCCGTCACAAGCTGCGTGTGTTTTTTCAGTTTAATTAGCGTGTTTGGACCAATTTTTGTTGGTATTTTGTTCTTAATTTTCCTTAGTCGCTTTGTACAATCAGAGCGTACAGTACATGCCAGTTCAATTTGTTGGTGTGGTGTTCCCTGGCAATTTTTTTCGGAGTGTGCATGCCGTGTGTTCTATGAAACGCCTGAATGGTGACATTGTTGTATGATCGCCGCTGGTGTTGCAGATAAGGAGAACGACCATGTAGTTAATATAGGTATGTCCTTTGCGGTTTTTCGTTTTTGTTATATTACTTAATTTTTAAACGGAATATTTTTTTTCAAAACAGAGTCTACAAGCTAATTATAGTACATGTTAAAAACCTAACATCTGTACTTATCAAAATCATAAGCGGGTATCTCTCTCTATAATCTCTGTCACGAACAACCAAAATTCAAAAATTTCAGTCAAAAACCATAAGCCGCAGCCATAAAAAATAGGCCCAGTTATAGACCTGTTCTTTGCAATTTTTAAAAGCGGCTTTTATCTTTTGCTACAGTACCTAACTTTCAAACAGAATATTTTTTCAAGATGGGATCTACAAAACTGGGCGTCAAGGACATTCAGCTCGCACACTACATCAGGGGCGAGAGGGCCTAGGCATAGAGGCCTCGTCGATGTGGTTGAGCTTCCACTGTCTACTAGGATATCTGTTTCTTCTATATTCTTGCTATGTTTAAGAGTTGGATTCGTAGAATTATGAGATGTATTCTTACTATGTTCTTGCTGTTTTTTAACCTACTCGTTAACTTGTGATGTTGTAATAGTAGATTCTAATCTTAATAAAAATAAAATGTGATGTTGTGTTTGCTGTTGTATTTGCTTGTTTTCAAATGGCATAGCTAACATTTCTTGAGGCTAGCAAAAAAAGAAAAAATTAGGTATATAATGAACTATCACAGACGATTTTATAGTATAAACCATCTATAAAGGACTATCATAGACGGTTCGAACAAAAAACTGTTTGTGATACTCATATCATCACAGACATTCTATCTACTAACTGTCTATGATGGAAAAGTATCATAGACAACTCTATATACTAACCACCTGTGATACTCGCTCATCACAGATGGTTGGTAACTAGAGCCGTCTGTGATGTGTGAGTATCACAGATGTTTTTTGTTTGAGCTGTTTACGATAGTGTTCTTCATAGACAGTTCTAATTACAAACCGTCTATATTATACTTATTACACACGGCTCTCAAACCGTCTGTGATTACCTCCGATTATCACTGACCTATAAATTCAGACGGTTTAGAAAACTATCTGTGATGACAGTTCTGAACCATATATGATGGCTCTTTTTTTGTAGTAGTGATATTTTGTAGCATTGGCTAGAAAAATAGAACATTTCGTGTAGTGATTGTGTTCAAGCCTAGCTAGTTTGCTACTTGAATAGATTTAATATCATGCCTACAACACAACAACAATTTAGAGAAAAGAAAGGCAATCGAGGGAATTTCTTCTCTTTAATCGATGATAGAACTAACTCTTTGAGGCAATTCATCAAGTAGTCAACATGCATAGAAAATTGCATAGTCAAATTTTGGAGAGAATTTCATTCTGGATTTAGGCAGTAGACACACAAGCTAATTAGGTGCATACTCCACGAGCAAATAAAAGAGAACACCAAATGCTAGCTATTTGGAATTTGTTTGGGGAAATTCACCGATCATGTTACGTGCAAACACAAAAATAGAAAATTAATAACCTAATTTATCATCTTGTCTGTACATAACACTTGTAAGAAATAAAACTCATCCTAATCATCTCTCAACCAATTTAGGGTGAAATGCAAGCATAATCATTATAATGGTTCTAGGGAAGGGATGATCACAATTCAAAAACTTTTGTGGGTGGTGGGGCTATAGGAGAGATGCGTTGTTCTTACATGCTTAAATGTGTGTGATGGTGATGCTAGTTAGCTTGGGATGATTAGCAACTTCAATCAGAGTCGGGATGATGCAAATTGTGGGAGGAAGAGAGAGGACTGGATAGGAGGGCAGCTAGATCTAGGTTGAGTGAGAACCAATTACCAACAATGTTCAATAGGAGGAGAACGCTTGGGATATCCCAGATGGGAGGGGAGGGAGAGTTCCTTAGTCTGGCTTTGTTTTGTGCATCATAAAAGCAAGAAGGTGGAAGACATGGGGGATCGAACAATTCGTGTTATAGGGAGCGACGCAAGAGGGAGTTTGATGACTGGGCCCACACATCGGTGTTTGTTTTTACCAGAGGTGAGGATGAGGAGGGGTGGGGTGGTAAATGGGCAAACTCCCCTTTTATATTAGTAGAGATTTCTAAAATAGAAAAATTATATGTTGGTATGAAAATTTGAACATTTTTGCCACAATGCTCACAAATTGCTTGCTAGAAATTTGAGCTACAACATCGTTCAATACAGATTATATTCAACAACCCAAAAATTCTAGCTACAATTTGTTTCTGGTGCAATTGCATTTGCTTACCACTGCTATATAATTGAAGAAACAATAGGTTATATGATCCTAAATTATTATAAGTGAAATTCTCAGCATATTGAATGTTTTTCCTTCCAACTCAACTATTCAAACTAATTTTTCATTTTAATTTGGAATTGCTCTATTAATACCCACGGCAACGCGCAGGGTATCTGTCGAGACCCGAATATGCAAATCCGAACTCTCTGTGTATACTCTAGTCCAAGATCACGCTAGTGCATACAGTTTAACATAGATAAAATATTAACCATATATATGATAAAATAAAGAAAAAACTTAAATATTAATAGTTATCCAAGTACAACCTTATCACCAAGCTTACAAATTAGTAGCCTGAAGTGCTTAAAATCTAGCAGTGGAAGACAAAAATAAGCGTGGAAGCCATTTGACATGCCCATAAACAATCGACTGGGGGGGCGAAATCCTAATCCGTGAAGTCACTGAAGTATCCTCCCTCTGGTACCTCCTGCTAGTATAACTCCTCCTTAACTGAGCAACAGTGGGTATAAAGCCATGAGTATATTGGTACTCAGCAAGTCGTTTATAACAAATAAATGCAATATAATATGCAAGGCTTATCAAAAGATTGCTGAAAGGTTAATTTGCATAAAGCAATATTTTGAAGTAATTACGATAAATAGATTAAAAGCGAATTTAAGTAAAAATAATAATAAATAAATAATCAACGGAATTGCATAAGGCACTTGTGAGCCTCCCATCCACAAGCTAAACCATTAGTGAACGAATCATTTACTTTCCAATGATAACAAATCCAAGTTTTATGAAAAATTCTACCCCTCGTGTGAAATCACCGAGCATTGTCCATAACCGGGGACACGGCTATTTGAGTAGTTTTACACTCTGCAAAGGTTGCACAACTGTACCCACACGATGTGATTAATCTCACACTAAGGAAATTACAACAATGCCTTTACAATGTTCAACCTCAACTCAATCCCACCTGCTAGGGTTTCGCATCACACCTCCCTTATGTCTCATAGAAATCAGCAACCATGTTTATCACAATGGCGAGATTAAAATTGAAATATCCCAAATTAATTAGCTAGGTCTATCCTATACTAGACATGTGGTTTGCATGGTAAAGCTAAGATCAATGACGCACAAAGTTAAGTCCTTAATATTATTCAGGCGAGACTTTCACATCCCTCGAAATGAATCCACACTCCTTTATTGCACGATCACTCGCCCAAGTAAAAACCAATTTTGTATAACCAACACCAATGACACACCAATGTTATGGCACAAATTTTATAACTCTGGCACTAACCACGATTCAGTATCTCTTTAAATCAAATTAATAAATTAATCACATCTGATGTCGAACCCACCATAATATAGCATGGCTAAACATATTCATCGTACCACCCATGTGACATCTAATATGATATCACTAAATAATTTTCTAACCTATGGTGACATTGGCATCATGATATTCAAAGTATCAAGGAGGGATTATTCAAATTGGGATGGGAACTACCAAGTACAAAGGTTTGTAATAAAATAGAATGCAAGATTAATTTAAAATAAAATAATTAAATAATAGATTAAAAATTAAGTTCAACATAATCAAAGGACACGACTTGCCTTGGCCTTGCTTAGTGAGAAGCTCTGGATCTTCTGACGGTGCTCTTACTTCTTCGAAGATGCGATCTAACGAAAAAGAAAACGACTGAAGCATAAAAATAAAATCAAATAAAATTCAAATAAACTCCAAAACCACAATACCAAAACCAAAATTTAGATCTCGATTTTATATGAATTTAGAAAAAGGAACGGGGTCAATCGGAGTTAGGATAGAAGAGAATGGGCTCTAGGAGAATAAATTGGCTAGAAAATGTTGGAAATTCGGAAAAAGTTACTATGCTGTGGACTCGATGCACGGAAAGATTGGTTTACAGTGGATGCGGCTCACGGAACAATGCACAGGGTGAATGCTGACGCGACGGCTAGGGCTGACGTGGCGGTTGACTGGGCTGGCACGTGGCACTAGGGTTGATGTGGCATACTGACGTGACATCTGGGGGGGTTGGTCGGTGCTAGCGTGGCACTGACACGTGGTGCCATGTGGTGGCTAGGGCTGACGTGTCGGTGGCCGATCAAGGTTGACTTGGGCGGACACACTGTTCACGGGTACATGGCACGCAAGGTGATAGGTGGGGCGATCATTAGAGTCTCGACTCACAGTGGGATGGGCTCACTGAGAAGTTGAACTGTCAGTAGCATGTGGGTGCGAGCTGACGTCGGCAAGATCCGACGGTGGCGGTAAGGACACGTGGCATGATCTCGGTCGTAGACTCAGATCTGGGTAGATGGTCGTGATTGGTCAGATCTGACCATTCGGGCGACGACGCGTGGTGGGCACGCGGCACGAGGTGTTGTAGCACGTGCGCGAGCGCGGAGACCGAGGGACGGCACGACGCAGGCGAGCACATGGACGCGGCGATGGGCTTGGGTCTGGGCGGTGGTGTGGGTGCGGCAAGGCTCTGGCGAGCGGCAGCAGGGACTTGGGATGGCGCGGAGACTCCCTGGCGGTAGTGTTGATGGTGGCCGGTCACGGGATGGCGCGGACCCGGTTGCGCTTGGGGCGAAGCACTCTGGTGACTACGGCAAGAGCTCGGGTCAGCGCGGCACACGACGAGGGACAACAGCGGCTCGGTGATGCGAAGGGTTGCAGCGCGCAACGTGTTTTATGCACAGGGACCGAGAGGTCGGCTCGGAGACGACGCGTGTGGCGCGGTGTCCGCCTCGGGCACAAACGCCGAGGCGTGCACGAGCGAGACGGCGGCGACGAGTCCGAGTTGGGGACGATGAACAGTACCTAGCCCGGCAGATGCGCGACGCGTGGCACGAGCGAGAATCGGACGATGGCGGGTGACGTACCAATGCATAGTGCACATCCTCTCCAATGCTGACGCGTGGCGTGGGTGCGATCAGGCGGCTACGGGCGAGCAGGCTTGCACGGGTGGCCGGATGAGTGACGCGTTGTGGGCCAAATAAAATATTTTCAACTTATGTTAATATTTATTTTAATTCGATCAAATCCTTTTAATTCATAGAAATTTATTTTTAAGCTTTAATAAATTCTAAAAAATTTTAATTAATAAATTTTATTTTAAAAACTTTAAAAAGGCTCTGAAAAACAGGATGTTACAGTATCAACTAGTAATAATAAACAAGTAACCCCACTAGTTGTAGTTAATGTTATTTCTCTCTTCCGTGGTGCAGCTATGTCACCCCCTATTATTTTCAACCCTTGGATTGCCATGCCAAATCCCTAATTTGCAGTGTGTTGGATTCAATTTAAGCCTTTGGATTAAGCCAAGCCCAACTCCACTTTATTCCTCCCCTATCAGCCCATCCCCAATGCCTATTTTTCAACCTGCATCCCACCATCGGCGATTGTCGTATTAGTTTCTGAAACCGTCACGTGTTCTCCTCCATGCTATAATCATCGTCACATGTAGAATAATCAAATATATATGCTACATATGCTAATCATAGGTATTACAGTGTTACAATTATATAACATATACAATTATATTTCTAATGGTAGGTGTTGTGGCTACAAACCAAAAAGAGAGAGAGGTGTATGGTAGTGGAGAGTTAGGTGAGCAATGTCCTCTTGGGTCTTTCCCAAGGGTTGGTCGTGATATATATGCGTTCCCTCGTAAGGAGCATCTTTACCATCGTAACCTTACACCGAGCCTCCCTTAGAGGGCAAGCTACGTCATTTACATGGTTTATAACCTTCTCAACAGGCTACCTGGGTTTATGTGGGGGTCACCTCTACGACAGGAGCCTCTCATGGTGAAAGGCTTCACAGGGCGAAGCCATGTTGCCGAGCCCTTTGGCACCCTCCGTCCCTGCGGCCTGTGACGTTGTGTGATTGTGGGCGAAGATGATTTGGCGCATGTAGGTCGTTGTGGCTCCACAGAGTCAAAGCCGCGGGTCCGCAGCGGAGTCGATGTCGAAGTCGTGCGCTGGGTGGTCGCAGGCGGAGTCGCAGTTGCGCTGTGGAGGTAGAGACATTGTTGACGCGGGAGGAGCAGGCAGGCGCAGGGGGGGTTGGGACGTCGCATGCGCGTGAGCGACTGCGCCGGTTGGACTCCCGCCGGTTGGACGTGCGTGGTTGGCCGCGACGGTTGGACTTCCGCCGGTTGCGCTTCCCGAGAACGGCTATATATGCGGCCGTAGCGGCGTGACGAAGTTTTGCTGGGACAGCTTGTCTCAAGAATATGCCTCTTCCGCTCACGAGCATGCGACAAGGTTAGCTTCAGTTAGGGCGCTCTATGCATGCTTGTGGACGGAAGAAGGTACATTCTTGAGCTGGCAGAAAGATTTGCACCCTGCGCTGAGGAAGAGGCGTCGGACCTTGTTTTTGAGATATCCTCCGAGCCTGGGGCGTGCTAAGGCGTTACGTCCCGAGGTGATGGTGGCCGGGGCGCTGCGTGTGGTCGGACGATTGTGAGTGCGCGTGCCTTTCTGGTGGCTAGCCTCGCGTCGATCGGTGTGGACTCCTTCTGACTGAGCTGCTGCGCCAGCGCTCTCTGCAACCTAGGATCCATGGGAAGGCATAGGACACATTAGGGTGCGAAAACGGTTGTGTTAAGAGTGAAGAGATATGATGTGCAGCAAGTGTCGGGGTTGGCCTGAGCCACCGGAGCGGAATGGGCGCCTTCTGGCGCGGCGTGACGACGCGCGGCTGCGTGTCGTAGTGCCAGAGCCGAAGGCGGACCCGGGGTTGCCCTGTGGGGGCGAAGGTCTCATCGAGGGCAGAGCTGGAGTCGTTCCGCTGAGGCGAAGGCTTCGCGGAAGGCGGAGCTGGGGTTGTTGTGCGCAGATTCCCGGGCATACGCGCAGCGGGGCGCTATTGGTGCGTCGGTCTTGATCGTAGCTGCACAAACTCGGAGTCGGGTTCCATGGGTGGGGTTGTAGCTGGCCTGCGGGGACGAAGACTTCGTCGATGCAGGCGAGGTGCGCAGGTGCAACAAGTTGGGACGTCGCATGCGCATAAGCAGTCGCGTCGCTTCGGCTTCCGCCGGTTGCGCATCTCCGCGCTGGGGATAGCTGTACATATATACCAGGAGGGCTGTAGCGCCTTTCGTGCGTGGCTGAGATGGTCTTGATTCCGAAAATGTGCCTTCTACAGTTCATGAACATGCAGAAGAATATTGCCATGTTGATGAACTAAAGGAGGCCCATTTTCGAGCACAACATTCGACGATCGCTGGCCGCAGCACGCCCGCGGGGGAAGGAGGCCGTTGCGTTTCGAGCAGTTGAGCTCTACTTTGCGCCGCACTGTGCGCGCTTTGGTGATGACGCCCCTGGTGGGGCCGGCTTTAGTCGATCGGCGGCGGACTCGGCGAATGGTTCGCTCGCGGCGCCCTCAACGGGGCGTCTCCTGGCGTGCCGTTCCGGCGCGCGGGTGTGCGTCGAGGCCGGAGGTAGACCCGGGGCTGCCTTGCGGAGGCGAAGATGTCGTCGAAGGCGGAGCTGGGTTGTTTTGCATAGATTCCCGGGCAGACGCGTGGCGGGACGCTATTGGCGCGTCATGCGCTGTCAGGCCCTTTGGTGTGACCGTCGCTTGACCGGGCCTAGCGCGCATGGGTAGGTGCGCCACTACGGTCGCGATCGTGGGAAGGTGGGTGGTTCGCCTTCCAGCAGTTATGCTCACCGATGACGTGGGAGACACAGGGGTCACTGTTCGCGTTTCTCCATGATGTCCGGTGTGTGTCACTATTCGCATTTCTCCACGATGTCCGGTGTGCGTCGGAGGACCAGGGGGACGGGGCGTTGCCCGGCTTCGGCAGTGTCGACCTCGTCTTGCGTCGACAGTGCGAGAAGATTTTTCCCGCAGAGTCGAGTCGGGTGGAGTGGGAGCCGAACTGGATGAGGCGGTGGTTCTACCACCGCGTGACGAGCGGTAGTGGCCTTGAGTGTTCGGGGCGGCCGGTGGAGGTTAACACCACGCCCAGCGCGCCAATAGATGATGAGGATGAGCGAATAGCGCGGAGGCTTGTGGGGATCACCGCCCGCTTCAACATGCGCGACCTCGCTGAGGAGTTCGTCATGTATGGCGTGGCGCCACTTGCCGCGGAGTGGCGTATTACTCCTGGGAAGCTTCGGCGCGACAACGTCCATCCGTCCGTGTGTTCGCTGCTGAGACCCTCCGGTCCGCGTAAGTTGCGCTGGAGCTTGCTTTCGTGTGCTATTCCTTCGGGCTGTTGTTTTTACAACGTGCCCCCGTGCCCCTCGCAAGTGCTTCCCTGGAAGACGTGGAGCGTGCGGCGAGCGCGTTCCTCGGACCGTACACGACCAGGGAACACACGCTGCGCGTAGCTGCAACCGCGAAGGCAGGTCTGGGATGGCTGAACCGCGTGTGCGAAGCCTTGAGCATTAGGGTGCCAGAGCACGCTGTTCCGGCCCCACGTCCACCTCTCTGCGGTTCCGTGGGGGAGGGAGTAGCAGCGGGCGTGGGTGCTGACTCGGCGAAGCATGCTGACATGGAGGCAAGCGCGGGGGCTGCTTCGCCGCCAGCAGGCGTTGAGGCGGAGCCGTCGCCCACAGAGGATGCTGGGACGGAGTCCGTTGCCACCACGGTGGGACTTCCTCCATCAGCGGTGTCCGAGGCGGGGCCGCCCTCTTAGTCCCCGAGGATGAAGCGGCCCCGCACACAATCGCCCCTTCGTTCAGCGAGGGGGTTCGTTATAGCGAGCAAGGTCGGTGCGCTATGGGACTCCGACTCAGACACGGAGTGCCTCAGTGTTCCTGCGGCTCCGATCAGGTCTGCGGCCGCCAGGGGCGAGGGCTTGGTGGAGCTGAGGTCCGACACAGAGGCCCTCCCGCCAGACGGGGTGGCCGGGGATGCCAAGATCCTTATGGATTCGGGCGGGGCTGAAGGTAAACTTAAATTGCTTAGTTTGACCCGCTGTGTCTTCGTAGGGCTGACTGCTATGTCCCCTTGCAGCAACGTATCTCCCCGAACGTGGGCATGCCACGGAGCACGAGGACGTTCACTTGGATGGGACCTCCAGTGCCACCGAATCCATCGCCACGGATGCCGCGCAAAGTCTAGCAGACTTCGTCCCTAGGCTGGAGGTGCTGGCAGCGTGGCAAGAGGTGGCGGATAGCACGGTCGTCCGTCTAGATCGTCAGGCATTGCAGACCTGTGGGTCGGGACTGCTAGAGAGAGTGCTTGAGGTCTCCGAAATGAGGGTAAGCATCTGACCCGGAGCAGCACATGGCCCTTGGAAGGTGTACTGATCGCTTTATCGCGTAGACCTTTGCCCTTAGCCGGGCGCTGCAGGCGGCCCATGTCCGGGAACGAGAGGCCTTGGAGGACCGGCTGCACGTCGTCGGAGGAGCCCTTCGTGCATTGGAGGAGGCGCATTCCGCTAAGGACGACCGCATATGGCGCCTGGAAGTGGAACGCGCGGGGGCCGTCTCATATGCCACGGAGCTTGTGGCATTGGCTCGGCAGGCAGCAGCGGAGGAGCGGGATGGCCTGCTTCGGCAGATTGCCGTGTTGGAGGAAGAGAATAGCCGCCTTGCTGCGTCTCTGAGGGAGCGGGATCAGGCGCTAGGTGCCGCCTCGGCGACGGCATGGGAGGCTATGCTAGCCCTGGAGGGGACCCTTGAAAACCTCGTTGCCGAGGTGCCGCCCCCGCTCATTCGGACCCGAAGAGCTTTCACGGATACTTCGACGGATTAGGGAAGCAGCCGATCTTGCTCAGGCCGCCGCGACGTCCTTTGGCAATCACTGCTCCTACGTAACTGCATGCCTGGCGTGTGCTCTTCTCCGGCACCAGGGCTGCTGTCATGTCGACAAATTGGGCGACCCGTAGCTGGAGATGCCTGCTCAGGCTGGAGTGATGTCTGGTGCTGTGCGCGCTGTTCGGCCCGCCATTCGATTTTTCCACGAACGAATCTGGGAGTACATCGGAGAGGCCGCGGCGAAGGTGGAGCTATGGCGGAACATGTACGGCGAGGGGAACCTTGGCGAGTGGGTGGATGGAGTTGTCCGGCGCGACGATGACGGGGCCGACGGCTCGAAGCAGGTGTGACCCCGAGGTTCTTGTGCACTGGTGTGTGTTGCAACCTATGTACTCCATGCTGCGAATGAAGTGAAAATTGCTATCCTTCTTTGACCAACCGCGCTATTTTATTCCAAGCAGCTGCCCGATGGGGACCGGCTGCTAATTTTTGACGTCGTGACCCGGCGCCGTTTACGGCGCTGGTGGCTGGCCGAGGACTCATTGAACTTCTGGGCGAGTCGACCCTCGACGGATGAGGCTCCGGCGCGGGAGGTTGTCCAGGCGAAGCCGGACGGGTAGCGTTGGCCTAGTGGGCTTTGTAATCACTGTGTAGCAGCATGACGGATAAGTTGAAACGTTCGTCCCCGCCATCATTTTTGGGCGCATCCGCTATGTGCTCTTGTTGTAAAGTTTGTTGGCTAGTTGGGGTAGACGCTCGAGGTATAGGAATACGCGTAGGCTACGGAAGCAGAAAATAAAACTTTTCTACCGCGCACCCAAGAACATCATGCTAAGGAAGGATCATGGATCGTTACCACTTAGACGCCTTGTGCAATGCGAAGAAGAATTGGAAACCGATCCAATCACGCGCGTCGAGATAGTAGTGGAAGTAGCCGATCGTCCCGAACAGATCGTCTCATCCACACACGCCGATCAACACTGCAACGAGCAGCGCCTCCACTGGTATCCACACGTCCGGGGCTGGAACGCTGATCGCGAGTGTACTAGCACTCGTGAGCAGCTAGGGTTTGGCTCGGGAGGTGGTGGCTAGGGTTTTTCTAGATGTTAACAGGGACGAATCCCCTCAGCCCCTCACCTCCATATATATAGACCTCCTCACGTGGGCCTTGCGGTCCGAGGCCCATTAGGAGTCTATTCGGATCTTTATCCGAATTGAGCCCATATCCGAATCATATTCGAATCAGTGTTCCAACCCGTTAAGCGTGCGACCACAGGGTTCACGTATACTTGGTCGTGACCGGAAACGCCTTCCGGTCACCACATTAATAGCGCCTCTAGTAAGACATATTAACCCCAAAGTATATGTAAAGATCATATCGGTGAACTCGTAATGTTCTCTCATGTACGAATCCCTTTGCCTCACGATATAGATTGAGCTCAAGGCGAGACCTGTGTCATCCTCTTAATAGCTCAATCACTCTCTCGATTCCGTGATGGATTATAAACTTGTGATTGATTCCTCAATCACCTTGGCATGGCCATGCACTTTCATAATCCATTATATCGAGGGGCCCAGAGATATCTCTCCCATAAGGAGGGGCAAATTCTATCTTGATCATTCACATCCCACTACATGTTTCATGGCAAACCCGAAGACTACTTTTATGACTACCCAGTTACGGAGTAGTGTTTAGTAGTCCCAAAATAAGCTACTACTCATGTTGGAAACCATGATGATCTCAAGTCTAAGGATTCTACATAAACACTACTCGAGACCAACTGATGACACATGGAATCTCTGTAGTGTCTCATGGCAGGTCTATCCAACACATGTTCACTAACACATGTCCATATTATTGATTTGGTATCACCATACCATGATCCATGCGATATGATCATCAATCAATACATATGCTGATCTTTGTCTTTGAATCATATTTGTTCCTTATATGATATACGATCAGGGATCATTTAGAAATAGCAACATTTTAGTATTTAAGAGTCTCATGAATAAGTCACATACTCATTGATCAATAATGATGATGTCTATTTCAAGAAACAAAGTAATGTATCATAAACATAGGATGTGATATATACAACATCTCCATGTTGCCTCTAGGGCATATTACTAACATTTACATGGAGAGGTCAACACAGGATTAAGTCCTTAATTTGTCCAGACGGTGCTTTCCACAACCCTATACTTCGTGCTACATCTGCACCAGCCACTCTTACAAACTACCCAGACAGGCAAATCAAGTTTTGAGGTTTTGAGAAGCACAAGATAATCTTTACCAAAACTATCAGTCATCTACATCCCATGACTGCCCAAGATCAATTTGATTGTTTGACGAAATAATGATGAGCCAGACAATTTAATGCCCTAGCTCTGGACTCCGTTAGCGGTACATATGACTTAGCTAATAGCATTATTATCTAGGGCGACAAGGATTACTTGAATCGAATGGTAAAGGATATCATATTAATAACATTGGTAGCATAAAGGACAATATCTACCTTACATTTGATATAATTTGCATAACAATGTAAGCATGCATTTTGATAATTTAAAAGAATATAACTTTTATAAAATGTGGGATCAATATGGTCAAAGTGATGACTTGCCTTGATTATTTACCGCGGTCTTGATTTTAATTCAAAGCCCGCTTAACCGGTCAATCGCAATAAATATTGAATCTTCACTGCAGCCCGAATCCGCTTGGTCTTGTCGTCTTCAGACGGCAGTTTCTAATACGCGGTAACAGAGGGAGAATCAAATAAATCCAAACAGCGGCAAAAGTCTAGTTTTAAATTAATTGACTTTATTTAATGTTGCTTATAACTTAAGGGTAGAGAGGGAGCGATCGGAATGGATTCATTTGATAGGAAAGAGTTGATTAAATAGTATTACCGTGAGGGAAAATTTTATAAAAGAGAAGGAAGTTGAATAAAGGATCACCCGCAGGGTTATTCTGCTGGGCTCAAGATAAAGGACTCGATTTGTTTCTTTATAACTTCTTTTATATAATTATATATTTATCAAGGAAGTTCCATAAGTTAAAACAAGACTTAGGCATCTTTAGAAAGATTGCCAGAGAGGGTGATTTGTCATAAACTTGAATTTAAGCACTTTGCTAATTTAATTATAGTGTGGATTTAGCTATTTATCCGATTAAGATTTAGGAATTGAGGTGTTTACTGAGATGAATAATAACTCCATTTGAGATGATTGAAGGTTTTATTTAATTAAGGTGAGAGCTAGGACTTGACAAGGTTTAGGTTGACAAGATTGCAATATTTAATTTATTTTTAGGTATTGGAGAATGATTGGATTAATTGGAATGCAAGGTTGTATTTTTACCATATTTTTAGTCATGGTTAGTTCAATGAATGACACTTATGCTTTAATATTGCAAGAAGTGGACTTAGAGTGATTATTAGGATTACTCCAACATAATTTAGTTGCGGTAGAGAGGAGTAGCCCTTTATTTAGGTTTACTAGCTTCTTAGATGATATCTGAATCTTTGCAACTTACAGATGATGTTGAAGGTTGGAATTGCAATTATTTTATGAACAAACAAGAAGTCTTACGGGTTTTAGCAAAGAGCAATTTGTGAACTAACATTTTATGTACCAAATATAGTTGAAGTTATTGAGCGGAGTCCGTTCTAGCAGATATATGATCAAGATATAAGATATGCTTTATGAAACTTTAGTTCCCAGAGTAGTATTATTCTTGAGCAAGGGTTTTGCAAATTATACAAGAATAAATTCCTCTTTTTAGTTTATTACTAATTTACGAGTCAAGGTTTTAAATAGAATTGATTTACGGTTATCATTCTATGCACAAATATAGTTAAATTAACGAGCTAGTTTTGTTTTAGCCTACAATTGCTCGGGATAAAGATATACGAGATAACAAGAATTCTTAGCTCCAGGCAATGTTTATTTTTAAGCAAGGTTTCGGCAAAGAACACATGGTTAACAACAGCATCTCTAATTGATTACAATACCACATCCTCACCTTCGAAGAAAATTACAGAACATGCTTCATCCGATTATTCCACAGAGCAACCTCCAGATATCAATGATAATCTTCAGAAGTTTAATATGCAGAAAGATTACACATAATCATTCCTTAGCCAATTAGCATCTCTACTTGGGGCCCATCTGTCATACCAAAAGAGAGAAAGTGAGTGAGGCAGAGGAGGGAGGTGTGCTCGGCCGGGGATAACAGAGAGGGAGGGAGGTGCCTGGTTGGGGGGGGGGGTCGGCGGCACCGGCGAGGGGCAGCTGGAGGGGTGTCGGCGTCGGCGGCCGGAGGGACTCCCTGAGCTGGCGCATACATAGGAGGGGGAGGCGCAGTGCACGATGGGGTCGAAGGGGCCGGCGGCTGCGCTGGGCAGCGGGCTCGGTGATGCTGCGAAGGGACGCTGATCAGAGGAGGGAGGAAGGAGAAAATGAATTCGTACGAGTAGGAGGGGGCAAGGGGAAACCTTACCAAGGCGGCGGATTGGCCGGAGATGTGCCGAGGTGAACTGTCGGCGGAGGCCACGGGCGACGCAGAGGGGCTGCCGTGGGCGGCACACTGCAGCCGACGAGGGACTCAAATAGCGGTGGGGGTAGCTTGGTGATGCCGTGGTGGAGCTTCAGGGCGCTGAGACACTGATGGCTCGCCACGATTTTCGTTGGAGTAGCGAAGACGGAGTGGTGGCCTGTGCTACCGAGAAGGAGTATGCAGAAGAAATGGGAGGCACTGGGGTGAGGGGGGTGAGCTCACGGCTACTCACATACGGGAGAAGGGATTGGCCGCCGGGCATTGAAGGCGTGGGCGTAGGCCGGCGAGGGATGGTGGTAGGCCAGGGGCGCTTTGAAGACTTGCTCAGTGAGGAGTAATGCGGGCGGCAGCTAGCTTCGGCGACGCGACGCGCCGCTTGAATGCAGAGCAGGCCGGTGGAGGCGGAGCTAGGGGTGCAGCATTGAAGGCAAGCAAAGGGGGCTGCGCTACCTCGACGTATGGCGGTAGAGGCAAAACCAGCGGCGCCGAATCCGGGGGCGGGGTAGCAGGCGCTTGGGGCCGGGTCGGGGCGGAGCTGGGGAAGGTGCCGGTGGAGCTGCGGCCCAGGCTTGATTCGGCGAGGGGGGGCACCAAGAAGGGAGGAGGCGCGGGCCGAGATGGGGAGTGGAGGGAGGCGACCGCCCGGGCTGGAGGGGAGCGAGCGGGCCGGAGCCAATCAGAGGAAGGAGGGGAAGCGTTGGCAGGGCAGCAGGAGAGCCTGGCGGCGGCGCTGCACAGGGAGAGGTGGGGAAGGAGGCAAGGAATAAGTGGAGAACTCGCACGGGCCAAGCGGGCCGGATAAGGAAAAGGGCTGGGCCCAAAGAAGATTTTGCTAATTTTTGGGATTCTGCAACTTAAATCTTGATTTAGTTTTAGCAACTGAGAAATTTTAATGACTATCTTAATTATTAAATCTTGATTTAAAGTCTTTAATTTTTCAGAACTTAGATTTAGGATTTCCAATGGTTTTGAGAATTCCGATTTTGATTTTTAAATCTTGATTCTCCCTTTAGAAGTTTTGCTTCTCTTTATTATATTTTTGCCGCCAGAAATTCCAAATCAAGAATTTAAATAGATGAAATTTTTGGAACTCACCAAAATAAGAAAGGATTTTTATTATTTTGCAAATCGCAAATTTGGGATGTTACAGCAGCGGAGCTAGCGCCTAGTCGAAGTAGACGCGCGAGCACTCCGTCCCCTACGCTCAAGTAGTGGCGCGAGCCGGCGCCTAGTCGGCGTGAGCGCGAGCGCCCGCCCCTACCCTTCGAAGTGGTGAAAGCGGAGCTGGCGCCTAGTCGAAGTAGACGCGCGCGCGCTCCATCCCCTACCCTTCGAAGTGGTGGCTGTGGAGCTGGCGCCTAGTCGAAGTAGACGCGCGAGCGCTCCGTCCTCTACCCTTCGAAGTGGTGGCGGAACCATAGCTCCATAGGCCCTGTCCCCGGCGGTCGATGGGGGACCTCACGGGCGTCACTGTTTCCCTGCAGTCCCAGACACTGATGGGACAGCTGAGGTGAGATCGACGGAGCTCTGTACATGGCGCTGTATGGCTGCGAGGGAGGTGTCCCTTGCCCATCGTCCGTTGCTTTGGGGCCCCCCAGGATAGGGGGACGCGTGGAGTGTAGTTGGCGGAGCCCTGTACCTGGAGTGGGGCAACACTAGTGCACCTCATGCCCCTGGGGCAGGCGATGGGACTCTTGAGGCGTAATGTCCGTGGTCTTGCTTCCGGGGCTCTTTAAAAGGGGCGAGCGGCCAAGTGAAGCGGCAGTCGCCTTCCCAGACATCGCGCCCCTGCAACTACCGCTGGCGAACTCACCGTCCTTAGTGCACCTCAGCTTCTTCCTGCTTGTTGGCCGGCGTTGGTAGCACCGAGGGTTCCGCAGCGCGGCTGATGCCACCGGGATGACTGCGGGGTGAGACATCCTGCCCCGATGGGGTGGAAGCGACGCCACGATGAGTTTTCCCCTCGCCCGTTCGTCGAAGAGCCGTGGCTGGCGCAGGGTGGTGGGCAATTCACTTGTACTTCATCAAGGAAGCTCCTAACTTTGGGAGTAGACTTCTATGTCGCGGCAGCGAGGCTGCGTCCCGCCGTGCTGTCCTGCACAAGCGCCTGTCCTCTCCCCCAATCTCCTTCCCTAGCTTTGGGACGCTTGGGATGAGGGGGATCTTGGCGTCATGGTGCTACAGGAGCCGTGCTTGCCCAAGGACGGCTCGACTCCTCGGCTCGGCGCACGCCCTGAGGGCGGCTTTGCATGGGTGCTCCCGTTCCTTCGGCTTGGCTGGTAACGCAGGCTTGATATCGAGCTCGTGCTGCGTTATTGGGGTGATGCTGGTCACGAGCTCGAACGCTCGCGGTCCCGGGTGCCTGCTAGGGCACCTCTCTATGCCGGGAGTTCGCGCTCGTGTGGGCGCGTTCGTCGTGCGCGTTTTGGGTCGTCTCCTCCCTTCTGCAGAGGCGCAGGCCGTTGAGCTCGTGCGCTGCCCCTTCTCCGTGGTGTCATGGCCCAGCTCGTCTGGCGAGAAAGCTGGTGGCGAGGTGTGGTGCGGAGGGGGTGTAACAGCTCCGGGGGTAGGCTTCCACGAGCGCGTTTGTTTTCTCGAGCCATTGAGCTCGTGCGCCCCGCCCCTGCACTCGCGGCCAGCCTCCATGCGGTGCGCACGATTTGCTGGAAGCGCGGGAAGCCTCTGGTGCCCGTGCGCCGTCGTATGTAGAGTCCAGCGAGTGCGTGGGAATACCATCCACGTCTTATTTATACTCCGGAGAGTACGCGCGGTGATAACACCAGCACGTGCGCGGGACATCCGCGTCTTGTTTAGACTCAGTAGAGTGCGCAGGGAAAACATCCGCGTCTTTGTTTGTACTCCGGAGAATGAGTGGGACTATCAACCACGGCTTAATTAAGCTCCGGAGGGTATGCCAACGCACGCGCGGGACATCCGCGTCTTGTTTAGACTCAGTAGAGTGCGCAGGGAAAACATCCGCGTCTTTGTTTGTACTCCGAAGAATGCGTGGGACTATCAACCACGTCTTACTTAAGCTCCGGAGGGTACGCCAACGCGCGCGCGGGACATCCGCATCTTGTTTATACTCAGTAGAGTGCGCAGGAAAAACATCCGCGTCTTATTTATACTCCGTAGAGTGCGCGAGGCGCCCGCCATCAAGGTCTTATTTATACTCCGTAGAGTGCGTGCGGAGGCGGACCTCGACGCTACGTCTTATTTATACTCCGTAGAGTGCGTGCGGAGGCGGACCTTGACGCTACATCTTATTTATACTCCGTAGAGTGCGTGCGGAGGCGGACCCCAACGCTATGTCTTATTTATACTCCGTAGAGTGCGTGCGGAGGCGGACCCCAACGCTACATCTTATTTATACTCCGTAGAGCGTGTGCGGAGGTGAGCCTCCGCAGGGTGCGTGTGCGGAGGCGGACCTCCGCGAGGTGCGTGTGCGGAGGCGGGCCTCCGTGGAGTGCGTGGGAACATTGACCACGTCTTTATACTCCGGAGAGTATGCGTGGTAGTGACACCGACGCGTGCGCGGAACTCCGCGTCTTGTTTATACTCAGTAGTGTGCGCAGGGAAAATATCCGTGTCTTTTTTATACTCCAGGGAGTGCGTGCGGAGGCAAGCCTCCGGACTTTTTTGGTGGGGAGCAGGAATAGCTTCGCAAACGGCGAACTTTATTAAATTCCCGTTTGCGCGAGTGAGCGAGTACAAAAGGTCGGGGACTAACCATTAGACTCATTGTCATGACGGCGAGGTGGGAAGCCTCTGGTGCTTGGGCTGCCGTAGTGCGTGTACGAGCACGCCTGACCTAGGGGCCTCGCTGGACTCCCGGGTACGGGCTTCGGGCGCCATGCTCCATGTGTCGAGCCATATGCTGGTCGCCAAGGACGGTGATAATACCTCGCGGGCCCGGAAGCTTCACACATAGGAAGCCATGGTGTGGTACTGCCCCAAAGGAATTGAGGGTTGGTCTCCCCAAAATGGCATTGTAGGGGTACTGGATATTGACGACATGAAAGGTGGCGTTCCCGCACGCCACGTTGTCGTCCTGGCCGAAGGAGACCTGCAAACATATTTGGCCCAGCACTAGCAACGGCTGACCTCCGAAGCACTGCAGCGGAACTTTTGAGGGGCCTTGGTGGCTTTGAGGTATCGCCATCTGGTCAAAGGCCTGTGCAAACAAAACGTTTGCGGAACTTCCCCCATCGACCAAGATACGCCGGACGTCGCACCCGGCAATCGCAACCTGGATGCTAGGAGATCTTGATGGGGGAACTCCACACCTTCGGCGTCGGCGTGGGTGAAAGTGATCGCATGTTGCGCCCAGTCTGGTGGTGCATGTGCCGGGTACGCCGCCACGTGGTGTAGCCTCCGCACGTAGGCCTTGCGCTGTTGCTCCGAGGCGAACTCCAGGGAGGAGCCTCCGGAGATTACGTTGATGACCCTACGCGGGGCGCCCTCAAGGGCATGGATCCGCAGGGGGCTCTCCTGGGGCTGTTGCACCTGGGCTTGCATCCGCTGGAGACCCTCCTGAGGCTGCGGCTCCTGATCCCGAATCCTTAGGGGGCCGTCTAGGGGCTGCTGGACATGTGCCACGACGGGTGGGCGCACCTCGAGATCCTTATCTCTGGCGATGCTTTGTTGAAGTGCCGCGATGGTGGTGCAGGAGCGGGTGTCATGATTGCCTTGGCCGTGCACCTCGCACCACTGTGGGCGGTGTTGGTCACCGTACTCCGCGCGGGCCCAACCGTCGTGGCCCCGGCCTCGCCCCCGACCCCATCGAGCCCTGGCCCCGCGGCCAGCAGGGACATCTGACGGTCGCGCTGAGGCTTGTCAGCCGGCGCGTCCTTGTGCTGGGAGGTGTCCTTCGATGACTCCTGCCTACGCTTGCTCCGCGAGGAACTTGCTTTCAATGGGTCGGCGCTCTTCACGACACCTTCCGCTGGATTGGTGTCGGCCTCGTTGTCCTGGCGCCGCCTCGCGTCCTCCTCCGCCTGGGCGTACTCCTCCATCTTATCTAAGAGCTTCGCCACTGTCTTGATTGGCTTCCACGCGTTGTACTCGGCCAGCAGCCCCGGGTGAAGACCCTGTACCGCTGCGTTGATGATTGTTATCTCGTTGACATCTTTGACCTGGCAGCGGACCTTCGCGAAGCATTTGAAGTAGTCGCGGAGCTTTTCCGATGGTTTTTGCTTGATTGCGAAGAGCTGATCCGTGTCGACACGCTCGACATAGTTTCCCTGGAAGTTGTTGTAGAGGCGGTCGCGAACCTGCTCCCATGCATAGATGGAGTTCGTCTCGATGGTGAAGAACCACGAGAGCGCCACTCCCTGCAACGCAAGCGAGAGCCCCTTCGCCTTGGTGGTGTCGTCTCCACCTGCCGCCTCGATGGCGGTCTTGTACACACACACGAACTTCCAAGGGTCCGTGTTGCCCTTGTACGATGTTACAAAGCTGGGGAATTTAAAGTCTTCCGGCCATGCCACCTGCTGCAGGCCCACCGATAGTGGGGACTCCTGGTCCACGCGTCGCAGCGAAGCGCAACTAGATGTGGTGGCGTCCCGGCTATCCGCGCGCTCGGGCGTGGGCTCCGACGCGACCACCGGCGGGGTCGGTTGACTCCGAGCCTTTTGCATTCTCCGCACGGCCCCCCGGAGATCCGCTAACTCCTGCTGGAGCGTGCTGAGGGCTGCCAGCAGGGCGTTCTCTACTGCGGGCGTAGATGGGGCAATGGGTGCATCCGGTCGCACGGCCGGGGTAGTCGCAGCCACCGCTTGTGTCCTTGGTTGCTCAGCATGTCCACGCGGTGGACTCCGGCGCCAACGGTAGGGCCCACGTCGCCGGCGGGGCCGCTTGGCTCTCCCGCACCGGGTGTATGAATGGTGGTCGCGCCTTGGCGGGCGCCGACACTACCACTCCCTTGCACCCGACCGATACTGTCGGGGTTGGCCGTCACGTCGGTGGCGGCGGGGTCGAACATCGCGTCGATGGTGGCGGGGTCGACCGTCACCTCCGCAGTGGCAGGGTCGATGGTCGCATCGGCAGCGGCGGGGTCGATCGTCGTGCGATGGGCATCGTCGTTCTCCCCCGCGCCCGCCGATGCCAAAGCCCTGGTGCTGACGTGGGACCTCGTTGCAACCCCTCCCTTCTTCGCCACTGACGGTGAAGCTTTCTTCGGTGCCATCCTTGAGATCTTGAGGCTTGCTCTCGTCGTCCCCACGGACGGCGCCAACTGTTGTGGCTACAGACCAAACAGAGAGAGAGGTGTATGGTAGTGGAGAGTTAGGTGAGCAATGTCCTCTTGGGTCTTTCCCAAAGGTTGGTCATGATATATATGCGTTCCCTCGTAAGGAGTGTCTTTACCATCGTAACCTTACACCGAGCCTCCCTTCGAGGGCAAGCTACGTCATTTAAATGGTTTATAACCTTCTCATCAGGCTAGCTGGGTTTAGGTGGGGGCCACCCCTACGACAGTAGGTATTAAGGTTATATGAAAACACAATTGTAAATATAGATATAAGTGTTGCAATATCTGGCCGCGAATTGCACGGGTAATTTGGCTAGTTATCTATTAAAGGCTGGAAAATGGGGGGAGTACATGTAATGGTATTTTCTGAAGCAAACACTCTTTGTAATGGTATTTCTTGAAACACGACTCTTTTGAGTAGTACTTGTGAAATTTCCCAACGGCCTATTTGCTTTGGACATATTATTTTTTTCATCAATGTAGCAATCTCGCGATCAATTTGAATACTTGCATAACATAATTGCATAATTAGTAGTGTTTCATTTTTTTTATCCCAATTGCATGTGATTGACACTTCAAATGGATTGCTAGTTCCAACCATCTCTTAACCTGCAAGTCTCCAACGAATTAAGTTTCCAAATAAAAATTTGAGGCTCTATTTGGTGGAGCTCCAAATTATCATTTTTCAGCTTTTGCTCTAAATTATTGGAGAATTCACTTATCTAAGAATTTGAAGCTACTTCTGAAAAGCATTTGGCTGGTAAGTTGGTTTCAAAAATATAATAAGTGGGGGGTTAGAGGCAAATAGACCATGATATTCCTCGTCGTAACACTTCATCTGTATTTGTGTCTTATTATTTTATTTTTGTACACAAATAATGAAGTATTAAGTCCAAATATTGTAAAACCATATGTAAATAAATTATTAATGTTTTTTTGCAAATTTTTGAACCTGGACCCATAAATCAGAACAGCGTGGCAAGTATCATTAATGGAATGGTCGAGGAATGGTTGTAACACACACCATGTGCTGCAAAATTTTCAACTTAGTTGTAACACACATCGTGTGCTACAAGGAATGGCCGAGGTGCTGGGAATGGCTGAGGTGATGCAAGGAATAACTAGCACTCCTGGGAATATAAAAGTCACCAGTTCAAATTGATATCACATTCATTGTAGGTGAAAAATGGTGTTTAATTTTGAGCTATAATCTGATGAGAATAATTGTAAATGCAAGGAAGAAAAATTTGTAAATGCAACCTGATCTTGTTTAGATGAACACACCAATCCATGCAAATAGCAACTTGAGCAGCATGACCAGTTTTACAATAGCACAGTAAAAAACATTGGGAGGATAAATGAGTGTTAACAAACAACCACAAAAAATCATAAAAATTATGCCAATCATCTACTTTCAGCAATTGTCTTTGCAAGGTCATCACAAAACCTACCTATGGCTCTATCACTCGATTGTGATGTTGACGCATCCAATGCATCATGAGAAATGACATATCTTACATATCTCAATGGAGTTGTGAGCACATAATTGGGATCTCGCTTAAACCTACGAAAATGTATGTCCGTCAAAGCATGATCATGTATGAAGTTGTAAAGTCCCATAGTAGCTACAACAACCATATTTTGTTTGGATATTTTAAAACTTGGCATTTTGAGAAGAATTCTCTATTTCATCTTCATGCACCAAAGGTCATCTCAATGATGTCACGACCACCTAAGTGCATCTTGTTAAATTTCTCTTTCTCACCACTTAGAGCAGCACTTCTTCGAAATTCAGGAACATTATACCTTTGCCCATTGTATGGTGCTAAATATCCCGGCCTATTCTGATAACCAGTGTCAACAAGATAATATTTACTAGTAACATAAGGTGCAAAAGTTACCTACTTCAACATAAAATGCATTAATATTACAAGTAAATAAATTTACACATGATACGAAAAAATTACCCTATGGAGGATGTGTAAAGATATCTCTGTCCACATCTAATGTATGACAAAGTACACTAGTATTGTGCATTGCTCATAGGTGACCAATAGATGCTTATGTGAAGCGCATGTCAAAATCACATACCGCCATGACATTTTGAGTTGTGCTCCCTAATATACCAATATATCTAACCTGATCTTCTTTGGGAATTATCGCATAGATATGTGTACCATCGATAGCTCCAATGTAGTCTTTGAAATGTAGCCACATCATCCTATCATTTCTAATTCTATTGTGAACAGTAGAGAAGTTAGGTCCTTTGGCTACACAATATCCTTAGACATCATGACCACACATTCTAAAACCTCGTCAAACTTTCTGCTAATTATCTCACCAGAATGTTTGAACCAATTCTGTGCTCTTCGATTTGATTTTGAGCCACCACAAATGTATAGGAAAAGAGCTAGTGCTTCAATGGAACTCATATGAGTAGTTGATCTCAAGTTATAAGTACTGACCAAAAGATCATATAGACTCTAAAAAATTATAGCATTCATACGAAAGATATAGTGGCTTTCCCCTGAAGTGGATAAGGTTTCTCTTATTCAACCCATTCCACTAAGACATGAAGTCTTAGGCTCATTATTGTCTAGTTAGGTTGAATAATAATTCTCTATGATAATTGCAATAGAAGCTAAGTAGCCTGACATATTTTGCTGTAGACACATTAACTCTACATCACACTCATGTTCTTCATCGGAGGTATCACACCGTTCACTTTCGCTTTCACAAGAGAACATCTATGCATGAAAATATAAAAACATACCAACATAAAATAGACAATAAATTAGACAAATAGCAAGAAAAATAAACCATCTGTACATGTCAATGGTAGAATATGACAACATAAACGAGACAAATAGTAATGACAGTAGTAGTACTTTCCAACATTAATGAGACAAATGGTAATGAAATAGTAGTACTTACCAACATAGATGAGACAAATAACAATAAAAATATACATGGCTAGGCATGAGTTGAAATAATAGTACACAATAAGAGAAATATTGTCTCATAATTAAAATAAAGTCTCACAAGCCAATTAAAGTGAAAGATAGATAAAACATAGAAGGCAAACTACTTATAAGAATGCCTTTGTAAACATACTAAGGTTACAAACCAAGTTGTACTTGCCATACTTGGCATCATACTTCCTTTTGAGCCATTCAAACTGTCCTTTGCTATTGCACAATGTCACAAACATTTCCCTTTGCTCCTTCTTTACGAGAAGTTTAGATGCAATAAAGTGCTCATTAGTCCCTATAACAATACCGCATTCTTCAACCAATTCCATAACATCCTTGATGCAGTACTTGGAGGCTTCCTCTCTTTTTGTGTAAAAGATGCGTACGACATCTCACTCAACTAAACAATTTGTGTTACTTGATGTTGCATGAACGCAAATGCGCTCTTTGGTTTCTTTCCCTTTTCATTGTTAGGACCACATACTCTCTTCCCTTTAATATTAATTGGTGACTCATCTTCTCGGTTGTCATCGTTGTCATCATTGTCATCAGGGCCGGTCCTGGGATTTTAGGGGCCTGAGGCGAAACTAGAAATAGGGGCCCTAGTATAAATATCTAAATATAAATCTACACACACACACACACACACATATATATATATATCTAATTTTACCAACAAACACTTAAAATGCGTTATGTATTAAAGAAAAATAAAAAATTCATATCAAAGAGTTTATATATATTACCTTAAAATTTTCTTCTAACATTTCTAGATGCGAAGTCATTGATGATGGTATTGATATCAATCTCATCCAATAGAACCTACCTTATACGTTCTTTCTCCTTTGTAATTTGCTGTTTAGCTCTTTATCGATCGTTTCATGTTTGCTCAATCTAGCTATCTCTGCAAGTTTGGACAAAAGGTCATAAATTATAAAGGCGCCTATTGTCTGAATAACTATCTATGATGAACTATTATATCTCCTGCTTACATGTTCGAGGAAATGAGTGGAGCATCCAAAAGCTGTAAGAGAACGCAGAATAGCTTGCCATCCTTAAATATGAAGGATCATATTACCAAGATTAGTTGTAATTACTCAATCAAGGGATGAACATGTTAACACTAAATAAATTAACAAAGTATAGCAGATAATCGTCTTTAGCATTTAGCTTGAATTAGTTTGGACAAACATGGAGTAGAGAGTAGAGGATAGAACGTGAACAAAAGCAAAAGCAACTCTCTGGCATAATGGGCATGACATCTTAGTGAGGCTTAAGATACACCCAAAATGAAAGTCAACTCTCTAGCAATATGCAATAATATGATCCAAGTATCCTACTGTAAAGAAACAAACTACCCACATATTGGCAAACAACCCACTTGTGAAGACAAAGGAAGCAGAAATGCACATGTAAATTCGAGTTATCTATAAAACCTAAGTAAAATCAATCAACTGAAAAGGCAATTTGTTTTGCCCCTGAACAAAGAACAAGGTTACTTTAGCCATCAGGCATTTTGAACAGATGCATACCTCTTCCATACATAACTACAAAAAGCATAGAGCAATGTCTGTTGATGATTTTGAGGCAAAAATCTTGTCTAAGCAACATCTCTGAAACCAATCTGAAATTTCTGATAAGCTGAAATAGTTGCAATGATCACTGCAGCCTTGCACTTTTTGGCCAAACATACGATCATCTTTCTTCTTACATGAACATTGCAGTCTACAGTCATTTCCATTGGAAGCCAAACAGATGCATAGCCTGCCTTTGTAAGTGCCAAGTCAATTTACCCTGAATCCCGCCCAAACTTACAATGCTCCACAAAAAAGGGGATCGGCCTAAACAATTCTCTGGTTTAGCGATATGTTGCAACCAAGGCTCGTTAAGAACATCCTGAAAGTGCCATCAAAGCAATTTTAGCCAACAAACAATATGTGAGCAATCCAGCTGTATGTAAGGTGTAAGCCGCATCATTACCATCTGCATTCAAAAAGAAATTAATGACAGACTGATGAATGTCTGACTACATATTGTTTTAATTTCATAAAAAAAACCTTCATATACACACTGGTCAACAAAGAACTGTGCTTAGTTCATTATTATTGTACAGAAGCAATCAAAAAGTTCATGCAGCCAAAGCAGAAGAGCTCTGAAGTTTGAAATTACCAGAATTTTGTGTTTTGAATATTGGGAGAGACTTTTTGGGACATCCTATTGCTCTTGTAAGAAAACCGCTAACGCAGGAATTACATCTACAAGCTTCGCATCAGAAGCCCAAGGGTCTGTCTTACAATCTCACCGCTGCCCGCGGTCCAGATCCCAGGTCCCTGCTGGTCGCCGCGCGCGGCGCGCCACAGCCACCCCGGCTGAGGCAACCGCTCCAGGCGACCATGTGCTGTCACGTCCCCACGGAGCCCGTCATTGCCAAGTAGTACTAGACTACCAGTACGCCGCATGCGGATGCGGCCGGCCGGCAAGACGTCCTGCTCGGCTCAGCACTAATGCACTATGGGCGGCCTACGCGTGTGTGGCGACGTTACACGTCGCTAACTCGCTATTCGTCTGCCGTTGCCACAGAAATCGGAGAGTCGCTCACTCGCTTGAAGTTTGTGGGGATGGGAGGCCACGAGGACGAGGGACGCAAGGAGATGCCTTCGGTTGGGCCCCTGGATTTTGGGGGCCCAGGGTGGCCGCCCCGCTCGCCCCCCCCCCCCGGGGGCGGGCCTGATTGTCATCTTCACGTTCTTTAACATCAATAGGTCAGGATGCACGTATGGGACTTCAAGGCAAGGTCCAATTTCATAAATTTCGTGAATTTCACAAACTTTTGTTGCATTTCAAGTCTGCAACGAATTAAGTTTCCAAATAAAAATTGAAATAGTGACATGAGAAGTTCGGAGCAACGCAGCTTACAATCGAATCTACAACGCACGGCACAATCAAGATACACCAAACACAGGCACACGATAAGATATTCTTATGGGGTAAACAAGCATTCCTGTCTGCAATCAGGAAACTGTTTTTTCCTTTGTTGCAAATCAATAAGGAAACCGTTACGGGTCTTGCATGTCACATGGGCAAGTGCACATGGTATTCCTAAATGGTTGTGTAATAGGATGAAATGGCCTGTGCCACGTCATGTGTGCCAAGTAGTACAAAAGGACTCTTGCATTTTGTTTGAGTAATGCATTTTCGGTAGTGTACTAACTTGCAAGGGAGTTTCAACTCCACAAATTCTACTTTCAACTCACGATTTCAAACCTTTGTCTGATGAAGTTTGATAAGTTTTAACTCGAATCCAAGAGGCACAGCTTGGCGCTCTCTAGCTATCCTGCAACATATCAATACTAATCATCTCTATAGCTATCCCCACAATGACATATAACCAAGGATCCAAAAATGGAAAAAATATTGGACCCTTCCGGTACTGATTATCAATTTTAAACTAGATAAATTTTATTAAACAAAATTTAAACTTAAAATTTGAATCTGATCAATTTTCAGCCAATTACCGCCGAATTACTGTTCACCGATCTAAATTCAAGATTCAAAATTTAAATTTAGAACCTTTTCAAACCAATATTTTTTACTAGTCTGGACCGGTACGGCTGGTCACCACCCGTTTTATTATCCTTGCATATAACTAGCTAGGTATAATCCAATCTGTTAAACCGATCAAAAAGCAACTCAAGACCAAGATGCAGACATGATTTTTTTAATAATCTATTTTTTATTCAAAAATACAGAAATATACCCGCACAAAAAATATTTATAGGAATGGACTCCAATCGTCAAACCGTTGGGCAACTGAAGCCTGTCGCCCAACGAGAGAGGGACACGAAGCAAGTCGGTGGGCCGTTGGGCAATAGGCTCCAATCGCTCAATGGTAGAACAACTGAGACCTATCACCAAACAATTGGGTGACTACAGGTCAGTCGTCCAATGGTCAGGTGACTGCAATCTTAGCCCAATTTTGCCGCAATTGGCCCCTACCGCACATGGGGCTAAATGACAATTATTGTAGGTAGGTAACATTTATTAAATTCTGCTTGTAAGTTGTTTTTTTGTTCTAGGAAAAAAACGTAGACATTGTCGATTGATCTGTTTGTGATTTTTGTAGATTATAAATGGTCTAAAATTTGTTAGATTCACAATAACCTTTTGTGATCATCGTATGTTGTTGTAGTGCAAAAAATTTTCTGAAAATTGTTTTGAGGACGATTCACATAGTAACGATTGGTACGTACGAAGGTAAGTGATATTGTGATACAATTGGAAATTCATATGTGGAGAACTTGTTTTTTCATAGTGTTGGATGCTTTCGTATGCGAAGAATTGAATGCAAAAAGACGATGAGATGTGATGTTGCGAATTAAAATAAACTTCATAATAAACTAGCAATAACACGATGCACATGGTCTGCTTACGTGCATGAGAAACAATATCATGCACGATGCAACAAACCAAAATATTCCTATGATACATATGCTCCTTTTTGGAATGGAAATAAAGTCGAACTTCGGGGGACTAGTGTGGAACGGTCCGACTACTTCATGAACTGGGGCCATTTTCCCTTCCTTGCAAGCTCTGTGTTGAACTCCTCGGTGGCCTCTTTGGCCTTAGACACCATTTTCCTCTTTTTCTTGCGCTCCCTCTCACAAGCCTTGTGCTTCCTATGCATGCATGCCTCGAGATGATCCTTCATCTCTCGACGTATACACTTGATTTGCTCGTCATTCCGGTGCTCCTCGTCCTGAATCTTGTAGGCCATTTTGACATCCCACTTCTTGAAGTCAGGAGTCCGTTGGTCATGTAGGTGGCTCTCTAGTTCAATCCACTTGCGGTAGCCACATAGCAGTTTCAGGGACTGCAGGTAGATGAGAGAGGTTGTTAGTGTGTACTTTGGAAAATAAATAGTATGGGAACACACTGTAACTGGTCCTTACCAGCTGCCGATAGTTGTTCATATCCAGACGGTGGTTGGGGTAGTCATAGGAGTAGTTAGCGCAACCCCAGTAACGCATGCTGAGATTGAGCCGCTGCTTAGACTTGAAGAATTTGCATGAGTCTCTGCACCAACAAAGGGGCGGCGTCTCCCCCTCGGGGGGTGTTGCGGTGAATGTTTGGTTGGAACTTTCAGGATGGGGTTGCTGCTACGAGGGATGTCATTGTGGGGAGCTGACCTCGTGGCACGCTTCGCTTGTTTGGCCCAGGCCACAACAGCCATTGCTTGTTCATTGTGGGCCGCACGAGACATTGCTAGTTCGTGGGTCTCCTCCTATTACTTCTTTTGCCTCTTGTCCATCCTGATGTGGTGAAATAAGCTCTAGTGTAGTGTTGGGTTTGATTATATAGTGTTCCCTCCCAGATCTATTCCACCTCATTTTATAAGCAAAAGGATTGGTCTTGTCATTGCCCAAAGCCACCCCATTTGGTCAAATTTGGTCCAAAGCAAAAGGACCTCGTGGCACGCTCCCAGACCTGTCCCATTTGGTCTTGTCACTGGACAAATATGCCCCCTTTGGTCTTGTCATTGCCCAAAGCCACCCCTGTCTGGTCTTGTCACTGCATAAAGCTTGCCTCTTTAGTCTTGTCACTACACAAAGTTGCACCCGTCAGGTAGCGCTGAGCCTACGGAGTCAAAAAAGGCCAGTACAAAATGTAAACTTGCTGAGAAGATATTGCTGAGATGCGAACCTGTGTGTTCAGTGTGGATCTAGTTTCTAGGCCACACAAGGTGTCAGCGTGCGGATCACCCCCAACTCAGTGGCATTACTCGCACCCGTAGGATGCGGCACACGATGCAATGCGTGATATAGCCAGTCAGTGCGCTCCTGTAGGAGGCCAAAAGGCCACTCCGATCCACTAGGGTCACGAGCTATATTTGCAAAACAACTTTAGGTTAGCACATACACGTAAATAAAACAACGAATGTAAAGCACGAATAAATTTAACTTATGAAGAAACAAACAAAACAGTTATACGCTCCGACCTCACTACTTTGAAAATAAACAAAAAAGGGATAGTACCACAACAGTAACATAAACAGTACATGCAACGGACAATACATGTGCTATGGCACTACGTACATGAAATGAAAATAGGATAGTATCACAACCGTTACATAAATTCTATAAGGAACATTACAAGTGGAGTTCACAATATAAACTGATTTCCAATATTGCTCCCACTTTGCACACTCAAAGAAGCAGTATGGAAAACCATATTGGTGTGCCTACTCCTCAGCAGGTGCCTTACATCATCTGGTTGTATAACCCTCCTAGCCACAATGCTCACAATGCCTTCTCAATGCCCTAGTTTGCGCTTCATCCATATCATTGGTAATCCGACGACTCTGCCGATGACCCTTCCCACTCTTAAGTGTGGCAACATCTGGAATCCAGGTCATGTTTGCAATATCCAAGGAGGCAAAGTTACCCACAACCTTGTACCCCCTAAGCTCGCTAAACCATGCTTATGCCACCCTCTCCTTTAAGAAATACTCGGACATAAAGTTCGAAGGGTCCATGTGCATAATCCTGCATGCGGTGAGAACATGAGAGCATGGCTTGTGGAACAGCTTTGGCTTGTTCCACTTACAGCTAGGTTGGTTCACATGATTTTTAAGGCATATCTCGTGGGTGACGAGAGAACGAGCCATCCCAAATCTGGCTCTATCCCGGAAGAGCACGTCAAAACGATGCTCTGTATTGCCCACCACGTATACCGTGTGCAATTGACTCTTCTTTGTCTTCTCCTGCATGTATGCTGTAATCTTCGCGTAATAGGGTGTTTGTGGGTTGGCGGCATGAAGTGTTGCATTTACATGCCTCTCTCTGAAATAGCCGATTGTGCTATGTAGAACACCTTCCATGATGGTGTTGAGGTGCATACAATGAAAGCCCCTAAGAACACAATTGTAGACCTCCACAAGGTTAGTGGTCATTATGCCGTACCTTGCACCGTCCGTGTCGTGCAGTAGGGACCACTTCTCTAATGGCTCAGTCTCGATCCAGTGGGAGAATTACTTGATGTTTCTCGAGGTCCTCCTCCTTGGACCACCATATTCGGACTTTGGTAGTGGTGTGAGGTGTTCGGGTTATTCTACCCCAGCAATGGTCGGTCCCTTATTCCCTTGTATTTCCCGATCAAAAAGGTCCTGTCAACTGAGATCACGAGCAGTATATGCCTGAAAGCCTCGATGCAGGCACCAAACACTAAGAAGACCCTCTGCAATACCGCAAAACCTGGCGACGTTGTTGATGGCTTGTCCTTCAAAGTAGTATACGTGCCTAGGTTTCTGTCCTTTAACACCTGAAGTATACGAGAAAGGTTGTCGTACGCCGCCTCGAACGACCCGAACCATCTTTTCAAAGCTTTCTGCTTCACACGTCACACCTTCACATAGCTAATCTTGTACTTGAATTTTTTTTCGATAGCCACCATGATGTGCTTCGCCTCCATGTCCTTCTTCTCCACTATCTCTCCATACATCAAATTGGCTATGAAGGTCGAGGTTAGGTTATGATGCCTCAGTGAAACACTGCTGAGAATGTAGAAGTGCGATTCCACCTTTGAGACTTGCCAGTAAGTCTTATACTTCGGCCTATGAGCGTGCACTTGCTAAGAACAACTGGCCTGCTCGCACTTAACATTGTACTACTCCTGACTAAATTTGATGACCTGAAACGTCTGCTGCATGGATATAGCCCATAGCTTAATGGCATCCTACAGGGATGCCTTATTAGGAAATATTAAGTGCAACAGGACCTCTGTGGCATGGTACTCCCCCGGTGATTCATTCTTGTTATGCGCAACTACACTCTCGGCGTCAAATCTGTTCGATTTCTGCAGGATGGGAGCTTCATCGTCATTGGAACTATCTTCGTCATCCTTTTGTACAGCTTCCTCTTCAACCCAGGCCATCTGGTCATCGCTCTCCATTTGATACAATATGTACTCCCTATACACGATATGCAAGTACTACTATACTGTAATTTTCTTTCGTACGCTTGCCTATCTTGACCAACTACACTACCACATGGTAAAGGCGTCTTTCAATCTCTAAGGCTCATGCTACAACGAACGTGCACTACACTATTCTAATTCAACCCAAAGGTCAAGGTATTCCATACCGGGCATTATCCGACTCTGACACTAACTTGAACTAATTAGCCATACAAATCATTCATTCTCATACACTCGGCCAGAGTACCCACTACAACTAACTAACTTTCTAGTTATTCACCAAATAATAGTCAGTTACGCATGCACCAACACAACACCGCCACTACTGCATTGTTTCTCACAAATAGCACTACTTCTCCCTCACGGACAACTTTTTTCTCTAACTAAAATTTTATATGGGTGCTACTTATACTATTATAAATTAACAAGATTCTAATTTACTACTTATTTCTGTAACTATATTTTTTTTGCTTGTGTTACTTACATACAAATTAATAAGGTTTCGATTTACTACTTTTTTCTCTAACTACAATTTTCTACAGATGTTACTTATGTTATTAGTTACACTAAACAAACTATATACTTACTATAAAGAGATGTAATAAAAGATAAAAAATTATCTTATAGACGAATCTTTTTTCCTCTTCTTCTCCCTCCCTCTTCCCCCTTCCCTCTCCTCTTCTTCCCCTCTCCTTTTTTTCCCTTTCTTTCCTCTTCTCTGCTCTCTCTCTCCCTTTCTTTCTTTCTTTCTTCCTTTCTCTCACTCGGCCAGCGGGCGACTGCCGCTACGTCTTTTTTATAAGCCAGCTAGTCACCCAACTGTTTGGCAACTGGAAGCTTCTATTGCCGAACGGTTGGGCGATAAAACATATCGTCTAACTATTGGGCGACTGCATTAATGCTGCTCAACGGTTGGGCGACTGCATTATTATTGTCTAACAGTTGGGCAACACATTCCAATGGCCCAATTGTTCAGCCACTGGAGGCTAATTTTGTAAATAATATAATCGTTGATATATTTTTATATTTTTGAATTAAAAATAGATTATTTGAAAAAATTCATACAGACATAACAAGACGCTTCCAAATAAAGAGTACAACACTTGCATGCACCGTGGCTCTCAATCACCAGTTGGCCAATTTTGATCTATGATATCTACCGGCTGCAAAAGTTGATGGCAACACTGCTTCTTGGTTCATGTGAACATGTGCTTCGTCTCTAACGAACAATCGTACTACATTACATATATCCAAATAGTATACAATTAATTAATGTACAAGAAAAGATAAGGTCTCAGAAAGGGTCTAAGAAAAGATAAACGTAAGCATGAATAAACACGAAGAAGCTGTAAGAAAAGGTAAGCTTAAACTATTCCATATATGCCTTATTTTTATCTAGCATATCTATTTATATATTAATGTACATAATACAATAATAAAATAGAAACGGTAGGATTACAGAAATGTTCTAAGAAAAGATAAGCGTAAACATATAGAAGGGAGATAAGAGAAGCATAAAGAGGGGGACAATACTATGATATATATAATGTAACAACAGAATAGGAATGGTAAAACTACGGGAAAGCTGGAAGAAAAGATAATCCTAAAATATTCCATATATGCCTTATTTCGATACGACATCTTTTTGTACTTTCCTCTCTCTCTCTCTGTGTGTGTGTGTGTGTGTGTGTGTGTGTGTGTGTGTGTGTGTGTGTGTGTGTGTGTGTATATATATATATATATATATATATATGACTCCTCAAATTTCATAGCAATATACACAATACCTATAACAATATGCATAATATAATAACAGAATAGGACTGGTAAGGGCACAGAAAGGCTCTAAGAAAAGGTAAACGTAAACATGAACAAGCAATCTGTAAAAGCAACAGGAAAACCAAAAAGAGTAGATATCAGCATAACGAAATAGAATGATATGTAAACTGACCAGTAAGCGCGCTGTAAAACGCAGACTGATAATAGCGCAGAGTAGCAGGTCAGTTTGGAATAATTAGGCGAAATAGAAACTCTCTTGACTAAATCCACATAACGGTCCTGTATTTTAAAAAAGGAACGAATTTAACAACGCATACAAGGGGGAAAAAGCATTAAAAAAATAAGTGAAACATTCTATTGCAACAGTAATAAGATAAAACCGATGTATTAGATAACTAAGAGCATAATAAGAGCAGTCGTTACTACAACACAATAAAATCAGCATGATGTATCAAATAACTAAGAGCAAAAAAAGGGTAACTACTATCACAACGAAATAAAATGGTATGTGAATTGACCAATATAAGTGGCGTCAAACAATAATGGTGAATGAAATGTTCCTGCACCGTACAACGAGCAGCAAGAAGCGTATAGATGAAGCAATATCCAAACTGAATCAGATAAGCAACTGTTGAACTGTAAGAAAGAAATAAGGTAGGCATTCCATGAATTGGCACAATTTGAATCAGCAGCTTGAGCTACAGCACCAAGATAATAACATAATACGAACCATAAAACAAGAAGCAAGAATGTGTACCTTTAGAGGTTCAAATGGATACTGCCTATTTATTGTTTCGAGTTCCTTCTTGCAATTTTCATTCAAGTGTTTAAATATTTCTATGAATAAGCCATCTATAATATTGCAAATTTGTGTAAGGAAATCAGTACTTAGGCATCATAACCTCAATGAATGAACTAAATCATTTTTCTTCCGATCTTCCTTACCTCGAAACAGTGCTCCTTAATTTCCATTTCAGCATCCAAACCAACAAACTCACACAGATGCCTGTGTGTGTTTGAATTCTTAGGTCTGAATACAGGACCAACCTCAAATACACGTTCAAACCCTCCACAAATAGCCATCTGTTTGTACAATTGACGGGAGTGTGCTAAACAAGCAGGCTGGGCATTGGACTGTAGCTTGAATACAGCTGCACCCCCTTCACTTGATGCAGAAATCAGCCTTGGGATGTGGATCCCAACAAAATTCTTTGACAATATAAAATCCCTGAATTTCTGCATAGTATCCAACAACGATTTACATTTTGGACCAACACAAAACATTACATTCTATAAAAATATACGTAATAAAAACCTATTTCTTGGAGCATTTACATACCAGTATATATATTAGTATATTACATAATAAATGGTTTTGACAAATCTATAATTCAGACCGAATGCTAAACTCGATTTGTACAATAGCACAACCAGATAGAATTGCATGGTATAGGGCAAAAACGTTAGGATCACTTGATCAGAGTCTCTAAACAAAAGCAACAGTTTATGCAATTTAAGCTTGGTGCCCAAGACACAGGTGCCTTTTGCTGGAATGTAATGATTCTATGCTGAAATTATTAAGGCTCTACAGACTCAGCTTTTATTGAATGATAGATCAAAGACGCTACCTGAACCATAGATCACATAACATGCTATTTGGAATAGCAGTATCCAACAGAATTTGCACAGGGCATACTTGTTCACCCTTTTCAAATTCTGCTACTATACGAAGGCGTATTCGCATCGATTGGCGCCTGATGGCTGCTACTGATGAAAAGACATAATCATATTGACTTACAAAACTGCAAGAAAGAATTCCAAAGATACGGACCTGCTGTGTGGTGGCCTTGAGGGGCTCCTTGGAGAGGGAAACGATGCCCTTGATGTCGACGGTACTCTCCTTCTGAGGGAGGCCACGAAGTGCACCATCTGCGTGCCATCTTCTTGCTGACCAGGTGGATCGTTTGCGCCGCACCGCGGATCAGCACAGGCCGTCCCTCAGCGGACTTGTCGAGGTCGCCGCCCTCGGTCCAGGACCGGCCGGAGATGGTCTTGGACTGGAAGGGACACGGGGAGCGAGGCAAGAGCGAGGGAAGGTGGCGGCGCCGTCTGGGAAGGGAATCGGGAGAGGAGGAGATCGAGAGGAAGGGACACGGGGAGCGAGGCGAGAGCGAGGGGAGGCGGCGGCGCTGTCTGGGAAGGGAATCGAGAAAGGAGGATGGCAGGCTAGGTCACGGGAGCTGGACGCGTGCGGACGGCTGGATGGGCTCGCAAACTGCGTGGATTAATCAGCAAGGAAGAGCGGCCCCGCGTGATGGCGTGAGGCGGAGAGGAAACGAGCGCACATACACGTGGCAAGCGAAGGGGAACCAAAAACGCACACACGCGGCAAGCGCACAAGAAGCAAAGGCGACGTGGACGTGGTCGCTGGCCAGAAACTCCTACAGGTTTAATATACAGATGATATAATAGTGATTTATGTTATTACATGTGCTGTATGATGTAGATTTAAACAGCACCACCCTTTCATATCCCTTTGTGTGCTATAAGACTTAGGTATGTTCTTATTAACTTCTAAAAGCTGTCTTTATCTATTAAAATATTTTTTGTAGTACCTATCTTTCAAACAAAATATTTTTTTAAGACGGAGTTTACTAGTCGATTGAAGTACACACTATAATGACTTTATTTATATTGGTCAAAATCGTACACGAGTTTCTCCCTCTCGTAATCTGTTACTATTCATAATCTTAGCTAAAAGTTATCAGCAAAAATCTATATAAATAGACACTTAAAAACTCCGGCGACGCGTGTTTCGCACACAAATGTGCTGCTGTGTTAGCCAAACACCGAACTAAGCAAAGCCTAAACTCCAGAACACTACTCGTTTCTTCAATCTCCATGAGAACTGCGTGCGATGCCGAACGCAAAGTACGCCGACTTTGTCCACAGATTGAAAAATTCTTGGCACGTCTGCATCTCGACACGAGATAAACCCCGTCTACATCTCAGCATGCAAAAGCTCCAGCTACCAAAGTGTTATAAAACGCACGTTAAATTTTCATCCTGTGCTTCTGATTATTCTTTATTATTTTTCATATCTCTTCATACGTTTTATAAAACAAAGCATCAGGAGTATATCATACAATGTTGTTGACGCCGGCACAAAATTTCCTCTGCAATCACGAATCGTCTGGCCGCCACTGCCAGTCAAAAACCATAAACAGGAAGAACCCTTTACATATATATGTTTGCGATCGAGATAAAATGTAGCACTGTTCTGCCAAATATAAATGATAAAGTTATTTCTGAACAGGGCACAGACATAAGCTTAATTAGCATATGCTTCATGCGATCCAAACTATACATGCATGAGGCAACACTGTTGCCATGTAGCATGCATGATGCACAGCATTTGGGTTGAGGTTCCAAAAATACAGCTCAATCGGAATCACTGTAGCTATCGGAAGAATCATGCCTCTAGCCATCCGTTTACACTGGTCGCAACAAAATACAACCAGCTCTAGCTCAGAAAGCAGAATGTATAATGACTATATTGTTTTATTAGTAGAAATATGCTGTGTGGTTTAAGATTTTATTTGGTACCACTTGCTGTTTTTGGAGTACAAAAATGAGGTGGACTGTAACTGATAGTTTTTATCTATACTTTTTACGCCGACGTAGACGGCGTACACGATTTTACGTCTAGGAAGCCGTTTGGAGAAGATGCCCTATTTATTTCGACTTCCAGAGAAACTGAAGTCAAAAGTTACTAAAAAAAGCTAAAAAGAACAGTTCCGAACTGGCAATGGCCTTCCAAGCATAATGTATAAAAGGACACACTAGAGTTTCATTCAAGATTGTTGCTACGTCGATTTCTTTCAACGAAATCTAGCTTGTAACACTTAACTGACAGATGATACATCTGACGAAGATATAATAATTCTTAATTTATTATTTATCTATAATAATGTTATTATATCATTCTACTTCTTAAATATATCCCTTATATTCGTAAGAGAGAAACCTAACTATGGTTGTGAGCTTTTCGATGACCACTGTATGGTCATAAGTTTTTCTACGAATATGACATAGTCATAATTCGTTCTATGACCACCCTATAGTTGTGAACTTTTCTGCGACTACCCTGACTTCGACTAATCTATCTACGACAACCTACTACATTATGGGGTCTATCTGACAAGGCAGTTAGCATACGCGGTTGTTCTCTAAAATAATCACTCATAACTTCTCTCTGCCTTTAGTGATAACCGTTTGGCGATGAGGAGGTATCACGTCTCTGATAATAACTTCTATCAGACAGGTCATCATCCAATACATTGAGACATCTCTTCGCATGAGCAACTGCCACCTCTTTGTACACTATATAAAGGCTGATGTCAAGGCAAGAGAGGAGGGGGAGAACGTACGATAGAGAAAGGAGCATGAGATATTCAGCATTACTCTTTCTCTTGATTGTAAATGGTAGATTCAATATAGTCACACAGAAGTAGGGTTGTTATTCTCTCTAGGAAAGGCCCGAACTATATAAAATCCCCATATCTCTCTTTGTGTGGTCAGGTCTCTATGCGGGGAACTTGAACTTCTAACGGTTGCCATAGAGCTTAAAGGCTATTGCCCCCATACGAGGGACACACATTGTCATAGGCTTACACTACCAAGCATGAAGCATAGTGAAAGAAGTAGAAGAGCTCAATCGAAATATGCTTCACCCCCAAGCTTCGCATTTCCCACTCATACACTAAGAGGCGAATGAAGGAGCCCAGGTTGAGGTAGGAGTCCTCGAGATCGAAGATATTGGGCACGTCTTTCAACAGCTCAACCAAGGAAATGCAAAGGTTGGCCTTGAATTGGGCGGCAAAGACAACAAGCATCCCTGACCCTAGGTTTGTGCGAACCTCGTCAGCTTTAGGCAAGACGGCCAGGTCAGCACTTTCAATCTTGCCCTCTTTTTCCAATTGTTCTAGAAGGCCCTTTGTCACGTTGTAAGGACCCAATTAACAGGAGAACTGGTTGACCTTCTCCAGGGTTTTCTCTCTATTGACCACCGCCTTCGCCTTTGTGGCGTTCTTTCGGGAGACCACTGCCCCACCCAGCTTGGCAGAGGGACTGACGAAAGTTATCGCTTTCTTTGAAGTCGTGACGAAGTCCGAAAGCTCGGCGCCTTGGGGGTGATCCAAACGGGATGACACAGAGGCAGCCTAGACAAGGCGGTCCAGATAAGGACCCGAATCTGGATGGTGGCTCGATGCAAACATGGTCCAGATGACGGTGCAGACATGATATGGAATAAAAAGAGTGGCGGCTCGGCATGGTGATCTAGGTTCGACGGTGTAGAGGCGGTCCAAACAGGGGCCCTCGGACATGGTCCGAATGAGGCAATCCAGACACAGTCCGAATGGAGCAGGGACTTGGCATGGTGGCGGCCCCAGGTGATGGAGCATGGACTCAGTCTGGAAGAAAGAGGGCGGAAACTCGGCTGGAAGCTTGTCGCGGAGGTGGTCCAGGTGGTGGCGAGGCGGTTTGGGTGAGTCCGAGAGGCAGCTCTGGAAGCCGTCCAGATGGCACACCCGCTGGAGGGACTTAGCGGTCCGGGGCACCCAAAGAAGGGAGAGGGGGTTTGGGGAAGAAATTTGGGGGTAGTGAAGGATGTTGAGGAACTCTCGCTGGCGACCAGTCCGAGCGATTCCTCTACTTAGAACAAGAACGAATCAATCACAGAAACACAGAATAATAGATTGAACACAGAGAGGTAGAGAGAACTCCTGGTCTTTCTTTATTGCTTCATATGCATTGGGTACAAAATCAGCCATATGGCTCTCTATTTATAGGGGGTGGGATGAGGTGCCATTATGGATAAGGACTCGTTTAAACGGAGAGGATCCGTTTAAACGGGGATCCTTATCTTTAGTTTCCCAATACTCCCCCTTGGGCACTCATCCGACATACTCATGCCTCATTAAAACTCCATAAAAACCCAGTGGGAAAAATTTGGAGAAAGAGTACATGATGCATGTTATACTGCGATTGCACGAATTGCCTCATTAAAAACCTTGATCGAGAAACTTCAGGAAAACTCGTCAAGGGAAAAAGAGTACAATTCACCCAACTTCATTTAGTCTTCAGGACTTTTATTCTTTGGGTACTTGATCTTCAGGATCAAGATTTATTAACGGACTTGAGAGAATTCTCCCCCTGAATTCTGCACTTCTCTAAGTCTCATCATACCGATCTCTCGCACGCACCTTTCAAAGCTAGATGCGGGGAGGGACTTTGTGAATAAATCTGCTAGATTTTCACAAGACTTAGTATGCAGTACTTTAATCTCGTCCATCTTTTGCAATTCATGAGCATAGAAGAACTTGGGGTTCATATGCTTTGTGAGATGACTCTTCACATAGTCCGTTTGTACTTGTGCAACGCAAGCGGCATTATCTTCATAGATAATTGTGGGGTTTTGCACAATGTTCATTCCACATGACTGCTGGATGTGGTGAACCATTCGGCGTAGCTGCGCGCATTCACGTGCGGCTTCATACAGCGCTATTATTTCGAGTGGTTCGTCGAGGTAGCTACAAGGCTTTGCTTAGACGATTTCGAGAAATTGCGGTTCCACCACACAGAATACATAGCCTGCTTGTGACTTTGCGGTATGCGGTCGACAGTACCCAAAGATTCGCATAGCCAATCAAGTTCAGATCTTGATTCTTTCTGTAGAACAATCCAAGGTCCTTGCTTCCTTGGAGATATCGGAAGATGTCCTTTATGCCCTGCCAATTCCTTTTGGTGGGCTCTACACTATACCTTGCTAATAGGTTCATGGCAAAGGCAATATCCGGTCTAGTGCAGTTCGCTAAGTACATGAGTGCTCCAACTGCACTTAAGTATGGGAATTCCGGTCCCAGGACTTCCTCCCCCTCTTCCCTAGGTCGGAAAGGATCATTTTCTTGCTGTAAAGATCTCCCGATCATCGGTACTTTTGATGGGAATGCTTTCTCAAAGCTGAATCTTTCTAGCACCTTCTGGGTGTAGGTCGACTAATGTACTAAGACTCCTCCAGGGACATGCTCAAGCTGCAGGCCTAAGCAGAACTTGGTCTTGCCCAAGTCCTTCATTTCAAACACTGACTCTAAGTAGAGCTTGCTTCTTTTATATCATCCGCTGTCCTGATGATATTCAGATCATCTACATACACTGAGATTATACAGAATCCATTCTGGGATCGCCGTATAAATACACAAGGACAGTTTTCATTGTTCGTGTAGCCTTTCTTGCAGAGAAAGTCGCTTAGCGATTATACCACATTCGCGCAGATTGCTTCACCCATACAGGACTTTCTAAACTTCACACTGCATGATTTCTATTTGCTCTGTCTTGGTTCGGGAGAGGAATTCCTTCAGGGACTTTCATATAAATCTCCGAATCCAAGTTACCATAAAGATATGCAGTCACAACATCCATCAGTTTCATTTCTAAATTCAAGTTCACTGCCATTGAGATCAAGTATCTAAAGGTAATTCCACTCATGACTGGGGAGTATGTTTCTTCATAATCAACTCCAGGACGTTGAGTGAAACCTTGTGCTACCAGCCTTGCTTTGTATCTCACTACTTCGTTTCTTTCATTTCTCTTTCGAACAAATATTCACTTGTGCCCTACAGGATGCACATGGGGAGGAGTGCGGCATACGGGCCCAAACACTTCTCTTTTGTTCAGAGATAGCAATTCGGTTGCTATTGCCTTCTTCCAATCTTCCCAATCTGATCTTTTCTTACATTCAGCGAGCGATGCGGGCTCGGGGTCAAGATCAATGATTGTGGCAATTTTCTTTGCGAAGTAGATATCAATATTGGCTGTTGTCCTGTTCAGGGACTCTCCCGTGTGCACATAATTTATAGCTATTTCTTCATGAGTTGCTTCTTCTGGAGCTTCATCTTGCATATCGCTTCTTTCAATTGCGGTGGTAAGTCCCTTTAGTTGTTCGGCTCCGATGTGTGCGCACACATCCATACCGACGGGGATATTCAGATCTGGTATGCCCTCTACTGGAGGTGTCATACTTGTGCCAGGTCTCAACTGGCTCCCCTTCTCATTCTGAGGGACTTCAGTGATCGGCTGTGATAAGTCCTTCTTATCCTTTTTCGCCAGGCGTCCCCGGTTACTTTGGATTCGAGGAGCTGGAGTTCTCGTCCTTTTATTCTGAGGCCTCTGGATGGGATTAGGGATACCTTCAATTTCCTTTGTTATTTCAACCCTCTCCGGTGCATTGCGTGCAGGCACATGCGACTTAGTCACGTTCTTCAAATCATTAAAGTGATCGGGCAGTTGATTTGCTAATGCTTGCAAATCGATGATCTTCTGGACCTTTTTTTCAGTTTTACTAGTGCGCGGGTCATGTGCAGGAATTCCCGTGGCTTCCCACGTAATTTCCCGACATTTTTCATCAATGGGTTGATTTCCTCCCCCTAATGTCGGGAAATTATCCTCATCAAAAATGCAACAATGCGGCGGTATGCAAATCTCCGACATGGGTTCCAAATACTGATTATGGATGCGCTCATAACCAACGTATATCCCGCTTACGGAGAGGGCCCATTGCGATTATTGCGGTGGGGTATAGGTACATAAACCTTGAATCCAAACCTCCTGAGATGAGAAATTTTCGGTGGTGACCCTTGCACTAGTTGTATAGGTGAATGGATGTTGTAGGCCGAAGGTCTAAAGTTGATGAGATTCGCTGCATGTAAGACTGCATGTCCCCAACATGTAGCTGGCAAATTACAATTCTGCAAAAGTGGTCGGGCAATAAATTTAATTCTCTTGATCAATGCCTCTGCCAAACCATTCTGGGTATGGACATGCGGTACCGAATGCTCAACTGCAATCTCCATCGCCATGCAATAATCATCAAATGCCTTTGAAGTAAATTCTCCGGTATTGTCCATTCTAATGGACTTGATGCGATGATCAGGGAACACATTTCTGATGCAAATGATCTGCGAGATCAATTTGGTGAAAGCATGGTTTCTTGTGGATAATAAACCCACATATGACCACTTTGAGGAAGCATCAATGAGCACCATGAAATACCTAAATGGCTCTGAGATGGGCTGAATAGGACCGCAAATGTCTCCCTGAATGCGTTCCAGAAATGCAGGGACTTCATCCTTCACTTTTAGAGTGCAAGGTCTAATAATTAATTTCCCGGTGGCACATGCAGGGCACACAAAATCTTCATGATTCGGGAAATTCTTCACATTAATATTATGCCCGTGAGAATTGTTAATTATATTTCTCATCATCCTAAGATCTGGGTGGCCTAATCTGTCATGCCAGAGACGTAATAGTTCGAGCTTCGAATACCGCTTGGGGCGATGTATGCAGCTAGCGCCTTAATGTTGGTATAATATAGCCCAGTTTCTAGTGAAGAAAGCTTTTCTAATACCCTTTTGCCATTCTCTTCGTGCTTCGTGATGAGTAGGTATTCCTTACCGTACACTTCTTCAGTCTCAACGTGGAAACCATTGGCGCGAATATATTTAAAACTTAAGAGAGTTCGAGTCGATTCTGGGTACAATAATGTGTCTTCAATGACTAAAGTTGTGCCCATGGGAAGTATAATTGTGGCTCTTCTGAAACCAATTATACATGCATCGCTTCCGGCGATTGTCGTAAGGCTGCCATTGCTCTTACGGATCGACTGAAAATACTTAGTCTCTCTTAAGATGGTATTCGTGGTACCACTGTCGGCAAGGCATACTTCCTCCATAGGGCGCCACACGTGCTCTAATATAAGGTATTTTATTAATATGTATTAGAATACATACAACACATAAATAAAACACACAAATATTAGAACATATCATGCCATTGTAAACTGAATAAATGAATGAATTATTCCAAAATCATCCAACAATCACGAGAAAATAAAACTAGAGTACCATCCATGCAAGTTCTAACTTGTCCATTTAATGCAAAATAAATGACAATTAACGTCTCATGCATTCTGTGCATCAGACGGAATCAACTAGAAAATCGTTGACTTCTTTGGCTATCTTTTCGGGCGTGATGTTCTCTTCGAGAGAAATTATGGAGGTGGCTGCCTCTAGGTCGTAAGGAGGTGCTGCTGCCGGGATGGACTCAACCTCCATCATTTCAGGCAGCTGCTCATGATGCTCCCCCTCAACAACTACAAAGTGAGGTTCAGGCTGCCCTTTGCCATTTTTCTTCTGGGCTTGGTAGGCATCAATGACATGCTGCGGTGCTTTGCAAATCCGCGACCAATGCCCCCACTTGCCACATTTGTAGCAACCTTGGTTCTGCTGGCCATAGGTTTTGCCACTCTCCTTAGCCCTTTTGTTACTTGGAGCATCTGACTTGCCTTTCTGGGCAACGGTCTTACCCTTCTTTCCCCTTCTTTTCATCAAGGGCTTTCGCACCTTGTAGCTTCCAGCATTGGCTTTACGGCCAGCGGAGCTGCCTGGTGGCTGAGAGACGTAGTTCTTGCGGAGAAGTTCGTCTTGAGCCTCCGCAACCTGCATCATATCAATCAATTCGGCGTACTCCTTGTAGCCGTCTTGACGATAGTTGCGGGCGGACTGTACAGCATTGGGGTGAAAGGTGGACAGGGTCTTCTCAATCTTCTGCTCATGTGATCTTCTTGCCACAGAGTTGAAGATTGGTACAAATTCTGTGCAAAGCGGTGTACTCCCAACCGTCTTGAAATCGGCAAACCTCAGTCCGATCCACTCCTGCTCTGCTTGAGGAAGAATGGTGTACTTTAGCCTCTCAAACCGCTTCTTGAGTGTAGTCCAGAGTGCTAGCGCGCTTTTCTCCGCCATATACTCATTCTTGAGAGTAATGCAGAGGTGGTGCCTGAGGAAATGAAGTGCCTGATCATTTTCCTCAGGTGTAGGTTTGGCGTCATGCCGTCCGCCAATCCCAATAGCTGCGCGGAGCTTCCTGGCTCCAAGTACTATCTCGACATCGGATGCCCACGTTAGATAGTTCTTGCCATGCTGGGCAAGCTCCTCGAACTCCCGGTTCGTGATGCTAGTCATCTACATGTGATGAATGGAACAAATAAGTTTACTTCAGGTAAACATGTATGAAATTATTTACTGCAGGTAAATAAATGGTACAATAAATTCTCGTAATGTTTCATAATTTTCTATGTATTTTCTATAATTTACTGCTAATTTTCAGTGATTAAAGCAATTAAACAATTACAATTAATCAAAACAGTAAATAAATACAGAAAATACATAAAACAATAATGGCATAAATAAATAATTTTTAAATGCTAAAAAAATTATTCAAAATAAAATAAATCAGCCTGCTGGGCTAAGATGCCGACCTATCCATTTGAGTTCCAATTTTACCATCTGCTAATTCAATGGCATGCTAATTGAATGACAAAAGTAATGCACGCATTAAATATGGTGTCACAATTATGGTGTCACAATGGCATGTGAAGATGGGTTGCATGCAAGCTAACGTGTGTACATGTGATAGGCATGCAACAAAAACAATACCAAGGCATTAATGCCTTCTCTGCTTACGTGTGTACAGCTTGCATGTCTATCACGCGGAGTCTACAACGCTACATGCCAACTGTTGATTAGACTAGACCAAACCAGGGAAAGTAGCAGCCCATGCGGAACTTTTACGCCAAGTCTGCCCGATCCAAAATCTTATCTCTTCCCACCAATGCTCGAAATTTGGACACAAATAGCTTGTTTATTCCCCGAAATTCCAAAAATAGCCCTCAGATCACCGGAATTCCAAAACTAGCCCCCTTCCCGACCGCGGAATAACGGGCGACCGACACGTGGGCCGGTGGTGCGCCTGGGGGCCGCACCACCCGGGTGGTGCGCCGGGCCGCACCACCGGGTGGTGCGCCGGGGCCGCACCACCCATCAGTAGCGTGAACGGTGGTGCGCCCCGCCGCACCACCCATCGCTCATGCGCGTGGTGCGGCCCGGCGCACCACCCCATCATCACCTCCGATAATTGGTGGCAGACGCTCTCTCTCCCGCGCGCGTAGTGATAATTGGTGCTGCTCCTCTCCCGCGTGTTTGCTCTCACCCGTGAGATTCCATGCATGCATACAGTGGGGAACAGTGGTGCACTGTACATCTTTACATCATATCATATCACTTTATGTCATGAGAGAATACGGGAGGCATGCGATAAAATCATCGCTCTCATTCCTCCGGTGCTCAGTTGCTCATTTTCTTCTTCTTCGCTGCGTCTGAGAGAGCTTTGCGCGTCTGAGAGAGTGAGAAAGAGTGAAGAAACTTAAGGTTTAATCGCGGCGCACAGTTAATTCCGTGCGCAATTAGGAGTTTGTGCAATTGAGAAAGTTATAGATCGTCTCGTGGGCTTCAAGAGGAGGTAAATTTTTTATGTCACTGTAATTAAATTTTTTTTTGTGTGATTATTAAGTAATTAGGCAAACTCTCAGTTTGTTCGTTTGCAATTAGGAGTTTTTGCAGTTGCGAATGGTGCAAATCGTCGCGTAGGTTTCAAGAAGAGGTAATTTTTTTGTCCAAATGTAACTAAATTTTTTTCCATGAGATTATTACGTAATTAGGCAAACCGATGTTTTTGTTTCACTTAGGAGTTTTTGTAGTTGCGAAAGTTGTAAATCGTCTCGTGGACTTCTAGAAGAGGTATATTATTTTCCCCCATGTAACTATAAATTTTTTGGACATGTCATTTTAGTTTTAGCAATGTGTTTATTTTGTAGTTAGTGAATGACGTCTTCTTAGTGTAGAAATATAGTATTAGCCTTGTGTAGTTGGTGCATGCCCATAGTTAACTTAGAAGAGCAAGTGTTATTATTATCATTAATTAGTTAGTAGTCACTATGACTTAAATTTAGGTAAATGACTTTGCATGCAGACCAAGTAGTTGTATTTGGTATTTAGATTGTTATGCAATATTTAGAATGTTATTTTGTACATAGGACTTAAAAGTCAGAAAACTAAAAATGTGAAACATAATTAGCTGAAAATACACAAAGCTATTAGATGAAAAATTTTACGAGAAATTTTAGTAATTTCAAACATTATTACAAGTAAATAATTTTTATGTTACATGATAAATAATATGCAATGTGTCTTGTGTAAAATTTATTTCAAGTATATATGTTGAAAGGTATGCATATCATTATGATAGGTTATTGATGGATTTATATTGTAAAGCGATATGTACGTTGTATCGAGTATCTGCAGATTAATTTTTGTAGATTGTGTACTATATTTAAAACTCAAAACAAATAATACACATAAAATGTGCAGTGTTTAATTGTTAAATTCTTTGGTGTGAAGTTATTTTGTACACATATGATGCATAGAGAATTAGTAGTGCAGCGTAGAGAATTTTGTGGGCTTTTGTTTTGTTAAATTTCGTTGTGTACTAAGGTATTTTGTACGGAATAATCATAGGTACCCATGGCTAACATTCAAGACTTACTCGTGTTCTTTGGGAGTGGGCTCAGACGCGATGGGCGTGCGGGCGGGCGTGTCAAATTGTGAACGGATCGTGATCCATGCACCCGGTTTGAACACCATGACCTGGATGATCTTCGAGGTGTGTCCGTTATGCGTTCGATCGGGAGACCGGTCGGAAGAAGTTGCGGATCGAGCGTTGTATGCTACTCCGGAGATGGGGCCGAGAGATTGTGTGGCAACTTATAAAGGTGACCAGTGATGTTGCATGGGCCCGTACATGGAGGTCGTATGCAACCACCGCGCATCGATATCGGCAGCCAATGGTGTACATTCACTTCGTGGACAGGGCGGAGTCATCCGTCGTTGGTGGTTCTAGTGGTTGTGGTGGTGGTGGCGGAGATGAAGCGCCGAGGCTCACCGGCGGTCATGAAGATGCCAATGCGGAAGAAGATCTCGGCGAGCAAGTGGGAGATGGAGGCTGCGCAGAGCGTGTGGAGGATTTCCAGCGACCAAGGTGTTGGGAGGTGGTGGGCGCCGTGTTGATTGTCACGAGTACCTCGCGGACCATTTGGAAGAAGTTGAAAGTGAGGAGGGCGAGGAGGATATGGAAACAAATAGTTACGGGAGGAGGAAGATGACGAGGCTTCAATGGGAGGTGTTGTAGGTGGTGTTGTGACCACGGACGTTTCATCGTCTCCTCCGGACTTGACGACATCGCAGCGGCAAGCCTAGTCCTACCACAGGCAGAGGGTGCGGAGTGGGGGTTCAATGAGGGCGCACTCATTTTAGGGGAGTGCTTTCGCGACAAGAGTGCCGCCCAGCAGGCTATTGCTAGACATGCCGTCGGCATTAGCCGGAACTATCGGGTGTATAGGTCCAACCCGGACACCTACATTGTGAAATGTGTGGACGACTCATGTCCTGGCAAGGTCCGTGCGCAGCGGTTCAAGGGCACAACCTCGGAGTTCCGGATTACGGTGCTGGAAGATCACAGTTGCGAGCTTGCGGCGCCGCTACGTAGGCACCGCAACATGACATCGGCGTATGTTGCGGAGCTTATAAGCCACCTCGTGGTGGCAGATGTGTGTATTTCTCCCAAATTCTTTGTTGGTGAAGTGGCTAACATGGTAGGGTTCGAAGTCAGCTACAAAAAGGTGTGGCGGGCGAAACGGAAGGTGCTAGAGCGTATGTTTGGAACGTACGAGGAGGCGTATGACCTGGTCCCAAGAATGCTTCATCAGATTGCAGAAGCAAACCCAGGAACATACATCAACAAGAAGGAGCGGGTTCATCCCAACCAGGGCCCGAATTGTTATGTCCTTGATAGAGTGTTCTGGTCATTCCGACAGGCGATCGAAGGGTTCAGGTGGTGCCGTCCAGTGCTAACAATGGATGGGACATTTCTAGCTGGCAAGTACAAGGGTACAATCCTCACTGCGGTTGCAGCTGATGCAAACGACCAGTTACTCCCTGTGGCCTTCGCAATTGTGGAGAATGAGAACACTGATAGCTGGCTTTGGTTCCTGGTCAATGTGAAGCAGGCCGTGGTGCAAGATCGACCGGATGTGTGTATCATCTCGGACCGCAATGCAGGCTTGTTGTCCGCGTTGCGCGCAATGCAGACCGGTACAGAACCCCCGTTCTAGTGGAATGATATGAAGAACCGTTGGTGCATGAGGTATCTCGCGGCGAACTTTCACACAAGGTTCCGTAGCAAAGAACTAATGAAGATATTCAAGAAGCTTTGAATGCAGAACCAAAAGCGGAAGTTTGACTCATTGTGGAGGTCGCTTGATCGGAGACCCGGCAAGCATGGACAACAACCCGCCTGTGGTGAAGCGGCCTTGTGGAGGGGGTTCTACAAGAGTCGGGAGTTTACGGTGGGTTGATCGAGCAGCGTCGACTTGGCGATGTGGTCCCTGTTACATGACACCGGCGGAGCAAGGTACGGAATCATGACAACAAACATGTCCGAGGTGTACAACGGTGTGTTGAAAGGTGTTAGATCCCTACCCATCACAGCGGTCGTGGAGGAGACTTGGAACCGTACTGTGGGGTATTTTGTGAACAGAGCCATGATGGCGAGAAAACATCTAGACGAGGGCAAACAATTCTCGAGGTTTTCCAAGCACATATGGACAAAAAGATAGAAAGGCTCGTTGCCATAATGCTCGTACCATGGATGGCATTAGAAGAAAATTCGAGATACGCCTTAGACGAGAACTACATGAGGGGTCACACAAGAGGGATCGCAAGCAGTCCGCACGATTGATGACAACGCATGTTGCACTGTAATAAGCCGCAACTTCTACATAAGCCGTGCTCCCATGTATACGCGGCATGCGCGGTATGGCGCCGAGCACCGACTCCTTACATCTCCGTGTACTTCGATATTCAAGCTCAGATCGGACACGAGTGCGGAGTTCCATTCGCACGGGTGGACATGCACTACGAGGAGCTATGGCTAGGTCAAGTGAAGTGGGTGCCCAACGAGGCATTGAAACATGTCGGCCGAGGAAGGCGGCAAAGCCGTCGCATCCTACAACGACATGGGCGACGGCCAGCGTGGGGATCGGCGTCGGCGTCCGAGGTGCGATCGTGCAAGACGATTGGGCACTCGTTGAGGCAAAGTGCCCAAGCAGCCGGCGTCAAGCAATGCTCCGCCGTAGTGAGCTCATAGTTATGCGGTGTTTTTGCTAGTTGTTTTTATGTGTGTGTTGTACTATAGTCAAGTGATATGTTCTACAATTTTGTATGGGGCTACACTTGTTACAATTCGCTATCATGCCGTTATGGTGCTATGTTTGTATTTTATGGTGCTATCGCTACACAGGTCATGTGACAATTTTGTATTTTATTTACTTCATCGCATGGGTATGTTGGTACGTATATTTATTTTATATCTTGCTATGTTTGGTAAATGTCACTGTCGTTACGTTTGTTTCACATTGTGTTATCGTTTTGGACTAACATTCTTTGCTTCAATGGCAGGACATGGCTTATGAGATGGTAGACCTCCGTTGGGATGAGCACCACCGATGTCAGGCGTGGATATCGGGTGAGGTCCCCCCAGCCTTCATCCTTAGGGGCCCCCGCGAGTACTGGCCTCTGGACGAACGGTACATCCCACTTCTGCGGAACACTGGTCTGCTGCCTATTGCCCTCATGGTAAATGTACCACATGCATTCCAGTTCGATGCGGCGTTGTTGTCCGCACTTGTTGATCGCTGGAGACCGGAGACTCACACCTTCCACTTCCGGTGGGGTGAGATGACGATCACTCTTCAGGATGTGTGCATGATAACTGGACTACCTCTACGTGGTGCTGCAATAGTGCCACCCGACATCCAGTGGTGGAAGGAGCTTACGGTCGGCGGTTCCCTATCGCGATCCCGCGTAGTGCAGCACGTGTCCCTCTTTCTTGGCTTCGACGGTACATGACCTGCCGGAGGATGCGCTGAGGCGTGGTGCGGACTCACTTCTTCGTGTACACGCTATTCCTCTTTGGGTGGGTCCTATTTCCTACCACCACTGGGGACTCCGTTCACCTAGCTACATACACCTTGCGGAGTCCTTGGCGTATGCCTTGCCACACCAGTGCCCGAGTGCGCTTGGGGTCTGCGGTGCTTAGCTCCACATACCGAGGCCTATGTGATGCCTCGCACGTCTCGTGGCGCCGAGCCGGTCCTTGCCGTGTGTTACATTCTACTTCGATTGTGGTCGTGGGAGCACTTCGGTTGGTAGGCGGACTTTCGCGATGCCGTACACCCTTATGCCCTCGATCCACATTTCTATGCCGAGGACCACGACCCCATTCATGGGCCCACAATGGGTAGTCGTTGGACACCGCGCAGCCGATGGGCTAAGGACAGACCTCGGCGAGTGTACACGAGTTCCACAACCGGTTGGAGAGTCTCCATGAGAGTGAGATAGTCGGTTGCCATGGACTATAGAGTTCATTGCGGGTGGCCCCGCACGGCCTATCATCTCGGTGCCACGGGACCCGATCGTCTTGGTGGCGACTTGCCACCTCGTCTTCGCGCCTTCGTCGAGCCGTACAACCCACAACGTCATGAGGCGGTTTGGGCTGCACCACCGGTTCCACCCCGCCAGACGGCCACTTGCCGCAGACGCCCATCGGTATGTATCTTCAAGGTAATTGTGATTGCTTTATGTATGCATAGTAATACTAACCGTGTTATGTGTCACCCATATTGTAGGCAAGCGAGGAGAGGACGACGGGAGAATGGCGGACAGCCACACGGCGGTGTGGGCGGACTTGTGGCGTGACTACGGGGACACGGAGGTTGTGTACGAGCCACGGGCCTCGACCTCGCGGCGTACGGAGTACCTTAAGTGGTATGTTGAAAACACCGCGGCGAGACTTCTTCGTCGATGCCACATCGCCCGGTGAGAGGTCGTGCGCAGGCAGCGATCGAGAGCGAGTCGGCACCGTCACCGAGCCGCGGGCGACGAAGTGGTAATTGTGTTTACTTTAATAATACATCTCAATACTCGTATGTCGCCGCCATATCTCTTTACGCGTTGTGCACTAAATACTTATTTCATCGCGATCGACCGCCTCCATCGTATACATGGCGACGCTGACCTTACGCACGTTGGGCTTCGGCGAAATACGGCGAATCGTTGGATGTCTTCATCGCAACATTTTCAACGAGGCGAAGGCTGCGATCAAGACCATCACCGCGGCCGCACAGAGATGAAATCGTCGCACGACACGGTGGGAGGACCACATCCAGCTCCACCACCCTCGACGGGCGTCGTCGCAATCTAGTGCCCGTCCCCATACGCTCGCTCATCATCGGTGCGACTTGGCCACACGGTACGATAATTGCTAACTGTTGTTCATTCACTCTTTTGCCACTTATTTATCTAGTTCCACCTGTGCTTGCAGCCATCACGACGGGACACCGATTTGCTAGACCCATCGTCGTCAAGGAGGTACACGCAAGGCGCAACGTCCTCTTCGGGAGATTGGCGGGACGGAGCGGCGCGACTCGGCCCGAGATCGGGGAGCGATCCGGCGGCAAGCTGTGCTCGCTCGTCCTCCACGCGCTTAGGCCCAGCGGTGTGATATTTGCCAACTTTTCGTTTATATACTCGTTGGGCGCATAAGTCTCATGCTTCACTTTGTTGCAGCGCTTGGCACAGGATAGCAGTTTCATGCAGCCGCCGGGTCCCGAGGGCGACACCACAACCAATGCTCCGTTCGGGCCAACAAGAGCTCCCTATTGAAAGTGACACCGACTCGGCAAAGAAGAGGTCGAGACACCGCCTCCATGCGATTATGGCGTCGGACAAGCGTGCATGGAAGTTTTGGTCATATGTATGAGCAGACGCGTCTGAAGGGTACATCGCACAGAGTACATGCACGACTTACGCCGTATACTTGATGCGATATAATGTCCAACACATAATATATATGTACGCCGACGCACTAACACATACGTAAATGAATGCGTGGTTACGCGGAACAACTCGGACACGAAGGCGTGGTCGTTCGTCTTCATTGCCGAATACGCAGTACATGACTTACTACGAGACTCAAAGCACTATAAATGTCGCGGTGTTTGTACTAATCAACCTTTGATATGTGCACAGACATAGACCATCGCGACCGAATGGCTAAGCGCCGTTTCGGCAATACATCGCAGCCCTCCACGGAGTTCTTGGCAACACCGCAGGCCTCACGATCGACCTTGAGGCGTGCGAAATGCGCCGCACAGGCTCACATACTCTCATGACCACTTACGTCGGCAAAGGAAGCGGCCACCACCTCCAACATAATTTTTTTGCATTGTATTGAAACTAAAACGGGATGTAGTACATGGAAATAGACTTGCACCGCAGATGGAATTCACATAGCGCACAAAGTTTATTTAGCATGCATTACACATACATATAATAACTCTCCAGGAGAAGACTCGCTAACAACAAACACAAGATACAACATAGCATGAAACATTACGAACATAGACGATAACAACCTCCAGCTCGACATATTCACACTAAAAATGAACACAACACAATAAAGAAAATACCACACAATATTACGTTTATCTTCCACTCCGATTATGTCGAAACGACGCCCCATCTCTGAAACGACGTCGCATCTCCACGAGGTCGCTATCCCCACGACTCTCTCTCACGACGAACATTATCTGTACTAGTGCCCATTTCATCCTCCCACACCCAGAAGCGACAACCGCCCGGGCCGTCCTGCACTTCATGAGAAGAAGATTATGAAATGTACCTACACGATTTGAACGAATACGAAACAATCGTCCTCACCGAGTGAAAGGGGCACTTGTAGTAGTGCCGCCCAGGATTCGCAGCCGTGTGTGAGGTCTTACGTCTCACTACCGCGTTGCATTGCGGGCAAATTACGGAGGGTGCCGATGAAGAGGTGCTAAGATGACTCATTTCGTCGTCCGGGGGAGTGAGCACGAAAGAAAGCTACAACTAACTCAGGAGGTGAGGGAGAGCAACGCAGGGGACTAGGTGAGGAATGCCCCCCTCTTATAGGCTCGGTGGGGGGCCTTCACTCAGAAAAGACGAAAGACGACAGCTTTGTAAAAGATCAGCTTTGCGCAGTGAAATAGAAAAAGCAAACAGCGTTGCGCAGTGACATGATAAAAGTGGTCAGTTCTGCAGACATACATGACAAGAGCGGTCAGCTTTGGGCACTGAGATGACAAAAGAGGGCAGCTGTACGCAGTGACAAGATGCAAGAGGACATCTTTATGCAGCGATAAGACGAGACAACCTGGCTTTGCATGGTGACATAAACACACTGGCAGTTTTGTGCATCGACAGGACACGAACACACCAAATAAAATAAAATAAAACACGCCGAATACAACGTACACCCACACCTCGTTGCCTACATGCCAAACGAGCCTCGTGGCACCCACGTGCAGTATTGCTGAGGTGGACGCCTCGGACGTGGCTGGGCATCGTTGTAGTGGCACGCACATATACAGCTAGGGTTCGCACAGCAACATCCGGGATCGTACGAGCTTCCTATGTTCACGACCTCCTCGTTGCCCCGCTCGCGTTGCATCTGCTGGCGGAGGTCGTTGTTCTCCTCGTTGAGAGTCTCGATTCGCTCCTCCAACTCAAATATTCTCTCCCATAATGTATTCACGTACACGGCAACATACCGTTCATAAGGCGGGTCGATCCAGCGTGAGAAGTCGCATTTCGCCATCTGCGGGAAAGAACGGTTAACAAGGAGGTTCCATAAGCAGTAATGAAAATTGTACTATTAGCAATTTCTACCCCTGAGTGTGGGCATCGGAAGAAACGTCGCCCGCCATCGACTGGGCCATCCAAGACCTGCACGACCGCATCCTCCTTGTGTCTGCATTTTCGCCATGCGGGTTGAGCACGCCGGCTTGGTATCAGGCGGTAGTTTGAATCGAGTTGTCCCTCCTTTCCAAGGAAGTTCTTCCTTTGGTGACCCATAATCAATCTGGACCCTCGACTTGACATGGTATATTTACGCACGACGGAGAAGGAGCCGGGCTTCGTTCGGTTTAAATAGGTCTCTACGTAGGGGCCGGGGGAGGTGTCATCTTGTCATTTCATGGCTTGTTCATTTTTTCTGCGCGTGCCCACCCAACCGAGTGAGGGCTACCCACTGCAAAGGCTGGACTAGGCCACCTTTGCGCATCGACATGACCACAGACTGCAAAGATAGGACAGCGCACCTTTTTTGCAGTAAGGTGAAGCGCTGTCAGCTTTACGCAGCGAGTATACATGGAGTATGACAGACTTGGCGGCTTTATGCAGCGAGCGGTATGGGTTGCCTGCTTTAAGCAGCGACAAGACTGGACGGTCCGGCTTTGGGCAGTGACAGCACATGAGTAGATAGCTTTTCGCAGTCAGCGAAAGATTAGCCTGCTTTTCGCAGCGACAAGACAATACGAGCCAGCTTTGCACAGTGACAACCCAAGCCGCGCAGCTTTCTGCAGTGACATGCCAAGACATGACGCGACGGGACGAGGGTGGCCAGCTCTGCGCAGTTTCATTACTTCCCGGACCAGCTTTTTGCAGCGTGAAGTAACCTCTCCATACCATCCCCTAATCATACATAAGGAGGTGTAGGGGATTGGGAGAAAGCACTCTGACATCAAACCCCTCACTTTCAAGATGGACAAGAAGCGAAGGCCCGGTGGGAGAAGATCACGAAAGCAATGGGAGGATACTCGCGACATAGCAAGAGCTGCGGCCCGCGCGAACGGGTGAGGGCAGCTGCGGCGCGGGCCCAAGCGGCGGTGCGTGCAAGGGCGGCAGCTCCCGAGAAGATATCCCGCGTTGCACCGACCCCATCCCGGCGGTTCCAAGCGGCGTTCGCGCAAGACCCGCCAGAGGGGAGATGCCACCCCTCCGTTGGTGTCAAGACCTATGTAAGTTCTTCAAGTCGAAGCACCCGCTCGGCTTGGGTATGCGCTCATCGGGGTTGCGCAAACTACTCAGCGACTATCCCGACCGACGTTGGGACACAAGAACCTATCGGCGGCGGTAAGAACCACTTACGGTGTGTTTCTCCCCACTACTTCTCTCTTCATATGCGCACTAACATTTCTTGTGTACTCGAAGTCCCGGAACGGCGTGCGGGTATCGCAAGTGGATCGATCTAGAGATCCACCCATCGACCGATGGACTCGATTTCCAGCGGTGGGCTGCGAAGGGCATCGAGACTCTCGCGGCGGGCGTCGGATCGGCGAGCGAGCGGCGTATCGTCGGAGACGCAAGCTCATTCGAGCGTGCACGCGTGAGCAGCGGCTTCGCGAAAGGAGCGCGAAGGAAGCGGAACTAGCGGCCAAGGCAAAAGAGGCAGCCGAGGAGTTCGACGCAGAGTCGTTAGGAAGGAAAATGGCCCCGGTCCACGCAGAGGTGGGGCTATTCCGCTACCGTGCAGTGAATGGCCCGGTTATTAGGTGTGTGTGTGTTGGGTTTGTTTTCGTCCGCATAACAACGCGCACATGTATCGTAGGAGTATGTCGGTTTATTTTCTATCGTGCTACGCATGTAACCAAACTTTGTGTTCTATGTTATTTCCATGTTTATCACTTAGCATCCCATTCAATTCCATATGTTCAATATTTTTATGGCGACATTAAGATGAATGATTTAGTATCAATCTCCATATGTTCAATATGTTTCAAATATCTTTTACGTTTGAGTTACAATACAACGTAGTAGTACCAAATTCGAAAACACAAATTCACATCAAATCAATATTTGGTCCGTTATGTATTTGTAGGTAATCTTTACATGCACATACGCATTATAAGCCAATGTGTCATACAGTGCGTATGTGTACATACAAATCCACATATGATGCATGCTTCATTGTAGTGTACATAATGTTGTGGTATGAGGCATGTGTACGTACGAGGCAGCTTTGCCCAGTGACTCGACAAAGCGGGCCAGCTTTCGCGATGACATTACAAAAGAGTCCAGCTTTCCGCGGTGACATGACAAAAGCGTAAAATTTGCGTGCTCGACAAGCCTTCATAGGGACATTTATTGCTACACTGCTATCCTGAGTATCAAAAGCTTCCCATCTCGTCCTCTCCATGGACTATGCCCACTGGCACAGATAACCTGCCTACATAAGGGCCTCCTATGTCTTCCATACCACATCTCCTCCTCAAGCCATCACAAAATCCTACTACACAACAATGTCTTCTGGAGGTCCGACCCATTTGGAGTGCGGAGTGGCATGACCGCCAAGTGCCATTGCGGATTTAGGGCGATGTTGCAAGTCCGACGGATCGAGTACAACGAGCCAAATCGGCCGTAGGTTCTTCAAGTGTCGGATCCGGATGGCGACTTCGTGGTAACAACGACAACTAAATCATTTGTTTCGTTATCGTTTTCAACTTGATCCATGACATCTACCACGCCACACATAGGCTTGCACATTCATCGAATGGGTGGATCGGGTGTCGCGGCATGGCCAAATAACCGGCGATGCGGTGGAAAACAAAGGACAATACTTTGTCAAGATGACTCGTGCTCGCGAGGTGGAGCGGCGGATGCGGCTTGAGCAAGAGCGCCGCGTGAGTGGACCAAATCCGTCTCGAAGGGCAAGGAGGATGAGCTGCAAAGGAGGCGGAGCGGTTAAGTCTGCGTGAGGCGCCCATCAAGCGTCGGGAGGAAGAGCTTCAAGCTCGTGAGGCAGCTCTCAAGACCAAGAGTGACGGGAAGAAGGATGCAGTGGAGCCATCTTCAAGGCGCGACAAAAAGGGAAAACATCCACGCTACACCCAGTAGACGAAATGTAATAGACCCAGCAAGTTATTTTCCTAAGGTATGCATGTTAGGACTATCGGTGGAGAGTTCCACACATGCCACATGCCAATGGTCACATCACTTACCACTTTATGTATCGAATCGTTCCTAAAAAATTTACCCAATTTTTTATGCATCTACAACTCACATTGAACATAAACTTCTATTACACCTTTATCTTATTTTCCGTAGTTTATAATTACAAAATTGACAAAACATACAAACATCACGCGGATTGCAAACCCTTAAAACAAACCAAACCTAAAAGTCACTTACCACTTTATATATCGATCGTTCTACGCACAATCGTTCCTAAAAAAAATTACCATCATTTTTTATGCATCTACAATGAGCCAATGAACATAAACTTGTTTTACAATTTTAACAGATTTTTTTCTGTTTCATAACTACAAAATTAACAAAACTTATAATCATTACAGTTCCTGCACTCATTCCCACGTGTTCAATATCACTTTCATTCATTTCGTCCAATTGTTCATATCACATTTGTGCTCAAAAAATTTTTCATTAAATTGCTTCTAATAAAACAACATACCATGATTGAAATTTGTTATTGTCACTTCAACACATTTTCACGATCGGCAATATATGAAAATCACAAATACACTAATCGTTACTTCACACAAATTTCGTTCAGACTCTACCAAACAATATTTTAAATTTTCAAAATTGCACAAAAATTAACACAACTATTACAGTGGACTCCACTTCAAATTTATATTTTTCCACTCATTTTATATATGCACATATATTTTTTTAAATAATTACTTTATATATATAAGTAAATATATATTTTGGGTGGAGAATGCATTTCAGGAGAGAGGAATAGCAAAAACTGGATGATGATGGGGTGGTGCGCCCAGGGGCCGCACCACCGCGCATGAACAATGGGTGGTGCGGTGGGGCGCACCACCAGCTGCCTCTGATGGGTGGTGCGGCCCCCGGGCGCACCACCGGCCCACGTGTCAATCTCCCGTTGTTCCGCGGTCGGGAAGGGGGTTAGTTTTGGAATTCCGGTAATCTAGAGGCTATTTTTGGAATTTCAGGGAATAAATAAGCTATTTGTGTCCAAATTTCAATGCTCTCGGCCGCACTTTTCCTGTTGGTTGTAACGGCCGGGCAAAAATCTCGGGCCACCTCTCTGAAAAACCAGCGGCGGGTGCGACGGTCCCCGTGCGCCTGCTATGCTCGGTCTGCAGCGACCTCGGGAGGTCTGCGCGAGGGAGTGGTCGAGCGCAGGGCTCGCTGCGGCACAAGTGGCTGGGCGCAGGGAGCAGTAGCGGCTGCGGGCTGGGCCGAGCGTGGCGCTTCAGGCGCAGGCGACTAGATGCGGTGGTGCAGAGCGCGCGCGCAGGCGGGGCAACCGAGGTCGGCAGCGGCTCCTTCGGCGTGGCGTCGTGCCTCGTGCGGGAGGCGACGACGGCGGCGCCTTGGGCCCATGCAGGGGCGTGGCTGACGGCGGGGGCCCATGCGGGGGCTGCGGCGTGGGCCGACGGCCTGACGGTGCGCATGCAAGCGCAGTGGCAGCCGGTCGTGGCGCGTTTTTCCGGTGGGAGCGGTGGTGGCACTTCAGGTGCGCAAGGCCGACGGGGTCGGCGCAATGCACGTGCGGGCACAAGAACTCGAGGCGCAGGTGGCCAGGCGGGGCTGGTACAGGCAGCCAGGTGCGGCCGGCGCCATGCGGGGCGCGGAGCGGTTAGGCCGAGGCGTCGACAACGATGTCGACGGCCCGTGCGGGGGCCGGTGCGCACATGCGGGTGCGGCGACACGGAGGCCGAGGAGAAACCAGCTTCTGGCTTGGTTACCGGCGTGCGAGCCGGAGGCCAATGAGATCAACCACTGCTAGCAACTTCAGGTTGATGGGTAATAACAGATTGATTTATTTGCTACGAGATTCTAAAAACAATCTATTACATGCAAAATATTTCTTTTCTATTCTATGATGTCATGCATTCGATCAAGAAGGATAGATGCAAATTTAATGTGCGTGATCTACCGATCGACGGATTCGCCGGCGACTTCGGGTCTGCTCGCGGTAGATCAATCTACAGTGCAATCGACATCCACCCTTGCAAGTAATTTACCGATCAACATTGTGCCGGCGACTTCAAGTCTGCTCGCGGTAAATTAGGGCGAATTTGCACCGTAGACAAAATAAATCTAGAACGCGAAGGAAAAACAGATTCAAAAGCGATCTAGAAAATTCAATCTGTGCTTCGATGATTACCTCGTTCACCGGAGTGTAGTCGTGCTGATAACGTGTTGAGGAACTCTCGCTGGCGACCAGTCCGAGCGATTCCTCTGCTTAGAACAAGAACGAATCAATCACAGAAACACAGAATAATAGATTGAACACAGAGAGGTAGAGAGAACTCCTGGTCTTTCTTTATTGCTTCATATGCATTGGGTACAAAATCAGCCATATGGCTCTCTATTTATAGGGGGTGGGATGAGGTGCCCATTATGGATAAGGACTCGTTTAAACGGAGAGGATCCGTTTAAACGGGGATCCTTATCTTTAGTTTCCCAATAAAGGATAGTGAGGAAAATGAAGGTTGGTGGGGGAAGAGAAGTCTGGCAAGGGAGGGGTATTTATAGCCAAGAGGCTAGTCCGCGGTGGACCAAGCTCACCCAACTCCCCCAGAGGCCAGTCCATAGTGGACATGATCATTCGGCATTCCACCAAGGGAGCTCGGCCTATGGTGGACCCAATCTGCCCGGCTCCTCTGTGGACAGTGCACAGGTTTGGCCTTTGTGCGACGCATCCAGACCAGAGCATGGAACCCAACAGGATTTCGACGACGCAAGGGTGCCCCCTCATGTTGCGTGCTATCCTCAGACCCAATGTGTACCAAGTCGAGTCTGGAGTTCGTGTGATCTACCACCCAGAGCCTACCTCGAGATTAATGTACCTTAACATTCCATAACTTCTTGCAAGGTATCAAGAATTGTTGGATCAAGGCCACGTGTCGACCCCTTTTTCCAGTCAGTGCACCGGCCTAGATGAGTGGTCGACGACCACCTGGATTATCGAGAGGCTACTATTGGGGGAGGGTCCCTATGCCATCTTGGGCCCACGATAACTTCAGCATGGCGGCACACACCGAGTGATCTAACTTGGGTGAAATTTACGAACCAACCTTAGCAAGGTTAACGGGCAAGGTGGGGCCCGCATAGGACAAAAGATGAAAATACCCTTAGGAATAAGTTAGGTCTTGAGGGCAAACATATAACTTTACTCACCTCTCTCCCACTCTATAAATAGGACTTCTTATAACGGAAGAGAGAAGGCCATTTTATAACCCAAGACACCAATATTGAATACACTTGGTCATTATGTGTGCTTTTCATTGAGTCCTTCATCCTCAATGGTCTTCAAATCTGACCAGGGGTGCTTGCTAGTTTGTTGTCTGGTCTCGTATCGACGACAGTATGAATAGCCAAATTTTTCGCACAACTACATAGCTAGATAATACAGTGCATATGCTTTATATCAAAACATATTTATGATGAACATGCAGTTGTATTCAACTGTAATAGCTCTCGTATTTATATTTAATCGATCCCAACCATTATATTCTGGACTCACAGAAAATCGATGGTATAGTTGTTTCTCTTTTTCTTCGATTGACATGGTAATTTATAGCCCTTAAGGCCATGTTCAAAAGTGTTTTTGTTTTTGGCTGTAGCTTTTAGTTTTTGGTTGATTGCAAGGGAAATTGAGGGAGTAGGAGATACTCGCGTTGAGAAGCCACTCTATTTAAAGTGACTCCTGAAGTGACTTCTACAAATGATTTATAGAAACTACCTTGAGAAGTCACTCTGTTCAAAAATCAGCTTCTAAAAGCTCAAAGGCAGATGTTTGGAATAGATAGAAAATTACAAACGTGAGGGGTGCAATGTAAATATATATATAGTGTACAAAACAAACAGAATCCACGAAATGACCGGTATGTACACGTACCTGCACGTACATATTGTTCAATCAATTATTTTTTCTCGGCTTTGTTGTTAAATCACGCATACATGGCACTAAGCATGACACGAGCATGCCTAAGTTACTTTATGATCATGTGATACAATCATGCACCATAATCTTATACAGCTGTGTTGTGCATCCATGCGCGGTGATCCATCGACAAATTTGTCGCTAATTAACTGAAGAATAAGGGGGTGATCGGAATAGCGATGGCTTTTGATTTTTGCTGAAAAAACACTGTAGCTAGCTGAAAAAACACTGTAGCAGAGTTGGTTTATTGAGTATAAATAAATGTAGAGAAATGTAAAAAAACCGAAAATAAAAAACGAAAAAAAGTATAAGTAAATTTTAAAAAAACGAAAAAAATTGAAAAAATAATTTTCTTGTGGCAGTGCTGTAGCTACGATGCACTGCTCTGATGCAAAAATCGCTATCGCCAGCGATGGGAGAAACCCATCTGATCGGGGCCTAAATGACTACTGCCACGAGAATGTGTGATCTTAATTTACAGGTGTATCTCCAGCAAACGACCTGTGATACTACTCACATGCAAGATCTTGCAACTTGAATATGAAAGGGAAAAAAAATGAACTTTTAGGTACGCTCTATATGCATTATTAGCCTTGATCGACAAAGATAAGCTAAGTAATCACTGTCCGGGTCACAAGCGAATAAAAAACTGCGATTGATCTCCTAATTTTATTGATTTGCTTAAGGAATATTGATTAAAGAAGAAGGGCGTGCACATGTGTCCGCTTGCTGATCGAGTTATAGTCAAACAAATCGCAGCATAATTTTATTATCGTTTTGCCGTTATTAGTCGTGTGCGCGTTAATTGCATGCTTGATTGAACGAGCTGTAGCTACTTCAACTACAACGTAACTGACTCAATTATTTAACACTTACAAGCGTGCCCATCTGTCAATAAGTGTACGTACGTACGTACATACATACATATATGTGTGTGTGCGAAAAATACATTCTACTTTACTCCCACCTATGATATACCACCCAAACGAAATTAACATACTTTTTTTATCATCCTAGGTATATTCATATACTAATTCTAAGATACTCCAATGACAACCACATGAAAAAACTGTAAGGTAACATATGATTTTCGGTATATTTTGCTAATACCTTCATATTTGTATATAAAAAGGAGTATGTTTAAAAAACAGTACATACCACCTTAAAAAAGTATACATACCACTTAGATGATCCTATATACTCATATACTACACGTACATACCTTCCGTTGTATTAGATACACCCTACTTTGTATTAGATACACTCTACTTTGTGAGATACACCACCCTCCAATCTGCCCCTGGTTGCCACCCTCCTCCCACCCTTGGTTGTATCCCTCTCCCACGCCACCGACGACCGCCTTCCTTCCACCCCGCCCGTAGCGGCCATGAATCACATGGGGGTTCCTTACTGTAGCTCCTCCCCATCGCGTCGAGCGTGTGCCACCACCACCCCTATCCACCACCACGCTGTCGTTGCCCTGTGGACTTCTCCGACCTCGGCATCCTCTCCTAGCTCCTACGATGACCTAACCCCGCTGCGACGCCTCGTCGCAGTCTACCTCCTTTGACCTTTGCCCCGAATCTCACTGATAGGGCTTGTCTAGTAATGATTCTCATTTTGCTTTAAGTATGCTCTAACAACTATGAATCTCACTGATAGGGCTTATCTAGTAATGATTCTCATCTTGCTTTAAGTATGCTCTAACAACTATAGGGCTTGTTTGGAAATCTCAATGATTTGTGTTGCATATTTGATGCAAGCATACTCAATCTGCAACAGAAATAGGGAATCGACAAGAAATCCGCAATAGATGAGGAATAGAGCTTAGTTGTCTAATTTGGTGCATGTATAGTATCAGGCATGTGGACTGTAGGCAAATGGGTTATAAGAATTTTTGGGTTGTGAAGGACCATTTGATAAGGTCCAGTTTAATGTTATGATAAACTATTGTAATGTTTCTGAAGTGGTTATTAAATTTTGCAAAAGATTGCATTTTTGTTTGGGTTGTTTTCTGGAATTTTCAGTAGAAGTAGTAGTATCAGCTTGAGAGGAGCGGTAGTACTAGTTTTGACATAAATGAAGGATTTTGGGACTTAAGTTATGAATAGAGTTTGGGTTACCTGGGTTATTGCATTAAGATTGCATGATACATGTTTTCATTAACGTGGGTTGAGTTGTAAAGAATTTATGTCCAGAAATGACTTCTTTGTCTTTGGATGTGCAGGGACGCTTAGAGTCATATAGTTGACAACGAGGATTGAGGCCACGCTCATAGAGTAGCCGAGACCTAGAACGATCAAGGATACCAGATGAGTTGGTGAGTTTAAGCATGGCACAAAGAAAGACAAGAAATATTGAAGGCGAGTTCGATGGCGGGTTTGCACCATGTGGCTTGGTCGGTCTAAGTGAGATGTGGTCCAGTGAACCTACACATGACAAGTATAGTGATTGCTTACAATGGAAGATGAAGACCTAGTCAATAAATGGTATTTTGATAGTTTGACCAAAATACCAGAATCTGCATTGGATCAAAACCACGTCGTATTAGTGGTGCTTGGAGAGTGGTTTAGGTTAAGAAGAAGTTGGTTTGATCAAGATAGATCAAGGTAAAGGACTTAGCAGATTCGGATTTATATACTTTGAAAAACGTGTATAAGTGAACATATGTAAGGAAAACCCGTGTGTGGGGTTATCAGGTTCCCCCATTATGCTAAGTGAATTTCATCGAACTTTAATTTCTTGAGGTCAAACTGCACCCTGTGTGAGAAGTCAGACCGCCGATGTTGAAGATTTCATTAAACTTTGATTTCTTGAATCTTTTCGATTTGTGACTTTGGAAAAAGGTAATATTCTCTGTAACTTTCTAGTTATTGAAGAATAGAACATAGAATACTTAGAAAAAATTTTAAGAAGCCACCATTCACTCCCCTCTGTTGTCATCCAGTCCTACAAGTAGTATCAGAGCCTGGTTAGCTATTCTCATAGATCTTAACCGGTCTTAGAAGCCATGGTAGTAGACAATTATTCAACCAAGGCACATGTGTTCGATGGAGTGGATTTTTTTTGTATTAGAAGTCTTGTTGCATGCTTACATTGAGGCCTAAGGGCACATGATTTGGCTTAAGGTCAAAAACCCTTATGTCATGCTGGTCGATGACAATGTAACCTCTCTCGATGTGGAGGCAAATAGTAAGGCACGCAACTTCCTAATTCAAGGGCTCAGTCAATCAGATTTTGAGCGAGTTGCTCACTTGAGATATGCTCACGAGATCTGGAAGACTCTCTCTGACTACCATGAGAGCTCTACCGCGATCAAAGAAGTAAGACAAAATCAACTCAAGAAAGAATACTCCAACATCGAGCAAAAGCCCAGTGAGTCTTTGGATGAGTTGTGGGGAAGGTTCAACAAAATTCTTCTTGACCTCCGTGCTATTGGCTTGACCTTCTTAGAGTCTGAGAATACATGCCAAATCTTAGGTGTGCCAAATCTTAGGTGCTCTTGATGTGAAGGTTTTGGGGATGAAAATCATATCCATCAATAACAACACTATCATATGTGACCTTACCATAGATAAGCTCTACTCGAGATTGAAGATGCATGAGATAGACTTTATCTCGCATCTTCTCAAGATAGAGTCGATGGCTCTTGTGATGGACCCTTCTCGGAGCAGCTCTTCAGACTATGTGGATATTGACTTTTCTTTGTCTGCCTTGCACTCAGTGAGTGATAAGCAATTTGAGAGGCTACCTGAGAATGATTAAGCCCTCCAGTCTACCAATTTCTCTAGAGTATACAACAAGGTGAGAAACAAGAGGAGAGGTGGTCTAGTGACATGCTTCGAGTGTCGTGAGCTAAACCACATTCGGACCAAGAGCTCCAAGCTAAAAGGCAAGGAGAACAAGGATCTTCGGAGGCGTCCTCAAGCTTGAGACACGAAGGTCAAGAAGCCCAACTACCGAAAGTTCGTCAACAAGCTCCTTGCCGCTCTTGAGTCTATGGACATGAGCGATGTAGACTCGAAGATAGAGAACGACGAGGACGACACCCACGACAAGAATAAGGTTTAGGACTTCACCGATATGTGCTTCATGACCAAGAGCAGTCACGATGTCGACTCCCTCGACTTCGATGAGCCCTACAGCGACCCTGATGAGGTACGCCCCTCCTCTAGGGCTTTGAAACGAGCTCTCATTGCAACGAACAACAACTAAGAAAGCAAGACAAAATGATTAAGAGTCAGGACATGATGATTGATAACTTGAACTTAGAGATTATTAGGCTTAAGTCAATTAATCTTGAGAATTGTGAATCTTGCTTGTGATTGCATGATGAATTATCTACATTGAAGATTGCTCATTCCTTTGTTATGGACCAACTCAAGAATGCTCTAGATAATCTAGATTCTCTCAAATCAAGTTATGATCATATTTGTATGGATGCTGTTGCTCTTGATGTTATTCCTATAGATGATATTTCATCTTCTTGTTTGAATTATGCTTTGCTTGAGATAAAATAGGATAGTGCTCTTAAGGAATTACAAAAGTTTAATTCTGATCATACTTGCTCTCATTGTGAGGATAAGAAAATCAAAATGAAAGAAATGATTGAAGTGGTTATGCATTCTAGGACCGCATTATGTGAAAATTATCCTAAACTCATAATTGAGATAAATACTCAACAAGACTCTAGAGGAGAAAACTAAAATTGAAAAATCCTTAGCCATGATTGCATCTAAAAAGATCATCGATTCTAATTCTTGTGCATTTTGTGCTGAGATTGAAAATAATATAAATGAAATGCAGGAGGCCTTTAGGGTCAAGTATCAGAAGTAGTTGGTTAGGATTAAGAATGCCCCTGTGTATATTGTAAGGCTCTAAAGTTTGAGGTAGCTATTCATATGGAAAAGTATGCTAGGGCAACCAAGTCAAAAGAGTGTGTCACATGTGAGAACGTAGCTAAAGAAAATGACTACCTCAAAAAAACACTTGAGAGATTTTCTAATAGGAAGAAAAATCTCAACATGATCCCTGACCAATCTAAGGTGAGTATGAAGAAACGAGGTCTATGTTTTAATTCTCTATAGTATTTCAAGAACCACATGTTGTAGCTACAGACCAAACAGAGAGAGAGGTGTATGGTAGTGGAGAGTTAGGTGAGCAATGTCCTCTTGGGTCTTTTCCAAGGGCTGGTCGTGATATATATGCGTTCCCTCGTAAGGAGCGTCTTTACCATCGTAACCTTACACCGAGCCTCCCTTCGAGGGCAAGCTACGTCATTTACATGGTTTATAACCTTCTCAATAGGCTAGCTGAGTTTAGGTGGGGGGCCACCCCTACGACAGGAGCCTCTCATGGTGAAGGGCTTCACAGGCCGAAGCCATGTTGTCGAGCCCTTTGGCCCCCTTCATCCCTGTGGCCTGTGACGTTGTGTGATTGTGAGCGAAAATGATTTGGCGCATGTAGGTCCTTGTGGCTCCACGGAATCGAAGCCGCGGGTCCGCAGCGGAGTCGATGTCGAAGTCGTGCACTAGGTGGTCGCAGGCGGAGTCGCAGTTGCGCTGCGGAGGCAGAGACCTCATCGACGCAGGAGGAGAAGGCAGGCGCGGGGGGTTGGGACGTCGCATGCGCGTGAGCGACCGCGCCGGTTGGACTCCCACCGGTTGGACGCGCGTGGTCGGCCGCAACGGTTGGACTTTCGCCGGTTGCACTTCCCGAGAACGGCTATATATGTGACCGTAGCGGCATGACAAAGTATTGCTGGGATGGCTTGTCTCAAGAATATGCCTCTTCCGCTCACGAGCATGCGACAGGGTTAGCTTCAGTTAGGGTGCTCTGTGCATGCTTGTGGACGAAAGAAGGTACATTCTTGAGCTGGCAGAAAGATTTGCGCCCCGCGCTGAGGAAGAGGCGTCGGGCCTTGTTTCTGAGATATCCACCGAGCCTAGGGCGTGCTGAGGCGTTACGTCCCGAGGTGATGGTGGTTGGGGCGCTGCGTGCGGTCGGACGACTGCGAGTGTGCGTGCCTTTCTGGTGGCTGGCCTCGCGTTGATCGGTGTGGACTCCTTCCGACTGAGCTGCTGCGCCAGCACTCTCTGCAACCTAGGATCCATGGGAAGGCATAGGACACATTCGGGGTGCAAAAACGGTTGTGTTAAGAGTGAAGAGATATGATGTGCAGCAAGTGTCGGGGTTGGCCCGAGCCACCGGAGCGGAAGGGGCGCCTTCTGGTTGCGTGTCGAAGTGCCAGAGCCGAAGGCGGACCCGGGGTTACCCTGTGGGGGCGAAGGTCTCGTCGAGGGCGGAGCCAGAGTCGTTCCGCTGAGGTGAAGGCTTCGCAGAAGGCGGAGCTGGGGTTGTTGTGCGCAGATTCCTGGGCATACGCGCAGCGGGGCGCTATTAGTGCATCGGTCTCTATCGTAGCTGCACAAACTCGAAGTCGGGGTCCATGGGCGGGGTCGCAGCTGGCCTGCGGGGACGAAGACTTCATCGATGCAGGCGAGGTGCGCAGGTGCAACAAGATGGGATGTTGCATGCGCATGAGTGGCTGCGTCGCTTCGGCTTCCGCCGGTTGCGCTTCTCCGCACGGGGGACAGCTGTACATATATACCAGGAGGGCTGTAGCGCCTTTCGTGCGTGGCTGAGATGGTCTTGATTCCAACAATGTGCCTTCTTCAGTTCATGAACATGCAGAAGAACATTGCCACGTTGATGAACTGAAGGAGGCCCATTTTCGAGCACAACATTCGACAATCGCCGGCCGCAGCACGCCCGCGGGGGAAGGAGGCCGTTGCGTTTCGAGCGGTTGAGCTCTGCTTTGTGCAGCCCTGTGCGCGCTTTGGTGACGACGCCGCTCGTGACTGGCTGGCTTTGCGTCGACCGATGCGGACTCCGCTGAATGGTCTGCTCCGCGAGTGCCCTCCAAAACGGGGGGCGTCTCCTGGCGTGTCGCTTCAGCGCGCGGGTGCGCGTCGAGGCCGGAGGTAGACCCGGGGCTGCCTTGCGGAGGCGAAGATGTCGTCGATGGCGGAGCTGGGTTGTTTTGCATAGATTCCCGACCGGACGCGTGGCGGGACGCTATTGGTGCGTCATGCGTTGTCAGGGCCTTTGGTGTGACCGTCGCTTGACCAGGCCTGACGCGCATGGGTAGGTGTGCCACTGCGGTCGCGATCGTGGGAAGGTGGGCGGTTCACCTTCGAGCAGTTATGCTCGCCGATGACGTGGGAGACGCAGGGGTTTTAAATACCCCTTGCGTTACGCCACCTGCACTTTCGCCGCCTTGCCTTCTAACTGCTGGTCACAAGCCCTAATCTCCTGTCTTCCTTGCAGCCTCCTTCATCGCGGAGCTCTAGGAGGACGATGGAACACAACGGAGCGCTCGCCCAGCCGGCCGATGACAGCGGCGTCTTCCGGCGGCCGTCGCCGCTCGAGGTGGGATACACACACGAGGGGCGCGACTCCGCACATGTGGACAAATGGTGGACGGCGGCGGAGCAAGCAGGGGGTCCGTGCTCTCGTGTCCTGGGCTCAACGTTGGTGACGGAAGAGACGATTCGTTGCCTTCTGCGCGAAGGGAAGCTGTCGGACCGTCGAGAGGTGTGACTACCTGCGGGCGACGAGACCGAACTACACCCTGACATGTCGGAGGCGATCATGTTCGTCGCCTACTTCGAGGCGGGGTTGCGCATTCCGGCCGCCCGACTTGTCGGGGACGTCCCACGGGCTTTGGGGCTTGAGCTGGCGAAGATAACGCCGATTGTGATAGCATGTCTTGTCGTGTACAGCTGGGCGCTGCGCACGGAGGCGTGCTAGACGACGATGTCACTGTTCGCGTTTCTCCATGATGTCTGGTGTGCGTCAGAGGACCAGGGGGACGGGGCGTTGCCCGGCTTCAGCAGCGTCAACCTCGTCTTGCGTCCGCAGTGCGAGAAGATTTTTCCCGCGGAGTCGAGTCGGGCGGAGTGGGAGCCAACTGGATGAGGCGGTGGTTCTACCACCGCGTGGCGAGCGGTAGTGGCCTTGAGTGTTCGGGGCGGCCGGTGGCGGTTAACACCACGCCCGGTGCGCCAATAGATGATGAGGATGAGCGAATAGCGCAGAGGCTTGTGAGGATCACCGCCCGCTTCAACATGCGCGACCTCGCTGAGGAGTTTGTCATGTATGGCGTGGCGCCACTTGCCACGGAATGGCGTATTACTCCTGGGAAGCTTCAGCGCGACAACGTTCGCCCGTCCGTGTGTTCGCTGCCGAGACCCTTCGGTCCGCATAAGTTGCGCTGGAGCTTGCTTTCGTGTGCTATTCCTTGGGGCTGTTGTTTTTACAACGTGCCGCAGGTTCATCATGTTTTTACACGGTCAGGGAACACACTCTGCGCGTAGCTGCAACTGCGGAGGTAGGTCTGGGGCGGCTGAACCGCGTGTGCGAAGTCTTGGGCATTAGGGTGCCAGAGCACGCTGTTCCGGCCCCACGTCCACCTCTTCGCGGTTCCGTGGGGAGGGAGTACCAGCGGGCGTGGGTGCTGACTCGACGAAGCATGTCGACATGGAGGCAAGCGCGGGGGCTGCTTCGCCGCCAGCCGGCGTTGAGGCGGAGCCGTCGCCCGCGGAGGATGCTGGGGCGGAGTCCGTTCCCGCCACGGTGGGACTTCCTCCTTCGGCGGTTTCCGAGGCGGGGCCTCCCTCTTACTCCCCGAAGATGAAGCGGCCCCGCACACAATCGCCCCTTCGTTCAGCGAGGGGGTTCGTTGTAGCGAGCAAGGTCGGAGCGCTATGGGACTCCGACTCAGACACGGAGTGCCTCGGTGTTCCCGCGGCTCCGATCAGGTCTGCGGCCGCCGGGGGCGAGGGCGTGGTGGAGCTGAGCTCCGACACAGAAGCCCCCCCGCCTGACGGGGTGGCCGGGGATGCCGAGATCCTTGCGGATTCGGGCGGGACTGAAGGTAAACTTAAATTGCTTAGTTTGACCCGCTGTGTCTTCGTAGGGCTGACTGCTATGTCCCCTTGCAGCAACGTATCTCCCCGAACGTGGGCGTGCCGCGGAGCACGAGGACGTTCACATGGAAGGGACCTCTGGCGCCGCCGAAGCCGTCGCCGCGGATGCCGCGCAAAGTCTAGCAGACTTCGTCCCTGGGCCAGAGGTGCTGGCAGCGTGGCAGGAGGTGGCGAATAGCACGGCTGCCGGTCTAGATTGTCAGGCATTGTAGACCTGTGGGTCGGGACTGCTAGAGAGAGTGCTTGAGGTCTCCGAAATGAGGGTAAGCATCTGACCTGGAGCAGCACACGGCCCTTGGAAGGTGTACTGATTGCTTTACCGTGTATACCTTTGCCCTTAGCCGGGCGCTGCAGGCGGCCCATGTCCGGGAACGGGAGGCCTTGGAGGACCGGCTGCGCGTCGTCGGAGGAGCCCTTCGTGCGTCGGAGGAGGCGCATTCCACTAAGGACGACCGCATGCGACGCCTGGAAGCGGAACGCGCGGGGGCCGTCTCATATACCACGGAGCTTGTGGCATCGGCTCGACAGGCAGCAGCGGAGGAGCGGGATGGCCTGCTCCGGCAGGTTGCCGTGCTGGAGGAAGAGAATGGCCGCCTTGCTGCGTCTCCGAGGGAGCGGGATCAGGCGCTGGGTGCCGCCTCGGCGACGGCATGGGAGGCTATGCTGGCCCTGGAGGGGACCCTTGAAAACCTCATTGCCGACGTGCCGCCCCACTCATTCAGACCCGAAGAGCTTTCACGGATACTTCGACGGATTGGGGAAGCGACCGATCTTGCTCAGGCTGTCGCGACGTCCTTTGGCAATCACTGCTCCTACGTAACTGCATGCCTGGTGTGTGCTCTTCTCCAGCATCGGGGCTACCGTCATGTCGACAAATTGGGCGACCCGTAGCTGGAGATGCCTACTGGGGCCGGAGTGATGTCCGGTGTCGTGCGTGCTGTTCGGCCCGCCGTTCGATTTTCCCACGAACGGATCTGGGTGTACATCGGGGAGGCTACGACGAAGGTGGAGCTGCGGCGGAACATGTACGGCGAGGGGAACCTTGGCGAGTGGCTGGATGAAGTTGTCCGGCGCGACGATGATGGGGCCAATGGCTCGAAGCAGGTGTGACCCTGAGGTTCTTGTGCGCCGATGTGTGTTGTAACCTATCTACTCCATGTTGCGAATGAAGTGAAAATTGCTGTCCTTCTTTGACCAACCACGCTGTTTTATTTGACGGTGCCCAATGGGGACCATTGCGATTTACGACGCGATCTGACCGCGCGATTCTGGCCCGTGGCGGGCCGAGGACTCGCTGAACTTCTGGGCGAGTCGACCCTCGACGAATGAGGCTCCGGCGCGGGAGGTCGTCCAGGCGAAGCCGGATGGGTAGCGTTGGCCTGGTGGGCTTTGTAATCACTGTGTAGCAGCGTGATGGATGAGCCGAAACGTTCATCCCCACCGTCGTTTTTGGGCGCATCCGCTATGTGCTCTTGTTGTAAAGTTTGTTGGCTAGTTGGGGTAGACGCTTGAGGTAGGCACGGAGTGGGCGCCCAAACGAAATAGACGTGCAAGCGCTCCATCCCCTACTCCATGCCTAGTCGAAGTAGACGCGCGAGCGCTTCGTCCCCTACCCTTCGAAGTGGTGGCAGCGGAGCTGGCGCCTAGTCGAAGTAGACGCGCGCGCGCTCCGTCCCCTACCCTTCGAAGTGGTGGCAGCGGAGCTGACGCCTAGTCGAAGTAGACGCGCGAACGCTCCGTCCCCTACCCTTTGAAGTGGTGGCAGCGGAGCTGACGTCTAGTCGAAGTAGACACGCGAGTGCTCTGTCCCCTACCCTTCGAAGTGGTGGCAGCGGAGCTGACGCCTAGTCGAAATAGACGCGCGAGCGCTCCGTCCCCTACCCTTCGAAGTGGTGGCAGCGAAGCTGGCGTCTAGTCGTAGTAGATGCCCGAGCGCTCCATCCCTGACTGCTGGGCGGGATAAGGATGAAGTAGGACTGAGGAATGATAGAACCCTAGCTCCATAGGCCCTGTACCCGGCGGTCGATGGGGGACCTCATGGACGCCACTATTTCCCTGTAGTCCCAGACACTGACGGGACAGCTGAAGCGAGATTGACGGAGCTCTGTACATGGCGCTGTATGGCTGCGAGGGAGGTGTCCCTTGCCCATCGTCCGTTGCTTCGGGCCCCCTAGGATAGGGGGACACGTGGAGTGCAGTTGGCGGAGCCCTGTAACTGGAGTGGGGCAACACTATTGCACCACGTGCCCCTGGGGCAGGCAATGGGACTCTTGAGGCGTAATGTCCGCGGTCTTGCTTCCGCGGCTCTTTAAAAGGGGCGAGCGGTCAAGTGAAGCAGCACTCGTCTTCCTAGACATCGCGCCCCTACAACTACCCCTGGCGAACTCGTCGTCCTTAGTGCGCCTCAGCTTCTTCCTGCTTGTTGGCTGGCGCTGGTAGCGCTGAGGGTTCCAGAGCGCGGCTGATGCCGCCGGGACGACTGCAGGGTGAGACATCCCGCTCTGATGTGGTGGATGCGATGCCACGATGTGTTTTCACCTCGCCCGTTCGTCAAAGAGCCGTGGCTGGCGCGGGGTGGTGGGCAATTCACTTGTACTTCATCAAGGCAGCTCCTAACTTTGGGAGTAGACTTCTACGTCGCGCCAGCGAGGCCGCGTCCCACTGTGCTGTCCAACACAGGCGCCTGTCCTCTCCCCCAATCTCCTTCCCTAGCTGTGGGACGCTTGGGATGAGGGGGATCTTGGCACTTGCGGTGCTACAGGGAGCCGTGCTGCTCCAAGGATGGGCTCCGACTCCTCCAACTCGGGGCGGCACGTCCTTGGAGGGGGGGCCTGCACGGGTGCTCCCGTTCCTTTGGCTTGGCTGGTAATGGAGGCTTGATATCGAGCTCGTGCCGCGTTATTGGGGCGATGCTGTGTCACGAGCTTGAACGCTCGCGGTCCCGGGCGCCTGCTGAGGCACCTCTCCGTGCCGGGAGTCCGCGCTCGTGTGGGCGCATTCGTCGAGCGCGTTTTGGGTCGTCTCCTCCCTTCTGCAGAGGCGCAGATCGTTGAGCTCATGCGCTGCCCCTTCTCTGTGGTGTCACGGCCTAGCTCGTCTGGCGAGAAAGCTGGTGGCGAGGTGTGGTGCGGAGGGGGTGTAACAGCTCCGGGGGCAGGCTTCCACGAGTGCGTTTGGTTTCTCGAGCCATTGAGCTCGTGCGCCCCGCCCCTGCACTCACGGCCGGCCGTCCATGCGGTGCGTACGGTTTGCTGGAAGCGCGGGAAGCCTCTGGTGCCCGTGCGCCGTCATATGTAGAGTCCAGCGAGTGCGTGGGAATACCATCCACATCTTATTTATACTCCGGAGAGTACACGCGGTGATAACACCAGCACGTGCGTGGGACATCCGCATCTTGTTTAGACTCAGTAGCGTGCGTAGTGAAAATATCCGCGTCTTTATTTGTACTCCGAAGAATGAGTGAGACTATCAACCACGGCTTAATTAAGCTCCGGAGGGTACACCAACGCGCGCGCGGGACATCCGCGTCTTGTTTAGACTCAGTAGAGTGCGCAGGGAAAACATCCGCGTCTTTGTTTGTACTCCGAAGAATACGTGGGACTATCAACCACGGCTTACTTAAGCTCCGGAGGGTACGCCAACGTGCGCGCGGGACATCCGCGTCTTGTTTATACTCAGTAGAGTGCATAGAGAAAACATCCGTGTCATATTTATACTCCGTAGAGTGCGCGCAGAGGCGTCCCCCCGCTGCGTCTTATTTAGACACCGTAGAGTGTGTGCGGAGGCGGACCTCGACGCTACGTCTTATTTATACTCCGTAGAGTGCGTGCGGAGACGGACCTCGACGCTACGTCTTATTTATACTCCGTAGAGTGCGTGCGGAGGTGGACCCCAACGCTACGTCTTATTTATACTCCATAGAGCGTGTACGGAGGTGGGCCTCCGTGGAGTGCGTGTGCGGAGGCGGACCTCCGTGGAGTGCGTGTGTGGAGGCGGACCTCCGTGGAGTGCGTGTGCGGAGGCGGACCTTCGTGGAGTGCGTGTGCGGAGGCGGGCCTCCATGGAGTACGTGGGAACATCGACCATATCTTTATACTCCGGAGAGTACGCATGGTAGTGACACTGACGCGTGCATGGAACTCCGCGTCTTGTTTATACTCAGTAGATTGCGCAGGGAAAACGTCCGCGTCTTTTTTATACTCCGGGGAGTGCGTGCGGAGGCAAGCCTCCGCACGTTTTTGGTGGGAAGCAGGAATAGCTTCACAAACGGCAAACTGCCCCAAAGGAATTGAGGGTCGGTCTCCCCAAAATGGCGTTGTAGGGGTACTAGATATTGACGACATCAAAGGTGGCGTCCCCGTGCGTCATGTTGTCGTCCTGACCGAAGGAAACCTGCAAACATATTTGGCCCGGCGCTAGCAACGGCTGACCTCCGAAGCCCTGCAGCGAAACTTTTGAGGGGCCTAAGCAGCTTCGAGGTATCGCCATCTGGTCGGAGGCCTGTGCAAACAAAATGTTCGCGGAACTTCCCCCATCGACCAAGATACGCCGGACGTCGCACCCGGCAATCGTGACCTGGATAACTAGGGGATGTTGATGGGGCAACTCCACGCCTTCGGCGTCGGCGGGCGTGAAAGTGATCGTATGTTGCGCCCAGTCTGGCGGTGCATGTGCCGGGTACGCCGCCACGTGGTGTAGCCTTCGCACGTAGGCCTTGCGCTGTCGCTCTGAGGCGAACTCCAGGGAGGAGCCTCCGGAGATTACATTGATGACCGTATGTGGGGCACCCTCAAAGGCATGGATCCGCAGGGGGCTCTCCTGGGGCTGTTGCACCTGGCCTTGCATCCACCGGAGACCTTCCTGAGGCTGCGACTTCTGATCCCGAATCCTTAGGGGGCCGTCTAGGGGCTGCTGGACGTGTGCCACGACGGGTGGGCGCGCCTGGAGATCCCTGTCTCCGACGACGCTTTGTCGAAGTGCCGCGATGGTGGTGCAGGAGCGGGTGTCATGATTGCCTTGGCTGTGCACCTCGCACCACTGTGGGCAGTGTTGGTCACCGTACTCCGCACGGGCCCAACCGTCGCGGCCCCGGCCTCGACCTCGCTCCCGACCCCGTCGAGCCCTGGCCCCACGGCCGGCGGGGGCGTTGTCTTCCGAGCCGCCCTCGACGTCGAAGACGTAACGGGCTCGCCGGGACGTCTGACGGCCGCGCTGAGGCTTGTCAGTCGGCGCGTCCTTGTGCTGGGAGGCGTCCTTCGATGACTCCTGCCTACACTTGCTCCGCAAGGAACTTGCTATCAACGGGTTGGCGCTCTTCACGATACCTTCCGCTGGATTGGCGTCGGCCTCGTTGTCCTGGCGCCGCCTCGCGTCCTCCTCCGCCCGGGCGTACACCTCCATCTTATCGAAGAGCTTCGCCACTGTCTTGATTGGCTTCCGCGCGTTGTACTCAGCCAGCGGCCCCAGGCGAAGACCCTGTACCACTGCGTTGATGATTGTTGTCTCGTTGACATCTTTGACCTAGCCGCGGACCTTCGCGAAGTGTTTGAAGTAGTCGCGGAGCTTTTCCGATGGTGTTTGCTTGATTGCGAAGAGCTGATCCGTGTTGACACGCTCGACATAGTTTCCCTGGAAGTTGTTGTAGAGGCGGTCGCGAACCTGCTCCCATGCGTAGATGGAGTTCGGCTCGATGGTGAAGAACCACGAGAGCGCCACTCCCTGCAACGCAAGCGGGATCCCCTTCACCTTGGTGGTGTCGTCTCCGTCTGCTGCCTCGATGGTGGTCTCGTACACACGCACGAACTCCCGAGGGTCCGTGTCACCCTTATACAACGTGACAGTGCTGGGGAATTTAAAGTCTTCCGGCCATGCCGCCTGCTGCAGGCCCGCCGATAGCGGGGACACCGGGTCCACGCATCGCAGCGAAGCGTGACTGGATGTGGGGGCGTCCCGGCTGTCCGCGCGCTCGGGCGTGGGCTCCGGAGCGACCACCGGCGGGGTCAGCTGACTCCGAGCCTCTTGCATTCTCCGCACGGCCCCCCGGAGATCCGCTAAATCCTGCTGGAGCGTGGCGAGGGCTGCTAGAAGGGCGTTCTCCACTGCGGGCGTAGATGGGGCAATGGGTGCATCCGGTCGCACGGCCGGGGTAGTCGCAGCCACCGCTTGTGTCCTTGGGTTGCTCAGCACGTCCACGCGGTGGACTCCGGCGCCAATTGCAGGGCCCGCATCACCGGCGGGGCCGCTTGGCGCTCCCGCACCAGGTGTATGAATGGTGGTTGCGCCTTGGCGGGCACCGACACTACCACTCCCTTGCACCCAGTCGATACTGTCGGGGTTGGCTGCCGCGTCGGCGGCTGGGTGGGGTGTCACGTGTAGGGTGGGGTTGGCCATCGCGTCGGTGGCGGCGGGGTCAACCATCACCTCTGCAGTGGCGGGGTCAATGGTCGCATCGGCAGCGGCGGGGCCGATCGTCGTGCGATGAGCATCGTTGTTCTCCCCCACGTCCGCCGATGCCGAAGCCCTGGTGCTGACACGGGACCTCGTTGCGACCCCTCCCTTCTTCACCACCGACGGTGAAGCTTTCTTCGATGCCATCCTTGAGATCTTGAGGCTTGCTCTCGTAGTCCCCACAGACGGCGCCAACTGTTGTGGCTACAGACCAAACAGAGAGAGAGGTGTATGGTAGTGGAGAGTTAGGTGAGCAATGTCCTCTTGGGTCTTTCCCAAGGGTTGGTCGTGATATATATGCGTTCTCTTGTAAGGAGCGTCTTTACCATCGTAACCTTACAACGAGCCTCCCTTCGAGGGCAAGCTACGTTATTTACATGGTTTATAACCTTCTCAACAGGCTAGCTGGGTTTAGGTGAGGGCCACCCCTACAACACCACCCATATAAGATTGTGAGGGTTGTTAGAGATGCATGTTTGAGGTAGAACCCCCTAAGCCATCTAAGATAGCTTTTAGATCTGCAGGTTGTATCCAAACTTCCTCTAGCAAGATAGGTGCTTCTTCCTTATCAAGTCAGACCACTTAAAAGGTCAAGTACCATTACACTTTCTGCAAGAAGGATGGCTACATCGTTGAGTTATACTTCCGTAGAGCTAAGGTTGAGTGAAAAAAGAGAGAGCCTATTTTGAGGTCCATTAAAGGAGTAACTTCACCTTTGACTGTCTCTAGAGCTAGGCAGCCTGTCTTTCCTACTAGAATAGGTCTAGCTTTATAGACAGCTTCTTTGACTTCTTTAGTGGTTCTAGGCAACGCTTTTGGTTAGGATATTGTGACGGTAGACCACGAGTAGCACCTAGTTAGGGGAGTACTGGTCTTTTGATAGACCGATTCGGAGAGGGCTAGATGGGTCTCGTGTACATGCTCATGATCATTGTGCTAACCATGTTATTTCTATCTCTACTGCTTCTCCCAAGCATCGTGTGGTTCAGTACTGGATTCTAAAGTCATTTATCACTAAACCCAGTACTGAGGCACATATGTTCCCTATTCGTGCCCTGTAGGTCTGGCATGCGAGGAAGGAGGATATGTGGTTTATTGACTTCAGGTGTTCTCGATCATGACCAGAGATTCTAGATAGTTCTCCCTTACACATGCATCCAGCAAGGAGTTGATCACGTTTGGGAATGTTTCTACTGGTACCATGATAGCTAAGGGCACTGTGCACGTCAACAACAAATTCATACCCAAAGACATCACTTTGTTGAGTAAACTAAGGTATAATTTGCTATCTATCTCCCAGCTACTTGATGAGAGTCTAGAAGTGAGATTCAATAATGGAGAGTGTAGAGTTCTAGACTCCTCTGGTGAGCATGTCTTTGGGATCACTAGGTTTGGAAGGATTTTTAGTGTTGATTTCAGTATCTCTTCTACCTCTAGCCCTAGGTGTCATATGGCTTCTGACTCTCATGACTTAGTGTTGTGGCATTGAAGCCTTAGACACATAGGTTTCGACCACTTGACTAGAATTAGTAGCAAGAACCTAATTAGATGACTACCTATGTTTAAAAGTGCTAGAGACCTAGTGTGCACACCCTACAGGTATGGTAAGATAGTTTCTATTTCTTATCCACATCTTACTTTAGTGATGATTGATGGACTTAGAAAGTTGCTTCACTTAGACACAGTAGATCTTTCTAGAGTCTAGTCTGTAGAAGGGAAGTGCTATATACTTATCATTGTAGATGACTACTCTAGGTATTCTTGAGTATACTTTCTAGTGTCTAAGGATGAGGTCTTTGGTTACTTCAAACAGTTGGCCCTTAGACTAGTAATCGATTTCCCAAAAGCCTTGAGAGTCATTAGGAGTGACAATGACATAAAATTCAAGAACCATTCCTTTAGCACTTTTTGCACTGAGAGAGGGTTAGAGCACTAGTTTTCCTCACCTACAGTTCCCCAGCAGAATAGGGTGGTAGAAAGAAAAAATAAGACACTTGTTAGGATGGCTAGGACCATTGTACATGAGCATAGCACCCTTAAGAGGTTTTGGGCTGAGGTGATATCTACTGCTTGTTATGTGACCTAAACCATATGTGTAAGCTCTCCAAAGCCTTGTATGAATTGAAGCAAGTTCCTAGAGCTTGGTTTGATGGCTTTAGAGTTTTTTACTTAATAATAATTTTAAAATAGAAATGCTAGATAAAACCTTGTTCACTTTTAGGCATGGCAGTGACTTCTTACCTATTCAGATTTATGTGGATGATATCTTATTTAGTGGTTCTTCTCATGCTTTGGTATCTAGATTGAGATGAGTATGATAGCTAACTTTCTTTCTTAGTCTTTAAGTCAAGCAACTGAAAGAAGCAACCTTCATTCATCAAAATAAGCACACGAGGGACCTTCCACGGCGCTTCGACATGGAAAGCAGCAAGCTGATGTCTACTCCAATTGCCACCTTGACCGTGATAGATTCTAACGAGGATGGAGAGCCCGTGGATCTAAAGGAGTACCACAGCATGATTGGCTCTCTCTACCTCACAGAGTCGAGGCCGAATATACAGTTTATTATGTGTCTGTGCGCTCGATTTCAGGCTTCCCCTTATATCTCTTATCATCAAGAAGTGCGTCACATCTTGAGGTATCTTCAAAGCACTCTTAATTTTTTTATTCTGGTATTCTTCTGATTTTGCACTCTCTATTCAAACTTCTTCATATGCTAATTTTACAGGGTGTAGATTAGATAGAAAGAGTACTTCTGGTACTTGTCATTTTTTAGGCACATCTCTTATCTCTTGGTTTTGTAGGAAGCAATCCTCTGTTGATTAGTCCACTGCTAAGGCAGAGTATGTAGCTGCTGAAGGTAATTGTTCTTAGGTTCTCTGGATCTTATCTACTCTACGAGACTATAGGTTGGCCTTAAATAGTGTTTCTTTTTTCTGTAACAACACTAGCGCCATAAACATTACCAAAAATCCAGTGCAACACCAAGTACCAAACATAATGACATTAAATACCATTTCCTTAGAGACCATATAGAGAAGGGTGATATTGTGCTTCACTTTGTAGAGTCCGAGCAGCAGATTGTGGAAATTTTTACTAAGATTCTTACTTTTTCTCGTTTTGCTTCTTTGTGGGGAGAATTAGGGGGTTATTAGTCCTTTTGGCCTATTTTGAGGGGGAGATTATCTCTTTTGCATCCATTGTATCATATTGCATTTTTAATTTAGCAATATGCATTATAATATAATTACATAGAACTTTGACTATTATTCTTGTATGACACGATATCTCACTTTACATTTTGCCATACCTTGTGTTAGTTTACTAGATTTATCAAGTCTTTCCATGTGAAGCTTAATTTTTGCTATGCTAGCTTTTATCAAATGCGAACTTGAGTTAAATCATATCTTATTGGATCTTGTGACTAGTCATTCTCTAGTGATCCTTGTATGATTGTTGCCATGTTAAATATGCTAAATTGAGTTTTGAATATAAATTGAGCTATACTAGTTCTTTATTGAAACATGGATTAGTATTAGTTCTTTATTCTTGAACTAAGTCAAAAAATGCAAAATAATATCTTTTGGGCGAAAAAACTGATCTCACTAATTCTTTTCTCATAAGACCGCGTACTATTGCACTAGGCATGAACTTAGAGGGTGTTTTGCATGACTAAGATCACTTCTTTAAGTTTCTTACTTAGGGTGGTCACATAAGGCTTGTGATCTACACATGGCTAAGAAAATAAAATCTGTGAAAAATGGTTGAAACTTAGGAGGCGGTTGTGGATGGCTCCTAGTTCAGGACTTGTTTTGCTAAGATAAAGCCAAAAAATAACTTTTAGAAAATGCCAAATATGCTAAATTTGCTCAATTACAAGTGTTACCAAGTGCTTAAACAAAATGATTCAACATTGAACTTGTAATACTCTAATTTGACTCAATTGTAGCATTTTGGTTCCATTTAGAATATTGACATGGCTTCACTTATTCTTAGATACCTTTAGCTAAAAATTCATTTAATTTCATATTATTGCTCAATTGGTTTTAGCTTTGCTATATATGGTTTGCCATAATGTAGCTAGCTCTTTCATATAATATAGATTGGTGCAATACTTCTAGAGTTACTTTAGATAATTTTCATAGCTTCTAAATGATAAAAATGACTAAAATATAGCCACTTTATTTCATTCATACTTTGTCTTTTTTCATGAATCTTGATGACTCCATTGTCAAAGGGGAGAAATATCGGTAAAAATGCATATCTAGAGTATGATTTGGAGTTTTTGTATAATTTTTTGCTAAACTCGAGCTTTAAGGTTGCACTATGATTCTCTTGATTATTTGATCTCTTTTTATCATGACCAAGGTCAAACAAAACAATTATTCTTTCAAATGGACCTAATGTGAGATTTCCTGACTCATCTGGGGGATTTGAAATTTTTTGTGGGAAACTTGTCATCTTCAGTAGCTTCACTCCAATTTTGCCTCATATGGTCATTTTCAGTCATTGCATTCGTTTTGTGACTATTTTGAGTCTCTCTTTGCAAAATTCATTTTCTATGTTTAAATCATCTCCTATTTGCATTTTTAAAGAATTGCCAATGGGTTTATCAAGGGGGAGATTGAAAGACCGTGTGAGAAGGTTCTGTTTAATATTGTGATGAGCCATTACAATATTTCTGGAGTAGTTATTCGATTTTACAAATTATTGTATTTTGTTTGGGCTGTTTTCTGGAATTTTTAGTAGAAGCGGTAGTATCTGCTTGAGAGGAGCATTAGTACCTGTTTTGGCAGAAATTGATAATTTTAGGATTTGAGTTAAAGATGGAGTTTGGGTGATGCATATTTTAGCTAACGTGAGTTAAGCTGTGAAGAATTTGTGTCGGAAAATGATTTTTTGTCTTTGAATGTGTAGGGACGCTTGGAGTCATCATGGTCGATGGTGAGGATTAAGGCCATACTCATAGAGGAGCCGAGGCCCAGAATGATCAAAGATGTCCAATGAGATGGTGAGCTCAAGTATGGCACAAGAAAGGTGAAAAATGTTGAAGGTGAGTTCGAGCGGCGGGTTTGTACCATGTGGTTTGGTCGGTCCAAATGAGGCGTGGTCCGGTAGAACCGAAGCGAGAGAGACTTACCGGCATATAGAAAGCCAATGATGAATCTACACGTGGCAAGCATAGCGATTACTTGCAATGAAAGATGAAGACCTAGTCAAGAAATGGTATTTTTGTAGTTTGGCCAAAATACCGAAATTTACCTTAGATCAAAAAAGCGACGTATGAGTGACACTTAGAGAGTGGTTTAGGTTAAGATGAAGCTGATTCGATCAAGATGGATCAAGTTAAAGGACTTAGCAGATTCAGGTTTATGTGTTTTAAAAAGCATGTATAAATGAACATATGTGAGTAAAATTCATGTGTGTGGAGTTATCGGGTTTCCCCTATTATGCTAAGTGGATAGTATCCATTAGAGGCTAGGTGTGGCTGGTTAGCCCACCTATATAAAGAGATTGGGATATAGACTTATGTTAACCATCCAATCCATCTCTCTTGTACGCTTATGTCTAGGGTTAGAGTTTGAGAGTTGAGTGCATTGTATGCTCTCCGCTCTCTAATGTGGAGTGGCTGTAAAAGTTACCTCCTCACGTAAATAATATATCAATCTTTGATCAACTCTATGCATCTCTCATGTTTGATTGATTTGCTCTTATTTTGGTGGATTTTGATATCTCCTTTTCCCTCTTCTTGATCTTGTTGTGCCAAGTATATATAAGAGATGGAGATAACCTCTGGGAATCTATCTCTACCTATTTACGTGCTTTGATAGTAAGATTATCAAGAAAATTCAGTTTTGCTTGATTTGGTCTCAAAGTGTAATTTTTTGTTTCAAATTTTAAAAAGGCACCATTCACCCCATCTGTTACCATCCGATCCTACAGGTTGTGAGTTGTAATAATGTCAAGTCAAGTTTTTTTTTATTTATGGTTCTAAGTTGCTTTAGAAATGTACTTTGAACGCTTCTGATTGCGAGAAATATCTTAATTTTACTCTGAATTACTCCCAATTGATGGTTGAGTGACAAATGTGCGAATGAAAAATGAATGTAAATAGTGAGAAATTGTGAGAAATTCTGTTGGGAGGGTTTTAGGGTTTGTGCTTGAGTTGGGAAGGTGTGTCAGTTTGTGATATTGTGCCTACATTTGCAGCGAATTGGTTTGCAAATACATTAGTATTCAATAAGGTAGGCCGCAACACATCTGAGTCAATTCACATGCAGCTACAACTGATGAAGAGAAGTAGTGGTGGAGTACAACTGATTTAAGAGAAACAGTACTTGATTCAATTCATCTGCAGCTACACACACTCGCGAATGCAAAGCCATTCCTCATATACCAAAAAACTGACACTCATATGCCAGGTTCTATTACATGACAATGAAAGACAACATAGGCCAATAAGAAAACCGAGCAATGGAGCACTTTCTGGCCGATATTCACGAACAAGTTGTCGTGGCATTTAGCATGATCAGTAGTAATTCCTAGAGCAAGAAAACACATATTAGTATTACTATCCATTAGATAAATACTTAAGTCAAAATTTTGCACCAGTACAATTTAGTACTTTACATGCATCATCATATATGCTTACAAATCTAGATGGCCAAGAAGCATATACCAAAGAAAGTTTGTAAATAGCATGATACTTACTATGAATGGGGTGCTTTCATTCTTTTTTGGGTACCAAAATGAATTAATTATTGGGGAGGTGAACTTATTTGGGCAACAGACTTGTCAAAGCCAATGCTATGCTCTCATTGGCCACATATTCCATACCTGCTACAAATTCTACAGGTGACAGAACGTGACAGAACGACAAATAAATAAGTCAAGATGCACATAACCTTAGTGAGCATAAATTTTGTAGGCAATAAATTAGCATATACAATTCAA